>CM042959.1:23341172-24777422 GCA_023678885.1 Pogostemon cablin
TTTTCCAAAGAGCTAATATTACAACCCAAAGACAAGTCCTTTGTGATCCTAGTAATATGTTGATTATGAGTTGATTTTTGAGACCCTGATGGGTGTTTTCTCAACACACAATTTAATCCTCAAGTATAAAGGATATCAATTATATTTTCGAAGGTGACCAAGTTATATATCGAACCCAAGGGACAGATAAATATCAATTTAATTATGTTCTAGTATATTTAGACTAAGTTGGTAAGAAAATATAATGGTTTGAATTAAGTAACAACTAATAATTGAAATAGCAAGAGAGAGAGGTAGTAGGTTGTGATCAAGTAAGATAGTAGGTAGTTCGTCGGGTCATCCAGTTTCACTTATTAATTCATACTTTCGTGTGTCGATGTCCGACTCTGCCTTGTGGTTTATGGCGCATCACTAGACCATGAAAATCTACTCTATAGACACAAGTAAATATGCGTATGATACGCATGAATTTCCTCGGAGCAAGATATATAATTCACCCCCCTTTCTAGGTACTATCATAATCAATTATTTCCCGTGCACTTAGTACTCTAACCCGATTTGATCTCCCTTTATAGGTACAATGAAATTATACTCTTTATCCTACTTGTTAACCCGAATCCAATTCAATTAACAAATATTCATATAAGACGGTTCCAATAAGACTTTGGAATCCATTCACTTAGAATTATAACAATAAACCCTGCTCAATAGTGAACGCACTCAACCAATAACCGTGTTATGTATTCAGACTCCACACAACGATTATTGATGCACAAAACAACTATGAGTATGGATTAAAAACGTACAATCTTATATGAAATAAACCACCAGTAGTGTTGTATGGAGTATACACACGAAATACAAATCAACTCATGAAACCTTCATAACCCTAGAACTACCGAAGTGGCTCTAGCCCATGATTGATCTAGGAACAATCATGGTTAGATGGACCGATCTTACTTGAAACTCCAGCGGAACTCTGTCACAGCCCCTCCGGATGGTGGAAGATCGCTCTCCTTCTATTGTTCTCGATCTTCAGCTCTCTAAACTTTTTGTTTTGGACTGCATGAGCCTTCTTTTATACTTGTAATCACGTCTTTAGGGCTTGGAATGGGCTTTTCAAGTGATCACAAGCGTTTTGGCCTCGAAAATCCAGATATGGTAAGTTTCTATGCGATGGTTCGACCAGATCAACAGGTCGAACCAAGGTCAAATCAGTGTCAGTAGAATTCTAGAAGTGCGGTTCGACCACGACGTTCTTGGTTTGACCTGGTCAGCAGGTCGAACCCAAGTCGAATCGAAGAAGAAGTGTCCAGAATGTTGATTCGACCATTATGAAGTTGCTTCGACCTCTTCAACAGGTCGAATCCAGGCCGAACCAAGGCAGGAAAGTGTGTTCTTAATCCCATCCTTCTATGTTGCATGAGTTAGGATTGTTGAGAAGCTTGTATGATCGATTTGATGGGCTGGTGAATTTCTGTGCATTCATATGTTCATGTATGCTTCTAGTTATGAAAGCTTGTATGATTGTTGAGTATGTAGAATTCTTGTGGAATTGATCTTGATTATGTGCTATGAGGAGTACTAGGATTCTATTTACCTATGTGAGAATTTGAGCTTTTTAATCATGCTTGATCATGATAGTTTATTCTTGAGAGAATCATTCATATGAACGTATTCTAGAACTTGGCTTGGAGTTTTGTGTGAAACTTACAATTGATGAATTGCTAGGACATGATCTTAGGCAATTATTTTATGATTAAGCTACTTAGCCAAATTTTATCCTTCCGAATGATCTTATTAACCTTTGGTCGCCTCGTTGAGCCGT
Source organism: Pogostemon cablin (assembly GCA_023678885.1). Lineage (NCBI taxonomy): Eukaryota > Viridiplantae > Streptophyta > Magnoliopsida > Lamiales > Lamiaceae > Pogostemon > Pogostemon cablin. The sequence continues at coordinate 23,343,001 of CM042959.1, forward strand.
TAAAAGCTTTTTCTTTGGTAGCCAAATTAAATAGCCTTATGACCCTTTACTTGAGCCTTGATTGACACATTCATTGGTAGAGAGTTGAGGAGATTAAAAGTTTTAAGAAGAAGAAGGAAGATAGAATGTGGTTGAATGAAAAGAATAAAAAGTATGGTTAAATCTTGTTTAGGGGTAGTGCCCGAAACTGTTACCCCAATTGCTTAAAACATGGAGCTTTAAGCTTAAGAGCAGCTGATTGATAAAGAGGAGAAGGGTAGTGCCTGAAACCGGTACCCGAATTGTCTAAAGAAGATGATGTTGATGCCATGAGAAGAAAGAAAATTAAAAAATTTTACAAGTTCAAGAGACGAAATTGGAGGAGACTATGAAGCCGAATGAAGAAATCGAGAACCTCCAAGGTAACTATCTACTAGTGTCTTATGTCACTTTACCTAAATTTTCCTACCTTTTCCAAAGAGCTAATATTACAACCCAAAGACAAGTCCTTTGTGATTCTAGTAATATGTTGATTATGAGTTGATTTTTGAGACCCTGATGGGTGTTTTCTCAACACACAATTTAATCCTCAAGTATAAAGGATATCAATTATATTTTCGAAGGTGACCAAGTTATATATCGGACCCAAGGGACAGATAAATATCAATTTAATTATGTTCTAGTATATTTAGACTAAGTTGGTAAGAAAATATAATGGTTTGAATTAAGTAACAACTAATAATTGAAATAGCAAGAGAGAGAGGTAGTAGGTTGTGATCAAGTAAGATAGTAGGTAGTTCGTCGGGTCATCCAGTTTCACTTATTAATTCATACTTTCGTGTGTCGATGTCCGACTCTGCCTTGTGGTTTATGGACGCATCACTAGACCATGCAAATCTACTCTATAGACACAAGTAAATATGCGTATAATACGCATGAATTTCCTCGGAGCAAGATATATAATTCACCCCCCTTTCTAGGTACTATCATAATCAATTATTTCCCGTGCACTTAGTACTCTAACCCGATTTGATCTCCCTTTATAGGTACAATGAAATTATACTCTTTATCCTACTTGTTAACCCGAATCCAATTCAATTAACAAATATTCATATAAGACGGTTCCAATAAGACTTTGGAATCCATTCACTTAGAATTATAACAATAAACCCTGCTCAATAGTGAACGCACTCAACCAATAACCGTGTTATGTATTCAGACTCCACACAACGATTATTGATGCACAAAACAACTATGAGTATGGATTAAAAACGTACAATCTTATATGAAATAAACCACCAGTAGTGTTGTATGGAGTATACACACGAAATACAAATCAACTCATGAAACCTTCATAACCCTAGAACTACCGAAGTGGCTCTAGCCCATGATTGATCTAGGAACAATCATGGTTAGATGGACCGATCTTACTTGAAACTCCAGCGGAACTCTGTCACAGCCCCTCCGGATGGTGGAAGATCGCTCTCCTTCTATTGTTCTCGATCTTCAGCTCTCTAAACTTTTTGTTTTGGACTGCATGAGCCTTCTTTTATACTTGTAATCACGTCTTTAGGGCTTGGAATGGGCTTTTCAAGTGATCACAAGCGTTTTGGCCTCGAAAATCCAGATATGGTAAGTTTCTATGTGATGGTTCGACCAGATCAACAGGTCGAACCAAGGTCAAATCAGTGTCAGTAGAATTCTAGAAGTGCGGTTCGACCACGACGTTCTTGGTTTGACCTGGTCAGCAGGTCGAACCCAAGTCGAATCGAAGAAGAAGTGTCCAGAATGTTGATTCGACCACGATGAAGTTGCTTCGACCTCTTCAACAGGTCGAATCCAGGCCGAACCAAGGCAGGAAAGTGTGTTCTTAATCCCATCCTTCTATGTTGCATGAGTTAGGATTGTTGAGAAGCTTGTATGATCGATTTGATGGGCTGGTGAATTTCTGTGCATTCATATGTTCATGTATGCTTCTAGTTATGAAAGCTTGTATGATTGTTGAGTATGTAGAATTCTTGTGGAATTGATCTTGATTATGTGCTATGAGGAGTACTAGGATTCTATTTACCTATGTGAGAATTTGAGCTTTTTAATCATGCTTGATCATGATAGTTTATTCTTGAGAGAATCATTCATATGAACGTATTCTAGAACTTGGCTTGGAGTTTTGTGTGAAACTTACAATTGATGAATTGCTAGGACATGATCTTAGGCAATTATTTTATGATTAAGCTACTTAGCCAAATTTTATCCTTCCGAATGATCTTATTAACCTTTGGTCGCCTCGTTGAGCCGTTAAAAGCTTTTTCTTTGGTAGCCAAATTAAATAGCCTTATGACCCTTTACTTGAGCCTTGATTGACACATTCATTGGTAGAGAGTTGAGGAGATTAAAAGTTTTAAGAAGAAGAAGGAAGATAGAATGTGGTTGAATGAAAAGAATAAAAAGTATGGTTAAATCTTGTTTAGGGGTAGTGCCCGAAACTGTTACCCCAATTGCTTAAAACATGGAGCTTTAAGCTTAAGAGCAGCTGATTGATAAAGAGGAGAAGGGTAGTGCCTGAAACCGGTACCCGAATTGTCTAAAGAAGATGATGTTGATGCCATGAGAAGAAAGAAAATTAAAAAATTTTACAAGTTCAAGAGACGAAATTGGAGGAGACTATGAAGCCGAATGAAGAAATCGAGAACCTCCAAGGTAACTATCTACTAGTGTCTTATGTCACTTTACCTAAATTTTCCTACCTTTTCCAAAGAGCTAATATTACAACCCAAAGACAAGTCCTTTGTGATCCTAGTAATATGTTGATTATGAGTTGATTTTTGAGACCCTGATGGGTGTTTTCTCAACACACAATTTAATCCTCAAGTATAAAGGATATCAATTATATTTTCGAAGGTGACCAAGTTATATATCGAACCCAAGGGACAGATAAATATCAATTTAATTATGTTCTAGTATATTTAGACTAAGTTGGTAAGAAAATATAATGGTTTGAATTAAGTAACAACTAATAATTGAAATAGCAAGAGAGAGAGGTAGTAGGTTGTGATCAAGTAAGATAGTAGGTAGTTCGTCGGGTCATCCAGTTTCACTTATTAATTCATATTTTCGTGTATCGATGTCCGACTCTGCCTTGTTGTTTTTGGACGCATCACTAGACCATGCAAATCTACTCTATAGACACAAGTAAATATGCGTATGATACGCATGAATTTCCTCGGAGCAAGATATATAATTCACCCCCATTTCTAGGTACTATCATAATTAATTATTTCCCGTGTATTTAGTACTCTAACCCGATTTAATCTCCCTTTATAGGTACTATGAAATTATACTCTTTATCCTACTTGTTAACCCGAATCCAATTCAATTAACAAATATTCATATAAGACGGTTGCAATAAGACTTCGGAATTCTTTCACTTAGAATTATAATAATAAACCCTGCTTAATAGTGAACGCACTCAACCAATAACCGTGTTAGTATTCAGACTCCACACAACGGTTATTGATGCACAAAACAACTATGAGTATGGATTAAAACGTACAATCTTATATGAAATAAACCACCAGTAGTGTTGTACGGAGTATACACATGAAATACAAATCAACTCATGAAACGTTCATAACCCTAGAACTACCGAAGCGGCTCTAACCCATGATTGATCTAGGAACAATCATGGTTAGATGGACCGATCTTACTTGAACCTCCAGTGGAACTCTGTCACAGCCCCTCCGGATGGTGGAAGATCGCTCTCCTTCTCTTGTTCTCGATCTTCAGCTCTCTAAGCTCTCTAAACTTTTTGTTTTGGACTGCATGAGCCTCCTTTTATACTTGTAATCATGTCTTTAGGGCTTGGAATGGGCTTTTCAAGTGATCACACGTGTTTTGGCCTCGAAAATCCGGATATGGTAAGTTTCTATGCGTTGGTTCGACCAGATCAACAGGTAGAACCAAGGTCGAACCAGTGTCAATAGAATTCTAGAAGTGCGGTTTGACCACGACGTTCTTGGTTTGACCTGGTCAGCAGGTCGAACCCAAGTTGAATCGAAGGATAAGTGTCCAGAATGTTGATTCGACCACGATGAAGTTGTTTCGACCTCTTCAACAGGTCGAATCCAGGCCGAACCAAGGCAGGAAAGTGTGTTCTTAATCCCATCCTTCTATGTTGCATGAGTTAGGATTGTTGAGGAGCTTGTATGATCGATTTGATGGGCTGGTGAATTTCTGTGCATTCATATGTTCATGTATGCTTCTAGTTATGAAAGCTTGTATGATTGTTGAGTATGTAGAATTCTTGTGGAATTGATCTTGATTATGTGCTATGAGGAGTACTAGGATTCTATTTACCTATGTGAGGATTTGAGCTTTTTAATCATGCTTGATCATGATAGTTTATTCTTGAGAGAATCATTCATATGAACGTATTCTAGAACTTGGTTTGGAGTTTTGTGTGAAACTTACAATTGATGAATTGCTAGGACATGATCTTAGGCAATTATTTTATGATTAAGCTACTTAGCCAAATTTTATCCTTCCGAATGATCTTATTAACCTTTGGTTGCCTCGTTGAGCCGTTAAAAGCTTTTTCTTTGGTAGCCAAATTAAATAGCCTTATGACCCTTTACTTGAGCCTTGATTGACACATTCATTGGTAGAGAGTTGAGGAGATTAAAAGTTTTAAGAAGAAGAAGGAAGATAGAATGTGGTTGAATGAAAAGAATAAAAAGTATGGTTAAATCTTGTTTAGGGGTAGTGCCCGAAACTGTTACCCCAATTGCTTAAAACATGGAGCTTTAAGCTTAAGAGCAGCTGATTGATAAAGAGGATAAGGGTAGTGCCTGAAACCGGTACCCGAATTGTCTAAAGAAGATGATGTTGATGCCATGAGAAGAAGGAAAATTAAAAAATTTTACAAGTTCAAGAGACAAAATTGGAGGAGACTATGAAGCCGAATGAAGAAATCGAGAACCTCCAAGGTAACTATCTACTAGTGTCTTATGTCACTTTACCTAAATTTTCCTACCTTTTCCAAAGAGCCAATATTACAACCCAAAGACAAGTCCTTTGTGATCCTAGTAATATGTTGATTATGAGTTGATTTTTGAGACCCTGATGGGTGTTTTCTCAATACACAATTTAATCCTCAAGTATAAAGGATATCAATTATATTTTCGAAGGTGACCAAGTTATATATCGAACCCAAAGGACATATAAATATCAATTTAATTATGTTCTAGTATATTTAGACTAAGTTGGTAAGAAAATATAATGGTTTGAATTAAGTAACAACTAATAATTGAAATAGCAAGAGAGAGAGGTAGTAGGTTGTGATCAAGTAAGATAGTAGGTAGTTCGTCGGGTCATCCAGTTTCACTTATTAATTCATACTTTCGTGTGTCGATGTCCGACTCTGCCTTGTGGTTTATGGACGCATCACTAGACCATGCAAATCTACTCTATAGACACAAGTAAATATGCGTATGATACGCATGAATTTCCTCGGAGCAAGATATATAATTCACCCCCCTTTCTAGGTACTATCATAATCAATTATTTCCCGTGCACTTAGTACTCTAACCCGATTTGATCTCCCTTTATAGGTACAATGAAATTATACTCTTTATCCTACTTGTTAACCCGAATCCAATTCAATTAACAAATATTCATATAAGACGGTTCCAATAAAACTTTGGAATCCATTCACTTAGAATTATAACAATAAACCCTGCTCAATAGTGAACGCACTCAACCAATAACCGTGTTATGTATTCAGACTCCACACAACGATTATTGATGCACAAAACAACTATGAGTATGGATTAAAAACGTACAATCTTATATGAAATAAACCACCAGTAGTGTTGTATGGAGTATACACACGAAATACAAATCAACTCATGAAACCTTCATAACCCTAGAACTACCAAAGTGGCTCTAGCCCATGATTGATCTAGGAACAATCATGGTTAGATGGACCGATCTTACTTGAAACTCCAGCGGAACTCTGTCACAGCCCCTCCGGATGGTGGAAGATCGCTCTCCTTCTATTGTTCTCGATCTTCAGCTCTCTAAACTTTTTGTTTTGGACTGCATGAGCCTTCTTTTATACTTGTAATCACGTCTTTAGGGCTTGGAATGGGCTTTTCAAGTGATCACAAGCGTTTTGGCCTCGAAAATCCAGATATGGTAAGTTTCTATGCGATGGTTCGACCAGATCAACAGGTCAAACCAAGGTCAAATCAGTGTCAGTAGAATTCTAGAAGTGCGGTTCGACCACGACGTTCTTGGTTTGACCTGGTCAGCAGGTCGAACCCAAGTCGAATCGAAGAAGAAGTGTCCAGAATGTTGATTCGACCACGATGAAGTTGCTTCGACCTCTTCAACAGGTCGAATCCAGGCCGAACCAAGGCAGGAAAGTGTGTTCTTAATCCCATCCTTCTATGTTGCATGAGTTAGGATTGTTGAGAAGCTTGTATGATCGATTTGATGGGCTGGTGAATTTCTGTGCATTCATATGTTCATGTATGCTTCTAGTTATGAAAGCTTGTATGATTGTTGAGTATGTAGAATTCTTGTGGAATTGATCTTGATTATGTGCTATGAGGAGTGCTAGGATTCTATTTACCTATGTGAGAATTTGAGCTTTTTAATCATGCTTGATCATGATAGTTTATTCTTGAGAGAATCATTCATATGAACGTATTCTAGAACTTGGCTTGGAGTTTTGTGTGAAACTTACAATTGATGAATTGCTAGGACATGATCTTAGGCAATTATTTTATGATTAAGCTACTTAGCCAAATTTTATCCTTCCGAATGATCTTATTAACCTTTGGTCGCCTCGTTGAGCCGTTAAAAGCTTTTTCTTTGGTAGCCAAATTAAATAGCCTTATGACCCTTTACTTGAGCCTTGATTGACACATTCATTGGTAGAGAGTTGAGGAGATTAAAAGTTTTAAGAAGAAGAAGGAAGATAGAATGTGGTTGAATGAAAAGAATAAAAAGTATGGTTAAATCTTGTTTAGGGGTAGTGCCCGAAACTGTTACCCCAATTGCTTAAAACATGGAGCTTTAAGCTTAAGAGCAGCTGATTGATAAAGAGGAGAAGGGTAGTGCCTGAAACCGGTACCCGAATTGTCTAAAGAAGATGATGTTGATGCCATGAGAAGAAAGAAAATTAAAAAATTTTACAAGTTCAAGAGACGAAATTGGAGGAGACTATGAAGCCGAATGAAGAAATCGAGAACCTCCAAGGTAACTATCTACTAGTGTCTTATGTCACTTTACCTAAATTTTCCTACCTTTTCCAAAGAGCTAATATTACAACCCAAAGACAAGTCCTTTGTGATCCTAGTAATATGTTGATTATGAGTTGATTTTTGAGACCCTGATGGGTGTTTTCTCAACACACAATTTAATCCTCAAGTATAAAGGATATCAATTATATTTTCGAAGGTGACCAAGTTATATATCGAACCCAAGGGACAGATAAATATCAATTTAATTATGTTCTAGTATATTTAGACTAAGTTGGTAAGAAAATATAATGGTTTGAATTAAGTAACAACTAATAATTGAAATAGCAAGAGAGAGAGGTAGTAGGTTGTGATCAAGTAAGATAGTAGGTAGTTCGTCGGGTCATCCAGTTTCACTTATTAATTCATATTTTCGTGTGTCGATGTCCGACTCTGCCTTGTGGTTTATGGACGCATCACTAGACCATGCAAATCTACTCTATAGACACAAGTAAATATGCGTATGATACGCATGAATTTCCTCGGAGCAAGATATATAATTCACCCCCATTTCTAGGTACTATCATAATCAATTATTTCCCGTGTATTTAGTACTCTAACCCGATTTAATCTCCCTTTATAGGTACTATGAAATTATACTCTTTATCCTACTTGTTAACCCGAATCCAATTCAATTAACAAATATTCATATAAGACGGTTCCAATAAGACTTCGGAATTCTTTCACTTAGAATTATAATAATAAACCCTGCTCAATAGTGAACGCACTCAACCAATAACCGTGTTAGTATTCAGACTCCACACAACGGTTATTGATGCACAAAACAACTATGAGTATGGATTAAAACGTACAATCTTATATGAAATAAACCACCAGTAGTGTTGTACGGAGTATACACATGAAATACAAATCAACTCATGAAACGTTCATAACCCTAGAACTACCGAAGCGGCTCTAGCCCATGATTGATCTAGGAACAATCATGGTTAGATGGACCGATCTTACTTGAACCTCCAGTGGAACTCTGTCACAGCCCCTCCGGATGGTGGAAGATCGCTCTCCTTCTCTTGTTCTCGATCTTCAGCTCTCTAAGCTCTCTAAACTTTTTGTTTTGGACTGCATGAGCCTCCTTTTATACTTGTAATCATGTCTTTAGGGCTTGGAATGGGCTTTTCAAGTGATCACACGTGTTTTGGCCTCGAAAATCCGGATATGGTAAGTTTCTATGCGTTGGTTCGACCAGATCAACAGGTAGAACCAAGGTCGAACCAGTGTCAATAGAATTCTAGAAGTGCGGTTCGACCACGACGTTCTTGGTTTGACCTGGTCAGCAGGTCGAACCCAAGTTGAATCGAAGGATAAGTGTCCAGAATGTTGATTCGACCACGATGAAGTTGTTTCGACCTCTTCAACAGGTCGAATCCAGGCCGAACCAAGGCAGGAAAGTGTGTTCTTAATCCCATCCTTCTATGTTGCATGAGTTAGGATTGTTGAGGAGCTTGTATGATCGATTTGATGGGCTGGTGAATTTCTGTGCATTCATATGTTCATGTATGCTTCTAGTTATGAAAGCTTGTATGATTGTTGAGTATGTAGAATTCTTGTGGAATTGATCTTGATTATGTGCTATGAGGAGTACTAGGATTCTATTTACCTATGTGAGGATTTGAGCTTTTTAATCATGCTTGATCATGATAGTTTATTCTTGAGAGAATCATTCATATGAACGTATTCTAGAACTTGGCTTGGAGTTTTGTGTGAAACTTACAATTGATGAATTGCTAGGACATGATCTTAGGCAATTATTTTATGATTAAGCTACTTAGCCAAATTTTATCCTTCCGAATGATCTTATTAACCTTTGGTTGCCTCGTTGAGCCGTTAAAAGCTTTTTCTTTGGTAGCCAAATTAAATAGCCTTATGACCCTTTACTTGAGCCTTGATTGACACATTCATTGGTAGAGAGTTGAGGAGATTAAAAGTTTTAAGAAGAAGAAGGAAGATAGAATGTGGTTGAATGAAAAGAATAAAAAGTATGGTTAAATCTTGTTTAGGGGTAGTGCCCGAAACTGTTACCCCAATTGCTTAAAACATGGAGCTTTAAGCTTAAGAGCAGCTGATTGATAAAGAGGAGAAGGGTAGTGCCTGAAACCGGTACCCGAATTGTCTAAAGAAGACGATGTTGATGCCATGAGAAGAAGGAAAATTAAAAAATTTTACAAGTTCAAGAGACGAAATTGGAGGAGACTATGAAGCCGAATGAAGAAATCGAGAACCTCCAAGGTAACTATCTACTAGTGTCTTATGTCACTTTACCTAAATTTTCCTACCTTTTCCAAAGAGCCAATATTACAACCCAAAGACAAGTCCTTTGTGATCCTAGTAATATGTTGATTATGAGTTGATTTTTGAGACCCTGATGGGTGTTTTCTCAACACACAATTTAATCCTCAAGTATAAAGGATATCAATTATATTTTCGAAGGTGACCAAGTTATATATCGAACCCAAGGGACATATAAATATCAATTTAATTATGTTCTAGTATATTTAGACTAAGTTGGTAAGAAAATATAATGGTTTGAATTAAGTAACAACTAATAATTGAAATAGCAAGAGAGAGAGGTAGTAGGTTGTGATCAAGTAAGATAGTAGGTAGTTCGTCGGGTCATCCAATTTCACTTATTAATTCATACTTTCGTGTGTCGATGTCCGACTCTGCCTTGTTGTTTATGGACGCATCACTAGACCATGCAAATCTACTCTATAGACACAAGTAAATATGCGTATGATACGCATGAATTTCCTCGGAGCAAGATATATAATTCACCCCCCTTTCTAGGTACTATCATAATCAATTATTTCCCGTGCACTTAGTACTCTAACCCGATTTGATCTCCCTTTATAGGTACTATAAAATTATACTCTTTATCCTACTTGTTAACCCGAATCCAATTCAATTAACAAATATTCATATAAGACGGTTCCAATAAGACTTCGGAATTCTTTCACTTAGAATTATAATAATAAACCCTGCTCAATAGTGAACGCACTCAACCAATAACCGTGTTAGTATTCAGACTCCACACAACGGTTATTGATGCACAAAACAACTATGAGTATGGATTAAAACGTACAATCTTATATGAAATAAACCACCAGTAGTGTTGTACGGAGTATACACATGAAATACAAATCAACTCATGAAACGTTCATAACCCTAGAACTACCGAAGCGGCTCTAGCCCATGATTGATCTCGGAACAATCATGGTTAGATGGACCGATCTTACTTGAACCTCCAGTGGAACTCTGTCACAGCCCCTCCGGATGGTGGAAGATCGCTCTCCTTCTCTTGTTCTCGATCTTCAGCTCTCTAAGCTCTCTAAACTTTTTGTTTTGGACTGCATGAGCCTCCTTTTATACTTGTAATCATGTCTTTAGGGCTTGGAATGGGCTTTTCAAGTGATCACACGTGTTTTGGCCTCGAAAATCCGGATATGGTAAGTTTCTATGCGTTGGTTCAACCAGATCAACAGGTAGAACCAAGGTCGAACCAGTGTCAATAGAATTCTAGAAGTGCGGTTCGACCACGACGTTCTTGGTTTGACCTGGTCAGCAGGTCGAACCCAAGTTGAATCGAAGGATAAGTGTCCAGAATGTTGATTCGACCACGATGAAGTTGTTTCGACCTCTTCAACAGGTCGAATCCAGGCCGAACCAAGGCAGGAAAGTGTGTTCTTAATCCCATCCTTCTATGTTGCATGAGTTAGGATTATTGAGGAGCTTGTATGATCGATTTGATGGGCTGGTGAATTTCTGTGCATTCATATGTTCATGTATGCTTCTAGTTATGAAAGCTTGTATGATTGTTGAGTATGTAGAATTCTTGTGGAATTGATCTTGATTATGTGCTATGAGGAGTACTAGGATTCTATTTACCTATGTGAGGATTTGAGCTTTTTAATCATGCTTGATCATGATAGTTTATTCTTGAGAGAATCATTCATATGAACGTATTCTAGAACTTGGCTTGGAGTTTTGTGTGAAACTTACAATTGATGAATTGCTAGGACATGATCTTAGGCAATTATTTTATGATTAAGCTACTTAGCCAAATTTTATCCTTCCGAATGATCTTATTAACCTTTGGTTGCCTCGTTGAGCCGTTAAAAGCTTTTTCTTTGGTAGCCAAATTAAATAGCCTTATGACCCTTTACTTGAGCCTTGATTGACACATTCATTGGTAGAGAGTTGAGGAGATTAAAAGTTTTAAGAAGAAGAAGGAAGATAGAATGTGGTTGAATGAAAAGAATAAAAAGTATGGTTAAATCTTGTTTAGGGGTAGTGCCCGAAACTGTTACCCCAATTGCTTAAAACATGGAGCTTTAAGCTTAATAGCAGCTGATTGATAAAGAGGAGAAAGGTAGTGCCTGAAACCGGTACCCGAATTGTCTAAAGAAGATGATGTTGATGCCATGAGAAGAAGGAAAATTAAAAAATTTTACAAGTTCAAGAGACGAAATTGGAGGAGACTATGAAGCCGAATGAAGAAATCGAGAACCTCCAAGGTAACTATCTACTAGTGTCTTATGTCACTTTACCTAAATTTTCCTACCTTTTCCAAAGAGCCAATATTACAACCCAAAGACAAGTCCTTTGTGATCCTAGTAATATGTTGATTATGAGTTGATTTTTGAGACCCTGATGGGTTTTTCTCAACACACAATTTAATCCTCAAGTATAAAGGATATCAATTATATTTTCGAAGGTGACCAAGTTATATATCGAACCCAAGGGACATATAAATATCAATTTAATTATGTTCTAGTATATTTAGACTAAGTTGGTAAGAAAATATAATGGTTTGAATTAAGTAACAACTAATAATTGAAATAGCAAGAGAGAGAGGTAGTAGGTTGTGATCAAGTAAGATAGTAGGTAGTTCGTCGGGTCATCCAGTTTCACTTATTAATTCATACTTTCGTGTGTCGATGTCCGACTCTGCCTTGTGGTTTATGGACGCATCACTAGACCATGCAAATCTACTCTATAGACACAAGTAAATATGCGTATGATACGCATGAATTTCCTCGGAGCAAGATATATAATTCACCCCCCTTTCTAGGTACTATCATAATCAATTATTTCCCGTGCACTTAGTACTCTAACCCGATTTGATCTCCCTTTATAGGTACAATGAAATTATACTCTTTATCCTACTTGTTAACCCGAATCCAATTCAATTAACAAATATTCATATAAGACGGTTCCAATAAGACTTTGGAATCCCTTCACTTAGAATTATAACAATAAACCCTGCTCAATAGTGAACGCACTCAACCAATAACCGTGTTATGTATTCAGACTCCACACAACGATTATTGATGCACAAAACAACTATGAGTATGGATTAAAAACGTACAATCTTATATGAAATAAACCACCAGTAGTGTTGTATGGAGTATACACACGAAATACAAATCAACTCATGAAACCTTCATAACCCTAGAACTACCGAAGTGGCTCTAGCCCATGATTGATCTAGGAACAATCATGGTTAGATGGACCGATCTTACTTGAACCTCCAGCGGAACTCTGTCACAGCCCCTCCGGATGGTGGAAGATCGCTCTCCTTCTATTGTTCACGATCTTCAGCTCTCTAAACTTTTTGTTTTGGACTGCATGAGCCTTCTTTTACACTTGTAATCACGTCTTTAGGGCTTGGAATGGGCTTTTCAAGTGATCACAAGCGTTTTGGCCTCGAAAATCCAGATATGGTAAGTTTCTATGCGATGGTTCGACCAGATCAACAGGTCGAACCAAGGTCAAATCAGTGTCAGTAGAATTCTAGAAGTGCTGTTCGACCACGATTTCTTGGTTTGACCTGGTCAGCAGGTCGAACCCAAGTTGAATCGAAGGAGAAGTGTCCAGAATGTTGATTCGACAACGATGAAGTTGCTTCAACCTCTTCAACAGGTCAAATCTAGGCCGAACCAAGACAGGAAAGTGTGTTCTTAATCCCATCCTTCTATGTTGCATGAGTTAGGATTGTTGAGGAGCTTGTATGATCGATTTGATGGGCTGGTGAATTTCTGTGCATTCATATGTTCATGTATGCTTCTAGTTATGAAAGCTTGTATGATTGTTGAGTATGTAGAATTCTTGTGGAATTGATCTTGATTATGTGCTATGAGGAGTACTAGGATTCTATTTACCTATGTGAGGATTTGAGCTTTTTAATCATGCTTGATCATGGTAGTTTATTCTTGAGAGAATCATTCATACGAACGTATTCTAGAACTTGGCTTGGAGTTTTGTGTGAAACTTACAATTGATGAATTGCTAGGACATGATCTTAGGCAATTATTTTATGATTAAGCTACTTAGCCAAATTTTATCCTTCCGAATGATCTTATTAACCTTTGGTCGCCTCGTTGAGCCGTTAAAAGCTTTTTCTTTGGTAGCCAAATTAAATAGCCTTATGACCCTTTACTTGAGCCTTGATTGACACATTCATTGGTAGAGAGTTGAGGAGATTAAAAGTTTTAAGAAGAAGAAGGAAGATAGAATGTGGTTGAATGAAAAGAATAAAAAGTATGGTTAAATCTTGTTTAGGGGTAGTGCCCGAAACTATTACCCCAATTGCTTAAAACATGGAGCTTTAAGCTTAAGAGCAGCTGATTGATAAAGAGGAGAAGGGTAGTGCCTGAAATCGGTACCCGAATTGTCTAAAGAAGATGATGTTGATGCCATGAGAAGAAGGAAAATTAAAAAATTTTACAAGTTCAAGAGACGAAATTGGAGGAGACTATGAAGCCGAATGAAGAAATCGAGAACCTCCAAGGTAACTATCTACTAGTGTCTTATGTCACTTTACCTAAATTTTCCTACCTTTTCCAAAGAGCCAATATTACAACCCAAAGACAAGTCCTTTGTGATCCTAGTAATATGTTGATTATGAGTTGATTTTTGAGACCCTGATGGGTGTTTTCTCAACACACAATTTAATCCTCAAGTATAAAGGATATCAATTATATTTTCGAAGGTGACCAAGTTATATATCGAACCCAAGGGACAGATAAATATCAATTTAATTATGTTCTAGTATATTTAGACTAAGTTGGTAAGAAAATATAATGGTTTGAATTAAGTAACAACTAATAATTGAAATAGCAAGAGAGAGAGGTAGTAGGTTGTGATCAAGTAAGATAGTAGGTAGTTCGTCGGGTCATCCAGTTTCACTTATTAATTCATACATTCATGTGTCGATGTCCGACTCTGCCTTGTGGTTTATGGACGCATCACTAGACCATGCAAATCTACTCTATAGACACAAGTAAATATGCGTATGATACGCATGAATTTCCTCGGAGCAAGATATATAATTCACCCCCCTTTCTAGGTACTATCATAATCAATTATTTCCCGTGCACTTAGTACTCTAACCCGATTTGATCTCCCTTTATAGGTACTATAAAATTATACTCTTTATCCTACTTTTTAACCCGAATCCAATTCAATTAACAAATATTCATATAAGACGGTTCCAATAAGACTTCGGAATCCTTTCACTTAGAATTATAATAATAAACCCTGCTCAATAGTGAACGCACTCAACCAATAACCGTGTTAGTATTCAGACTCCACACAACGGTTATTGATGCACAAAACAACTATGAGTATGGATTAAAACGTACAATCTTATATGAAATAAACCACCAGTAGTGTTGTACGGAGTATACACATGAAATACAAATCAACTCATGAAACGTTCATAACCCTAGAACTACCGAAGCGGCTCTAGCCCATGATTGATCTTGGAACAATCATGGTTAGATGGACCGATCTTACTTGAACCTCCAGTAGAACTCTATCACAGCCCCTCCGGATGGTGGAAGATCGCTCTCCTTCTCTTGTTCTCGATCTTCAGCTCTCTAAGCTCTCTAAACTTTTTGTTTTGGACTGCATGAGCCTCCTTTTATACTTGTAATCATGTCTTTAGGGCTTGGAATGGGCTTTTCAAGTGATCACACGTGTTTTGGCCTCGAAAATCCGGATATGGTAAGTTTCTATGCGTTGGTTCGACCAGATCAACAGGTAGAACCAAGGTCGAACCAGTGTCAATAGAATTCTAGAAGTGCGGTTCGACCACGACGTTCTTGGTTTGACCTGGTCAGCAGGTCGAACCCAAGTTGAATCGAAGGATAAGTGTCCAGAATGTTGATTCGACCACGATGAAGTTGTTTCGACCTCTTCAACAGGTCGAATCCAGGCCGAACCAAGGCAGGAAAGTGTGTTCTTAATCCCATCCTTCTATGTTGCATGAGTTAGGATTGTTGAGGAGCTTGTATGATCGATTTGATGGGCTGGTGAATTTCTGTGCATTCATATGTTCATGTATGCTTCTAGTTATGAAAGCTTGTATGATTGTTGAGTATGTAGAATTCTTGTGGAATTGATCTTGATTATGTGCTATGAGGAGTACTAGGATTCTATTTACCTATGTGAGGATTTGAGCTTTTTAATCATGCTTGATCATGATAGTTTATTCTTGAGAGAATCATTCATATGAACGTATTCTAGAACTTGGCTTGGAGTTTTGTGTGAAACTTACAATTGATGAATTGCTAGGACATGATCTTAGGCAATTATTTTATGATTAAGCTACTTAGCCAAATTTTATCCTTCCGAATGATCTTATTAACCTTTGGTTGCCTCGTTGAGCCGTTAAAAGCTTTTTCTTTGGTAGCCAAATTAAATAGCCTTATGACCCTTTACTTGAGCCTTGATTGACACATTCATTGGTAGAGAGTTGAGGAGATTAAAAGTTTTAAGAAGAAGAAGGAAGATAGAATGTGGTTGAATGAAAAGAATAAAAAGTATGGTTAAATCTTGTTTAGGGGTAGTGCCCGAAACTGTTACCCCAATTTCTTAAAACATGGAGCTTTAAGCTTAAGAGCAGCTGATTGATAAAGAGGAGAAAGGTAGTGCCTGAAACCGGTACCCGAATTGTCTAAAGAAGATGATGTTGATGCCATGAGAAGAAGGAAAATTAAAAAAATTTACAAGTTCAAGAGACGAAATTGGAGGAGACTATGAAGCCGAATGAAGAAATCGAGAACCTCCAAGGTAACTATCTACTAGTGTCTTATGTCACTTTACCTAAATTTTCCTACCTTTTCCAAAGAGCCAATATTATAACCCAAAGACAAGTCCTTTGTGATCCTAGTAATATGTTGATTATGAGTTGATTTTTGAGACCCTGATGGGTGTTTTCTCAACACACAATTTAATCCTCAAGTATAAAGGATATCAATTATATTTTCGAAGGTGACCAAGTTATATATCGAACCCAAGGGACATATAAATATCAATTTAATTATGTTCTAGTATATTTAGACTAAGTTGGTAAGAAAATATAATGGTTTGAATTAAGTAACAACTAATAATTGAAATAGCAAGAGAGAGAGGTAGTAGGTTGTGATCAAGTAAGATAGTAGGTAGTTCGTCGGGTCATCCAGTTTCACTTATTAATTCATACTTTCGTGTGTCGATGTCCGACTCTGCCTTGTGGTTTATGGACGCATCACTAGACCATGCAAATCTACTCTATAGACACAAGTAAATATGCGTATGATACGCATGAATTTCCTCGGAGCAAGATATATAATTCACCCCCCTTTCTAGGTACTATCATAATCAATTATTTCCCGTGCACTTAGTACTCTAACCCGATTTGATCTCCCTTTATAGGTACAATGAAATTATACTCTTTATCCTACTTGTTAACCCGAATCCAATTCAATTAACAAATATTCATATAAGACGGTTCCAATAAGACTTTGGAATCCCTTCACTTAGAATTGTAACAATAAACCCTGCTCAATAGTGAACGCACTCAACCAATAACCGTGTTATGTATTCAGACTCCACACAACGATTATTGATGCACAAAACAACTATGAGTATGGATTAAAAACGTACAATCTTATATGAAATAAACCACCAGTAGTGTTGTATGGAGTATACACACGAAATACAAATCAACTAATGAAACCTTCATAACCCTAGAACTACCGAAGTGGCTCTAGCCCATGATTGATCTAGGAACAATCATGGTTAGATGGACCGATCTTACTTGAACCTCCAGCGGAACTCTGTCACAGCCCCTCCGGATGGTGGAAGATAGCTCTCCTTCTATTGTTCACGATCTTCAGCTCTCTAAACTTTTTGTTTTGGACTGCATGAGCCTTCTTTTATACTTGTAATCACGTCTTTAGGGCTTGGAATGGGCTTTTCAAGTGATCACAAGCGTTTTGGCCTCGAAAATCCAGATATGGTAAGTTTCTATGCGATGGTTCGACCAGATCAACAGGTCGAACCAAGGTCAAATCAGAGTCAGTAGAATTCTAGAAGTGCTGTTCGACCACGATGTTCTTGGTTTGACCTGGTCAGCAGGTCGAACCCAAGTTGAATCGAAGGAGAAGTGTCCAAAATGTTGATTCGACAACGATGAAGTTGCTTCAACCTCTTCAACAGGTCAAATCTAGGCCGAACCAAGACAGGAAAGTGTGTTCTTAATCCCATCCTTCTATGTTGCATGAGTTAGGATTGTTGAGGAGCTTGTATGATCGATTTGATGGGCTGGTGAATTTCTGTGCATTCATATGTTCATGTATGCTTCTAGTTATGAAAGCTTGTATGATTGTTGAGTATGTAGAATTCTTGTGGAATTGATCTTGATTATGTGCTATGAGGAGTACTAGGATTCTATTTACCTATGTGAGGATTTGAGCTTTTTAATCATGCTTGATCATGGTAGTTTATTCTTGAGAGAATCATTCATATGAACGTATTCTAGAACTTGGCTTGGAGTTTTGTGTGAAACTTACAATTGATGAATTGCTAGGACATGATCTTAGGCAATTATTTTATGATTAAGCTACTTAGCCAAATTTTATCCTTCCGAATGATCTTATTAACCTTTGGTCGCCTCGTTGAGCCGTTAAAAGCTTTTTCTTTGGTAGCCAAATTAAATAGCCTTATGACCCTTTACTTGAGCCTTGATTGACCCATTCATTGGTAGAGAGTTGAGGAGATTAAAAGTTTTAAGAAGAAGAAAGAAGATAGAATGTGGTTGAATGAAAAGAATAAAAAATATGGTTAAATCTTGTTTAGGGGTAGCGCCCGAAACTGTTACCCCAATTGCTTAAAACATGGAGCTTTATGCTTAAGAGCAGCTGATTGATAAAGAGGAGAAGGGTAGTGCTTGAAACCGGTACCCGAATTGTCTAAAGAAGATGATGTTGATGCCATGAGAAGAAGGAAAATTCAAAAATTTTACAAGTTCAAGAGACGAAATTGGAGGAGACTATGAAGCCGAATGAAGAAATCGAGAACCTCCAAGGTAACTATCTACTAGTGTCTTATGTCACTTTACCTAAATTTTCCTACCTTTTCCAAAGAGCCAATATTACAACCCAAAGACAAGTCCTTTGTGATCCTAGTAATATGTTGATTATGAGTTGATTTTTGAGACCCTGATGGGTGTTTTCTCAACACACAATTTAATCCTCAAGTATAAAGGATATCAATTGTATTTTTGAAGGTGACCAAGTTATATATCGAACCCAAGGGACAGATAAATATCAATTTAATTATGTTCTAGTATATTTAGACTAAGTTGGTAAGAAAATATAATGGTTTGAATTAAGTAACAACTAATAATTGAAATAGCAAGAGAGAGAGATAGTAGGTTGTGATCAAGTAAGATAGTAGGTAGTTCGTCGGGTCATCCAGTTTCACTTATTAATTCATATTTTCGTGTGTCGATGTTCGACTCTGCCTTATGGTTTATGGACGCATCACTAAACCATGCAAATCTACCGTATAGACACAAGTAAATATGCGTATGACACGCGTGAATTTCCTCGGAGCAAGATATATAATTCACCCCCCTTTCTAGGTACAATCATAATCAATTATTTCCCGTGCACTTAGTACTCTAACCCGATTTGATCTCCCTTTATATGTAGTATGAAATTATACTCTTTATCCTACTTGTTAACCTGAATCCAATTCAATTAACAAATATTCATATAAGATGGTTCTAATAATACTTCGGAATCCTTTCACTTAGAATTATAACAATAAACCCTGCTCAACAGTGAACACACTCAACCAATAACAATGTTATGTATTCAGACTCTACACAATGATTATTGATGCACAAAACAACTATGAGTATCGATTAAAAACGCGCAATCTTATATGAAATAAACCACCAGTAGTGTTGTACGGAGTATACACACGAAATACAAATCAACTCATGAAACCTTCATAACCCTAGAACTACCGAAGTGGCTCTAGCCCATGATTGATCTAGGAACAATCATAGTTAGATGGACCGATCTTACTTGAACCTCCAGCGGAACTCTGTCACAGCCCCTCTGGATGGTGGAAGATCGCACTCCTTCTCTTGTTCTCGATCTTCAGCTCTCCAAGCTCTCTAAGCTTTTTGTTCTGGACTGCATGAGCCTCCTTTTATACTTGTAATCACGTCTTTAGGGCTTGGAATGGGCTTTTCAAGTGATCACACACGTTTTAGCCTCGAAAATCCAGATATGGTATGTTTCTGTGTGATGGTTCGACCTCAGCAAACAGGTCGAACCACTGGCCGCAGGTCTAACCACAGGTCGAACCCCGCTTCTGGAAGTATTCTACACTTAGTTCGACCTCTTGTACAGGTCGAACCACTCCTTCTTGGTCAAACCACAAGTCGAACCGCACCACTGGACAATTTCTGCTCCTGATTCGACCAACTGTCAGGTCGAATCCCAACGTCGTGGTCGAACCCTTCTTCTCACGAACTGGTTCGACCTTGGTTCGACCTGATGAACAGGTCGAACCATTGAGTCATGGTCGAACCCACCTTCTGCAAACTTTCAATGCTGGTTCGACCTGTAGAAGAGGTCGAACCCTCCTCCAACAGGTCGAACCCTCCTCTTTCCTTGGTGGTTCAGATGGCCTCGACATCGTCTCTTCGATTCTTGGCGCTTCCACTCCGATTTCACTTTAAAAACCACTCAAATAGCTTCACTAACACCTGATTCATACTAATTCACAATATATATAGGTTTTCCACCTATTTCCACCTCAAAACTCTCCAAAACTAGCACCAAATCAAGTGCCATACTTGTGAATTTACACACTCATCAAACCCCCAAACTTACATGTTGCTCGTCCCGAGGCAACCAAATCAAACCACAGGAGCCGTGTATAATTCACCAAGATCAAGTACAACACATATTACGCATTCCACTTCATTAAATCAAACAAGTATTAATTGCATCATATATGTCACTCATGCAAAATCAATCCAATCACACACCATTCGGAGTACTAAGTAATCTAGCTCACAAGATAAGTATTCACTTTCACTCAAGTGCGTGAGGCACTACATAGGCTAGTATAAACACTCATATCAATCCATATTCACGCGTAACCATAAGCTTGGCAAGGGTCTCAAAATATCAACTCATAATCAACATATTACTAGGATCACAAAGGACTTGTCTTTGGGTTATAATGTTGGCTCTTTGGAAAAGATAAGAAAATTTAGGTAAAGTGACTTAATGGTACCTCAAGATGTTAGGGGTAGTGCCCGAAACTGGTACCCCAAGATGTTAGAGGTAGTGCCCGAAACTGGTACCTCAAGAAAGGAAAAAAGAGAAGAAAAAAAAGTATGTTGAGCTTGAAGGAAAGGAGAGAAAAGAAAATTAGAAGAGCATGAAGCTGGATAGCCTTGAAGTGTAAAAATCTGCAGTACAAAAGATCTCCGATTTTAATTCTCTACTAATTGAGTCACTTTATCCATATGTTTCCTACCTTAACCAAAGAGCCAACATTACATCCAAAAGAAAAGTCCTTTTTGATCCCATTGCCGAATCATACTTTTAAGTGGTAGAGAGTTTGAGACTTTTGGCAAGCTTATGGTTACGCATGCACTTGAATTGAATCTGAGCGTAAACACCTTAACCTATAAGTGTACATCTTTTACACTTGAGTGCGAGTGATACATACTTCCCGTGAGAACATGTCAATGGAGCATTTGAATTGGTGGTGATTGTCTTATCTTGTATGCTATGAATTGATTATTGCATGTAATGAGAGTTGCATGACCTAAGTTGAGGATAATTGTATTTGAATGGGTTAATTGGTCATAGTCCTTGTTTCCCCGCTAATTTTCTTACTCTCTCTTTCTCTTTATTTTTATTTTGTTGCCTCGGGACGAGCAACGGGTAAGTTTGGGAGATTGTTGAGAGTGAAAATTAGCGTGTTTGACTGTCCAATTCAATACCTTTTTGATGGAAATTCTTGTTATATATTAGCACAAGTGTCTTATATTCATTATATGTGAGAAAAAGATGCACTTGAGGTGTTTTATTATGTTTTAGGTGGAAAAATAGATCAAAAGTGTAAAGTTGGAGAAAAGGTGCAATTTGTGCAAGAATGCTAAAAAATCACGTCCAACTTTCATAATTATTCTGTGTTGATGTGGAGCTCTGAACTGGTAGTGTGATACATGATTGGAACACAACAATAAGAGAGGAGAAGAGAGGCCACAACATACAAAACCCCACAAGGGGGGATCACCCCCCAACCATCATCCACATCTCTTCCTCCATCCATCCATCACTTTGAAGATTTGTTTGCGGAATCAAGAGGAGAACCAAGAGGAGGATTCAAGAGCGAGAAGGACGCGATGACGCCACATCTAGGGTTTATTCATTTCCTAATTTATCTTGTATTTTCTGGACATCCGGGTAAGATCTATCCAACACCCATGATTGTTCTTCGCAACATCATGGGCTAGAGCCTTTTTGGTAGAACTAGGGTTGTGAAGGTTTTATCTAGTTAATTGAACTTCCGTGTGTATACTCTATACAACACTACTTGTAGTTTATTTTATATAAGATTGTGCATTTTTAATTCGTACTCATAGCCGTTTTGTACATCAATAATCGTTGTGTAGAGTCTGAATGCATGACTTGGTTATTGGTTGAGTGCGTTCACTGTTGAGCAGGGTTTTATGTTATAATTCTAAGTGAAGGGATTCCGAAATCTTATTAAAACTATCTTATATGAATACTTGTTAATTGAATTGAATTCGGGTTAATAAGTAGGATAAAGAGTATAATTTTATAGTACCTATAAAGGGAGATCATATCGGGTTAGAGTACTAATCTTAGGGGGAAATAATTGATACTGATAGTACCTAGAAAGGGGAGTAAAATTACGTCTCTTGCTCCGAGGTTATTCACACGTGTTACACGCATGTTTACTTGTGTCCATAGAGTACATATGCATGGTTTAGTGATGTGTCCATATTTCACAAGGCAGATTCGGACATTGACACATGGAAGGAAAATTAATTAGTGAAACTGGATTATCCTAGAGCTACCTATTCTCCTACTTGATCCACTTTCATATCCTTCGAGTGATATTTTATTTTATTTGTTATTTAATTTTCAGCATATTAGTTGTTAGATAACCATTCAAACATAATTTCCTTGTCTTAATTAATTTAGATAATAATTAAATTGATAATACGCCGTCCCTTGGGTTCGATAATCACTTGGTCACCTTTCGAAACTATAATTGATATCCTTCATACTTGGGGATTAATTGTGTGTTGAGAAAACGCGCATCAAGTTCTTAGCCCTCTCTGGACAACTTTTGCACCACGGTTCGACTTCTTCAGCTGGGTTCGACCTCCTGGCACTGGTCGAACCTACCCCTAGAAGCTCCAAAACTGAGTGTTCTTCAATCCCTACACACTTCAAGCTCCAAAACGAATCATTAGGTATAAAAAATTGCCTTAAAATAACATGCATGAGTAACTCCGAAACTACACAAAACACGGAACAACAAAACACCACTAAACATTAGGCAAGTTACAAATAAAATCGACACATAAAAACGGGTTAAAGTTTTAAATATACCGCAAAAAATTAACTCCCCTAACAAACGTCACAAAAAAAAGATTATACTATCGGTGCTTATCGAGGTAAGTACATCACACCCCCCAAACTTAATAGAAACTAAAGTCGAAACTAAGTTTGAAAAGAGATGTAATTGCCGATAAGAAGCACTTCAAATATAAAAATTTCTTACTCACACGAATGAAATAAAATAATAAAACGGGAGGGAAAACCCCCAACAGACGCTCTTGTTTAACGTCGGAGAGTCACGATGGAATACCACTTCGAAGACTACTTGATCAGAGGATGATCTTGTCGCATCCTCACCTTCCAATACGTTCTTCCCCTCTTATCATCCACACCTACCACCTTACCTTTCTTATGCACCATACGATTAGTAACATCTCCTTTCTCAAACTTTCTCTTCTCATTCCTGTCAATCTTCCACTCAATTTCAGAATAATTCCCATCACCATCAAGATCAAAGTCAGGATAAGAACGAGAGAAAGGACTTCCAAATTTGTGGGTATCCGGTGGTAAGTTAGGACGCTTCAAGGAGGCATCATCTTCACTTCCGTTGTCTAGAGTCAGCACGGCACCATTCTTGGTCACAAAAATATGATCATTAGAATTACCTTCATCCCATGGCCGTGTAGACTCCTCCTTCTTTTCTTCCATAGGAGTGCTCTCTCTCTCCAACGGCAAGTACTGCCTAGACCCTTTTGCTTCTTCAGCCTTAGCTTTCTCCAATGCATACCTTGCATCACCCAAAGCAAGTAAGTTCTCAAGATATTCAATACATTCCTCATTAGAAAGACCATCAAGCTCCGTAGTGGAATAAGTAAGAGACTCCATCAAGCATGTCTCAAGAGGATCCTTAGACAGGATCGAAGACATATCCTCCTTCACAATCTCCTCCATCACGTCAATATTATGACATTGAGACTCCATGGGCATCTTCATTGCTTTATCCAGGTTGAATAGCACTTCTTCTTTATCCATCCGAAACCTAAGCTCCCCCTTTTGAACATCAATCATAGCTCCAGCAGTAGCAAGGAAAGGTCTCCCCAAGATTAAAGGGATATTATCCTTGTGATCATCTATCTCTAGCACAAGAAAGTCCACCGGAAAGACTAGCTTCTCCATTTTGATGAGTACGTCTTCAATAATCCCTTTTGGAAACTTCATCGACCTGTGATTAGAGCTATTTTCACCTATATTTTAGTGTCTTTTTATATGTGTTTTCGTATTATTTTATCAGTATTTTATGTGTTATTTGGTTGTGTTTTGTGTTTTTATGGAAATGTGTGTGAATGAGCTTAAACTTAAGAGGAGAAGAAGCTGCACAACACGGCCGGCCGTGTGCAGGAACACAGGTCGTGTCTTGAACACGCCTCGAATTCCGCCCACGGGCCTGTGCATGAGGCCGTGTGATGTCGCCAGAAACACCAACTCGGCCACCCCTGTGGCCGAGCGCAGAGCACGGGTCGAGCGCAGAACACGGGCCATGTACCGCGCACGGCCCTGTCCTAGAAGCCGTGTGCGGACACCAAATTACACAACACGGCCACCCCTGTGGCCGTGTGCAGAGCTCGAGCCGTGTAGGTGTAATTCCTGCTAAAAAATCAGAATCTTCTAGAAGGCCCACATGGGGTATAAATAGACCCCATTTCAACATTTTTCAGATAAGATCCAAAATCCTATCATCTACACACACATCATACACCTTTCCTCCCATTTTCCACCGCCATCTAGATCCACCTTCATCCACTTTGATCCATCTTCATCCATTCCATAAATTCTCCACCAAATCTTCATCTCTTCCATTGGGTGTGAGAGATCTCAAGATTTCAAGAGCTAGAGTGGGAGATCCATGAGTGTTGAAGATTTCCTACAAGAAATTGTTGGGGAAGATTTACATCTCTTTTGAATCTCTTTTGGATTTAGAACTATGGATTTGTGTAATAGATCATTTAATTGTTTTGTTACCCTAATCATGTTAGGCTAATCCCTCTAGTAGGATTAGGAATATGAAGAGCATATTAGATTTATATTATCATGTAGATTAAATTGGTTTTTCATTTAATTGATGTTGATTTCTATTCATGGGATTTAATTGTCTTGATGTTGTGATGGCATGGTTTGTTATTCATGAATGTTTATTGGTTTAATGGATTGTTGATCAATTGATTATTTGTGGTAATTAAATGCTATCATGATGTTCATGTATGTATTGCTTGGAGTGAGACGGAAACGACCCTCTATAGTATTAGGAAGGCATGATTAGACATTGAGTTTGGGTTTGACCGAAAGGATATTTGAATTCAATGAGGGGAACCAATCCATTCGTTGGCCTTAGTACACAAAAAGGGAGAGTTTAATCTAACTAGTACCTAGATGGAAGGGGTTAATGTTGGGCTTTGATCTTAAGTGCTTTTGGGAGTCTAAAATGGATCAACAACCTTTGTAACCCGAAAGGGAGCTTAGGATACAATCGTGATCACCCTTAGTCTACATCAATTGAGTTGAATTCCGTTTGCATGATAATATGAATCGAGTGTGCTTGGATGTTTCTAATCCCATGTTTTTCCATACTTGAACTTTAGCACCCATTTTCTTTACTTGTCATTTTTCTTATTTGCTATTCTTATTTACTTGTTACTTGTTTTAGTTGTTAATCAATCTCAAAACCCCCGATTATCTTTACAAAAACAACATGAACATGAGCTCAAGTATTTTGCTAGTACGAACATAACTCCTTATTGGATTTATAATTTTTCTTGGGATATACTACTACAACGATCGAGTATTCTTGCTCGTGAGTGCTAAAAATAGGCAAACAAGAAAATGGCGCCATTGCCAAAGGGGAGTTTGACGGACTAGTCGAGTACTGTGTTATTGTTTTAGTTGTTCTTGATAAGGATTCTTTTTATTTTCTTTTATTTATTATTTGTGTTTGTGGTCTCACTCTTGGCCTTTTCGTAGGTGTTTTATGATCACAAGATCAAAGGGAAATCAATCGATCATTCCTTTGAATTTGGAGATTGAAAGGACCGCACGACAAAGGAAACGAGAGAGGCGTAAAGCTAGAAAAGAAAAAAATATGGAGAATCAACGGGGAAACAATGTTAATTATGACCCACCCCAAGATCCTTTACAAGATCAAAGGGGGGTACAAGAAGGAGTGCAAGAGAATCAAGCGGAGATAATGAGGAATTTCTTTGCTCAAAATCAAGAGTATATGCAATTGCTTGCCAATCAAGAAGCTCAAAGAATATTTCAACAACAAGAGTTGCCAAGGCCTAGAGCAATTCGGGATTACTTCCAACCGAGAGCCGTGCACAATATGGTTCCTCCGGTTCAAGCCAATGATTATGAAATCAAGACCGGATTGATCAACATGGTCAAAGCAAATCAGTTTGGGGGAGGTCCTCTTGAAGACCCGAACACTCATCTATCTACTTTCTTGGAGGTTGCAAACACCGTCAAAATGAAGGGAGTGTCGGAGGATGCTATTCGAATGAGGTTGTTCTCTTTTTCTTTAAGAGACAAGGCTAAAGCATGGTACAATACAATTCCTTTGGGAAGTTGTAATACATGGGAAGATCTTGAGCAAAGGTTCCTAAACAAGTACTTTCCTCCTTCAAAGACGCTCCAATTGAAAAGCCTTATCACTCAATTTAGGCAACTTCCGGATGAAAATTTTTATGAAGCATGGGAACGCTACAAAGAGATGCTCCGAAAGTGTCCTCAACACGATTTTCATGAGAATCAACAAGTGGCTTTCTTTTACCAAGGGTTAAATCAACAAAATCGGATGCATGTAGATGCCTCATCCGGAGGGTCTATATTTGGAGTGGATGCTATGAAAGCCATGGATATTTTTGAAGACATTGCGATGAATGCCTATCAATGGCCTTCCGAGCGAGTAATGGGAGGTTATGCCTTTGGAAAAGTAGCTCAAGTGGAGAGTGTGAACAAAGTGAAGAGTGATGTGTTTCAAAATGAAGGAATGAAAGAATTCAATGAGAGCATTCAAGCGTTAACAAAGCAATTGAATTTGATCACTCAAGGAGTAAGCCAAGGGGGGAGCACAAGTTCTATGGTGAATGATGAGAGCAAGGTTATGCAAAGTGTAGAAGATGTTGCCTATTTAGATAGGAGAAATTACCAAGGGAATTTCCATCATCAAGGGAATTTCCAAGGTAATTATCCTTCTAATCAAGGTAATTACCAAGGAGGATATCAAGGACAAGCTCGGGGAAGCAATTTCAATCAATCAAGTGGAAATTATCAAGCTCCGAGGAAGCATGAGAATCTTTCTTACTCTAATCCTCAAGCCGCCGTGTCATATCCTCCGGGATTCGATCCGAGTGCTAAGCCGCCAAATGGAGAAGGGAAAGCATCATTGGAAGAGACATTGATGGCATTCATGAAAGATACAAGGGCTTACATGGAAAAAAGAGATGCAAAGATGGAGGCTAGAATGGAGGAAAATGAGAAGAAATCCGACAATAGGATGAGAGCTTTTGAGTATCAAATGGGTCAAATTGCTTCTTCCGTGGGATCTCAACACCAACAAGGAAAGTTTCCATCTACCACGGTAACTAATCCTAAAGAAGATTGCAAAGCTATCACTCTTAGAAGTGGAAAAGAGTATGAGGAACCTCCTATGCCTAAAGAAGATAGTATTATCATTGAAAGGGAAGTGGAAAGCAAGGTGGAAGAAGAGATTGAAATGGAGGAAGTAAGCAAGAAAAAAGAAATTGTTGAGCAAAAGAAAGATGAAGAGAAGATAGAGAGAATTCCAAAGTGGAAAAAGGCAAAGGAGTTAAGGGAAAAGGAAGTTGAAGTTGAAAGAGATAGTTGGGGAATACCCAAGACTCAAGTACCGGTTCCTTTTCCTCAAAGGTTCTTGAAGAAGGGTTTGGATGAGAGGTTCAAAAAGTTTCTTGAAATCTTCAAGAAGATTCAAATCAATATCCCTTTCGCCGATGCTTTGGATCAAATGCCTCATTATGCTCGTTTCTTGAAGGACATCATGGGAAAGAAAAGAAGTCTTGTGGACAATGAAACGGTTAATCTAACCGAAGAGTGTAGTGCCATTCTATAATGGAAACTTCCAAAAAAATTGAAGGATCCGGGAAGTTTCATTATACCATGTGAAATTGGAAAGAACAAGAAGAACAAGGCTCTTTGTGACCTCGTGCAAGCATTAATCTAATGCCTCTCTCCATATTCAAGAAGCTTGGATTAGGTGAAGTACAGCCAACTTCCATCACACTTCAATTGGCGGATCGATCTATGACACATCCAAAAGGAGTAGTTGAAGATGTGTTGGTGAAAGTTGATAAGTTCGTCTTTCCGGTGGATTTTGTTGTTCTAGATATGGAGGAGGATGAAAATGTGCCATTGATTTTTGGGAGACCGTTTCTTGCTACCGGGAGAGCTCTTATTGATGTCTACAAGGGAGAATTGAAGTTGAGGGTTAATGATGAGGAAGTGGTATTCTCTCTACACAAGGCCATGCAATATCCAATGAATGATGAAGAATGCAAAAGTGTGGATGTTGTAAAGGGAAGTGTCGAGGAGAGTTGGCCTACCATTGTAACCAAGGATCCACTTGAACTTTGCTTGAGCAATTCTCTATCTCTTTCTAATATTTCTACTACTTCTCTTGATTTAAATGAAGAATTGATTAATTGTTTGCTTGATCTAGGTGATTGTAGTGAAGCTCAAGAGGTTGCAGCCGCCATCTCAAGAGGAAATGAAAAGTTCTTACCACTTAGAGATCCACTCGAGCAAGAAGAGAAAAAGGAAAAGAAGGTGGAGTTGAAGCCTCTACCCGATCATCTTGCTTATGCCTACCTTGGTGAAAATGAGACATATCCGGTAATCGTATCATCATCTCTAACCTCTAGTCAACTTGATAAATTGCTTAATGTCCTTAAAGAACATAAGTCGGCTATTGGTTGGTGTATTGATGATTTGAAGGGAATTAGTCCAACAATTTGCATGCATAAGATAAGACTTGAGGATGAAGGGAAAGCTTGTGTTCAAAACCAAAGAAGACTTAATCCTATCATGCAAGAAGTGGTAAAAAAAGAGGTTCTTAAGTGGTTAGACTCCGATATGATTTTTCCTATTAGTGATAGCCCCTATGTGAGCCTGTTGCATGTAGTATCTAAAAAAGGGGGTATAACTATAGTGAAGACCGATAAAGATGAGACCATAGCCACTAGGACGGTGACGGGATGGCGTGTGTGTGTTGATTATAGAAAGCTTAATGAAAACACACGTAAAGATCACTTCCCCTTACCTTTCTTAGATCAAATGTTGGATAGGTTGGCCGGGTATGAGTTTTATTGCTTTCTTGATGGGTATTCCGGGTATAACCAAATTCTCATAGCACCCGAAGACCAAGAAAAGACCGCTTTCACTTGTCCTTATGGAATATTTGCTTTTCGAAGATTGCCATTTGGACTTTGCAATGCACCGGCCACCTTTCAAAGGTGTATGATGGCAATCTTTGAAGGATTAATTGAGAATATAATGGAAGTTTTCATGGATGACTTTTCGGTGTTTGGTTCTTCTTTTGATAATTGCTTGTCTAACCTTGCTATTGTTTTGAAGCGATGTCAAGACACTAATTTAGTGTTGAATTGGGAGAAGTGCCATTTCATGGTAAATGATGGCATTGTACTTGGACATCACATCTCTTCAAAGGGATTGCAAGTTGACCGAGCCAAAGTTGTTGCTATAGAGAAGCTTCCACCGCCAACAAATGAGAAGGGAGTACGATCGTTCCTTGGTCATGCCGGGTTCTATCGTAGATTCATCAAGGATTTTTCTTCATTTTCTAAACCTCTATCTCATCTCCTTGAAAAAGATGTGCCATTTAAGTTTGATGATAATTGTTTAAATGCTTTTCAGGTGCTAAAGGAAGCTTTGATTTCATCACCCATCTTGATCACCCCCGATTGGAAGGAGCCATTTATATTGATGTGTGATGCAAGTGACGTAGCTCTTGGAGTGGTTTTGGGGCAACTAAGAGAGAAAAAATTTCGAGCTATTTACTATGCAAGCAAGACATTTGATGCGGCTCAAAGGAACTACACTACTACCGAAAAAGAGTTCTTGGCGGTAGTATACGCATTTGATAAGTTTCGTCCTTATTTGGTAGGAACGAAAACTATTGTATATACCGACCATGCCGCTATCAAGTATCTCATAGCAAAGAAGGATGCAAAGCCAAGGGTGATAAGATGGGTACTACTTCTTCAAGAATTTGATATTGAAGTGAGAGATAAGAAGGGCACGGAGAATGTGATAGCCGACCATCTTTCAAGGTTAGAGTCGAGGGAGCATTGTGAAAGTACTTATGAGTTAATCAAGGAGGTTTTTCCCGATGAAGAAATCTTGGAGTGTGATTGCTATCAAATTGAGGTTTTAGTGGAGCAAGAAGGAAGCCCGTGGTATGCGGACTATGTAAATTACTTGGCTAGTGGAAAGAGGCCTTATGAGCTTAATAAGTATCAATCCAAGAAGTTCTTTCATGATGTTAAAAGTTACTTATGGGATGATCCATTCTTATACAAGATGTGTAATGATTCTCTTGTGCGAAGATGTGTGCCCGAGGAAGAATGGAATAGTGTGTTGGAGTTTTGCCACTATTCACCTAGTGGAGGCCATTTTGGAGCTCAAAAGACCGCTGCAAAAGTCTTACAATCGGGGTTGTATTGGCCATTTTTGTTCAAAAGTTGTAAGAAATTTGTAGAGGGTTGTGATCGATGTCAAAGGATGGGAGGAATCTCCAAGTGGGATGAGATGCCCCTTAAGAGCTTTCAAGAAGTGGAGATATTTGATGTGTGGGGCATCAATTTCATGGGACCATTTCCTCAATCTAATGGATTCCTATACATCCTATTGGCAGTTGACTATGTCTCGAAATGGGTTGAGGCCATACCTTCAAGAACAAGTGATGTTAGAGTAGTCATGGGGTTTCTAAAGAAGCATATCTTCACAAGATTTGGAGTACCTAGAGTGTTGGTAAGTGATGGGGGTAGTCACTTCATAAATAAGCTCATGGAGAACATTCTCAAGACTTATGGAGTGAAGCATCGAGTGTCTACTCCGTATCACCCTCAAACGAATGGTCAAGCTGAAATTTCTAATCGACAAATCAAACAAGTCTTGGAGAAAACAGTGAGTGTGAGTAGAAAGGATTGGTCAAATAAACTTGATGATGCATTGTGGGCCTTTCGAACCGCATTCAAGACCACTCTTGGTATGTCTCCTTTTCAAATTGTCTATGGTAAGTCTTGCCATCTTCCGGTGGAGTTAGAGCATAATGCTTATTGGGCCATTAAGAAGTTGAATTTTGACATGAAAGCTTCGAAGAAGGTAAGATTCTTACAATTGAATGAGCTTGAGGAATTTAGAGAAAATGCTTATGAAAATTCAAGAATTTTTAAGGAGAAAACCAAGAGGTGGCATGATGCTCGTTTGAGGAAGAAGAGCTTTGAAAAGGGTGAGAAGGTGTTGGTATTCAATTCTCGACTAAGACTTTTCCCGGGCAAGTTGAAGTCCAAATGGAGAGGTCCCTATGTGGTAAAGGAAGTACTTGATGGGGGAGCTCTAAAGGTTATAGATGAGAACGGGGGAGAGTTCTTGGTAAATGGTCATCGTGTGAAGCACTATGTGGATCCATCACAAAGGGAGACCCTCTTTGTGGATACTTTATGTGAAAGATGAGCTAAACATTCGTCTAGCTTGAAGACGTTAAACTTAGCGCTCGATGGGAGGCACCCCATCACTATCTTTATTGCTTTGTTTTTGTTTTTTGGACTTGTAGGTTGATTGTGCTCATGGAGAAAAATGAATATTGAAGAAAAGAAAAATGCTTCATGGATTCAAGTTGATATGTCCAACACTTGTTGCAAACTTAATTCGTGACTCTTGTCTCGAGTTAAGTTTGGGGGATGCTAGTGCGTGGTGGATATAACTTGAGTCATGTGGATGCGGTTACTTCTCTACAAGAAGATCATCAATGGAAACTACAAGGGTAAGTCTCACCACTTTTTGCAAACTTAAGTCTCAACTCTTGTTTCGATTTAAGTTTGGGGGGAGAGTGTGTGGTGTGACTCACCACTTGAGTATGATTCTTGTAAAATTGGACAAATTTTAAAATTTTTAAAATTTTTCTCATGAGTTTGGGTTGATTTAGGCATGATTGGTGGTGTTGAAGTGCATGATAGTCCATATTTATAATGAAATTGTTGAAATAATGGTGTTTGTTGAGGGTTTGAGCATGAATGAGAGGTATTGGAAGCAAGATGGAGCTTGGAGCTAACGCTTTCCTTACCAAATGCCTATTGAGGGAGTACTCTACACCTTATCATTTTATTACTTAAAATGAATTGATTTTGATTTGGATTGTTGTGACTAGCATGCTACTTCATTTGTTATGTTTATGGGAGGTTTACTTTCGTATATTAGGATTTCCTTTTAAATAAAGGTTGGGATGATTGTGTGCTTAATTTTCTTATGGATGATGGTATTTTATGTTTTTGCATGTTTTGTATTTTTGTTGTGTCTTGTTTGTTGAGTCCTTACTTGTATGTTGTGTGTATTTTCATTCTTGTCTTGGGATGTTTGGTGGTTTGTTTAGGGATGTCGTGAGTCATTTTTGAACGTGAGTGATGATATGTTGTGGCGATAAGTGATGACAAATTAGGATTAAGAATCTCTACACTTTCAAATTGTGACATGTTTTACTTAACTTGTTCAATTTTGAGATGAATGTGGTGTAATAAGTTCCTTAAGATCCGAGCACAAGCTTGTGAGCATTTGAGCCTCAACCATGCATACATGGTATTTCTTCATGAGTGGATCGGTTGTGTTTGATAAGTTAGAACTTGCTCAAGGACTATAGGAACGAGCCCGATTAGTGGAGATTGGTGAAATGATCTAAGGCCATCCTTGTTATTATAGTCATTGCCATATATGTTCCTACCTTGAACATCATCCTTAGTCAACCACTTTGAGCCAATAAACCTATTTCTTGTGAATTTAGCACATTACAAACCTTAATTACCCATTCAAGCTTATATATACCTTTGTGTGGGTGATTGAGGAGATGGTAGCTAGAAAGGATTGATTGATTAGCAAAAGAAGAAAAAGGAATGGTAAACAAGCAAGAAAAAGGATGAAAATAGCAAAAGTAAGAAATGGACATGCAACCTCAAAGTAAGAAAGGAGCAAATCAACATCAAAATGCTCAAGTAAACAAAATTCAAAGAAAGGAAGCATGCAACAAAAGAAATTCAATCCTAGGGAAGTTAATGAATAGTGCTTGAGATTTGTAAAGATAAGCAAGGAGGAAAAGAAAGTGAAGAAGTTGAGGAAATTGGTCATCTCTTTGATTACTTACACTTGTTGAGTCACTCTTATCCATATACTTCCTATCCTACCAAAGAGCCTATCATTACATCCTAATTAAAGACCTTTTTGATCATTAATTGAAACTTTGGTGGTTTGTGAATATTCCGCGAGCAAGCTTATAGCGAGTCGAGCCAATCGATTAATGAGTGTGATTTATCCGAGTTCAAAAGAGTGTTGAGAGACATCG
Organism: Pogostemon cablin; assembly: GCA_023678885.1. NCBI lineage: Eukaryota > Viridiplantae > Streptophyta > Magnoliopsida > Lamiales > Lamiaceae > Pogostemon > Pogostemon cablin. The sequence goes on from CM042959.1 coordinate 23,376,858, forward strand.
ATATACATTGTGAGGCTTGGACTAAAAGGGACTATATTACACTATTACTCTCTTTTGATTGAACTTATTAATTTCTCATGTCATGATTTTAAAATTGTAGGATGACTTAGCATAGTTTGTAGTTATTATTGCTAACGATATGTTATTGCTTATGTTCATTTAGTCTTTTTCTAGGTAAAAATTTCTCTTTTTGGTTTGCCATTTTCGTTGCTCGGGGACGAGCAACACCTTAAGTTTGGGGGGTTGATTAGAGCTATTTTCACCTATATTTTAGTGTCTTTTTATATGTGTTTTCGTATTATTTTATCAGTATTTTATGTGTTATTTGGTTGTGTTTTGTGTTTTTATGGAAATGTGTGTGAATGAGCTTAAACTTAAGATTTTCACTTTTTATTTGATGCTAAACATGATAAGGAAGATGTAGGAAAAAGCGGACCTCAATTCGGAGTTGAAACGAGGAAGAACGAGCCGAAATAGTGAAAGAGGAGAAGAAGCTGCACAACACGGCCGGCCGTGTGCAGGAACACGGGTCGTGTCTTGAACACGCCTCGAGTTCCGCACACGGGCCTGTGCATGAGGCAGTGTGATGTCGCCAGAAACACTAACTCGGCAACCCCTGTGGCCGAGCGCAGAGCACGGGTCGAGCGCAGAACACGGGCCGTGTACCGCGCACGGCCCTGTCCTAGAAGCCGTGTGCGGACACCAGATTACACAACACGGCCACCCCTGTGGCCGTGTGCAAAGCTCGAGCCGTGTAGGTGTAATTCCTGCTAAAAAATCAGAATCTTCTAGAAGGCCCACATGGGGTATAAATAGACCCTATTTCAACATTTTTCAGATAAGATCCGAAATCCTATCATCTACACACACATCACACACCTTTCCTCTCATTTTCCACCACCATCTAGATCCACCTTCATCCACTTTGATCCATCTTCATCCATTCCATAAATTCTCCACCAAATCTTCATCTCTTCCATTGGGTGTGAGAGATCTCAAGATTTCAAGAACTAGAGTGGGAGATCCATGAGTGTTGAAGATTTCCTACAAGAAATTGTTGGGGAAGATTTACATCTCTTTTGAATCTCTTTTGGATTTAGAACTATGGATTTGTGTAATAGATCATTTAATTGTTTTGTTACCCTAATCATGTTAGGCTAATCCCTCTAGTGGGATCAGGAATATGAAGAGCATATTAGATTTATATTATCATGTAGATTAAATTGGTTTTTCATTTAATTGATATTGATTTCTATTCATGGGATTTAATTGTCTTGATGTTGTGATGGCATGGTTTGTTATTCATGAATGTTTATTAGTTTAATGGATTGTTGATCAATGGATTATTTGTGGTAATTAAATGCTATCATGATGTTCATGTATGTATTGCTTGGAGTGAGACGGAAACGACCCTCTATAGTATTAGGAAGGCATGATTAGACATTGAGTTTGGGTTTGACCGAAAGGATATTTGAATTCAATGAGGGGAACCAATCCATTCGTTGGCCTTAGTACACAAAAAGAGAGAGTTTAATCTAACTAGTACCTAGATGGAAGGGGTTAATGTTGGGCTTTGATCTTAAGTGCTTTTGGGAGTCTAAAATGGATCAACAACCTTTGTAACCCGAAAGGGAGCTTAGGATACAATCGTGATCACCCTTAGTCTACATCAATTGAGTTGAATTCCGTTTGCATGATAATATGAATCGAGTGTGCTTGGATGTTTCTAATCCCATGTTTTTCCATACTTGAACTTTAGCACTCATTTTCTTTACTTGTCATTTTTCTTATTTGCTATTCTTATTTACTTGTTACTTGTTTTAGTTGTTAATCAATCTCAAAACCCCCGATCATCTTTACAAAAACAACATGAACATGAGCTCAAGTATTTTGCTAGTACGAACATAACTCCTTATTGGATTGATAATTTTTCTTGGGATATACTACTACAACGATCGAGTATTCTTGCTCGTGAGTGCAAAAAATAGGCAAACAAGAAAATGGCGCCGTTGCCAAAGGGGAGTTTGACGGACTAGTCGAGTACTGTGTTATTGTTTTAGTTGTTCTTGATAAGGATTCTTTTTATTTTCTTTTATTTATTATTTGTGTTTGTGGTCTCACTCTTGGCCTTTTCGTAGGTGTTTTATGATCACAAGATCAAAGGGAAATCAATCGATCATTCCTTTGAATTTGGAGATTGAAAGGACCGCACGACAAAGGAAACGAGAGAGGCGTAAAGCTAGAAAAGAAAAAAATATGGAGAATCAACGGGGAGACAATGTTAATTATGACCCACCCCAAGATCCTTTACAAGATCAAAGGGGGGTACAAGAAGGAGTGCAAGAGAATCAAGCGGAGATAATGAGGAATTTCTTTGCTCAAAATCAAGAGTATATGCAATTGCTTGCCAATCAAGAAGCTCAAAGAATATTTCAACAACAAGAGTTGCCAAGGCCTAGAGCAATTCGGGATTACTTCCAACCGAGAGCCGTGCACAATATGGTTCCTCCGGTTCAAGCCAATGATTATGAAATCAAGACCGGATTGATCAACATGGTCAAAGCAAATCAGTTTGGGGGAGGTCCTCTTGAAGACCCGAACACTCATCTATCTACTTTCTTGGAGGTTGCAAACACCGTCAAAATGAAGGGAGTGTCGGAGGATGCTATTCGAATGAGGTTGTTCTCTTTTTCTTTAAGAGACAAGGCTAAAGCATGGTACAATACAATTCCTTTGGGAAGTTGTAATACATGGGAAGATCTTGAGCAAAGGTTCCTAAACAAGTACTTTCCTCCTTCAAAGACGCTCCAATTGAAAAGCCTTATCACTCAATTTAGGCAACTTCCGGATGAAAATTTTTATGAAGCATAGGAACGCTACAAAGAGATGCTCCGAAAGTGTCCTCAACACGATTTTCATGAGAATCAACAAGTGGCTTTCTTTTACCAAGGGTTAAATCAACAAAATCGGATGCATGTAGATGCCTCATCCGGAGGGTCTATATTTGGAGTGGATGCTATGAAAGCCATGGATATTTTTGAAGACATTGCGATGAATGCCTATCAATGGCCTTCCGAGCGAGTAATGGGAGGTTATGCCTTTGGAAAAGTAGCTCAAGTGGAGAGTGAGAACAAAGTGAAGAGTGATGTGTTTCAAAATGAAGGAATGAAAGAATTCAATGAGAGCATTCAAGCGTTAACAAAGCAATTGAATTTGATCACTCAAGGAGTAAGCCAAGGGGGGAGCACAAGTTCTATGGTGAATGATGAGAGCAAGGTTATGCAAAGTGTAGAAGATGTTGCCTATTTAGATAAGAGAAATTACCAAGGGAATTTCCATCATCAAGGGAATTTCCAAGGTAATTATCCTTCTAATCAAGGTAATTACCGAGGAGGATATCAAGGACAAGCTCGGGGAAGCAATTTCAATCAATCAAGTGGAAATTATCAAGCTCCGAGGAAGCATGAGAATCTTTCTTACTCTAATCCTCAAGCCGCCGTGTCATATCCTCCGGGATTCGATCCGAGTGCTAAGCCGCCAAATGGAGAAGGGAAAGCATCATTGGAAGAGACATTGATGGCATTCATGAAAGATACAAGGGCTTACATGGAAAAAAGAGATGCAAAGACGGAGGCTAGAATGGAGGAAAATGAGAAGAAATCCGACAATAGGATGAGAGCTTTTGAGTATCAAATGGGTCAAATTGCTTCTTCCGTGGGATCTCAACACCAACAAGGAAAGTTTCCATCTACCACGGTAACTAATCCTAAAGAAGATTGCAAAGCTATCACTCTTAGAAGTGGAAAAGAGTATGAGGAACCTCCTATGCCTAAAGAAGATAGTATTATCATTGAAAGGGAAGTGGAAAGCAAGGTGGAAGAAGGGTTGGTGCAAGAAGAGATTGAAATGGAGGAAGTAAGCAAGAAAAAAGAAATTGTTGAGCAAAAGAAAGATGAAGAGAAGATAGAGAGAATTCAAAAGTGGAAAAAGGCAAAGGAGTTAAGGGAAAAGGAAGTTGAAGTTGAAAGAGATAGTTGGGGAATACCCAAGACTCAAGTACCGGTTCCTTTTCCTCAAAGGTTCTTGAAGAAGGGTTTGGATGAGAGGTTCAAAAAGTTTCTTGAAATCTTCAAGAAGATTCAAATCAATATCCCTTTCGCCGATGCTTTGGATCAAATGCCTCATTATGCTCGTTTCTTGAAGGACATCATGGGAAAGAAAAGAAGTCTTGTGGACAATGAAACGGTTAATCTAACCGAAGAGTGTAGTGCCATTCTACAATGGAAACTTCCACAAAAATTGAAGGATCCGGGTAGTTTCATTATACCATGTGAAATTGGAAAGAACAAGAAGAACAAGGCTCTTTGTGACCTCGGTGCAAGCATTAATCTAATGCCTCTCTCCATATTCAAGAAGCTTGGATTAGGTGAAGTACAGCCAACTTCCATCACACTTCAATTGGCGGATCGATCTATGACACATCCAAAAGGAGTAGTTGAAGATGTGTTGGTGAAAGTTGATAAGTTCGTCTTTCCGGTGGATTTTGTTGTTCTAGATATGGAGGAGGATGAAAATGTGCCATTGATTTTTGGGAGACCGTTTCTTGCTACCGGGAGAGCTCTTATTGATGTCTACAAGGGAGAATTGAAGTTGAGGGTTAATGATGAGGAAGTGGTATTCTCTCTACACAAGGCCATGCAATATCCAATGAATGATGAAGAATGCAAAAGTGTGGATGTTGTAAAGGGAAGTGTCGAGGAGAGTTGGCCTACCATTGTAACCAAGGATCCACTTGAACTTTGCTTGAGCAATTCTCTATCTCTTTCTAATATTTCTACTACTTCTCTTGATTTAAATGAAGAATTGATTAATTGTTTGCTTGATCTAGGTGATTGTAGTGAAGCTCAAGAGGTTGCAGCCGCCATCTCAAGAGGAAATGAAAAGTTCTTACCACTTAGAGATCCACTCGAGCAAGAAGAGAAAAAGGAAAAGAAGGTGGAGTTGAAGCCTCTACCCGATCATCTTGCTTATGCCTACCTTGGTGAAAATGAGACATATCTGGTAATCGTATCATCATCTCTAACCTCTAGTCAACTTGATAAATTGCTTAATGTCCTTAAAGAACATAAGTCGGCTATTGGTTGGTGTATTGATGATTTGAAGGGAATTAGTCCAACAATTTGCATGCATAAGATAAGACTTGAGGATGAAGGGAAAGCTTGTGTTCAAAACCAAAGAAGACTTAATCCTATCATGCAAGAAGTGGTAAAAAAAGAGGTTCTTAAGTGGTTAGACTCCGATATGATTTTTCCTATTAGTGATAGCCCCTATGTGAGCCCGTTGCATGTAGTATCTAAAAAAGGGGGTATGACTATAGTGAAGACCGATAAAGATGAGACCATAGCCACTAGGACGGTGACGGGATGGCGTGTGTGTGTTGATTATAGAAAGCTTAATGAAAACACACGTAAAGATCACTTCCCCTTACCTTTCTTAGATCAAATGTTGGATAGGTTGGCCGGGTATGAGTTTTATTGCTTTCTTGATGGGTATTCCGGGTATAACCAAATTCTCATAGCACCCGAAGACCAAGAAAAGACCGCTTTCACTTGTCCTTATGGAATATTTGCTTTTCGAAGATTGCCATTTGGACTTTGCAATGCACCGGCCACCTTTCAAAGGTGTATGATGGCAATCTTTGAAGGATTAATTGAGAATATAATGGAAGTTTTCATGGATGACTTTTCGGTGTTTGGTTCTTCTTTTGATAATTGCTTGTCTAACCTTGCTATTGTTTTGAAGCGATGTCAAGACACTAATTTAGTGTTGAATTGGGAGAAGTGCCATTTCATGGTAAATGATGGCATTGTACTTGGACATCACATCTCTTCAAAGGGATTGCAAGTTGACCGAGCCAAAGTTGTTGCTATAGAGAAGCTTCCACCGCCAACAAATGAGAAGGGAGTACGATCGTTCCTTGGTCATGCCGGGTTCTATCGTAGATTCATCAAGGATTTTTCTTCATTTTCTAAACCTCTATCTCATCTCCTTGAAAAAGATGTGCCATTTAAGTTTGATGATAATTGTTTAAATGCTTTTCAGGTGCTAAAGGAAGCTTTGATTTCATCACCCATCTTGATCACCCCCGATTGGAAGGAGCCATTTATATTGATGTGTGATGCAAGTGACGTAGCTCTTGGAGTGGTTTTGGGGCAACTAAGAGAGAAAAAATTTCGAGCTATTTACTATGCAAGCAAGACATTTGATGCGGCTCAAAGGAACTACACTACTACCGAAAAAGAGTTCTTGGCGGTAGTATACGCATTTGATAAGTTTCGTCCTTATTTGGTAGGAACGAAAACTATTGTATATACCGACCATGCCGCTATCAAGTATCTCATGGCAAAGAAGGATGCAAAGCCAAGGGTGATAAGATGGGTACTACTTCTTCAAGAATTTGATATTGAAGTGAGAGATAAGAAGGGCACGGAGAATGTGATAGCCGACCATCTTTCAAGGTTAGAGTCGAGGGAGCATTGTGAAAGTACTTATGAGTTAATCAAGGAGGTTTTTCCCGATGAAGAAATCTTGGAGTGTGATTGCTATCAAATTGAGGTTTTAGTGGAGCAAGAAGGAAGCCCGTGGTATGCGGACTATGTAAATTACTTGGCTAGTGGAAAGAGGCCTTATGAGCTTAATAAGTATCAATCCAAGAAGTTCTTTCATGATGTTAAAAGTTACTTATGGGATGATCCATTCTTATACAAGATGTGTAATGATTCTCTTGTGCGAAGATGTGTGCCCGAGGAAGAATGGAATAGTGTGTTGGAGTTTTGCCACTATTCACCTAGTGGAGGCCATTTTGGAGCTCAAAAGACCGCTGCAAAAGTCTTACAATCGGGGTTGTATTGGCCATTTTTGTTCAAAAGTTGTAAGAAATTTGTAGAGGGTTGTGATCGATGTCAAAGGATGGGAGGAATCTCCAAGTGGGATGAGATGCCCCTTAAGAGCTTTCAAGAAGTGGAGATATTTGATGTGTGGGGCATCAATTTCATGGGACCATTTCCTCAATCTAATGGATTCCTATACATCCTATTGGCAGTTGACTATGTCTCGAAATGGGTTGAGGCCATACCTTCAAGAACAAGTGATGCTAGAGTAGTCATGGGGTTTCTAAAGAAGCATATCTTCACAAGATTTGGAGTACCTAGAGTGTTGGTAAGTGATGGGGGTAGTCACTTCATAAATAAGCTCATGGAGAACATTCTCAAGACTTATGGAGTGAAGCATCGAGTGTCTACTCCGTATCACCCTCAAACGAATGGTCAAGCTGAAATTTCTAATCGACAAATCAAACAAGTCTTGGAGAAAACAGTGAGTGTGAGTAGAAAGGATTGGTCAAATAAACTTGATGATGCATTGTGGGCCTTTCGAACCGCATTCAAGACCACTCTTGGTATGTCTCCTTTTCAAATTGTCTATGGTAAGTCTTGCCATCTTCCGGTGGAGTTAGAGCATAAAGCTTATTGGGCCATTAAGAAGTTGAATTTTGACATGAAAGCTTCGAAGAAGGTAAGATTCTTACAATTGAATGAGCTTGAGGAATTTAGAGAAAATGCTTATGAAAATTCAAGAATTTTTAAGGAGAAAACCAAGAGGTGGCATGATGCTCGTTTGAGGAAGAAGAGCTTTGAAAAGGGTGAGAATGTGTTGGTATTCAATTCTCGACTAAGACTTTTCCCGGGCAAGTTGAAGTCCAAATGGAGAGGTCCCTATGTGGTAAAGGAAGTACTTGATGGGGGAGCTCTAAAGGTTATAGATGAGAACGGGGGAGAGTTCTTGGTAAATGGTCATCGTGTGAAGCACTATGTGGATCCATCACAAAGGGAGACCCTCTTTGTGGATACTTTATGTGAAAGATGAGCTAAACATTCGTCTAGCTTGAAGACGTTAAACTTAGCGCTCGATGGGAGGCACCCCATCACTATCTTTATTGCTTTGTTTTTGTTTTTTGGACTTGTAGGTTGATTGTGCTCATGGAGAAAAATGAATATTGAAGAAAAGAAAAATGCTTCATGGATTCAAGTTGATATGTCCAACACTTGTTGCAAACTTAATTCGTGACTCTTGTCTCGAGTTAAGTTTGGGGGGTGCTAGTGCGTGGTGGATATAACTTGAGTCATGTGGATGCGGTTACTTCTCTACAAGAAGATCATCAATGGAAACTACAAGGGTAAGTCTCACCACTTTTTGCAAACTTAAGTCTCAACTCTTGTTTCGATTTAAGTTTGGGGGGAGAGTGTGTGGTGTGACTCACCACTTGAGTATGATTCTTGTAAAATTGGACAAATTTTAAAATTTTTAAAATTTTTCTCATGAGTTTGGGTTGATTTAGGCATGATTGGTGGTGTTGAAGTGCATGATAGTCCATATTTATAATGAAATTGTTGAAATAATGGTGTTTGTTGAGGGTTTGAGCATGAATGAGAGGTATTGGAAGCAAGATGGAGCTTGGAGCTAACGCTTTCCTTACCAAATGCCTATTGAGGGAGTACTCTACACCTTATCATTTTATTACTTAAAATGAATTGATTTTGATTTGGATTGTTGTGACTAGCATGCTACTTCATTTGTTATGTTTATGGGAGGTTTACTTTCGTATATTAGGATTTCCTTTTAAATAAAGGTTGGGATGATTGTGTGCTTAATTTTCTTATGGATGATGGTATTTTATGTTTTTGCATGTTTTGTATTTTTGTTGTGTCTTGTTTGTTGAGTCCTTACTTGTATGTTGTGTGTATTTTCATTCTTGTCTTGGGATGTTTGGTGGTTTGTTTAGGGATGTCGTGAGTCATTTTTGAACGTGAGTGATGATATGTTGTGGCGATAAGTGATGACAAATTAGGATTAAGAATCTCTACACTTTCAAATTGTGACATGTTTTACTTAACTTGTTCAATTTTGAGATGAATGTGGTGTAATAAGTTCCTTAAGGTCCGAGCACAAGCTTGTGAGCATTTGAGCCTCAACCATGCATACATGGTATTTCTTCATCAGTGGATCTGTTGTGTTTGATAAGTTAGAACTTGCTCAAGGACTATAGGAACGAGCCCGATTAGTGGAGATTGGTGAAATGATCTAAGGCCATCCTTGTTATTATAGTCATTGCCATATATGTTCCTACCTTGAACATCATCCTTAGTCAACCACTTTGAGCCAATAAACCTATTTCTTGTGAATTTAGCACATTACAAACCTTAATTACCCATTCAAGCTTATATATACCTTTGTGTGGGTGATTGAGGAGATGGTAGCTAGAAAGGATTGATTGATTAGCAAAAGAAGAAAAAGGAATGGTAAACAAGCAAGAAAAAGGATGAAAATAGCAAAAGTAAGAAATGGACATGCAACCTCAAAGTAAGAAATGAGCAAATCAACATCAAAATGCTCAAGTAAACAAAATTCAAAGAAAGGAAGCATGCAACAAAAGAAATTCAATCCTAGGGAAGTTAATGAATAGTGCTTGAGATTTGTAAAGATAAGCAAGGAGGAAAAGAAAGTGAAGAAGTTGAGGAAATTGGTCATCTCTTTGATTACTTACACTTGTTGAGTCACTCTTATCCATATACTTCATATCCTACCAAAGAGCCTATCATTACATCCTAATTAAAGACCTTTTTGATCATTAATTGAAACTTTGGTGGTTTGTGAATATTCCGCGAGCAAGCTTATAGCGAGTCGAGCCAATCGATTAATGAGTGTGATTTATCCGAGTTCAAAAGAGTGTTGAGAGACATCGATATACATTGTGAGGCTTGGACTAAAAGGGACTATATTACACTATTACTCTCTTTTGATTGAACTTATTAATTTCTCATGTCATGATTTTAAAATTGTAGGATGACTTAGCATAGTTTGTAGTTATTATTGCTAACGATATGTTATTGCTTATGTTCATTTAATCTTTTTCTAGGTAAAAATTTCTCTTTTTGGTTTGCCATTTTCGTTGCTCGGGGACGAGCAACACCTTAAGTTTGGGGGGTTGATTAGAGCTATTTTCACCTATATTTTAGTGTCTTTTTATATGTGTTTTCGTATTATTTTATCAGTATTTTATGTGTTATTTGGTTGTGTTTTGTGTTTTTATGGAAATATGTGTGAATGAGCTTAAACTTAAGATTTTCACTTTTTATTTGATGCTAAACATGATAAGGAAGATGTAGGAAAAAGCGGACCTCAATTCGGAGTTGAAACGAGGAAGAACGAGCCGAAATAGTGAAAGAGGAGAAGAAGCTGCACAACACGGCCGGAAGTGTGCAGGAACACGGGTCGTGTCTTGAACACGCCTCGAGTTCCGCACACGGGCCTGTGCATGAGGCCGTGTGATGTCGCCAGAAACACTAACTCGGCAACCCCTGTGGCCGAGCGCAGAGCACTGGTCGAGCGCAGAACACGGGCCGTGTACCGCTCACGGCCCTGTCCTAGAAGCCGTGTGCGGACACCAGATTACACAACACGGCCACCCCTGTGGCCGTGTGCAGAGCTCGAGCCGTGTAGGTGTAATTCAAGAACTAGAGTGGGAGATCCATGAGTGTTGAAGATTTCCTACAAGAAATTGTTGGGGAAGATTTACATCTCTTTTGAATCTCTTTTGGATTTAGAACTATGGATTTGTGTAATAGATCATTTAATTGTTTTGTTACCCTAATCATGTTAGGCTAATCCCTCTAGTGGGATTAGGAATATGAAGAGCATATTAGATTTATATTATCATGTAGATTAAATTGGTTTTTCATTTAATTGATGTTGATTTCTATTCATGGGATTTAATTGTCTTGATGTTGTGATGGCATGGTTTGTTATTTATGAATGTTTATTGGTTTAATGGATTGTTGATCAATGGATTATTTGTGGTAATTAAATGCTATCATGATGTTCATGTATGTATTGCTTGGAGTGAGACGGAAACGACCCTCTATAGTATTAGGAAGGCATGATTAGACATTGAGTTTGGGTTTGACCGAAAGGATATTTGAATTCAATGAGGGGAACCAATCCATTCGTTGGCCTTAGTACACAAAAAGGGAGAGTTTAATCTAACTAGTACCTAGATGGAAGGGGTTAATGTTGGGCTTTGATCTTAAGTGCTTTTGGGAGTCTAAAATGGATCAACAACCTTTGTAACCCGAAAGGGAGCTTAGGATACAATCGTGATCACCCTTAGTCTACATCAATTGAGTTGAATTCCGTTTGCATGATAATATGAATCGAGTGTGCTTGGATGTTTCTAATCCCATGTTTTCCATACTTGAACTTTAGCACCCATTTTCTTTACTTGTCATTTTTCTTATTTGCTATTCTTATTTACTTGTTACTTGTTTTAGTTGTTAATCAATCTCAAAACCCCCGATCATCTTTACAAAAACAACATGAACATGAGCTCAAGTATTTTGCTAGTACGAACATAACTCCTTATTGAATTGATAATTTTTCTTGGGATATACTACTACAATGATCGAGTATTCTTGCTCGTGAGTGCTAAAAATAGGCAAACAACCTGTCCGCCAATTGTAGAGCAACTGTTGTAGGAGTTAACTCCCCCAAACCAAGCCTTTTAAAGATGGACAATGACATCAAATTGATGCTTGCCCCAAGATCGCACAAGGCTCGTCGTGCTGGCCCTTTTCCAATCTCACACAAGATAATAAAGCTTCTTGGATCCTTCATCTTCTGTGGCAGCTTCTTTTGGATGATTGAGCTGCAATTTTCAGACAAATTAACCATTTTAACTCCGGCTAAGCTTTGCTTCTTCAACAATATGTCCTTAAGGAATCGGGCATAATACGGCATCTCCATTATTGCTTCCGAGAAAAGAATGCTCAAGCTTATCTTATTCATAATATCTGAAGACCTCTTGTACTTCTCTTCCAATCCCTTCTTCACAAGCTTGTAAAGAAATGGCGGAGGTATCTTTGTTTTGGGGATGCCCCATTCATCACGTTCGACCTTCTCCGCTTTATCTTTCCCAGCTCTCAATCGCTTGGCTCTCTCCCACTTTTTCTCTGCTATGATCTCTGTATTTTACTCATTCTGAACCACTAGAGTAGCATCCACATCACGAGGAGTGTTCGGTGTAGCAACAGGCATATTATGGACCGGTTCGACAATGGTTCGACTTGTGGAACAGGTCGAACTAGGCACGTAATGGTCGAACCATCCGTCTGGAAGGCTACTCTTGCTCTGAAATTCAAGTTTGACCTGGGTTCGACCTGTTTGATAGGTCGAACCACTGCCCCCTAGGTCAAACTGACCTACTGTACTCCTTCTGGCCTCCGGTTCGACCACGGTTTGACCTGTTGGATAGGCCGAACCATGTCCGTCGTGGTCGAACCATTTCTGCTACAAAACAGGGTGCTTCAAGATGTACGGTTTGACTTGGGTTCGACCTGCTGTCCAGGTCGAACCATCCTGGCTTTGGTTGTACTGACCATCTGGAAAAACAGAGTGCTCCGAATGGTGTGGTTCGACCATGGTTTGAGCTGTAGGCCAGGTCGAACCACCTGTATATTTGTCGAACCGGTGCTACAATGCCTCCTGATCGTGTCCAGAGCTCTAGTTTGACCTGCCCTGTGTGGTTCGACCTTCAATGTTGGTCGAACCATGGTCGAATCTTGCCCTAGACATGTCCAATTTTAATTCTGGCATCATCGGTCCCTCGTACTGTGTTCCCGACCTCAATGTGATGGCGTTGCAGGACCTTGGATTCTCAATACTTTGAGACGGGAACTTCCATTTCTCAATAGTTTGAGAGTGCTTGTTAATACCTCCTGCCATCTCCCCCATCAACAATGTAAGGTCCTTCACTTGCTTGGATATAACCTCATGGTTTGCATCATTCTTCTTTTCTAACTTGGCCTCAAGACGATCCACTCTAGCATCATTCATAGCCATGTACCTGTTCACCGTATCCTCAAAACTTGGATTTCCTTCTTCCACTTTCGTACCCGGATCAACACCCATAGGAGGTTGAATTGCATTATTCGGATTGCTCCATGCAAATTCCGGCCACCTAGTCTATTGATAATTACCCGGGGGACCACGATTATTGTAGTTCTCTTGGTAATTCTGGTTGCCTTGATTTTGATACCTTGTCCCTTGAATACTTTGGCCCATGGCATAGTTTACGTCTTTTATATCCTCTGAGATCGGCCCCTCTTTCATCACTTCCTGCTGCATGATTGGTACACGCTGAGATATATTGCTGATTTGCTTTTGTTGGGACTCGAGTAGCTTGTTGATAGATGACAAGCTAGAGACGATCTCATCCTCTCTACTTGTTTTCACCATTGCATGTTCAACCTTAGCTACCTTTCCAAGGACGTAAGTACCTTGAACTCTATCAGTTGGCCAATCCCTCGAATTCATCGAAATATCTTCAAACAACTTCTCGGCCTCTACGGATGGCTTAGTAAGCAATGCTCCATTAGAAGAAGTATCCAATAATACTCGTGAATCACAGTCCAATCCATTGTAGAATATACTGATATATTGAGCTTTAGATAGTCCATGTTGAGGACACTTCCGAAGTATATCCTTGAATCTATCCCACGCTTCATGAAAATTCTCTCCTCCACCGATAGAAATTAGTTAATGTCTTGTTTCATCTTAAACACCTTCGACGGTGGCATGTACCTCTCCAAGAACCTTAACTTCAATTTCTCCCAAGTGGTGCACTCAGCTATGTTCATAGTATCGTACCAATCTCTCGCCTTTTCAGTAAGCGAGAATTTAAACAAGAGGATCTTCCTAGCATCTTCATGTTCTCCTGCATCTTTTTGAGTACTTGCATAGCCCAAGAACTTGTTTAGATGCTGCTGCGGATCCTTAAAAGACCCTCCTGAAAAGGAGTTCCTTTCTATCATGCTAATAAGAGCGGGATGAAGATCGAAATCCGCATTAGTTCCCCTCGCTCATAGAAGCCCAAAGTGTCCAGCCCCGTTATTCTTGAAGACTTCACGGATGACCAGATTATCCGGACTTGCCCTTTCATTGGCCATGTCAACTTCCTCTGCCGCTGCGTTTGGATCAACTATAGTTTCAATCGCTTCCGAGTAAGGTTCTTCTTTCTTATTCTTACTCTTCTTCTTCTTCTTCCTCGATGATGCTCTGATCTCTGGATTATATGGTTCAGGTTCACCTTGTTTTGATCTCGTAAGAATACACCTGAAAAGAACAAGAGAGAAAATAGTAAAACAAGAGAAATAGTCCTAATAAACTAGAAATAACAAAAAGATATTTTACGCCGTCCCTGGCAACGGCGCCAGAAACTTGATGGGTGTTTTCTCAACACACAATTTAATCCTCAAGTATAAAGGATATCAATTGTAGTTTCGAAGGTGACCAAGTTATATATCGAACCCAAGGGACGGATAAATATCAATTTAATTATGTTCTAGTATATTTAAACTAAGTTGGTAAGAAAATATAATGGTTTGAATTAAGTAACAACTAATAATTGAAATAGCAAGAGAGAGAGGTAGTAGGTTGTGATCAAGTAAGATAGTAGATAGTTCGTTGGGTCATCCAGTTTCACTTATTAATTCATACTTTCGTGTGTCGATGTCCGACTCTGCCTTGTGGTTTATGGACGCATCATTAGACCATGCTCAACAGTGAACGCACACAACCAATAACCATGTCATGTATTCAGATTCTACACAACAATTATTGATGCACAAAACAACTATGAGTATGGATTAAAAACGTGCAATCTTATATGAAATAAACCACCAGTAGTGTTGTACAGAGTATACACACGAAATATAAATCAACTCATGAAACCTTCATAACCCTAGAACTACCGAGGCAGCTCTAGTCCATGATTGATCTAGGAACAATCATGGTTAGATAGACCGATCTTACTTGAACCTCCAGCGAAACTCTGTCACAGCCCCTCCGGATGGTGGAAGATCGTTCTCCTTCTCTTGTTCTCGATCTTCAGCTCTCCAAGCTCTCTAAACTTTTTGTTCTGAACTGCATGAGCCTCCTTTTATACTTGTAATCACGTCTTTAGGGCTTG
This sequence comes from Pogostemon cablin, assembly GCA_023678885.1. NCBI lineage: Eukaryota > Viridiplantae > Streptophyta > Magnoliopsida > Lamiales > Lamiaceae > Pogostemon > Pogostemon cablin. Next base: position 23,391,937 of record CM042959.1, read on the forward strand.
AAATGGGCTTTTTAAGTGATCACACGCATTTTGGCCTCGAAAATTCGGATATGGTAAGTTTCTGTGCGATGGTTCGACCTCAGCAAACAGGTCGAACCATTGGCTGCAGGTCAAACCACAGGTCGGACCCCGCTTCTGGAAGTATTCTGCACTTAGTTCGACCTCTTGTACAGGTCGAACCACTCCTTCTTGGTCGAACCACAAGTCGAACTGCACCAATGGACAATTTCTGCTCCTGATTTGACCAACTGTCAGGTCGAATCCCAACGTCGTGGTCGAACCCTTCTTCTGGCGAACTGTTTCGACCTTGGTTCGACCTGATGAATAGGTCGAACCATTGAGTCGTGGTCGAACCCACCTTCTGCAAACTTTCAATGCTGGTTTAACCTGTGGGAGAGGTCGAACCCTCCTCCAACAGGTCGAACCCACCTCTTTCCTTGGCGGTTCAGATGGCCTCGACTTTGTCTCTTCGATTCTTGGCGCTTCCACTTCGATTTCGCTATAAAAACCACTCAAATAGCTCCACTAACACCTGATTCATGCTAATTCACAATATATATAGGTTTTCCACCTATTTCCACCTCAAAACTCTCCAAAACTAACACCAAATCAAGTGCCATACTTGTGAATTTACACACTCATCAACTTCGCAACGCTGGTTTGACCTATAGGAGAGGTCGAACCCTCCTCCAACAGGTCGAACCCACCTCTTTCCTTGGCGGTTTGGATGGCCTCGACTTCGTCTCTTCAATTCTTGGCACTTCCACTCTGATTTCACGAGTAAAACCACTCAAATAGCTCCAACCACGCATGATTCATGCTCTTTCACAATATATATAGGTTTTCCAAAATAGCACAAATTCCGGTGCAAGATTCGTGAATTTACACACTCATCAAATCCCCAAACTTACATGTTGCTCGTCCCGAGGTAACGCAATCAAACCAAGGAGTCGTGTATAACTCACAAGAATCACCAAGTACAACACATATTACACATGCAACTTCATCAATTTAAAAATAAGTATACCCTGCATCATACATATCATTCATGCAAATCATCACTCAATCATAATACCATTCGGAGTACTAAGTCATCAAGCTCACAAGATAAGTGTTTACTCTCTCACTCGAGTGCGTGAGGCACTTCATAGGCTAGTATAAATGCTCATATTCAATCCATATTCACGCGTAATCATAAGCTTGGCAAAGGTCTCAAAAATCAACTCACAATCAACATATTACTAGGATCATAAAGGACTTGTCTTTGGGTTGTAATGTTGGCTCTTTGGAAAAGGTAGAAAAATTTAGATAAGTGACTCAAAACACTAGTAGAGAGTTACCTTGTAGGTTCTTTCTTTATTCATTCGGCTTCATATCCTCCTCCAATTTCTTCTCTTGAACTTGTAAAATTTCTGAATATCCTTCTCTTTCTTGCATCAACATCATTCTTCTTTTGATAACTCGGGTACCGGTTGTAGGCACTACTCTTTTTGAACAGCAATCGGGGTACCAGTTTCAGGCACTTCCCCAAAACAAGATTTAACCATGTACTTTTCTTACTCTACTCAACCTCATTCCATCTTCCTTTTTCTTCTTGCAACACTTATTCACCTCAACTCCCTCTACCAATGAATAGGGTATTTGCAAAGCTCAAGTAAAGGTAAAATAAGGCTCTTTTATTCGGCTTGCCAAAGAAAAAGCTTTTAACGGCTCAAACAGGCTACCAAAGGTTTATATGATCATTGGGAAGATAAAATTTTGCTAAGTAACTTAAATAATAAAAAATGGCCTAAGATCATATCCTAGTAACTCATCAATTGTAAGTCTCACACAAGACTCCAAGCCAAGTTCTAGAATGCGTTCATATGAATGATTCTCTCAAGAATAAACTATCATGATCAAGCATGATTAAAAGGCTCAAATCCTCACATTGGTAAATAGAATCCTAAGTACTCCTCATAGCACATAATCAAGATCAATTCCACAAGAATTCTACATACTTATCAAATTACACATGCTTCTCGTCATTGGAAATTAACACATGAACATATGAATGCACAGAATAAACCCATATATCAAATCAAATCATACAAGCTCCTCAACAATCCCAACTCATGCAACATAGAAGGACGGGATTAAGAACACACTTTCCTGCCTTGGTTCGAGCTGAAATCGACCTGTTGAAGAGGTTGAATCAACTTCATCGTGGTCGAATCAACATTCTAGACAACTTCTTTTTGGTTCGGCTTGGGTTCGACTTGCTGATCAGGTCGAACCAGAACGACTTAGGTCGAACCACCCTACTGTAAGTTTCAGGTCACCAGTTCGACCTCGGTTCGACTTCTGGAATAGGTCGAACCAAGAACATCATGGTTGAACCGCATAATGCTGGCACTGGTTCGACATTAGTTCGACCTAATGATCTGGTCGAACCATCTTGCATGAGGTCGAACCACCTCACTGTACAATTTCACACCACGGTTTGACTTCTTCAGTTGGGTTCGACCTCCTGGCACTGGTCGAACCAACCCATGAAAACTCCAAACCGAGTGTTCTTCAATCCCAACACACTTCAAGCTTCAAAATGAATCATTAGGTATCAAAAATTGTTTCTTAAAATAACATGCATGAGTAACTCCGCAACTACACAAAACACGGAACAAAACACCACCAAACATTAGGCAAGTTACAAAAAATCGACATATAAAAACCGGTTAAAGTTTTAAATATGCCGCAAAAAATTAACTCCCCTAACAAACGTCACAAAGAAAAGATAATACTATCGGTGCTTATCGAGGTAAGTACATCACACCCCCCAAACTTAGTAGAAACTATAGTTGAATCTAAGTTTACAACGAGATGTAAGTGCCGATATGTAAGCATTGCAAATATAAAAATTTCTTATGCACACAAAAGAAATAAAGCAATAAAACGGGAGGAAAAGCCACCAACAAGCACTCTTGTTTAACGTCGGAGAGTCACGACGGAATACCACTTCGAATACTACTTGATCAGAGGACGATCTTCTTTCATCTTTACCTTCCAATACGTTCTCCCCCTCTTATCATCCACACCTACCACGTTACCATTCTTATGCACCATACGATTAGTAGAATCTCCTTTCTCAAACTTTCTCATCTCATTCCTGTCAATCTTTCACTCAATTTCGAAATAACTCCTATCTCCATCAAGATCAAAGTCAGGATAAGAACGAGAGAAAGGACTTTCAAATTTGTGGGTATCCGGTGGTAAGTTAGGAGGCTTCAAGTAGGCATAATCTTCTCTTCCTTTGTCTACAGTCAGCACGGCACCTATCTTGGTCACAAAAATATGATCATTAGAATTACCTTCATCCCATAGCCGTCTAGACTCCTCCGGGTCAATCTTCCATTTGAATTCCGAATCACCTGTCGGACCTTTTTCATTGTCACCAAGATAGGCATACGTCAAGTGTTCTGTAACGGCTTCAGCTCCTCTTTCCTTTCTTCCATTGGAGTGCTCTCTCTCCAACGACAAGTACTTCCTAGTCCCTTTCACTTCTTTAGCCTTAGCTTTCTCCAATTCATACCTTGCATCACCCAAAGTAAGTAAGTTCTCAAGATATTCAATACATTCCTCATTAGAAAGACCATCAAGCTTCGTAGTGGAATAAGTAGGAGACTCCATCAAGCATGTCTCAAGAGGATCCTTAGACAAGATCAAAGACATCTTCTTTCACAATCTCCTCCACCACATCAATACTATGACATTGTGACTCCATAGGCATCTTCATTGCTTTGTCCTGGTTGAATAGCATCTCTTCTTTATCCATCCGCAATCTAAGCTCCCCCTTTTTAACATCAATCATGGCCCCAGCAGTAGCAAGGAAAGGTTTCCCTAAGATAAGAGGGATATTATCCTTGTCATCTTCCATGTCAAGTACAAGAAAATCCACAGGAAAGACTAGTTTCTCCACTTTGACGAGAACGTCTTCAATGATACCTTTCGGAAACGTCATCGACATGTCCGCCAATTGTCGAGCTACTGTTGTAGGAGTTAACTCCCCCAAACCAAGCATTTGAAAGATAGACAATGGCATCAAATTGATGCTTGTTCCAAGATCGCACAAGGCTCGTCGTGCCGGCCCTTTTCCAATCTCACACAAGATAGTGAAGCTTCCCGGATCCTTCATCTTCGGTGGCAACTTCTTTTGGATGATCGAGCTGCAATTTTCAGATAAATTCACCATCTCAACTCCGTTTAGGCTTCTCTTCTTCAACAATATGTCCTTAAGAAATCGGGCATAGTATGGCATCTCCATTATTGCTTCCGAGAAAGGAATACTCAAGCTGATCTTGTTCATGATATCTGAAAATCTCTTATACTTCTCTTCCAATCCCTTCTTCACGAACCTATAAGGAAACGGCGGAGGTATCTTTGTTTTGGGGATGCCCCATTCATCATGTTCAATCTTCTCCGCTTTATCATTCTCAGCTCTCAACCTCTTGGCTCTTTCCCACTTCTTCTCTACTACAATCTCTGTATTTTGCTAATTCTGAACCACTGGAGTAGCATCCACATCATAGAGAGCGTTTGGTGTAACAATAGGCATGTTTCGGATGGATTCGATCTGGGTTCGACCTGATGAACAGGTCGAACCAGGTACGTAATGGTCAAACCGATCATCTAGAAGACTGCTCTCTTTCTGAAGTTGAGGATTGACATGGGTTCGACCTATTGGGTAGGTCGAACCACGGCCCCCTAGGTCGAACCGGCCTACTAAACTCTTTCTGGCCTCCAGTTCGACCAAGTTTTGACCAGATAGATTGGTCGAACCATGTCCATCGTGGTCGAACCATTGCTGCGACAAAATAGGGTGCTCCAGGTTGTGGTTCGACATGGGTTCGACCTGCTGTCCAGGTCGAACCATCCTGGCTTTGGTCGAACTGACCTTCTGGAAAAATAGAGTGCTCCGAATGGTGTGGTTCGACCATGGTTCGACCTGTAGGCCAGGTCGAACTAGCTACATGTTGGTCGAACCGATGCTGCAATGCCTCCTAATCGTGTCCAGAGCTCTGGTTCGACTTCTCCTGTATGGTTCGATCTTCTGTGTTGGTCGAACCATGGTCGAATCGAGCTCTTGACATCTCCAATTTTGATTCCGGCCTCATCGGTCCCTCATACTGTGTTCCAGACCTCAATGTAATGGAGTTGCAGGACCTTGGATTCTCAATACTTTGAGACGGGAGCTTCCCTTTCTCAATAGTTTGAGAGAGCTTGTTAATACTTCCTGCCATCTCCCTCATCAACAATGTAAGGTCCTTCACTTGCTTGGATATAACCTCATGGTTTGCATCAATCTTCTTTTCTAACTTGGCCTCAATACGATCCACTCTAGCATCATTTATAGCCATGTACCAGTTCACCGTATCCTCGAAACTTGGCTTCCCTTCTTCTACTTTTTCACCCGGATCAACACCCATAGGAGGTTGAATTGCATTGTTAGGATTGCTCCATGAAAACTCCATCCTCCTAGGCTGTTGATAATTACCCAGGGGACCACGATTGTTGTAGTTCCCTTGGTAATTCCGGTTGCCTTGATTTTGATACCTTGTCCCTTGAATACTTTGGGCCATAGCATAGTTTGCTTCCTCCATATCCTCTTGGATCGGCCCCTTATTCATAACTTCCTGCTGCATGATCGGTACGTGATGAGATATATCGCTGATTTACTTTTGTTGGGACTCAAGTAGCTTGTTGATAGACGAAAAGCTAGAGATGATCTCATCTTCTCTACTTGTTTTCACCATAGCATGTTCAATCTTAGCCACTTTTCCAAGGACGTAAGTACCTCTAACTCTATCAGTTGGCCAATCAATCGAGTTCATCAAAATATCTTCAAACAACTTCTCGGCCTCTACGGATGACTTAGTAAGCAATGCTCCATTAGAAGAAGCATCCAATAACACATGTGAATCATAGTCCAATCCATTGTAGAATATACTGATGTAATGAGCTTTAGATAGCCCATGTTGAGGACACTTACGAAGCATGTCCTTGAATCTGTCCCAAGCTTCATGAAACTTCTCTCCTCCACCGATAGTGAATTGGTTAATCTCTTGTTTCATCTTAAACACCTTCGATGGTGGCATGTACCTCTCCAAGAACCTTAACTTCAATTACTCCCAAGTGGTGCACTCAACTGCGTTTATAGTGTCGTACCAATCTCTCGCCTTTTCAGTAAGCGAGAATTTAAACAAGAGGATCTTCCTAGCATCTTCATGTTCTCCTGCATCTTTTTGAGTACTTGCATAGCCTAAGAACTTGTTAAGATGCTGCTGCGGATCCTCAAAAGTCCCTCCGGCGAAGGAGTTCCTTTCTATCATGCTAATAAGAGCGGGGTGAAGATCGAAATCCGCATTAGCCCCCCTTGCTCCTAGAAGCCCAAAGTGTCCAGCCCCATTATTCTTGAAAACCTCACGGATGACTAAATTATCCGGATTTGCTGCCATGTTGACTGTCTCTACTTCCTCACGGTTGCAGCTTCAATCGTTTGCGAAATTTCTAGTCAACTTCAACTCCAAGGTTTAGAGCTTCAGTTGGATCTATGATCTTAGTCTTACTCTTCTTCTTCTTCTTCTTTTTCGACGATGCTCCAATCTCAGGATTATATGGTTCAAGTTCACCTTTCTTTGATCTCGTGAGCATACACCTGAAAAGAACAAGAGAGAAAACAGTAAAACAAGAAAATAGTACTAATAAACTAGAAATAACAAAAAGATATTTTACGCCAACTCTGGCAACGGTGCCAGAAACTTGATGGGTGTTTTCTCAACACACAATTTAATCCTCAAGTATGAATGATATCAATTGTAGTTTCGAAGGTGACCAAGTTATATATCAAACCCAAAGGGCGGATAAATATCAATTTAATTATGTTCTATTAAATTATGTCTATGTTGGAAAATATAATGGATTTGATGTTAAGTAACAACTAATAATGAAAATAACAAGAAGAAAGGATAGTAGGTTGTGATCAAGTAAGATGATAGGTAGTTCGTCAGGTCATCCAGTTTTACTTATTAATTCATACTTTCGTGTGTCGATGTCCGACTCTGCCTTGTGGTTTATGGATGCATCACTAAACCATGCAAATCTACTCTATAGACACAAGTAAATATGCGTATGATACGTGTGAATATCCTCGGAGCAAGAGATATAATTCACCCCCCTTTCTAGGTACTATCATAATCAATTATTTCCCGTGCACTTAGTACTCTAACCCGATTTGATCTCCCTTTATAGGTACTATAAAATTATACTCTTTATCCTACTTATTAACCCGAATATGATTCAATTAACAAGTATTCATATAAGATAGTTCTAATAAGACTTCGGAATCCCTTCACTTAGAATTATAACATAAAACCCTGCTCCTTAGTGAACGCACTCAAACAATAACTATGTTATGCATTTAGACTCTACACAATGATTATTGATGCACAAAACAACTATGAGTATCGATTAAAAATGCACAATCTTATATAAAATAAACCACAAGTAGTGTTATACGGAGTTTACACACGAAAGATAAATTAACTCATAAAACATTCATAACCCTAGAACTACCGAAGCGGCTCAAGCCCATGATTGATCTAGGAACAATCATGGTTAGATGGACCGATCTTACTTGACTCTCCAGCGGAACTCTGTCACAGCCCCTCCAGATGGTGGAAGATCGCTCTCCTTCCAACTCTATGTCTCCTTCTCTTGGTTCTCGATCTTCTCCTTTCTTGGACTGCATGAGCCTCCTTTTATACTTGTAATCACGTCTTTAGGGCTTGGAATGGGCTTTTCAAGTGATCTCACGCGTTTCGGCCTCGAAAATTTGGATAAGGTAAGTTTCTGTGTCTTGGTTCGACCTCAGTAGATAGGTCGAACCACTCTTCCCAGGTCGAACCACAGGTCGAACCATGCTACTGGACAAATTCGGCACTGGTTCGACCATGGTTCGACCTATTGAACAGGTCGAATCCCAATGTCGTGGTCGAACTTCTCTTCTCGCAAACTGGTTCGACCTGTTGAGCAGGTCGAACCCTTTGGTCAAAGTCAAACCCACCTTCAGTACACTTCGCAATGCTGGTTCGACCTATAGGAGAGGTCGAACCCTCCTCCAATAGGTTGAACCCACCTTTTTCCTTGGCGGTTCGGATGGCCTCGACTTCGTCTCTTCAATTCTTGGCACTTCCACTCTGATTTCACGAGTAAAACCACTCAAATAGCTCCAACATCACCTGATTCATGCTCTTTCACAATATATATAGGTTTTCCACCTATTTCAACCTTCAAACTCTCCAAAATAGCACAAATTCCGGTGCAAGATTCGTGAATTTACACACTCATCATACCCTTGATTGTTCCTCATAGTACTCCCTCCTACGCTGTCCAGCTCTCAATTCTTCAATATGCCTTCCATGCTCTTGCTGGACCTCGCAGTTCTCCCTAATCTGAGCCCCGTACGTCTGCTGCATGTGCCTCATGTCACGAACCTCATCCATCATATAGTTCCACCTTTAATCTCCTTGGCCTGGTTCCACTGGTGGCGGTGCCCCTTCTTCCTCAAACTGTGGTGGATCAGGGCCTTGCTCCTCGAACTCAATCTGCTCTGGTTGTTCTCCTTGCTCATCGCCCTCCATTGGCACCGGCTCTGCCCTCAAGTTGGCTATCTCTTCATTTTCCACAACTCTAATCTGCCTCAGAACCTCTTCAATTTCACCCCTATTTCTTCTATAGAACGCCTTCAAAACCTTGGAATGATTCACACTTCCCATAACCAAGTTAGCAAGCCTTCTCCTTGTGTATATAGTAGTGAGCTCCGGCATTAGCAAGGGAAATGGAGCTCCCTTCTCCTGTCTCAAACAGTATTGGTTCCCACTGTAGTTAAGAATTTCATCCTCATCAGTTGTTGGTAGTTCAACCCTTTACTAACCATCCGGTGTTCCATCCCTGCAAGATTTACTCCACATCCTTGAGCTATCATTGTGATCATCCCTCCGAGCATTAGACCTTGAGAGGATTGCCTCTTAGCAACTCTTTCTGCATGTTGGACAAAGTACGCTGCAAAATTAAGCGGTAGCTCCTTGTAAATGCAATACATGATGTACAACTGCTTCTCTCCAACTGATCCACCTTCAAACCTTCCTAAGATAGTGTTTGAGACGATCTTCTATAGATACCTCATCACCGGATTCCGAATGGCCGTCCCCTTTGAAGCACTAGGGACGTATCCTGGTCTCTCTGTTCCATCATTCACTAAGCTTGACCACCATTCCTATTGATTGAATCCACCTCCTTCATAAAAGCTTTGATGATTCTCACATGGTGGGCAACCAAAACACTCATTTAAATAAGCCAACGGGACCTTCTCTCTCAGCACATTATCCAACTTAAAAGTCACCCATAGAGGGTATCCATTCTTATCTTTCTTTACATGCAACGTGCTCATAAACTCGACAATGAGATGGTGGCAAGTTGGTGGCCTCTTATCGAAGAAAGCTTCCATCTGAGCAAAGCGAAATAGCTTCCTCAAGTCCTCCTCGATCCGTAATCCTCTCATTGTTTCCGTGTCTTGGAAATGAGTAGCCTTGAACTTCGGAGCTAGAACTTGCCAACGAAGCACGTACTTTCCCCAATAATCCTCAAACTCAACTCCAAACTCATCCGGATAGATCCCTGCTATAGTCAACTGCGCATCCAAATTAGCCAACTCCCCTGGATCGGTTATCACAATGAAATCCTCATTCCTAGGTCGAACTCTCCTCTCGGCCATCTACAACATAATAATTATCAAATTAAATCCAATGACCTTAATAAGAATGTGAATGCACTTAACGAAGATTCCACCTTAGTTATTCAACTTAGGATGGACACTATCATACATGAACAAACTCCTTCACATTATCATACCTCAAACTTATTCGTACTCAACACTTTATTAACATTCATCACAACTATCAACAATTCTAACCAATTTCTACTTATGATCACACATATGAATCACAAATTCAATCATCATCAAACATTATTCACATATGACCATCAAATTTCAACAAACTCTCTCTTAGACATTGTGTTGTCCTCATGCCCAAATTCTCAAGGGCTAAATCTATTTTCTCACTAATAAACACTATACTCATGTAATTCCTCAATTAGTACAACACAATTATTCGAACTCTTGATTCTCACACAATCCCCAAATTTCTCATGAACCCTAATTTAACTTTATTCAAAAATTCAAATTGAATCATGCATGAATATCATCAATTAAGCATACAATTCATATTAGAACAAAAACCCATGCATCAATTCAATCAATACATCACAAAATTCACAAGTTAGAGTTTAAAGTAATCATACCTTTTAATACTTGGAATTGGAGATGTGTTTTGGATGTGCAAAATCAAAGAATTTCACTCACACTGACTCCAAACTAACCTTGGTGATGATTCGTGTGCTTGGAAGGGTGAATTTGGGTGCTTACGGAGTGTGTACGGATGAAAGGGAGCGTGTGGAATGAGTACGGAATGGCCCCTTTTAAAACCTAGAACAAACCCTGCACGGCCCGTGTTACGCTCCACGGCCTCAAATGAGGCCGTGTAGCGTGTTCTGATGCTCCTACACGGTCTGTTGTTACAGGGCCGTGTGCAGCGCACGACCCGTGCACCTTATCCTCTACACGGCTTGAGCTGCGGAACTCGGCCTTCCTCCTGGCCGTGTAGCGTGTTCTGATGACGCTACATGGCCCATTGCTACAGGGCCATTTGCGGCGCACGTCCCGTGTAGCAATTTGCCCTTTTTCTCCGTTTTCCTTACTTCACTTCATTCTTGCCCTGTTTTTCCACTTTTCACTCACCCTATTCATGCTCAAACACTTCTCAATATCATCCATGCTACACTCTTGACCACAAATTGGATCGAAATGTACTCAAAACACCACCAAACATACCAAAACTCAACTAACTCATGAGAAAATTTTTCAAAATTGACCATTTTGCAAGACAACACAAGATAACATAATACACATGGTTCTCTCATTTAAACAAAGTATAGGTCACACCACGCACTCTCCCCCCAAACTTAAATTGAACAATTTGCGAATTAAGTTTGCAAAAAGTGGTGCGACATACCTTTGTCATTTCCTCAACGCTCTTCAAAAACATTCCTCCCGATGATTCTTGTGCAACTTTGAAATCCATATGATCAAGTATGACCACCACGCAACCTCCCACCAAACTTAAATTAACAGAAGTGTTAAAATTTAAGTTTGTAAAGAGTGGTGAGGCATACATCATCATTCCATCTTTAGCATCCTTGTCTTTCCTCTTATGCATTTCTCATGAGCTTAACCACCTTCATATCAAATCTACAAGAAAACTTATCAAATAAAAACACAAAGAAAATAAAATCTATACTACTCCAAAATCAAGGAAGTTTAGGAAGAGAGAGTATCCACATACACTATCTCCTTTTGAGAAGGAGATAGGTAATGCTTCACTCTATGACCATTTACCACAAACTCATTATTTGGACCCTTGAGCTTCAATGTATGTCCATTCAACACCTCAATCACTTCATATGGCCCCATCCATTTTGACTTGAGCTTTCTGGGAAACAACTTTAGCCTCGAATTGAAGACAAGAACATTATCCCCCGGAGCGAACGTCTTTTCCTTCACTTTTGCATCATGTCATCTCTTGATATTCTCTTTATAAATGATTGAGTTATCAAATGCTCTTCCTCTAAACTCCTCCAACTCCACTAACTTCAACAACCTTGCTTAACCACTCTCCCTTTCATCCATATTAAGGCGCTTGATAGCGAACAATGCATGATGTTCTAACTCCACAGGAAGATGACAAGCTTTTCCATAAACCAATTGATACGGTGACACACCAAGGATGGTCTTAAAAGCCGTCCTATAAGCCCATAAAGCATCATCAAGCTTATCCAACCAATCCTTTCTCCCTCCATTGATTGTCTTTTCCAAAACTAACTTGATTTGGCGGTTTGAGACTTCCGCCAAACCATTTGCTTGAGGGTGGTATGGTGTAGCCACTCGATGCTTCACTCCATATCTCTTCAATAAACTTTCCATTAATTTGTTGACAAAGTGTGATCCTCCATCACTCACTAAAGCTCGTGGAACTCCAAACCTAGCAAAGATATTATTCTTCAAGAACCTTTGCACTATCAAAGCATCATTTGTCTTAGTGGGGATTGCCTCCACCTACTTTGACACATAATCCACGGCTAGCAAGATATACACATAACCTTTCGACGAGGAAAATAGTCCCATAAAATCAATGCCCCATACATCAAATATATCCACATCAATTCTCAAAGTCATGGGCATTTCATCTCTCTTACCTATTCCCCCTATCCTTTGGCATCGATCACACTTAGCCACAAACTTCTTTTTATCCTTGAACAATGTTGGCCAATAGAACCCCGATTGTAAAACTTTAGCCCCCATCTTTTGATGCGCGAAGTGACCTCCACACAAAGACGAATGACAAAGCTCAAGAATTCCCATTACTTCTTCTTCGGCCACATATCTTCTTATCACACCGTCGTTACAAATCTTGAACAAGTAAGGATCATCCCACAAATACTTCTTTACTTCAACATGAAACTTCTTCTCCTTGTACTCATTAAGCAATGTAGGCTCAATTCCACAAACAATGAAGTTAACATAGTCGGCATACAAAGGCGGAACATTCACAATGAGAGAACATACTTGCTCAACCTCCAATAACAATATTTCTTCATCCGGGAACTCATCCCCAATTGGCTTTACATCCTCATTCTCACTTCCATTTTCCAATCGAGACAAATGGTCCGCTATCACATTCTCCACACCTCTCTTATCCTTGATCACCACATCAAATTCCTGCAAAAGTAATACCCAACGGATTAAACGAGGTTTAGCATCTTTCTTGTTCATAAAGTATTTTATAGCCGTGTGATTCGTGTAAACAATCATTTATTTTCCAACCAAGTATGGTCGAAACTTCTCAAAAGCATACACTACGGCTAAAAACTCCTTCTCCGTTGCGGTATAATTGACTTGGCAAGCATTCAAAGTTTTTGAGGCATAATAGATTGCTCTAAACTTCTTCTCTCTTGTTTGTCCCAACACCACTCCAATGGATTGATCACTAGCATCACAATGCAATTCAAATTGCAAGCTCCAATCCGGAGTGACTAGTATTGGTGATGAAGTGAGAGCATTCTTAAGCACCTGAAATGATACAAGACATTCATCATCAAAATTAAATGGACAATATTTTTCAAGCAATTTACAGAGGGGTTTAGCAATTTTGGAGAAATCCTTAATGAAGCGTCTGTAGAAGCCAGCATGGCCTAAGAACGATCTCACCCCCTTCTCACTAGTAGGAGGGGGAAGACGTTCTATTGCTATCATTTTAGCTCTATCAATTTTTAAACCATGCTTTGAGATATGATGTCCTAAGACAATTCCATCTGTCACCATAAAATGACATTTTTCCCAATTTAGCACAAGATTTGATTATTCACACCTCTGCAACACCACAGTGAGATTAGTCAAGCAAATATCATAAGAAGAACCATACACAGAAAAGTCATCCATGAACACTTCCATAATATTTTCAATCAAACCATCGAAGATAGCCATCATACAACGCTAAAAAGTGGCAGGGGCATTACATAGACCAAATGCATCATTCAAAATGCAAATGTACCATAGGGACATGTAAAAGTCGTCTTCTCTTGGTCTTCCGGTGTAATCAATATTTGATTGTACCCGGAGTAACCATCGAGAAAACAATAGTACTCATGCCCCGCAAGATGATTCAACATTTGGTCTATGAATGGCAATGGGAAATGATCTTTATGCGTGTTTTTATTCAATTTGCGATAATCAACACACACTCTCCAACCGGTAATAGTCCTAGCAACAATGGCTTCATTTGTATCGGACCTCACGATTGTCATACCACCCTTTTTTGCCACTACATGCAAAGGACTTACATATTGACTATCACTTATTGGAAATATTATTCCCGTATCAAGCCATTTCAATACCTCATTTCTTACCACTTCTTGCATTATATGATTCAATCTACGTTGGTTTTGAACACAAGACTTTTCATCATTAATTAAATGAATCTTATGCATGCACATAGATGGACTAATACCTTTCAAATCTTTAATGCTCCAACCAATAGAGGATTTATGCTCTCTTAAGACTCTTAGCAATTTTTCTAATTCTAGATCATTAAGGGAAGAGGATACGATTACCGGATATGTTTCATCTTTTTCCAAATAAGCATACTTTAAATGATCCGGCAATGGTTTCAACTCCACCTTCTTCTTTTCTTGTACTTTCTCTTTTGGTCCTTCATCATGTTTTTCCACCTTTGCTTCCTTTGCTTCCTCATTCGTGAGTGCCCTACAAGCATTTAAATTATGTAAATCATCAATTATTTCATCATTTTCCAAACAAAAAGAAGATTTAGATTTAAGAGACTCAATAGAGTAAGAATGGCTTATGATGATTTCCAACAGATCCTTGGAGTGAAGATGATACATATGTTCTTCAACAACGTTATCCACAACCTCCAATCGTCCACAATCCTCTTTGTTCTTTGGGTATCTCATAGCCTCTCTCAAGGAAAATATAACTTCCTCATCATTCACCCTCAAAGTGAGCTCTCCTTTCTCCACATCGATCAATGATTTTCCCGTGGCAAGGAATGGACGTCCAAGTATCAAAGAAACATTAGAATCTTCATCCATATCCAATACCACAAAATCAATGGGAAATACAAACTTGCCAACTTTGATCAACACATCTTCAACAATTCCTTTTGGATAAGTCAACGACCGATCGGCTAATTAAAGTGTAACCAATGTTGGCTTGACCTCATCAATACCCAACTTTTTAAAGATTGATAACAGCATCAAATTAATGCTAGCTCCCAAATCACATAGGGCTTTGTAGTTCTCATGCTCTCCCATCTCACATGAAATAGTGAAACTCCCCGGATCTTTCAATTTAGGGGAAAGTTTCTTTTGCAAAATTGCACTACATTCCTCCATAAGATTCTTCGTTTCAAACTCTCCCAAGCTTCTTTTCTTTGATAAAATATCTTTCAAAAACTTGGAGTAATTGGGCATTTGAAGTAAAGCTTCCGCAAAAGGAATATTCACATGTATCTTCTTCTACATCTCAACAAACTTGGCAAACTTTTCTTCTAATCCCTTTTTCAAACACCGTTGTGGAAATGGGATTGCCACGGGCAACTTTGGAACCCCCCATTCATCTCTTTCAAACTTCTCTTCTCTCTTTTTTCGTTTTGCTTCTCTATATCTTTCCCACTTCTTTAGAGATTTTACTTTTTCTTCTTCAACTTTAGGGGTAGTTTCATCTTTTTCAACTATTTCCACTTCTTTCTCTTTCCCTTCTTCATCCAAGCTTTCCATGGGCTCAACTTCACACTCTACCTCCTCTACATCTGTTGGCATAGCAGGCCCTTTGTATTTTGTTCCACTACGAAGTTCAATAGCCTTGGATTGCTCCTTCGGATTAGTAATGGTTGTAGATGGAAACTTTCCTTGCCGATGGGCATCTCCCCTTTCACTTGCCATTTGACTCATTTGTGTCTCCAAGCTTTGAATCTAGTATCATTCAACTTCTTCTCTTTTTTCATGGAATCAAACATTTTGGCCATTTGGTCCTCCAAAGTAGTCTTTTCTTCACCATTTGGAGCCTTCTCTCCCGGATTAATACCCGGTGGTAGAGTAAGGGTATTCCCTTGATTTCCATAAGACAAGTTCTTATACCTACGAGGTTGATTAAAATTACCTTGAAAGTTTCCTTGACCCCATCCTCCTTGCCTTTGTGGATATCCTCCTCCATGATTTCCAAAATTACCACCATAATTTCCTTGGAAATTCCTCCCTTGCATGAAGGCAACTTCCTCAAATGTCATATCCGGTGGACACCATGCATCTTGCATTCCAACATTAGAGGACATACCTTGTTGAGGCATAGAGGTAGGCATTTGACAATTTTGGGAAGATTGACCCACATTAGGCATAGTCTTGCCTTGTTGAGGATTAGGACCCACTTGTTGATTCATCAAAGGCAATGACATACCTTGTTGAGGACTAGCAAACACTTGTTGATTCACACTTGATGTAGAATTCAGAGATATTTGCATATTAGCATTCATCCTCTTTAGTATCTCCATGATTGCTTTGTCGGTCATGCCTTCCTTAGGTATCTCCACCTTTTTAGCTTGTTGCAAGCACACTTCTTCCATCTTAGCAATTCTCTCCCTTTCATACATCCCCGGTGCTCTATCCATAGGCCATTGACCCGTATTCAAAGCTATTTCTTCATTTATGACAATAGCTCTTTCTGGAGTTTGCCCCAAAATCAAACCTCCCGCCGAGGCATCAATAAGCATCCTCTCACTTCCATGTAAACCGGCATAGAAGAATCCTATTTGTTGCTCCTTAGGGAATCCATGTTGTGGGCACTTCCTTAGCATCTCTTTGAAATGGTCCCATGCCTCACTAAATGTCTCAAGTGACAATTGCTTGAATTGAAAGATTTGCCCTTTAAGATGCAACATCTTTGATGGTGGGAAATACGTGCTCAAGAATTTTTGTGTCAACTCTCTACATGTGGTATAAGCTCCCGGTGGTAGAGTATGATACCAAGCTTTAGCTCTATCCCTCAATGAAAATGAGAAAAGCTTCATTTTGACAACATCCTCACTTACTCCATTTATCTTTATCGTGTTTCCCAACTTCGTAAATTGGGCTAAGTGAGCATTCGGATCCTCCATAGTACCACCACCAAATTGATTTTTTGCACCATGTTGATGAACCCCGTCTTTATTCAAAATTATTCACGTTCAATGGCGGACCCACTCCATAGTTCCCATATTGCGGTTGAAAATGATCACGGATATTTCATTCCCGCTCCATTGTTTCCATTTCCACGAGATTGATTTTGCACCCCCGGAGGGTTGTTTCTCACTTCTTGATGTGCCAACAAGTTTTGAATAATAGCTTACATTTGTTGATTTTGCAAGTGCATTTGTTGCGCATAAGCTTGTGGCACATATTCTTGATTAGCATAACCTCCTCTAACATTATTATCTCCTCCATTAACGTTTCTCAAGTTTCCTCCCTCATCAACCATGTTTGCATTATCCCTAACTTCTTCCATATTTTCCTCTGTAGGTTCTAACACTCCTCTTCTTTGTCTTCTCAAGGTAGCTTCCAATTCCAAGTTCAAAGGTTCAATGGATTGAGACCTTGAACGAGTTCGCATGTACCTATAAGAAGTTCCAAATTAGCTCCCAAAAAAACCAAGACAAATAAACAAATGATAAATAAAAAAAATCTTTATCAAAACTAATCAACTTTAAACTCGTTACTGCCAAATGTTTAACATTTCCCGGCAAGCGGCGCCATGAACTTAGTCGCATTTTTGGTAAAATGACAAGAGCAAGTGTACTCTATCGCTGTTGTATACGCGTGACCAAGTGCAAAATTTATAATATAGTCATCCCAAGGGAAAGCAAACATTGGCTAGTATCCGAATTATTCATTGACTTATGCTTTGTAAAGAAATTATGTTTGAAGGTTTGGTATTGAAACTAAGACTTACGATTCTACTCAATTATCTAATGTTTAAACTACTCAAGTAAATGATCAAATAACAAGCAAATGATAGACGAAATAGATGTAGAATGCACTTGAGAAGAGAGCAAGGCTAATCATACTTATGGTGAAGATTTGAGCTAGATATGCAAAACCATTTATAATAATTCTCATTAACTTGTGGATTAGAAGCAATCACGAATTTACCCCTAGTTCCTATGGCCAAGGAAACTAGGTTCTCGACTCTTTACAAGCCTAAATCACCTAAGATTGTTCTTAATCTTAATTCCCTTAAGGTACTATGATCATAAGTTGGTTCTTTTCACTCAATTACTTAAGTGTCCATTTATGAATGTTCTAAGCCTAAGGAGGGTATGGCTTACCTCCCCTTATACTAACATACATGCACAATTCAATATATGATTCAGTTAAACATTCACTCACAACATTGGAATGGCCATCCTAACATAATGAATAGAGAATTTAATCACACAAACATTGAAATGAAACATGATTGATATATCATAAAAGAAAATCCACAAATCAATTCAAATCATTACTAAAGTTTTACATATCTAACTCGTAACCTCAGCCAATCATATGATTAGCCCTACTATAGAACTAGCCACTAAACATGGTGATTATATCAATACACATCATATTTTGTTCCATTTGAGCCATGTTAAGAAGAAAGTCAACACTTGAAAGTGAAAATGGCTTCCCTTGCATGGAAAGGCCTCTTCTCCTCTTCAATGCCTTGAATTCTTCTCTCCTTGATGTAGCAATCTTCTCAAATGATGGAAGGATGGATAGATTGAAGGTTTTATGGATTGAAAATACAAATCAAATGATGAATTGATGGATCTAAATGGTAGAAATGGAAGATGGATCTACTATGTGAGGAAATGTGGTGTTTTTGTGTATGTAACTGCTCCAATCTGATATCTAATGAATTCTCTCTCTCAATTTCGCACAAGTCATGGTTTTATATCACTTATGGACCTTCTAGAAGCTTTCGGAACATCCTAAAAATTAAGCAGGATTTTGCACCTACATGGCCTGTGCAGCAGCGCACTGCCTATGTAGGGCACACCTACTTCGGCGTGTTGTGCGTGCTCCGGACACGACTCGAGCTTTGCTGCACGGCCATGGTCATGGCCGTGTAGCATTTTCTGACGACAATACACGGCTTCTTCTTACAGGATCGTGCTCCGCAAATGGGGCGTGTAGCAATGCAGGCCCGTGCACCAGCGCACGGCCATCCTCCTGGGCGAGCAGCGAGTTCTGACGACACTACACGGCTGTTGGGTACAGGGCGGTGTTCTGCACATGGCCCGTGTACCAACATGCCCTATTCTTCCATCTCTTTTTCGCTCCCGACTCTATTTTTGTCCGTTCCTTGACCTGTTGTACACATATTTAAGCCCATTTACACAATTCTATAAATTCGTACCATTTTCCTCAAAATAATAATAACTCCACCAAAAACAACACAAATACGGATAAAAATATCCGAAAATACACAAATAAAGACACTAAAATCTAGGTGAAAATAACACCGATCATTAATCAACAAGCTAAAAGACACAGTTTGACACTTTCAAAACATGGTCCGGAAAGCTCGAGAGACCACTATTAATTTAAATTTGTGCAGTAGGGGTCGGGAAACTGACGAGCATGATCCTCGACCTCAACAGCAGTTGGAGCAGGCGAATGCTCCTATGGATCGATATTATGACGCGTTGGAAGGATCAGAATTGGATGTCATAAGGGTACACATACATTATCTTGAAACACATATTTCTTGCTTTGATTAACAAAAGACAAAATATTCCTTGCAAAGAATAAGGAGTAATATAGTTTTTTTTAATAACTTCATGAAATTTTTTAATTTTATTTTTAACATAAAATTAACTTAACGAATATATTTTAATTACATTATTTAAATGAATTATCCTTGACTACATCAAGATGGATTGAATCTTTTTAAGGCTTTGGATATCTTAGAAATAATTCAATATTACTTGTTGCTTTGCATAAATAAATACACATTTTTTTTAAAAAAATAAAAATTTATTACAAATATCTAAAAACTTTGCATTTTTTTAAAGTAAACATATATAAAATACTAAGTGTCTCAAAAGTTTTCACCAATTTCCATTTTGGTCAATCCCATTAGAGTTTTCACGTTCTTAAAATAAGTAAAAAGATAAAAATAATAACCTTATTTCATACACTTCAATACAAAAAATAATTCATACTTAACTCAACTAACATACTTTATTATTTATTTATTACTAAAAAAATATAATAATACTCTTAAAAGTTATAATTTTTAAATCTATTTGCCCAGTCAAATGTCAAACCTTTTGTCAGATAAAGTGAGTTCTTATTACCCATATATTATCTATGTATTATAGTACAAATAATAATTAAATTTTATTTATACAAATATATATATATATAATATACATTTGTATAATATCTTTAACTACATTTGTTTAGAGGATGAACTGATTGGATATCTAAAAAGTATTGACGGAAAATGAACTCCAAGCTATCAAAGCTAGTCAGCCTAAGCTATACAACATAAACCTTTATTAAATAAAACTACATTAAAATGTGACACTAATATAAAAAAAGTATGACTTAAAAATGTTATTAATATAAAAGTGTTATAGAATGATGTTACTTATATAAAAGTGTTATCTGAGAAGTGTAATTTATGTAAAAGTGTTATATGCATGTGTTACATATCAGAAAAGTGTTACTCATGTATGTTACTTATATAAAATGTGTTACAAATGTGTTAAATATTATAATAATTTAGAAAGTGTT
Source organism: Pogostemon cablin (assembly GCA_023678885.1). Lineage (NCBI taxonomy): Eukaryota > Viridiplantae > Streptophyta > Magnoliopsida > Lamiales > Lamiaceae > Pogostemon > Pogostemon cablin. Next base: position 23,412,475 of record CM042959.1, read on the forward strand.
ATCATTTTGTGCTAAATAAATTAAAGTGTTACTAAGATGGTGTTATGTAATGCCACTTATGTTGTATTCTATTCTTTACTTTATTCTTTCTAGTTTTTAGACTCATGGGTAAGTTTTCTTCCATATACATGGTTGTTTCTTGTAACACCATGGGCTAAGTATCTTGTTGGTATTGTTAGAGCTATATACTATTTTGATTATGTGAGTTGATTGCCTTAGACTTGGATTTCTTATACTGCAATATGGTATCACTGATTGATAGTTAATAGGATTCTTTATTTCTACATGATAGTTGTTGTTTCCTGTGACAGTCTTAGGGGATTGGCTTATAATACCTAAGAGTGTTAGACAATCAATTTGGAATATTAATTACTTGGTAAAACATCATTATTAGGTAATTGGTAAAGAGACAAAAGGGGTTAATATTTGCGTACCTAGAAAGGGAAGTCTAGTGCTCTATCCTTTAATGGAATTTAGCATGAAGTACCTATAGAGGGAGAGAGAGTTAATTCCTTATCGATCTTATGATTTGCAGCTCATTATAAGTGTTAGATCTTACCCAATCAAGGTGGTCTAACTAGGCATTGCGATCCTCTTATAAATATCTGTAGATAATTAATTTGGGTTTAGAATAATCAGTCACATGGTTAAGCTGGATTGTCCTTAGAATTATCAGTTTCTTATCTTGGAATACTTGATTGTTTTCTCGTCAGCGTATCTTATTTTATTTTTATTATTTAATAATTAATTTTCATAAATTGAGTTTGTCTTAAATAGAAATAGTCATATTAGATTTATTTGTCACTCTGACACTATCCCTTGGGTTCGACATTTAACTTGGTCACACGCGCACTACAATTGATCCCTTATACTTGAGGGTGAGATTCATGTTTTCGAAAGAAAATAGCGATCACAGCTATTGTAGGTTGTCGCTCGAATTCCGTCTCTGATCAAACATTTGGAACATTAGTGTACACATCATAAGTTATAAACATAAAAATTCTATGACAAATATCTTTATAATGTTTTGGTTAATTTTTTTAAATGTAGTAACAACAATCCATTATATTGTAGAACTTGGGGCCAAAAAACTCTTAATTCCTTGAGCCATCAAAACATTAAGTGGAAAAGTTTAAGAGGTAACAAGAAGATTAAGGAAAATGCTAATATTTCATCAAAGAACCCAATCTTTCTAATCAAACTGAACACTTACTAAGAAACTAATATTTAGAATTCTTAAATTATCTTAAGAAAGTCACCTACTTGTAGTGTCAAATAGCTTTACTTTTTGTTTAGCATTGAAAATAGAACCTTGGGAGAACGAGAACAATCAGATTTAATGCGAGAATTATATATCATTGTAAAGCCACAGAATTATAGTTTCTATAGAATTTTGAATTTTGCAATATGGAGTTTTAGGGAATAAGTTATGCTCAAATTACTAAACTATGGCAAACTGCAAGTACATGGGTTGGTGTTTTAATTTAACTTTTTTTTCATTAAAAATTTGAATTACACATGATCCCGACACTATACAAAATTTGTATTAATTATTCTCAATAAAAGTTCACAATAGCTACATATATCATAACAAATTCATATGTAAAATAGTAAAAATACGTAGAATTGAAATTGGAGAGTAAGCATTTCAGTATCAGTGCCGAAGAAACAACCACCGTTTTAAAATAAATGACACAAATATTACTAATAGAATGAAAAAGTAATGAATTCTCGATTAAGAATAGGTTGGGCATGTTGTGACAAGGGTCAAGATAGAAACTTCAAAGCTGATTCACTCAAAAAAGCAAACTTGAAGCGGAATGATGTTGAATCAAAAGGAATTAAGCAGAGGCAACCACAGAGCCGGTGTAAGAATGCTTAAAACCTCGTTTTCTTGTTCAGTCCTTTCTCCTACGAAAGTAAGCCCTTTAGTTCTTTGAGCCCTAACCATTTGTTATAAATGGGAGATAGATGTGAATTCTTATGAAAGTGTTTTTAGTATTCTAAATTAAATTCTGTTAAAATATAAAATAAAAATTAAAAAAGAAACTGACGCTCAGCTTTTCCTTGTATTTGAAGGGACAAAAAATTCAGCAACTTCATGCACTTTATGTACTTCTTTCATCCCCAAGTGATGCAATAATAACATAACAATTAGAAATAACATGCTTTATATTAGAAGAAAAGGGAGCATCATTTCACAATCAATTTATATTAGCCTTGGCTTCAGATGCAAAAAGGAATAATATAAAGATTAGAGATGTACATAATTTGAAGTTCATTAGTAACAAATAAAAGAGTACATTCAAATCAGAAAGACATTTCTTTCAATCTGATTCTGTACATTTATCTTATTTACATGGCAGTGTATCGAACAGATAATGCACAATAACATTTTAATTAAACAAAAGATAACAGGGAAATTAAAAAAGATAATAGGGAAATAAGTGTAAGCAATTAAAATTTACAGTCCAATCAAATGGTGACACGTGGATTTTATTGATTAAATATCAATTTTAATTTTATTTTGGGATTTAATAAATTAATTCCTAAAATAGATAAATAAATAATTGATAATTAATTTAAAACCCGACAAACTAAAAGGGGTTTAAATTAAGTAAAGCTTGACTCCCAAGTCAAATAAAGCCTGGAAGGTTCCAGAATCAGGTCAAATCTAGCAATGACCAATCAAACTGTGTTATATATGGAAAGGCCCAATCCCGCAAAATCAGGTCAAATATGCCATTGACCAATCAAATTGCGAGTTATTTATGGGGCATCCTCTGCCTTTATCTATATAAGGAGCCCTCCTCCATTCATTCCAGACACACATTCAAGGACCCAAAAATGCTAACACTCTAGAGAGATTGAAACACGAGCAACGCTCCTCAAGATCTTCAAGCATCTTTAAGTCAAGAACAGAATACGATTCGGGATCAAGGTGCTAAGCCCCCAAAATCAAGTGTTCTTCATAACTAAGTTCATCGAGGTTCTTTAAGTCAAGAACAGCATACGACCCGGGATTAAGGTGCTAAGCCCCCTAGATCGAGTGTTTTTCGGATCAAGTACGTTTAATCCAAACAAAGGCTCGATGCCTCTAGATTAACGTTATAAAATCCTAAATTTGAGTTCGGACAAGCTTCAACTAAAGATCCGACTCAACACAAACAGTTAGCATAATCAGCGTAGTCAACCAGTCAAAGTCAAAAGTCAAAGTCCAAATTGGTTCTAGAGAAGAATCAGAGGATAGATAGAGATTGTTTCCTAAATTATCAAGTTTAATCCTTTGGATTATTATTGTAATTCTCTTTTATTTATTTTATTATAAATACAAAATTTATTGTTACAAATTTTGGCACGCCCAGTGGGACGATCTCTACCTCTCATCTCTTCTCTCTACAAGCTTAAAAGTACAAAATGACTCCTATCAAGATCACTAAGGGAAGGAATGCTACTTCTAAGTTCTTAGAGTCATTGAATGAATATGTTGTTGTTGTTACGAGGAGCATGTCGTAAAAAGCTCGGTCGAAAGCCTCGTTTGGATCCAACCCTTCGATTGAGGAGGCTTTAAGAAAACAACTACCTATGAAAGAGGATAGTGATGAAGATTCTGCATCTTCAAGCTCTTCATCTAACTATGTTGCAGCTCCAGTAATGATGGCAGGTGCCTCAACTATTGAGGAGCAGTTAGCAAGTATGATGAAAGCTATCGAAGGGCTTACAAAACACATAGAAGCTCAAGATTCGAAAATCTCCTAGTGGATGGAAAAAAGAGACATCGCGGAGACTAGCCGTGCAAACAAAAAAGTAGTCATGGACGATAGTGAGGTGGAAGAGATCACAAGGTGCCAGACTATTAAAAAGGAGAAAACTCAAGGAGCATTGCAGCTTTCAGCTGATGGTATGCTCCAAGTCGATCTATTGAAGGATATTATAATTGGAACCATTAAAGAAAGGTTTGAAGAGAATTCCAAGCCCACCGTCACTTATGTCAAATAATTCACGAAAAGAGTGGACAACTTGAAGTTGCCAGCTGGCTACCAACCTCCCAAGTTCCAACAATTTGATGGCAAGGGAAACCCGAGGCAGCACATATCACACTTCATTGAGACTTGCCATGATGCTGGTACTTATGGAGACCATATAGTGAGGCAGTTTGTTCGCTCTCTCAAAGGAAATGCCATTGATAGTTGTAAGCTGAATCCATTGATAGTTAAGACACAAATGGAGCATGAGTTCTACTCACATCGAAGGGGAACATGAAATTAAAAGGCTTAGGACCCCCTCGTGAAGAACCAATCCCCATCTCAAAAGTGAGCGAACCCTGCCTTTACACAGATAAACATCACCAAATCGGGCTCTCCTAGGACAGGTGTGATGCCGGTGAAGTCCATGTGATATGCTCAGCCACAGTCATGAGCAATCCTCCAATGTTCACTTTCTGAAACCTGTAGGTTCTAAACCGATTCAGCTGAAAGATGAAATACGAACCCACGTTGAACTTCACCCCATTCAACATGCACCACAAAGCATAGAGCTCTCCTCTCAACACGCAGCTTCCCTCAGAGCGGTCAAATAGGGTGTTGCTCAACACTCTATCCATATACCGGAGCACAGGATTCTTGATCATCGAAGCACGAGCGTCCTACGTCTTGAAATCTCCATCCTCCCCAGAAATATCTCGCAAAATCTTTTGGCATTGAAGTATCCGTTCTCCATCTGATCTATCTCTGTAGGAGTCTGAAACAACACGTTGAACTCCTCCGCAGACCATGTCCTCATCACTCCTCCCAGCTAGAAGGTACACTCATAAGGATACCCCATCAGATCCTTCTCAATCTGGATCGAGCATAAAACTTCAGCCGTCACATGAAAATATGTCGCTTCTTCAGCTCCATAAAACTTCGGATCCCAACTTGATCAAACATCCAAAGTATATCATCCCGGATCCTCATAGTGAGCATAGCATCCTCATCTTGATATCTTGTTCTTGCAATCTTTTCAGACACTTCAGACCACTTCTCCTTAATCTCGTCCCAATCGTCCATTCGAATATTAAAGTTCGCAGGCAGCCTCTCCTTCAATCTCAACTTCTTCGTCACATTATCCTCTCGAGAGGGCTTATCCTGCCTCTTTTTTGATCGAACCTCTACCTCCTTGCCCTTGTCTTTTCCTTGACTTGAAAATAATACTTCAATAACAACCAACAAGGAAAACAAACCAAGTAACTGACTAGTATAGCATCCAACTCTACTCAAGACTTCAAGTGTCAATGTATAATCAACCAAGCCAAACTTGTTCCATTCACATCCAATACTCAACCTTCTTGCTAATTCACCATAATTCCAGCACCAATCAAGCATAAACCCAATCAATCATAACCAACAACAAGCATGCTTCAACACTTCAAGTAATTCAACATGATCAATCACCATGAACTACTCAAATTCAACAATTCTAATCCACAATCAACATGCTCATCAATCACACTCCTTAATCATCCAACAATCCACATAAAACTCAAGGTTCTAACATCAATTAGTAAATCAAATCGAACCAATCAAGTATTCACATGAACTTGTTCAAATTATCCAACTATCACCATGAATTCTCAAATAAAACACATTCAATCTGTTGGATTGTATACTAAAAGTCTAACTTTAGTATGAATAATGTTATAACAATTTATTTGAAATGAGAATCATATGATCAAATGATTGCATCTTATAATTTATTTATATGCACGATGCAATAGTCCACTTACTTTATACTGCAGATAATGTGTTGTGCGACAACACGCGGAAGGTCATATTATCAGTTTCCTTATAAAGTATAAACAGATGCTCACAACCAAGATAGACGGGGACTCTATATCGGGATGGTTGTAGTGTGGTTTGGTATTAGCTTGTCTTGGCTATAGAATCACATTAGTGCACTTGTGTGTATTGAGCAGGACCGATAGAGATCGTTCGACTTATACTGACTTATAGGAGAACTTGATCTCAGTTATTATGGATGTTCTTGCTCTTAATCCCTATATAATAACCTCGACACGTAGGGTAGTATGTATTTCTTTGATTCATCAATGAGTGAGATTTACATGTAATTAAATCAATAAACTCGGTGAGTTGGGAAGTAGTGCTGTCTCTATGGTGTGCTGTTGATTGTAGAAGGAATACGTATTCGTCATATGTTGATGATGTCCCCTTGAGGAGCTCATAAGGATTATCATGTAAACCCTGTAGGTGGATTTATTCCGGCATGATAATGAGGTTGAGTGGTACTACTCTCGGACACTACAAGAAACTGCCAGAATACCGACGAATTTACTGACGGAAAAAAATCGTGGGTAATTACCGACGGTTTAACGATGAATTACCGAAGGTTTATTGATTTAATAGTATTTATTTTAAAAAAATCTTCAATAAAAATTCCCAACGGAATTTGCGACGGATTACCGACATAATTAGCGACGGAGTTTTTGTTCTATCGGTAAAGCCGTCGGTATTTTGGAGGGAATAAATCTCGGAAGTTTACCGATGGATTTAATCCGTCGGTAAATATATAAATTTTTATTTAAAGGAAATTAATTTTAAATTTTTTATTTAGCGACGGAATTTTTCGTCGGTAATTATATTAAATTTTAGTTTAAAAAAAATAATTTTAGTTTTTAATTTACCGACAGATATTTTTCGTCGGTAAATATATTAAATTTTATCTTTTCAAAAATTAATTTGTCTTTAATTTCCCGACGGAATAATATGTCAGTAAACATATTAGATTTTATTTTAAAAAATTAACTATCTTTATTTTACTGACGAATTAAATCCGTCGGTAATTATATCTTAATTTTAAAAAATAATTATTTTAGTTTTTAATTACCGACGGAATGAAATTCGTCGGGAAATATATTTTTATTTTTAAAAATAATTATTTTAGTTTTTAATTACCGACGAAATAAAATCCATCGGTAAATATGACCACTTTTTTTTCTTTTATCTTTTTTTTTGGACGTGAATCGCTTGTAAACCCACACTTAAATTCTTAGACTTATAAGAAATCAAATTATCTTCCCCAAATGAAGAACTCTAGAATGTGAGATCGCAGGCTTCCCGTCGACAAAATCGAAGAGCCCGCCACCATTTTTCGCCGCTGCTGCTGGAATTCGACGAACATGGCTTTCTCTTCCAACTTGCCGTCGTCGATTTCATTCTGCTCCGCTGGTGCGCGACCCTCTCTAGCCGTCGCCTTCCAGCGGTGTTTTGGTCGTCGCACCGCCTCAAGCCCTTGGGTTTCTAATTCTCCATATTCGGTCCCCTATTTTCTATACTTTCGGCTATCATCTGACTCCGACAAATCCAGCATCAAGGGCTCCTTCTTTCTCCTGAATCTTCCCTGGTGAAGATTCCTATTGGCTGCCTCTGACTGATATAGCATCTCAACACAATACAAACGATGATTGTTAGGTTGTAATTGACGGCAAGGTATGCCTCCTTTATCTGCATCAATTTTTTGTTTCTGGACTTCTCTCTCCTTCTCCAATTTTATCAAAAGAATAGTTAACATAGTGTTCATTTTTGTGTTATTCAATCTGCGATTAAAGAGGGCTTGCTCTGTAATTTGTGTTTACTTGTGATTATTTGTTATGGTTTGTTTTTGGAGATGTTTTTTGTGCTTTTTGGGGATACAATTGGATTGGGTACTCTGTTTGGAGAAGAAGTGTTTAAGGAAAATGAGGTGTTGTTCTTGATGATGTTGGTTTTGTTGAGCTTGGATGAAATAGAGGGTGGTTTAATGAGCTTGGTTTGGTTCTTGGGTGGAACTGAAGAAGGTGTGATGAGTTTTTTTTGGTTTTTGGTGGAAATCTTTGGATTAGCACTGGTTTTTACAGTTGGAGAAGTAATCTAATTCTCATCTTTGGACTCTAGGATCATTCTTGTTCTGCCATGATCTTTTGGCTGATCATGAGTAGTAGCAGAAATGAATAATGAGATAATGAGAAGTGAGAACATATACAGCTAAAGTGCATTTTTCTGCTGGTACAAATGTTGGAGTGGAGCCATTTTGAGAATGAAACTGAAATCTCTCTCTTGATCTCTCCTTCTTTGTCTAGTGGGGGTAGAATATCTAACATACAACTTTTAATTAGGTTTTAAAAGCCTCTGCATGGATCTGAATCTAGAGAGAGAGATGTGGCAAGACTTAATTGTGAAGGAGAGAACATATATGAAGCACATGGATAGTGACTATACTACTAACTCAACTTAGTATATGGAGTTCTTGATATATGATAAAATGATTTTTTTTTTATTTTAATTCTACTATTGATATTTTTTTTAGTAGGAATGATATTGACTTGAAAATGAAACACACTACTTGGAAAGGGAACATGATGATCTTCCAAAGAAAAAGTTTACACACCACTCATAATTGTCAAATTCTTGTCTATTTTATTCAAAAATTATTATTGCTTTAATTAGATAATAATAATAATAATAATATTATTATTATTATTATTATAATATGTGGTCTCTCAGTGATCCGGTCCGACCATGTTTCCTTGGAATACATTCTGTTAAAATTATTATTATTGTCTATTTTATAGTCATCATATTAATTTTAGCATGTGATATAGTTCACGTAATACAATGAAGCAAAACAACACACATTCATGTCTTATATATATATATATATATATATATATATATATATATATATATATATATATATATATAATGTAAAAGAAAAAAAATAACATCAGTATCACAATAAAGATAATAATATGCAATGGAAAAGAGGAAAAGGAACATGTGAGGATCACATGGGAGATTAAAGATCATGGAACGATGGGTTTCTACAACATTAACATACTTTAATAACTCACTTGTTTCAAACTTTTAATTGGATCCATTGATAATATGAAAAGATAGGGTGTTTTTAATTGGTTAACTCAATGTAAATACAATAGTCAATTTTATCCAAAAATGTAGATAGGATTTGTAATATATATATATATATATATATATATATATATATATATATATATATATATATGCTCCTAAGACAGGGTTTTTGTATTTTTTTTTCACTTATATCTTCTCCTCTCATTTTGTTTATTGACTTTGAGATGATGCCGATGCTCTTGTCATAATGTGCACAAAAGGTTGGTTGGAAAATGACTTGAAGAGAAGTGTGCATCCTTGGGGAGATCCTTGAAATGGGTTGGACACAACTGACACTGTGCACCTTTTATATTTTAAAGAAAATTGGTAATCATCTCCTTCTTAAAGGTTAATATCTGCAATTGGGATTTAATATCATAGTATTTATTTATTATTGCAAAAATGGAGTATATGCTAGCCGTGTTATTAAAATTGATATAGATTTTTATTCCTACTGTATTTATAATTGATGGAGCGTAATTGTATTAATGCTTATAGGAAGAATAAAAAAAAGTTACCAGAAGAATTAATTGTTTCATGTGTGACAGGGCAATTTAATATGAATCATTTGGCTAGTGTATAATGACAATCATAATCAACTTGAGTTCGAAGGATGGTAATAATTGAATATACATTAATCTTTTACACAATGACAATTTTTATAATTACGATTATACAGTCTAGATTGCACAATGAAGTCAACTCGTTTGTGGATGTACAATTGCATGAGAAATGGGGGATTGACTTTTGAATTTTTGAAAGGAGTTGGTATTCCCAAGTCTAATCTCGACGTCGTGTGGGTGACGATTTTCAAGATCTTCTCAATCTGCTATTCCCTCACCCTCCTCATAGTGTTAGGCATGATTAATCTGATAGATTAGGGTTTCCGGACAGTTGAGATGACTTATATATGGGCTACAGCAGGACCAGGAGGAGAAATTAGAGTTGGGCCTCCATTGGGCTTAAGTATCCAAACTTAGCCCAAAGCTTATACTGAAGTCCAATAATAATAATATATACCACTAAAATATTATTACTGCACTACCGTTTTAATCCCATAATTACGTTATGTGCTCTTTTTTATTATAAGCCCTACAGTCTCCCTATGTTTAAGATATACAGTGCTCATTAATTAATTAAGTTACTGACAACTCTATTAATTAATATCTCATCCGAGAGTAGTACCACTCAATCACATTATCATGCCGGAATAAATCCACCTGCAGGGTTTACATGATAATCCTTATGAGCTCCTCAAGGGGACATCATCAACCTATAACGGACACGGATTCCTTCTACAATCAATAGCACACCATAGAGAAATCACTATTTCCCAACTGACCGAGTTTGTTGATTTAATTACATGTAAATCTCACCCATTGATGAATCAAAGAAATACATACTGCCTTACGTTTCGAGGTTATTGTATTAGGATTAAGAGCACTAACATCCATAATAACAGAGATCAAGTTCTTCTATAAGTCAGTATAAGTCGAACGATCTCAAACGGTCCTGCTCAATACACATGAACTGCATTAATGTGATTCTATAGTCAAGACAAACGAATACCAAACCACACTATAACCATTCCGATAGAGAGTCCCCGTCTATCTCGGTTGTGAGTATCTATTTATACTTTATAAGGAAACCGATAATATGATCTTCCGCGTGTTGTCGCACAAAATATTATCTATAGTATAAAGTAAGTGGACTATTGCATCGTACATATAAATAAATTATAAGAAACAATCATTTAATTATATGATTCTCTTTCCAAATAAGTTGTTATAAGATTGTTCATACAAAAACTAGACTTTTAGTATACAATCCAACAATCTCCCACTTATACTAAAAGACTATTCTATCATATCTTCTGCCATACATCTGATTCATACTCCCACTACACGACCATTAAAAGCTTTCCCCTTAAGGTCCTTGTAAAAGAATTTTACTAGGTTATCATCTGATGCAATATAGGCGACAACAACCTTTCCCTCATCATACGATTTTTCGTAACAGGTGGTACTTGCGCTCCATGTGTTTAATTGTCTTATGGGCTCGTGATTCCTTCAAATTTGCAACTACACCATTATCATCAAAGTAAATTGTGATAACCTTGGGAAAACTTAGAATCACTTCGAAGTCCATCATGAAGTTTCTAGAGTCATACAGATACTTTGGTTGCCTCAGAGGCTCCAATTATCTTCCCATGGTAGAGTCCGGAGTTCGAAATATATTTCTATATAACACTCCTCCATATTATGACTCAACTTTCTAAAATTAAACACAACCTTTGAGGTGGATTTACTACCGTCCCTATCTGATATGAAAAATCTGAATCTAAGAAGCAGTGAATCTACTCGGTAAGCCCACATATAGTTTCTACCTTTTCAGGTACTTCAAAATTATATGTTACCACAATTCAACATTTTTATTTCGGGTTACCTTTGATATCCACTGTCTTTGCGTTCAACAAAACAGATATCCATTCTCATGCATAGCATTCCTTAGATTAAGCTTCCTTATTCGCCGAAGCATAAAGAACCGCTTTCATCTATTTTATCTTCTTTTGTGTCAAGACACATTTACTTAGATAAAGTTACATGCTAAAACAAGTAAGGATTGTATCATTTCATGAATCTTGAGACAAGCATAACATCCTTTCTTGTGATCTGTATTACTGTGATCAAAATGATATTATTTTGCTTTTCTTAAGTCCTTCATCTCATACCGCTTTCTCAATCATACCCATACGTCTGACAATACTCTTTCATTGTCTCCAATGAGCAATATATCATCTACGTACATTACAAGAAATACCACCATATTTTTGTCACTTTTTACAATACAAAAGACACATCCGCGCATAGAATAAATCCATATACCTGGATTTTCTCATCAAAACGGATGTTCCATGATCTTGAAGCTTGTTTTAGTCCATTGATGAACACTTTTAAGCTTACACACAAAATGCTCTTAGTCATTTGCAATGAATCATTCTTGGTTGCTTCATATAGATGTTTTCCTCAAGACTTCTAATCAGGAAAGTTGTCTTGACATCTATTTGCTATTCCTCATATTCCATATAAGTAGCAACATATAAAAGACTTCGGATCAACATAGACATATCTATCGGCGAATAGGTTTTCTCATATTCGAACCGTTTCTTTCTAGTATACCTTTTCGCCACAAGCTTTTCTTTCAAGGTTTTCACCTTACCGTATGATCCTCTTTTATTTCGTATGACCACTTCCAATGGCTTTTATACCATTTGGTGGTCCTACAAGCTCCCAGATGTAATTTATAATTCATCGATTCTATTTCAACATTCATTGCACTTTGTTAAGATTCCACATTTATATCTTGTAGTGCTTTGTCGTGTCCGTGGGTCTATTCCATGTTTACTAAGGACCAAGTCTCACGACTCTCCCAAAATATATATCTTACAGGTTGTCGAACAACCCTCCCACTACGACAAGGCACTATACGCAATTTTGTATTAGGCGTGACACGCGTTGCAGTTTACCTTGTGGTATATCCTCTTGTACAATTGGTACTAATACTTTGTGTTTTCTCTCTTACTTCCTTTAGAACAATTTACACATAGGTTTGTGATTTATTGCATAGTCCTTTTCTAAAATCTAGTTTTGTGTTAACAATCACCCTTCGAATTTTTTGGACTAAATAAATCAACACCTTCCATTTTTCTAGAATATCCCACAAACAGACAAACATTATATGAAATGCTGTTTCTAGGGTATACCCATAAAATGAATTTAGTAATTCCAAATAATTCATCATCTATCTAATTATTTCCATAAGAGTCTTTCTCTTATTAGGATTAGAAGACGCGTTATTAATTACTATTTGTTGCATCCGTGGGATAAACATGATTTAAGAGTTTACAAATTGTCACCAACGTACCACAACAGATTATAGCTCCATCCCTCGTCATTATGACCATGTCATTTAAATGAAAAGGAGTATCCATCCGTAATTGAATAGAAACTGAAATCAAATTCTTTCTATGAAAAACATAAATAAAGACAATTCCTCATAATCATATGTTTATTCCTATCAGAAGATAAACAAACAACTCCCACTGCAACAGCCACAACTTTCGTAGTTTTACCCATGTCTATAATAATCTCATCATCACTTAACTGCAGATATTTAGTGATTCCGGTATCCACATACGACGTGTCAATAGATACCATCCCTAATCATGCTTCAACAACTAGTGAATGAGATAATATCCTTGTTCACATCTTGATGAAATTGAATTTCCTTCGCCGCATGTTTTGTCAGAAGTTCCCCACCATATACAACCTCTCGTATTTCAGGTAGAACTTGCTCAAAACATCCAGGCAAATTATGAAGAATAAATTGATCTAGGTTTCCCCTTCAATTTATACTCCAAGCATTTCCAATTCATTCATCAAGCTATCCATGATCTCTTGCCTTTCTAACTTATTCAAGTATCTGAAGAGTTACATGAGACCATCATATTTCTATAAACCTCTCACCTCTCCACTAGAGACTTTAATAGGAATCACAGAATATCCTTAGTGAGAACACATTTTTATTTTCTTAAGCAGTAAAATTCAAAACCAAGATTCTTTTCTAATCATCTAATTTTGGACCAGTAAATATAATTTCTTTTAGTAAACAATAAGTGAGATAAAACCATTTGAAATACAGAGAATTATAAATAAATACACCGATCAAATCTTCAAATTTTATCATTTTATATTGATTCCCTCAAAATAATATAAAAATAAAATTCACCGACATATCAAGTACCGTGAGTCTGCATGCCACGTTAGGGTGGACGTATACAAACTCGAACATTTACAAGAGAAGGTTTTACCCATTAATTTCATTCGTCAATCTAACCTCATGACAAAATAATTAATAGTCGGTTCCACTTTAGCCATGCAAATAATAGCAGTGACTCCGTTGGAAAGGATACTAATTATTTACATCTAAGTGTACACCATTATTTGATCCCAAGTCCGCTGCCCAAGCTTATGTGCCTTATTATTGGAGAAGTACACACGCGCTCAGATAACTTTCTATGAACAGGATATAAACTCATCCGCTAGAGAGGAAGGCACTATAGCCAATACGCAAGTCCATATGCATCACATTACAAATAATAATCATTTAAAGAAGTCTGTACCAGTGATCCGTGAATAAACTCATCCGTTAGGGAGGAAGGCACTATAATCGACGCGCAAGTTTATTCACATCACTTTACAAACCAATAATGGAGGCCGCGGGAATTAATTTCCAATCCCCTCTCCCACTTAGTTATTTAACACCGAGGGTTTTTACATGCACATAATATTTCACAATAAAATACACAATCTAGCATGCTCCTATTACAGAAAACAAGGCAGTAAATCATGGAGAAACATGCATAACATATATAACAATAATCAGATAATAAAATCAATTATGAACAGTTATATATCATCAAATTCAATTGTTCGCCACCAATCACGAATGCGGAAAACTGTAACTATGCAGGGTTCGACCTGCCTGGTCAGGTCGCGGGGCTCGGGGCAGCACCGCCCCGAAACCCAAACGAAAATCTGGAAGAATTCTACGAAGAATTTTCCTCCAATCCATTGCCCGATAACTTGCTCCACCAAGCGACACCCTGATCCATCACCTGGCATCACACATGTCTGCCTATCCATCATGCATCACAACGAGCGCTTACGCGTAGTGATACACATGGCAGAAAACTTGCCTCCGAGCCCCCTAGCCCAGCCATCGGTTCTGCACACACCAACATGTGAGGTGCTCGACAGTCTACTCGTTGCACTGTCCGACAACAAGCCCGCCAGACTCATCAACCTGCATGATACCGTGTGATCCTAGAAACACTCCATGCGCATGACACTCGATAGTCCACACGCTAGTGCCCAGCAGCGGGCTGTCCACCGAGCATCAAAATCCACAACCGTGCGTGCCATTCTGCTCTATGCCTGATGTCGTGCTGCCCTCGCTGAGTTAGAGCTTACCTTCCGCCTAGCAACGTGCGCCTACACACCTTGCACCCACCTTTCAGCTCGCCATCATGCAAGTTACAGCAAGTTCACGCTGCTCACACCATCTACCCATTTCCTGGCATCGTCACAAGTAGACGGGCACCACAAGCTGTCAACCTTGTGTGCCAAAAGAGCATGCCCACACGCCTTGTGTTCGTCCACCAGCATCGCCAAGTCACCTGCAGTATTTCCGACTTACTCGAAACCCCACATAAATCGACCCAGAACATTACAGAACTGGTCGCTGGAAATCCACTGCAGACCTGACCGGCCATAAGGGGAGACTCGGCCCGGATACTTGAGGACTCGCTCGTATAAGCCCTAGGCTCGATCGGAAACCCCTGCTGACCCACTAAGAACAGCACTAGGGCTGATCAAAACACGCCTGGTCCGATCGCAATCTCGCTCAGCCTGCCATAAAACTCCACCGGAAATGCGTCGTCGTCAGACAGGAACCAGACCTAGCGATCAGCAGACTCGCCCAGAAATCAAGATGGACTCGTTGGAAATTGCATTGGACTCAATCGGATCATAGGAAGACCCGCACGGAACCACCTGACTTGTGCCACAAGCCATGGTTATCCGATCACTGCCCGTTGAGTTTCCTATCAGCATCATCTCATGGCGCTAAACTCACCCATGCTGGTCGTCGCCGCCAATTATGCTGCCGTCGCGACCCACCGCTGGACAAACAATGCTGGGTTTGTTGTCCAGCATAGCCCATGTCGCATGCGACTAGAATTGCTGTTCACGACCACCGTTTCTCGCCGTTGTCAGTGCCGCCAGCATGACGCCGTGACGCGCCACCCTTGCTGACCATCAGCCAACGTCGCACTGTGACTTGCACGCTAAATCAGTCACTCATCGCCTGTCTTCATTGTGATGCCGTGCAGCTGCGTTCCAGCAGCCATCGCTCCTCACAATGCCGTGTCCCGTTAGTCGCGGCGTCACCCGTCGACCATCAGCCATCAAGCCATCGTGCGGTGTACATGTGTGTCGTGTACAATTAGAGTATTCAACAAGAAATTTAATTCTAAACCCTAATCATGTTCACACATAAACCCTAGCCTAACGTTTCACGCTTCACCACGAAATCAAAGCTCTGATACCAATTGTTGGCATTCGATCGTTTTGTTAACGTGAACCGTTAGGGTTCCATATATTTTTATTAGTCAGCGGAAGCATGAAAATAAGAAACGTATTACCTTTCACCAGGGTATGTTGGAGAAGAAGGATTCTCGCTGGCATCCTGCGCAGCGTCACCGTTTTGGGCATAACTCTCTTGTCTGAACTTCGAATTGAGTGATCTACATGGCAAAACGATCCTCTCCTCCATGGCTTTCCGTCAGTATATTACACGTTGAATTCTTACTTCTGTACGATTTTATAAAAATCATAGAAGGACAGCAGCAGCAAACAACCTTAAGGTCTTTTGTTGTATTCCCAAGTCCAATCTCGACATCGTATGGGCGACGGTCTTAGAGATCTTCTCAATCTGCTGTTTTCTCACCCTCCTCACAGTGTTAGGCATGATTAATCTCATAGATTAGGATTTTCGAACAGCTGAGATGACTTATATATGGGCTACAGCAGGGACCAGGAGGAGAAATTAGAGTTGAGACTCCATTGGGCTTAAGTATCTAAGCTTAGCCCAAAGCTTATACTTAAGTCCAATAATAATAATATATACCACAAAAATATTATTACTGTACTACCGTTCTAATCCCGTAATTACGTTATGGGCTCCTTCTTATTATGAGTCCGACAGTCTCCCCATGTTTAAGATATATAATGCTCATTAATTAATTAAGTTATTGACAACTCCATTAATTAATATCTCATCCGAGAGTAGTACCACTCAACCTCATTATCATGCCAGAATAAATTCACCTACAGGGCTTACATGATAATCCTTATGAGCTCCTCAAGGGGACATCATCAACCTATAACTGACACGGATTCCTTCTACAATCAACAGCACACTATAGAGACAACACTATTTCCCAACTCACCGAGTTTATTGATTTAATTACATGTAAATCTCACCCACCCATTGATGAATCAAAGAAATACATACTGTCTTACGTGTCGAGATTATTGTATAGGAATTAAGAGCATGAACATCCAAAATAACAGAGATCAAGTTTTTCTGTAAGTCTGTATAAGTCGAACGATCTCAAGCGGTCCTGCTCAATACACATGAAGTGCACTAATGTGATTCTATAGTCAAGACAAACTAATACCAAATCACACTACAACCATCCCGATAGAGAGTCCCCGTCTATCCCGGTTGTGAGCATTTGTTTATACTTTATAAGGAAATCAATAATATGATCTTCTGCGTGTTGTCGCACAACATATTATCTACAGTATAAAGTAAGTGGACTATTGTATCGTACATATAAATAAATTATAAGACGCAATCATTTGATCATATGATTCTCATTCCAAATAAGTTGTTATAACATTGTTCATACAAAAGCTAGACTTTTATTATACAATCCAATAGGGGGATAGTGAAGACTCAAGAGATGATGAAGTAATTTTAAAGGCTAAGGAAGAAAAGAAAGAGGTAAGTTTGGTTGAAGAAGAGTGTGTAGAAGGAAAAGAGGTTGAGCGCAAGTCAAAATGGAGAATAAAGAAGGAAAGAATGCCAAAAGAAGCAATGTGTGTAGAAAAGTTTGAATGTGATTATTGGGGCATTCCGATTACTCCTTATCCTATTCCTTTTCCTCAAAGATGTATTAAAGAAGAAAAGAGAGAAGAGTTTGAGAGTTATGTTGCTTTGAAAAAGAAAAAGATGGAGGAGAGTAAGGTGAAAGATGAAGAAGTCAAATCTATGCATGAAGAGTGTTCCACGAAAGTGGAGGACCTTGGGAAGGACGTAGTGCCTTGTGAAATAGATGGAAAAGGAACTCTTAATGCAAGGTGTGACTTAGAGATGATTGAAAATGTGATGCCTTATTCTACTTCTAGAAGCCTTGATATGGGGGAACTCAAGCCTACCACAACTTGTTTTAAGGGTAAAAATGGATCTTTTATTTTGCCTTTTGGAAAGGTTGAAGATGTGGTGGTTAAGGTGAATGAGATGGTCTTCTCGGTTGATTTTGTGGTACTTGGTGTGGAAGCGGAGCCTCGAGCCCCGCTGACTCTTGGAAAAAATTTCTTTACAACCGAAAGATCTAGTGAAGATGAAGAAAAAAAGGAGGTCTCATTGAGCTCGGAGGACAAAAAAATATAATCTCATGCCATCAAGGTGGAAAGGATGAATCATATCTTAAGACCCCAAATGTGCCTCCGGATGAGTTTAAAAAGATTGTACAATCTTACTACATAGAAGCTTTGAATCCTATTGTGGAAAATTTTGTGAAGATTGGAAAGAAAGGGGATGAGGAAATAACAAGCATTGTTTCGGATGGTGAAAATTTTTTGTATGGTTAAAATGTTGAAGACTTGTTGGGAAGTGATGAGAAGAAGATCATTAGTGATTTCTTATCCTTATTTGATGATAAAAATTGTTGTGAAGAGGAGAAAGAGCTAGAACAAGATCATAAGGTAGAAAAAGGTGAAGTTTCGTTGAAGGCCAAGGACCCCGAAAAATTTGTACTTAAATGTGAAATCAAGAATGGGGGAGACTTCAATGCTATATGTGATCTTGGTTCAAGTGCCAATTTGATGCCTTTGAAAATTTTTGAAAAATTTGGCATTGGGAGGTTAAAGGAAACTCTTGTGGAATTTAAAAAGTCTAATCTTTCTTATGTTAAATTTGACAGGAATGAAGTTCCGGATATTGAATGGAAGCTAGACAAAGAAGAAGATTTTTGCTCTTGCAAAAGGAAGAAGCGTTCATTGCATGATTCTCCTGGAATGTCAAGTATGGTTAGTAAGAAGGGGGATACAGTCATAACAGACAAGAAGAGAGCAAAAAGAAAGTTTAAAGTGAAGATGAAGGCCGATTGGCCAAAGGATTTTTGTGGAGTTTAAAAGTTTAATTATGCGTCTAGCTTGAAGATGTTAAATTTAGCGCTTGATGGGAGGCAACCCATTTTTAATTGCTTTGATTTAGTTTTCTTATATTTTTGGCATGTAGGTTGATTGTGCTCATTGAGAAGAATGCATATTGGAGATACGAGAAGTGCTCGATTTGAAGTGTGAAGGTACGTCTCACCACTTCTTGCAAACTTAAAGTTCAACTCTTGTTTCACTTTAAGTTTGGGGGGATAGTGCGTGGTGGACATACCTTGAGTGTTGTGATGCATATACTTCTCTACAAGAAGTTCATTGTTGGAAATTACTAGGGTAAGTCCCACCACTTTTTACAAACTTAATTCTCAACTTGTTTCGATTTAAGTTTGGGGGGAGAATGCGTGGTGTGACTCACCACTTGAGTGTGCTTATTATGATGATTGAGAGGTCTTCTTGCAAAATTGGGGTAAATTTTAAATTTTTCTCATGAGTATTGATTAATTTTGGTATGATTGGTTATGTTGAAGTGCATGTTAGTTCATATTTTGGTTACAATTGTTGAGCTGATATTTTGATGAGATTTTGAGCATATTGAGGTATATTGGAAGTACAAAAGCAGGGCAAAACAAGGTGTGAAGTTAGAAATTGGAAGAAATAGAGAAGCAGCTACACGAGTCGTGTTCAGTACACGGCCCTATAGAGGTGGCCGTGTACTGACATCAGAAGCAGCTACTCGCCTGATGCCAAGAGCGAGTTCAGTACACGACCCATGTAGGTGTAGAAGCACGCCCCGTGTACCGCGCACGAGCCTGTAAGTGGTGGGCGTGCTTGGTAATCAGAAATGCCTACACGACCATGACTGAGGCCGTATATAGAACACGGGCTGTGTAGAAGACGAGTACACGTGACGTGTACCTGACATGACCCGTGTCGTGCTCAAAGCTCCAGTTGGTCTTGTATGCAGCCCGTTTGTCCATGCTAGCCATTTCCACCTCCGGAGGCCTTTTCAGGGAGTTCACTTTACTACTCATCATTTCCATTTTCTTAGCATAGACTATTTGATTTGATTTGACTTGTTTGAATTAGTATGTTACTTCATTTGTTATGTATCTTGGTGGTTTACTTGCTTTATTAGTTTTTCTTTTTTTTGAATAAGGTGGTAAAATCTTGAGCTTATTTGTTATTGGATGATGAGGATGTGTGCTTAATTTTCTTTTGATGGATGGAAGGTTATTTTTGCATGTTATGTGTTTTTGTGTTGTTGCTTGCTTGGTGAGTCTTTTCTTATGTGTTTTGTGTGTATTTTTATCCTTGTATAAGGTTGTTTGGTGGTTTATTTTAGGATGTTGTGAGTAATTTTTGAATATGAGTAATGGCATGTTGTTTGTGATAAGTGATGGCGAACTATGTTGAGAATCTCTACTCTTTAAAATTGTGACATGGTCTATTTAACTTGTTCTATTTTGAGATGAATTGAGGTATAATAGGTTCCTTAAGGTCCGAGCAAAAGCTTGTGAGCATTTGAGCCTCAATCGTGCCTCCACGGTTAGTTTTTCATAAGTGGATCGATTGAGCCTTGGTAAACTAGAACTTGCTCATGGACTACGGGAATGAGCCCGATTGGTGGAGGTCAGTGATATGATCTTAGGTCATCCTTGTTATTTTAAAGTCATTGTCATATATTTCCTTACCTTATACATCATCCCTAGTTAACCACTTTGAGCCTTAAAGCCTATTTTTTGTGATATAAGCACATTACAAGCCATGATTACCCACTCAAGCCTTATATATATAACTTTTGTGTGGGTGATTGAGGAGATGATGGTCTACAAGGTTTGATGTGAGAATTGTGTTAGAGAGAAAGGAAATGGTAAACAAGCAAGAGAAGGACGAAAAGAGCTCAACCAAATGTACGTGCAATCTCAACATAAGAAAAAATGAGCAAAATCAACAAAAATATACTCAAGAAAGTCAAAAGTCAAAAGTCAAAGGAAGGTAGCATGAAATCAAGAGAAGCTCAAGAAATCCAAGGAATGATAATGATTAGTGCTTGTGATTAGAAAAGAAAAGAAAGGAAGATAGAAACGTGAAGAAGTTGAAGAAGCTAATCATCTCTTCGATTACTTACACTTGATAAGTCACTCTTATCCATAATCTCCCTACCCTTACCAAAAAGCCTAACGTTACATCTAAAAGTAAAGTCCTTTTTGATCATTAGTGGAAGCCTTGGTGGCTTGTGAATGTAGTCCGTGAGCAAGCCTATGGTGCATCGGGTTTAATCAATTGATGAGTGAAAATTACCCTACTTCATAGAGTGTTGAGTGCATTTTGATATCCGACGTGAGGTTTGGACCGGAAGGGACTTTATTACTCTTAATTTTCTTAGACTTGAACTTGTTAATTTTTTATGTCATAATTTTAATATTGTAGTGTGACTTGATACGATTTGTAGTCCTTGTTACTTATGATGTGTTGTTGTTTATGTTCTTTAGGTCTTTCTCTAGGTGAAAATTTCCCCTCTCGTTTTCTCATTTTCATTGCTCGAGGACGAGCAACACTTTAAGTTTGGGGGGTTGATCGGTGTCATTTTCACCTAAATTTTAGTGTCTTTTTATTAGGTATTTTATGTGTTTTATTCATTTTGTATATCATTTGGTGGAGTTATATAAAGATATGGAGATGTGTGCTTTGAAATGATAAATGTGTGATTTTCCTGATTAAGTGCCTTAAATTGTGCTATATTTGTGAATATTTAGAGAATTGATAAATTGATAAAATTTGTGTGATTTTCAGGTGAGAATGGATTCTAGACACGATAAAGAAGATGTGGGAAAAAAACAGAGCTCAATTCAGAGTTGAAACGAGGGAGAACGATCCAACGTAAAATGCTGAAAAATACATGTTCAATTTATGTAATTTTTCTGTATTCATGTGGATCTCAACACTAGAAGTGTGATATATGGTTGGAAATCCACGGAAGAGAGGATCGCGTGAGCTCAAAAATTACTCGAATCGGGGTTCAGATGTGAAAGTTATGCGCGAAATGGTGAGACTGCACTGCACGCGATGCACCTACACACGCCCCGTGTGCCGAACACGCCCCTGTACACCTAGGCCGTGTTCCGAACCCGAAACGCCTACTCGCCCACGCCTTGGGCGTGTGCTCCTACACAACCCGTGTAGGTGCAAAAGACAGTTTTATGATATGCACGTGTTCTAGAAGCTTTCATGGGGTATAAATATATGTTTTGACCATAAATTACGAGAAAAATAATTTTGGATCAGTTTCCACACGCACTAAACACCAAAATCACACACATTCATCTCCATCTCTTCCACCCTTCACTTCATCCATCCTACCCACTTGATCTCCTTAAATCCATTAATAAATCCATCCATCCACCAATCTAAGAAGAGGAATTCATCATTGGTTGAAGATTATAGTATGATCACGGAGGAGAAAGTTCACCATCAAAGGGGAGTCAACTTACCTTTATTTTGTTATTTTCTTCATTATTTGGCTCAAATGGAGCATGCCATGGATTGTATTGATTTTATTATGATTTTTAGTGGCTAGTCCTCATGTGAGACTAGCAATATGATTGGTTAGGGATTATGTAGATTTTGCACGCTACATGTTTGATGAAATGATTGTTATGAATATTTACTATCATGAATGCTTATTCTCATTTTATGTATGATTTGTGTGATTAAATTCTCTATTCTTAGTGTTAGGATGACCATTCCAATATTATGCTTAGTAGTTTAATTGAATCATTGATTGAATGAGATGACTATGTTAAGTATATGGGGAGTTTGACCATAACTTTCATGTGCTTAGAATCTCATGATAGGACATTATTGATAATTACTTGTGAAAGTGTTTGATATGATGAGGGGACCCAAGCCAAGACTCATTTGACCGTAGAAATGGAACACTAGGAAAACGCCCCTGCCTACTAGAGAAAATTCTTCGTGATAATATATCTATATTGGTATATTAATATCTGTAAGTACCTATAGGAAGAGTGAAGATTGGAGATGCACTTTGAGTGCCCTAAATATCATAACATGAAAACCATCAATGCATGTGTGTGTGTGAGTCTACATGAGCCTTTTCCATGAGTGTTGCTTGCCTTGCATACTTCTTGGATTGCTCTACCTTCATACATCTTCCATCACATTTGTACATATTTTATCTTGAATTGCTTTCTTAGTTGTTAGTTTTAGTTAAACAAATCCCCTCTTTATTTGATTAGTCCTTCTAAAGTCAAACATCTCTTAAATACGGCTACCCACTTTCGCCCTTGGGTTCGATATATTATAAATTTTGCACTTGATCGCTTACGTGCTACACACGATAGAGTACAATTGCTCTAAATCAATTTAAACCAAAACTAAAATCAAGTTCATGGGGTGTGAAAGAATATTATATGAAATATTCTTTTTTCCCTTTATATATAGTTTAAATTCATTCTTATCAATTTATTTACAATAAAAGATCTAGTAATAATTAAATAATGATACCAAAATAAATACTTAACGATATTTAAAATTTACTTAGTCATAAAAAAATAATAAATAAAAAAAGAATTTATTTTATGATAAATTAATGAGGTGCACATGTAAGAAAAGATAAATATATTTTTTATTTATATTTTGATATATATTTTTAATTTGAATTTTTTTCTTAAATTATGTATATGTTTATTTTTATTTATTATTATCTCAAATAAACATGATTTTTATTTTAATTAATATTTTGTTCTTAATTTCTATAAACAATTTTTTAATTTATTACTTATTTAAGATTAATAAATAAAATAAGAAAATACATTATTTTAAAAAGAAAATATTAAATAAGGAAGTTAATGATAAGTAAATAAGAAAAATATAAAAAAAAATAATTCAAAAATTCAAAAAAATGAGAAAATTACACGTCATAATGGAGCACTGTGGAGACGACACGCAGGCAGAAAAATTTCTGCTATAGTATACTTAAGATATAAGCAAACCTGAATTTCTATTTTAATCTTCAATTTTTCTCAATTTTTTTTAAATTTTACTAAGTTTAGTAACCATTCAATTTTAATCTTGACCATCCATTTAATAGTTTTGATCTCAACCTTTTATTCTATTATGCCAATAATAAATTTTTTTATTTTTTAATTAACAATATAAATTTGGTAAATATAGAAGATATTTTTGGCATATTCAACTAATTGTGAATCTATATACTAATTTTAAATTAATATATAAATTAATATAGGAATAATTACTTGTAGGTACAAACTTCCTATGTATAATTATGTTAAGATACATCCATAAAAATAAATTATTATTAGGTACAATTTTTAGAGTTAAAATTCCAAATTTATCCTTAATTAAAATATATCTCAATAATATCTCTTCCACTCTCAACGTATTTCACTTTAAGATTTCTTGACTTGCCATAATGAATTATAATTAATTCCCATGAATTCCTATTCATGTTGTTAGAAACCCCTTGACTTGCCATAATGAATTATGATTAATTCCCATGAATTCCTATTCATGTTGTTAGAAACCCCCAAACAAATCTGCATTTCGTGCAGAAAAATATCATTAATTGCGAGAATTGGAAGATAAATATGCATTTCGTGTAATTTCGTGCAGAAAATTAACTACATAAAAAATCTGCATTTCATGCAGAAAATTAACTATTAAAAAATCTGCATTTCGTGAAAAAAAAAATCAACTAAACCTCCTTCAAATTGCATTTTTTTTAACCGGAATTTGCATTTCGTGAAAAAAAATCAACTTAACCCCAATCTAATTTGCATTTTTAACTAAAATCTACATTTCGTGCAGAAAAATCTGCATTTAAAATCTAAATTTGGATATTAGGGCAAAAAGGAAAATACATACATAAATTTTGTAGTTAGTAGTAAGAGTTAATTTAGAATGTATCTATCAGTTAATTACGCTTAGGGAGTGTAGTGGATAGTAACCAACCCATTAATATATTTTAATTTAATTTATATATCTATCTATATAAATATAATATCAAATCTTTCAGAACTATTTTTAGTAATTATTCCACCTCCTACACCATTGATTGATTTCAATCACAATCATTCATTCATTCAAATCATTCTATATAAACCTTTTCATTAACTAATCAAATTCTTATTTTTATATTTTTTTATTTTTTGTGCTTTTTCTTTTTCTTCTATTCTATAGATTATACTTTTATAATATTTCTAATCTACTTTTATTTGATCTCCAGTGCAGGTTCAAAGCAGGTTCAATTATTCTCATTCTAGGCATCATTATTCTTTTTATTTTTTGTTATCTTTTTTTTCTCTTCGATTTTTTGTGTTTTTTTTAACTTTATAAACCCTAATTTTATCTTAATTTTATCTTCTATAGTTTTATTTGATTTCATTTTTAAGTTAAATCATTCTCATATGTACATGTTTAATCATTCTTATTTGAAGTATCATTCTTTTTTTTTTAGTTTTTTGTTAGGGCAGCGCTATTGTCACCCGAAACATTACTAATAGCACTCGAATTCTTAAATATTCTAAAATAAAATTACATTTATAACCTTGCACCCCAAACTTCAACTCTCTGAGGTACTAAGTACACCCAATTACTTAACTACCTTATCCCACACTCTAAATAACCAGTCCATCCAAATAAATTTTCTGACATACACCAATACACATTTATACATATTAGAGATTGAAGTAATAATATAATATATACACAAACAAATTAATTGTTGAAAACTCGAGAGAAGCTCAACGATGAATGATGATGAGTTTGCACAAATTGTCCCAATAGCTCCGTATAGGGAGAATCCGAACATGGGTAGTCGTAGCCCAAGTGCTTGGCGGCTCTCAGCCGTGACCGCATTGACACGGCGGCGAAGTCCAATTTCTAACCACCAATGAGCGCTGCACTCCCAACCGGATTGTGAAAATGGGTATGTATTCATCTGCTAGGGCTGCCATGTTTAGACGCCATGGAGCAGTCGTCCAATAGGTGGATATGGCCCATAAAGGACTGTGCACCACCCGCTGCAGGCGAAGCTTTGACTGTACCAGAATTTGATCGCAATGTGTGATAGCAGAAGATAAGAAACAAAGTAATGGCGCCACAGATTGCATAGCTGATTAACTCCATGGCTCGAAACTGTAACTTCAACAATTAATAAACAAAATTCTATGGGATTAATACTGATTTGGTTCCTTATCTTTTGAAATTTCCTGATTTAGTCCAGTAACTTAATTTGGGGCCGATATCGTCCCGTATCTTGCGAAAATGCTCTGATTAAGTCCCAAATTTTGAGAAATGCTCGTAAAAAGTCTCAAATTTTAGAAGCTTCAAAAATTTTTGCAAAGAAGCCACCTCACCTTTTGCGATTTCCAGATTTTCGAAAATAAAATAATTTTAAGCCTCGATATACTCAATTTTACCCCAAACTTTCATTATTCTTTCCATTTTCAAAATAGACCTAGTCCATTACGCCATATCAGGTCCAGCATGCTTCCCTACATATATTAAACAACATTAATGTTGTAATTAACCAACTTAAAATAGTAACAATACTTTTTTTTTACCGTTAAATCCAATAGGTGGATATGGCCCGTAAAGGACTGTGCACCACCCGCTGCAGGTGAAGCTTTGACTGTACCAGAATTTGATCGCAATCTGTGATAGCAGAAGATAAGAAACAAAGTAATGGCGCCACATATTGCATAGCAGATTAACTCCATGGCTCGAAACTGTAACTTCAACAATTAATAAACAAAATTCTACGGGATTAATACCGATTTGGTCCCTTATCTTTTGAAATTTCCTGATTTAGTCCAGTAATTTAATTTGGGGCCGATATCGTCCCGTATCTTGCGAAAATGCTCTGATTAAGTCCCAAATTTTGAGAAATGCTCGTAAACAGTCCCAAATTTTAGAAGCTTCGAAAATTTTTGCTAGGAAGCCACCTCACCTTTTGCGATTTCCAGATTTTCGAAAATAAAATTATTTTAAGCCTCTATATACTCAATTTTACTCCAAACTTTTATTATTCTTTCCGTTTTCAAAATAGACCTAGTCCATTACGCCATATCAGGCCCAACATGCTTCCCTACATATATTAAACAACATTAATGTTGTAATTAACCAACTTAAAACAATAACAATACCTTTTTTTACCGTTAATCCACCGGGTATCCGGGAGGTTTTACAGTTGCTCCTCACTGCCAACCACGCACCTCGCACGAATTTCATTATTTGGATAAATTATGGATCTTTGAAAGGATTTCAAATCCATAATTCAAAAATTATTTTTAAAATTGAATTTTATATATGATAAATAAAAATAATAAAATTTTATTATATTAAAATCTAAAATTTTATTAAATTTTTTTTTGGGAACTCTACCACTCAGTCTACCCTACCCTACCCACCTCACACCCCCTCCCCCGAAAAAAAGTTTTTTTATAAAACTTTAGATTTTAATATTTAAATAATAAAAATATTATCACACAAGCCTACCCCTATCCACTCACCACCCCCCCACCCCTGGCTACCGGCCAAAAATTTTTTACTCCCTCCGTCCCGAAAAAGATGATATATTTTAATTTGGGCACGGAGATTAAGGAGTATAATAATTTAATATAAAGTGGAGTAAAGTGAAGTGAGAGAAATAATATTTAATGTGTAGTGGGTAGTTGTATTAGAGGTGAGTAAAACTTTAGTGGGACAAACCAAAAAGGAAAGTGTGTCAACTTCTATGGGACGGAGGGAGTAAAACTTTTTTTTAGATTTTAACATTTAAATAATAAAAATATTACCACTCAACCCTTCCCCATATCCACCCACCAACCACCACCCCACCAATATTTTTTTAAAAAATTTAGATTTTAATTTTAAATAATAAAAATATTACCTCTCAACTATACCCACCCACCCACCCACCCATTCCCCAGCCACCACCCCCAAAGGATGGCGTAGGCTGGGTGGTAATATTTTTATTAATTAAATATTAAAATCTAAAGATTTTTAAAAAAATTTTGGGGGGTGCGTTGGATAGGAAGGGTAGCGGTAATATTTTTATTATTTAAATAATAAAATCTAAAATTTTATTTTAAAAAAATTGTGGGGGTAGGGGTCGGTGGGTAGGCAGTAGGGCTGGAATTAAAAAAAAATTGGCGGGGTTGGGGTGGGGTGGTGTGGGTGGGTGGGTGGGTGGAATAGGGGTAGGGCTGAGTGATAATATTTTTATAGGTTTATGATTAGAGCTATTTTCACCTAGATTTTAGTGTCTTTTTATATGTGTTTTCGTATTATTTTATCCGTATTTTATATGTTATTTGGTTGTATTTTGTATTTTTATTGAAATGTGTGTGAATGAGCTTAAACTTAGGAAAAAGCGGATCTCAATTCGGAGTTGAAACGAGGGAGAACGAGCCAAAACGGTGAAAGAGGAAACAAGGCAGCACCGCACGGGCCGTGTACAGCGCACGACCCTGTCATAATGGCCGTGCGGTAACACCCGAAATGCCAACTCGGCTACGCCTGTGGCCGAGTGCAGAACACGCCCCGTGCCGAGTTCAGAAACACGGCCCGTGCACCGCGCACGGGCCTGTCGAGAAAGCCGTGCACCGCGCACGGGCCTGTCGAGAAAGCCGTGCGCGAACATCAGAAAACACAATACGGCCATCCCTGTGGCCGTGTGCTGCGCACGAGTCGTGCGCTGTGTTAGAACACGGGTCGTGCGGCGGAGCTCGAGCCGTGTTGGTGCAAAAACGCAGGAAAGTGCTGGAATCTTCTAGAAGGCCCACATGGGGTATAAATAGACCCCATTTCAACATTTTATAAAGAGAAGATCCGAAATTCCCATCCTCTACACACACCTCACACACCATTTCTTCCACTTTCCACCATCATCTTCATCCATCTTCATCCATCTTCATCCACCCATCATATCTTCCGTTTTTGGTGCTAAAGGCTTCAAATCAAGAGCTAGAGGTGGAGATCAAGAAGAATAGAAGATTCTCTTCAAGAAATTGATAGGGAAGAATCCATTCATTTTGTATTTCTTTAGATCTTAGACTATGGGTAATTGTAATGAATCATTTATTTGTTTTGTTACTTTTATCATGTTAGGCTAATCCCTCTAGTGGGATTAGGAATATGAAGAGCATATTAGATTTATATTATCATGTGGATTAAATTGGTTTTTGATTTAATTGATGTTGATTTCTATTCATGGAGTTTAATTGTCTTGATGTTGTGATGGCATGGTTTGTTATTCATGAATGTTTATTGATTTAATGGATTGTTGATCAATGGATTATTTGTGGTAATTAAATGCTATCATGATGATTCATGTATGTATTGCTTGGAATGAGACGGAAACGACCCTCTATAGTATTAGGAAGGCATGAATAGACATTGAGTTTGGGTTTGACCGAAAGGATATTTGAATTCAATGAGGGGAACCTATCCATTCGTTGGCCTTAGTACACAAAAAGGGAGAGTTTAATCTAACTAGTACCTAGATGGAAGGGGTTAATGTTGGGCTTTGATCTTGAGTGCTTTTGGGAGTCTAAAATTGATCAACAACCTTTGTAACCCGAAAGGGAGCTTAGGATACAATCGTGATCACCCTTAGTCTACATCAATTGAGTTGAATTCCGTTTGCATGATAATATGAATCGAGTGTGCTTGGATGTTTCTAATCCCATGTTTTTCCATACTTGAACTTTAGCACCCATTTTCTTTACTTGTTATTTATCTTATTTGCTATCTTATTTACTTGCTACTTGTTTTAGTTGTTAATCAATCTCAAAACCCCCGATCATCTTTACAAAAACAACATGAACATGAGCTCACGTATTTTGCTAGTTCGAACATAACTCCTTATTGGATTGATAATTTTTCTTGGGATATACTACTACAACGATCGAGTATTCTTGCTCGTGAGTGCTAAAAATAGGCAAACAGTTTATTACTGATAGATATATACGTAAGTTAATAGCCTAATTACTAATAGATACATTGATTTAATATTATACTGTTAAATACATGATGTCATTTTATTTTTCCAAAAATATCCTTATTATCTCATTTGGAATAAATCTTTACATTCCACGCATAATTAAATCCCATATTGATTTTCTTTATATTTTAATCTTTGTGTCTTTTACGATAACAATAAAATTTATATGCACACTACAGTTCATTTAGTAAAATTTTGTATCAATTATATCATAAGCACATATTTAACTGTATACCAATGTGCATACATTGAGGAACACATAAAAATTAAAAAAGAATATTAGAGTTCAATAATCTTTACGTAATCTTTACACACTTATATTCACTAGTATAACATTCAAATGTACACCCGTGTGGATATAATAGAAATAGTTAATATAATATTTATATTTATGTGCATTAAATTCAAATTAATGTCAAATCCTGCAAAGAAAGGATTGTGTCAAAATTGGCGAGAAATTTAAGAAAAATTTTTAGGAATAATTATAACTTTATCTTGAAATATATTTTGCACATTAATGTTAATATAGGTAATTTGGGTAATGAAATATATAATTTTGTATCTGTGAGTAATTTTCTATAGCGAATGTATAGATTAGTAATATCTAAATACATTTTGTACCTAATATTTATTGATCCTATTTTTATTATTTAAATATTAAAATCTAATGTTTTATAAAAAAAATATTTTTTGGGGGGTGGGTAGGGGTAGACTAGGTGGTAGGGTTTATAATTAAAAAATATATAAATATATATTTTTAATTAATTTGTTAATTTTTATATACTATTTTTATATATTAATATATAATTGCACAACGGAAGGATTTCAAATGACACGATTTGAGTAAGTATTTGAAATCCATTAAGGGTGTGTTTGGATGGAAGGATTTGAGGATCCCTCCCTCAAATCCTTCATTCATGTTTGGATGCTATTTGAAATCAATGGATTTATAAATCCAAAATTTTAAATCAATGGATTTGAAATCATGGATTTGATTTTGAATTTTTTTCCAGTTGTTTTTGAATTGATTTCAAATCCTTACTCAAACAGTGTCATTTGAAATCCTTCCGTTATTGTGTAATTAATATATTAATATATAAAAATAATATATAAAATTAATAAATTAATTAAAAAAATACATTTATATATTTTTTTAATTTTAAACTAATTATTAAATAAAAGTATACAAGAACATCATTAACAACTTCAACGCTGATGACATCAATTCTTGGCTTAGGAGAACCGCATCTAACTTTGTGACCCAAATTCGAAGAGAGAAAAGAGAATAGACAACTAAAATTACAGAAATCAGTATAAATTTTTTTAATAAAATTTTAAATTTTAATATTTAAATAATAAAAATATTACCACCCACCCCACCCCCCACCCCCACTCGGCCACCAGTCAAATTTTTTTTTTAAAAAAATTAGATTTCAGCATTTAAATAATAAAAATATTACCATACAGTCCTACCCCTACCCACCCCACACACCACCCTGCCACCACCCACCCTCCCCCTCCCAAAAAAATAATTTTTTTAAAATAAAATTTTAAAATTTATTATTTAAATACTAAAAATATTAGCACCCAACCCTACCCTCTTATCCACCCACTCAGTCCCATCCACCCCCTGCCACCACTCCCTCCCCCACCCACCCCCAAATTTTTTTTAAAATTTAGATTTTAATATTTAAATAATAAAAATAATACCATCCAGCCTACCCCATCAGGTGGGGAGTAGTGGCAGGGGGTGTGTGGGTGGGTGGATAGGGGTAGGATTGGGTAGTAATATTTTATTATTTAAATATTAAAATTTATTTTTTTTTTTTAAATTTGGCGGGGGGAGTGTGGGGGTGGGTGGGTGGATAGGGGGGAAGGATCTGGGTGGTAATATTATTTAAATATTAAAATTTAAAGTTAAAAAAAATTGGGGGTGAG
This sequence comes from Pogostemon cablin, assembly GCA_023678885.1. NCBI lineage: Eukaryota > Viridiplantae > Streptophyta > Magnoliopsida > Lamiales > Lamiaceae > Pogostemon > Pogostemon cablin. The sequence continues at coordinate 23,444,430 of CM042959.1, forward strand.
TGGGGTGGGGGTGGGGGTAGGGTTGGGTGGTAATATTTTATTATTTAAATATTAAAATTTAAATATTTATAAAAAATAATATTTTTTTGGGGGGAGGGAGTGGGTAGAGGTAGGCTGGGTGGTAGAATTTCCTTAAAAAAATTATTTTTATTAAATTTTTAAATTTTAAAATTTAATATAATAAAATATAAAATTCTATTTAAAAAATAATTTTTGAATTATAAATTTGAAATCCTTTAAAAAATTCATAATTTATCAAAACAGTGGAATTCAAATGAATTGATTTAAAATTCAAGGAATTTAAAATCCACTCATTTTCAAATCCAAATGGATTTGAAATGACTTAATCCAAACACAATATAAAAAACAACTAAAAAAATTAAAATCAAATCCATGATTAGAAATCCATTGATTTAAATCTTGGATTTATAAATCCATTGATAAAATCTTGGATTTATAAATCCATTGATTTCAAGTAACATCCAAACATGAATGAGGGATTTGAGGAAGTGATTTAAGAAAAGGAGGGATTTATAAATCCCTTCTAAAATCCTTCCATCCAAACACAACCTTAATAACCTTAATAATTTGAGCCACACTCAGATCCAAACAATTAGAACCATCCCTTGTTATGTATAAATATTTAGCATTTCTCACACATTCCTCCACTCATTTACCCAAGATAACTTCACTTTCCAAGTTGACAAACATTATTTTTTCAAACTTCAAGTCATAGTAGGCACATTTCTCACCAATGTAGATGAAATATTTATGTATTAATTTGTTTGGCAGCTAAATTGTAATCTTTTACTCTAATTTCCAAGCGAGTGAGATTGAGCAAACTCTCTAGCTCATTCAACCCCACATTCTCATTCTCTTCCCATTTGTTAAAGCTAATTAATTAATATCTTCAGCTCCTCTAATTTATTCAGGCTTGACAATACTTCTCTTTCTATTTTCTGAAGAGCCCAACAACTTGATATTTCCAGCAACCTCAGGTGCTTCAATCCCTTTGTCTCCAGTGGCAACTCCTCGATGGCACGACACTCATGACATATGAGAATCTCAAGATTTACCAACTCGCCAACAACACCAATGGTTGTCAAGGACTCACATGATTCAAGAATCAATGTGTGTAGATAATAATTGCATTGAATGAGGTAGTGACCACAATGAGCCATTGTTTCTGATGGAAAGCACATTGAGCTTTTTCATTCCTTCAAAAGAATCTCCTTGGTGATCATATGACCCTTCGATCATCAAGAGAAGAAGGTTTGGAAAAGTCGAGCTACTCGAAAGCTCAACATTTCCTTCTATTGGTCATATTCAAAGCAATCAAAGATTAGGCAAACCACGAAATTATCTCGAGCAATTGTAGGCTCAATTAGAGATTCTACATTTGGTAAATAATGTGTATTCCACTCTCATGGGAGAGATTGTAGCACTCTCTCTTGTATATATACCTGTACATTAAATTATTTTGAAATACAATTCACTATACAATTACCTCTCTCTACTCATTATCTTGTATGGTATCAAGAGGCCTTTAGATCCATTATCTTTCATGCAATGGCTACAGAAATCACCACCACCATCCCAAATACTGTTGAGCTTACAAAACCACTTATCATTATCCACTTTTCCGATGTTCTCAAATTAAATTTCGGCAACTATACTACTTGGAAAACACAGATTGAAGCTACCCTTATTGGCTATTATCTTTTTAAATTTATTGATGGAACTCATCCTCCACCTACACCCACCATCACTGTTGAAACAATTACTTCTCCAAATCCAGAGTTTATCTCATGGATGCGTCAAGATAAATTGCTATTCGGTGCACTAGTGGGAACACTTACCACTGGGTGTGCTACTCTTATTACTCAGGCCCCTACTACACATGATGCTTGGCTGCTCCTTGCTCAAACTTATGTGAAACCATCACGTGGGCATATAAAGCAAATCAAGCAGAGACTCAAAAATATTTCCAAAGGCAGCCAAAGTATCTCCGAATACATGCTAGCCATCAAAGGGTGTTAGATCAACTCACATTTCTTGGAAAACCATTAGATCCAGAAGATCTAGTTGATCATATTCTTAATGGCCTAGATGAGTCCTACCAATTGATTGTTGATGTAGTTAATGCCCGTGATACACCGATTATATTTGAAGAGCTTCATGAGAAACTTATTAACAAAGAGTTATCTCTCAAAGCAATCGAAACCATACCCGCTTTACCCGCAATGGCCCAAATGTTCAATCCAAATACATCAACACAAATAAAATCAAAGGATCATCCCATCAGTAACCATGGAAAACTTCCCAAAATAACCAACAGTCTTGGTATCAAACCTCTCCTAGACCACCACAAACTCACGCCCACAGACCTCCACCAAAATAATTTCTAGGGCTATGCCAATGGTGTCGCGAACAAGGTCACGTCGTAACCTACTCTCCGTTGTTTTGACAACAAGAACCTACTCTTCACCCACCCACTCCCCATCGTCCCCAAGCCAATATCACTAAAATATCTTCCATGACAGTGGAATACACAGTATTTACCAAATATATAATCTCTAATTGAGCCTACAATTGCTCGAGATAATTTCGTGATGTGTCTAATCTTTGATTGCTTTGAATATGGTCAATACCTTCTCCATGAAAGGGAGAAATCCTTAATCCCTTCAAACATGTGTAACCACATGGAATAAGTTGTCAGATCCTCAAGAGAAATATCAAAATCTTCTGGAAAAAGACAGCACAGCATGAATGTGAACTTTGAGAAGCATAAATACCTTTCAGAACCAATATAGTGTCCACAATACCATGATCGTAACCAGAATGAAGTGGCATGTTTAGATTCTATAAAAGTTGTCTAAGGCCATTCATTTCAAGTTCTCCTCGAACAAGAAATTAACCCATATCAATATTGGGTGTCATTTTGGGAGTTGCGAGAAGTGTTGCCACACTTTGAGAAGCATCTCATCTACTCTTTTTGTAGTGTTGGAGAGGTACAAAGATCTTTCCTTATATGCTAGTAGATCATAACGGGAGGAGGTCTTATTATTTACATCCTTAGAGTAGTTTTAGATATAATGGGTTACAGGTTCGATGGATTGAATTCCAAATTATTGTTGGATTTGATCTTTTAGAACCCTTTTGTATCCACTGACTTTTCAAGTTTAGTGTATCCTTTAGCCATGAGACCGCCACAAATGTAAATTTGTAGGAGAGTTACATAGACGTGTTCTTGAATTTTTCTGAAAAATTACTAATATTGCTACGGGTGTTTGGTCCGAGTGTCGCCACATCTCGACCAACACTTCGCCCAGACGGACAGTGCGCCTGCGTTAACATCCTTGTCCACGTCTGCCTTCTGCATCTCTCTTCCTTCATCCATGTTTTCTTTATTTGAAGTTGATCTCTCCACATGGGTCACATACAATAAATAATTAGTCGAAAATGAGCAAGAGAAAATAAATTTATTTTTATTAATGAGTGGCTAGACTAACAAGGTTCTAAGATGAAATAGTTTTCCCTCAATCCAAACATATATACTAGCGCAAATATTCTCAATGATGATATATACATACCTCATCTGCTATTACTGCATCCTTCTTCTCATCATAAATAATTGAGTGATTCCTCTAAGCACGTAAATAGTAATAAAAGCAATTAGCCTCACAAAATAACAGGGAATAATAATAGGAAATTGAAAAGATAAAGAGAAATGAATATATAATTAGTGTGAATATGATGGGAAAATAAGTAGTGAGTGAAATAGAATCAAATGAAGAGAGGAGGAAGAATAGGGAATAAAGAAGGTTACTCTTTGAAATTATTGGTTTACCGCATCATTCAACCCCATGTCTCCTGCTATCAATTTATAGTCTATTTCCACTTCTTTGAGATTAGGTGCAGTTAGAAATCCCAAGCTAAAATTTTCCATTTTAGGACAACACCTAATAAACACCTCTTTCAATGAAAGCATATTAAGACCACATCTCCGTCCATAAAATATCTTCAACTCCGGTAGATATTGGAGTCGTAGGTCATTTAGACTGGGAAAAAAGTTAGGGTTGTTTGGCTATGCGATGAATGTTCCTTCTCTTCTTCAATCACTTCCACCATCTTCCGACAACTCCAAATTGTTAGGCTTCTCAGATTGAAGAGATCAGCAGCTGTTGAACATGAAAATAAGCTTCTCATCCCATCACACCCCTCATTGTGGAACTTCTCAAGTTTGGGGAAGAAGTGTATTTGTTTTTGAGGACAGAATGTGATTTGGCTTCTAGTGTCACCCCTGAGTAGTAGTGTCCTCGAGTTGCTGAATGAAACCTGCATTTCCATCATAATTACTCAATAATTTAACTTTAAACTATTTTAATGTATACTATTATCTGATAAAATCTGGTCTATCATATCCGAAAAAAAAAACTAATTAATAATTATAAATATATTCCCTGAAAGTCAATTCGTGTCGTGTCGTCGGATAGAATTCTAATTAAGTCGTGTTCGGATATACTCTTACATGTCAGTATCATGTCGATATGAAACATGATATAACGATAGGCAAACTGCTATGCGCCCTACCCAAAATAGTTTTACATGTTGTTGAGATTTGGAGGGAGTAAATAAAGAAGTTAATTGGGGAGTATAAAGCGGAAGTTTGATTAATTGGATATAAAAGTGGGTAATGGATGAGTGGGCTAAATGTTCGAGATATGGTGTATGTTTGAAAATTAATTTTAATTCTCACATTCATCTTGGTTCAATTACATGCCATATATATATATATATATATATATATATATATATATATATATATATATATATATATATATATATATATATATATATATATATATATATATATATATATATATATATATATACAAACTGATCATCCTAGAATTTTTTAAGTACCACTAAAAAAAACTTTTTAGCAATCGAATTTACCAACGGAATTAAATTTGTTGGTAATTACCAATGGATTTGCAACAAAAATGACTTTTTTGTTTAAGCAACGGAATGCCATCGGATTTATTCTCTATTTTAGCAACGGAATTCAATCCATTGATAATTACCAACAGATTACCAAGGGAATCATTGTATAAATTACCAACGGAATTATTAGCAACGGATTACCAACGGAATTATTTACCAAACGGAATTGATTTTTTGTTGCAAAAAATCTATCAACCACCACTTTACCAATGGAATTTTACCAACGGTTTCCGTTGCTAATCCGTTGGTAAGTCAATTTAACAATGGAATTAAAGTTTTTACCAATGGAATATTCCGTTGGTAAAAAATAGTTTTTTTTGTAGTGTACAACTCCTATAATAGGTACAACTCTAATACTCATTATTGTCTAATTATTCTACTAATTAATTATTAGTTTCTTCAACTATCTAGAATATTGGATACTTGAAGTAATACACATTTCAAGATACTTCTACCATATCATAAATATTCTTGAAACTTCTATACATTTCTAATATAAAATCTAGTTTAATATTTCAACACCCCCTCTTAAACTTGATTTTGCATTCCAATCAAACTTCGGAGTCTTGCGAACTCTTTATACTTGAGCGGCTTCATGATAATGTCAGCTACTTGATCTTGTGATTTGACGTGCTCCACTTGAATTTCTCTCTTCGCAACATATTTTTTGATGTATTGGAAGTGAGTGTGTATGTGCTTAGTCCGATTATGGAATACCGGATTCTTTGTCAATGCAATCGCCAATTTGTTGTCCACACAAATCCTTGTAGGATTCTCTTTCGTCCATCCATGCTCCCGTAAAAGACTTACAAGCTATATGAGATGTCAAACATTGGATATGGCGGCTACGTACTCAGCTTCACACGTAGATAGTGTGACTATTGGTTGCTTCTTCAACATTCAAGTGAAAGCAGTGTCTCCCATGAAGAACACAAATCCACTTGTACTTTTTCGATCATCATTATCTCTAGCCCAGTAGCTATCACTATAGCCCACAAGCTCATAGTTATTAGTATTTTAATAAAGTAATCTATAGTTGAGCATACGTTTGAGATATCGAAGAATTATTTTTGTCGCCTTCAAGTGTGTTATGGTTGGATTCTCCATAAATCTACTCACAAGCTCTGTTGCGTAGAGAATATCTGGCCTCGTGCAAGTTAAGTACCTTAGGCTCCCAACCAAACACTTAAGAACATCAGATCCACATTTTCTTCTCCTTCATGTTTGGATAGTTTACTTCCACACTCCATTGGGGTGTTGATTGATTTGCAATCTTCCATTGTGAACTTCTTGAGGATCTCCTTCGTATAACCTTCTTGTGTGATGAAGATTCTTTCCTCAAGCTGATTGACTTCAACTCCAAGATAATATGCTATGAGCCCAACATCAGTCATCTCAAACTCTTTGATCATGTCCTCCTTGAATTCCTCAAACATCTTTGTGTTGTTTCCTCTGTATGTAAGATCATCCGCATACATGCACACAATTAAGATGTCATCACCTTTAACTTTGACGTAAATAGCATGTTCATGCGGGCATTTGGTGAAACCATTTTCCTCCAAGTACTTGTCAATTCTACTATTCCATGCCCTTGGTGCTTGCTTCAATCCATATAGAGCCTTCTTTAACTTCAACACCTTTTTTTCTTGCCCTTTCACCTCATAGCCTGGTGGTTGCTTCATATAGACCTCTTTATCAAAAACACCATTCAAAAAGGCTGACTTCATGGCCATTTGATAGATTTTCCATCTATTTTGGGCTGCAAGATAAATTATTAGTCTGATAGTTTCTAGCTGGGCGACAGGAGCGAATACCTTATCATAGTCCATCCCTGCTCTTTGGCTATATCCATTGGCGACAAGCCTTGCTTTGTATCTCTCTATTTCTCCCTTGGAGTTCTTCTTTGCTTTACACATCCACTTAACTCCAATGGCCTTGTGATCCTTTGGCAATATTGCAAGCTCTCGCGTATCATTCTTCTCAATGACCTTAATTTTCTCGTCTATTGCATCTCTCCATCTTTTGCTTTGTGTATCTTCATCAAAAGTTACTAGCTCACAATCAGAGAAGAGACAAAGTAATGTGATATCTTCTAACCTTTCAGTGTCATCATAGATCTCATCTAGACTCGTCTCAAGCGATGAGCTTCTTTCATCCAAGAAAGAGGGTGGCGAGTCTCCAACTTCTCTTGCTGGTAAATCGGGTGGAGTCACTACCTCTTCACCTTCACCTGCTTGCTCGATATCGTCTTCATCTTCAAATTGTGGAGTTATGAAGTTGTGATCATTGACGTTTGAACTGAAATCTCAAACACCTTCCTCGTCAAACTCCACATTTCGACTTATCACACTTTTCTTTGTGAGGGGATTATATAATTTATAACCTTTAGAGTTAAAGTAATACCCGATGAAGATGTATGACTCACTCTTATCATCGAGCTATCTTCTTGTCTCGTCTGCCACGTGAGCATATGCTTTACTACCAAATACTCTTAGATGAGCAAATCCGGGCTTTCTCCCACTCCATGCTTCTTGTGTAGTCTTTCCCCATACACCCCGAGTTGGAAAACGGTTGGATAGGTATGATGAGAGTGGAAATTTACCTCTTTTCAATCTCACAATACATTATTTTTGTTAGAATAAGGGCATATATTCGTGAGGGATTGCGTGGTTTTTGTATTTTGCATGATTATGGTGTTATGAGGTGTTTTATTGAGTTTTGAAGGTTAAAACAGGTTAAAATAAAGCAGAACCAAAGACCAGGAAGAAACGAGTAAAAAATGGGCTTACTCGAGTTGCAAGACTCAACACGACTTGCTTACTCAAGTCGTGTTGAGTGCCGTAGATGATCAGAATGAAAAAGGTGTAACACGACTTGTTAGGGGGCAACACGACTTGCAACACGAGTCGTGTTGTGTCTGAGGCAAGTTGTGTGGCGAGTCGTGTAAGGCAGAGCACCGTCGAAAAATGTCCAGAGAGCCAACATGAGTTGGAATGTCATTACGACTTGCAATACGACTCGTGTTGGGGTCCATGGCTGATCCAATTTCAGAGCACCGCGACACGACTTGATAGGAAAGTGCACGGTTTGATAACATGACTCGTGTTAGGGCTACACGAGTTGCATTTCAAGGCAACACGAGTCGTATTACAACTCGAGTTGGGCATCCCAACTCGTGTTGCGTTAGTTTGGGCCAAAAATCGAGATTTTCACCTTTTAGTGCCTGAAAATGTGTGAAAATAGCCCAGTGGAGTCAAATTCGTGGCCCAAGATATAAAAGCGGATCAAGACACCTGAAGAGGTGGGACCAATCATTCACCAACAGAAACACATCGTGAGTTCCATTCATGCATCATCTATCCACACTCACTCACATCAGATCATCCATCCATCTATTTCATCGGTCCGGAGGAAGATTCAAGTGCGGTTGAGAGGGGCAATCCAATCGGAGAGACAGGAAAATAATGTAAACCACGTGACACTAGGGTTTTGTATATTCTCTTTATTTCTTCCTTTATTGATTTTGTTATGAAATTGTCAGCCATGAGGGTTATGTGTAACCTCATGGGCTAAATACTTTTACAATTCTAAGGGTTGAAGGTTAGGGTAGTTCATTTGGAAACCTAGACAACGTATGTGAATTCATGTTATAGATATTCTTGTTTATTTAATTAATTCAGGCTTTATTTATATGTTTGTAATGTCTTCACAATATATCATTGATGTTGCATGTGATGCTTGGTATGTTATGTTAGCTTGTGTAAATACATAGTTTATATTGTCAATTTACTAGGGATTATAGTAGTTTGTCAGTGAACACAATAATTCTAAGGGCTGGTAAATAAGATACTTGATTTTCTTAGTGGAACAATGCAATTAAGAATTCAAGTAGGAAGTGAATAAGATTGAGTAGTACTTTAAGAGAATATTTGTTAGTCAAATTGGACACCCAGAGGTTCTTTTAGTTTGCATTATTAGTATCTAGGAAGGAGGTTCAAAACTATTCACACATCTTTTGATATAAATTGAATAATACTATTAACTTGAAATCGAATCATATTTGGTGGGTTAATAGGGATTAGTGGTGTATTTTCATTAAAATAGCATGAATAAACAAAAGGAAGTCTAGGAAACCAAATCAATTGCACTAAACCTGATACCTTAGAGCTGTTATTTCTCTCTTAATTCACTCTCGAATAATTCTTTGCTTTTATTTATTAAGTTATTTATTGTTTATTAAATTTGGATGGCACGATAAATAAACATAAAGCTCGATTGGTGATTTCAATTGCTGCTCAAAATGGTTGGAAATTATTCCAAATGGATGTGAAATCGACATTCTTGAATGGTTTTCTTCAAGATGAAATTTATTTTGAGCAGCCTCCCGGGTTCATAAGAAAAGTAGAGGAAGAGAAGGTGTACAAGCTAAAGAAGGCATTATATGAGTTGAAGCAATCACCCCGTACGTGGTATGATCGAATCAATGATCATATTATGAGGAATAACTTTGATAGGTGTCCATATGAGCACACCCTCTACATCAAAAGGAGTTCCAATGGAGATATTATGATGGTGAGTTTATATGTTGATTATCTTGTTTTCGTAGGAAATAATTTGGAGATGCTAGAAAATTTTAAGAAATCCATAATGGATGAATTTGAGATGACTGATTTGGGAGAGTTGCACCATTTTCTTGGCATAAATATTCAACAATCGAAGAGAGGAATTTTTATTTCTCAAGAAAAATATGCTGCTAAGTTGTTGAGAAATTCAAGATGGAGAATGCAAATCCAGTTGCAACTCCATGTGTTGCAGGCTTAAGTGTAAGAAGGGAGAAGGAAAGCTTGTTGATACAATGATGTTCCGAAGTCTTGTTGGGAACTTGATGTATCTTACAGCAAGAAGGCCCGATCTAATGTTCACTGTAAGTTTACTCAGCAGGTTCATGGAGAAACCATATTCAAATCATTGGGAAGCTGCAAAATGGATATTACAATATATAAAAGGAATGGTGGATTATGATATTTTCTACAAAATTCATGAACCAATAAAACTTGTTGGATATACTGATAGTGATCTTGGTTGAAGTATTGATGATTCAAGGAGTACATCCGGTTACGTCTTTAATCTTGGAAGTGGAGTAATTTCATGGTGTTCCAAGAACCAATTGTGGCACTTTCCACCACCGAAGCGGAGTACATCGCAGCATCTTAGCTGGTTGTCAAACTTTGTGGCTAAGAGGAATCTTGGAGTAGCTGAATTTCAAGCAATAAGATCCTATGATTGTCTATTGTGACAATAGTTCTGCAATTTTAGTTTCATAAGATCCCATTTTGCATGGTAGAACCAAGCATATACGCTTGCGGTTTCATTTTCTAAGAGCGCTTGTTAGTGAAGGAGAAGTTAAGCTTGAATATTGCCGTAGTGATGAGCAGGTTGCTGATATATTTACAAAGCCTCTTGGTGGACCTATGTTCTCAAGGAATGTTGCTGCATTGGGAGTTCAAAGCAAGTCTGATTTAGGGGAGGCATTGTCGGAGTAAATCAGAATTTAATGTGAAGTTTGAATGTTTTCTTTCTCTTTGTTTGTATTGGTCTCAGTGTCTCCTAGAATCTCTTCATGTCTTAAAATATTCTAGTAGTATAAATATGTGATGTAATGCAAGCTTTGGAATTCAATTAGAAAAAGGTGAAATCACCAAAACCAAATATCAAAGTTTCTTTGGCAGAATACATGTTCTTCAAATTCTAGTTCGAACACTTATTACGGCTCGGATACCACTTTGTTGAGATTTGGAGGTAGTAAATAAAGAAGTTAATTGGGGAATATAAACTGGAACTTTGATTAATAGGATATATGAAAGTGGGTAATGGATGAGTGGGCTAAACGTTCGAAATATGGTAATCAAAGGATGGGAGTGTTTGGTTGAAAGTTGATAAGTCGTAATTTAGCATAACTATTTGGTTGAAATTCATGTTTATTTGATTAACTTATATGCTTATTAGGGTGCTAAATTGACTTATCTTGTCTATGGTTATTTAAGGCCTTTATGTTGTAAAATTGATGATAAACGGGCTATCTTGTGTAGGAAATTCGTGCGGCCAGATAGGCTGACACTGACCCCCTAAGTGTCAGAAGGGACTGACGAAAATTCAGAATATTTAAGGAAAGTCCAGCTGGAAAATTCTTAAATATTTTCTCATGTTCCTGCGATTAAGTCAGCTAAAATCAAGCTCGTATCATGTGGAAAAGTCACGATGGATTAGTCAACAAGAAAAGAAGAGATTCTGGAGATATTTTTGGAAGAAACAGATAAGGAAAGAGATCAAGAAGATTACTTAGGGATCAAGACACATATATTTATGGAAGATATTTTATTTATTTCTGGGATCATCATCACATACGCAACATCATCCGGGAATGCAGAAGGAGAAGACAAATTGGGGAACGCAGATTAGAGAAGGAGTTCCACCATGAAGAACATGGTTTTATGTTCTAATTTATTTTTAATTTAATTTTGACTATGTAATTTCGTTTCTAGTCCGAGGGTTGTGAACCTCCCATGAATTATTTATTTTAATTGTTTGAATTTTATATTGCCAACTTTTATATAAATTTATTCTATTACATGCTTTGATGTTCTTAATAGCACTTTGATAATTATTTTAGTCTGGCCATCTAATTTAATTATTTAATTGTTTAACGCTATTTCGTGATCCACAATCCGTAATTGTTGTGAGGAGTGAATTAAGTAGCAAATAGAGATAATTCCCTCTAGGTGTAATAGGATCTAGGTTGTATGATTTCTAGCCGGTTTTCGTAGCCTAGTAATTCTATGTTTGGAGTCTTAATGCATTTGCGAGTTCGAATCCATAGGGTCACTCGTAAATAGTTTAATTTAGTGGTCGTACCCTAATTGATGATCTTAAGAACATTCGGGTTAATTTGGTCGTACCATTAGCCTAGGGATTTGAGTTTGTATAATTGTTTGCATGTTTAATTCTTGCGATTTTATGAATTAGGATATGGGAGGGGATCAAATCCTTGGACTAGGTTGTTATTTTATTTGTTCTATTATTTAATTTTATGTTTGTTATTTTAATTAATTATTTTCATGTTTATTAGTTGTTAATTCAATCCAAACCCCCCCTCCGGTTACTCATTTGAAAATACATAAATTCAATTTAAATTCAATTACTCCCTTGGGTTCGACCCGTACTCATCCTACTATATTTTAGTGGATTTGTTCGGAAATTTTATAAGTATTATTTTTGGGTGCCGGCGACAGCACATCAAATTTTGGCGTCGTTGCCAGGGAGTAATCCCGAATTTAGTTGAATTTTTTGTGTTTTTATTTTTAATTTTTGAATTTTCCAGTAGTGCACTGACATTGAATTCTTCAGTGTCAGGTCTGCCCTGTTTTTATTTTTCTATTTTTTCGAGTTTAATCACTTTCTCCCCTTGTAGGTTTGCTTCTAATGGATTAATATCATGGTTATTATGGTCGGAATGTTCAACCATGTAGAGTTTGTGCAACCACACTCCATACCACTCATGATTGCCCATCCTTGATTGATAGATTAGCAGTGAGACAAAGAGATGAATATTGGAATGATCAACCATATGTCAACACTTACAATCAAGGGTGGCGTAATCCTCATCATTCCCGATATGTGGACCACTATCATAATCAACCTTACGAATATCAAAGGCGTGACTACTATGAGTTTAGACCTCAATCCTTCAATGATAGTGAATGTTATTATGAAGATGATGGATTTAATGGAGATGAACAAAGTTCGAATGCTTCATTAGAGTCCTTGTTGAACCGGATTGAAATTAGTAATTTGTTATTTCAACAAAAAACTCAATTGAGTCTTTGGAGTTTGGAGTACCGATGTAGCAAATTAAGGACCGAGGTTGAACGTATGGTGGCACAACAAAGTGTACACCAAGTAGAATATCATGAGGAGGCCACCAAAGACATGAATTTTGAGATGGAGACCGAAATTGAGGAGGATAAGTATGCTAAAAATTCTACAGATTTTGTGCAGGAAACTGACACTGATGCCTTCAGTGTCAGTTCTGATGAAAATGAAAACGAGGTAATATCATCCGAATTAATGTCCATCAGTTCTGATACTTTTTCTTCTCATTTCAGGTTGGAAAAAGTTATTGATATCCCTCATGAAAATGAGACGGTTGAAGTGTTTCGCATTGATGAGATCAAAGATCCTTTTCTTGAGGCGATCAAACAATTTTCTGTGGAGCTTGACATGTTAAGGCTGACCAAGAACCATATAATTTTGAAGGGAGAGAACACTTCTCGCGAACCAATAAGATCATTATATTGGTTTGAATATTTTACTCCTATCACGTGAAAGGGAAGTGAACGTCGAGCCAACGACGTTAAGAAAAGGCGCTTGTTGGGAGGCAACCCAACATAGGTTCTTATTTTTATTTTTAATTTTATTTTCTTAATAAATAATCTTGTTCTTTTGGTGTGTGCTAATTTTCAGGTTATGTTGATGACATTTTTGGAGAAAAGAGAAAAATTCCTACTTGTGGTCAATAAAATGAAGCTTAACCCGGTGACTTCTTTCTACTCTTGCACTTGATTTACCTTTGAATTTTATTGTGTTTGTTTGCTTGAGGGCAAGCAAACGATTAGGTGTGGGTATGTTTGGTGTGTTGAGTGGTATTTGAAGTTGCAATTTTATTTTAATTAGATGTGCATATGGTATTTCATTTGAAATCATATTTTTACATTTGTGCACATGAGAAGTTGGTATTAGGATTTATGGTGAAATTATGCTTTGATATGTGAAATTTTTGGCATGACAAGATAGTTGGATTTGATGTACCTATACTTGTGAGTTGTTGGATTTGTCTTGTTATTTTTGAGACAAATGTGGAATAATTTTTTTGTTTAGGAATTCATGGCAAATGATCCATATTCTTGTGAGCTTTGAGCCTTGATGAGCTATCATCTATATAAGCTCTATATTTTTCTTGATTGAGTGCAAATTGGACTTGATATGTACATTCTAGAACTTGCTCTTTGAATACATTTTGAGATCTTACATTTGAGCATGTGTAATTAAATGATAAAGGCACCTAGGCAAGCCGTATTTTGGTCTTCTTTTTACCTACCTAATCATATAAATCTTTTAGGAGAGCCACTTTGAGCCTAGCCTTTTCTTTGATGAATGAGCATATAAAATAGCCATATTCCATTTTCTTTCTTGAACTCTTCCGATTGAACCCCTTACTATTTTGCATATTGTGGAATTCATTGAAAAATATTTTTGGTGGTTGAATTGATGATGAAGGGGAGATGATGGTTGAGAGAAAGAAAAAGAATGGAGAAAGGAAAGAAAAAAAAAAGAAAAGAAAAGGAAGAATGGAAGATTAATGGTTGCAAAAAATAAGAGAAAAGAAATTGGAGTTGAAAAAAAAAAGAACGAAGCTGGAATTTGTTGCTGAATTTTTCTGAAAGTGACACTGAACCCTTCAGTGTTGCCCCTGCTTTTCGAAATTTTGAGAAGAAACAGGTGTGGGTAGTTGGATGTGTTGATAAAATTCAGAGATTTATCAAAAGAAAATGAAGGAGTGGATGTGGAAGAAATTGAGAATGGCATGATGCATCATTTTGATGTTCTTTCTTGATGTACATATTTGCAAAGTGGTAAATTTAGCCTTTCTAATCCTTTTCATCCTACCTTATCCCAAGCCCCATTACAACCATTTAAAAGTCCTTTTGATATTTGCGCAATGCTTATTGAACTTGGTGGAGATTTGATTTGGGAGCAAGCTTATGGTAATGTCTTGTCTTGTTTAATTTTGAGTGTTTTGCTACCCACTTATATACTTGAGCGTTATTGAGTGAAACCATTGTGAGGCCATGAATTCTTAACTTCTTTATCTTACATAAGTTGCAATTATTTGTGAGACATTCTACCACTCATTTGTATTTGGTGTATCTTGTTTGATCTCTCTTGGAAGTGTCATTGTTTTGCTATCACTTGCACATGATTATCATTTTTTCTATGCTTTGTCTTGCTCTTGTTTTGCTTGAGGACAAGCAAAGGTTTAGGTGTGGGTAGTTTGATAAGTCGTAATTTAGAATAATTATTTGGTTGAAATTCATGTTTATTTGATTAACTTATATGCTTATTAGGGTGCTAAATTGACTTATCTTGTCTATGGTTATTTGAGGCCTTTATGTTGTAAAATTAATGAGAAACGGGCTATTTTGTGCAGGAAATTCGTGCGGCCAGATAGGCTGACACTGACCCCCTCAGTGTCAGAAGGGACTGACGAAAATTCAGAATATTTAAGGAAAGTCCAGCTGGAAAATTCTCAAATATTTTCTCATGTTCCTGCGATTAAGTCAGCTAAAATCAGGCCCGTATCATGTGGAAAAGTCACGATGGATTAGTCAACAAGAAAAGAAGAGATTCTGGATATATTTTTGGAAAAAACAGATAAGGAAAGAGATCAAGCAGATTACTTAGGGATCAAGACACATATATTTATGGAAGATATTTTATTTATTTCTGGGATCATCATCACATACGCAACATCATCCGGGAAGGCAGAAGGAGAAGACAAATTGGGGAACGCATATTAGAGAAGGAGTTCCACCATGAAGAACACGATTTTATGTTCTAATTTATTTTGAATTTAATTTTAATTATGTAATTTCGTTTCTAGTCCGAGGGTTGTGAACCTCCCATGAATTATTTATTTTAATTGTTTGAATTTTATATTGCCAACTTTTATATAAATTTATTCTATTACATGCTTTGATGTTCTTAATAGCACTTTGATAATTATTTTAGTCTGGCCATCTAATTTAATTATTTAATTATTTAACGCTATTTCGTGATCCACAATCCGTAATTGTTGTGAGGAGTGAATTAAGTAGCAAATAGAGATAATTCCCTCTAGGTGTAATAGGATCTAGGTTGTATGATTCCTAGCCGGTTTTCGTAGCCTAGTAATTCTATGTTTGGA
Source organism: Pogostemon cablin (assembly GCA_023678885.1). Classification (NCBI taxonomy): domain Eukaryota; kingdom Viridiplantae; phylum Streptophyta; class Magnoliopsida; order Lamiales; family Lamiaceae; genus Pogostemon; species Pogostemon cablin. The sequence continues at coordinate 23,460,457 of CM042959.1, forward strand.
GTCTTAATGCATTTGCGAGTTCGAATCCATAGGGTCACTCGTAAATAGTTTAATTTAGTGGTCGTACCCTAATTGATGATCTTAAGAACATTCGGGTTAATTTGGTCGTACCATTAGCCTAGGGATTTGAGTTTGTATAATTGTTTGCATGTTTAATTCTTGCGATTTTATGAATTAGGATATGGGAGGAGATCAAATCCTTGGACTAGGTTGTCATTTTATTTGTTCTATTATTTAATTTTATGTTTGTTATTTTAATTAATTATTTTCATGTTTATTAGTTGTTAATTCAATCCAAACCCCCCCTCCGGTTATTCATTTGAAAACACATAAATTCAATTTAAATTCAATTACTCCATTGGGTTCGACCCGTACTCATCCTACTATATTTTAGTGGATTTGTTCGAAAATTTTATAAGTATTATTTTTGGGTGCCGGCGACAGCACATCAAAAGTTAATTTTAACTTTCACATTCAACTTGATTCAATTACATGCTATATATTCCCTCCGTCCCGTTTCAATGTTTATGTTTGCTTTTTGCACGTTGATTGAGGAGTATAATATTTTAATAGATAGTGAGTGGAAAAATATAATATTTAATGCAAAATGGGTAGGTGTATTAGTGTGGGATGATATATTAATTATTTTAGGTGGGTCCCATATTCCAAAAAGGAAAACGTAAACATTGAAATGAGACGCGCAAAATAGAAATGTAAACATTGAAATGGGATGGAGGGAGCATATATATAGTTACAAACTGATCATCTAAGAATTTTCTAGGTACAACTCCTATTCTAGGTACAACTCTAATACTATTAGGGTGTGTTTGGTTCACTTTAAATTAATAATACTCATTGGACCTTGAAATTTTCTAAAAATTAGAGAATTTATATGCTAGTTGGACTTATGCGGGCTTAATTTTCATTTAAGCCCATTAATAAAAAACAAAGGGCCTGGTGAAATACAACCTTGATGGGAAGTGTGTTACAATATCCCATGAAACTAATATGGAATTAAGGAAATTCTAATGCTCATCCATTGCTTATCACATTTACAAGCTTTATTAACCCACCTATTAACTTTAGTAAACCAAACACACCCTTATTGTCTAGATTATTCTACTAATTTATTATTAGTTTCTTCAGCCCATCTAGAATATTGGATACTTGACGTAATACACATTTCAAGATACTTTTACACATTTCATAAATATTCTTGAAACTTCTATTCGTTTCTAATATAAAATCTACTTTAATATTTCAACCCATGTTCGATTGTTGTCCCAAAATAACTATTTTTTCAATTTAATACCACAACATTTTTACTTGATTTAAGCTAAAATAATGACAAAATTTTAAAATTTCGCCAAAAATTCTAAATGAAATATTATATAGGGTGGGAAAAGGAATATAAAGTTTAGATATGGTAATTTGGGAAGTTGCTTAAGTTATATCTTTTTTTAAGTTCTTGGGTTCCCCTTCAATAACGCAGAGCCAAAAAAAAATTCTAAGGATCAATTGCTAGGAAGGATAACATCCACAGTGTGGTGTCACGTGCAAAAAAGGTATTAGCAGCCCTAAGAAATTTTTAAAGAGAAAGAGTGAGTTATTCTGGTTGAAGGTTAAAATGATTATATTCAAAATTAGAATTTGGAACATGATAAATCATAATTTTACATTAATATTTTAGATATTAATTTCACTTCTTCATGAATGAGTTTTTAGTTTAATTACGGTTTATTTTATATTTTATAATATGGAGGAGAGAGGCTTGTTAATAAAGTGGTTGATGGAGTAAGGAATTGAATTGGATAAATGGGTTTTTTCTTGTTATTTCATTTGATCAATACTAACATATTCATAGACACAAGTGTGTGCGGTGGGAATAGTCATCCACATCCTTCCGCCGCCTTTCATAACCCTTGTAGGTGATTTTCAATTCTTACTTTATGTTTCATATTTAGATGATTCTATTTAGTCATACATGATCTTTTAAGTAAGAGCTTATGTTCACTAATTTTCTAGATTATTCTAGAATAAGTATCAATATGCTTATCAAAAAGCAATATTCCAGCCAATTCAAACAATTGAAATCCGAGATTCTAAGGTGAAATAGTTTTCCCTCAATCCAAACAACATATACTAGCGCATGTAGTCGATTAACGTAATTGAAGCTATATGTATACATACCTCCTCTGCTTCCTTCTTCTCATCATCATACATAATCGAGTGATTCCTCTAAGCACATAATTATTAGTAAAAGCAATTAGCTAGCCTCATAAAATAACAGAATAGTTTTAAGAAATTGAAAAGAAAAGGAGAAATGACAATTATAATTAGTGTGTATATGATAGGAAAATAAGTAGCGAGTGAAATAGAACTAAAGGAAGAGAGGAGGAAGAATAGTAGGGAATAAAGAACGTTACTCTGGAAACCACGTCATTCAACCCCTTGTGTCCTCTCAATTTATAGTCCATTTCCACTTGTTTGAGATTGAGTGCAGTTAGAGATTCTAAGCTAAAATTTTCCATTTTAGGACAACACCTAATAAACACCTCTTTCAATGACTCCATATTAAGACCACATCTCCGTCCACAAAATGTCTTCAACTCCGGTAAATGTTGGAGGCGTAGGTCATTCAGACTGGGAAAAGGATCAAGGGTTGACTGGTTATGCGATGAATGTTCCTTCTCCTCTTCAATCACTTCCACCATCTTCCGACAACCCTCAATCGTTAGGCTTCTCAGATTGATGAGATTAGCAGCTGTTGAACATGAAAATAAGCTGCTCAACACATCACACCCCGCAATCTCTAACTCCTCAAGTCTAATGAGGAAGTCTGTTGGATATTGAAGACAGGGTGCTATTTGGCTGCTGGCATCACCCGGAGTGGTAGTATCTTAGAGTTGCTTAATGAAACCTGCATTTCAAACATAATTACTCAATAATTTAACTTTAAACTGTACTAATGTATACTATTATCTGATAAAATCTGGTCCATCATATGAGGGAGACAAAAATTCAATAATTATATTTCCTAAAAAATTTATCTTCAATTTTAATCATTTTTTTCTAATCTATTGTGTCGGAAAAATATCAATTTTGGTCCTCTAGGCAAATCCAACATCAGTCCTCAGGTTTGGTAATTTCTCAAAAGTGGTTCTCCGGTATCCGATTTTAGTCATTTTCGTCCACTTTTGGTCTTTTTTGTCCAATTTTGGTCCTTAAAGTTGCTAGAAAAAAGGACCAAAAGTGGACAAAAATGACCAAAATTGGACAAAAAGGAGTAAATTCGGACACCAAATGAGCACTTTTGAGAAATTACCAAACTTGATGACTGAAATTGAATTTGACATATCCTAGATGACTAAAATTGATATTTCCTTATTGAGTCAATATTATTTTTTTCGTATCCATGTGTTATCATGTTGCGTACCTAATGGTATCGTGTCAGTATTACGGCGATACAAAACACGACATGATAGCCATCCTTACCTAAAATAGTTGTGCATGTTCGATTTTTGTTACAAAATAATAATTTTTTCAATTTAGTATTTTAACTTCTTTACTTGATTAGATTTAAGTTTTTTTTTTTTAAAACAAGATTTATTATAGAGTGAGAAAATCTCAAAGCACAAGAAGTGCTTCAAAGTTTACAATAGATTTTGAACAATGCATCTATAAGCAATCACCTACCCATACTGGTTTACAACTAAATTTATAACTTCTTTACTTGATAGATGTAAGCTAAATTTATGCCAAAATTTTAAATTTTCGTCGAAAATTAATGCCATTAAGCTGCAAATGATTGAAATTTAGCGTGGGAAAAGGAATATAAAGTTTAGATATGATAATTCAGAAATTGTTACTTCAAATTTGGTGTGAGGATAGAAGAGTCTTTTCATTATACTTTTCTAAAGCTTTGGTGCCCTTAGAAAAAGTTCAAGTGTCGATATCAATTGCAATATGGAAGGATAACATTCACAGTAAGGTGTCACGTGGAGTAAAAAAAGGTATTAGCAGTCTTAAGAAATGATTTAAATGTGGATAATAGAGTAATTAGATTAGGTGTAGGTAAAATGAAAGAATAAGAGAGGAGATATGGAGAAGAAATAGTAATTGGTATGTACCTTAGAAAAGAAAGGTAAAGAATGATCATCGTCATCTTGGAAACTAGAAACAACACCTTTCAGTTGTGGGCACCCTTTGATGTAGATTTGGGTTAGAAGAGTGACATGAAGAATTTGTTGTCCAGTAATAATCGTTTCAATTTCTTCTTCAATGCATGAAAACACATACTGCAACATTTCACAGTTTGAGATATGAAGCTCTTTCAGCTGTGGAAAACAATCACTTCCCTTTGATATTGGCAATAAACTATGTAGACTGTTACAATTATGCACTTTTATGGTAGAAAGATGTTTGTAGTGTGAAACCACATTGGAGCTCCATAAATGCTCTCTTCTTGTCAAACAATCTTCGATTTCCAAACGCTTTATGTATTGAGCCTGACTCAAATCCAAATCATTTGAAACATGTCCTTTGATATGTAAACATTCAACATTCGTCATGACACCTTCCTGAATATATGTTCCTAATCTAATATCAATGTCACAGTTGAGACTCATCATTTTTCCAAACTCAAAGTTGTTATAGAATTCTGAAGGAACTTCTGTAGGGTCACCAAAGGTGATGAGATATTTGAGTATGTTTGGGGAATGGGTAAGAGTAATCTGTTGGGGAGCTAACTTGTGATTCCTGACTCGTATTTCAAATCGCCTGAGATTCTGAAGCCTCTCAATCTCAGTCAGCCACTCTTTGTCCCATTCTAGCTTAGGGGTATCTACTATCATCAACTCCTCCAATTTATTCACACTTGATATCACTCCTACCACTATTTTCCTCAGAGATTCGCAACTTGAAACTTCTAACAACCTCAGGCATTTCGGTCCCTGTGTATTCCAAAACAACTCCTTAATGACTTCACACCTTCGTAATATGAGAAACTCAAGCTTTACTAACTCCCCAACAATGCCTATGCTCTTCAAGCTGCATGATTCTATAATCAATGTGCGCAATTTTTTAGCAATCTTGTGGAACTTGGTAATGATTCAAATGAGTGATTATATGATACATTGAGTTCAATCATTCCATTAAATGAATCATTATAGGTTTGCACTTCATCGTTTTTGTAATCGCGGTCTGAAACATCAATCACCAAGAGATGAAGATTTGGAAAAGTGGACCCACCAGAAAGATCAATATTTGTTTCTCCACAATAGGGCGAAATCCATACGCAGTCCTGACAGCAATTGATAAGCGGGTTTTCCTTTGAAGCTGCAATATAAATGCCTAGATCTCTCACAACATCGCGCATCCTCACATGGCCCTGTTCCTTACTCTCCATCAGGAATGAACAACTTTTATGTGTCTCAATGAGTGAGTATGTTCTAATTCTCACTCCTGCCAAATATTGGTCCTCTATTCCTTCAAACTCCTCTAACCACATGCCTAAACCCATAGCATAACAACTCAATTCCTCAACAGAAATATCAGAATCTTCAGCAAACAGACAACACAACAAGAATATGATTCTCGCATTCTCACTCAAGTAATCATAACTTAGTTTTAATGGAGCATACACATCCTTGAGTACATCCCCACATCTGCTGGGTTGGCACTTCTAAGTTGTACTAATGCAGCATTCCAACTAGCTTCGTCATCTCTTTTAGCTTTCAAAACATTGACAACTATTACGAGGGCAAACGGTAAACATTTGCACTCTTTTACAATTTCTTTTACCTTGGAAGAAAGCCATTATCTACACTAGTACCACCCAGTTTTTCTATAAAGAAAGACAATGCTTCTTCTTCTGCTAGGATTTTCATTTCAAGAATAGGTTTATGAGCACCCATGTCTTCGAGAACACTTCTATCTCGAGATGTGAAAAGCTCGTCTCTTCGAATTTCATACCCAGTTTTTCTGCTATCTCGCCCTGGATTCTCAACATGTCTGGATCTTGGCTCATCACTACCATAAGGGCTTCATTAAACACTTCATTGCACAGTAGTACTCTGTTCTTGATTTTCTTGGCAAGGGTGGTCTTCCCAACACCACCCAGTCCATGTATCCCTATAATCTTAACATCGTCATTCCTCAGAAGCCCCATCACTTTGTCCTCAATTTCTTTTCTAGAATCAAGCTCAACAATAGACCTTTCTAGTAAGGGAGCCGTCGGAGGAAGTGATATGGGTTCATCAGATTTGGGGCATTCCTCCCGAAGCCTCTTCATAGCTTCAGCTGTCTTCACAGCGCTTTTTGTTGGTGTTCCAGATTCGACTCACAATTTCATCCTTGTGGCTCAGTTTCTCGTTTGCTCTCTCCAACCACCTCGAGACTCTGGGCATAATCTCTTCAGCATTGTTCTTAGCTGCAGTGATTCGCGGCGTCAGCCCATCTATTGCATCTCTCAAATTTTGATCTTCGTCATTAAGGTTGTCCACGTTTCTAGAGAAGAAGCAGAGATAATCACACTGAACCATAATGAACTTGTAAACAACTTGTGCAACAATTGCAACAATTTTCACCGGAGCTAAACTTTCTGCCATCGCACTTTCCTAACAAATTTTAGTCAACGTCAAAACTAGTGACACACTAATGAATGCTTTAAATATACTTCCTCCATCCCAAACTCATTGTCTTAATTACTGTAGACATGAAATTTAAGAAAAATTACTTTTTGACTAAATTTATTAACTTTTTGGGGGTATTGTGTTATATTTAGGTAATAAATAAATTATAAAATATGTTATGTGTTTTAGATGGGAGTGATATTTTTGAAATTATGATAAACTTTTGAAATTATTGGTTAATGTGAAGTTTACTTTTTTGGAATAAGACAATTAGTTTGAGACGGATGAAAATGAAAAGTATGACAACGAGTTTAGGATGGAGGGAGTAATTTTTTTAATTTACATTATGAATAAGTAAACTCCCTTTTCTTCATATTTATACGAAGCAATATGGTATGTTTGGGAGACATGTCAATTATTTAAGTATGATTGTTATAAAAGAGTAATGATTAATAGAGCCCATGACTATATTACAAAATTTTTTTATAACTTACTTTTAAGGGTAAATGGCCACTTTGACTAAAATAACTTTAATTTGATTGTTGATTCAATTATAATAAATAATTTAAGAGTATATATTTTTATGAGTCAGTTATATATATTTATAAGTCGATTAAAACTTTTAAATCGGGTCATTAATTGAATAAAGGATATTTTTGTCGTTTTGGACATTTTAACATTTTTCACTAAAAAACAAGATATTAAAAAAATTGTTAAATCTAAAGTGATATAATGGAATTTTCCATAATAAGTAGGGTGTATTTATTGGTAATTAAAGTATCTTTGTATAAATTTTACCATAATACTTTAAAGTCATATTTTAATAAATTATTTAATAAATTAAAAAAAATATAATTTAACTATTAATAAATATACATTAAATATATAATAATTATATTTTTAATAATGGACCAACATTTCTTAGCCGGTCTCATATAGTCTTTCACTATTTATATTACTTGTCAGTATTTTAAAGTTTTCTAAAACGAAGTTTAAATTTAAATATATTTGGTGAACTCTGAGATTTTTTTTAAAAAAAATCATAAAATTCTGAAGCATAGTTCTTTTTCTCCTTTAGAAAAATGATTATTTTGAAAGAGTTGATTAAAATATAAATACGTTAATGTAATAAATATTTTGTTAACTAAGAAAATTAAATTTTTAAATAAAAAATAAAAGGTATCAATTCGTATGCTAAAATGTACTCCATTTAATTTAACTAGGGTATATTTATTGTAGTTCAAATATAATTGTAGTAAATTTTAATATAATATTTAAAATTATACTTTAATAAATTGTTCATCAAACTTTAGATTAACAAGTTTGACTAACTTATTTTGATTATAAATAAACATATATACTTTAAATTAAAATATAATAATCATATGTTAATAATACACCTACATGTGTTAGGCACCGCTCTATTTATATTACTTCCTGGTCCATTACCAATTTATCCATTTTTTTTTCACCTATATTAAGAAGTATTACTATTTTATATGTAGCAAATAGTTATATTAGTAAGATGTGTGGGTCCCATATTTTAATTGTATTAATGTTTGTAGTCCAATCTAAAAAGATGAAATGAATATATTTAAAGTGGGCGATCCAAAATATAAAATGGATAGATTGACTTCAGTGGACGGAGTAGTACTTGTTATTTTACAGTTTTTTAAAACGAATTTAAATTTAAATATATTTGGTGTACTATAAGATTTTTTTTTTAAAAAAAACATGTATTTCATCATAAAATTCTGAAACAGACTTTTTTATTTTTTTAGAAAAAATGATTATTTTTAAAAAGTTGATTAAAATATAAAGACGTTAATGTAATAATTTTTCATTAACTAAGAAAATTAAAATTTTAGATAAAAAATGGGATTAATTATGTTAAAATACATAACCTTTTCTTCTTTTTTCAATTTAATCACGAAATTTTTTTAATAAAAAAATACACAACTTTTTCATTTTGTCTCAATTTAATCACAAAGTTTTTCTTTATCAATTAAATACACAATCTTTTTGTATTTTCTCAATTTAATCATGAATTTTTTATCTTTTAAAATACATGATTTTTTACATTTCAAAATTTGTTCACAGATTTTTTCATTAATAAAGTATACAAACTTTAATTAATTAGAATTAATATACAATACATATTTAAAATATGAGCAATATATAAATTATATATTATTAATATTAAAAAAATAATTTATAATCAATAAAGTTAAACTAATTAAAATTGTATTCAAATTCCCGATGGAAAATAAAGTATGTAAAAAATTTAATTTTTAAAAAGTTAGACATAATTAGTATGTTATGGATCAACACATATTCAATCATGAATATCATGAACATCATTAATAAAAACTCTAATGTTAAGAATATTAGAAATGAGGAATACGATATTCCAGAAAATTTAGATCTGCTTAATAAATGGACTATTCCAAAAATTAAACCTAGATTAATATATCAATTAGGTACTTTTGAAAAATTAGGTTTAAAATAAGTAGTTAAAATTACTGAAGAATCAGTATCATTAGATAATAATGAGATGATAATAAAATTACTATCTGAAAAAGATATAAGTGCTTATAGTCACACACATAAATTCTTTCATATAGGATTAATACAGATTGCATTCAAACCTTTAACATTAAAGGGTCTACCAGAAAGTTTTATAGCAGCTTTAAGAGATATGGTAGAAATTTAAATTGGAAACAATCATTAATGGGTATTATAAAATCCAGTCCGGCTAATGGACCAGTTTATTTTAATGTTTATCCTAATTTGCAATTATCTTTGTCTGATGTTAATATACTTGATGCTTTAACATTAAATGCTAAAACACATGGTTATAATTATATTCCGGGAACAGAAGTTATATGCATATGTTACAGAATATATTATAAACCATTATTTACATTGAATCCACAATGTAAAAGTATTGATAAAATAAAAAATGAAACAATAATAAATAAAACCAATTTCAATAGGTCTAATATTACAACCAGAAGACCTATTAAATGGGAAGAAATAGACTTTCCGGAAAATTGGAAATTTGAGCAAGTTGTTCCTGTACAATCTCAAGTACATAATCAAGATAATATTCTTGATATTTTTCAGAATACTGAAGGGTCAGTTAATATACAATTTGAGACTAATAAGTCATTTCAAAAATGTAATTCTATGAGAAATTATATTTCTCCAATAGATTATAGGGTGGAAACACCTAGAGCCTCAACTTCTTAAATAAGAGAAGATACTAATTCAGAAGAACTTACTTCTGTTACAGGTAATATTCCTGTTACAAGAAAATTAGATATTGACATAAATAATATTGTCAGAGAATCAAATACTCGTAATATTAACGAGTCAGAACCGACAATGTCGGAAATGAAATTTTTAATTTAATTTTATGGATTTTTATGAAAAAATAGATTTCAGCCCTGGCTCTAAAGCCAGAAAAATTATTTCTGAAGAATTTAAAAATCAAGGTTATACACCTTTTAAAAAATGGTTTTTTTAGAATTTTTCTCAGAATGAAATTATGAGTTTCCAAGACGAGTTTTATAAAGCTTGTGAAGATAAGAATATGCTAATACCTTTTGCGGCATGATTTTTGGATACTTATGTGAAGAGTTATATCTCTATTTTAGAAAGAAATTATAATTTACAAAATGGTAAAGTTGTTACAGGTATATATCCTCCACAACAGTCTTTTCATATTGAAAAGAATGGGAAAGTTCATAACTTTCTAGCTTTTGCTAAACTGATAGATGATGATACTATTCAGATTACTTGTAAACATATTAATACTATGTTTGAAAATCAAAATTATACGAATTTATTTCTTAATATAATAGGAGAACAAATCCAGTCTATTCATGATAAATTGGAAATAATAATAACAGTTATTAATAAACCTTGTGAGATTTCTTTTAAAGAAAAAGAAAAAGAAGCTTCATTAGGTTTTCAATTTCCTTCAGTTAAAACTGATTTGAAAGAAAAAGAAGTTTCACCGAGTTTTCAACCTCCTCCGGTTATATCCAATTTTAAAATTAGAGCTTTATATGATTTAGAAAAATTTATTCAAGAAAAATTTGATAAATTGAGTATAAAGAATCTTGAAAAAGAGTTATTTGATGATTTGATAGAAAATACTGATCATGATCAGGTTTTCCAAAATCAGATAAACAAGATTAATACTAAGTGGGTTGATAAACATATTCAGAGTAAATTTTATTATAATAGACCAACACCCATGGATGTATTACATGAAGAATATACTGATACACTTGATATTAGTTATTCTGGTAATAAAATCTATGTGTGGAATATTGATGGATATTCCAATAAACAGATTTATAATACGATACATAGAATGCTTATGTACTCGACTATTTGTAAAAATAGCAATAATTCTGATAAAATTATTGCGTCAATGATAGTAGCTGGATTTATTGGACAACTCAAAGTTTGGTGGGATAATTATTTAAATCCCTAAGATAGAGATAATATTCTCAACATGAAAAAAGAAGAAGGTAATACCAAAGTTGAGAATGCAGTTTATACACTTGCAGTTAATATAATTGAACACTTCACAGGAAGATTCAGTGATAATAGTGATACTATTAGAACATTATTGCAAACACTGAGGTGTAAAACTCTATCTGACTTTAGATAGTACAAAGATACTTTCTTAAGCAGAGTGATTGAGTTGCCAGAATGTAATAACATTCATTGGAAGTCAAAATTTATTGACGGCCTTCCCAGCTTATTTGCTGAAAGAGTTAGAAAAACTTTTAAATAAAATAATATTATGATTTCTTATGAAAGTTATACTTATGGAGCGTTAATAGACACATGTATCCAAGAAGGATTAGCTTTATGCAATGAAATAAAGCTGAATCAACAGATAAAAAGACAAAATCTCGATGAGAGAAAATAGTTGGGAGAATTCTTTCAACAATTTGGTCTGGATAATCCTTCATCTAGTAAAACCAATAAAAAACACGATAAGATTTATAAATCAAAACACAGGATATATTCTCCAATACAAATAGAGAAAAAGAATAAAAGAAAGGAAGAAAAATTCCAAAAGAAGTCTTATAGACATAGATATAAAAAGAACAAAGAGAGATACTGTAAAATATGTGGCAGATATGGTCAAAATGATAAATTTTCTTGGACTAAGAAAAGGATTAATAATCTCGATATATCTAATGATATCAAACAAATCACAATACAAACTCTTGAAGAAAAATCTGAGTCTGAAAAATCAGAATCAGGGTCTTCAAGCACTTCTGAATCAGAAGTGGAGATAATCAATAATTTGAATAATGAGGATATTTCCGACTCTGAATCAGAAGAATGTAAACCTTGTAAAAAGGGTTTAGTTTGTCCTAAAGAGGTTAATAATATTGATAATGAACAATCTGAGTTTTATAAGATTATATCTCAATTCTCAGATATGTCTATTAATGTTTTAACCTCTAATAATATTTTTGAGTTAATAAAAATGATTAAAGATCCTAGATTAAGGACTCAGATCATTGATGAGATTAGTACTAATGAGGGTGCTTCCTCTTCTAATAAAGAAGAAGACTTGACTCATGAGATTCTTAATAAGAATAAGTCTTATAACATGACAGAAGTCATGAATCAGTTAAAAACCAAATACCAGACTCAAAGAGACATATCTCTACAAAATCTTCATAAAGAGATTAATAATCTCAGGGAAGAGATAAAATTATTAAAGAATAAGAATATTATTCAATAATCTAGAATTTCTAGATTGGAAGAAATCTCTAAAGGGAAAAGTATTTCTCAAGAGAATATTGAGGTTAATAAACCTAGTATGTTTAATGAAATATTTCTCTCTACCATTGAAATGGTTATATCCCATAAATGGTATATCAAAATATCATTATTGATTGATAATCATTGTACGAAAATATTTACTGCCCTTGTTGACAGTGGTAAAGATTTAAATGTTATACATGAAAGGTTATTACATACCCGATATTTTCATAAAACCAGTCATACATTATGGCATGCTGGAGGTGATAAACTCCAAATTGAGTATAAGCTTCCTAAACCTTATGTTTGTGTTAATAACAAATATATTTCTTAGAGTTTTATACTTGCAAAGAATATTTCTAACCAGGTTATACTTGGTACTCTATTTTTAAATAATATTTATCCAATAAAAAAGATTGATAATAAAGGTATTATTGGTACTTTTAAAAATAATGATATTTTTCTTGAATTTATAATTGAGCCTTTTACTAAAGTTTTGCATAACCTTTATGATAATATCAAAGCAAAACAAAGTCAAATTAGTTTTTTAAAATAAGAGATTAATATTGTTACAATTGATGATCAATTGAAAAATCCTAAATTACAGGATAAAATCAGTCTTTTAAAAAATTAATTTTCATTAGAAATTTGTAATGATCATCCCAATGCATTCTTGGATAGAAAAAACATATTATTTGTTTACCTTATGAGGATTCTTTTGATGAAAAGAATATTCAGACAAAGGCTAGACCTTGTTAAATGAATTCTGAGTATTTAAAATTATGTAAAAGAGAAATTAAATCTTTATTACAAAAAGGTATAATAAGTCATTCTCAATCTCCGTGGTCATGCACTGCATTCTGAAATATAAAGAGGTATACCAAGATTGGTAATTAATTATAAACCTTTGAATAAAGTTTTGAAATGGATTAGACATCATATTCCTAATAGAAAATAATTATTAGATAGACCTTATGATAGTCTGATATTTTCAAAATTCGATTTAAAATCAGGATATTGGCAGATACAGATTAATAAATCTGACAGATACAAGACAACATTTAATGTCCCAATAGGACATTATGAATGGAGTGTGATGCCATTTGATTTAAAGAATGCTCCTTCTGAATTTCAGAAGATCATGAATGATATTTTTATTCCTTATAGTGAGTTTATAATTGTTTATATTGATGGTATACTTGTTTATTCTAAGAGTATAGAAATGCATTTTAAACATTTACATATATTTAAAACATTAATTATTCAGAATGGATTAGTAATATCTAAACCTAAAATGGAATTATTTCAGACCAGGATTAGATTTCTTGGACATATTATTGAAAAGGAAATATTATTCCTATTAATAGAAGTATAGATTTTGCTGAGAAATTTCCTGATGTTATAACTGATAAAACTCAGTTACAAAGATTTTTAGGAAGTCTTAATTATATCGCTCCTTACTATAATAATTTGGTCAAGGACACAGTTATTTTATATGAAAGACTTAAGAAGAATCCTAAACCTTGGTCTAATGATCATACTGAAGCAGTTAAAAGGATTAAATCCCGTGTAAAAACATTGCCTTGTTTAATGTTGAGTAATTCAAATTGGAAAAAAGTTATTGAAACAGATGCATCTAATATAGGATTTGGTGGTATAATGACCCAGATTAACCCTGACACTAAACAAGCATATCTTGTTAGATTTCATTCTGGGAAATGGAATGATTCTCAGAAAAATTATGCTACTATTGCCAAATAAATTCTTGCTATTGTTAAATGCATCTTGAAATTTCAAGATGATTTATATAATCAGAAATTTACTATTATTACAGATTGTAATGCAGCTAAATTCGTGTTTCAAAAAGATTTTAAACATGATGTTTCTAAATAAATGTTTTTAAGATGGCAGGCTCATTTAGCCCATTTTGAAATTGATATTGTTTATAAAAAAGGAGAAGAAAATAGTCTTCCAGATTTTCTAACTCGTGAATATTTCCAGGAATGAGTTCGCGAGGCAGAGGATCTTTCTCTTATAGAGGGAGAGGTGGAAGAGGAACAAGATCTGAGATTATATCTCAGCATAGTAACAAAAAGCTAATAGCAATGGACCATGATGCAGAATATGAAGAATTCCTTGAATATAAAAGGAATAAACAGCAAAAACCAAAAGAAGAAAGTGATACTTCTTTTTATGCCAAAGTGATTGAAAATGAGGAATCCGATAATATTGAATTTATAAAAAATGATTATAAAGAAATTATATTTCTTTTAGAAGAAAAATATTTAAAATGGATCAATGATCCTTGGACTTTGATGCAAAGATATATGGATAATACATCCATGCTAATGAGGACTTATAAGTCTCGACTTTTTTATGAGCAGATATTAATTCAAAGTAGTTCATGTGAAATTACACATTTCACAGATACTAATAATGAAATTTATAATTTCAGCAAAATAATTGTTAAAAAGGTAATATCCTTAGAATATTGGGGAATTTCTCCATTAAGAGAAAGAGAGGTTGTAAATAATAAATTAATTCCAATTAAATATAATTATTGGGATTATTGTGATGCCTTTATAAAAGTATTAAACTATGAAAATGATAAAAGGAAACATTCTTGGTTTATCAAGATATGTTCAAATGTTTATAAAATGAAATTCCACACTGGTTTATAAACTGGTTTTATTGTTTTTGTCCTACTCCAAATATTTTGCCAGAAAAAATGAAAATTTCATTCGATAAATGGATTGATATATCCCCTCAGCTTCTGAAAAAGCAAGATTTGAAATTATTATATCCTCATGTTACTTCTTTATTGAATTTTCGATTCCATGGATATTTAAATGGACTCCAGGAATTGGTTATACCAATACAGAAATACCATGCTTATATTGCATGTTTCATACCAAATTATGGGAAAAAAATGACAAGGATTGATCCCTCTACTAAAGAAATATATGGGAAAGAGACAATGGATCTCATTGAAAGAAAACTAAAATCACATGATAATTATAGAGAAGTTCATACTCCTTCTTCATTTGATCATATCATGAGAAAATAAAAAATAAAGTCAGAGAATTTGAACTGAGAGCAGATGATATCTACATATATTGAAGAAATGAAAAAAGATCTAATCTCTCAATTTGGAGAAGACAATAAGTCTGGCTCGACAACAATTGCATCTGAAAATCGAGCCAGACTTATTGTCTTCTCCAAATTGAGAGATGGGATCTTTTTTCATTTCTTCAATATATGTAGATATCATCTGCTCTCTGTTCAAATTCTCTGACTTCATTTTTTATTTTCTCATGATATGATCAAATGGAGAAAGAGTATGAATTTCTCTATAATTATCATATGATTTTATTTTTCTTTCAATGAGATCCATTGTCTCTTTCCCATATATTTCTTTAGTAGAGGGATCAATCCTTGTCATTTTTTCCCATAATTTGGTATGAAACGTGCGATATAAGCATTGTATTCATGTATTGGTATAACCAATTTCTGGAGTCCATTTAAATATCCATGGAATCAAAAATTCAATAAAGAAGTAACATGAGGCTATACCCTATATATATAATTTCAAATCTTGCTTTTTCAAAAGTTGAGGGGATATATCATTCCATTTATCGAATAAAATTTTCATTTTTTCTGGAAAAATATTTGGAGTAGGACCAAAACAATAAAACCAATTTATAAACCAGTGTGGAATTTCATTGTTATAAACATTTGAACATATCTTGATAAACCAAGAATGTTTCCTTTTATCATTTTCATAGTTTAATACCTTTATAAAGGCATCACAATAATCCCAATAATTATATTTAATTGGAATTGATTTATTATTTACAACCTCTCTCTCTTAATGGAGAAATTCCCCAATCTTCTAAGGATATTACCTTTTTAATAATTATTTTGCTGAAATTATAAATTTTATTATTAGTACCTGTGAAATGTGTAATTTCACACGAACTACTTTGAATTAATATCTGCTCATAAAAATATCGAGACTTATAAGTCCTCATTGGCATGGATGTATTATCCATATATCTTTGCATCAAAGTCCAAGGATCATTGATCCATTTTAAATCTTTTTCTTCTAAAAGAGATATAATTTCTTTATAATCATTTTTTATAAATCCAATATTATCGGATTCCTCATTTTCAACCACTTTGGCATAAGAAGAAGTATCACTTTCTTCTTTTTGTTTTTGCTGTTTATTCCTTTTATATTCAAGGAATTCTTCATATTCTGCATAATGGTCCACTGCTATTAGCTTTCTGTTACCATGCTGAGATATAATCTCAGGTCTTGTTCCTCTTCCACCTCTTCCTCTATAAGAGGAAGATTCTCTGCCTCGTTAACTCATTCCTGAAAATATTCACGAGTTAGAAAATCTAGAAGACTATTTTCTTCTCCTTTTTTATAAACAATATCAAAATCAAAGGGGGCTAAATGAGCCTGCCATCATACAAACATTTGTTTAGAAACATCATGTTTAAAATCTTTTTGAAACATGAATTTAGCTACATTACAATCTGTAATAATAGTAAATTTCTAATTATATAAATCATCCTGAAATTTCAAGACGCATTTAACAATAGCAAGAATTTCTTTGGCAATAGTAGCATAATTTTTTTGAGAATCATTCCATTTCCCAGAATGAAATCTAACAAGACATGCTTGTTTAGTGTCAGGGTTAATCTGGGTCATTATACCACCAAATCCTATATTAGATGCATCTGTTTCAATAACTTTTTTCCAATTTAGATTACTCAACATTAAACAAGGCAATGTTTTTACATGGGATTTAATCCTTTTAACTGCTTCAGTATGATCATTAAACCAAGGTTTAGGATTCATCTTAAGTCTATCATATAAAATAGTTGTGTCCTTGACCAAATTATTATAGTAAGGAGCATATAATTAAGACTTCCTAAAAATCTTTGTAACTGAGTTTTATCAGTTATAGCATCAGGAAATTTGTCAGCAAAATCTATACTTCTATGAATATGAATAATATTTCCTTTTTCAATAATATGTCCAAGAAATCTAATCCTGGTTTGAAATAATTTCATTTTAGGTTTAGATATTACTAATCAATTCTGAATAATTAATGTTTTAAATATATGCAAATGTTTAAAATGCATTTCTATACTCTTAGAATAAACAAGTATGTCATCAATATAAATAATTATAAACTCACTATAAGGAGTAAAAATATCATTCATGATCTTCTGAAATTCAGAAGGAGCATTCTTTAAACCAAATGGCATCACATTTCATTCGTAATGTCCTATTGGGACATTAAATGCTGTCTTGTATCTGTCAAATTTATTAATCTGTATTTACCAATATCCTGATTTTAAATCGAATTTCTAAAATATCAGACTATCATAAAGTCTATCTAATAAATCCTTTTTATTAGGAATAGGATGTCTAAATCTATTTTAAAACTTCAAAGGTTTATAATTGATCACAAATCTTGGTATACCTCTTTCTATTTCAGAATGTTTATTAACATAAAATGCAGTGCATGACCACGGAGATTGAGAATGACATATAAGACCTTTTTGTAATAAAGATTCAATTTCTCTTTTACATAATTGTAAATACTCAGAATTTATTTGACAAGGTCTAGCCTTTGTCGGAATATTCTTTTCATCAAAAGAATCCTCATAAGGTAAAGAAATAATATGTTTTTTTCTATCCCAAAATTGATTTTTTAAAAGTCCAATTTTATCCTGTAATTTAGGATTTTTCAATTGATCATCAATTGTAACAATATTAATCTCTTGTTTTAAAAAACTAATTTGATTTTGTTTTGCTTTGTTATTATCATAAAGGTTATGCAAAACTTTAGTAAAAGGCTCAATTATAAATTCAAGAAAAATATCATTGTTTTTAAAAGTACCAATAATACCTTTATTATCAATCCTTTTTATTGGATAAATATTATTTAAAAATGGAGTACCAAGTATAACCTGGTTAGAAATATTCTTTGCAAGTATAAAACTCTGAGAAATACATTTGTTATTAACACAAACATAAGCTTTAGGAAGCTTATACTCAATTTGGAGTTTATCACCTCCAGCATGCCATAATGTATGACTGGTTTTATGAAAATATCGGGTAGGTATTAACCCTTCCTGTATAACATTTAATCTGCACCACTGTCAACAAGGGCAGTAAATATTTTCGTATAATGAGTATCAATCAATAACGATATTTTGATATACCATTTTTGGAATATAACCATTTCAATGGTAAAGAGAAATGTTTCATTAAACATACCAGGTTTATTAACCTCAATATTCTCTTGAGAAATACTTTTCCCTTTAGGGATTTCTTCCAATTTAGAAATTCCAGATTCTTGAATAATATTCTTATTCTTCAATAATTTTATCTCTTCCCTGAGATTATTAATCTCTTTATGAAGATCTTGTAGAGATATGTCTCTTTGAGTCTGGTATTTGGTTTTTAACTGATTCATGACTTCTGTCATTTTATAAGAGTTATTCTTATTAAAAATCTCATGAGTCAAGTCTTCTTCTTTATTAGAAGATGAAGCACCCTCATTAGTACTAATCTCATCAATGATCTGAGTCCTTAATCTAGGATCTTTAATCATTTATAATAACTTAAAAATATTATTAGAGGTTAAAACATTAATAGACATATCTGAGAATTTAGATATAATCTTAAAAAACTCAGATTGTTCATTATCAATATTATTAACCTCTTTAGGACAAATTAAACCCTTTTTACAATGTTTACATTCTTCTGATTCAGAGTCGGAAATATCCTCATTATTCAAATAATTGATTATCTCATCTTCTAATTCAGAAGTGCTTGAAGACTCTGATTCTGATTTTTCAGACTCAGATTTTTCTTCAATAGTTTGTATTATGATTTGTTTGATATCATCAGATATATCGAGATTATTAATCATTTTCTTAGTCCAACAAAATTTATCAGTATGGCCATATCTGCCACATATTTACAATATCTCTCTTTATTCTTTTTATATCTATGTCTATAAGACTTCTTTTGGAATTTTTCTTCCTTTCTTTTATTCTTTTTCTCTATTTCTTTTGGAGAATATCTCCTGTGTTTTGATTTATAAATCTTATTGTGTTTTTTATTAGTTTTACTGGATGAAGGATTATCCAAACCAAATTGTTGATATAATTCTCCCAACTATTTTCTTTCATCGAGATTTTATCTTTTTATCTGTTGATTCAGCTTTATTTTATTGCATAAAGCTAATCCTTCTTGGATACATGTGTCAATTAACGCTCCATAAGTATAACTTTCATAAGGAATCGTAATATTATTATGTTTAAGAGATTTTCTAACTCTTTCGCAAATAAGCTAGGAAGGCCGTCAGTAAATTTTGACTTCCAATGAATGTTATTACATTTTGGTGACTCCATTACTCTGCTTAAGAAAGTATCTTTGTACCATCTAAAGTCAGACAGAGTTTTACACCTCAGTGTTTGCAATAATGTTCTAATAGTATCACTATTATTACTGAATCTTCCTGTGAAGTGTTCAATTATATTAACTGCAAGTGTATAAACTGCATTCTCAACTTTAGTATTACCTTCTTCTTTTATCATGTTGTGAATATTATCTCTATCTTGGGGATTTAAATAATTATCCCACCAACCTTTAAGGTGTCCCGTAAATCTAGCTACTATCATTGACGCAATAACTTTATCAAAATTATTGCTATTTTATAAATAGTCGAGTACATAAACATTCTATGTACCGTATTATAAATCTGTTTATTAGAATATCCATCAATATTCCATTCATAGATTTTATTACCAGAATAATTAATATCAAGTGTATCAGTATATTCTTCATGTAATACATCCATGGGTGTTGGTCTATTATAATAAAATTTACTCTGAATAGGTTTATCAGCCCACTTAGTATTAATCTTGTTTATTTGATTTTGGGAAACCTGTTCATGATCAGTATTTTCTATCAAATCATCAAATAACTCTTTATCAAGAGTCTTTATACTCAATTTATCAAAATTTTCTTGAAGAAATTTTTCTAAATCATATAAAGGTCTAATTTTAAAATTAGATATAACCGGAGGAGGTTGAAAACTCGGTGAAGCTTCTTTTTCTTTTTCTTTAAAAGAAATCTCACAAGGTTTATTAATAATTGTTATTATTATTTCCAATTTATCATGAATAGACTGGATTTGTTCTCCTATTATATTAAGAAACAACTTCGAATAATTTTGATTTTCAAACATAGTATTAATATGTTTACAAGTAATCTGAATAGTATCATCTTCTATCAGTTTAGCAAAAGCTAGAAAGTTATGAAATTTCCCATTCTTTTCAATATGAAAAGACTATTGTGGAGGATATATACCTGTAACAACTTTACCATTTTGTAAATTATAATTTTTTTCTAAAATAGAGATATAACTCTTCACATAAGTATCCAAAAACCATGCCGCAAAAGGTATTAACATATTCTTATCTTCACAAGCTTTATAAAACTCGTCTTGAAAACTCATAATTTCATTCTGAGTAAAATTATCAAAAAACTATTTTCTAAAAGGTGTATAACCTTGATTTTTAAATTCTTTAGAAATAATTTTTCTGGCTTTAAAGCCAGGGCTGAAATTTAATTTTTCATAAAAATCCATAAAATTAAATTGAAAAGTCCATTTCCGACATTGTCGGTTCTGACTCGTTAATATTACGAGTATTTGATTCTCTAACAATATTATTTTTGTCAATATATAATTTTCTTGTAACAGGAATATTACCTGTAACAGAAGTAAGTTCTTCTGAATTAGTATCTTCTCTTATTTGAGAAGTTGAGGCTCTAGGTGTTTCCACCCTGTAATCTATTGGAGAAATATAATTTCTCATAGAATTATATTTTTGAAATAACTTATTAGTCTCAAATTGTATATTAACTGACCCTTCAGTATTCTAAAAAATATCAAGAATATTATCTTGATTCTGTACTTGAGATTGTACAGGAATAGCTTGCTCAAATTTCCAATTTTCTGGAAAGTCTATTTCTTCTCATTTAATAGGTTTTCTGGTTGTAATATTAGACCTATTGAAATTGGTTTCAATTATTATTGTTTCATTTTTCATTTTATAATCCTTTTACATTGTGGATTCAATGTAAATAATGGTTTATAATATATTCTGTAACAGATGCATATAACTTCTGTTCTCAGAATATAATTATAACTATGTGTTTTAACATTTAATGTTAAAGCATCAAGTATATTAACATCCGATAAAGATAATTGCAAATTAGGATAAATATTAAAATAAACTGGTCCATTAGCCAGACTGGATTGTATAATGCCCATTAATGATTGTTTCCAATTTAAAATTCTACCATCTCTTAAAGTTGCTATAAAACTTTCTGGTAGACCCTTTAATGTTAAAGGTTTGAATGCAATCTGTACTAATCCTATATGAAGGAATTTATGCATCTGTCTGTATGCACTTATATCTTTTTCAGATAGTAATTTTATTATCATCTCATTATTATCTAATGATACTGATTCTTCAGTAGTTTTAACTACTTGTTTTAAACCTAATTTTTCAAAAGTACCTAATTGATATATTAATCTAGGTTCAATTTTTGGAATAGTTCACTTATTAAGCAGATCTAAATTTTCTGGAATATTATATTCCTCCTTCTTAATATTCTTAACATTATAATTTTTATTAATAATGTTCATGATATTCATGATTGAATATGTGTTGATCCATAACATACTAATTATGTCTACCATGGCTCTGATTCCATTCAGGGCCCAGGACACGGCTAACAAGAATCTCTAAGGTTATTTTACAGATTAGAAATAAACTGGCAACCTAATTATTAAATTATACTCATAGAAATAAACTGGCAACCTAATTATCAAATTATACTCAAATACAATTCTCCAAACATGACCATCACAACGCCTTTCTCATGGCTAAACTGGGACTTACAGACAGGAGCCACATATCTAAAGCATAATTTAATTTTAAGGCCAGTTAATAACTATCTAATCTTTTGGATCCATATTAGTATATCCTAGCCATAAATCATATTAAAGTCATGCCAGCATAATTAATAGTTTATGAATCAACACATGAATTATTTAGCCTATTAGGCTAAACATGAACACAATTTAAAAATAAAAACAATAAATAAAAAATTAAATAAAAACTGTAAATACTTACAAGAGGTCTGCAAGTAGTAGTAATTCTTTATAAATATAAATTGTTTAATTTACAAGATGGAGGGGGTGCTCAACACATGAGCTACAAGAGTAATCAGAAGAGAAGGTTTTCTGATCTATCTGCCTTCCTTCATTCTAAACTACTTATTTATAGGTGAAGGAAACAGCGTTATTACACAGTTAAAAGCCAAAAATTTCGGCATACACAGTAAAATATGTACAGAAAGTCAAAATTGCACAGTATAAAGTGCTACAGTGTACAGTAAAAAGTGCTACAATGAGCTATAGTAAGTCAAAAAGTTGTACAATAGTCTACTGTTTGTACCCAATTTTTCAAAAAGTGAACAGTAATTTACTGTTTTTGTTTTGTGGATTTTTCGGGTCTTTGTTTGCCACTCTTCCTTTATTTTTCTGGAGGAAATGAGGAAGATGCTTCCATATCTGATGTAAATTTCTCCACCAATGTATATTTGATGGCATCAAATATTTTATCTATATCCACGTCATTAGGGTCTTGAGCATCCTGCATATTTTCAGATGCAATTGTTGTCGAGCCAGACTTATTATCTTCTCCAAATTGAGAGATGAGATCTTATTTCATTTCTTCAATATATGCAGATATCATCTGCTCTCTGGTCAAATTCTCTGACTTCATTTTTTATTTTCTCATGATATGATCAAATGGAGAAGGAGTACGAACTTCTCTATAATTATCATATGATTTTATTTTTCTTTCAATGAGATCAACTGTCTCTTTCCCATATATTTCTTTAGTAGAGGGATCAATCCTTGTCATTTTTTCCATAATTTGGTATGAAACGTGCGATATAAGCATGGTATTTCTGTATTGGTATAACCAATTTCTGGAGTCCATTTAAATATCCATGGAATCGAAAATTCAATAAAAAAGTAACATGAGGCTATACCCTCAATATATAATTTCAAATCTTGCTTTTTCAAAAGTTGAGGGGATATATCAATCCATTTATCGAATGAAATTTTTATTTTTTCTGGCAAAATATTTGGAGTAGGACCAAAACAATAAAACCAGTTTATAAACCAGTGTGGAATTTCATTGTTATAAACATTTGAACATATCTTGATAAACCAAGAATGTTTTCTTTTATCATTTTCATAGTTTAATACCTTAATAAAGGCATCACAATAATCCCAATAATTATATTTAATTGGAATTGATTTATTATTTACAACCTCTCTTTCTCTTAATGGAGAAATTCCCCAATCTTCTAAGGATATTACCTTTTTAACAATTATTTTGCTGAAATTATAAATTTCAATATTAGTACCTGTGAAATGTGTAATTTCACATGAACTACTTTGAATTAATATCTGCTCATAAAAATATCGAGACTTATAAGTCCTCATTGGCATGGATGTATTATCCATATATCTTTGCATCAAAGTCCAAGGATCATTGATCAATTTTAAATCTTTTTCTTCTAAAAGAAATATAATTTCTTTATAATCATTTTTTATAAATCCAATATTATCGGATTCCTCATTTTCAACCACTTTGGCAAAAGAAGAAGTATCACTTTCTTCTTTTTGTTTTTGCTGTTTATTCCTTTTATATTCAAGGAATTCTTCATATTCTGCATCATGGTCCATTGCTATTAGCTTTCTTTTACCATGTTGAGATATAATCTCAGGTCTTGTTCCTCTTCCACCTCTTCCTCTATAAGAGGAAGATCCTCTGCCTCGCGAACTCATTCCTGGAAATATTCACGAGTTAGAAATCTGGAAGACTATTTTCTTCTCATTTTTTATAAACAATATCAAAATCAAAAGGGGCTAAATGAGCCTGCCATCTTGCAAACATTTGTTTAGAAACATCATGTTTAAAATCTTTTTGAAACATGAATTTAGCTACATTACAATCTGTAATAATAGTAAATTTCTGATTATATAAATCATCCTGAAATTTCAAGACGCATTTAACAATAGCAAGAATTTCTTTGGCAATAGTAGCATAATTTTTCTGAGAATCATTCCATTTCCCAGAATGAAATCTAACAAGATATGCTTGTTTAGTGTCAGGGTTAATCTAGGTCATTATACCACCAAATCCTATATTAGATGCATCTGTTTCAATAACTTTTTTCCAATTTGGATTACTCAACATTAAACAAGGCAATGTTTTTACACGGGATTTAGTCCTTTTAACTGCTTCAGTATGATCATTAGACCAAGGTTTAGGATTCTTCTTAAGTCTATCATATAAAATAGCTGTGTCCTTGACCAAATTATTATAGTAAGGAACAATATAATTAAGACTTCGTAAAAATCTTTGTAACTGAGTTTTATCAGTTATAACATCAGGAAATTTGTCAGCAAAATCTATACTTTTATTAATAGGAATAATATTTCCTTTTTCAATAATATGTCCAAGAAATTTAATCCTGGTCTGAAATAATTCCATTTTAGGTTTAGATATTACTAATCCATTCTGAATAATTAATGTTTTAAATATATGCAAATGTTTAAAATGCATTTCTGTACTCTTAGAATAAACAAATATATCATCAATATAAACAATTATAAACTCACTATAAGGAGTAAAAATATCATTCATGATCTTCTTAAATTCAGAAGGAGCATTCTTTAAACCAAATGGCATCACATCCATTCAAAATGTCCTATTGGGACATTAAATGTTGTCTTGTATCTGTCAGATTTATACTGTAGCTCACTGTAACACTTTTCACTGTACACTGTAGCACTTTATACTGTGCAATTATGACTTTCTTTACATATTTTATTGTGTATACCTAAATTTTTGGCTTTTTACTGTGTAATAACGCGGTTTCCTTCGCCTATGAATAAGTAGTTTAGAATGAAGGAAGATAGATAGATCAGAAAACCTTCTCTTCTGATTTCTCTTGTAGCTCATGTGTTGAGCATCCCCTCCTTCTTGTAAATTAAATAATTTATATTTATAAAGAATTATTACTACTTGCAGACCTCTTGTAAGTATTTACAGTTTTTTTTTAATTTTATATTTATTGTTTTTGTTTTTAAATTATGTTCATGTTTAGCCTAATAGGCTAAATAATTCATGTGTTGATTCATAAACTATTAATTATGCTAGCACGACTTTAATATGATTTATGGGTAGGATATATTAATATGGATCCAAAAGTTTAGATAGTTATTAACTGGCCTTAAAATTAAATTATGTTTTAGATATGTGGCTCTTGTCTGTAAGTCCCAGTTTTTAGCTATGAGAAAGGCGTTGTGATGGGCATGTTTGGAGTATTGTGTTTGAGTATAATTTGATAATTAGGTTGCCGATTTATTTCTAATATGTAGAATAACCTTAGAGATTCTTGTTAGCCGTGTCCTGGGCCCTTTTGTTATTCTTTTTAATATTGATGTGATGCGATGCACATACTATATGCGTACGATGACTTAAAAATATTAATTTTAAAATCAAAATAATTAAAGAATGGAGCTGTTGTAATTTTTAATTTGACTTTTTATATTTTTACAATTTAATCACGAAATTTTCTATTAATAAAATATATAACTATCTTAGTTAATAAAAAACACGACAGTTTAAATATTTAAAATATAGTATACATAAATTTAAATATTATTAATATTAAAAAATTTATAAAATAATTCATAAAAATTCATGATTAAATTTATATTAAAAAAATCATGATTAAATTGAAAAAATATAAAAAGATCATGTATTTAATTGATAAAAATATAGTTCATGATTTAATTGATAGAATATAAAAAGATCGTATATTTTTTTGATAAAAAGAAAAATTTGTGATTAAATTGAAAAAAAAGAGGAAAATATAGTGTATTTTAATGTAATTAACCCTAAAAAAATAAAAGGTACTCCCTCCGTCCCGGAGAGGTTGGTATAATTTTTTTTGGGCACGGAGATTAAGGAATATAATAATTGGATTAATTACTCATATGTAAACACTTTGTACCCCTAATTACTACTAGATACATTAATTTAAAATAATTACTATCATTAATTTAAAATAATTACTATCACATACAAAATATTAAAGTAAAATACCAATTATAACCCTAAACCCATACACTTTTAAACCACAAACCCTAACCCCACCCACCGCCGGACCACCGCCGGCGCCGCCGGTCGGTCGTCGGAATTCCGTACAGTCGCCGAAAAATTCCGTACATTAGCCGGAAAATTCCGTACTGCCGGCGGCCGATCGCCGGAAAATTCCGTACAGTCGCCGGAAAATTTCGTATCGGCGGTGGCCTATCGCAGAAAATTCTGTACCGCCGCCGGAGCTTCGCCGGACTACTACACTTTTTTGCTGCACACACTTTTTTTTACTGCACACACTTTTGTTACTGCACACAATTTGCTGCACACAATATTTATGTGCATCACATTGCAGGGGTAATATTGGAATATCACTATATATTTTTGTAGTTAGTAGTAATAGTTTTGTATGTTTGTATCTTATAGTAATTAAGGATTTTTTTTTGTACCTAGTAGTAATCCTCCCATAATAATCTTTAGTATACTAAAGGAAGGTTATGATTTGATGAGATGTCAACTTGAGAGTAATTTAGGGATGACTTGGCATTTTCTTAGAATTTTGAATTTATTTTACTAAACTTGCTAAGAAAGAGTTGAGTATTAACCAATTAAATTATTTCACTTTTTTTTATCTTATTTAAAAGTTAACTTAAAACTTTAAATGTTTTTTATTTTTTATTTTTAAATCGATTTTATATAAAAATTATATCAAATTAATCGTCTTCTCATGATCTTCAATTTGACATCCATATTACCAATATAATATAATTTAAGAAATAGATTCTTAAATTTAATAATAATTTTTTTATTAAAGATAAATTTTAATTAAAATTTATCAATAAATAAAATATTTTTAAATAGTAAGAAATTATTTATTCTATTTTTAACTTTATTGTAAGCAAAATATTTGTATAACATAAAAAATGGATAAAATATGAATATATGAAATTAATAAATAAATGTATACACAAATAAAAAACTCTTATTATCAATCATCATTTACTTTTATAAAAATATTTATGCTCAATAAATGAGAATATGTTAATTTAATAGTGTTATAATATATATATATATATATATATATATATATAGTAAACATTTAATAAACTATTTAGAATAATAAGATTTATATACTTTTATATATATATATATAATATTATTATTAATATATTTTATTATTATATATAAGAATACAAGGTCAAGAAACTATTTAGTAAACCACCAAAATAATTTAATTTCTTTTATTGTGAATTTTAATTTATTAATATAGGTGCAAGACTTCCAAAAGAAGACAATTGCAAAACTTCCAAAAGAAGATTGTGCAAGACTTCCACAAGAAGACATGTACAAAACTTCTACAAGAAGATTGATACTTGACTATATATAAGTGGTCATGGGCAAAGTATTATTGAGTCTCAAGGTAGGTTTGTGAATATGGTTGCCCATGTCGATTGCGGACTAAATATGGGGGCCGACGGCAATGTGGAGGAGCCGGCACTACTTAATGATCTCTCGAAGTCGTCGATTTATATTGGGGTCGGCGGCAATAGTGGAGGAGCCGACACTACTTAATGATCATCATCGATTTATTTCGTAGATTTGGTGGTCGCTTCGTCAATTGATCATTGGGAGATCTCTTATTATAAGACTAGGAGTTTCTTCATCATCAACCCCTCTTCATCAATTTATAGTTATTTGAAATTCTCATATAGCATTAGAAAAGTAGTTATTTGAAATTTAAAAAAAATATTATTAAATTTATCAATAAATAAAATATTTTTAAATAGTAAGAAATTTTTTATTCTATTTTTAACTTTATTGTAAGCAAAATATTTGTATAACATAAAAAAATGGATAAAATATGAATATATGAAATTAATAAATAAATGTATACACAAATAAAAAACTCTTATTATCAATCATCATTTACTTTTATAAAAATATTTATGCTCAATAAATGAGAATATGTTAATTTAATAGTGTTATAATATATATATATATATATATATATATATATATATATATATATATATATATATATATATATATATATATATAGTAAACATTTAATAAACTATTTAGAATAATAAGATTTATATACTTTTATATATATATATATATATATAATATTATTATTAATATATTTTATTATTATATATAAGAATACAAGGCCAAGAAACTATTTAGTAAACCACCAAAATAATTTAATTTCTTTTATTGTGAATTTTAATTTATTAATATAGGTGCAAGACTTCCAAAAGAAGACAATTGCAAAACTTCCAAAAGAAGATTGTGCAAGACTTCCACAAGAAGACATGTACAAAACTTCTACAAGAAGATTGATACTTGACTATATATAAGTGGTCATGGGCAAAGTATTATTGAGTCTCAAGGTAGGTTTGTGAAAATGGTTGCCCGTGTCGATTGCGGACTAAATATGGGGGCCGACGGCAATGTGGAGGAGCCGGCACTACTTAATGATCTCTCGAAGTCGTCGATTTATATTGGGGTCGGCGGCAATAGTGGAGGAGCCGACACTACTTAATGATCATCATCGATTTATTTCGTAGATTTGGTGGTCGCTTCGTCAATTGATCATTGGGAGATCTCTTATTATAAGACTAGGAGTTTCTTCATCATCAACCCCTCTTCATCAATTTATAGTTATTTGAAATTCTCATATAGCATTAGAAAAGTAGTTATTTGAAATTCTCATATAGAATTAGAAAATGTAAACAAAATATTGCAATGATAATTAAGAAAAAATTGCATATTTTAAAGATCGATAGATATCATGGTGAAATTAATAAAATAAAAGATAAATTTTTTTTTATCAATCATATATGATAAAGAAAAAGATACATATTTTAAAGATTGATAGTATGATAGAGAAAAAGATATATATTTTAAAAATCGATAAAGATACATATTTTAAAGATTGATAGTTAAAAAAAATAGCAATACGATACGTGATATATAGAAAAAGATACATATAAAAAAATTAGAGAAAAATATACATATAAAAAAATAGCAATAGAGTAGAATGAAAAAATAGATGATTGTAAATTTAAAATTTGATAGTAAAAAAAAAATAGCAAGAGATGAATAAAAGAAAAAGACATATAAAAAAAATAGAGAAAAATATATATATATATACTATATACTAAAGGAGGGTTTTGGATTTATTATATGGCATCATGTGAGTAATTTAGGTGATGTGTCATTTTTATAGATTTTTGAATTTTTTTTAATAATAAACTTGCTTAGGAAGGAAGATAATGTAGTTACTTTATTTTAAATAACCAATCAAAATATTTCATTTTTCTTTATCTTATTTAAAAATTTACCTAAAACTTTAAGTGTTTTAAATTTTTTATTTTTAAATAGAATTTATATAAAATTATATCAAATTAATTGTCTTTTCATGATCTTTAATTTGACATCCATATTACTAATAATATATGATTGGAGAAATAGATTTTTAAATTTAATAACAATTTTTATATTGTAAAATATTCTTTAATAAAATATATTAATAAATAAAATATTTTTAGAAGAGTAAGAAATTATTTAATAGATTTAATATATTTATCCTTAGAATTTTAAGTTTAATAAATTTAGTTTATTATAGAATTCTAAATGAGGAATTTCATGAAAAAATAAATCTTAGTTTAATATTAATTAATTTTCATAATTTTTTTATTGTTAATTATTTATTTTATATTTATTTTATTATTTTTAATAATTAATTTTAATTATACAATAATTTATAATTATTATATACATTTATTGATTTTATTTATTAAATGATAATAGTTAGGGATGATAATGAAATGGGCATTTTAAGTATCTATTCTATCCAAATCTTAATAGGGCACGTATGGGTAATTGTAAACGGGTTTGAGACGGATACAAATAGTTGTGAAAATCACATTAGGGTTTGGAACGAGTACGGATAATACCGCAATACCCTCGGGTACTATAAAAAAAGATATTAAACCAATGATTGTACTATTTTATGAACAACTTATGGTATAAATGACAGTGATAACAATTTATATCGAAATTAATAATATTTTATGGCGAAAGTGATAAGTATTATAAAAAGTGTAAAATGATTTCACGTGAAGCGGTTTCATGCCAGACCTATCATGTTACATATTAATGAATAAAAGAATTTATAAAGTTTGTTAATAATTTTTTTCCAGATTTTTACTTAATTTTTTAATAAATTACTGAATATAAAAAAATATATACAAATGTATATACCCTAAACTCTAAAACCCTAAACCCTAAATTTAGGGTTTATGGTTTTAGAGTTTAGGGTTTAGGGTTCTTAATAAATATTAAGAAATACATATATACATTAGTATTGAATAAAATTAATATAGATGGGTGTACGCGTGTATTCGAATGCATGAGATAATTCATTATTATTTTAAATATTCGTTTTGTCATTTTGATCTTTCCCATTACAAAGTACTATTAATTTCTTTTTATATAAATGAGATATATATACAAAATTATATTAAAGATATGGGTGCACAACATGTCCCGAGAACACACAAATTTTTGTCTTATTATAATCCTTATTCTACCAATAAAGTTAGATATTTTTATTAAGGTTAGGTCTTGCATGAGACCATCTCAAATGAGGTCATTTTTCGCTTTTTAAAATAGTTATCATTCTCGCTATAAAACATTATCACTTTGGCTATAAAATGTTATCACTTTTTATTTATACTATAAACTGTTCATGAAATAGTATTATCACATTTCATTAGTTTACTATCACTTTCCTATATAAAAGTTATCAATTTCTCACCGTTTCACATAAGCCCTTATGTGAGACGGTCACACGCAAGTCTTTGTCTTTTATTAATATAAATTATAACTTTTAATATTTTTCAATTTCATTAATATGTTTTAAAAATAATAATTTAATAATCCCGCGTAACGTGTTACGCGGGTTTCGTACTAGTTTAATATAAAGTGAAGTAAAGTGAAGTGAGAGAAATAATATTTAATGTGTAGTGAGTAGTTGTATTAGAGGTGATATGTGGGGGCCATGAGAATAGATTAATTGTTTTTGGGTGGGTCCATGTATTAAAAAGGAAATGTGTCAACTTTAGTGGGACATACCAAAAAGGAAAGTGTGTCAACTTGTATGGGACGGATGGAGTATTTATTTTCACATCTTTACCAATCTCTTGTGTAAACACTGATTCTTCGTTTAATTAATAAAAATTTATTTTTCTGCCAAAAAAAAAAATCTGTACACAATGAATGTAAAAAAGCCTCAGGCTAATTTGATAATCATAATTTTTTTCCAAACCAAGTTCTACCTACATTAAAATATTAAAATCTTTAATGAAGTTTTGAAATATATATCTTGTCAAGCCCAGATCCAGCAAGGTGTACCAGTGAAAGCTAATTCTAAACTTCTAAATCTTCAAATTTTAACTTTTTTAAACTTGAAGATTTGCCAAAATATTTTGAAGATTTGTTCAAAAGTGAGGTTAAATGATAATAATAATAGGAGATGGATGATGGTGGTTATGTTATGCAGATGGCGAAATAATAATGAAAAAGTGAAAGATTAGTAAAGCTGTGATAAGCAGAAACAAATTAAATACTATATACACATTATTATTATGTATGTAAATGTAAAATCATATATATATTACCTTATTCAGAATGCTTAGCGAACAAAGGAAAGACGATGAGGAATACTGCGTGTTGAGAGACTTTTATTTTTCAGGTTATTCTCCCAATTTTCCTATGCCACTTATTTTCAATTTATCATTTGAATTCTATTTTTATGAATCATATAATTCATATCAATTACTCCCTCCGTCCCATAGAAGTTGACACACTTTCCTTTTTGGTTTGTCCCACTAAAGTTGACACATTTCCTTTTTAATACATGGGCCCCACACAAAAACAATTAATCTATTCTCATGGGCCCCCCATATCACCTCTAATACAACTACCCAATACACATTAAATATTATTTCTCTCACTTCAATTTACTTCACTTTATATTAAATTATTATACTCCTTAATTTTCGTGCAAAAAAAAAATTATACCAACTTTATCGGGACGGAGGGAGTATTAAAGCAGTCTGCTTTCTCTAAGGGTCCAGACAAATATGATTGTATCAATTATTAAAGCGATCTTGTATTTTTAAGGGTCCCAGATCTACCCAATTTCTATGACACATCACATGCTATTTTAACGAATTGATGCATAGAGGTTGAGTTAAATGACAGCTATATCCTTTGCCAAATTTGATTTTGATCCCAAATTATTTAAAATTTTAAGTTTACTCGTAACTATCTCAAAAATTTAGATTTGTCCCAAAATTAATTTTTTGTTGCAAATTATCCCATAACTCTTAAAAATTTTAAGATAATTTGGGACGATTTTGAAAATTTTTCAGGAGTTATGAGACGATTTGCGATGAAAAATTAGTTTTGGTTAGAAATCTAAAATTTTGAAATAGTTACATGACTAAACTGAAAAATTTAAGTAATTTGAGATGAAAATCAAAATTTGCAAAAGATTTTGCAAAAGTTATGAGACTGAAAGTGCATTTAACTCATAGTATAAGTTTGAGCAATACTTGCACTAGACCATGACAGTTTTACATTTTCTTAAACAATTATCATCTTTTTTTCTTATTAAGGATTTTATCACTTTATTTAGAAATGTTAACACTTTTGTTTATATTGCTAATTGTTTATGAAATAATTTACTGTACCACGCATTATCACTAATTCGAGTATTAATTTTTATTAAAATATTATTATTTTTTATTCATTTTATAAAAATTTTCTCATAATACGATCTTCTACAAGTGTGTGCGTATAAATTTTTGTAATATTCTTGGGGAGATTGTAAATTAAAATTTACATGATATTCTACATTTTTTTAATCTATTTAAATATTTTTTAAAATTACACTCGTAATCGAGATTTTAGATAGCTACTCTCTCGGACCCTCCCCATCCCACTCCACTGTGTAAATTTGCTTTACGATTATTAAACAAGTAAATATATACTTATTTTATTGATTTTTTAAAATAATTTAGTATTTTTATATAAAAAGGGTAAGTTTTTTGTGAGACCATTTCACATACACGTAAGCCCTTATGTGAGATGAATAAAAAGTGATAATATCATTAATGAAAAGTGATACTCAATCGATGAAAAGTGATAATGTTGCAGTAAGCTAACACTATTTTGTTTGAGTGAGTTTCATGCAAACCTGGTTTACATGTAAACTCTATTTTTTAAAATTATTCTCTAATATATAAAAAATTACTCTTTGAAAAATAATAATTTTTATATAGAAGAGTATTAATTCATGTCTCTAAACAGTAATTTTTCATGTATTAAAAAGTAATCGATAAATCAGGATTTATAATAATTTGAAGAGTAGTTTTTTAATTTAGAAGAGTAACAATTATCATGTATTAAAAGTAATCGATAAATCAGGATTTACAAGAATTTGAAGTGTAGTTTTTTAATTAAGAAGACAACAATTTAAGGGCTAAAACATAATTTTTTATGTACTAAAGAGTAACAAGGTTTACGTATTAATATATATAAGTTTGTTTTACTTAGATTCTCCCTATTTAAAATTTAAAAAATGTAAAGATCATTATATTCCTTAAGACAATAACTTCGTTGCGACCCGTTGTATATTTCAATTCATAGGACCGCCCTACCCCAAAATTCGCCATTGCATGATTAATTACTGATTGTTTAATTATGAAAAATTACTCATAGGTACACTCTTTGTATCCCTAATTACTATGAGATACATTGATTTAAAATAATTACTCTTACATACAAAATATTAAAGTAAAATACCAAATATAACTCTAAATTCATATATTTTTAAATCACAAACTCTAAACCCTCACCCACTGCATGTAGGAGTAAAAGGTTGGAGGGATATGTATAGGTATTTATGAACGAGTGTAGAAGTTGGTGAGTTAGGTAAACAAAATGTGATAGAGGAAGTTTGAAGGAAGAACAAGGTTTAGAATAAACATACTTTACTAAACTTTTAGTTGTGTACTATAAAATGATAAATCATGCACCTATTTATAGTAATCAAGAGTACAATCTCTAATATTCTAGATCATTCTATACTAGTTTCATCTAGATAATTCTTATATTGATCACATGTGAATATTTTCTAGATAATTTTTTTCATCTACATCACTCTAGATTATTCTTTCTCCTTTTCCTTAATTTCTCATTCTAGAGAATTCTAGTTTACAAATGTCTCCACCAATCTAGAAGATTCACATCTTTCCAAGTTATCTAGAATTCTCATGACATCTCCACAAAATTAAGTTTAATATTCAACATCCCCTTTTATACTTGATTTTGCATTCCAAGCATACTTCGTAATCTTGCGAACTCTTCATACTTGAGCGGCTTCGTGAAAATGTCGGCTACTCGATCTTGTGATTTTACGTACTCCACTTGAACTTCTCTCTTTGCAATACATTCTCTGATGCAGTGGAAGCGAGTGTCTATGTGCTTGCTCTGATTATGAAATACCAGATTATTTGCCAACGCAATCGCCGACTTGTTGTCCACACAAATCCCTGTAGGATTCTCTTGTGACCATCCGAGCTCCCGTAAAGTCTTCTAAGCCATATAGCATGGCCAACATTGGATGTGGTGGCTACATACCCGACTTCACATGTAGATAATGTGCCTATTGGTTGCTTCTTCGACATCCAAGTGAAATCAGTGTCTCCCATGAAGAACACAAATCCACTTGTACTTTTTCGATTATCATTATCTCCAGCCCAATCGCTATCACTATAGCCCATGATGAGTGTGTAAATTCACGTGTTTCGAGCCCGAATTCATATAATAATGGTGTGTTAGATGGTTGTAATTTGATATGAATCGATATATATTGTGGAAAGTCACGAGTTAGGTGTCTTCAAGGTTATTTGAGTTGATTTTCGAAGGAAAACGAGTTAGAAGTGATCATATCCGGAAAAAGGAGATTCAGAGGCTCAATTCGACCAAGCAGGAGCTTGGTTCGACCAAGAAGAAGAAGGTTCGACTAGCACCTGTGGTCGAACCGATTGAGAAGAAGCGCTGGGAGTGTAGTTCGACCATGACATTGTGGTTCGACCAAGCCATTTGGTCGAACCGTGGTCGAACCAGAAGCCTAAAGGGAAGCACCTGTAGTTCGACTAGAGAGTATGTGATTCGACCAGAATTCTGGTCGAATTCGGAACCTGCAACCAATTTGCTGGTCGATTCGACCTAGGATTCAACCAGCTGAGGATGATTCGACCTGGTCTATTGGTCGAACTGAGGTGCTAGAACTTACCATATTTGTATTTTTACCCTTCATTGCGTGTGTTCACTAAAGAAGCCCATCCAAGGCCCGTAAGGAGAGTTTACAAGTATAAAAGAAGAGTTTTTGCAGGAGAACAGGGGATTGATAACCAATTCATCATCCATTGACCACCGAAACCCTACCGCCATCCGAAGGAACTGTGGAGAGAGGTTGGTCTATCGTACCAAGTGAGAATCAAGTGAAGATTCAAGATGGAGAGAGTCGCAATGGCGCCCGCATCTAGGGTTAACTTCGCTACTTAATTTATCTTGTCATTTTTAAGACTATGGGTAAGATCCTACCAACCACCATGATTGTTTGTAGATCAATTATGGGCTAGAACAACTTCGGTAGTTCTAGGGTTATGAAGGTTTTACGAGTTAATTGAATTTTCATGTGTAAACTTCGTACAACACTACTTGTGGTTTATTTTATATAAGACTGTGCTTTATAAATTTATAATCACAGTCGTTTTGTGCATCATTAACTATTATGTAGAGTCAGAATATATATCTTGGTTATTGATTGAGTGCGTTTACTGCTGAGTAGGATTAGATGTTATAATTCTAAGAGAATGGATTCCGAAGTCTTATTAGAACTATCTTATATAAATACTTGTTAATTGAATGTTATTCGGGTTAATAAGTAGGATAAAAAGTATAACTTCATAGTACCTAAAAAGTGAGATCATATCGGGTTAGAGTACTAAGTGCACGAGAAATAATTGATACTGATAGTACCTAGAAAGGAGGGTGAATTATATCTCTTGCTCCAAGGATATTCACACGTGTCATACGCACGTTTACTTGTGTCTATAGAGTGAACTTGCATGGTTTAGTGATGCGTCCATAAACCACAAGGCAGAGTCGGACATCAACACATGGAAAGAAAATTAATAAGTAAAACTAGATGACCCGAAGAACTACCTAATTTCTCACTTGATCACAGTCATATTATCTCTATTACTTGTTTACTTTATTTGCTATTTTAAATATTTGCTATTTAGTTAATTAATCACCACAAATAAATTGCCAACATAGTCTTAATAAATTAGAATATAACTGAATTAATAATAATCCATCTTTCGGGTTTGATAATCACTTGGTTGCCCATCGAAACTACAATTGATATCCTTACACTTGAGGAATAATATTTTGTGTTGAGAAAACGCTCATCAAGTTCTTGGCGCCGTTGCGTGGGGACGGTATTAATTGTTAATTAATTATTTCTAGTTCAATTAGGACTACTTTATTCTTGTTTTCTTTTCTTTCTAACTTTGAATTTTTCTCAGGTGTATGCACACTAGATCGAAGGGATCTAATCTAGAACCTTTTGATCCAGAAATAGAGGCATCAGCGAGGAAAATGAACGCTAAGAAGAAGAAGAACAAGGATAAGAACAAGAAGCCAACCGATAATATTGATCAAGTAGTTGACGTTGGAGAGCAGAACTCAGAAGCGATTGAAGCTAAACCCGAAGTTAATTTGGAGGTAGAAGCAGTCAACATGGCAATGAATCCGGATACACTTGCCATCCGTGAAGTCTTTAAGAACAACGGAGGAGGCAAGCGGGGCTGTTAGGAGCAAGAGGGGCTGGAGCCGATTTTGATATGCACCTTGCTCTTATCAGCATGATAGAAAGGAGTCCTTTCTCTGGGAGAATCTTTGAAGATCCTCAGCACCATCTAAATAAGTACCTTGGGTATGCAAGTACACAAAAAGATGCAGGAGCTCATGAGGATGCGAGGAAGATCATCTTATTTAAGTTCTCACTGAATGAAAAAGTGAGAGATTAGTACGATAATCTTAATGCTGCTGAATGTGATACCTGGGAGAAGTTGAAAGTGAAATTCTTGGAGCGAAACATGCCACCTTCAAAGGTGTTCAAGATGAAACAAGAAATCAATCAATTTGCTATCCAAGGTAATGAGAAATTTTATGAGTCTTGGGACCGATTCAAGGATGTGCTTCGGAAGTGTCCACATCATGGGTTATCTAAAGCTCAATATATCAGTATTTTCTACAATGGGTTTGACTGCGATTCTCGAGTGTTACTTGATGCTTCTTATAATAGAGCATTGCTTACAAAGTCATCCGTTGAGGCCAAAAAGCTCTTTGAGGATATTTCGATGAATTCAAGAGATTGGCCGACTGATAGAGTGAGAGGCACTTATGTTCTTGGTAAACTAGCATAGGTTGAGCATACTATGGTGAAGTCGGGAAGAGATGATGAGATCGGCTCTAGTTTGACTAATATTAGCAAGCTACTAGAGTCTCAGCAAAAGCAGATCATGGACTTATCGCAGCGAGTACCAATGATGCAACAGGATGTTGGCTATGAAGAAGATAGGAGATAGAAGATTCGAACTATGCCATGGGTCAAAGTATTCAAGGAACGAGGTTCAAAAATCAAGGAAACCGAAATTATCAAGGGAACTACAATAATCGTGGTCCACCAGGTAATTATCAACAACCGAGGAGGCTGGAGTTTTTGTGGAGTAATCCAAATAATGCAGTACAACCTCCTATTGGTGTTGATCCAGGCGCTAATGTGGAAGAAGGAAAATGGAGTTTCGAGGATACGGTGAACATGTACATGGCAAGGAATGATGCAAGAGAAGATCGTCTTGAGGCCAAGTTAGAAAAGAAGATTGATGCCAATCATGAGGATATTTCTAAGAAAGTTAAAGACCTTACGTTGTTCATGGGCGAGATGGCAGGAAATGTGAACAAATTGACTCAAACTATTGAGAAAGGGAAGTTTCTGTCGTAAAGTATTGAGAATCCAAAGTCTTGTCATGCCATTACAATGAGGTCTGGGAGGCAGTACGAGGGACCAATGAGGCCGGAATCAAAATTTGAAATGACAGGAGCCCGATTGGACCCCAATTTGACCAACACAGATGGTCGAACTACACAGGAGAGGTCGAACCAGGCACCTGGGCGACATCCGAAGGTTGCTAAAGAGCAGTTCGACCAAAAAAAGGCTGGTTCGACCAAAACCACTAGTTGAACTCAGGTCGAACCACCATGTCCAGAGCACTCTACTTTGTCTGAAGCTCGGTTCAACCATGATCACTATGATTCGACCAAAAAGGTTGGTCAAACTATTATTGAACCGACTTGTACGGGAGAAAATGCACTTTCAGACGCACAGTTCGACCATTACTCACCTGGTTCGACCAGTTCCCCTGGTCGAACCATGGTCAAACCAAGTCGTTCTATACTGTTTTCCACATTGAATGTTGTACATGATGATTCCACTCCTGTACCATCCAATGAGAAGAATAATGAGTTCATAGCAGAAAAGAAATGGGAAAGAGCCAAGATATTGAGGGCTGAAAAGGATAAAGCGGAGAAAGTTGAACGCGATGAATAGGGGATTCCCAAAACAAAGATACATCCACCGTTCTCTTACAAACTAGTTAAGAAGGGATTGGAAGAGAAGTTCAAGAAGTTTTCAGAGATCATTAACAAAATAAGCTTGAACATTCCTTTCTCTGAAGCAATCCTGGAGATGCCGCATTATGCCCGTTTTCTGAAGGATATACTTTTGAAGAAAAGAAGCTTGAATGGAATTGAAACAGTAAATTTGTAGGAAAATTGCAGCTCAATCATTCAAAGAAAGCTGCCAGCTAAGTTGAAGGATCCGGGAAGCTTCACTATCTTGTGTGAAATTGGAAAGGGGCTGGCATGTCGAGCCTTGTGCGATCTTGGGGTAAGCATTAATTTGATGCCCTTGTCTATATTTCAAAGACTTGGTTTAGGGGAGTTAACTCCCACAACGGTTGCTCTACAACTGGCGGATAGGTCCATGACTTTTCCGAAGGGTATTATTGAAGATGTTCTTGTCAAGGTAGAGAAGCTTGTTCTTGCTTGAAATGGAAGATGACAAGGATAATATCCCTTTGATTTTAGGGAGACCATTCCTTGCTACTGCTGGAGCGATGATTGATGTTCAAAAGGGTAAGCTACGACATATGATGGATAAAGAAGAGGTCTTATTCAACCTAGACAAAGCGATGAAGATTCCTATGGAGACACAATGTCACAGTATTGATGTAGTGGAGGAGATTGTGAAAGAAGATATATCTCTGATCCTGTCCAAGGATCCTCTTGAGACATGTTTGGCAGAGTCTCTTACTTTTCCTACCACGGACCTAGATGAACTCTCCAACGAGGTATGTATCGATTTTCTTAAAAATTTACTTGCTTTGGGTGATGATAGGTATGAGTCGAAGAGGACCAAGTTTGAAGAGGTGAAATGGACTAGAAAATACTTGCCTTTGGATAAAGAAAGCACGATCAAAGAAGAAAAGAAAGAGGAGTTGAAACCGCTACCGGAGCACTTGACGTATGCCTACCTAGATAAAAATAACACCTATCCGGTAATTGTATCTTCTTCCCTTGATGACGATCAACTTGAGGAATTGTTAGATGTGCTTAGAAAGTATAAGTCTGTGATTGGTTGGTCTCTTGATGATTTAAAAGGTATTAGTTCATCATATTGCATGCCTAGGATAAGATTGTTAGATGAGGCTAAGAATAGTATTCAGAATCAGCGGAGGGTGAATCCCGCTATTCAAGAAGTGATTAGGAAGAAAATCTTAACATGGCTAGATGCAAGAATTATACATCCCATTAGTGATAGTCCCCATATGAGTCCATTGCATGTTGTAGCTAAGAAGGGGGGCATGACTATTGTAAAAGCTGAGGATGGAGAGACATTAGCCACTAGGATTCCTATGGGATGGCGTGTGTGTACGGATTACAGAAAACTAAATGAAAATACATGCAAAGAACATTTTCTCCTTCCTTTCATGGATCAAATGCTTGATCGTCTTGCAGGGTATGAGTTTTATTGTTTCTTGGATGGGTACTCAGGTTATAATCAAATCATGATTGCACCCGAGGACCAAGAAAAGACCACTTTCACTTGCCCGTATAGAACTTTTGCCTTTCAGAAGAAGCCTTTTGGGCTATGTAATGCACCTGCTAGATTTCAGTGTTGCATGATGACCATATTTGATGGGTTGATAGAGAAAATTATGGAGGTGTTTATGGATGACTTATCTATGTTTGGTTCCTCCTTTGATATTTGTTTATCTAACCTAGCTATTGTTTTGAAGAGATGCCAAGAAACTAATTTTGTCTTGAATTGGGAGAAGTGCTACTTCATGGTGAGAGATGAGATTTTTCTTGGCCATCATATTTCGGCCAAGGGATTGCAGGTGGATAGAGAAAAGGTGGTGGCGATTGAGAAGCTTCCACGACCTACTAATGAAATGGGAGTGCGGTCCTTCCTTAGACACGCAGGATTCTATAGAAGATTCATAAAAGACTTCTCAAAATACTCCAAGCCCTTATCTCATTTACTTGAAAATGATGTTCCTTTTGTTTTTAAGGAAGAGTGTCTAACAGCTTTTTAGGTTTTGAAAGAAGCGCTTATTACTGCACCTATCTTGATCACAGCGGATTGGACTCAGCTGTTTGTACTTATGTGTGACGCAAGTGACTTAGCACTTGGAGTGGTGCTTGGGCAGTTGAGGGAAAAGAAGTTCTGCACCATTTACTATGCGAGTAAGACTTTTGATACTGTACAAAAGAACTACACTGTTACTGAAAAAGAGTTTCTAGCTGTGGTGTATGCATTTAATAAGTTTCGACAGTATTTGATGGGAATGAAGACTATAGTATATACGGATCATTCTGCGATCCGATACTTGATAAAGAAGAAGGAAACGAAGCCAAGGATCATTAGATAGATTCTTCTTCTACAAGAATTTGATATGGAGATCCGAGATAAGAAGGGTACGGAGAACATTTTGGCGGATCACCTATTGAGTTTGGAGACAAGGGAGCACTGTGATGATTCTTTCGATTACATAGAGGAAATGTTCCCTGATGAGAAGATAATGGCAGTGTTTGTTGAAGGAGCTGAAAGAGCATGTATAGTGGCTGCCCAAGGGATGGATCCATGGTATGCGGACTTTGTGAATTACATTGCCGTAGGAGAAATTCCAAGGGATCTCAACCGATATGAACTTGCGAAATTCAAAAGGGATGTTGAGATATTTATATGGTATGATCCATTTGTCTACAAGATATGTATGGATTCTATCGTCTGTAGGTGTGTGCCCGAGATGGAGATGGAGAGTGTTCTTGATTTTTATCATGCACAACCTAACGGGAGGCACTTCGGAGCTCAAAAGATGGCAGCGAAGGTACTTCAATATGCTCTTTATTGGTCTACTTTGTTTAAGGATTGTAAAACCTATGTGGCGACATGCGATAGATGTCAAAGGATGGGGAACATAAGTAGAAGAGATGAGATG
This sequence comes from Pogostemon cablin, assembly GCA_023678885.1. Lineage (NCBI taxonomy): Eukaryota > Viridiplantae > Streptophyta > Magnoliopsida > Lamiales > Lamiaceae > Pogostemon > Pogostemon cablin. The sequence continues at coordinate 23,502,899 of CM042959.1, forward strand.
CCACTTCAGTCGAGCATTGTTGTTGAGATCTTCGATGTATAGGGGATCGATTTTATAGGACCTTTTCCCCCATCTAATGGATTTCTCTATATCTTTTTAGCAGTTGATTATGTTTCTAAGTGGGTGGAGGTCATTCCCACTCGTGTGAATGATTCAACGACTGTGTTGTCTTTCTTGAAGAAATATATATTTGCCTGTTATAGAGTTTCGAGAGCACTAATGAGTGATGGAGGGTCACACTTCACCAACAAGCTTCTTGAAAAAGTTCTCAAGGATTATGGTGCTAAGCATAGGGTTACTACACCCTATCATCCTCAAGCGAATGGGCAAGCTGAAGTCTCCAACCGGCAAGTGAAGCAAATCTTGGAGAAAGTAGTCAAAACCCAGAGGAAGGATTGGGCTATGAAACTTGATGATGTTCGGTGGGGTTTCCGGACTGCTTATAAGACGGTGTTGGATATGTCACCATATCAAATTGTCTATGGGAAGCCGTGCCACTTACCTATAGAAATCCAACACAAAGCATTTTGGGCATTGAGAAGCTTGAACTTGTCTCTTAAAGATGTGAAGGAGTTGAGAGTAACTCATATCAATCAATTGGATAAGGTCCGGAATCGAGCTTACATGAATTCGGTGATTTACAAGGAGAGAATGAAGAAATGGCATGATTCGAAGATCAAAGGTGTTCAAGCAAGGTGATGAGGTATTACTTTTTAACTCTCGTTTGAAGCTTTTCGCAGGAAAATTGAAATCGAAGTGGACGGGGCCATTCATTATCCATAGAGCCTGCAGAGGGGGGAGTTTTGAGCTTATTGACAAAGATGGGGACATTATCGTGGTGAATGGGCATCGTTTGAAGCATTACAAGTCACCGGATGATGCTTGCATCATCTTTGAATATACCTTGCACTAAATTGGTATCGTCGTGACTCTCCGACGTTAAACAAGAGCGCCTGTTGGGGGCTTTCCATCCCATCTTATTATTTTATTTCTTTAGTGTGAGTAAGAAATTTTTATATTTGAAGTGCTTACTTATCGGCAATTACATCTCTTTGCAGACTTAGTTTCCACTATAGTTTCTACTAAGTTTGGGGGGGTATGATGTACTTACCTCATTGAAGCATGAAGAGTATAATCTTTTCTTTGTAACGTTTGTTAGGGGATTTGATTTTTTACGGCATATTAAAACTTTAACCGGTTTGAATGTGTCGATTTTTTACAACTTGCCTAATGTTTAGTGGTGTTTTATCTTGTTTTTGAGTGTCGTATGCGGAGTTACACATAAATATTGAGTTTTAAGATTGATTATCGACTAAGTTTTGCTCTGTTTTGGTACCTAATATTCGTTTTTGAGCTTGAAGTGTACAGGGATAAAGAAAATTCAACTTTGGAGCATCAGATGTTCGATTCGACCAAAGGTTTGGGTCGAATCGAGGAGCTCAAGTCGAACGGGTGATCAGAGAGTTTTGTACAGGTCTGTTTGACTAAGAAGGGTTTAGTTCGACAAAAGTGTAAGTCGAACTGAGGTCGAATCGCAGACCTGAGAGTTTGTACATGAGAGTTCGACCACGATCATATGGTTCGACCAAGCTATTTGGTCGAACCATGGTCTAACTGAGTTGCTGAAGGCCTCCAGAAACATGGTTCGACCACGATAGATCTGTTCAACCACTCCGATAGGTTGAATCGTACCAGGTAAGTCAGTTTCAAAACTTGTTTTTCATCCCCATTCGATCACTTTGCACACCATGTTCACCCGAATTCTTCTCGAATCAAAAACCCTTCCTTCCAATCTTCAATTTCATTCGATTTCACTCCGATTAAACCATATTCCACACTCTATATATTTAGGTTTTTGCGATTTTGGAGTGTTTAAGTGGCAAAACTAGAGTTTCGAGGCGAATTTGAGAATTTTTCACATTTGTTCATCTTAAGCCATGTCCGGTTCAAAAGGTATGCGTTCTCGACTCTATTTCCCTAGGATTGAAGTTCAAATTGTTTGATTACAAGTGGGTAAGTAGATTCATGGTGTAATTTGAATTTTTATGTACAATTTCATATGAACAATTGATGGGATCGATTTTGATTGTTAAATTGTTGTTAAACCTTGATGTTTACATGAAGTTAGGAGTAATTTGAGTAGTGTGAGATTGAGCATGTTGGATTTTGAGTAAATTGTTTGAATTGTTAATGCATGCTAGTGGTTGATAGCATCGTTCGCATCGTTGGTTGTTCTAATTGCATAATTGATGTTGGAATGGAATTGAGTAAACATGAGAGTTGAATTATTGATGTATGGGAATGAAATATGCCTGTTTGGATTGACTATGCATTGAGAAACTTGAAGTCTTGAGTTGAGTTGAATGTTTAGTTGATTATGAATTAGTTTGGTTTGCTTTTCTTGTTTTGTTAATATTGAAGTATTGTTTTCAGGAAAAGGAAAGGAAGCCGAGGTTCGCTCCAAAAAGAGGTAAGATAGGCCATCTCGTGAACATGAGGTGACAAAGAAGTTAAGGCTTAAGAAGAGGTTGCCTGGTGACTTCAAGATTCGGATGAATGATTAGGAAGAGATCAAGGAGCGATGGGGTGATATGTCTGACAAGATTGCTTGGACTAGGTCCCCGGATGATGGAGCTATGCTTACAATGAATATCCGAGAGGATATTATGTGGATGTTTGACCAAGTAGGTATCCGACATTTTATGGAGCTTAAGAAACCTACGTATTTCCATGTGGCTGCAGAGGTTCTGTGTTCGATTACCATCAAAAAGGGTTCGAGTGCCCTCCCCTATGAATGCATGTTTCAGCTTGGAAGAGAAATGAAAACATGGTCAGCTGAGGATTTCAACAGACTGTTTGAAACTCCAGTGGGGATCTCAAGAAACAAGAATGGATATTTCAACGCATATAATTTTTAGAGAGTGATTTCTGCAGAGGATATGGATTTTAAGACGAAGGATGCTCGTGCTTCGTTGATTAGGAACCCCATGCTTCGGTATATGGATAGAGTGTTGAGCAACACATTGTTTGCTTGATCCGAAGGGAGTTGCGTATCTAGAAGGGAGCTGTACATTCTTTGGTGCATGATGAACGGAGTGGGATTCAATGTGGGGTCATACCTGATTCAACAGCTGTATAAGTTTCGGAGTTCATCGTTTTAAAGGGTGAATATTGGAGGCTTGCTTACTCTGGTGGCTGAGAGGTATCACATGGACTTTATGGGCATTACACCTATTGGGGAAGATCCGGATCTAGTTATGAGTGCTTGTGTTAAAGGTGGATTTGCCCATCATCGTGGTGGAGATTGGTTTTACACTCGGGGATCTAAGCCCTTTTCGTTTATGCTTCCATACTATGTGAGGGGTCTAACTACGATCCAGGATGAAAATAACATGTTGATGAAGACACTGGCGCACCAAGCCTTATCGATCACATGCTTGAAAAATGGTGATTGGAGGACCGTGGCGCAGATGTACAATGTAGGTATGTATGATGAGCTACAAAGGATCGTTGATGAAGCGGAGCAGCCGCCACAACCACAGCCATAACAGCAGCAGCATGGAGCCGATCTGGTATATCCCGAGATGGATGTTCCACACCAGCAGGAGATGCCACCACGACCCATTCCAGCAGTGCCACAGCAGCAGTGGGCTGGCCATGATGCTTATTATCAGGAGCAATTTCGCTTGATTCATGAGCATTTCGCCACATTAAACGCGAATCGGTAAGAGATAAATAGGCAGCTGGAATTGGCGAATGCGAACTATGCCACACTTGATGCGAGGTATAACACGCTGTAGGATAACTATGTGGAGATGGATAGGAGATTAGAGAGGATGCATGTAGATGAGCGCAAGTTGGATAGGAAGCTTAATAGCCTTCATAGAGATTTGGATCGACTGTGCTCGGAGATGAGTGATGGTGATGATGAGGAGGATGTGAGCGATGATGATGCTCCAGAGAAGTAGTGGTGTCAGGTTTTTATCATTTGTCCGTTTCATCTCATCTCCGTTCTCTTTATCGTTACAGGTTGGGTATTTGTGGGGTGAGTGGCATGTACATATATTATGTTATTCTGAGGTAGTGTTGGATTGAGATGTGGTTTTTGATAGTTTAGGATAGATTGGTGGGAGATGCTTGTATTGATTATCATGTTATGTGGGCTCTTGGCATTAGTGTGTTGCATTCATATTTTACATGTGTTAATTTTTATTGATGAGAAGCATGTACAACTTGATAAGTATATGGAGTTCATTGTGAAATTGATCTTGATTATATGCTATAAGGAGTACTTAGGATTCTATATATCCATGTGAGAATTTGAACCATATGAATCATGCTTGATCATGATAGGTTATTCTTGTGAGAATCATTCATATGACCGTATTCTAGAACTTGGCTTGGAGTGTTGTGTGAGACTTATGATTGATGAGTTATTAGGACATGATCTTAGGCCATTATTGTTTAATTGAGTCACTTAGCTGAAATTTTACCTTCCGTTATATATATTTTTTATCATTGGAAGCCCTTTTGAGCCTTAAAAAGCTTTTTCTTTGGCAAGCCTTGATAAAAAGCCTTAGTTTACCTGTACTTGAGCCTTGTTGAATACCCTATTCATTTGTAGAGAATTGAGGTAAATAAGTACTAGCAAGAATGAAGAAGGTAGACGATTGGTTGAGAAGCATGAAAAAGGGAAAAGTATGGTTAAATCTTGTTTAGGGGTAGTGCCTGAAACTAGTACCCTTACTGCTTAGAAGGGTAGTGCTGCATGTGTGATTATGTGTTGTATTTGGGGTGGTAGCTGAGTGAATTTTACACTACTCTATGATTTTTGATGTCGTTACCTCGGGACGAGAAATATGTAAGTTTGGGACCTAGGATTCGACCAGCTGAGGATGATTCGACCTGACCTATTGGTTGAACTGAGGTGCTGGAACTTACCATATTCGTATTTTTACACCTTCATTGCATGTGTTCACTCAAGAAGCCCATCCAAGGTCCGTAAGGAGAGTTTACAAGTATAAAAGAAGAGTTTTTGCAGTAGAACAGGGGATTGATAACCAATTAATCATCCATTGACCACCGAAACCCTATCGCCATCCGAAGGAGATGTGGTGGTCTATCGAACCAAGTGAGAATCAAGTGAAGATTCAAGATGGAGAGAGTCGCGACGGCGCCCGCATCTAGAGTTAACTTCGCTACTTAATTTATCTTGTAATTTTCAAGACTATGGGTAAGATCCTACCAACCACCATGATTTTTTGTAGATCAATCATGGGCCATAACTGCTTCGGTAGTTCTAAGGTTATGAAGTGTCGGGTGCCCAATGGTGCAAAGTGTGTTTTTGGTACGATGTTATCCTAAGTGAGATGACACTTTGAACAACACTGTATGTATCAGAATGTAATTTGACTAAGTATAGAACAAGTTGTAAATCAGCGGAAGACTTAACAGATGGATTACTCAATCTTTCCACAAACTTTGGAAGTTTGTGGCGGCTTCATGGCATAAATATCACTTTTGGAAAATGTAATTACAAATACAAACTCTTAGGTGTGGAAATAATTTTTCTACCCTTCGAATACAAAATCGGATCTAAAATCCAAAAACGTTTCCAAATGGCAGAACCTAGACTTGTTAGAATCTAAGCCTACTTCAAATGTGGGCTTTCACTGCCTGTGAACAGTACACAAAAACGTACGGGAATAACAGTAGACAACTAATATTGAACCAAGTGTTACAACACCAGTATAAACACTATGACAGAAAACTATCTAGGATCTTTTACACTGTATAGTGGGATTGCCTATTCGATCACTTGACTTGGCAACTAGTAGCTTCCATTTTTAGATGGTTGCAGGCTCCAAATGATGAGTGGCCCACGTAGGAGATGTAGAAACCACCCATGCAGGCTCAAATAACCGCTCACTAAGAGAGGTAGTTATTTTCGCCTTCTAGATCCTTCTAGAGTTTTCGGATCTTTCCAGTTTGCTCCAGGGTCTTCAAGGTCTGCGTTTAACTTGGTCTTTGCATCCAACAAGTTCAACACTTCAACCAAAACAACCCTGAAAGCAACATTAAGCACAATACCAGTCGAAACAATAAAACAACGTTAGTGGTTAATAAAACGACTGGTGGAGGACAGGTGTGATTCCAGATGTGATGACACTGGTCTCAACACTTCACATCAACAATCTCCCCCAATCACATCTATCCGCAACCAAATAAGCTGATGCAAGAAAACAATGCAGAACAAGATATCCAAAGTAATACATCAGATGTTAGTTCGACAGTTGTGCAAAACTAACTAAGCATTCTAAAGCATAATTACCAAAGAGATTAAAGATAACCACTTAAGTAACATATAAGTCCAGAGCTTAGATCAGAGTTTAAACAGAAAATAAAGTATCCAGTCACCATCAGAAAATAAATATCAGTTTAACATCCCATCATCAAATAGTTAGAAAAGTTAGTGAGGCAGCATCAGCTTTCAGTCATTATCAGCAAAAAGCATGAACACTTTGATCTTCTTTGCTGATATCCCCCTCACCATGTGAACTTCCCTAAGTTGCAGCATTACCAGCAACATCACCAGCAACATCACCTGCAACAGGAACATTTCCAGCAACATTTCCTTCTTCTAGTTCATCAGTGATGTCCTCAATCACAATTCCTCCAGAGCCAGAGCTTTCAACTGCAGTAGGTTTAGCAGCAGCAGCAGGTATATATCTCCCTGTGGATGTGGATAGCAGCTTACTCCAGAACTGAGCTCTTTTTTCTAGAATGTCTGCTTGTCTGTTCATAGCATTGGCTTAGAGTCTGAGGTTCGAAACATGGCGTGCCAGGGCAGCAGCTTGTTGCTCAATATATTTTTCATCCATAGTAACAGAAATAACTTCTCCAGCTTGTGCAGAAGTGTCAGTGCAAACCGAAGTATTGGCAGTATCAGGAGTAACATTCTGAGTACCAGCAGTAGCAGGGGTAGGAGCAGGGCTCACATAGAGTAGATCAACTACACGGTTACCTTCAAGCAGTGGTTTAGCAATACCAAGAACTAGAGCACTTGAGGAAAGAAAATCACCTTTACCTTTCTTAGCACATTGACCAGTTAACAAACATTGAATCAAAGCATAATAAGGTAACTTACCAACCTTGGAGATATTTCCACCATAACTGATCAGATTCTTGTAAATCACTCTACCAAGGTTAAAAGGCAGAGTCTTTCCTATCTTATAGATCAACACAACATGCTTTGTGGTAACTCTAGTGGTATTGGAGGAAGGCAGCCAATTGTAAACACATAGCTTGTGCAAGATTGCATGTAAACTAGTCAGACTTGGACTGAACGACTTCTTAGGCCAACTAACAATTAAACCTCCAGTTATCACAGACACAATCTCATCCATATCATTAATTTCATCATCACTCTCAGCATTCATAGTCCCTAAACACTCATTAATCTTTGTAGGAGAAAAATCATAAATCTCACCCCTAAAGAAAATTCTTCCAAATTTGGGACTTGCACTCTTAATCATACTGGCATAGATGTGTGCATAAAACTCACATACCCAATTGGTGTAGAATGAGGTAGAGTACCTGAGTGATTTCAACAAGCTTCTCTCTCTGAAGAAGTTGATGAGGTTGTGTGGAGTAAGGTCGGCATCCTTCATCTTTCTTTCATGAATTATGTCCTTCTTCGTAAACTTTTTGTAGGCTTTGCCATCAGTGAAGTAGAAGTTCCCAACTCCAAAGTTTTCAACATCATAGTCAGAGTCATCAGACATATCATCAGCATCATCAGGGAACTCATCATCAGTATCAATAGGGGACTCATCACCATCATCATCTTTGGCTTCATCTTTACCATTATGATTTTATAGTATACTAAAAGTCTAGCTTTTTGTATGAACAATGTTATAACAATTAATTTAAAATGAGAATCATACGATCAAATGATTGCATCTTATAATTTATTTATATGTTCGATGCAATAGTCCACTTACTTTATACTGTAGATAATATGTTGTGCGACAACATGCGGAAGATCATATTATCGGTTTCCTTATAAAGTATAAACAGATGCTCACAACCGAGATAGACAGGGATTCTCTATCGGGATGGTTGTAGTGTGGTTTGGTATTAGCTTGTCTTGGCTATAGAATCACATTAGTGCACTTGTGTGTATTGAGCAGGACCGCTTGAGATCGTTCGACTTATACTGACTTATAGGAGAACTTGATCTCAGTTATTATGGAAGTTCGTGCTCTTAATCCCTATACAATAACCTCGACACGTAGGGCAATATGTATTTCTTTGATTCATCAATGGGTGAGATTTACATGTAATTAAATCAACAAACTCGATGAGTTGGGAAGTAGTGCTGTCTCTATGGTGTGTTGTTGATTGTAGAAGGAATCCGTGTCCGTCATAGGTTGATGATGTCCCCTTGAGGAGGTCATAAGGATTATCATGTAAATCCTGCAGGTGAAATTTATTCCGGCATGATAATGAGGTTGAGTGGTACTACTCTTGGATAAGATATTAATTAATTGAGTTGTCAGTAACTTAAATTAATTAATGGACATTGTATATCTTAAACATGGGGAGACTAACGGGCTCATAATAAGAAGGAGCCCAAAACGTAATTTTGGGATTGGAAAGGCAGTGCAGTAATAATATTTTAGTGGAATATATTATTATTATTGGACTTAAGTATAAGCTCTGGGCTAAGCTTGGATACTTAAGCCCAATGGAGGCCCAATCCAATTTCTCCTCCTGGTCCCTGCTGTAGCCCATGTATATAAGTCACCTCAGCTTATCTAGAACCCTAATCTAATTCATTATTCACGTGTGATGAGGGTTGAGAGCAGATTGAGGAGGTCTCGTAGATCGTCGCTCACACGACGTCGAGATCTGACTTGGGACATACAGCAGAAGATCAGAAGGTAGTTTGCTGCTGCTGTCCGCGACCTTGCAAAATTTATATAAAATTGTAAATTGATCAGAATTTGATGATCAATATAATAACGGAAATCTATCAAAGAGAGGATCGTCTGAACGCAAAGATCACTCAATTCCGACATCAGACGAGGAAGTTATGGCCATTCTCGTGGGACTGCGCAGGCTGCCTGCGAGAATCAATCTTCATCAACATACCCTGGCGAACGGTAATCGTTTCTATGATTTATTACTTCCGATATGATAGAAACGCATGGTATTCTAACGGGTCACGTTAACCAAATGATCGAACACCAACAATTGGTATCAGAGCTTCGGTTTCGTGGTGAAGCATGACACGTTAGACTAGGGTTTATGTGGTTAATTTTTCGAAATTAGGATCGCATGTTTAGGGTTTTGGTTTTACTGCGCAAACCATGAATATCCCTATGTGAAATATACCCTATATCATATCTGTTCGTTGATGGTTGTGTGTGAGAGAATTCGACGAAAAATGTTCGTCAATTTCACATGGAAGGAAGAAATTGAGAGAAAATCCAGCGCAGTGATATTGCAGAGGCAATAACCAGAGTTTCAACCGTTGGATCAGGCTGAATGGTGAAGACCGTATTAGAAGCTTTACGTTGTTCGGAATACGCCGAAAATAGAAGCAGTTTTTTGGGCGATTCTGTTCTGCGCAGTCGAGGGAAAAGAGTTGTTTCTCACAATCTAACCGTTGGATCAACCTGTAATTTGGACAGCATGTTCAAAACTCAAAGGTGTAGATTCTGGACGGTGAAGATTGGATTCCCAGGTTCCTAAAGTTTCGAACCCTGAACGATAGTTGGTGTAGTTCGATGCTGCACCAGGTTCGAGCAGATTTGCATCAGGTTCGATTGGTCTGCATCAGGTTCGATCGATGCTGCATCAGGTTCGAACAGATTTGCATCAGGTTCGATTGGTCTGCATCAAGTTCGATCGATACTGTACCAGGTTCGAACGGATTTGCATCAGGTTCGATTGGTCTGCATCAGGTTCGATCGATGCTGCACCAGGTTCGAACGGATTTGCATCAGGTTCGATTGGTCTGCATCAGGTTCGATCGATGCTGCACCAGGTTTGAGTGGATTTGCATCAGGTTCGATTGGTCTGCATCAGGTTCGATCAATGCTGCACCAGGTTCGAGCAGATTCACATCAGGTTCGATTGGTCTGCATCAGTTTGATCGACTCTGCACCAGGTTCGAGCAGGTTTGCATAAAGTTCGACTGGTCTGCATCAGGTTCCGCGTGAGTCTTCACAATATGATCGGGCAAGATGCCAGAGTGGTGGAGCAAGCTGCGAGGAGGTCGATCCCCATCACAATTGTCCGCATTCGTGATTGGTGGCGAACAATCGAATTCGCTGTTATATAACTGTTATAATTGATTTATTAATTGATTATTGTTATATATGTATGCATGATTCTCTATGATTTATTGCCTTAAATAGAAGCATGCTAGATTGCGTATTGTATTAGGTATATTATATGCGTGTATGTTGGAGTGTTGATCAAGTCAACTTATTTTTGGCAATTTATTTCCTTATATATAACTGCTATAATTGTTTTATTGGTCAATTATTGTTATATATTTGGAAGTATGAGCATGCTAGGTTGCGTATTTTATTTTTAAATATTATATGCATGTAAAAACCCTCAGTGTTGAATAACTAAGTGGGAGAGGGGATTGGTAAAAATTCCCGCGTCCTCCATTATTGGTTTGTTAGCAATGTGAATAAACTTGCGCGTCGGCATTAGAGCCTTCCTCCCCATCGGATGAGTTTATTCATGGATTGCTGGGACAGACTTCTTTAAATAATTATGTGTGTAATGTGATGCATATGAACTTGCGCGTTGGCATAGACCTTCCTCCCTATCGGATGAGTTCATGTGCGGATCACTGTACAGACTTATAATTGATGACTGTAGGAAGTTATCCGAGCGCGTGTGTACTTCTCCATCTGTAAGGCACATAAGCTTGGGCCGCGGACTTGGAGTCAAATAATGGTGTACACTTAGGTGTAAATAATAAGTATCCTCCCCATCGGAGTCACTGCTTTTATTTGCATGGCTAAAGAGGAACCGACTATTAATTATTTTATCATAAAGTTAGGTTGACAAATGAAATTAACAATGGATTCAGCTTGCAAGTCGATATACCAATCAAATGCATTTCCTTTGAGAGAGCGAACGAACTGCCTTATCATATGGTCTCCATAAGTACCAGCGTCATGGCAGGTCTCAATAAAGTGTGCTATATGCTGCCTCGGGTTTCCCTTGCCATCAAACTGTTGGAACTTGGGAGGCTGGTAGCCAGCTGGCAACTTCAAGTTGTCCACTCTTTTCGTGTATGGCTTGACATAAGTAACTGTAGGCATGGAATTCTCCTCAAACCTTTCTTTTATTGTTCCAAGTATAATATCCTTGAGTTGATCCACTTGGAGCATTCCATCAGCTGAAAGTGGCAACTTTCCTTGAGTTTGCTCCTTTTCAATAGTCTGGCGCCTTGTGACCTCTTCCACTTCACTATCGTCCATGACTCCTTTTCCGTTTGCACGGCTAGTCTCCGCGATGTCTCTTTTCATCAATTGGGAGATCTTTGTGTCTTGAGCTTCTATGTGTTTCGTGAGCCCCTCGATAGCTTTCATCATACTTGCTAACTGCTCTTCAATAGTTGAGGCGCCTGCCATCATTACTGGAGCTGCAACGGAGTCAGATGAAGAGTTTGAAGATGCAGTATCTTCATCACTATCATCTTTCATAGGTAGTTGTTTTCTTGAAGCCTCCTCAACCGAAGGGTTGGATCCAGATGAGGCTTCCGAACGAGCTTTTTCTGACATGCTCCTCGTAACAACAACAACATATTCAGTCAATGACTCTGAGAGCTTAGAAGCAGCAGTCCTACCTATAGTAATCCTGACAGGAGTCATATCGTACTTTCGAGCTTGTAGAGAGAAGAGATGAGAGGTAGAGACTGTCCCACTGGGCGTACCAAAATTTGTAACAACAAATATTTGTATTTATGATGAAATTAACACAAAAGAATTACAATGATAATCTAAAGGACTAAACTTGATAATTTAGAAAATAATCTCTATCTATCCTCTGATTATTCTCTCGAACCAATTTGGACTTTGACTTGACTTGAGTGTGTTGCGCTGACTATGTTGACTACGCTGACTATGTGTGTTGAGTCGGATCTTCAGTTGAAGCTTGTCCGAACTCGGATTTGGGACCTTATAACGTTAATCCAGAAGCGTCGAGACTTTATTTGGATTAAACGTACTTGATCCGAAGAACACTCGATCTGGGGGGCTTAGCACCTTAATCCCGGGTCGTATGCTGTTCTTAGCGCGAAGAACGCCGAAGAACTCAGTATATGAAGAACGCTTGATTTGGGGGGCTCCGCACCTTAATCCCGAATCGTTTGCTGTTCTTGACTTGAAGATGCTTGAAGATCTCAAGGGAGCACTGCTCGTATTCTTGGTCTCTTCAGAGCGTTTATGTCTTCAAGTATTTTAGTGTGTGTTGATGAATGGAAGAGGACTCCTTATATAGGTGAAGGAATGAGCATGCCTCATAAATAACTTGCAATCTGATTGGTCTATGACAGATTTGGCATGGTTCTGCGGGCTTGGGCCGTTCCAAATATATCACAGCCTGATTGGTCATTGCTTATTTTGACCTGATTCTGGAACCTTCCATGCTTTACTTAACTTAGGGGTCAAGTTTTACTTAATTTAAACCCTACTTAATTTGTTGGGTATTAAATTAATTATCAATTATTTATTAATCTATTTTAGGAATTAATTTATTAAATCCCCAAAATAATAAATTAAAATTGATATTTAATCAATAAAATCCACGTGTCGCCATTTAATTGGACCGTGAATTTTAATTGCTTACAGTATTGATTAACTTGTTTATTGTATGGTACTTGTTAGCCATTTTTTCATAACACCTGCTAACCATTTTTTATTGGTCACCTGTTTGACCATATCTACTTTTTTTACTTTTTGGGTCTTCGTTTAGGACCTTCATTCAGCCTAGGCTCCTCTTATAGATAGACTAAAAAATCGATGCTTTTTCCTCCACTCTTCTTTATTTTCATTTATCTTTAATAATAATATATATATATATATATATATATATATATATATATATATATATATATACCTTAAAACACAGTGAATACATTACTATAACCTTCATTATAAAGATTTCATATCTCCTCATTCTCTTCTTTGCTATCTGTTATGGCTTCAAGTATGATCTTAATTAAGGATTTAGAAAAGAACACCAGAAATCTGAAAATGAGACTTCGATGTGTCGAATTCATGAAGCTTATAATTACAACCCAAAGGTACACAAGAAAAACATTAAGTGCATCGGTTGAATCCCAGGTTTGTAATTACTTATGTATAAATATGTTAAACCATTATACATTGATTTCTATTATAAAAAAGAACATCAAATTTCGTCTATGATATGGTAATTCATTCCACAATTTGGGCTCAACGTGTTTCAAAATTTTTACCTTGGTTAAAAGAAGGATTCATTTACAATGTTTCAATAATTGTTGTTGATCACAACAAATTGAAGATGCGTTGCTCTGAGAATCCTTCAGGTTGTTGTTCATTTACAATACTATTATCCAAAAGATAGATGATATAACTTTTTCGTTGAACACATATAATTTGGTACCAATGCGGGATATAATATAAGACAATACAATCAATCAAGACATTCTGCTTGGTATTTTACATCATTATTTTAACATCTCATTTTTTAAAACTTTTGGTTAATAATATTGGTTAATCTATATATTTAATTTTACAAATTATAGTAATACTTATCATTTTTTCGTAAATTCTTATTATAAATGTCATAGGACAGTTTGGTGCTATTTTATCTATGAAGATTGTCAATGTTAAAGATAAACCTACAAAGATTATTGAATTACTTGAAGGACTATGAGAAAATATTATTATTAATTTTTTTTTGCACTTTTTTATTGTCATCTTAGACTATTTACTTGAACTTTAAAAGGTCTAATACTATTAAGGTGACCATTTGGGAAAAGAAATTGATAAATTTAATTCTTGAGTTGAACAAAAAAATATCAGACGAGTATGATGTTATTATTGTTCAAATGTTCAGGCCCAAAGTTTATGAAATTAACTAACTTTCAATTCTCTTTTGAAATTTAGTGTTATCTAATTTTTTAAAAAAATCTAACTTGTTAATATTAATATTTTTTCTTAAAGGTACGGTTTCTCTTACTACTACCTATCATGCGCATCCAACATCATATTCTCGTAGGATTCTCATGATATTATGGAGTACAAAAATAAGTTTTCTTCTGCTACTAATGTTCTATTTATTTATAATTTATAAAAATTTTATTTTTTTTGCAACTTTAGTTTTTGGATCCACTTTCTAAGGGCGTGATTAAGGAAAATGAGAAAAATTCAAAGTCAAGTTTTGCAAATCTACTCATCAATTATAATATTTTATATTAAATTTCTTAAGTATTTGAAATATTTTAAGGGTGGTCTCTTTAAATATACAAGAAATTTTACTAAATATTGTTGGATTGTATACAAAAGGCCTAACTTTAGTATGAACAATATTATAACAATATTTGAAATGAGAATCATTGATCAAATGATTGTATCTTATAATTTATTTATATGTCAATGCAATAGTCCATTTACTTTATATTGTAGATAATATGGTGTATGGCTTCGCATGGAAGATCATATTATCAGATTCTTATAAAATATAAACAGATGCTCACAACCGAGATAGATGGGGACAACCTATCGAGATAGTTGTAGCGTGATTTGGTATTAGTTTTTCTTGACTATAAATTTACACTAGTGTACTTTGTGTGTATTGAGCATGTCCGCGTGAGGTCGTTCGATTTATAATGACTATATACAAGAACTAGACCTCAGTTATTATGGATGTTTGTACTCTTAGTCCCTATACAATAATCTCGACACGTAATTCCGTATTTATTTCTTTGATTCATCAATGGATGAGATTTAATTGTAAATCAATATGCTCGGTGAGTTGGGAGATGATATTATCTGTATGGTGTGCTGTTGATTGTAGAAGGATTCTATGTCCTAATAAATTAGGTTGATGATATCCCCTTGAGGAGCTTATAAGGATTATCATATAAACCCTGAAGGTGGATTTGATCCGGCATGATAATAAGGTTGAGTGGTACTACTCTTTGATTATAGATTAATTAATTGAGTTGTCAGTAACTCATTTAATTAATGGAAATTGTATATCTTAAACACGGGGAGTTAAACAGGCTTATAATATGAAGGAGTCCATAACGTAATTTGGGATTAGGTTGGAAGTGCAATAATAATTCTTTAGTGGGCTGAATTATTATTATTGGACTTAAATATATGTTTTTGGCTAAACTTGGATGCCTAAGCCCAATGGGAGACCTAACCCTAATTTCTCCTGATGGTCCCCATTGTAGCCTATAAATAAGCGTTCCCAGCATCTCAGATAATTATTATTCACGTATATTATCAGAATAAGGATGAGAAATCGATAAGATTCCTCATCGGATAAGAGAGAATGTGAGAAATATGAGGGCAGCTGCGGATTGGGATCGCCTAGAGGATCATCGCCCACACAACATATGGATGAGGTATAGGAATACAGCAGAAGATCAAGAGGTCGTTTCTGCAGTTGATTCAAACTTCTCTACCAGTCTTCGGTGAAAGGTAATACTATCTACAATTCCGTTGCGTTAGATGTGAATGAAACCCGAACGGATTACGTAGACCAAAAGATCCGATCACCAACAAATACATACCCTATTATTATAATTAAAAAATATGTTTTTTAAAAGTCTAATATACCCTTAGTTTAATAAATACACACCCTATGCATTTAGGATTAAATTAATCCAAAAAAAATTTCGTTAGTTCTATTATATAAGTATATATCTAATATTTAAAAATCTTAATTAGTTTTTGTCAAGATGACTACCTCTAACACAAACAGTTCTGATGGCCTAAATTCGGTGGTGGTGAAGAAGCTATACACCAATTTGAGTAGTGATTGAGTGACACGTATATAATATTTATTACTATATTGGTGACCAAAGAAATTGTACATCTACTATTAATCTTATCACTCCCGTTGTTGCCACCATGGCCATCATCACCGTCTTCAGCGTGGTGCTCCAACTGAGGCATTGAGGCTTTCCTCCACCATCATGTACGTGGCGGCGATTGGTATGCACTTGGTTATGGCGACTGATATGCTTTCAATTGTGGATAAAGTCCAGCCATATATCTTAATTGGTTATTAATCTATCGGGATAGTTGTAGTGTGATTTGGTATTAGTTGGTCTTGACTATAAAATAACACTAGTACACTTTGTGTGTATTGAGTAGGACCGCGTGAGGTTGTTCATTTTATAATGACTATATAAGAGAACTAGACCTCATTTATTATGGATGTTTGTATATTTAATCTCTATACAATAACCTCAACATGTAATTCAGTATTTATTTCTTTGATTCACCAATGGGTGAGATTGAATTATTAAATCAACATGCTCGGTGAGTTGGGAGATGATACTATCTGTATGGTGTGCTGTTGATTATAGAAGGAATCTGTGTCCTAATAAATTAGGCTGATGATGTCCCTTGAGGAGCTCATAAGGATTATCATGTAAACCCTGCAGGTGGATTTGTTCTGGCATGATAATAAGGTTGAGTGATACTACTCTTGGATAAGAGATTAATTAATTGAGTTGTCAGCTACTCATTCAATTAATGGGCAATGTATATCTTAAACACGGGAGTTAAATAAGCTCATAATAAAGAAAAACCCATAACCTAATTTTGGATTAGGGTGACAGTGCAATAATAATTATTTGGTGGACTGAATTATTATTATTGGACTTAAATATAAGTTTTGGGCTAAACTTTAATGCTTAAGTCCATTGGGAGGTCCAACCCTAATTTCTTCTCCTGGTCCCTATCGTAGCCTATAAATAAGTCATCTCAAGAGTCTCAGATTACTATTATTCATACCTAAATCTGCTTTGAAGGTGAGAAATCAGATTTCTCATCGGATAAGAGAGTACGTGAAAAATATGAGGGGAGACTGAGTGTAATATTCAGAATATTTATATAAATATATTAATTTATTTCATTTAAAATAAAAATTAATACTCCATCCATCCCATTTCAATGTTTACGTTTCTATTTTGCACGTCTCATTTTAATGTTTACGTTTTCCTTTTTGGAATATGGGACCCACCTAAAACAATTAATATATCATCCAATACTAATACATCTACCTACTTTGTATTAAATATTATATTTTTCCACCCACTATCTATTAAAATATTATACTCCATAATCAATATGCAAAAAGTAAACATAAACATTGAAACGGGATGGAGGGAGTACATATCAATTTTTATTTAAAGCCATTAAAACTTTTAGTCAAATTTTTATAAGTATTAATTTTCCAATTCCCTTTCGATTTTATTTTAATTTTTCTTGAATTCAAACCTAAGCCCAAATATATTTTCATGCCAAAGTTCATTTTAAAGCCCAAATTATCCATCATATATAAAAAAAGTTCTGGTCTTTTAATTCATTTTTTTTTCAACACCATAGAAATTAGGGTTAACGAAATACAGAAAAATAAAGTGAGAAATATATTTTTTCGTAGTCTAAATCCAGCAGAAGACCAGAAAATCTTATTCAAAGATTTTTCTCACTCCATCAACGTATAATTTAAAGTGTCATCCTTACTTACAAAATTAAGGTAACTCATCTCTAGTCTTTTAAATCCATATATTTTTATACTCTAGTCTTTCAAATTTATATATTTTTATTTCCAATAACCATGAAATTTTAATATATCATTTATTGTTTAGTTTTGGACTTATTTTTAAAATTTCATGATTTTTGAAATTGTATTTTATTTTATACAAACTTTATACTTCGACCTGCAGAATCTGAAATTTGTATGCATACTTGATTAGAAAATTCAAATTATATAGTTTTAGTTTTCCAAATCAACTGAATTTCGAATATGTCATAACTTATGTATTTTAAAATGGTCAGTAAAATTTTCAAATTTAAATTAAGTTTATATTAATTTACATTAAATTTACAAAGTTTCTAATTGTTCTGTCAAAAGTACGCCGTTTTATGTTTATGAATTTTAAAGTCATAATGAAAGATGTCTAAAAATCTTTATTTTCGAATATACCCTGGCTTATGATGTTAATAATAATTTAGAATAATTTCAATTGATTTGGATCACTTTATTAATTTTTATGAATTTTATATTATCAGCACGACTTATTTTGATTTCTGGTTTAATGCTTATTGGAAATTACAAAACAAGTATTTAAACTAAACAAAGTCTCTTGTGAGACGAGTTATTTGTGAGACAGGTCAACCCATTATTATTGTATGATTATTGTATAGGTAAAGTATGTTAAATGGTTGTTAGAGTATGTTTTTTAAAGTATACTAGATTATGCATTAAAGTATGATTTTAGTGTGTTATAATATAATTTAATATTAACATACTTTAACTACAAATAAGCACACTTTAACTATACAATAAGTATACTATAGTGATGGATCGACCCGTCTATCACCCGTCTCACAAATAACCCATCTCACAAGAGAGTCTCTCTTTAAACTATTCAAACTATTCTAATTTTTATATATACTAGTTTTTACCCGGCCGCGCGTTGCGCGGACAGGGATATTTTTTAAATATTTTTATATGTAAACTTTTTTTTTTTTTTTTATGTGGTTAATAATATTCTCTTGGAATTAAAGAGTAATTTATTTTAATTTAAAACCACAACGACCTCATGCATGACGTGATTGTGATTCTTAATCCATTGTCATTAACAACTATGAGGACTGAAATGCTTAGTTTGGGAAGAAGTATGAGAAATGTGATAGTTTTACTTGGTGATGATGATCAGATTGATGAGTACGCGTTGTCGTTCTATGTTGAATTTCCCCATTGTTGATATTAGCATGTAATAGAGATTGAACATGGAACTAAATATTTGAAATAATCTGCAAATTTATTGTCACATTAGATAAAAACTTTATTGAGGAAGATTATAGATATGTAATGATGAGAAATGTTACTGATATGAATAATGTGAGTATTGAATTACGACTCTGCTAAGCATGTTAAGAACTAATTATATTTGAACTACCCATATCTAGGAATGAAAATCATTAGGATATCAGCTTATTTTGGGGTACCCATACCCGTATTAGTTTAACTATTAAATACTCATACTCATCCTACTTAAAAAAATTATTATAATACATGTACCAGTCTCATACCCGTTTATCAATACTCGTACTCATACTCATTTCTCAAAAGTTGAAATTCATTTGTAATAGAAGTAAAGTTCATAATTTTCTTACAATTAACAATTCTAAATTAACATGATATAAAGAAATAAAAAAATTAATTACTATTAATTATATATATAAAATATAACATAATTGCACTCACTTTGTCTGTCACATCCCAAACCCATTTATAATTACCATACTCTTTCCCATAGAATTCAAGTAATGAGAATATTAAAAAATACTCATCCTAGTGTCATCACTAATAAAGAAAGTCCAATAAAACAATATCAAATGGTTATCCATACTCATTAATTTCATGTGTTTAAATAATTCTTAATCCATTAGAGTTAATATTAAATAAATATAATATAAACATAATGATTATTGATAAAAAATAAAATATTAAACATAATGATGAGTAGTTAAATGAATAAATATAATGATGAGTAGAATAATCGTTTAAATTACTGGAAGAAAAATGATTAGCAAACTATTAAAGATGTCATCACCTTTAAAAAAAAATAAATGTTATCAATTTCCTTTATACAATAAACTATTTATGAAATAGTTTACAACATTATTATCACTTTTTATTAATTGGGTATTATCATTTTTAATCTTTATCTCTTTTATGGAAGTCATTCCATGAGACGATCTCACACAAATCTTTGTCATTATAAATTATATTCATGACATAATTCAAATTAAAAATTATCATTTTATTTGATTAGTATCTTTTTTATTTAAGAAAAAAATGATACTCATATTGTTTAAAAATATTATCACATTTATAAATTTATAATATTTAAATTAAAAATAAATTATAAAATTTAAATTATTATAATTTTAATAATAAAAGATATAAATTAAATAAGAAAAAATATAGAAAAATACACATGTAAGTAAGGCCTAATTAATTTATTTTCATAAAAAATGCAATGACTAAAAAATTATGACAAAGTCTCTTGTAAGACGGGTTACTTGTGAGATGGGTCGACTGTATATTTTTTAAAGTATGATTGATTATACATTATAATATGATTTTAACGTGTTATAATATTATTTATTATTAACATACTTTAATTACAAATAAGCATACTTTATTCATACAATAAGCATACTTTTAGTGATGAGTAGATCAGTCTCACACCGTTTCACAAATATGAAATAACCTGTTTCACAAGAGAGTGCCTCAAAAATTATATGTATTAATAAAATAAATAAATAGGGAGATCTTAAATAGTTACAAAGAGTGTGCGTACTATGGACCACGCAAGTGCCCATGATCATTTTTGTAATTGTATCTATTTAATCGTCAATTTATTAAATTAATTCATCTACAACATCAATTTAATTAATATATATGGTCGATACCAACACATATGTATATGTATCTATATCAATAGTTTCATATAATTAATTATGGCTGTGAAAATGACACGTTCGATCAAATATAATAGACAAAAACTTATGTGACACCGTCTCACGGATCTTATTTATTGAGACGGAGCTACCGTGGTTGGCCCGCATCTACTGATTTTGTTGGCTTAAAGCATGAAACAGTAACATTGCGTGTTCAAACAATGTTGGCAGCAAACCTTTGTTTAGTTTTGTTAATTTTAATTAAATTATTATTTTTTAATTAAATTATTTTTATTCTTTTTTGTGCTCGAAAATAATACAATATTTAATCTATTTCTTTAACTATTTGTAGAATTTATAAAATGTTATCATTTTTAATAAAAAGTTATATAACAAAGAAAAACTGATATCTAACAAAGAAAATGTGATAACATTGTATCAAAAGTGATAAATGAAAATGGAAACTGATAATCATTCAATTAAACTATTTCATAAATAATTTATAGTGAGAATAAAAAGTGGCAATATTTTTTATAAAAAATGATACCTCATCAATAAAAAGTGATAATCAATATTTAATGAACTTGTGTATTCCATCAATGAAAAAAATGAGAAACAAACATTATTCCCTACCCATAAAAGGTAAACTCTTGAGGTACAGTGTGACCTAAATCACTGGATAAGAGTATACCATAAACCACACGGGTAAAGTCGTAATATTACAATTAGAACAAACATTAAACCCTGGCGATAAATATTAAACCCTCAAGGGATATTGCCCTAAACTATTGGGTAAAAGTATACCATGAACCACTGAAATAAATTCATAATTTTACCCTTGAAATAAACACTAAACCCTGTCAATAAATATTAAAACCTCAGGGGACATTATGCTCTAAACCACTGGGTAAAAGTATACAATAAATCATTTGGGTAAGTCGTGATTTTACATTTGGAATGAACACTAAACCATGCTGATAAATATTAACCCCTAGGGGTACTGTATGCCCTAAACCACTGGTTGATACTCGTACATGTCTCAAACTTGTTTATCAAAATATTCTTAAGGTACATGTACTTATTTAAAGGTACAATAACATATTTATTTAAATATCAACTACTCATACCCGTATCCATGCCGTTTAAAAATTAATTACAATATTTGTAACAATTCCAAAACCGTTTATCAATATTCGCAAGTTATTGGTACCAATTTAATAGTGCTATTTTTTTATATATTTATGAAAAATTATGGAGTATAAGACAAAAATTTAACTTTAGTTTTAAAGTTGGTAATTTTATGCTTAATCTTAAAAAATATTATATATATACTTTTATTTGAATTATTTATTTTAATGTTATACTCTTAATTATGTACGTCTAAATATCTTTATGTAATATTATAATTTGAACATCATGCAGTTTATAATTTGAATTATTTATTTAAGTTTATAATTTTATGTCAATTATATAAAATATAGTTCTCATATTTTTATTTGAATTTATATATATGTTGAAGTTATATATTTAATTTCTTACATAAATTAATTTTTTAAAAAATATTTTCTTATTTTTTAACATAACATATAATTATGTTTATTAATTATGTAAGAATACTTGCTTATTTCGAAATACTCGTACTCATATGTATTTAAATATTATTCAAAAATTAATATTTTAAAAATCCATTACAATATTTGTATCTATCCCAGAGCCTTTTAATCAATTAAAATATTTTTTATTGATTAAATTAATATTTTAAATCAACTTATACTATTACTAATTAAATATAAAATAAACGTGACAGAAAAACTTACAACTTTTAATTAATATTCCCTCCTTCCCAAAGAGAAGTTCACAGTTACTATAGATTCAGAATTTAAGAAATTTTTTTTATTAATACTCCCTCCTTCTTAAAGTGGGTTGTGGGATTATATGTGTATTTTCTTATTTGGGAGTGTGAACTTGTTTATAGAATAGACAAAAATAGAAAGTGTATATTTATTTATGGGAAGAGGTAGTAAGATATTATGTTAAAAAAATTGTTCTCCAAACTTAGATAGATTTGATAATTTAATATTAATAAGATTAATTTATATTTGGTATATCACATCAATTAAAGGATTATATTAAAATAAAGTTTCTTACGATTATCACAGGACCATTTTCATAATCACATTTCTAGTTAACGAATATTTCTAAAGATATTATGTATGAATCCAAACAAATAATAATTTTTAATACTATTTAAAAAAATATAAATACACGTGAGAATTATGAAAATGTGATTTGAGTCTGACTCAAATAGAATAGCAAGCGAACTTCTGTTGGATACATCACGGAGCACATTATTTTCAGAAAAGTGTTGTTGAGGATGCTCAAAATCAACCCAACCCCTATGGCTGACTATAAACTCTTGCAAATTATCAGGCGACATTCATGGCATGGAATCAGAAAAATCTGATATCAATAAATGAGAATACATAGCAAGGCAAATATTCAACTTTATTAGCAAAAGCAAAGATAAAAGAGCTTGGGATAATTTCAAAAGTACTTTAAGGAGGTGCCTGGTTGCAGATATGCAATGTACCTTCTTTGGGGACTTGTACTTTTTTTTAATTAGGCTAAAACCTCAATGGTCATTTTTTAAATAATCTAAAAAAAACTACGCATACTTACTTATTTTTCTCAGATGGTAATACCTTATTCCTCACATAAACCATGTCATTGAGATCACTTATTTGCTTTTCCAGCACTTAAAATGCTGAAGTATATAAAAAAGGTTGTTGCGTTCAAGGAGAAATCGACAAATTGCAAGGGAATAAGAAAATTTAGGCGACAACCACAAGAAATTATCAGTCTTTCAATAAATAATAGAAGGAAAGATGTACTCAGAATTTATGAGAAATTAATATGTATTAGTTGATGTGGCGTGTGAGGCATGGAGAAGTTACTTGAATATTCTTAAAATAGTTATAAACAGAAAAACTTGCCAGATTATGATGGGTCAATTGTTTAAAAAAAACTATTCAGTGGTAAAATTTAGAATCATCCAAAAGTTCAGGGTCATCGATTGCATAAGTCTCCTTATCATGCATTTCAAGTTCAGGTTAGACACAAACATGATAAGAGAACAACCCTCAAGACAGGCAGAAGGAGACTACCAACTATAATTCATACTTCACTCGCCAACTTATGCTCAATGGATTGTTAACTTTCTAAAATTTGTGGCGATATTTTTTAGCTTACAAACATTAAAAACTTGCAGTATGGTAATTCATTCACATACTTATCAACCACATGTGAGAGGTCATGAAAACTTAGTCTTATTTATTTAATCATCACATTCTTTTTAGACCATTTATTTGCAAAGTGACATACAACAAAGATCATCTTAATGCATATTTAAAACTTTTTATTACTATTTCAACCAAGGAGAGCAATGCAAATGAATTCATAATTAGAAAATGATTACACCTCTTGCTTGGTATTCTCCATATTATACCTGGACCCTGCTGAAAAGTTAAGAAACATTAAATATAAAAAAAAATAAAAATAAAAAACAAAAACATCTATAGGAAATATGATGAGTAACAAATGATCAAATTGAACCAAAATCAAGGTATGAATTCATTTCAAACCTACATTTAAAAATACAACTACTGTTGATCTTTTCTACTGCATCCCCTTAATCAATTCACTTGGATCACTCATATAAACAGTCACTTGTTCACTTTTACTCTGAAAAAAAAAGAAGAGTAAATATCAGATATTTACAAAATCCATGCTTTAAAATTCACTTGTGTGTCTTAAAGGAAACCTAATCAAAGACATGCAATTTGTCTTTAATAGCAGCAACACCAGTTGTCACCTGGGTATTCTTATATCATTTATTTATTGACTTGTTTTTAAAAGAAGGCATTCTACAATATACATATAATGATTAGTATCAGCTACAAATAACATCTAACAGCAAAGAAAATATACGTGCATCATCTTTCAAGCATTAATTAAATCTTGACATTTGATGATTGATTCGTTCAAAAAGAAGCTATTCTTTAACAATAGGCGATTTATATATGTCACAAACAGACATTGTATTCCAGTTAAGCGTGGAATGCGACATTTGCTAAAATACATGTAACATATTTCTATAACAATAGTTAAGATTAAGCTGAAATATACGACACTGACTCAAATTTATATGATTCCAAAGATACCTTCAACTCTTGCAGTGAAAGCTATAAGACATTAAACCTGCCAAACTCCATATGCAACAGGAAATTACATCAAAAGAAATTTAAAATAAAATCCAAAGAATGCAAGAGACTGATCCAAAATTGTTTGTTAGTAAAAAAATTACATTATGGTACTCTAATGATGGTATTTAGAAAACAATAAAGTACTATGATAATGTAAAATTTAATAATAAAGTATCAGATAATGAGAGCATTTCAATATGCTTACACCAAGTTCTTTTTAAAGAGTACATGAAAATTTTCTTTGATTTTTGAAGTGGACAACAATATTAATATTTAATATCTTCTAAATTGAAATTTAGGCTGCAAAGAATTGAATCATGTGGTTCCTTGTTCAAATTCAGTACATTGATAAAAATCTAATTTTCACAACCAATTAGTGCTCAATTGTCAATAAGTCTGATACATTTAAGGAATAAAATCATATTATTAAGCATTAAAAGCCTACATAATTTTCACTCGTATGTTATTCACATACATTTCAAGCAATATTAAACTTCAACATGAATGTGTGTGCATGTTATTCCAAATCAACATAGATATAGTTCAAGGTAGGAAATGAACTTACCAAAGCTTGAAGCATAAGTAGTCATTAATGTCTTACTGACAATAATGATCCCAACTGAAGTTACTAAATTGAACATCCATGCAACCATCAGCATCCAATGTAGCTTTCTTATCAGCTTTGCTTTATGGCATTTGGCATATCTCTTTTCTTGCAGTAATTGTCCAAGGGGTGAATGTTTACCCTGATAGAACCATACAGAGACATCAGAACCACCACATCAAATTTACAGTTTTTAAACTAAATTTCCTGCCAAGCACCATAACTGTCAGAAGGTTTAAGCCCACAGGTACATGCTCCATATATATTCAATAAACATGAGATTAAATTTCAGCTCATCAAATCATTTCACTAATTAAAAAAGCTGGCATTCAACTTTTTGCACTAGAAAAGGCAACTAATTTTTCATGCCACTTAAAATCAAACTATATTCTTTTAAACGAAATGACTAAAAATTATTACACATGACATTATATAACTCCTCACATTACCATTTGATCACATTTTGAGATCAAACTGGGAACTTATGAGTCCAATTTTAACTTTCAGTTAATATACTCATCAAGAAAATTATATTACCGTATCCATATACCCATCTAATTTTCCAAATTAATAGCACAGTAAAACATCCATAAAAAAAACTAACTTTGACTTCATCGCAGATGCCAATTTTCATATGTAAAGCACAAACCACATCTGTTTTTTATAATTCAATATCAATTGAACCTTACCATCAGATCTAAAATCTTAAGATTCCTTAATTTTCCCAATCATAGTCAATTCCCTCAATCCACATCAATTACTTACCAAAGCACATCTAACAACACAGTGTCATCAAATTCAACTAAAAATCGAAGCACAATTCATGCACGCTTTACTTCCGAAAATAGCCATAAAAATAAAATTCAGCATTAGGAAATGTACCACTATTAGAGTTTAAAGTTTAAACAGAATGAAAAGAGCTTTTAGCGTGGTTTTTAATTGTAGAATTTAGGGCTGAAACAGAATAAAACAGAATGACACAACAACCATATCCCCCTACTCACCCTGCAGGACTTGCATCTCTTGGCGTAAAGTGGTGCTGTAGACCACTCGTCACCACTGATTCTCAAATTGTGTCTTTCATGGCAAGTGCATTCTGAAATTAAAAGAGATCTATTAGTTTTCTTGAAACCGAAAATTAACTAAAATATAGGGCTGAAGCAATAATTTTGTTAAAATTTGAAAAGAATTGTATTAAAATTCTTACACTTAGGGTATGCTGACGAAAGTAGATATTTTCATATACCAATTGCAATAACTATTTCTACAACTAAAATAGAAAATCATCATAAGAAAATTACGTTGAATGTGAGGCGTGGATCTAATTCATTCTCTTGGTCCAAAATTGCTAAAGTACTTTGAGTTTTTCAGATAATTTAAACAAAGTGTAAATTCTATCACAAGTTTAATTGCCAACAAAAACTCTCCAATCCCAAGTATACAGAATTTTGTCGGAGATAAATTACATTAATCAACCTAATTGAGTTTCCCTTCATTAACAAAACAATTATTATCATTTTAAATACAAAATGTGAAAATCAAACCAACCTTTTGAATAGAAACGTTGCTGGTAAACCCAACAATTCTGTCAAAATGAAAAAAGAAATTATATTAACTAGTAACTGAATTTATATGGTAGTATGGTTCAAAAGAGATATATTACAAAATTTAACTCGTAAATAAATTTATATTTTGTAACTCCTATGTACATAGATCTTATTTGTAGTTCTCTATCACAGTGCTTTTGTTTTGGAGCACTACGGTAGCTACTACTAAAGTATTTTTACGAACACATAACTGATTTGAAAGTATGTCTTTGTGGTGCAGCGATTGCATCTAATGCATAATAAATTTACATGAGTCAATCTCTCCTATCCCATAAGGCTCAAATTTATAAAAATAAAAAATTTTAAAAAAAACTTTTATGAGTTTTGCAAAATAATTGGTTTTGAATACAAATCAAACACACACTAACCTTAGATCATATCATTTGAAAGCTACCTCACAGTTTTCCACAGCAGTGGAGGCAAATCACTGCTGCTTGACCACGATGGGGACAAAACACCAAGGTTTATTACTACTAACAACGAAAATATGATAGTAATACTAATTGTGAAGAAATCATTTAAGCTAAAAAATGAAAGTGTAAACCAATGTAATGCAAAGTATAAGATAAGTGGTTGATTCAGTTCTCATTTGGATATAAAGCGGCAAAATAGAAGTGGAAACTTAAACCAAATATCTTAGATAATTGCAAATGGTAATTGTAAATTGTTGAATAAATGATACAAACAATTTCACTTAATATCATCATGCAATTACATCATATGAAATTACCTCATCAAAGTACCTCCATATATTGTCTCACAAAGAATGAAAGGACTAATGTTTGTAAATATTCACAACGCAAAGTACCTCCTCATACAACGCATCCTTCGCTCTATTTCCTGAAAATTCACGAAATAATCAAAATCCCAAATTAAAATCTACAAAGATAGAAAGAAAAATACATCCATAATTATAATAAAATTAATAAAACGAAGGTTCATTTAAGAAATTTAACCTTCAGCTACATAACTAATATGTTGTTGCTGAGAAATTGAACCTCAGTTCGCCATGACTGTACCAATAAGAAAATTGCATCAGGAATTTAAAAATTTCCAAAGAAAAACTAACGTTCTAGTACAATTCTTCAAATTTTCATAATGCAACTGTAGAGGATTATGAGTCATAACTTTTAACAGTATTGGAAAAAATGATTGAGTTCATAAATATGAACAACATTCATATTATATGATATGTGTAACAAAAAATCCCTCATTTACATAACTACCAACAATAAGTGCAATAGAAACAAACTAACAAACTTTCCAAGGAAAGAGTAAGGCAATGAACAAAACATAATTGAAAACAAAAGCATATATTAATATACAATCATATGCATAAGAGGCTTAAAAAAAGAAGCAGGTTCTTAAAAACTTTTTGAAAAGCTGCTAAATCATTAGTTAATCAAAATGCAAAAATTTGTATATCAAATAAATGTGTTACAACCCCACATCTGTAATCAATAATCAAAAATAAAATATACAAATATACAAATAGCACAATAGTTAATCAATAATTCCAATTCAAAAGATAATGAAAATAAAATGGTAAAATTCTTAGCATTAAAAATATTAAGAATTTACCTTTAAATTGGAACTCTTCCAATAAACATGTTAATGAAGAATTCAAAGAAAGGATACTAATCATTAGCGAATATAAACTTATAAAATAGTATTTGTAAAATATTTATCGCAACAATCGAGTCAGTAATATCTATAACCAATGCAAAAAAAATACAGAATAAAAAAATATGAATAGCTCAATAGTGAACCAATAATCCAATTCAAAAACAATATTGAAAAGAAAATTGCATAACATACTCAAATTTTGATGACATGATTAGCCTCCTCTAGTTCTTCAATTTCATGTAGCTATATTTAACCTTTATGTGATATCAAGTGACCTCCACTTCTAGTGATTTATTACCTATTACCAAAAAAAAAAGAAAAAAAGAATCAAAAGAATTTAAGACAAAGGAATGAAGTGTAAATAAATTCATTCTTTGTGTAGTTGGATGAAAAATAAGACATTTTATTTTCAAAATTAAATAAGAGTGTAAGTCAGAGACCTTGGTTCAGCTCCAACTTCTATTAGTTTTGTTGCTGCAGCAAGTAACTCTGCAGATGGCATTTATGGCCCGATGACCTTGCATGAATAGCTGCAATATAATTGGTGAAGAGATAGTACAAATATCTCAACACAGAAAGAAATACAAAGATAGATAAATAATGGTGTAGTTCAAATACCCCTTTCGCTAAACCAATTGGAAAAGTCATTATTTAAAGTTAAATATAAGCTCACAGGCTGCAAAAATAATAATCAAGGTAATAAGGAATTTGTTTCTCTATAGATAAAAAAGAGAAGATTTACAGTAGTTTGCAAGTTACCTTGCTCCATTGAAAGACCTCTCCATCATCAAATTCAACAGTAAGACTACCAACTGGATCAAGCTGAGTGGATCGACTCCAAAATATAATTTTCAAATTGCTATAATTGAAAGACCTTGCTCCATTAAAAGACCTCTCCATCATTAAAAGGGTCCCTCATTTAAGGTGCTAAAATAGAGACATGTTATACCGATTTTTTTATTATTACTAAAAAGATAAAATAGTCACTAATCTTAAAGGAAGTCAACTCACTTCATGCAAGCGTTGCAGAACTGCATTATGAACAGGCCACATTGTCCATTGTAATTTTAATAGTGGTTCAGTTTCTTAAATAACATGAAATTCAGATTTGTACATGAAATCTTTGATGAGAAAGAGAATGCAACTAATTCTAAAACTCACATAAATACATGATAATTGCAAGTGTCAACAACAGACATTGATATAGGAAAAAATGAGGCAAACATAAAAATTCAATCAATTGCACTAACATCTCATCAAACAATACCCTAAAGCCACAATATTAATTAAAAACTCACTCGCAATCCAATCCCAACATGCTAAGAAGAAAATAAAAATACTGACGTGCCACATGGTAAACGACGTGTATATCTGGAGAGAGGGGGGATTTGAAGTGTATAGACCTCACAAATTCATATTAAAATAGTTATTTGAATATAGTTGTTTCACTTGTACCTCTTTCTTTTTCTTCAATAACTTGAGGCATGATCTAGCAAGCCTTATGATGTCTTGTTGCATCAAATAATTAAAAAAATATATATTACCACAAAAATTCATATTAAAACAGTTATTTGGATATAGTTGTTTCGCTTGTACCTCTTTCATTTTCCTCAATAACTTGAGGCATGATCTAACAAGCCTTACGATGTCTTGCTGCATCAAATAATTAAAAAATATATATACATATAATGTAAATTGCTACAATGAAATACTTAAAGTGTAAAATCAAACTCCTAAAAAAGAAAAATAATGGACAAATTACAAATTTAGCAGAATATAAGGCCGAAGAAAATTTTTTTTATTAAGAATCTTACAATTTGGGTATGCTGACAAACGTAGTTGTTTTCATATACCAGTTGAGACACTTGTTTCTGCAACCTATCATTCCATTCATCAAGGGTCTGTTCATGGCAGCAATTGAAAGAAAACATATGCAAAATTTTCATTAAACATTAAATAATCTGTGAAAAAAGAAATAGAAGATTGGTGTGCAGATGAGAAAAAATAAATTATTTTTATGTAGATAACAAAAAGAGAAACACGAACCTTTTAAAACAGAGGATCGTGCTAACGAAATCTGACGAAGACACTGGCATAAATTGGATGGAGCAGATCGCACCGCTCTCCACATTACCTCAACTTCGTGCACAAGGGGTGGTGACAATAATCTAGTAGAGAAACGTGTTGGAGATTCTTTTCGGTGGGCTTTGGTGATCATAAATGGCAGTTCATAAAAGGGCGAGTTCCGTAATCATAAATTATTGAAAGATTGTGCCCTAATTCGGCGATTGATTTCTCCTCTTCTTCAATTATATAAATTTTTTCAGTAAACCCTAATCTCAATCAAAGAAATATCAAAGAAATCGTTGTAGATGAATGAGGATGTGGAAGGCATAATGAAATTAAGATTAGGGTTTGAATATGGGTTTTGTTCATGAAGTTTATGTAATTATAAATAAGTCCTTAAATTTTGTTCAAAATATGAAAAAGGCACCGAATTTTTTAATTAAAATGATAAAGAAAAACAATGGTGGAGATGTATTATTGATTAATTGATGGCTAAGATTAAAATTGATTTTGGTCAAAATTGGTCAAAATCAAGCCAATCCATTTTGCTTTTATAATGTTATATATGTTATAACATATGATTTAACATATTATATAGAAATTTCACGTTAATATTAAGAATAAATTACTTATAAATAATTTTATGCAACTTCAAAATCTGTTTCAAGTAAATCTTAGTGTATCTTCTAAAAATATAAAAATCTTATCTACTGATCTTCAAAAAGGCTGACTTTTTTTGGATATATAATATATTATTTTGAAGTATTTTATATGAACATTACTCCTTTTATCATTAGAATAGGAAGAGAGTTTATTTAACATTGTACCCTTTTTGTTCTCTATATAAAGAGTGATAATATTAGGGTTTTGTATTCATTCATATATAACGCCGTTAATAAAAAATCTCTCTTTCTCTTTTCTCTGTATTTTTGTCTTCTTCTTTATGCTTCTCTCATCTTATCAAATACTTTACAACACGTTATTAGTACGAGCACGCTCTAACCTACTGAGCAATTGATATGAGGTTGATCTACAAATCAAGGAAGAGTAACTACTAATTGACAGAAACTCTAGAAAAGAATTGTGTCTTTCCTGCGAGGTACTATTAAAATTTAAAGTTTATTCGATCAAAATTATATTAGAATATGTTTAAATCAACTGCTATTTAAATTACTTGATTACATAACAATAATAATAATAAATTGTGCATATTTCTATCATGCTTATTGCTTAATTTAAAACATATTATTAACAAACTTTTGATTATGCAAATTTAAATTGTCCATACCGTAGATTTGTAAAAAACAAACTTATCGACCTTTTCATATATTTTTTTAGATTTTAATTTTAAACAATTTATACATGAATGATAATAATATGATTTGTCAATATATGTTTTCAATTGGTTTCTATTGATTATTGCTTTCATTTTTTTAATCGAAACCATGAGATGCACTAGTTTTAAATTGAATGAATACGTATGAAAAAAATTAATTTAATAATTTATTGGTTTATTGATGACACGTTGTGCCTCTGTTAATTATGGGAATTGGAGTACTGCCTCGGTTATTTTTGGGAATTGGAGTGCTCATTCATTAATTGGATTTATTTAACGTGGGTAACATATTTAAATTTATATTATTTTCATTTTAATCTTTCTAACAAGATTAACTCAATGTCATAAAAGATACATGGGTAATTATTGATGAAAAAATTATTGGCATTAAAAAAAGGATTTATTGGATTTTGTTTGTCTATACTGGTTTTGTTAAAAGATTTTCCATATTAATTTATGAGTCACTCTCTTGTGAGATGAGTTTTTATTGAGATGGGTGATCGTTGTCATTTTCATCTAGATTTTAGAATCTTTATTTGTGGATTTTCGGATATTTTTATCCGTATTTGTGTAACTTTGGTGGATTTTATGTTAATTAGGAGAAGTGTACTATGGATTGATAAAAATTTTAAATGAGTTTAAATATATGTAAAACAGGTTAAAAATAGAGAAAAGAAGGAATCGGGAGCTAATACAAAGAAGGAGAACAAGGCATGCATGAACACGCCCAGCCGTGTCTTGTGCACGAGCCGTGCTCGAGCACACGCCCCGTGTACAGAACACAGGCCTGTAAGTCCAAGCCATGTGCAGACGTAAGAAGGAGCTACACACCCATGACCAAGGCCGTGCACTGTACACGAGCCGTGTCCTGTCAGCACACAAACACGCTGAACTGTGTGTACATTACACGGGCCGTGTGCTGCTACACGGCCCGTGTAGGTGCAGAATCCAAAGTTAAAATTCAGAATGTTATAGAAGGTTCCAAGGGATATAAATACCCAATTTTTGGCGTGAATCAGGGGAGAATCACATTTTGGTGAAGTTTCTAAGATCTAAACACATACTATCACACCATACCTTCACACACACATTCAAATTCATCCATCTTCCACACTTTTCATCCATTCAATCCATTATTTCTCCCAAAATTCATCCATCACTCTGCTATTTCATCAATTTGAGAAGAGAAGATCATCATAGATTGAAGAATTGATCATGTTGGAAGGAAGGAAGGCCATCTTCAAAAAAGGAAAGCCGGTCTACTTTTCAATTGCTATTTTTCTTCATATTTTGGCTCAAATAGAGCAAACCATGGGATGTATTGATTTGAACATGATGTGTAGTGGCTAGTCCTATAGTAGGGCTAATCATATGATTGGTTGAGAATATTGTTAGATATGTGGGATTTTAGATGTTGAATTGAGTTAATTTTGGGACTTACTTTTTTGATTAATGATTCATGTCTCATTTCAATACTTGTGTGGTTAAATTATCTATTTATAGTGTTAGGATGACCATTTCAATATTATGATTAGTGGTTTAGTTTAATCATTTATTAAGATGAGCATGTATGTTAGTGTGAAGGGAGGTAAGCCATACCCTTATTGTGCTTAGAACATTCATAGGGGGACACTTAAGAAATTGAGTGAAAAGAACCAAACGTATGATCATAGTACCTTAAGGGAATTGAGAGTAAGAACAATCCTAGGAGATTTAGACTTGTCAAAGAGTTGAGAACCTAATTACCTTGGCCAGAGGGATTAAGGCTAAAAACGTGATTGCTTTTAGTCCAAGATTAATGAAGTTCAATGTTGAAAGTCATGCATATCTAGCTAGTTTCTTAACCATGAGTATGGCTAGCCTTGCTCTCTTCTTAAATACATTCTATCCATTCCATTCACTTTGTTACGTGATTGATATTTGATACTATTAGTTGTTAATTGATTTCTTTAGTTAATTGGTTAGAGTAATCAATAGTATAAAACCAAACCTTCAATCTTATCACTCTTACAAAGCATAATTGATGACAAATCCGAATACAACTATGAGTTCACTTTCTCTTGGGATGACATAACTATAAATTTATTACTTGGTCACACGTGTAAAATAACGATAGAGTCTCTTACTCTAATTCATTTTACTAAAAATGGGACTAAGAACAACAGGTGTGAGACAGGTCGACCCATTACTAAAGTATGCTTATTATATATGTAAATATGCTTATTTGTCGTTAAAGTATGTCAATAATGTATTATATTATAACACCCTAAACTCATACTTTAATTCATCATCCATCATAATTTAAAAAACATACTAACCCATATTAAACATACTTTAACTATATGATAGACATATTTTAACACGTCTCACATAACTAACGTCTCACAAAAGACTTTATCTTAATTTATTGGTTTATGTCACTATTTTAATTAGTTTGGATTAAGATTTTAAATTCAATCATGAGATTATTTATTTTATTACAAGTTTCACTTCTTAATTTTATTTGATTTTAACTCGTATGTTAAGATATGTCTTCCGAACAAGTAAGAAGCGAATTTTATAAATTTTTTTACTTACGCATGTGATTTGACATAAATTTATCATATACAATTATTGTTAAATAAATGTACATCATTGAAAATATCCGACATCATTAAAGAAAATATGTTGTGCTTGCCTTTGATGTCAATACATATTTAACCTTGCTTTTAACGTTGAAACTCATGTCATGTGATTTAAGTGACCCTAGCTATTATTTTAAAACTTGATGAACTCCTGCTTAGTATTAATATTTTTCGTCATCATCTGAACAAAAATATTAAAAATGAGTATTTAATAGAAAAAGATCCTATTATTTTATGGCAATCCCA
Organism: Pogostemon cablin; assembly: GCA_023678885.1. Taxonomy (NCBI): domain Eukaryota; kingdom Viridiplantae; phylum Streptophyta; class Magnoliopsida; order Lamiales; family Lamiaceae; genus Pogostemon; species Pogostemon cablin. The sequence goes on from CM042959.1 coordinate 23,538,009, forward strand.
GAAGGATCGCTTTGATCAGGAAACTGTAATAATCCCCCCTCAAGCTCAATATGATTGGTTTAAATTAAGATTTTAAATTCGTATTAGAATACAATTCTGCTCTACATCGTATTTTCTCACATCTGAAACTCTATAAGAAAAACATCGCGGAAACTGAATTGATTGAAAAACCTCTTTCGACCTTCCATTATATATTCTAACTGAGTTGAATATTCTTGCTCAGAATGCCAATCATTTTCACAATTTAAATAAGGACATAACCGATCAAAAAAAGACCCCTTTATCTTATGGCAATCCCTGAAGGAATCATTTGCAAACTTTGATAATTATTCTTGTAGTTATATATGGTAATTGAATCTATGATTTTCAAGATTTTTAATTTGTAACCGAATACAATTCCACTTTACATTGTATTATCTAAACCCCGTAAGCAGTAGATTACAGAATTAAAAATTGATTGATAAAACTCTTCCCACCTTCTATATTAGCAACGCCATACTCCAGAAGCAGTACAAATTAAAAAAATTATACTAAGAATTCCGAGCTTATTTTTTCATTATTGGTCGAAGAAAAACAAAATTAATTATAAATAAAAAATCATAATGTTGATAAATTGGTTCAGAATTTGTACCTGAAGTACATGATATATTCTAAATGAATTATATTTGGCGTGGAAGGACTGAGCAAGAGTATGAAATAGTTATAATGGAAAAGTGAATTTACATTGGATTATGAAGAGTAAGAAATAGAGATAGTAGACAAAATGAATTCACATTGACCTCTTCGTAGTGCACAAGAAAATTTAAATTGATCTTATTAAGGGTCTTATCAAAGTAGTTTGGCTCACAATGTGATAAAGGTCATAGTCAAAGATTTAAACATGCACTCCAGCAGAAGTAGCAGAAAATAATTTGTTGTAGATATTGATGAGAGGGTTATTATTCTTGTATATATCGCATAACAAATCACTTGGTCATGGAATATAAAATATGCAAAAAGTTTTGTGGAATAAAAATGGTGTAAATAAAATTACTTATTTGCCAAAAGCAAGTATAAATATGGACCTAGTCAATAATGACAAATTTGGGACCTAAGCTTGAAGATTAAGGAGACCAGGTATGATTTCAAAATTTGAGATTTTCTTAAAATGCTAGACAATTTAGCTATATTACTCCACATAAAATTTTTGTTCAAACATAGTTTCTTTTCTATGACATTATTATTTTGTTTTTATATGCTATTAAATGATTTTGTCTGATCATACACATTTTGTAAGTTTGATATTTGGAATTGATAATTATATTGTTGTGATATTGATTTTTGAAACCCAACATTTTAAAATTTGGCATGAGTAATTGGGTTCTTTTGGGCAAACAGATGAGCCATATAATTTAAATTCTTTTAGTCACGAGATATGAAAGACACTTGTAAAGTTTGTGTGGAAATTTTATAGTATGATATTTACATATTAATATTGGAATTGTTCTCCTAATACGTTCAAGAGATTCAAGGAGAAAAATTGGTCAATCTTTTTTCATGCCATGACCAAAATCTTTTATTGATGTATACACTAAATAAATACATTCTTATTCATAGTTAGTCAATTGGAATGAATATCAACTGATAATATTGAAAAAATAAAAAATCCAATGTTTTATGCTCACACTTAGTGAATATTTAATTATAAAATTCCAACAATTAATAATTGAGGAATTTGGAATAACTAAACACAAATCTGGCTCTTGCATATCATAATTATACCCCCTTTATAACTAGTGTTGGATTGTATACTAATAGTCTAGCTTTAGTATGAACAATGTTATAATAATTTATTTGAAATGAGAATCATATGATCAAATGATTGCGTCTTATAATTTATTTATATGTATATGCAATATCCACTAACTTTATACTGTAGATAATATGTTGTGCGACAACATGCGGAAGATCATATTATCGGTTTCCCTATAAATTATAAACAGATGCTAACAATCGAGATAGATGGGGACTCTCTATTGGGATGGTTGTAGTGTGATTTGGTATTAGTTTGTCCTGACTATAGAATCACATTAGTTCACTTTGTGTGTATTGAGCATGACCACTTGAGATCATTCGACTTATATTGACTTATAAAAGAACTTGATCTCTGTTATTATGGATATTCGTGCTCTTAATACCTATATAATAACCTGGACACGTAGGGCAGCATGTATTTCTTTGCTTCATCAATGGGTGAGATTTACACGTAATTAAATCAACAAACTCGGTGAGTTGGGAAATAGTACTATCTCTATGGTGTGCTGTTGATTATAGAAGAAATTCATGTCCGTCATAGGTTAATGATGTCTCCTAGAGGAGCTCATAAGGATTATCATGTAAACCCTGCCGGTGGATTTATTCTGGCATGATAATGAGATTGAGTGGTACTACTCTCGGATGAGATATTAATTAATGGAGTTGTCAGTAACTTAATTAATTAATGGACATTGTATATCTTAAACATGGAGAGACTAACGCGCTCATAATAAGAAGGAGCCCATAACATAATTATGGAATTAGAACAGTAGTGCAGTAATAATATTTTAGTACAATATATTATTAATATTGGACTTAAGTATAAGCTTTGGGCAAAGCTTGGATACTTAAGTCCAATGGAGGTCTTACTCTAATTTCTCCTTCCGGTCCCTGCTGTAGGCCATATATAAGTCATCTCATCTGTTCTAACCCTAAGAAAGACATGCCTAATACGTGAGGAGGATAGAAGGATAGCAAATTGAGAAGATCTCAAAGATCGTCACCCATACGACGTTGAGATTGGATTAGGAATACAACAGAAGAATGGAAGGTTGTTTGCTGCTGTTGTCCATCAACTTGCACGATTTTTATAAAATCGTATAGATATCAGAATTCAACGTGTGATATACTTATGGAAAGCCACAGAATATAAGATCATTTTGGCGTATAGATCACTCAATTCGGAGATCAGATGAGAGAGTTATGCCCAAATTGGTGAGGCTGCGCAGGCTACCAGCGAGAATCCTTCTTCATCATACCCTAGTGAAAGGTAATACATTTCTTGTTTTTATCCTTCCACTGACTGTTAGAAATGTATGGAACCCTAACTGTTCATGTTAACCAAATGATCGAACGTCAATAATTGGTATCAATGCTTCAGTTTCGTGGTAAAGCGTGATACGTTAGGCTAGAGTTTATGTGTTCAATGTGATTAGAGTTTAGCATATTACCTGTTATGCTTGTATACCCTATAATTGATTATCGTTGATGGTGGCTGGATATGGTAAGATTATTGTCAAAACTTTTTTATCAAGTCACGGTTGGAAGATGACAATGGAAGGCTCGTTGGAGCACTCGACATCGTGCAGGCACCCACGCATGATTGTCGTGTGGTGTAAGTAGTAACCGTGCCACGTGGCGAGCTTTATGCTCGGAGGTGTGCACGGAGGTCAGGATATGTGCTCGCCAGGCACATGATTGCTGGCAGGCAAGAGGTTTTAGCACACGGTGATACGCCCGATGGCACTCGTTGTAGGTGGACTGCAGACGAAACTATGCGTCGCGCCTGGCATAGTGCCATGTGAAGGCGGGCAATCTCCGAGCGTGTTACCGAGCGGTGATTTTGGCTGGAAGGCTTGACGCATGGCAATGGTATATAGGTAGGTGTGGAATACACGGAAAGTGCAATCTGCCGGGTGATGAGTACTGGATGGCGAGCGAAAGCCGGGTTGTTGACCGGATGAGGACAGGTCGAGTCGATCGATTTCAAGGCGGGCCTGCATCTTTTCTGAGCAAGTCAGCACCTGTTTCGAGTGGGTCTGAGATGCTTCCAGTGAGTCTGCTGTGTGCTGTTGGGCGTATCCTCAATGTTGTCGTGCATTGTGCTAAGTGGTGACGCTCGACAGCAGGCATTGCTAACATGGATTGGCGCACGGGGCATGCACGGTGACCTGTAGCTGCTGGACAAGCATCGCGCACGATGCACAGGCACTGATGAGCACACTGCCAGATGGATGGGCAAGGTGCACATATGCTGCCGGGCGTGGAACTCGATTAGCGCCCGAATGCATGTGATGGCACCCGGATGTGTGCAGATTGCCGAGTGGCATGTTGGCTACCATGAGGCAGGCGTGCGCTCGTTTGCTGCCAGGTGAATGCCGTGCGATGGGGTTGCTGGCAGGCGCTGTGCACACAGAGACGGGAGGGATGTTGGTCAGAGCATACGACAGCTGGCATGAAGCTGGGCAGAGTGTCGTGCTAGACACTCGGATGGATGCCTGGTTCGTGAGGATTGCCTGGCATCACGTATAGTTGATGGCTGATGGTGTGTGTGGCATTCGTTTCCAGGCGGACTGCACACGGAGCTAAGCAAGTGTTGTGCATGAAGGCAGATTGATGAGCAGAAGGGCTGCGTGTGGCACACGATGATAGGCTTGTCATCGGGTGGGTCACACGGTTGCTGGGAGTAGGCTGCACGATCTGAGCACACTGTCTTGTGAGGCATGCTTGCTACCGGGTGCTCAGAGATGGAGACATGTAGTACGCTCATTGTGGAACACGGTGAATGGGCGGCTAGGTTTGAGGATGTCAGGCAGGATGCCGTAGTGGTGGAGCAGGTTGGCGGACAAGGAATTGGAGGAATTTTCTATGTAAGATTCTTTTAAAATTTCATTTAGTTTCAGGGCGCTGCCCGTGCGAACTGACCAGGCAGGTCGATCCCTGTGACCTCACCGGGGAGGTCGAACCCCGCATAGTCGCAACTACTCAATTTCATAATTGGTCGCGAACAATCGAATTCGCTGTTATATAACTGCATTAATTGATTTAATTATCTAATTATAGTTATATATGTATGCATGATTCCCTGTGATTTACTATCTTATGTGCCGTAATAGGAGCATGCTAGGTTGCATATATTATTCTGAATATTATATGCATGTAAAAATCCTCGGTGTTAAATTACTAAGTGGGAGAGGGAATTGGTAAATAATTTCCGCAGCCTCCAATATTGGTTTGCAAGTGATGTGAGTAAACTTGCATGTTGGCAATAGGCCTTCCTCCCTAACGGATGAGTTTATTCACGGATCACTGGTATAGACTTCATTAAATAATTATTGTTTGTAATGTGGCACATTAACTTGCGTGTTGGCATAGACCTTCCTCCCTAAAGGATGAGTTTATGTGCGGTTCACTAGTACAAATATATAATTGATGATTGTAGGAAGTTATCCGAGTGCGTGTGTACTTCTCCAACTGTAAGGCACATAAGCTCGTGCAATGGACTTGGGATCAAATAATGGTGTACACTTAGGTGTAAATAATTACACTTAGGTGTAAATAATTAGTATCATTCCCAACGGAGTCACTGCTATTATTTGCATGGCTAAAGAGGAACCGACTATTAATTATGTTGTCATGAGGTTAGGTTCAAATGAAATTAATGGGTAAAACCTTCTCTTGTAAATGTTCGGGTTTATAAACGTCCACACTAACGTGGCTTGCAGACTCATGGTACATGAGATATCGGTGAATTTTATTTTTATATTATTTTGAGGGAATCAATATAAATGGATAAATTCGAAGATTTGATCGGTGTATTTATTTATGATTCTCTGCAATTTCAAATGGTTTCATTTTACTTATTGATAACTAAAAAAAAACATATTTATTGGTCCAAAATTAGATGATTAGAAAAGAATCTTGGTTTCAAATTTCACTGTTTAGGAAAAAATAAATTTGTTCTCAGTAAGGATGTCCCATGATGCCTATTATAGTCTCTACTGAAGAGGTGAGAGGTTCATAAAAATATGATGGTCTGATGCGACTCTTCAGATACTTGAGTAAGTTATAAAGGCAAGAGGTCATGGATAAGTTGATGAATGAATTGGGAAAGCTTGGAATAGAAATTGAAGGGAAAACCTAGATCAATTTATTCTCTATAATTTGCCTGGATGTTTTGAGCAAGTTCCACCTGAAATACGAGAGGCTGTATATGGTGGGGAACTTTTGACAAAACATGTGGCAAAGGAAATCCAATTTCATCAAGATGTGAACAAGGTTAGTATCTCATTCACTAGTCGTTGAAGCATGATTAGTGATGGCATTTACTGACACGTAGTGTGTAGATACCAGAGTCACTAAAAGCCTGCAACTAAGTAATGATGAGATTGTAATATACATGGATAATTCTACGAGAGTAGTGGCTGTTGCAGTGGGAGGTGTTTATTTATCTTAAAATAGGAATAAACGTTTGATTAAGAGAAATTATCTTTACGTACTTTTTCATAGAAAGAATTTCATTTCAGTTTCTATGCATTTACGGATGGATACTCCATCTCATTTAAATGACATGGTCATAGTGATGAGGGATGGAGCTATAATCTGTTGTGGTACGTTAGTGACAATTTGTAAACTCTTAAATCATGTTTATCCTACGGATGCAACAAATAGTAATTAATAGCGTGTCTTCTAATCTTAATAAGAGAAAGACTCTTATTGAAATGATTAGATAGATGATGAATTATTTAGAATTACTAAATTCAATTTATGGGTATGCCCTAGAAATAGCATGTCGTATAACATTTGTCTGTTGTGGGATATTCTAGAAAAATAGAGGGCATTGGTTTATTTATTCCAAAAGATAGAAGGGTGATTGTTAACACAAACACTAGATTTTGGAAAAGGACTATGTAATAAATCACAAACCTATGTGTAAATTGTTCTAAAGGAAGTGGGAGGGAAAACACAAAGTATTAGTACCAATTGTACAAGAGGATATACCATAAGATAAACTGCAACACGTGTCACGTCTGATACACAATTGCATGTAGTGCCTTGTCGTAGTGGGAGGGTTGTTCGAAAACCTGTAAGTTATATGTTTTGAGAGATTCGTGAGACTTGGTCCCTAGTAAACATGGAATGGACCCACGGATACGACGAAGCACTACAAGATAGAAATGTCGAATCTTAGCAAAGTGCAATGAATATTGAAATAGAATCGATGAATTCTAAATTAGATCTGGCTGCTTGTAGAACCACGGATGGTATAAAAGCCATTGGATATGGCTCTCTAAAATAAAAGAAGATCATAAGATAAGGTGAAAATCTTGGAAGCAAAGCTTGTTGCGAAAAGGTATACTCAGAAAGAAAGGGTTCGATTATGAGAAAACCTATTTGCGGGTAGCTACCTAAATCGATCCGGAATCTTTTATCTGTTGTTGTTCATATTGAATATGAGGTACATAATATAGATGTTAAGACAGCTTTCCAGATTGGAAGTCTTGAGGAAAACATCTATGTGAAGCAACCAGAGTGATTCATAGAAAATAGCTAAGAGCATTTTGATAGTAAGCTTAAAAGTGTCCATCGATTAATTAAAGCAAGCTTCAAGATCATGAAACATCCATTTTGATGAGGAAATCCAAAGATATAGATTCATTCAATGCGCAGATGTGTCTTGTGTATTGTAAAGAGTGACGAAAATGTGGTGGTATTACTTGTACTATTCTTGGATAATATCTTGCTCATTGGAGACAATGAAAGAGTATTGTCGGGCGTATGGGTATGGTTGATAAAGCGGTATGAGATGAAGGACTTAAGAGAAGCAAAAATATCCTTTTGATCACGGTAATAGGGATCACAAGAAAGGATGTTATGCTTGTCTCAAGCTTAATGAGATGATACGATCCTTATTTATTTTAGCATGTGACTTTATCTAAAGAAATTTGTCTTGGGACACAAAAAGAAGATAAAGGTGATGAAAGCGGTTCCTTATGCTTCGGCGAATAAGGAAGCTTAATCTAAGGATTGCTATGCACGACAATGGATATCTGTTTTGCCGAAGGCATGAACAGTGGGTATCAAGGTAACCCAAAATAAGAATGTTGAACTGTGGTAACACATAATTTTGAAGTACCTGAAAAGGACTAGAAATTATGTGTGGACTTACCAAATAGATTCACTGCTTTTTAGGGGTGTTACATAGATTCAAAATTTTTAGATAGGGACAACAGTAAATCCACCTCAAAGGTTATGTATTTAATTTTAGGGAGTTGAGTCATAATATGAAGGAGTGTTATATAGAAATATATTTCAGTCTCCGGACTCCATAATGGAAAGATGATAAATTGGAGCCTATGAGGCAGTCAAAGTATCTGTATGACTAAAGAAACTTCATGATGGACTTTGAAGTGTTTCTAAGTTTGCCCAAGGTTATCACAATTTATTTTGATGATAATGGTGTTGTTGCAAACTTGAAGGAATCACGAGCCCATAAGGCAATTAAACACATAGAGCGCGAGTACCACCTGTTACGAGAAATCATATGATGAGGAAAAGGTTGTTGTCGCCTAGATTGCATCGGATGATAACCTAGTAAATCCATTTACAAGGACCTTAAAGCGAGAGCTTTTGATTGTCGTGTAGTGGTAGTTGAAATAAGATGTATGGCAGAAGACATGACAGCATAGTCTTTTAATATAAGTGGGAGATTGTTGGATTGTATACTAAAAGTCTAGCTTTAGTATGAACAATGTTATAATAATTTATTTGAAATGAGAATCATATGATCAAATGATTGTGTCTTATAATTTATTTATATGTAGGTGCAATAGTCCACTTACTTTATGCTGTAGATAATATGTTGTGCGACAACACGCGGAAGATCATATTATCGGTTTCCTTATAAAGTATAAATAGATGCTCACAATCGAGATAGACGGGGACTCTCTATCGGGATGGTCGTAGTGTGATTTGGTATTAGTTTTTCTTGACTATAGAATCACATTAGTGCACTTTGTGTGTATTGAGCATGACCACTTGAGATCGTTCGACTTATACTGACTTATAGAAGAACTTGATCTCTGTTATTATGGATGTTCGTGCTCTTAATTCCTATATAATAATCTTGACACATAGCGCATTATGTATTTCTTTGATTCATCAATGGGTGAGATTTACATGTAATTAAATCAACAAGCTTGGTGAGTTGGGAAATAGGGCTGTCTCTATGGTGTGCTGTTGATTGTAGAAGGAATACGTGTCCGTCATAAGTTGATGATGTCCCCTTGAGGATCTCATAAGGATTATCATGTAAACCCTGCGGGTGAATTTATTCCGGCATGATAATCAGGTTGAGTGATACTACTCTCGGATGAGATATTAATTAATGGAGTTGTCAGTAACTTAATTAATTAATGGACATTGTATATCTTAAACATGGGGAGACTAACGGGCTCATAATAAGAAAGAGCCCATAACATAATTATGGGATTAGATTGGTAGTGCAGTAATAATATTTTAGTGGAATATATTATTATTATTGGACTTAAGTATAAGCTTTGGGCTAAGCTTGGATACTTAAGCCCAATGGAGGCCCAACTCTAATTTCTCCTCCTGGTCCCTGCTGTAGCCCATATATAAGTTATCTCAACTGTTCTAACCCTAATAGAGACACGCCTAACATATGAGGAGGATAGACAGAACAACAGATTGAGAAGATCTCGAAGATCATCGCCCACACGACGTCGAGATTGAACTGGGAATACAGCAGAAGACCGGAATGTTGTTTGCTGCTGCTGTCTATCAACTTACACGATTTTTTTAAAATTTTACAGACCTAATAATTCAACTTGTGATATACTGATGGAAAGCCATGGAAGAGTGGATCCTTTTGATACGTAGATCACTCGATTCGGAGATGAGATGAGAGAGTTATGCCCAAAACGGTGAGGCTGCGCAGGCTGCCGGCGAAAATCCTTCTTCTTTATCATACCCTGGTGTAAGGTAATACGTTTCTTGTTTTCATGCTTCCACTAATTATTAGAAATGTATAGAACCCTAACGGTTTACGTTAACCAAACGATTGAACGTCAACAACTAGTGCTACTCAATCATGGCCAGAAGCATTTAATATTCCCATCTGCAAATTAAAATTGTACAATTAGTATTTTATATCACCACCATAGCGTACTTTAATGGGCATTCTAATAATAATTATCTGTCAATTTCTATGAAGCTCAACATAGGGGATCAATATATATGCTAGTACGCCAACTGCACATTTACTGAAGATCATTTCACGGCATTAGGGGGAGATTTAAGCCCAATAATTATGTGAATGCCGAGAAATCTATTATTTTGTATTAGATTGACTGAACCAGAAGTTCAAATGATTATTAGTTTGCAATAGCAAATAAACTATCAAACTATCATGATGAAGTGACAAAGTCCCTTAAATTTATAATCAATGCACCACTGGAAGTGGATTTCCCCAGGGACATAATACTTTAAACAATTATTTATCAATGCTAGAAGCGAAAAAGGTTTTATGATTTGAAAATTAAAAAATTAAATATTAGGTATGTGAAACGGTTAGATCCACACGTATTGGGAAATGATGAGGATCTAGTTACATAAATATATAAATCATTATAAAAGTTGGGAGAAGAATATTAGTTGAAATAGAAAGTTATCAACAACACATTGCTTTTTGATTGTTTTTACTGTCTTAAATAATAATTTGTATACAGATCTTATATTTGATATCAAAGTGTCAGAAGCACGAATATGTTGTAAGATAGAATAAAGCATTAAGATTGAGCTTAACTAGCTAAATATTTATTTGAATATCTGAAATGATATAATTATTTATCCGAGAAGGACATATGAATGATAGAGTGGTGATCAAATAAAGCAAAAAGGGTTCTTGTAAAAGCCAAATATATAAATGATATACTCACCCATTATACATTACGTTTCACTACTTTATTTAAATATGACAGTTTCAATATATTTAGATGTGCAGTAAATACAAAACATTATATGATTTACTAGAAAAAATTCACGAAGGATTAAATCTTCTCTATTTGAATAAGAATAAAATATCATAACATATAGCTACAATATTGGTCATTGCAAGACCTAGAAACAATTAATATGGATATACTACATTTTAATTTGCTATTTTTTTCCTGTAGAAGAATGAAAATTGTGCGTATATCTAGTTAATTAATTTAATGATTGTGTGCATATTGGTAGTAAGTTTGGAATGTATAAGAAATTTATATAAGCTAACTCATGCCAAGATGACGAATTTTTCTGAATGAAAGAACTTGAATTAGTTTGAACCTGTAGTTGTCTCAATCTGTAGATTGAGAATATTTTAAAATTTTAAATACTAGTTAATTAATTTGATGATTGTTTTAGATCAATTTTGATATATCTATTCAAGTTGTATGTCAATTGTCTTTTTTATCCCTTGAAGTGGAAAATAAATGTCTATATACTTGATGTATATAATGAGGATATTTTGGGCTAGAAATCCCTCCATTCAGTGATTTTAAAGCACATGTTTTCTCATAATTATATCAAGCCGGATATGTACTTGATGAACTTGCTAACAAGATTTACGAGTCTTGGATAAAGAGAAGTTACATGAAATTAAACATATCCTCGTGTATCTTGTAGATACAAAATATATTGGTTTATTTATAAGAAACCAACGCCACTTTGGCATATTGATTTGAATGTTAATCAAATGATTCACATAATGGTGAAATTTCAGACTGTGTAAGGATAGGATTTTGTTGATATAATAAATTTATAGCCCATGGGGCATGATGAAAGTGACATTTTCCCAGTCTTTATAAGATAATAAATTTTTTGTTGCTTGGATGAACAATTAATATGTTATGCAAGACATGATAAATTTATTTTATATGCTCCAGAAGAGCAGTGAGATATTACACAACATTTGCTCAAGTAAAAAATCTAAATTATTTATCATTGTTTCTATTTACTCCCAAATTATAATTTTGTATGTGCTTGTAGTATTGTATTATGTAGATCCATAAGATTGTCGTCTTCAGGGGGAACAACGATTCAAAGTAAATTTCAAATTTTCGATCGTGAAGATCAATAATTATATTACAATGTATCCCTATTTTCAGGGGGAGCGGTAATTTCTAAACAATCCAGAAGATTAAGTCTTGAAGACTAATAGTTGTACTCTTTTTTCCTTTACTAAGTTTTTCCCAATAGGTTTTCTTAGTCTAAGGTTTTTAAAAAGGCAACTAATGCAACACATCAAAATTGTAAGACCTGTACTCTTTTTCCCTTAACTAAAATTTTTTTCCTAAGAGGTTTTTTTAGTTGAAAGTTTTTAATGAGATAGGCAAGCTAAATATCTTGGGGAAAGAAACAACATCTAAATAATCCTGAAGATTGGGTCTTGAACACCAAACTGTACTTTTTTTCTTTAACTAAGTTTTTTCCTACGAAGTTTTCTTAGTTGAAATTTTTTTAATGAGACAGCTAATATGAAATATTAAAATGATAAGACATGTACTCTTTTTCTCGACTGGTTTTTCCCAAAGGGTTTTCTAGCGAGATTTTTTTACAAGTCATGCATATGACATCGTAACGTTGTAATGTCCAAAGGAGAGTGTTGTAAAATATTTATATGGACATTACTCATGTTATCATTATAATAGGAAGAGAGTTTATTTACCATTGTACATTTTCTGTTCTCTATATAAAGAGTGAGAATATTAGAGTTTTGTATTCATTCATACACAACGACGTTAATAAAAAATCTCTCTTTCTCTTTTCTCTGTATTTTTGTCTTCTTCTTTATGCTTCTCTCATCTTATAAAATACTTTACAACATATATTGATTTATTCATTGTAACACTTGTTATTCTTATATGATTTCAACTTATATATTTTAAGATATTTGAGTTTTATCACTTTGTGATAGAAATTCCAGCTTCTATAATTTTAGTTTTGAAAAATATGAAACATATACTTATAAATCTTTAAACTTAATGAAATTTAATTATATTGAACTAATATAATTCTAGTATGTAGACGTAAAGTTTCGTGCTGATTTATTATTATTTTACTATTTATAAATTTAAATATCAATATTCGTGTATGTTTAACATTCTATTAGAACTTTTATTTTCTTCACATTCAATTTGTGATATTTCAAACTTATAAAATACTTATACTCATAATCACTTTTTACTTTATTTAAAACTCAAATCATTCCATTTTATTTATTTAAAACTTAAACGACATTTAATGATATACCTAAACATAGTTCCTTTCATGTTAGATGACAAACATTACAAGGATTCAAATAAAATCAATTACATCCACATGCATCCATGACATTCCTTCCAGGTGGAAAAATTCTTACTTGTCTTTATTAATTGCTTCTTGCGGTATCTTTAAGTTCATGCATGTACAGATAGGTCTCTTGACCTTTATAAACAAGACATATGTCTCCTGACCCTTATCAACGAGAGTAGGTCTCCTGACCTTTATAAACGAGACATTTACTACTTGAACAATTGAGAAATCAGTTATTCAGTATATTTATATTTGTATTTACATTTACATGATTTATGTTACTTAACTGGTATTTGAAAGTGGTATTTAATTATGGCAAGTATATTACCACACTGAGCTTTTGGTTTTCTCATCCCATCACTTCATATAATTTCAGGTTTTAAATATGAAACGTAAAGAGAGGCAATTGGTGGTGATTGTTTATTGGTATGAAATTAGAATAATTGAACCAATTAAATTTCATACAATTACATTTTAGAAAATTAAATCTCTTATTTTGTAAATTTCATTGATTGGATAAATGATGAATTTTTATGTTGAATAATATGATTATTGTTCAAAGGGAATTTCATTAGGTTTTTTTTACTTTTAGTTCATATGTTTGAGACTTAGTTATTAGTGTTAAATGTATATATATATATATATATATATATATATATATATATATATATATATATATATATATATACATACTTTTAAGCTTAAGCTTTTGCTACATCAAAGAATTAATGTTTTGGATAAATTTAATATTTAGTCATGCCCTAAATAGTTAAATTTTTATAATTATATATATGAAATTTTAGAATGTGACACTGCGGATTGGGATCGCCTAGAGGATCATCGCCCACACAACGTCTAGACGAGGTATAGGAATACAACGAAAGATCAAGAGGTCATTTCTGTAGTTAATTCAGACTTCTCCGCCAGTTTTTAGTGAAGAGTAAAACTTTCTGTAATTCCGCTGCGTTAGATGTGCATGGAACCCGAATGGATTGCGTACACCATAAGATCCGATCACCATCAAAAGACTATACAGACAAGGAGGTCTTTGTTTAGTGAAAGAAGTTGGGATGATTAGTAAGGTGTATGGTTGGATTGTTACTAATGTGATAACTACTCTATTGGATTATGCTTTCATATACCATTGAAGCAATGCAAGGTGTGGTTGGATTGAAAGCTTTTATTTTAAAGAACAAATCAACTAAAGAGCTTCATGCCCAAGAGGCATGCAAATTGAGAAATAGGAGAATCAAGACATGGACAAGAAAATCCTTTTTATTAAGCTATGGAATTATGACAACTTTATGTTTGGTGTGGCATCTCTAGGAATCAAAGAGGCTAGGTGGAAGTAGAAATTAACAAAATTGGAAGTAAGTTGTACATTTGATTAGAAACTTTACTTCCAAAGGATTGAGTGGTGATTTCAATGTAGTGGCCAGAACAGAGAACAAAACAATAGATCGAAAAAAAATACGGGTTTCAACTGGTGGAACGGAAAATTGGATGAGGAAATTTAAGAAATATAATTTGTTTTGTTACATCATCTTTTAAATTGAGGGTTTTTTCTGGGGTGTATAGTTTTAATTTTAAAAGGCTAGGTTAGTTTTGAAATTTTAGAGGGTGTGCATATAATAAAATTAAGAAAAAATAAATAAATGGGGTGTGTATTTAATAAAGGGTGGGTATTCAATAAAAATGGTGTGTATTTAACAGTACTCATATAATTTCAGGCTGATTCAACTTGTGATGAGGTTGAATCCCCACTCAAGATTAACATTGGTGTTAATGATAGCATTGAAATTTTGGATGATTTGAATGTGAAAAAGAAACTATTTGATGTTGATCCATCTGCAGTGTTTCATCGAAGGTTCCTAGAGAAGTAAATGTTAAGCTCGAAAAGATTTAAGTTTAATCAGTTCCTTGGCCACCTGAATAAGTTATGAAAATTTTTTTTTAATAAGTCTATTAAATTATGGATTATATTTATTAAGTTTTGCGTCCTTTGAATTTTTATCTGTTATGAAACTAAATTTTTTAAATATTTGATTATATTATATCAGGTTATTTTTAATTAATTGTATGCTATCGTACAAATAATTATTTTCAGTATGACATTAAAGATCGTACTAATAAACTATGAACAATTAATATTATTTAAATATATCTTCTTAAAATTTCACATTTTAAATTTAATAAATATTTATATATACTATCATTTTTTGGTTACGATTTTTTTAAGATTGTCTAATATTTAAGTTTGTAAAGTAGGTAAAAAGTTCAAGTATAATCATTTAATATTTTAGGTTAAATTACATTTACGCTTTAAAAGGGCTTTTAAATACTTATAATTTTTTTTATTTATTACAATAACTTTATATTATTTTTGACAAAATAAATAATACAAAATTTCTAATTTAACGTTATATTTTTTAATTACATTATAATTTAATTATTATTACAAGTTAAGTAACTAACTTAATTTAATTTTTTGGATAAATCTACTTTTCAAGAATTTGCTTGGCACGTATAAAAAATACAAAATATAATAAAATAATCATACTTATAAAAAAATTATTTACTTATTCAATCTTCTATATTCTTTCCGTCAGTTTAGAAAAAGTCTTTTCGATTTTGAAGGGATGCCTTTACCAGTAAACAATGAAGATACAATCCATGACAACCGTACATTTGGTATTTAATGAACTTTCTTACAGTAGATCTTTATTGAAAAAAGAACATGATCAATTGATGCAAAAAATAAATGATAATCAAAGAGAGATATATGATAGGTTGATGGAGAGTGTTGGATCTAATGATGGTGGCGTGTTTTTTTGTATATAGTGATGGTTGAACAAGAAAGACATTTTTGTGGAAAACCATATCAGGTTCTATAAGAGCAAGGGGAAATACTGTTTTGAACGTTGCATCGAGTGGCACAGCTTCACTTCTATTACTTGGTGGCCGAATGGCTCACTCAAGATTCTTAATTCCACTAATAGTTTATGAAGACTCAACATGCAATGTGAGGCAGGGAAGTGATCTGACACAACTACTTAACCTTTGCAAACTCATTATATGGGACGAAGCATCTGTTGGCATTCGATCGTTTGGTTAACGTGAACCGTTAGGGTTCCATGCGTTTCTAAATCAGTGGAAGCAAGAATAATAAAACGTATTACCTTTCACCAAGGTATGTTGAAAAAGGACAACTGCAGAAAACAACCTCTTGATCTTTTACTTATTCCCAAGTCCAATCTTGATGTTGTATAGACGACGATCTTCAAGATCCTCTCAATCAGCTTTCTCCCTATTGTTTCTCACGTGAAGTAGGCAATAATATTAGGGTTCTAAAAGTTGAGATGACTTATTTATGTGCTACAGCAGGGGTCAGGAGGAAATATTAGAGTCGGGTCTCCATTGGGCTTAAGTATCCAAGTTTAACTCAAAACTTAAACTTAAGTTAAATAATAATTATATAGTCCACTAAAATATTATTACTACACTGCCGCTCTAATCCCAAATTAAGTTATGGGCTCCTTCTTATTATGAGCTCGACAGTCTCCCCATGTTTAAAATATACAATGCCCATTAATTAATTAAGTTAGTGACAACTCTATTAATTAATATCTTATCCGAGAGTAGTACCACTCAACCTTATTATCATGCCGGAATAAATTCACCTGCAGGGTTTACATGATAATCCTTATGAGCTCCTTAAGGGGAAATCATCAACCTATTTAATATGACACGGATTCCTTCTATAATCAATAGCATACCATAGAGACAGCATTATTTCTTAACTCACCGAGTTTGTTGATTTAATATATAAATCTCACCCATTGATGAATTAAAGATGTATATACTGGCTTACATGTCAAGGTTATTATATAAGGATTAAGAGAACGAACATTCATAATAACTGAGATCATGTTCTCCTACATAGTCAGTATAAGTTGAACGATCTCACACGGTCCAGCTCAATACACACAAAGTATACTAATGTGATTTTATAGTCTAGACAAATTAATACCAAATCACACTACTACCATCCCGATAGATTGTCCCCATCTATCTCGATTGTGAGCATCTATTTATACTTTATAAGGAAACCGATAATACGATCTTCTGTGCGACATCGCACACCATATTATCTACAGTATAAAGTAAATGGACTTTTGCAATAACATATAAATAGATTATAATATGTAAAATATTTGATAATATAATTCTCATTTCAAATAAATTGTTAAAATATTGTTCATATAAAAGCTAGGCTTTTAGTATATAATCTAACAATCTCCCACTTATACTAAAAGAATGTTGTCATATCTGATGACAAGCATCTAATCCCCATTCCTTCTACATGCCCATCAAACGTTTTCGCTGGAAGGCTCTTAGTGAAAGGATAAGCTAGGTTATCCTTCAATGCAATCTTAGTGAAAATGACATCCCCTCTTTTAACGATGTCTCGTATCAGGTGGTACTTGCGCTCAATGTGTTACTTGCCTTATGGGCTCGTGGTTCCTTCGAGTTTTCTACTACACCACTATTGTCACAATAAATTATGATCACTTTGGGCAAACCAGGAATCACATCCAAGTCCATTAAGAAGTTTCTGAGCCATACTGCTTCTTTAGCTGCCTCAGAGGCTACTACATATTTAGCTTCCATGGTGGAGTCTGCTACGTATTTCTGCTTTACACTCCTCCATATTACGGCTCCTCCTCCAAGAGTAAACACATAACCCAAGGTGGATTTACTAGCACCCCTATATGAGTGAAAATTCGAATCAGTATAACCCAAAGGTAACAAATTATCCGCCCAGTAAATCAACATATAATGCCTAGTCCTTCGCAGGTGCTTCAAAATATGTTTTACCACAGTCTAATGCCCTTATATTAGGTTACTTTAATACCTACTGATAATGCCCACGGCATAAATAATATCCGGTCTCGTACATAGCATTGCATACATGAGGCTTCCTACAGCCGAAGCATAAGGAACTGTTGTCATTTTCTCTATTTCCTTTTATGTCTTGGGACACATTTCTTTAGATAGAGATATTCCATGTCTAAAAAGGTAGAAAACCTTTCTTGGAATCTTGCATGCTAAAACAAACAAGGATTGTATCAATATATTAAGCTTGGGACAAGCACAATATTCTATTCTTGCAATCACTTATTAATTTGATCCCTAGAATGTGTCCAGCTTCTCCTAAGTCATTCATCTCAAACTGCTTGGATAGCCACACCCTTATATCCGATAATACCTTCACATTGTTTTCAATGAGCAGATTTCATCCATGTAAGTACAAGATATACCACTACATTTCCGTCACACTTCTTGTACACACATGATTCATCCAAATATTGAATAAATCCATATGACTATATTACTTTATCAAAATGGATGTTCCATGATCTAGAAGCTTTTTTCAGTCCATAAATGGACCTATTAAGTTTACACACAAGACGCCCTTCGCCCTTTGCAATGAATCCCTCTGGTTGCATCATATATATGTTTTCCTCAAGACTTCCATTCAGGAAAGCTGTCTTGACATCCATTTATCATACCTCATAATCCATATGAGCGGCAATAGATAAAAGAATCCAAATTGACTTTAGCATGGCCACGGACGAGAAGGTTTCCTCATAATCGTTTCCTTCTTTCTGAGTATATCCTTTAGTAATAAGCCTTTCTTAAAAGTTTCCACCTTACCGCCAGATCCGCTTTTTCTTTTATAGACTTACTTGCATCCAATGGCTTTTACACCATTGGGTGTTTCTATAAGCTCCCAGACTTGATTAGAATACATGAATTCTATTTAAGATTTCATTGTCTTTTGCCATGATTTAGCATCCCTATTTTGCAATGCTTCATCGTAATTCCATGGATCAATTTTATGTTCACTAGGGACCAAGTCTGATGACTCTCCTAATCCCATGAATCTTTCCGGTTGTCTCACAACCCTCCCGCTATACGAGACACTATAGGTAATTGTGTATCAGGTGTAACACGCAGTGGAGTATCTTGTGGTATATCCTCTTGTACAATTGGTAATATGTTTGGTGTTTACCCTCTTACTTCTTCTAGAACAATTTTACTCATGGTTTTGTGGTCCATTATATAATCTTCTTTCGAAAATCTGGCGTTCATGCTAATGAATACCTTTTGGTCTTTTGGATTATAAAACAAACCACCTTTCGTTCATCTAGGATATCCTACAAATAGGCAAACTTCAGTACGTGCTTCTAACTTATCAGTATCTGCCTTTAACACATGAGCCGGAGCACCCCAAATCCGAATGTATTTTAGACTAGGCTTTTGCGCGGTCCACAATTCTATGTGAGTGGAGGCTATCGATTTAGAAGGTACTAAGTTAAGAATATAAGTTGTTATTTCTAAGGCATATCCCCAAAATGAATTTGGTAATTCCGAATAACTCATCATTGATCTTACCATTTCTATGAGACTCATATTCCTTCTTTCCGCTACACCATTCTGCTGGGGTGTACCCGGTGCAGACAATTGGGACTAAATCCCTTCCTCTGATAAATAATTCCTATAGTCTCCAAGAGGTATTCTCCACCACGATCAGATCGTAGTGTCTTGATATATTTTCCAAGTTGCTTCTCCACATCAGCCTTTTACTCTTTGAATTTATCAAAGCATTAAGACTTGCGGCACATCAAATAAATGTATCCGTGATGAGTGTTTTCTCAAACACAATTAATACCCAAGTATGAAGGATGTTATCGTAGCTTTGACAAGCGACCAAGTGATTTATCGAACCCACGGGACGTATTATTATTAATTTAATTATGATCTAACTTATTAAGACTAGGTTGGCTATAAATTGGTGGAATAATTACTTAACTACTAAACAAATAATTTAAATAGAAAATAAAGTAAACAAGCAGTAGAGATTAAACGAAGGTGAACAAATGAGAAATTAGGTAGTCCTTCGGGCCATCCAGCTTACTCATTAACTTCTCTTCTGTGTATCAATGTCCGACTCTGCCTTGTAGAATATGGACGTATCCCTAAACCTTGCAAATCTACTCTATAGACACAAGTAAATAAGCATGCAACACGTGTGAATATCCTTGGAGAAAGAGAAATAATTCACCCCTCTTTCTAGGTACTATCAGTATCAATTGTTTTCCGTGCACAAAGTACTCTAACTCGATATGATCTCCCTTTATAAGTACTATACAATTATTCTCTTTAGCTTACTTATTAACCCGAATCAAATTCAATTAACATGTATTTATATAAGATAGTTCTTATAAAACTTTTGAGTCCCCTCACTTAGAATCATAACATGAAATCCTGCTCACGCACTCAATCAATAATTAAGATATGTATTCAGACACTACATAATAATTAATGATGCACAAAACAACTCTGAGTATGAAATAAAAAGGTATAGTCTTATATAAAATAAACCACAAGTAGTGTTGTGCGGAGTATACAAAAAAAAGTTCAATTAATTCATACAACCTTCATAAACCCTAGAACTACTGAAGCGGTTCTAGCCCATGATTGATCGAAGAACAATCATAGTGGTTGGATAGATCGTACCCATAATCTTAAAAATTACAAGATAAATTAAGAAGTGAAGTAAACCCTAGATGTAGGCGCCGTCACGTCTCTCTTCATCTTGAATCTTCACTTAGTTCTCACTTGATTCGATAGACGATTCTCTCTCCATAGCTCCGTAGGAAGATGGTAGGGTTTGGATGTTGTGTAGAATGAATGTGGTAACTTTCTGCTGCATAGGATCTTCCTTCTATACTTTCATATCCTTCAATGGACCTCTAATGGGCTATTTTGAGCGAAAAATATACTGAAGGTGTAAAAATATGGATTCGGAAACTTCTCGTATGTTGGTTTGACCAAAGCCCTTGGTCAAACCATAAACACCTTGGTCGAACCAGCCTGTAACAAATTGGCAAATGGCTGGTTCCACTCGAACCACTAGTCGAATCAGAAACATCGGGGTTGAATCATCTTGGCATCACTTCAGGCATTTGGTTCGACGATGGTTTGACCTTTATGGCTAGTCGAACCATACTATAACATAATCGTAGGTTGCTAGTTCGACCCAAATCAGTGGTTGAACCATTTGTGTCTTGGTCGAACCAGATGCTTAAACTTCCCATTTCTGGTTCCGAGCACTTCTGTCCTGTTTTCCTTCGAAAATCAGCTCAAATAGCCTTAAATGCACTTGATTCGTGACTTTCCACTACATATCTCGATTTATCTCGACTTAAGATCAAATCACATCATTATCATCAAACCCCCAATCTTACATGTTGCTCGTCCCGAGGCAACAAAATCAAAACCAAAAGAGTGAGTGCCAAATTCACGAGACCATCAAGTCAAATACAACACATATCTGCACATGCAATTCTATCAATTTAAAACAAGTACTTCTCGCATCATACATTTCATTCATGCAAAAATATCACTCAATTATAATATGCTTCGGAGTACTATTTCATTTAGCTCACAAGATAGGTGTTTCCGCGTAACCATATTCTTGTAAATGGTTAACCATATTCCGCGTAACCACTTAAAATGGTTAACATATACACTAATTTTCAATTCATGTTTCTGTGTAACCATAAGCTTGGCAAAGCTCTCAAAAATCAACTCATAATCACTTTATTACTAGGATCACAAAGGACTTTCTTTTGGGTTGTAATGTTGGCACTTTGGTAAAGGTAGAAAAATATAGATAAAGTGACTAATTCACTAGTAGATAATTACCTTGGAACTTTTCTTTCCTTAAACAGCTTCCTCTTCTCCATCTTATTCTCATGATCTTTGCTATTCAACTTCTCCTTCTTTTCCTTGGAATCAACATCTTCTTTCTTCAAAGTACAAGGGTATCAATTTCGAGCACTATCCTTCTAAGCAGTCAGAGAACCGGTTTCGGGCACTACCCCTAAACAAGATTTAACCATATATTTTTTTCTTCACTCCATACCACTCAATCAATTTCTTCTTCCTTTTCTTCTTCAAATTCAAGCTAGCATATATTCACCTCAACTCTCTACTAATGAATAAGGAATTCAACAAGGCTCAAGTAAAGGATGAATAAGGTTTTCTATCAAGGTTTACCAAAGAAAAAGCTTTTAAAGGCTCAATGGGGCTTCCAATGATTTCTACAGTATATGTGACGGTAAAATTTTGCTAAGTGACTCAAATAAACAATAATGGCCTAAGATCATATCCTAATAATGAACAATCTAAGTCTCACACAAGACTCCAAGTCAAGTTCTAGAATACGGATATATGAACGATTCTCACAAGAATAAACTATCATGCATGGATATAGCATGATTTCATAAGACTCAAATTCTCACATGGGTAATAGATTCTTAAGCACTCCTCTTAGCATATAATCAAGATCAATTCCACAATGAACTTCACATATTTAACAAGTTATACATGCTTCTCATCAACAAAATGAACACATACAAAATACGAATGCAACATACTTATCAAGGCATCAATAACTCATCATAAAAATCTAAATCAAGTTTCACAAATCAAATCCAACATCAGAATCAGTATAGAATATCAGTACATGCCACTCACACCACCAAATATCCAACCTGTCAAGAGAAAGGAGAAGGGGGATGAGATGAAGTAGATAAAGATGAAAACCTTGCGCCCTCTACTCTTGTGGAGCATCATCATCACTATCTCCCCTACGTCAATCATTAAAATCTCTATGTACGCTATCCACCTTCCTATCCAAAGCTTTATAATTATCATTCAAATCTCCCAACCTCTGATCCATAACCACATAGTTAGCATGCAGTGCGTTGTAACGCATATTGAGAGTGGCATAGCTCGTAGTCAACAAGCACAATTGGTGGTTCGTCTTTCTCTGATTGTTGTTCACGTTGACAAGGTGCTCATTCATCAATCGAAACTACTCTCTGTAGAACTTATTAGGACCGCCCCAATGCTACTTCCATGGCTAATGTAGATGTGGTGGTGGTATCTCATGTTGTTGCGGATGCAGTATCTCTATCCCAGGATGCTCAACCGGCTCCTCTCTATTCATTTCCTCACCGTGCTCCTCATGATGAGGCTGCTGCTGCTGTCCTTGATCTACTATCCTCTGCAGCTCTTGATACATTCCCGTAGCATACATCTGAGCCACAGTCCTCCAATCTCCTCTCCTTATGCACGTTGTTGATATCGCCTCGTGCACCAGGGTGTTCATTGATGAGAGTGAATATAAGCGTATTTTAGTGTCCAATTTAACACCTTTTTATGGGAATTGATGTTATATATTAGCACAAGTATCTTATATTCGATATATATGAGAAAAAGGTGCACTTGACGTTTTTATTATGTTTTAGGTGGAAAAATGATCAAAAGTGCAAAGTTGGAAAAAAGGTACAACTTGTGCAATGAATGCTGAAAAACGCACATCCAACTTTTGAAATTTTTTTGTATTTTTGTGGAGATCAAAACTGGAGTTGTGATATATGGTTGGAAAGCCATTGAAGAGAGGGTCGTTTTGGCGTAAAAACACCCCAATCGGAATCCAAACGAGAAAGTTATGATCAAGATGTTGACGTCGCGCGAGCTGTGCCGAACAGAACGACTTTGTCACATTCCATGGCTTGTTACACATTCAAAACTTGGAGTTTTTATGATTTCTTTATATGAATTGAAAGCCAAGGAATAGAGGATCGCGTGAGTGCAAGAATCACTCAAATCAGAGTCCGGATGTGGAAGTTATATGCGGAACTGTGAAGCTGGCGCAATCAGTTCGACCACGACCAGTGGTCGAACCACTGGTTCGACCAAGCCATCGTGGTCGAACCAGAAGCTTGTAAGTACGACAAATCACTGATTTCGATTCGACCAGGGTTCGGCCAAGCCCTAGGTCGAACCACATGCCTGGGACGAGTCCGAATTCAATTTTTACACCCCAAGTGCGTGTTTTTGCATATTTTCCAAGAAAAAGCCCATCTAGGGTCCATAAGGAGAGCTTACAAGTATAAAAGGAGATGCAGATCACATCATAATTGATTAGATTGGAATTGGAATTGAATTGGAGAGAGACCACAACAATACTACACCCCACAAGGGGGGATCACCCCCCAACCATCATCTACATCTTTTCCTCCATCCATCCATCACTTTGAAGATTCGTTCGTGGAATCAAGAGGAGAACCAAGAGGAGAATTCAAGATGGAGAAAGACGCGATGACTCCCACATCAAGGGTTTTATTCATTTTCTAATTTATCTTGTATTTTTTGGACATCCGGGTAGGATCTATCCAACACCCATGATTATTCTTCGTAACATCATTGGCCAGAGCCTTTTTGGTAGAACTAGGGTTGTGAAGGTTTTTACCAATTAATTAAACTTTCGTGTGTAAACTCCATACAACACTACTTGTGGATTTATTTTATATATGATTGTGCCTTTTTAATTCATACCCGCGGTCATTTTGTGTATCATTAACTGTTATGTAGAGTCTGAATACATATCTTGGTTATTGATTGAGTGCGTTCATTGCTGAGCAGGATTCCATGTTATGATTCTAAGTGAGGGGACTCCGAAGCTTCATTGGAACTATCATATATGAATACTTATTAATTGAATTGAATTCGGGTTATTAAGTAGGATAAAGAGGATAATTTTATAGTACCTATAAAGGGAGATCATATTGGGTTAGAGTACCAATTGGCCAGGGAAATAATTGATACTGATAGTACCTAGAAAGAGGGGTGGTGGAATTATATCTCTTGCTCTGAAGTTATTCACACGTGTTACACACATGTGTACTTGTGTTATAGACTAGATATGCATGGTTTAGTGATGCGTCCATATTCCACAAAGTCGAGTCGGACATTAACACACGGAAAGAAAATTAATGTGTGAAACTGGATTATTCTAGAGCTACCTATTCTCCTACTTGATCCACTTTCGTATTCTTTTAGTGATATTTTATAATATTTGTTAATTTAATTAATTGTTTATTAGTTCAATAATTAAATCCTAAATCTTTATTACCTTCGTCTTAATTAATTTAGTTAATAATTAAATTAACAATACGCCGTGCTTTGGGTTTGATAATTCACTTGGTCGCTTGCTTAAGCTGCAATCGATATCCTTCATACTTGGGAATTAATTTTGCATGCAAAGAAAACGTGCATCATTCATCAACCTATTCTCACCATTCCGGATTGTAATCAAAGCCCTCACATCATATGGAAGCATAAAAGAATAGGGATTAGAACCCCTAGTGAAAAACCAATCTCCATCTCGATGCAAAGCAAATCCAGCTCGAGCACATGCACTCATCACTAGATTAGGCTCCTCCGAAATAGGGGTGATACCAGTGAAATCCATATGGTATGACTCAGCCACAGGAGTAAGCAATCCTCCAATATTCATTCTTTGAAAAGAAGAACTCCTGAAATCCAATAAACATACTTTAGGGATGGGTCCATCTCACGCCCGTTTCACTAATAACCCGTCTCACTCTGTAAAGCTGCTGAATCAAATATGAACTCACATTAAACTGCACTCCATTCATCATACACCACAAAGCATACAACTCTCCCCTTGATAAGCAACTTCCCTCAGATTGGGCAAACAACGTATTTCTCAAAACTCTATACATGTATCTAATGACTGGGTTACGAATTAATGCAGCACGAGCCTCCTTAGATTTGAAATCCATATCCTCTCCTGAATAGATATCCAAAAATCATTAGGTCTGAAGTACCCATTCTCATGCCTAGAAATCCCCCCCGGAGTTCCTAGCAGCACATTAAAATCCTCAGCTTTTCATGTTTTTTTTTCTCCTCCCAACTAGAATGAACACTCATACGGAAGAGAACTAGCACCCTTCTTAATTGTGATCGAGCACAACACCTCCGCAATTACATGAAAATAAGTAGGCCTCTTTAGCTCTATGAAATAATGGATGTCTACTTGATCGAATTCGAACATCCATATTATATCCCCACGAATATTCATTATCATCATGGCCTCATCATCCTGGTACCTCGTGCGAGTTATTTTATCAGACATCACACCCCATCTATCCTTAATCTCCTCCCAATTCTCCATTTATATAAGAAAGTTCCTCGGCAGCCTCTCCTTAAGCCGTAATTTCTTTGTAACCTCATCTTCACAAGGCTGCCCATCCTCCTTCTTCTTGGAATGGATTTCAGTTGCCTTTCCTTTTCCTACAAAAATAATATTTCAATTCCAAACTAAGTACAAGAAAAGCAAACCAACCTCAGTCATCTAATTATACACTAAACTCTACTCAAGACTTCAAATTGTTCATGCATAATTAGTTTCAAATAAACATGCTCTCAACTCCACATGTTCATTAGATTAAACAATGAATCTATAAACGTTCTATTCCATTTTCACTTCAAAATTACACTCTCCAACAAGTATTTTCCACAATTTCATCATTCACTTCACTTTCTTCACTTAAGCATGCAATTAACTACTCTTCAAAAGTCCACCAAAATTCAAACATGCTTCTCCTCACTACACAAATTGCTCAACACTTTCAAGTAAAACATCAAGGTCTAAACAAAAATAAACAATCAAATTCGGACCCATCATTTGTTCATAAGAAATTTCAAATAAAAATCTAAATTACACCATGAATACATATAAAAACTAGTTCAATCAACTTACTCATTTAAAATCAAGCAATAGACTTTCAATCCTAGGGTAATAGAATCAAGAGAACGTACCTTTCGATCAAGCAATGGCTTTATATAAACAATAAATGAAAATCCCTTTTTGGATATAAAACCCTAGTTTTTCAATTAAAAGTCCCCAAATCCATGAGAAATCAAGTGTAGGAATGGTAGAAAGTGGTTTAATCAGAGTAGAAATACGTGAAATCAATGTTTGGAAGAGAAGATTTTTGGTTAGGAGGGGATTTTAGTGCAGGTGGTGTGAAGATTGTACAGAACAAGGGCTGAAATTAGATTTTAGCACAACTTACTAGGTCTGGTTCGACTCGAACTAGGTGGTCAAACTACGCTTCTATTCAACTTTAGATTTGGTTCAACTCGAACCGTTGGTCGAACTGGAACATCAAGGTCGAACCAGCCTATAACAAACTTTCAGATGGCTAGTTAGACTCGAACCACAGGTCAAACCAAGGCAGCAGGGTCAAACCGGCCTATAACAATTTCTCTGATCCCCGATTTGACTTACTCCACTAGTCGAACCGGCCTGTTGTTCCTTCAAACATACTCTTTCTTCATCTCTTGCAAACTTCAAGCTCAAAAACGATCGTTAGGTACCAAAATAGAGTAAAACTATACTAGAGAACCACCATTAAGACTCAATAATTCATGTATATATACTCCGCATACGACACAATAAATAAAACACCTCTGAACTTTAGGCAAATTGCAAAAAATTGACACATCAACACCGATTAAAGTATTAATATGTCGCAAAAAATCAACTCTCCTAATAAAAATTAAAAAGAAAAGATTATACTCTCGGTGCTACGTCGTGGGTGTAGGGTCTGGAAAAGATTACAAATCAACTCCCCTGCAAACGTTACAAAAATCAACTCCCCTAAATAAAATCCTAGATGTCGGCATCATTGCGTCTCTCTCCACAGACGATTCTCACTCCACAGCTCCGTAGAATGATGGTAGGGTTCGGATATTGTGTAGAATGAAGGTGGTACATTTTTGTTGCGTAGGGTCTTCCTTTTATACTTTCATCTCCTCTAATAGACCTCTTATAGACTTTTTTGAGCGAAACATGTATTAAAGGTGTAAAAATACGAATCCAGAAACTTGTCACGTATTGGTTCGACCAAAGTCCTTGGTCAAACCAGCTTATAACAAATTGGCGATGGCTGGTTTGACTCGAACCACTGGTCGAATCAGAAGCATTGGGGTCTAATCATCTTTGCATCATTTCAGGCATTTGGTTCGACCATGGTTAGACTATCATGGCTAGTCGAACCATTTCATCGTAGTCAAATCACACTGTAACACAATCGCAGGTTGCTGGTTCGACCCGAATTAGTGGTTGAACCACTCGTGTCTTGGTCAAACTAGATGCTTAAACTCCCCTTTTTCGGTTCCGAGCATTTCTGTCCTATTTTTCTTTGAAAATATGCTCAAATAGCCTCAAACGCACCTGATTCGTGACTTTTCACTACATATCTCAATTTATCTCGACTTAAGATCAAATCACACATCACTATCATAGAAATCTGAGCTCAAATTACGTGAATTTTTACTCTCATCATCGGACATTATGTAACCTCTCATGTCCATTGGATGCAGTTGCACGAAACTTTAGGGTCGAGGTTTTCCATTTTTTTTTTGCAGTTTCTCAAAGAATGTAATTTATTTGCAATAAAATTAAGATTCCATTACTAGTAGGTACAATTTCTGTGTCTATATTACTTCTAGATACACAAATAAATTATATTACTAAATCCAAAAATAATTTAGAAACCAAAATTAAATTCTTTCTAAAATGAGGTACATAAAGATAATTCCTCAAAACAAGAGTTTTATTCTTATCGAAAAATAAATAGACGTCCCCCACTGCAACAGCCGCTACTCTTGTAGCATTCTCCATGAGTATGGAAATCTTCCCATTACTAAACTGTCAGGTTTGGTGGAACCCCGTATAGAATTATAAACATAGTCAGTGGCTCTTGTATCTACACACCAAGTGTCAGAAGATACATCCTCTAAAGATGATTTAACAACTAGTAAATAAGACTTACCATTCCTGCTCCCCTTCAGATGACGGCAGTCAGCCTTGTAGTGTCCCGGCTGCTTGCTTTTGAAGTACTTGCCTTTAGGATTCTGGACCGCGCTACCCTTTTGATTATGGTTAATTTCATCTAGTTTTTAGTGTCTTTTTATGTTTATTTTCAGTTTGTTTTATCCGTATTTTGAGTCATTATTGGTGGTGTAATGTGTTTCTTGGAATTTGTGTGTGAATGAACTTATAAATGATGAATCAGGTGAAAAACGGAACAAAAATGGAGTCGGGAGAAAAAGAAAGGAAAAACAACACAACACGGCCGGCCGTGTCGCAAACACGGGCCGTGTCGCGTACACGGGCTGTGCTCCTCACACGGGCCTGTGCCGTTAGCCGTGCGCGGAAGCCAGATAGCACAACACGGCCACCCCTGTGACCGTGTGCGGCGCACGAGCCGTGCGCTGCTTGAAGCGTGCGTTGACCAGAAACCCTAAACACGACTCGGGCCGAGCAGCAGCGCAAGAGCCGTGTAGGTGTTAATTGTGCTGAAAAAAATCCAAATTCCTTCTAGAAGGCCCATGGGGGTATAAATACCTCTCCATTCAACATTTTGAGAGAACCCCTACGAAATTGAGCTGCCAACACACATCTCACACACAATTCTCTTCATATTACACCTTTTCTTCATCCATTCATCATCTATCATCATCCTTTCATCAATCCACCATCATTTCACCATCCAAATCAAGTGAAGAAGCAAGGAAGATTGGGTGATCACCAAAGGAAGAAGGGAGATTCAATTGGATCCATTTCCAAGGGAGTTTTCATTCCAATTTTGTGTTAATCCTTTAGTTTACCATGATTTGTAAGAATTCTAATGTCTATGTTATGGATCTTATGAAGATTGTAGGCTAATCTCCCTTGTGAGATTAGCAACATGAAGGTTGTTGGTTAATTTGTGGATCTATGTAATTAAATTCATATGTTGATGGGGATATTTGATTTTCTATCATTGGTGCTTATATATCTTGAGATCTATGATGTTTTGCATGTTTGATCGTTCTAATTATATGATTAGATTGAGAAATCAATTATGTGCTTAGGATAGTCAAGTGAATCATTTCATCAAACACCTCATGTGCATTATAAATTGTAAAGTGATTGAGAAGTCCTTTATTATTTAGAACCCTTTGATAGAACATGTGATTAGTTAGATTGAGAAATCAATTAATTATATGAAGGGATTCTTTAATTGAACTTAGTACCTAGTTGGAATAGTTTAATTGAGAACCAACCTTAGAGCTATTTTGAGATTGTGCAAATGATCTACATCCTATTCATTTCGAGAGGAAGTTTAGGTGGTATATGTGTTGGCCCTTAGTCTTAACCCTTGATACATATGAGTTTGATGCATGAGTCCATGAGTTACCACTTCATTAGTGTTGTTAATCTCACTTCTACTAAATTTGGAAAACCACTCATTTATCATTTTATCGTGTCATTTGATATTTGCTTGTCTACTTTCATTGGTCTTCATTTAATTACTTGTTTAATCAACCATCCATCTATGATTCGTTTCTATAAAATCATGATAAACGTGATCTCGCTTAAGTGCTAGCATCGACCTCCCTGTGGTTCGATAATTTCTTGAATTGGTCAACCCGACTACAAGTTATGGCTAATCAAATGGCGCCGTTGCCGGGGAGGTAACGGTTGCTAGTAGCTTAAAGAATGAACGTTTAGAGTGATCTTACTAGAGACATTTTTTCTTGTATTTATTATTTGTATTTTGCTTTGAAAATCTTGTTCTAACTTCTTTTATCTTGAAGGTGTATGCAAACGAGATCAAAAGGGGAACAAGTTGAACCTATTGACATAGAAATTGAACACACTTTTCGAAGAAGAAGAAAGGAGAACAATACCAAAAAGAGTGATCAAATGAAAAACAATCAAGATGAACGTGGCAATGTTAGGAATGATGGAGGCGGAATGCAAAATTTGCAAGATCAAGCCAATGCCAATATTCCTCAACAAGCTTATCAACAATTTGGGGAGTTTAACAATCAAGCTTTAATTTAACAAATGGTGTAACAAGCTATGATTCAACAAGGATTTCAACAAGCTTATGCTCCTCCACAACAAGCATATGTACCACCACCTCCGGTGCAACATGGAGTTCACAATGATCAAAGAGTAATCCGGGATTTCTTCATTCCAAGGGCAATTCCACAAATGATGGGACCACCAATTCACGCCAACAACTTTGAATTTAAAATGGGCTTGATTTCATTGGTGAGAGAGCAACAATTTAGTGGAGCTCCGAATGAAGATCCTAATGCTCATCTAGCTCAATTCGTTGAGATTGCTAATACCGTGAAGATGAATGGGGTGAGCGAGGATTGCATCAAAATGAGGTTATTTCCGTTTTCTTTGAGGGATAGAGCAAGAACATGGCTCTCCACTCTTACTCCCGGTACGTGCAACACATGGGACGACCTTGCACAAATGTTCTTGAACAAGTATTTCCCACCATCCAAGACACTTCAAATGAAGAGCTTGATTACTCAACTCAAGCAATTGCCTCAAGAAAGCTTTTATGAAGCGTGGGAAAGGTTCAAGGAAATGCTACGCAAGTGTCCACAACATGGTTTCCCGGAGAATCAACAAGTGGGATTTTTCTATCAAGGACTTGTGAATGGGCAAAGAGTGCTTGTTGATGCTTCGGCAGGTGGATCCGTACTTGGAGTAACTCCAGAAAGGGCTATTCGAATTTTTGATAAAATTGCTACAAATGTCTACCAATGGCCATCGGAGAGGGTTAGTGGATGCTATGGGTTTGAGAGCTATGATAAAGGGCAACAGTTTAGTGTGAAGAGTGTGAATGTTGAGCCACAAACGCCAAGCATGGAAATGATAGTCGCGGAGGTAATGAAGCAAATGAGTTTGAACAAAGGAGTGACTAATCAAGAAGTTAATATGGTTGAAGGCCAAATGGATCAAAAGGTGCTTCCTCAAAATGGTGTTAGTGG
Source organism: Pogostemon cablin (assembly GCA_023678885.1). NCBI lineage: Eukaryota > Viridiplantae > Streptophyta > Magnoliopsida > Lamiales > Lamiaceae > Pogostemon > Pogostemon cablin. The sequence continues at coordinate 23,569,956 of CM042959.1, forward strand.
GGAACAATGGGCTATGACAATGCCACGTGTGGAGGATGTGCAATATATGTAAGGAAGAAACTACCAAGGTAATTATCAAAACAATTACCAAGATAGTTTCAACCAAAATCAAGGAAGTTATCCACAAAGGCAAGGAGGATTCAATGGTCAAAGTAGTGGAAGCTCATACCCACAACAACAACAAAGGCAAGGAGGTTTCACTAGGCAAGGAAGTGGAAGCTCTTACCCACAACAACAAAGGAGGCAAGATAATTTCTCTTATGCAAACCCAAGCAATGCGGTTGCGTATCCTCCGGGATATCAACCGGGGGATAAGGCACCAAACAATGAGGGGAGAGCATCTATTGATGAGCTACTTGAACAAATGATTGCCTCAAACAAAGCTAAAGATGAAGCTAATGAAAGAAGATTCAAAGCTATTGAGGAAAATAATGAAAGAAGATGCAAAGCTTTGGAGTACAATGTTGGACAAATGACAAGTTCATTGAGTGCTCAACAAAAAGGAAAGTTTCCAGCTACAACCGAAGTGAATCCCAAAACTCAATGTTTGTTGGTTGATATGAAGGAGGAACGAAAGGTTGAAGAAGGGTTGGTGGAAAGCAAGGTTGTTGAAGAAATGGAAGAGATAAAGAAGAAAGAAGAGAAGGGGCCTAAATGGATACCTAAGTGGGAGAGGGTGCAAGAGGAAAAGAAAGTTGAGGAGAAGATCAAAGAAGAGGAGTACAAACGTGACTATTGGGGTATTTCAATCACTCCATTCCCTATTCCCTATCCACAAATGTTTGTAAAAGAGGAAAAGAAGAAGGAATTTGAGGAGTATGTCAAGTCGCTCAAGAAGAAGTATGAGGAGAAAAAGAAAGAGGAGCAACCCGAAACAAGTGAGTCGATGCTAAAAGGGGGGCCTACGAAGGTTGGTGATCCGGGGAAGTTCATAATCCCTTGTGATTTTGAAGGAAAAAGCACCCTTGATGCATTGTGTGACTTGGGGGCAAGTGTCAATGTGATGTCTCATGCCACGTTTAAAGACCTTGAAATTGGAGAGCTAAAACCAACAACAATCCGTCTTGAAGTAGTAAATGGCGAGGTTGTGAAGCCACTTGGGATTGTTGAAGACGTTGAGGTCAAAGTGAAGGGGTTAGCATTTCCGGTTGATTTCATGGTTTTGGAAGTGAAAGCGGACCCTCGAGTTCCACTTATTTTGGGAAGACCGTTTCTAGCCACCGGGAGAGCAAAGATTGATGTTGGTAGAGAGGAGTTATCATTGAGCTCAAAAGGAAAAAGTGTCACATTCTTGTGCAAGAAAGATAAAGGGATCAAGCCTCATCATACAAGGCCTCCGGATGATTTCGATGATCATGATTCTCTTCTCTTTGACAATTTAAATTCATTTCTTCATGATTATATGAAATTGTCAAATGCTAACTTGTCTTCTTGTGATATTAATAGGATGAAAGCATCAGAGCTCGATTCGAAACTCGACAAAGGAGAAAGAGGAAGTCCACTAGAATCACTTCTCAATGACGATTTGATGCTTGTAAGCAAGAATGGTGAGGTTGAGCTAGTGGACAAGAAGAAGGCCAAGCTAATGTTCAAAGTGAGGATGCGAGGAGAAAGTGGGATGGACCATCCTTTGGTCCAATGATCGTAAAATTCCGTCCGGCTTGAAGACGTTAAACTTAGCGCTAAATGGGAGGCAACCCATTCTTTTGTTATTTTGATGCTTTTTGTTGATTTTGATCTTGTAGGTGGATTGTGCTCGTGAGAAAAATGCACATTGAAGAAAAGAGAAGTGCTTCATGGATTTGAGTAAAAATGTCACCATTTGTTGCAAACTTAATTCTTGACTCTTGTATCGAGTCAAGTTTGGGGGAAAAGTGCATGGTGAACATAGCTTGAGTCGTGTGGATGCGTTTACTTCTCCACAAGAAGATCATCAGTGGAAACTACAAGGGTAAGTCCCACCACTTTTTGCAAACTTAATTCTCACTTCTAAGTTCGATTTAAGTTTGGGGGGAGAGTGCGTAGTGTGACTCGCCACTTGAGTGTGCTTGATATGATGATATTGACGATGATAGGTCTTCTTGTAAAATTCACTCAATTTTAAAATTTTCTCATGAGTTTGGTATGTTTTGGTGTGTTTTTGGTGGTGTTTTAGTGTCATAATCCATCTATTTTAATGCAAATTGTTGAACTAATGATGAGAATGAGTTGTGAGCATGTTTAGGGAGCATGGGGAAGCATTGAATTGAGGAACATGGGAATACACGACACGAGCCGAGTACAGCACATGGCCCTGTGTTGATTGGCCATGTGCTGCAACCTTCATACACAACTCGGCCACATTCAGGCCGAGTAAAGAGCACGGGTCGTGTCGCGTTTCCAAGCATGGGTCGTGTTCCGCACACGGGCCTGTGCAGTTGGCCATGTGCAGACGCCAGCAAGCAGAACTCGGCCACACCTGTGGCCGTGTCCCACGCACACCCCGTGTCGGAGCCAGAACACGAGCTGTGTAGCAGCGCACGGGGCGAGTCGTGTCTGAGTCAGTATTAAAACAGCCGAAAGCCATTTCATTCTCCACTCGCCCGTAATTTCCATTCAACTCCGAATCACCAATTTTCACCCCGTTTTCATCCTAAAACACCATTGTGTGGTAAGGTTATTGGATTTAAGGTTCTCCTTTTAAATTCCAAGCACAAAATCGTTCAATTCTTACTCCGAATCCAAGGTATGTCCTTTTGAACCCTAGTTTTCAATTGAATTGTTCATAGGTGTAAATTGTTGTACGAAAATTGACACACACCCATGATTGTGAAACATGAATGTGCACATTTATATATTGGATTGTGATGGAGAAGAGTAGAAATTAGATGTTAATATTGGGTGTAATGGAGAAACTCTTGAATGTTAATTGATGAAGTTCATGAAATTGAATTGATTAATTGAAAATGTTTATTTGTCATGAACATTGGTATGATATTGCTTAAATGAGTAATTGGGCATATACTCTTGTAGAATTTTGTTGAAAATTGCATTGAAAAAGTGTGCCTACCAAGTGTTCGATGAAATGCCAAAGTGAGTTTGAGAAAAAAAATTTGCATGATACATGTAAGAAGATTTAAGTTGTTGTGAATTTTACTTATGTTTTGAACATGGGTTTGAATAAGTTTGTTTGTTCTAGTGTAAACTTGGAGTTGATTTGAAATTATTGAATCTTGAAGATGGTGGAAAGAAGGAGGCGAACACGTAATGAAGACTTCATCATTGTGGAGACCAATGCTGAGCTGTCTGATTGGGATGCCAAGCTTATTGAGGCTGGAATTCACCCGGATAATTTTGTGTAGAATTTGAAGAAGGATGGGAGAAGTACGTTTTAAGGTGGCAATCGCTTTTTCCGAAGATAAGACCAACAAGGTTTCAAAACACTGAAACAATGACAGGATTAGGGATAGAGACAGACTTGAGAAGGATGTTCAGGTTGAGAAATATGGAGGAGTTCTTCGATAAAAGGCCTCCCACCTATCAAGCTTTGACAGCAGAGTTTTTGAGCACTCTTCAAGTGAAGAAGAACAGGAATGGGTATCCAATCTCCATCTCCTTCCAACTAGACAATCAATGGAGATTAAAAGTTCTTGTTGATACGTTGAATGGATACATGGGATGTCCATCCTTCCCGTTTCATAACCATTTTTACTCGGGAGGTGGATTCAACCAACAGAACTGGTGGAACAAATTGGTGAATGATGGAACGGAACTACCAGATTACATCCCCAGTGCCTCGAAAGGAACAGCCATTAGAAATCCGGTGATGAGATACCTCGAGAAGATAGTGTCAAACACAGTGTTGGGGAGGTATGAAGGAGGATCAGTCAGGGAAAAACAGTTGTACCTGATGTACTGTTTACACCATGAGCTTAATGTGAACATGGCTGCCTATTTTATACAACATGCTGAGAGGGTAGCCAAGAGGCAAGCATCCCAGGGAGTGATGATTGGAGGGATTGTGACAATGATAGCTGAAGGCTCGGGATTAACCTAAGGGGCAGAGAAGATAGAATGACATCTGAGGGGCTCAACTATCAACAGCTTATGCGAATGGAGTTCCTAGCATTGGTAGGACAAACATATTGTTTGAGACAAGAAAAAAGGAGCTCCATTCCCTCTACCTGCTTCTGAGCTCACCACGGTTTACACTAGAAGGACCAATGCTAACTTCGCAATGGCAAGTGCTCAACACTCTACAGTAGTGAGGGAATTTTATCGGAACAACAGAGAAGGGATGGAAGCAGTGTTGAAGCAAATACGGGTTGTGGAGAATAGAGAGCTAGAACAGCTGAGAGCGGAACCTGTAGCCATGGAAGAAGGTGAGGAAGAAGGCAACCAAGAACAACCAGTTGAATTTGAAGAGCAAGCCCCAGAAAATCCAATCTTTGAAGAAGAAGAAGGTCCACAACAACAAGAAAGAGGAATAACTGATGCAAGATGGAACTTCATGGATGAGGAGATTAAAGGAATCAGACAAACTCAAACTCTACATGGTGATTTGATAAGAGAAATCAGAGAGGAGCAACTGAGGCAAGGAGAGCAAATTAGGGCAATACACGCAGAGCAAAGGAGGCGGGAGTATTATGAAGAGAATCTCCGGAGGCATCAGAACAACATGGAGGAGATGCTCACAATGATGTTCAACTTCCAATTTCCATCCACGCCTCGTGCTCATATCCCATGGGGACCAATAGCTCCTCCTCCTCCTCCTCCGAACCCGGATAATTGAGGGTGTACTTTTAGTGCTCGCCACTTATTTAGTTGATTTTGGAATAATTAGACATTTGATGGATTTGATACTTTTATTGTTATGTTTTGGGATGTTGCGTTTATTTCTTTAGTTTGCTTTTATTTTCAATTAAGGTGGGATGTAGTACTTTTGGGAGATTGATGATGATTTGGATGTTTTGTGTCTTTTGTTTCGTGTTTTTGTTTGTTGATCTTTTTGTTTCGTGGTCTTGTTGTTTTCATCTTTATTTGTGTTTGGTGAGTTTTGGTGGTTTGTTTAGGGAATGTGTAAGTCTTGATCATGAGTAGTAATGTGAATTGGTAATGAAGATGACAACTTATGAGTAAGAATATCTACATTTTGGAATTATGACATTATCTATTTAATGTGTTCAATTATGAGATGGATTAAACGTAATAAGTCCTCGATAGTTTAATCACCAAATTAGTGAGTATTTGAGCCTACACCGTGTCTCCACGGGTGATCTTTTTATGAGAGAATCAATGATGCTGGATAAGCGAATACTTGCTCAAACACTAGAGGAATGGGCCCAATTTGTGGAAATTGATGACATGATCTTAGGCCATCCTTGTATTTTTAGTCAGTGCCAAATATTCCCTTCCCATAAGCATCATCCTTAGTTAACCACGTTGAGCCTTAAAGCCATTTTATTGTGAATTTAGTACATTACAAGCCTTGATTACCCACTTAAGCTTTATATATATACCTTTTGTGTAAGTAATTAAAGAGGTGTGGATTAAAAAGGTTTGAGAAGATTGAAAAAGAAAAGAGGAATGGTGAACAAGTAAGAAAAAGGATGAAAAGAGCACAAAGAAGAATGAACATGCCTCACAAAAATAAAAAATGAGCAAGCAACAATATGCTCATGTACTTAAAAATTCAAGAGATAAAGCATGAATCAAAAGAAGCTAAAAATCTCCAAAGGAAAGTGATGAGTAGTGCTACCAAGGATCAACAGACAAGAGAGGAAGAAAGAAAAGTGGAATAATGAAAGAAAGTAGCTACCTCTTTGATTATTTACGCGTGTTTAGTCACTATTATCCAAATCTTCCTTACCCTACCAAAGAGCCTAACATTACATCCTTAAATGAAAGTCCTTTTTGATCATTAATGGAAGCTTTGGAGGCGTATAAATTTAGTTTACGAGCAAGTATGAAACGAGTCTAGCTAATTGATCTATGAGTGTGATTTACCCTTGCTAAAGAGAGTTGAGTGAAATTGTTACCCTATGAGAGAATTGGACTAAAAAGGGCTATATTATATTTGATCCTCTTCTAATTGAACTTATTAATTTATTATGTTGTGAATCTAATATCGTAGGATGCCTTAGCATGAGTTGTAGTCCTTAGTACTATGTTTATGCTGCGACATGTGATCATTAGGGAGTTTCTCTAGATGAAATTGTCCATTGTTCTTTATTTTCCATTGTTCGAGGACGAACAACACTTCAAGTTTGGGGGTGTGATTATGGTTAATTTCATCTAGTTTTTAGTGTCTTTTTATGTTTATTTTCGGTTTGTTTTATCCGTATTTTGAGTCATTATTGGTGGTGTTATGTGTTTCTTGGAATTTGTGTGTGAATGAACTTATAAATGATGAATCAGGTGAAAAACGGAACAAAAATGGAGTCGGGAGAAAAAGAAAGGAAAAACAACACAACACGGCCGGCCGTGTCGCAAACACGGGCCGTGTCGCGTACATGGGCCGTGCTCCTCACATGGGCCTGTGCTGTTAGCCGTGCGCGGAAGCCAAATAGCACAACACGGTCACCCCTGTGACCGTGGGCGGCGCACGAGCCGTGCGCTGCTTGAAGCGTGCGTTGACCAGAAACCCTAAACACGACTCGGGCCGAGCAGCAGCACACGAGCCGTGTAGGTGTTAATTGTGCTGAAAAAAATCCAAATTCCTTCTAGAAGGCCCATGGGGGTATAAATACCCCTCCATTCAACATTTTGAGAGAACCCCTACGAAATTGAGCTGCCAACACACACCTCACACACAATTCTCTTCATATTACACCTTTTCTTCATCCATTCATCATCTATCATCATCCTTTCATCAACCCACCATCATTTCACCATCCAAATCAAGTGAAGAAGCAAGGAAGATTGGGTGATCACCAAAGGAAGAAGGGAGATTCAATTGGATCCATTTCCAAGGGAGTTTTCATTCCCATTTTGTGTTAATCCTTTAGTTTACCATGATTTGTAAGAATTCTAATGTCTATGTTATGGATCTTATGAAGATTGTAGGCTAATCTCCCTTGTGAGATTAGCAACATGAAGGTTGTTGGTTAATTTCTGGATCTATGTAATTAAATTCATATGTTGATGGGGATATTTGATTTTCTATCATTGGTGCTTATATATCTTGAGATCTATGATGTTTTGTGTGTTTGATTGTTCTAATTATATGATTAGATTGATAAATCAATTATGTGCTTAGGATAGTCAAGTGAATCATTTCATCAAACACCTCATGTGCATTATAAATTGTAAAGTGATTGAGAAGTCCTTTATTATTTAGAACCCTTTGATAGAACATGTGATTAGTTAGATTGAGAAGTCAATTAATTATATGAAGGGATTCTTTAATTGAACTTAGTACCTAGTTGGAATAGTTTAATTGAGAACCAACCTTAGAGCTATTTTGAGATTGTGCAAATGATCTACATCCTATTCATTTCGAGAGGAAGTTTAGATGGTATATGTGTTGGCCCTTAGTCTTAACCCTTGATACATATGAGTTTGATGCATGAGTCCATGAGTTACCACTTCATTAGTGTTGTTAATCTCACTTCTACTAAATTTGGAAAACCACTCATTTATCATTTTATCGTGTCATTTGATATTTGCTTGTCTACTTTCATTGGTCTTCATTTAAATACTTGTTTAATCAACCATCCATCTATGATTCGTTTCTATAAAATCGTGATAAACGTGATCTCGCTTAAGTGCTAGCATCGACCTCCCTGTGGTTCGATAAATTCTTGAATTGGTCAACCCGACTACAAGTTATGACTAATCACCTTTGCCTTTACTTGGTTCATCAGTGCTGAATTTCCTTGCTTCTTCTTATTCCTACCGACTCTCGGCCTAGGATAAGCAGCATTTTGAGTAACATGAACATAAGGAGCATGATGAAACAGCCCTTCTTCCGCCATGTCAGAAGCTCCGACAACGTGTACAAATATTTGTTCATACTGTTGTTCAGACAAAACTACTCAAAACTCCTAGGCAAGCTTTAGAGTATGATATCGACTTCAATTTCCTCATCGATTTCAGCTCCAAAGACCTCCAACTTATTGAGTTGGCTCATCATCCTAAGGACATGTTCCCTTACGGTAGTGGCCTCAGATATTTTGGTGTTCATCAGTACAGCCATGCCCTCCGACCTAGCAGGACGACTCTGGTGCCCAAAGAGTTCTCTAAGATTCTACATCATATCATAGGCTGTGTTCATAAATTAATGCTGATGTTGAAGCACATTTGACGTTGAAGCCAATATATAGCACTTAGCCATCCTATCAACTTTGACCTACCTATTATAAGAAGTTCTTTGCTCTTCAGTAGAGTCATCAGTAGGCTCCGCAGGACATTCCTCAGTGAGTACAAAGATATAATCTTTAGTAGTTAAAATAATATCCATGTTTCGTTTCCAGTCAACATAATTTGTGCCAGTAAGTTTGTGTTCTTTAAGTATAACAGAAAAGTAGTTGAGTGCCATTTGAAAATTCTTGAGAATCCTATATAAATAAACAGATCAAATACTTTGAATTTGTAAATTTATATTGATTCCCTCAAAACAATATAAAATAAAATTCACCAACATCTCAAGTACCGTGAATTTTCATACCACGATAGTGTAGATGTATACAAACCCGAACATTTACAAGAGAATATTTTACCCATTAATTTCATACGTCAACGTAACTTTATATGACAAAATAATTAATTGTCGGTTCCTTTTAGCCATTCAAATAATAGTAGTGACTCCGATGAGGAGGATACTTATTATTTACACCTAAGTGTACACCATTATTTGATTCCAAGTCCATTCTGCAAGCTTATGTCCCTTCAGATGAAGAAGATCACACGCGCTCGGGTAACTTTCTACAATCATCATAAAAAAGTTTGTACCATTGATTCGTGAATAAATTCATCCGATGGAGAGGAAGGCACTATAGCCAACACGCAAGTTTACTCACATCACTTACAAACTAATAATGGAGTCCGCGAGAATTATTAACGAATCCCCTCTTCCACTTAATTATTTAATGCCAAGGGTTTTTACATTCATATAATATTCAACAATAAAAAAACATCCTAGCATGCTCCTATTCCAGTAGTTTAAATCAGTAAATCACATAGAACATGCTTATCATATATAACTATAATCAAATAATTAAATCAAATTATGACAGCCATATATTTACGAATTAAACGCAATAAAACGTCGAATGTAAAAAATGAGCCTGGCTGGACAACGGATTACACCTGCATGACTCGTGCATTGCATCAGCATGAGTCATGCCAGCCGACGCCGTCATTGCTTGCCTTTCCCGATGCCACCCATGCCTATGTCGTTTACTCAGCAGCGCGACTCGCGCAATTTGCTGTCGTCGGTCATGCCGACAGCTCATGTGGGTCGTGCTGCTTCTAGTAAATTACATCGCCATGTTGGTCATGCAATTCCCAGGCATAACACCGACCTGATCTCTGATGCTTTCCCACCTGGTTAGCACGTGCACTTTCTTGGCCAACATGCATGCCTTCTACGCCAGGATACCCGGGACACATCCTCCTCACACACCAGCTCTTTTGTGCGCAAGTATCACGTTATTGTGCGTGCAAAGCTCGATGTCGTGCGTAATATCTTGCGCCCAAGCCATCAACTTTCTCGACAATCTTCCAGTCCTGCTCGAAAATGCCATCCATCTCGCTCAGAAATCTGTCAGGCCCGTCTAGAAAAGCCATCTAACTTGCCCAGAATGCCAGTCTGATGTGCTCAAAACATCGATCTCTAGTGCCAACTGCCGATGCTGATCATGCCATGCGGGTTCCATTGTAACGCCACCAGTGCCAATCACCACATCACTAGCGATGCAGCCGCATGGCCCATCGTCATCAGCGTGTCCCCTGCTTGCATCCTGCACCTAGCGTGGTCGACTAGCGATGCGTACCCTAGGCACGACAGCCACACCGGCGCTGTCGTGCGAACCCACTGCAATGAACCATGCAACTCCCATGAGCTACTTGTACATCTTGCCCTACTGACTGTCGATGTCTTTCACATGTTGAAGGATAGTTCTATGAGCCACCAACATACTCGCCATCGCAGCCATGCCCCGTCGACCATCGGTTCAGTGAACAAACGAATAGGGTATACCAATACAACACGAAACATTCCAAACCTTAAACCATGTTTGGTACATAAACCCTAACCTAACTTGTCTCATTTAGCCACAAAACCAAAGCTCTGATAACAATTGTTGACATTCGATTGTTAGGTTAACGTGAACTGTTAGGGTTTCATGCATTTCTAAATCAGCGGAAGCAAGAATAAAGAAACATATTACCTTTCACCAGGGTATGTTAAAGAAGAACAGCTGCAGAAAACAACCTTTTGATCATTTGTTGTATTCCTAAGTCCAATCTTGACGTCGTGTGGGCAACGATCTTCAAGATCCTCTCAATTTTCTTTCTCCCTATTGTTTCTCGTGTGAAGTAGGCGACAGTATTAGGGTTCCAAAAGCTGAAATGACTTATTTATGGGCTACAACATAGACTGGGAGGAGAAATTAGAGTCGGGCCTCCATTGGGCTTAAGTATCCAAGTTTAGCCCAAAACTTATACTTAAGTCCAATAATAATAATATAGTCCACTAAAATATTATTATTGCTCTGCCGCTCTAATCTCAAATTACGTTATGGGCTCCTTCTTATTATGAGCTTGACAGTCTCCCCATGTTTAAGATATACAATGCCCATTAATTAATTAAGTTACTGACAACTTTATTAATTAATATCTCATCCGAGAGTAGTACCACTCAACCTTGTTATCATGCCGGAATAAATCCACCTGCAGGGTTTACATGATAATCCTTATGAACTCCTCAAGGGGAAATCATCAACCTATTTAATAGGACACAAATTCCTTCTACAATCAACAACACACCATAGAGACAGCACTATTTCCCAACTCACCAAGTTTATTGATTTAATATATAAATCTCAGCCATTGATGAATCAAAGAAATATATACTGGCTTACTTGTCGAAGTTATTATATAGGGATTAAGAGCACTAACGTCTATAATAACTGAGATCAAGTTCTCCTATATAGTCAGTATAACTTGAACAATCTCACATGGTCCTGCTCAATATACAAAGCATACTATTGTGATTTTATAGTCACAAGACAAACTAATATCAAATCACACTACAATCATCCTGATAGATCATCCATTTCTATCTCGATTGTGAGCATCTATCTATACTTATAAGGAAAATGATAATACGATCTTCTGTGTGACACCGCACACCATATTATCTACTATATAGAGTAAATAGACTTTTGCAATAACATATAAATAGATTATAATATGCAAAACGTTTGATCATATGATTCTCATTTCAAATAAATTGTTAAAACATTAATAATATAAAAGCTAAGCTTTTAATATACAATCTAACAGCACTATGGTTAACAAATATTGCATAAAAGTTTAGGATAGGACGATGCGTGATATTATGCAATTAGCCTGCACTGATAATGCACAAAAGTCATTTGGTGGAAAAACTATAGTGTTTGGTGGTGATTTCAGACATGTTCTTCCATTTGTGCAATAATGTAGTCGACATGATATTGTTACAGCAACTATAAATTCATCATACATATGGAATTATTGCACAGTTCTTCATCTAACAAAAAATATGCAATTGATTCTATGAACGATAATGCTAGACTTGATCTCAAAGAATTTACTGAGTGGATATCTGGCATAGGTGATGGAACATTCAGAAAAGTAACTGATTATGGCACGAAAATTAAAATCCCATCCAACATCCTTTTACCTCCAGGTGATGATCCCGCGCAACTATGGTTAATACAATATATCCCAATTTTGAGCTGATCATGAATGAGGTCGATTATATAAAAACAAGGGCTATCTTGGCTATGATGAGTGTTTTCTCTACACACAAAATTAATCCTCAAGTAAAAGGATATCAATTGTATCTCGATAGGCGATCAAGTGATTATCGAACCCTAGGGATGGAATATTATCAATTCAATTATATTCTAGTCAACGAAGATTATGTTGGCAAATTTGATTTGGTTTTGCTATAAAACTAAATAACATATAATTAAAATAGCATGATAAATAAATAAACAACAGCGGAAATTCGATTGTAATCAAGTAAGTAATGGAGTAGTTCTTTAGGTAATCCAGTTTTATTCGTTAATTTTCTTTCCATGTGTTGATGTCAGACTCTGCCTTGTGATTTATGGACGTATCACTAAACCATGCAAGCATACTCTAAGACACAAGTAAGCAAGCGTATGACACATGTGAATATCCTTGGAGCAAGACATATATTTCACCCCCCCTTTCTAGGTGCTATCATAATCAATTATTTCCCATGCACTTAGTACTCTAACCCAATTTGATCTTCCTTTTTAAGTACTATAAAGTAATACTCTTTATCCTACGTATCAACCTGAATATGATTCAATTAATAAATATCTATATAAGATAGTACAAATAAGACTTCGGAATCCCTTCACTTAGGATTATAACATATGATTCTGCTCAGAGGTGAACGCACACAATCAATAACCAAGAGATGTATTCAGACTCTATATAATAGTTAATGATGTACAAACCACCGTGAGTATAAATTGAAAAAGCATAATCTTATATAAAATAAACCACAAGTAGTTTTGTATGGAGTTTACACATGAAAATTCGATTAACTCATAAAACTTTCATAACCCTAGAACTACCAAGGTGGTTCTAGCCCATGATTGATCTAGGAACAATCATGGCTAGTTGGTATGATCTTACTTGACTCGCCAGACGAACCTCTCTCATGACCCCTTCGGATGATGGTAGGGTTTGGTGGATGAAGGAAGATGTGTGTTGTCTTGTGTTGTTGTTTTTCCTCATGCGAAAGCTCTTCTTTTATACTCATAGGACCTCCTTATGGGCTTAGGATGGGCCTTTGCTTGAAGCACACATCAAATTCAGTAAAAGACATCCGAAATTACCATAAATAGCATCAGCGACAAGCTGTTCGACCAAGGCATACTGGTCGAACAAGGAGCTACTAGTCGAGCAAGCTCTCTGGATGATTTTAGCACTCTGTTCGACCAAACTTCTCTTGCTCGAACACATTGATGCTTGGTCGAGCAAGCCCTTCAAGTCGAACGAGCTCACTATAAATTTTGTCCACTTTGTTTGACTTCTTCTCATCTGCTCGACCAAGCCGATGTTGGTCAAGCAATACCTCCAAGTCGAGCTACTTCTCTGGACGGGTTTCGACAATCTGCTCAACTTGTCACCCTCTGTTCGACCAAACTGATGTTGGTCGAACTGGCTATCTTGGTCGAACAACACTCTAATCTTGCCTCCAAAATTGTGTCTTCCAATTCTGAGCCGTTTTCACCTGTTTTCCTATACAAATATGCTCAAATAGCCCTTGTACCCTCTGATTCGTGACTTTTCCCATAAATGTACTGATTTGTCTCAATAAAAGATTAAATCGTACTCCATTTCCACACAAATCAGAGCCCAAAATATGTGAATTTACACTCTCATCAAACCCCCAAACTTACATGTTGCTCGTCCCGAGACAATGAAAATCAGACAAATCCAGATAGTGTAATCACAAGGCACAACATATCCTAACACATGCAATTATATTAACTTAAAACATGCAACTATCATACCTTTCATTCACATAAAAACATCAATCAATCACAATACTTCTACGAGTGCTAAGTCATCTAGTTCACGGGTAAGTATTTACTCTCTCACTCAAGTATAAAAGATATACACCTTATGGTTGATATCAACACTCAATTTGAATTTATATACTCATGTAACCATAAGCTTGTCAAAGGTCTCAAAACTCCATCTATAATCCACTCAATACTAGGATCACAAAGGACTTGCTTCAAGGATGTAATGTCGGCTCTTTGGTTAAGGTGGAAGAATATAGATAAGTGACTAACTTTACTAGTAAAGAGTTACCTTTGTATATTGTTTTCAGTTGCTCCCTTCGTCAATTCTTTGCCTTAACAATCTAGTTCAAGCACCGTTCCTCCATCTTTACTTGGATCAACTTCTTTTCTGTAGTAACACGTCAATTCCGGTGTTCTTCAAGTATAAGGGTACCAGTTTCGAGCACTACCCTCTCTATCATTCGGGATACTGGTTTCAGGCACTATCCCTCATAAGATGTAACTTCTTGCCTCTCGAATTTGCTTTCACCACATCTCTCCTTCTAATCCACTTCAAAGTTTCCTCGAGCATTAGTCTACATCCACTCTTTACTAGTAAACGGCTCATTATCAAGGCTTGCCAAAGAAAAGCTTAAGGCTCAAAAGGGCTTACAAAGATAATTATATAATATGGTAAGATAAATTTGGCTTAGTAAGTCGATCAACAATAATGGCCTAAGATCACTTCCTAGTATCTATCAATTATAGATTTCACACAAGACACCAAGTCAAGTTCTAGAATATGAGTATACAAATGACTCTCAAGAATAAACGATCATGTGTATAGCACGATCAAAAGGCTCAAATCCTCACAAGGCTAATAGAATCCTAAGTACTCTACAAAGCATGTAATCAATATCAATTTCTTATGAACTACAAGTACAAATAGAACATGCTTGCCATTAACAAATTATCATGCATCAATATAAGAGCCCATTCATATCATGAATTCATCCAAAGCACATAACACTCATCATTCAATCACCATCATAATCAAATACAGACCACTCACGTATGAATCACCACTACACCCAAACACTCAAGTCGGCACCTGTAAAGTAGAAAAGAGAATGGGAGATCAGAACAAAAACCTAACGCTCATCACTCCTCAGGAGCATCATCATCATCCGATCCTCCCTCATCATCATTATCTCCCATCTCCAGCCGCCATCGGTCCACATCTCTATGAAGAGCGGTGAGATTCTTATCCATCATGCGCCCATGATCCTATAATTGCCTCAACCATCTATCCATCTCAACATAACGCGTGTTGAGTGCAGCAAAGTTAGCATTCGCAAGTGCTAGCTGTCTATTCATTTCTTGCTGGTTCGCGTTGAGTGTGGCGAAATGCTCATGCATCAGTCGGAATTGCTCCTGATAGATCTGATCTTGGGCCAACCAATATTCCTACTACGGTTGTGATTGTGGTTGTGGTGGTGGTTCGAAGAATTCTTGCTCGAGCGGCTACTGGGGCTGCATCGGAGGCATGTTCTCTTGATACTCAAAAGCTTGTGGTGGCTGTGGCTCCTCCTCCTCGAAATCAGCTAGATCTCCAATAAAAACATGTCCTCGTCCAAGCCGATTCCTTGCTCATGCAAATTAGCCAACAATCTCTAATTCCCTCTTCCCAAGCACGTCCTAGAGATCACTGTGTGCGCTGTCGTCTTCATCAACCAATTATTATTGTCCCTCACAGTGGTAAGGTCGGCTATCACCAGCGAAAACTGAAGTGTACGAGGCTTCTTCCTTCGGATGAACATCCAAGCATCATCCATTCTCTCAATAAGCCCCATCTTGACACTCGAGGTCAAGATCAAGTCCGAATCACCTCGAACAGGCTCATACCTAATCAAGTCAATCATGTAGTACTCCGCTATGATGGTGATCAGCCCCCCAATGTTTATTCTCTGAAAACTGTGAGTGGTGAACTTGTAAAGCTGATGAAAAAAGTAAGCTGCTACATTGAAACGAACTCCGTTGAGCATGCACCATAGGACATAGAGCTCTCCCCTTGGAATATAGCTCCCTTCAGACCTTGCAAACAATGTATTTTCCAAAATTCGGTCCATATAGGCAATAACAGGGTTGCGAATGAAGACAACCTTAGAAGTGTTAGAATTGTAGTCCTCTTTCCTCCCCGTTATAGTTTTCCAAAGCTCGTTTGCCCTGAATCATCTCGCTCATTCCCAACCACATTCTCACAGCCAATAATTTCATTGAACTCTCGAGCCCACATAGTTTTCTCTTGACCACCTATTTGCATGTGAATGCCATTGGGAAGATATCCATCACCACGCTCCACTCTCAGCGTGCACAAAACTTCCGCAGTGATGTGAAAGTATGTTTCTCTTTTCATCTCCACGAATGCTGTGATGCCCACTCGGTTGAACATCCAACAAATGTCGTTGATGATGTGCATATCCATCATGGATCGATCATCTTGATACCTCGTCCTTCTTATCTTCAGCACGATTGCATTCCACAGCTCCTCTTTCTCTTCCCAATCGCCAATCTTGATTCCAAAATCCCTTGGAGTTTTTCTTTTATCCATCTTTATCTTTTTTACTATCTCCACCAACGAGGGTGACTTGTTTCCCTTCCTCTTTGAAGAAGAAGCAATCTCTTTTCCTACAAAAGTTGTACTTCAATACGCAACCAAAAGAGATGAACAATACCAAGCCTAAGTCTAGCATGAATCCTACTCAAGACTTCAAATTCATGTATCCAATTCAACTTAATCTCAAGTGTTTCTCAATCTCAATCGAACTCTAAATCAACACTATCAATCAAGAATATCAAGATTCAAGTAATCCAACACTACTTCACACCAACATATTTCACCAAGTCCGCACTTCAAACATGCTCAAATTCCATCATCAATTTCATCTCATCAATATCCAAATTCAATTAGCCAATATGTATAATTCAAAATTAAACCAAAGCCCATGCTTCATACAACATCAAATTCACAAAATTTCCTCAATTTAACGAAGCACATTTCAAGAAATTTTGAATGCAATCTTAGATAACAACTCAAGCAATTCAACAATCAATCCAAATCAAAACTAGCATGAATCCACTCACCCATTCTTTACTAATCATCATCAACACAATCCGCAAGTAAAAAGTGAGGAGAAAACATACCTTTGCTTGACATGGTGTGCATGCGGTGAACAAGAGCGAAAATCCCAAAAGTTCGAGTGAAAATCCGAGATTGGATCTTACAAACCCTTGAAATTGGATGTAATGTGTGTGGAAGGGCAGATTTAGGTGTAGAAAAGAGGTTAAGGGGAAGAACTTACAGTTACAAAATGGTGCTCGAGAAAGGGTGACGGAGGTGGGTATGTCTAATGGGATGAAATACCTTTTAAAACTGCTCCCAACCCCCATTCGACCTCAGCTCTACTTGTTAGGGATGGTAGAACAATGTTTATAAGTCAAACGACGCAGATCTGACCTTTAAAATCGCCTAGCTCAACCTCCGTTCGACCTGAATTTCTTAGTCGAACAGCATGCAGAAATCGAGCAACGCGTGCTGTCGAGTCCCTATTTTTTCCTAACTTGTTCGACTTTCATTCGACCTCTATGTTTTGGTCGAACAACTCACACTAAGTTGAACGACATCTCTGGATAATTCGACATTTTTCTTGACCTTTGTTCGACTTAGATTCCTTTATCGAACAACATGGTCAAGGTCGAACAACCTTTCTGGACAACTAGTGCATTTTACTCGACCTTCGTTCGACCTAACACTAGTGGTCGAACAGGTGCTAGAAGTCGAGTAAATTCCCTCATCGTGCCCCCTGTTCTTCTCTGTCTTGCTCTACCATCATTCGACTTCATACTCCCGATCGAGCAACTATTAATGGGTCGAACAAACTCTCTGGAAGTTTTTCCCACTTTGTTCGACTGGTGCTCGACTCTAGCTTCGTGGTCGAGCAGCAAGAGTTTAGTCGAACAACCTCTCTGGAAGATTTTCGCCATTTGCTTGACCTTTGCTCAACCAAAAAGCCTTGTCGAACAGCTCCTGTTAGGTCGAAAAACTCACGATCTTCCTCAATTTCGTACCCTTCTGAAATCTCTCTGCAATATTCAACTCTGGGACAACATCAAGTATCAAGATATCCAAAAATTAAGCTAGAGAAACCATATAACATCAAGTGTAACTCCGCAATCACACCAAAAACAACAACTCTCCACTAAACACTAAGCAAATTGCAATGCACGGCTAAAGTTTTAATACACTGCAAAAAATCAACTCCCCTAGCAAACATTACAAAGGAAAGATCATATTCTCCGTGCTATAATGAGGTAAGTACATCACCCCCCAAACTTAGTAGAAACCATAGTCGAAACTAAGTTTGTAAAGAGATGTAATTTCCGAATGATAAGCACGTCGAATATAAAATTTTTTTACTCACACTAATGAAATTAAAGCAATAAAATGGGAGGGAAAGCCCCCAACAGGCGCTCATGTTTAACATCGGAGAGTCATGACGGTAACAATCTAGTGCAAGGTATCCTCAAAGACGACGTAAGCATCATCCGGCGACTTGTAATGCTTCAAACGATGCCCATTCGCCGTGATAATGTCCCCATCTTTATCCATAAGCTCAAAACTCCCCCCCTCCACAGGCTATATGGATAATGAATGGCCCCATCCACTTCGATTTCAATTTCCCTGTGAAGAGCTTCAAGCGAGAATTAAAAAGTAATACCTCATCACCTTGCTTGAACTCCTTGTATGAGATCTTCGAATCATGCCATTTCTTCATTCTCTCCTTGTAGATCTCTGAGTTCTTATAAGCACGATTCCTAAACTCATCCAATTGATTAATATGAGTTATCCTCAACTCCCTTTGATCCTTTAAGGACAAGTTCAAACTTCTCAACGCCCAAAAAGCTTTATGCTGAATCTCTACGGGTAAGTGGCACGGCTTCCCATAGACAATTTGATACGGTGACATATCCAACACCGTCTTGTGAGCAGTCTGGAACCCTCACAAAACATCATCGAGCATAATAGCCCAATCATTTCTATTGGTTCCGACTACCTTCTCCAAGATTTGCTTCACTTGGTGGTTGGAGACTTCCGCTTGCCCATTCGCTTGAGGGTGATAGGGTGTAGTAACCTTATGCTTGACTCCATAATCCTTAAGCCCCTTTTCAAGAAGCTTGTTGACAAAGTGAGAACCTCCATCACTCACTAATGCTCTAGGAACTCCATAACGGGCAAAGATATATTTTTTCAAGAAAGATAAAATAGTCCTCAAATCATTCACGCGAGTGGGAATGGCTTCCACCCACTTAGAAACATAATACACTACTAAAAGGATGTAAAGAAATCCATTAGATTGGAGAAAAGGCCCATGAAATTGATCCCCCATACATTGAAGATCTCGACAACAATGCTCGGCTGCAATGGCATCTCATCTTTGCGACTTATGTTCCCCATCTTTTGACATCTATCACACGACGCCACTTAGGTCTCACAATCTTTAAATAAGGTAGGCCAATAAAGGGCTAACTGAAGTACTTTTGCTACCGTCTTTTGAGCCCCGAAGTGACCCCCGTTAGGCTGTGCATGGCAAAACTCAAGAACGCTCTCCATCTCTTTCTCCGGCACACACCTACGGACTATCGAATTCGTACATATCTTGTAGACAAATGGATCATACCATATGAAGGTCTCAACATCTCGCTTGAACTTTGCGAGTTGTTATCGATTGAGATCTCTCGGGATTTCTCCTACAGCAATGTAATTTACATAATCCGCATACCATGGATCCATCCCTTGGGCAGCCACTACACATGTTTTTTCAGCTCCTTCAACAAGCACCGTCATGATCTTCTCATCAGGGAACATCTCTTCTATGTAATCAAATGAATTATCACAGTGTTCCCTTATCTCCAACCTTGATAGCTGATCAACCAAGACATTTTCTGTACCTTTCTTATCTCGGATCTCCATATCAAATTCCTACATAAGAAGAATCCATCTAATTATCCTTGGCTTTGTTTCCTTTTTCTCCATCAAGTATCGAATCGCAGAGTGATCCGTGTACACTATCGTCTCCATGCCAATCAAGTACTGTCGAAACTTATTGAATGCATACACCACAGCAAGAAACTCCTTTTCAGTCACCATGTAGTTCTTTTATGCCTCATCAAAAGTCATACTCGCAAAGTAAATGGCGCAAAACTTCTTATCCCTCAACTGCCCAAGCACCACTCCAAGTGTTAAATCACTCGCATCACACATAAGTACAAACGGCTGAGTCCAATCCGGTGTGATCAAGATAGGTGCAGTAATAAGTGCTTCCTTCAAAACCTAAAAAGCTACTAGACACTCTTCATCAAAAACGAAAGGCACATCCTTTTCAAGTAAATGAGATAAGGGCTTGGAGTATTTCGAGAAGTCTTTAATGAATCTTCTATAGAAATCGGCGTGTCCAAGAAAAGACCGCACTCCCTTCTTATTCGTAGGTGTGGAAGCTTCTCAATTGCCACCACGTTTGCTCTATCCACCTGCAATCCCTTGGCCGAAATATGATGGCCAAGAGCAACCCCATCTCTTACCATGAAGTGGCACTTCTCCCAATTCAAGACAAGATTAGTTTCTTGACATCTCTTCAAAACTGTAGCAAGGTTAGATAAACAAACATCAAAAGAGGAACCAAACATAGAAAAGTCATCCATAAACACCTCCATGATCTTCTCTATCAACCCATCAAATATGGCCATCATGCAATGCTGAAATGTAGCAGGAGCGTTACACAATCCAAAAGGCATCTTTCTAAAGGTAAAAGTTCCATACGGGCAAGTGAAAGTAGTCTTCTCTTGATCCTCGGGTGCAATCAAGATTAGATTATAACACGAGTACCCATCCAAGAAGCAATAATACTCATACCCTGCAAGACGATCAAGCATTTGATCCATGAAAGGAATGGGAAAATGGTCTTTGCATGTATTTTTATTCAACTTTCTGTAGTTCGTACACACGCCATCCCGTAGGAATCCTAGTGGCTAACATCTCACCATCTTCGACTTTCACTATAGTCTTGCCCCCTTTTTAGCAACAACATGCAATGGACTCACATAGGGACTATCACTAATAGGATAAATAATCCCTGCATCTAGCCACATTAGGATTTTCTTCCCAATCACTTCTTGAATAGTGGGATTCACCCTCCGCTGATTCTGAATGCTACTCTTGGCCTCATCTAACAATCTTATTCGATGCATGCAATACGAAGGACTAATACCTTTCAAATCATCAAGAGACCAACCAATCGCAGACTTATACTTCCTAAGCGCATCCAACAATTCCTTAAGTTGATCATCATCCAGAAAAAAAGATATAATTATCAAATATTTTCCATTGTTACCAAGATAAGCATACTTCAAGTACTCCAGTAGTGGTTTCAATTCCTCTTTCTTCTCTTCTTGAGGTGCACACTCTCTGTCCAAAGGCAAGTACTTCCTTGTCCACTTCACCTCTTCAACCTTTGTCTTTTGCGATTCATACCTGTCATCACCTAAAGCAAGCAAGTTTTCATGGAATTCGATACATACCTAATTGGAGAGTTCATCTAACTCCGTAGTGGGAAAAGTAAGAGACTCCATCAAGCATGTCTCAAGAGGATCCTTAGAAAGAATCAGAGACATGCCTTCATTAACGATCTCCTCCACCACAAAAATGATGTGGAACTGTATCTCCATCGGCATCTTCATTTCTTTATCCAAGTTAAACAGGACTTTTTTTTTATCCATCCTTAACCATAGCTCACCCTTTTGCACATCTATCATATCTCTAGCAGTCGCAAGAAATAATCTTCCTAAGATCAAGGAAGCATTATCCTTGTCGTCTTCCATCTCTAGCATAAGAAAATCCACATGAAAGACAAGCTTTTCAACTTTGACTAGAACATCTTCGATCACGCCTTTTGGAAACATCATAGACTACCCGCTAGCTGTAGAGCCACCGATGTGGGAGTTAACTCCCCCAAACCAAGCCTTTTAAAAGTGGACAATGGCATTAAGTTGATGATTGCCCCAAGATCACAAAAGGCTCGACGTGCCGGCCTCTTTCCAATTTTGCATAAAATTGTGAAGCTTCCCAAATCCTTAAGCTTAGCTAGCAGCTTCCTCTAAATGATCGAGCTACAGTTCTCTGACAAATTCACCATCTCAATTCCGTTCAAGCTTCTCTTCTTCAAAAGAATATCCTTCAGAAAGCAGGCATAATACGGCATCTCCAATATTGCTTCAGAGAAAGGAATGCTAATGCTTATTTTATTTATGATTTTTGAAAACTTCTTGAACTTCTCTTCCAATCCTTTCTTAACTAGCTTGAGAGGAAAGGGCGGAGGTATCTTTGTTTTGGGAATTCCCCATTCATCACGTTCAGCCTTCTCCGCTTTATCTTTCTCGGCACTCAACTTCTTTGTTCTTTCCCACTTCTTTTCAACCACTGTAAGCTCAGTATTTTACTCTTGAGATGTAGCTGGAGTGTTCCGATCAATAGGTGTTGCATTCGGTATCGAATCGAGCTCTTAATTATTCTGCTCGACCTCTGTTCGACTAGAGTGGTTTGGTCGAACAACTTGCTTTTGGTTGAGCAGCCCATCTGATCGCATACTCTGGTTCAGAACATGTTACTCGGCCTCCGTTCGATCAGGGTGGTTTGGTCGAACAGATTGGTTCTGGTCGAATGAAATCTCGGATAACGAGCTCTCGGCACACTGCTTCTGTTCGACCTCCGTTCGACCAAGATGGTTAAGTCAAACGACATGGTGTTGGTCAAACGGTTGGTCAGAAAATAGAGTATCGTAATTTTATTTTTCCTGAGGTTGTTCGACCTCTGCTCGACTAGATAGTATGGACGAGCAACTCCTCTGTTTCCTTTAGTTTGACTTGCAGGCATCATCGGACCCTCATATTGGGTTCCCGACCTCAATGTGATGGTATGACAAGACTTTGGATTCGCAATACTTTGAGATGGAAACTTCCCCTTCTCAATAGTTTGAGTCAATTTGTTTACATTCCCAGCCATCTCCCCAATCAACAATGTGAGGTCTTTTACTTGCGTAGACAAATCCTTATGATTATCATCAATCTTCTTCTCTAACTTTGCCTCGAGACAATCTACTCTTGCATCATTCCTCGCCATGTACCTGTTCACTGTATCCTCAAAACTCGGCTTCCCTTCTTCCACTTTAGCTACCGGATCAACACCAATAGGAGGCTGCATTAGATTGCTCCATGAAAACTCTGGCCTCCTAGGTTGTTGGTAATTACCCGGGGGACCATGATTATTATAATTCCCCTGATAATTCTGGTTTTCTTGATTTGGGTACCTAGTTCCTCGAATACTTTGCCCCATGGAGTAGTTTGCCTCCTCGATCTCCTCTTAGCTTGCTCCTTCATAGCCACCATCCTACTGCATTATTGGTACTCTCTGGGATAAATTAGTGATCTGCTTTTGTTGAGACTCTAGTAGCTTATTAATGTTAGCCAAGATAGAGACGATCTCATCATCTCTCCCCGACTTCATCATAGTGTGCTCAACCTGTGCAACTTTCCCAAGAACATAAGTGCCTCTCACTCTATCAGTCGGCCAATCTCTTGAGTTCATCAAAATATCCTCAAAAAGCTTCTCGGCCTCGATGGGTGATTTCGTAAGCAATGCTCCATTAGAAGAAGCATCAAGTAATACTCGAGAGTCGCAGCCCAACCCATTGTAGAATATACTGATGTACTGAGCCTTAGATAGCCCATGTTGAAGATACTTACAAAGCATTTCCTTGAACATGTCCCAAGCTTCATGAAACTTCTCATTGCCATTGATAGAGAATTGATTGATTTCTTGCTTCATCTTGAACACCTTGGAAGGTGGCATGTATCGCTCCAAGAATTTCACTTTCAACTTCTCCCATGTATCACATTCAGCAGCCTCAAGATTATCGTACCAATTTTACGCCTTTTCATTCAACGAGAATTTAAATAATATGATCTTCCTCGCATCCTCATGAGCTCCTGCATCTTTTTGTGTACTAGCATACTTAAGGAACTTATTAAGATGTTGCTGAGGATCTTCGAATATTCTCCCAGAGAAGGGACTCCTTTCAATCATGGTGATAAGAGCAGGGTGTCAATCGAAATTGGCTCCGGTCCCTCTTGCTCCTAACAACCCAACATTGCCCCCTCCGTTGTTCTTAAAGACTTCACGGATGGCAAGTGTTCAGGATTCGCTATGATGTTGACTATTTCTACTTCCAAATTATCTTCAGTTGCAGCTTCAATCGTTCGCGAATTTAGCACGTCAACTTCAACTCCTAAATTAAGAGCTTCAGTTGGGTCTACGTTCTTGTTCTTATTCTTCTTCTTCTTTTTCTACCTCGACGATGCTTCGATCTCTGGATTATATGATTCTAATTCACCTTTCTTTGATCTTGTGAGCATACACCTAAGAAGAATAAGTGTTAGAAATCGACAACAAGAATAAGATAATCTTTTATAAACTAGATATAATCAAAAGATATTTAATGTCATCCCCGGCAATGGCGCCAAGAACATGATGAGCATTTTCTCAACACACAAAATTAATCCTCAAGTATAAGGATATCAATTGTAGTCTCGATAGGTGACCAAGTGATTACCGAACCCTAGGGACGAATTATTATCAATTCAATTATATTCTAGTCAACGAAGATTATGTTGGCAAATTTGATTTGGTTTTGCTATGAAACTAAATAACATATAATCAAAATAGCAAGATAAATAAATAAACAACTGCGGAAATTCGGTTGTAATCAAAAAAGTAATGGAGTAGTTCTTCAGGTAATCCAGCTTTATCCGTTAATTTCCTTTTCACGTGTTGATGTCCAACTCCGCCTTGTGATTTATGGACGCATCGCTAAACCATGCAAGCATACTCTATATACACAAGTAAGCAAGCGTATGACACATGTGAATACCCTTAGAGGTACAATAAAGTACGAGCTCACTATATTAACCCGAATATGATTCAATTAATAAATATCTATATAAGATAGTTCAAATAAGACTTCAAAATCCCTTCACTTAGAATTATAATATATGATTCTGCTCAGCGGTAAACGCACTCAATCAATAACTAAGAGATGTATTCAGACTCTACATAATAGTTAATGATGCACAAAACAACCGTGGGTATGAATTGAAAAGGCACAATCTTATATAAAATAAACTACAAGTAGTGTTGTACGAATTTTACACATGAAAATTCAATTAACTCATAAAACTTTAATAACCCTAGAACTACCAAGGTGGTTCTAGCCCATGATTGATTTAGGAACAATCATGGCTAGTTGGTATGATCTTACTTGACTCGCCAGACGAACCTCTCTCACGACCCCTTCGGATGATGGTAGGGTTTGGTGGATGAGGAAGATGTGTGTTGTCTTGTGTTGTTGTTTTTACTCCTGCGAAAGCTCTTCTTTTATACTCATAGAACCTCCTTATGGGTTTAGGATGGGCCTTTACTTGAAGTACATATCAAATTTGATAAAAGATATCCGAAATTAACATAAATAGCATCAGCGACATGCCGTTCGACCAAGGCATACTGGTCGAACAAGGAGCTACTAGTCGAGCAAGCTCTCTGGATGATTTTGGTATTCTGTTTGATCAAACTGCTCTTGCTCGACCACATTGATGCTTGGTCGAGCAAGCCCTTCAAGTTGAACAAGCTCACTGTAAATTTTATCCAATTTGTTCAACTTCTTCTCATCTGCTCGACCAAGCCGATGTTGGTCGAGCAATACCTTCAAGTCGAGCTACTTCTCTGGATGGGTTTTGGCAATCTACTTGACTTGTCACCTTCTGTTCGACCAAACTGGTGTTGGTCGAACAGGCTATCTTGGTCGAACAACACTCTAATCTCGCCTCCAAAATTGTGTCTTCCAATTCCGAGCCTTTTTTACCTATTTTCCTATACAAATATGCCCAAATAGCCCTTGTACCCTCTGATTCGTGACTTTCCCCATAAATATACCGATTCGTCTCAATAAAAGATTAAATCGTACTCCATTTCCACGCAAATCAGAGCCCAAAACATGTGAATTTACACTCTCATCAGGCTACACAAGAATCTGTTGAGGACATCAATGAGTATATGGTATCTCTGAATTGTAGGGATTCAGAAAGTATTTGAGTTGTGACTCTGCCTGCAAATCGGATACAGATGTTGATATTTTAGCAGATGTTTACATACTAGAATTCCTTGATTCTATCAAGTGTTCATGTTTGCCAAATCATAAACTAATCCTTAAATTTGGAACACCTGTCATGCTCTTGAGAAACATAGATCATGCTAGAGGTTTTTGCAATGGTACCCATTTGATCATCACGGGACATGGACGGAAGGTGCTTCAAGCAAGGGTTTTGATAAGAAACAGTTTCGGACAGTATGTTCAAATACCGCGTCTGACACTCATACGTTTTGATGTTCGTATTCCCTTTAAGTTTCAAAGGCGTCAATTTCAATTATTTTTATTATGCTATAACAATAAACAAGAGTCAAGACAATCGTTGGAAACTGTCAGAGTTTATTTAAAGAGACCAATATTTAGCCATGGACAACTGTATGTTGCTATATCCAGGGTGACCTCTTGGAATGGTTTGAAAATAATGGAGATTGATTCAAATAATGAAGAGAAGAATAAATGCAAGAACATTATTTTCAAAGAAGTTTTTAGAAATGGCATAAGCACAAAATTGTAGAAACTTATTTTCTGTTAATTTTCAGAAATAAATGTACTTCAAACTTTAAATAAATGGTTCAACTTTTTTTCTATTATGTTTTAGAAATATTTAATTTTTTAATATGATTGAACCAATATATATGAGATAACTAATTTATATGTTAAGGTGAGAATCGTTAAGATAGATATTGATTATTCAAATGTTTCTAATTTTAATTAAGAGTATTGCTATTTACACACCCCCATATTAATAAATACAACACTTTTATTAAATACACATTCTATTAAATTTTTATTTCTTTATTTTATTAAATACACACCCCATAAAATTTCAAAATTACCATTAAACTATACACTCATTTAGAAACCCAAGTTCACTCCAAATAAAATAGAGAACTTCGGATTCTGAAGAAGAGGTTGCAGAGAGATGGAAGGAGAACGGAGAGAGATGGTGCGATGAAATACATCCGATTCCGAGAAGAGAACAAGTGAAGGTGGCGATTGAGTCAGTAGTGGCTCTATCTCTTCTATGTTCTCTCTCCTCTCTTTCTCACTCTGATTATTTATGGAATTCCAGAAGAGAGAACCCAGCCAAGTTTGACAATTTTAGGAGTTCTTTTGGAGAGATATGCACATCCGTATGGGGTATTGCAAAAGAAATAACATAAAAATATTGGGATTGTGATTGTGAATGTGTGGAAAATAAGGAAACATTTGTAGGAAATAAATTAAGAAATCCTAATACCTTAAACCCTATTACGATTAACGAGATCAAAATTATAATACGGAAGCGTGCCTGATCCAATGAGTCTCTAGGCGAAACAAGAATTCAGGATCAGTGGTTATATGGCCTTCCTCAACTAAGCCCTCCTAATTCCTTTATGGGGACCGTAGTAATCCCTCCCGATGGGGAGAAGGGAAGACCATGTGCGGCTTAGTATATTGGGGACCATAACCGGGTAACCTTTATATACTACTTGACTAGACCACCCATAATCGCCTAATCACGTAGTATTGGGTATCTACTCATTTGGCCCATATTAATTATTATTATAGCCCATGGACTTTTAACCTTAATTGGATCACTTTAATTAAGTCCATAAAATAATTGAATAGCTAATATAATTGTATAATAATATATTGCCCACAATTAGATTATAATGGAAATTAATAATTTCCAACAATCTCCCACTTGGGCTATATATTTTCCGTTAGCAATTATATCAAGTGTCCTTAGTTGCGCAACTTTATGTTATTCCTCTTCAGGCTATACTTAACAATCTGGTCCATCTTATATACTAATATGGAACTGCCGCGGCATTCATCACATTATAAATCGTGATTAAACCCCGACAATCACCATATCAGTATACTCAATGACATAGATCAAATATGGTGAGTAGCATGAAAATTACATGCAACGTGATCAATATCATGTCTATTTCCAACTGGTCCAACTTTAAACTTTAGTGAGATCAATCCATAATGTAAAATATTACAAAATGAAATTACTTATGTGAATTCACAATGAATTCAAAGCCATAAACTTTATTCTGCAGAAAACTGAATTATCCAAAATTAAAGTGTCTTGAAACTTTAAAGAGCAATAAATATAGACTCCCACTGAACCAATGTATTCTAAAACCATATAACACCCACATGAGTAGCTAGCTTATAAAAATTACAGGGCATTGAATACATAATTGGTGGATCCATATTTAGAGTCTATCATAATATGCTCTACTAAAATTTTATCTACACAAAACACTTTCTTTAACAACCAAGAATTCTATGTCAATATGCTTGACTTATTGTACTCTTGTCGTTAATACTTTACTGTGAACTAACTGTCACAATATACTTAAATTGACAAAATTTTGCAACTTTTATTTCATGTTTGAATGCCCCTTAGTGTGCTACTGATTCTGTTGTCATGGTTAATGAGCTAAAGCGTTTGCTTCATATTTTTACTTATATAACTTTCAAAACCAACAGAAGATGTAGAGACCTCATCATACAACAACTTCCAACAACCAATGAATATGGAATGTTTCTACATTTCTTAAATCTTTAGTTTAACTTTAGGGCACCTGATTGAGGCTGCACTTGTCTCCCTTAGTTTAACTTAAACATTCTCCCACTGAATCACATAATCATCTAAATTTATCTCAAAACCAAATGAGATAAAAAAAACTGCATGATGATGATTGTGATTCCTTTACGGGAAAGTTTTCTTGAATCATAGATGGATATCATTTTAGTTCTTAAATCATTGAAATCGTTTCATTAATGTTACCATCATGAAACTTTATCTTTACATCCATCTAATGTGATTCAAGATCAAAATGTGCTACCAATGTCACGATGATTTTTTTAAAGAACCTTTCTCAGTAATCGGATAAAAAGTCCCTTAAAATAATGCCTTCATTCCCTTTTGAGTGTAATCCTTTAACAAGATGCGAACCTAATCATCTTGTATTGATTTAAACTCATAACTTGTAGCAATAACCCACTTTCGAGTAATTGGACCTTTCATGGTTTGATGAACATTGTTTGAATATTCTACCATTAATTTCATAGTGTCCTCATTATTTAGGAGAAAACTACATAATCATCCAAATTGTCTCTCTCCCAACTCTAGTGGTTTCCTTAGTGACATTAATTCTTGAGGTTGTTGAATTTGTTATTTCTTAAATATTATTGATCATGTTGTTATTCTGAATTTGCACCAATTCTTTAAAGCATAAGTGGGGATCGAATCGACTCCCCCTTAAGGACAATGTCTCTAATATTATTCTTCCCCCAAAATCAATATCCTCACATAATACCGTATTACCCATCTCAAATATGATCTGATCAATTGGATCATAAACTTATTATCTTTAGTTAATACCAATAAAGTAGCTTGTATCTATTTGAATCCAATTTTCTTTAGTAGATCCCAATGATCTAGCCTTAGTTGGATATCACCATATGTGAAACTCAAAGAGTTCTCACAGCTACTTTGGTTGGAACTTTATTGAGACCATAAGCTGCAATCTTTAGTATTTCTCCAATTAGTAACCATATATTGTGGAGTACTAATTTTGTCTTTTAACTACACCACAACACCATTCATACTAAGTAATCTTAATGTGATGTATTATAAAACAATTCCACAAGCCTTTAGGAGAAAACGAAAGATTATACTTTAGTTTCTTTTTAACAGCTTTCCAAACGGATTTTTCTTTGTTGCCCTTATACTTTATTGAGACAGAGTTTGTTAGAAACTTATTAGTTCATCCTTATTGTTGAAGTTCTCATCATGTATAATTTTGTTGTTGACATAGGTTAAACTTAATTAACAGACTTCTTAATTGTACAGAGAATTAATCTAAAATGATTATCATGCTTGCACGCTTGCACTAAACTTTATAATCTTTTAAATTTTAAATAGTTTTGAATCATCTCAAGAATTTATCACATCATTAGTTTCAATACCAACTTGTAATTGACACTCTCTACGTAGTAGTCAAATACTGACAATAAAACTGTCAAGCAATAGCCTTCCTTTGGGCCGACTTATTACTCACATGTCAAACAAATAATTATCATGTATTTACCACCACAGGTGCTTGTGTATTTCTGTCAAATATTAATCTACCTATGGGCCGATCAATACCCGCATGAAGATACACTTGCACAACATTATTAATTAGGGACCCATCACAAGACACCTTGTGCAACATTAACCTCGTCTATGGACAAAAATTAACTGCAGGGGTAATCTTGGTGTAACAATCAAGTATTGACAATAAGTTCTGTCAAACAAGAGTCTATCTGTGGACCGACTCATGCTCACATGAATAATCTAAATAATTATCACATACTTATTATCACATGTGTGTTATTATTCTGTCAAACTGTGCCTACCTGTGGGCCGAACACAGAACACATAAATAATACCACACCCATCTATGTAATTTCAATAAAGCTTTTCTCCACACACGATATTGCTGTGGCAACATGGTGCTTCGATTGACTAGATTGAAGGTTTACTAGACTAATAAATAAATATTAAAATATTTAATTTAATTAAACGACATTTAATTGTCTCCCCAATTTAATTTAATTTTATTCCACTAACCAAATAGGAATATTATATGATTCACTACCTTATAATAATGAAAGATCTCCTTTACTTAATTAGGGATTCCAAAATCCCAATTTAAAATAAACTGAATTAATATTCCTATATAATACAAAATAACCATAAGGTGGACAGTCAACAGTAATTGATATAGATTGATATTAACTCGCAACCATCAATCCCAAATACTAATACATCCAATCTAAATAAATATGTCATATATTTAACACATAATAATAATCACGAATTTTAAGAGGAATGGTAACCTCTTGATGAGTGCAGCATGCCAAAGTATCAAAATTATCAAAAAAAAAACAAAATTATCAGCAATGGCATAATCACAATTACCGTGACTTCACTGATATCACAAGCTTGAACCCTTTTAATTTAAATATTAAATATGCACTACCCATCATGTGTTGTATTTGTTTAAAATATATTATTAAAAGCCATGAACTGTAAGACTTAATATTACGTGTAAACGTATGGCCAAAACACAATATTGTCGAGTACAGTATCAAATCGAAATAACAATTACAAAATCTTAAATTCTGATTTAATATCCCTTAACCGAACTAAAATCTTGATCATCAAGAAATTAAATTTCTACACTCAAAATCGTGATTCGCATAAAGATAAAAATACAAATATTAGAATCAAAATATAATTCTTTCATATCTCAGAGAATCATAAGTAGGGTGGCTCTGATACCACTTGTAAGAAATTAATTAAGAAATCCTAATACCTTAAACCCTATTACGATTAACGAGATCTAAATTATAATGCGGAAGCATACCTGATCCAATGAGTCTCTAGGCGGAACACGAATTCAGGATCAGTGGTTATATGGCCTTCCTCAACTAAGCCCTCCTAATTCCTTTATGGGGACCGTAGTAATCCCTCCCGATGGGAAGAAGGGAAGACTATGTGCGGCTTAGTATATTGGGGATCATAACCGGGTGTAAATAATAATTAAATATTATTTATTTATATTATTATCCACATATGAAAATATGTGGCACTCTGCATGCAAGAAGGGAGTTGGAGTCTCGTAACTCCTGCGGTTTCCACTCCGTTTCCTTCTTATTGTTTTGGATAAAAGGAAACTGGAAGCAGAGTCTCAAAGTGTGTGAAACGAAGAATAGTTCTGAGGAAATGCTCTCTCTTTGTTTTCTTCTTCATTATTCATCGTCCATAAAAATACAAACTCATGAACATTTATCTTTCAATCCCGTGTTGAAGATTGGATCCAGAGATCACGGTTTACACGTGAGTACCAACAGGCCAGATTCTTATTTCAAAACGTAAAAGGCATTGTTCAAATGATTAATCAAATAACATTGAACATCCACTCATAAATTGAACTTTAAACAACCATCCACAATAGCAAAAACATCAAGTCTGACAAGTCATGAATATAAAAATTCTAATGAACTCCCTGAGTTTCCAATTAAAAATACAATGGAAATGAATTAAGTAAATCTATGGATTAATCTCCCTAATTTATCATTACTAGATTTCCATCGATGCTCATAATCAAATTTCTTAGTCCCCACACTATAGATAGCTTGCCCCAAAGGATCTATATGAGGAATCTTTATCCGACGCTTCTCTCAACCACTTAGTCTTAAAGAATCAGAACGTCGAATCCTTCCCATCCTTTAAGCAGGCCGATCTTAGTGTCTGTGTCCTATCTCTTGCTAGAAAAACATCAACCAAATCTTCCATAATTTGTCGACCATTAGGCTTCACTTCATAAGTCTCCCACTGAACCCAAAAATCCTTTTGTAGGTAATGAGACAAAGTGTTCGCCCAGGTCTCAGGACAGGAAACTTCGAAATACTTATCACGTGGAATCGTATTGCTATAAATTAAAGGCAACAATCGGTTGTATAGTTCAATCAGATCAATTGCGTGGTCCCTTGTGTTGTGTATAGGCTTCATTTTATAATTCAAGAATTCATGGAGGATTTCATTTTTAGTGCTAATGTCTTCCTCTGAAATTGTTCCCCATCCTGACATGTCTCTGAGAAAAACGAGCAACCAAATATCAAACACACCAGTGTTAGTCAAACTATATCACATGAATTTCCTCTCCATTTAATGCATATGGATACAACTTTCCAAGATGCAATAGGTATATTCACAAGTGAATCAGTCCAACTTGGCTCCCACTTTCATAGGCTACAGGAGTTTGAACAATTTAAACATCACCAAAACACCATGAATATAGTATTAATGACATATAAAGGTGCATATTCTTCAAAAATTGCAACCAAATAGCCACCCCGTAGGTCCGTATTCAATAAATATGTCATTAAATGAAGCAAAAACACACATACACACTAAAGATGAAGTCAAACATTCTCGAAAACATCACCATCGGACTCAATGCATCGAAAACACATCGAAAACATCAAACAGTGGCTGAAAAATGATTGCACGCGCCCACACGTGCCCCTACACGCCGGCAGAACACATCCACACACCAGCACGCGCTCCCACGCGTCGGTAACTACCGCCACGCGCCTGCACGCGCAGCCATGCGTGGCTGGAAGCTGTCTGAATTCCGGCGCGTGCAACACACGCGCCTCCACCGGAGACACAGCTACCGGCGCGTGGCGTTCACGCGCCACCGTCGGTACGCCAACCCGGAGTGTGAAAACCACGCGCCTCCGATTGTCGCCGTGTTTTCCGGTGGATCCAGTCACGGGTTGACCCACTGGACTGACCCGGTTCTGCTGGGTCTGACCCGGATCCATCTTATTGACCCGGTCCACCTTCAGGTTTTTCAAAATTATGATCAAGTCCCTAAACTTTATCGAATTTTCAAAAATCAACCCCTGAACTTTCTGAACTATTGCAGTTTAGCCCCAATTTCGAAAACAACTTCAAAAATTCATATCTTGAGTTTTAGAAGGCCAAAAAATACACAAAAAATACTGACAGACTCCTCACAATGAGACCTATCTAGTAGTATAAACAAAACATGCTTTTGCTTGCACGAAAAAATGACAAAAAAATCACACTTTCAAGTTTAATGGTGGATCACAACGTCATTAACACATATACACTGGAAACGAAGTTAATCTGCCTCATACTCACATAAATAACTCATCAAAGTCACACAATTCACCAATCATATAACTTCAAACAAAATAATGTGAGAATGTTTAAAAAATTAAAAAGCAGAAAACTATAACGCAAGAAATCCAGAGAAGAAAAACGAAGTACCAATCATTAGCTCTGATACCAATGTTGGAAACACACAGATTCATCAGGATGCATGGAGAGGAATCCTATTACCTCTCACCAATGTATTGTGTTGCAGCAGAAGAGTTTTGAGAACCGATTGATACTCACGTGGAACATCGATTACGAGGCTTAGGCAGTTGACTATTAAGTTTGATACCTACAAGAAGAAACCTGATCATAACATTAGGCAACATCTCAGGCAGATGTCTAATTTGATAATGGAACTTAAGACTGCTGGTCACATTCTCTTTGATGAGCAACAGATCCAAGCACTGATCCGCTCTCTACCTGATCGTTGGGAACATCTTAAGGTTAACTTGACTCATAATGAAAGTATTAAAACTTTCAATGATGCTGCTCGTCATGTTGAGTTGGAAGATGAGAGGCTTGGAGCCTCAAAGCCAGCTTCTGGGGTTTTCTATGTCGGTTCTACTTCCAAAGGAGCTTCGGGCTTCAAAAGAAAAAGGAATTGGAAGAAGAACAAGAAGGGTAAACGATCTGATGGTGAGAAGCATGACAATAACCCAGCAACCAAAACTGATGAACAGAAGAAGAAAAAGAAGCAAAACAAAAAGAATAAAAAGGATAAGAGCAAAATGTCATATTTCAATTGTGGAAAACTTGGTCACTTTGCACGTGAATGCCCTAAGCCCAAAAGGGACAAGGTAGATTCATCTTATTCTTTTGCGTGTGAAATTAATGTCTCAAGTACTGTCTTGTTAACTGATTCTTATCCGTTGTGGATTATAGACTCAGGAGCAACGGACCATGTGACGAGAGACAGAGGAGCTTTTGTAGATTTCCGTCGTATTCCAAAGGAGACTAGGTGGATATATGTGGGAAACAATGCTCGAGTCGAAGTCAAAGAACTTGGGACTTGCAAACTGGACCTTGACAATGGTCGGGCCTTTATTCTACATGATGTTCTCTATGCTCCAGAAATCACGCGGAATCTAATCTCTGTTTCAGTTTTAGTTAATTTGGGTTATGATGTATTATTTACTAAAAATACTGTGGTAATTAGCATTAATGGTACTTGTTATGCATCGGGACATATGAATGATGGTTTTATGGTTTTAGATTGTAATAGAATGACTTTTAGTTATTATGATGATTATTCATATTTACTATATGCTTGTTCTTCTAGTAATGCAAACGTGAATGATGATATTTTGGCATGCTAGATTAGGTCATATTGGGCAAGATAGGATGAATAGACTTGTGAAAGAATGATTGTTGAATCTTTCTTCTAAAGTCGAATTATCCAAATGGTGTGTTCGCCAGGAGTAGTCCAAATGGTGCGAACATTATCTTGCTGGCAATTGACTAGAAAACCTTTTTGGTAAAGTTGTTATATCTTTATCTCTATTAGTAGTAATCCATTCTGATATATGTGGTTCTGTAAATGTGAGAGCACAAAATGGAGCTTACTATTTCATTACGTTCATTGATAATTATTCAGTCTACTTTATACCTGATAAATCTGAAGAAATTGATTGTTTTAGATGATACTTGAGTGAAGTTGAAGATGTGAATATCTATCAGAACAATTCAAGGAATTTTGTAATGAAAAAGGTCAATCCAAAAATCAACTGTTCCTTATACACCTCAACAAATGGTGTTGCTGGAAAAGGAATAGGATTTTGTTGGAGATGGTAAGATCCATGATGGCACAAGCTATTATAACGAGATGCGTTATTTACGGAAGCTTATGTGCTTAATCACGTGCCTTCTAAGTCAGTTGCTTCGACTCCATATGAACTTTGGACGGGTAAAAAACCTGACTTGAGTAACCTTAGAGCTTGGGGATCAGTAGCTTACGTACATGATTCATCGAGTCAGTATGAAAAGTTGGGTCCTAGAGGCAAACATTCTAAGGGATACGTGTTCATAGGAGATGAGGATGAGAGCTTAACTGAGACAGAATCGCGTAATGCTCATTTTCTGGAAACTGAATTTCCTAGTAGAAGCGGCATCAGGGATGCCGGACCTATTTTTGAGATAGTAGAAAACCAACACTTACAAGATCCAAGTGGGAGTAATAAGCTGATAGTGTGGATCTTGATGGTG
Source organism: Pogostemon cablin (assembly GCA_023678885.1). Classification (NCBI taxonomy): domain Eukaryota; kingdom Viridiplantae; phylum Streptophyta; class Magnoliopsida; order Lamiales; family Lamiaceae; genus Pogostemon; species Pogostemon cablin. The sequence goes on from CM042959.1 coordinate 23,605,952, forward strand.
TGGATCTTGATGGTGTGGATCTTAATAGATATTTGCCGATTGAGAATCAGGTGATTCCCAATAAGAGCATTTAGTCTATAGAAGACCATCATATGGTGTGGATCTTGATAGATATTTGCCAATTGAGGATCAGGTGATTCTCAATGAGAGCATTTTGTCTATAGAAGACCATCATAAGTTACCTCATCTCGAAAAGTTCTAGGAAACATGTGTACAAAAGGCATTATGACATTGAAGGAAATGCCTTCTTGGTTTCACCAGAAAGTTGAGATGTTTTTCCTACTGATGAGGAAGAGCCCAGAAACATTAAAGAAGCTCTAACTTGTCCGGCAAAGGAGAAATGGTTGAAAGAGGAGATGGAGTCTATGAAGTCAAATCAAGTCTGGGGACTTGTAGATCTTTCGAAGGGACGAAAGGAAATTAAGAATAAATGGATTCTCAGATTCAAAAGAAATATTGATGGCTCAATAGAGAGGTTAAAAGCTCGCTTGGTGGTAAAAGGTTATACTCGACAAGGGTATAGACTACGTAGAAACTTTTTCACCTGTAGTAAGGTTTGCCTCGATTCGTCTCTTAGCTATAGTGGCTAGTATGGATTTAGAGTTACACAAAATTGATGTTAAGACCGTATTTCTCAATGGAGAATTAAAAGAAGGAATCTACATCCAACAGCCTGTAGGATTTATTCTTCGAGGTAAAGAGGGTAAAGTTTGTAGATCGAAAAGGTCAATCTATGAACTCAAGCAATCCTCTAGACAGTGGTATTTGAGGTTTCACACAACGATTATCTCATATAACTTCGTTATGATAAATGAAGACCACTGTGCTTATGTTAAACGGTCCAATGGTTAATTTGTGATTCTATCCTTATATGTGGATGATATACTACTAGCGGGTAATAGCAAAGAGTATCTTGAAAATGAAAGATATGGGTAACGCAGAGTACATACTTGATGTGAAGATCCATAGGGATCATTCAAAGAAGTTATTGGGTTTGTCTCAAGAGACTTACATCAAGAATCTTTTAGAACGATTCAAGATGGACACCTGCAAACCTAAAGATACTCCTATTATAGAAGGTGAATCATTGAGTCAGCAAATGTGTCCCAAGGCTCAAGATGAAAAGAATAAAATGGCCAGAGTACCATATGCCAATGTGATTGACTGCAGATTATTCTTTTTGTTATCACTGAATGGGTATACAGACGTTAACTGGAGTAGTTATTTAGATAAACGTAAATCAACTCCCGATTATGTCTTCTTGCTCAATGATGGAGCAATCTCATGGTGTAACAAGAAACATACTTCATCTGCAGTTCAAGAGACTATTTGGTTGAGAAGATTCATGAAACATTTGGAGGTCTCAAACACTCCAGTGGGAGCTGTTTTAGTTAATGTGATAATCAGGCGGTTATTGCTTACACAAAAGTCCTGAAATATCATGGAAAAACCAAACACATTGACATAAAGTACAACTTTGTTAGAGATATTATAGATAAGAAGAAAGTGATTCTTAATTAAATTTCTACTCGTTTGAGTCTGTGAAGGATTTAAAACGATGTATTGAATATGTATATGTATGTTAATGGAATAGTTAATGGTTTAACTATATACATATATGTTTTATAAATTATATGTGATGGTTCACATATAATAGTATGTCGGCAAGTAATGATTGGCTCTCTCATATGAGCAATTGCCTCTGGCTTAGTGGGAGCGTAGAGATGAGATTACTATGATTAAAGTAATCCGGATAGATTTTGCCACGAATCTAATCCAACTTGTTGTTAAGCTAAATCGATGGAAATCCTATACCTTGGAGGGAGGATATCCGAGTTAAAGTGTATGGGACACACTTGAACTCTGATTTACACAATGTCTAAATTAGATTAAATACGACATACGCTTTCTTGGAAGAAAGTTAAAGACATTGTGACATGTGTTTTAGGAAAACGACATGTGCTAAGTTGACCCCAACAGGATTGAGAAAATTATCCCTATTTTCTCAAAAGGTATGAGTCCTTATCTATTGGTTACCCTTATGACTTTCTACTATATTCTAAGTCTTCACTTTGGTGTTGCTACTTTAGCATGCTACCAAAAGAGCTATGGTTAATAACGGCAATGCGGTACATGTCTAGGAAAGCAGCTATAGTGGGAGACTGTAGATACTTAGTGAGATGGGAAGAACGTCTTAATTTAACATATACTATTGTGATTCATTGACTAGTCAATCAAGCAGGGTCTTGATTATGTATACATAGTTATTTTTTGCAAAACGGTTGAATATGCTCTTACATATTAAGGGGATTGAAAAGAGATATGTCAACTTATGTTAAATATTCAAGAGTTCTGGGGTATAGCGAGCTTGTTGAGTTTCTTCGATAAATTGGTTGAGTTGCTATATATCTCTAACAAGTGTATAGCAATTAAAACTCGTATCTCGTGGGTCACACGATGTATTAATCTGGACTAGAATATGATTCATGAAGAAAATGAATCAGGAGAATTTTGGTTTCATATGTGAGTGGGAGATGTAAATAATAATTAAATATTATTTATTTATATTATTATCCACATATGAAAATATGTGGCACTCTGCATGCAAGAAGGGAGTTAGAGTCTCGTAACTCCTGCGGTTTCCACTCTGTTTCCTTCTTATTGTTTTGGATAAAAGGAAACTGGAAGCAGAGTCTCAAAGTGTGTGAAACGAAGAACAGTTCTGAGGAAACGCTCTCTCTTTGTTTTCTTCTTCATTATTCATCGTCCATAAAAATACAAACTCGTGAACATTTATCTTTCAACCCCGTGTTGAAGATTGGATCCAGAGATTGCAACGTGAGTATCAATCGGTTCTCAAAACTCTTCCGCTGCAACACAATCCATTGGTGAGAGGTAATAGGATTCCTCTCTATGCATCCTGATGAATCTGTGTGTTTCCAACACCGGGTAACCTTTATATACTACTTGACTAGACCACCCATAATCACCTAATCACGTAGTATTGGGTATCTACTCATTTGGCCCATATTAATTATTATTATAGCCCATGGACTTTTAACCTTAATTGGATCACTTTAATTAAGTCCATAAAATAATTGAATAGCTAATATAATTGTATAATAATATATTGCCCACAATTAGATTATAATGGAAATTAATAATTTCGAACAACATTTTGTAAATTTGTTTGACGAATGGTGTGTGCATGTGTGGTGACATTATCATTCTGCTAATCTTTTACATTTACAGACATTCTTTTTATTTATTTTTTTGAAAATCGAAATGAGCACATACAAGTTGATCTTGAACAAAGAATCATTTTGGGTGTTTTTACCAAATTTTTTTATGAGCAATCAGTAGGTCATTTTGTCGAACACTTGTAGTTCATGTTTTCCTGACCCAGCATTAAGGCCACACGTCCATAAACAAGCTTTGGATTATGACATCCAACAAGGACGGAATAGTACAACACTACACATTTAAATTAATTTCGTTTTTTAATCTATACTATAGTTTATGACTACCTTAAATCAAATTCAAATGCAAAGGGTGGTGGTTAATCAATTAAGTTGCTAGTCGAAACGAAAGTATGTTTTTCGGGAAAGGTATGAATGATCCACTACTACCAATCAAACTCTCAATGATGGAAATGAATGAAGAGTGAGGCTCTTGTGCACCCGGGCGCACGGAACACATTCCGTGTGCCTTTACAATTTTCATGCCCCTTTACAATTTAAACCCCTAGCAATACATAGGTTTAAATAGGATTGGAGGGGAGGGTTGTGTTCACATGGGGACACGGAGCATCTTTCCGTGTCCCCGGGCGCACAGGAGCTTTTGCCATGAATGGAGTGAGCTTCATTTCTGTATTACAACATTGCTCATTGGCTCAATACTGAAATTATAATGTAATTAAATTCGTTACTCAATAGTTACGAAAAACAAAAGAAAAATGTATGCATAATGCCCATGTCAATCCCTATAAACTCCTTTTTGGTCCACGAAGATTTTTAATCTAAGATAATTATCAGAAGTGAAACCAATCTCATGAGAACGAAAGTATATGGGTATTAATCTTTTAAATTTAAAAGATACCATTGTAGAGTATAATTTAATTAGGATGTGTATTTAAAAATTAGGGTAATTTTTTAGATATTTTGAAAATATTTATTTTAATTTTGTAATAATGAGATGTTTATTTAGTAGAAGGGGGTGTGCAAATAAGATTAGCTAATTTGTGATCTAATTATTAATTCATAAATGAGAGTTAACTGATGAAATCGTATAATTATTATATATTTTCTCCGTGGAATTCCCTAACTTCATCAGCAATCTATTTGTTAGATTTGATCTACTTTTTTTTTTTCTTAGTTTGTAAAACACAAGTGGTTGAAACTTGATAATTAATCATTAACTGCATCTCCTTAGGTTATCATTCAAAATTATGAATTGAATTATCTGCTATGATCAACGTTTATAATATTTTCAGGTAATTCACCTATAAAATCTACCATGATGATTAAATAGTATTTTCCAGTTTATATCTTAGTTTAGCACTAAAAGTACGACTATTTATAGTACCAAGATTCCATAATATATTCATTATTAATTTTTATCTGAAAATATAATATCTTCGATGTTAACGTATTATTTTAATACGTTAAACGCAACCGTCAATTAATTTTAAAAATTTATAACTTTAAACAATTAACAAATTTTTAACAACCAATAATGATTTAGATTTCATTCATTGTTAAATCTTAGAAAAGAAAATTATAATCTAATAATAATGTAATTAATTTGTTCAAACAACACATGAGTTTAAATGCTAGTATAGATTAAGAAAAAAATTGAATTGAAAATTAGCCAAACTTTACCGATGATATTTTTTGTCGGAAATTTTATTTAATTTATTTTTAAATATTTTTGAATAAAATTAAATACAAATTAAATCTCGTCGGTAATATCGAGATTGATTTTTTAAAAAAATATTTTTTTCAACAAATTTGAATACTGGGATTTAACCCGCGCAAAAATTAGCAAAAGTTACTGACAAAATATCTACCATCGGTAAACTAGCACTTGAAAATTATTAATAATATATATTTCCCGACAGAATAGTGTAGTCTGTAATTTTTCGGGGTATATCCCTCTAAATTAATGACGGATATGTTGACAGAAAATTATCCATCGCTAAATATGTCGGCAATCTATGGGTAAAACCGTCGCAAATATCTTTTGATAATTTTTTAAAGATAAATTTTATTAAATATCGATAATCTATCGGTAATTACCAATGAAAATAAAAATGTCTGTAATTCAACTGTTTCTTGTAGTGAGAGACCAATATTTGGCCATAGTCAACAGTACATTGCAGTTTATAGAGTTACGATGAGGAAATTATTGAAGATAATTATTTGTGATGAGAAAATTAAGAAAAATATTATACTTCCTCTGTCCCGTCCTTATGGTTACATTTGCTTTTTGAACGTGGATTAATAAATATAGTATTTTAATGTGTATTGAGGTGAGAGAAATAATAATTCAATGTAAAATGTGTAGGTGTATTAATGGGATGTGTGGGCCCATGTAAAGAGAAATAATTAATTTGTGTGAGTCTCATATGCTAAAAAGTGAAATGTAACCATTAGGAGAGAAGCCCAAAATGGAAATATGTTACCATTAGGATGGGACGGAGGGAGTATGCAATAAGAGTTGGTCTCTTGTGTCCCCAAGTGCACAAAGTATGTAAGGGTATAACTTTTTTTTCTAAATGATATACTCCCTCCGTCCCATTTCAATCTTTATATTTTTCCAATTTGGCCGTCCCATTTCAATCTTTAAATTTCCCTTTTTAATAAATGGACCAATACAAATTAATTATTTCTCTCTTCATAGTCCCACACATCACACTAATAGACCTACCCACCTCACATTAAAATATTATTTCTCTCACCTCACTACACATCAAAATACTACATTCCTTAATCTACGTGCAAAAAGTAAACGTAAAATTTGAAACAGGACAGAGGGAGTATACTTAATTAATAAGGGTACAACATTTTGTTATAAAAGGTATACACTTTTATTAAATTTTTTCAGGAAATAAAGGGTACAGTAACAATAAATTTTGTATTTATGATGAAATAAATACAAGTTGAGTACAAATATAATGTAGACGAATTTAATTTGAAAGACATGTAAGAAGGTTACAATCTTCAATCAATTCTCTGATTCTTCTCTTGAACTAATTTGGCTTCACTTTGACTTGTTTACTTGTGTGTATTGACTTTGACTTGTGTGTTGACTGCACTGACTGTGTACACAACTTGTGTTGAGCCGGATTTTCAGATGAAGCTTGTCCAAGCTCGAATGTGAAGTCTTGTGATATTGATCCAGAGGCGTTGCGCCTTTATTCGGATTAAAAATTGACTTGATGATTTCTTATGAAGAAAAGTCATTAAATTTGGTAGAATACCGTTAACTTCACGAAGACTGCTGGATGAATCTGACTGGAAGTTTCTGACTTGATCTCAGGTCGATTGTTGTTTCAGAAGGGCTTAGCACCTTGAACTTAGGTCGAAAGTTGCTTCTGACTTGAAGAATGCCGGATCGGAGGGGCTCAGCACCTTAATCTCTGATCGGAGGCTGTTCTTTATTTGAAAATCTTGAAGGAGGGTGGCTCGTGTTTTCAATCTCTTCAAAAGCGTCAGCATCTTTAAATGTCTCAGTGTGTCTAGAATGAGTGGACGAGGGCTCCTTATATAGGTGAAGGGCGAGGAAGCCTCATATATAACTCGTTATCTGATTGGTTCAGGGCTGATTAGACCTAATTTTGTGGGCTTTGGCATTCCCATCTATAACATAGTTTGATTGGTCAATGCTTGATTTGATCTAATTCTGCAGACTTGTGTTTTAATCAGGTTGATCAAGATTTTATATCTAATACGATTCTGATTTGATTCCAAATCTTATATTTGATTTAATTCCAAATCTTATTCTGATTTGATTTGATCACATCCAAAGATTTGTGGTTTGACATCTTTGATTTCCGAGCCTCCTTGATTTGAGCTTGTTTTATTGGATCTGACCCAATTATCAATTATTTACATATTTATTTTAGAAATTAATTTATTTAAATTCCTTAATAATTAATTTTTTTGTGTAACTTTGCCACATATTTTTATGTAACAGGCAATACACCGTCCGTATACTAAAGGGTATATTATTTTTAATACTAAAGAGTATTTGGGAGCACAGTGTCCCGGGTGCTTTAGCCATGCAAGGAGAATGTAGTCTTAGGAGAGGCATTGAGAAATGTTTAAATTTTAATATTGTTTCACTTAACAACCATCCTCAAGGAATGAAATTATTAACTTAACCTGAAATATTTTTATATACTTTGATATTTAATTAGACTACAAGATTTTAACATTTAATAATTTGATTCTCATTTTTATTTAATTTTAAGGTTGGGTTTTATTATATTTAGGCAATTTGAATAGTTGATTTATTTCATAGTTCAGATTACTAATAAGTTTAATATTTGATCGGTTTAATTAGGCAATTTGAATTTGAATAGTTGATTTATTTAATGTTACGAAAAATAATCGCATGTGCCATATGGTTTAATTGATAAACCTAAAACTAGGTGATATTAAAAAAATATATATATTACATAAAAACTGAATATTATTTTAATTTATAACTTCAAAATAAATAAATTCAATATATATATATATATATATATATATATATATATATATATAAACTAAATAATTATCTAACAATTTCTTCCATTCAACACTCTAGCGTGTAAACACTGTAATTAATAAATGGGAGCGGCTATTTGCACCCCGTAATTGTTATTTGAACCTCAATTACTATATGTACCCTACTTAAATTTAAAATACATACTCCCTCCATCCACTATCAATTTATCAATTTTATCATTTTGGGTCGTCCATCCTTTATTTATCCATTTCCCTTTTTGGACTATGGGACCAACACCCTCCACTAATACAAATAAAATATGGGACTCACACCCTCCACTAATACAACTTCCTACTACACATAAAATAATAATATTCTTTATTCCACTTGCAAAAAGCAAATGGATACATTGAGGATGGACAGAGGGAGTATTTAAGTTACTAAATGTACCCATGCAAGGATAATCTTATCCTTTTAAGAAAAAGAAAAAAAAGGTGTTCGGTAAGTACAATCGAACACACTTAAAGCATGACTTAACTGTTCGATCAAAGCAGTCGAACAGAATAAAATGTTCGAGTTCTATAGTCGAACAGAATAAATTGTTCAAGTTCTATAGTCGAACAGCATGTTGGCATTTGATCCGTCAAACAGAATATACTGTTCTGAGTTCTGCAGTTGAACAGTATGTTGGCATTAGTCGACTTGAATCTATTCAAATCTAAACCCTCGTAATCCCTATTTGTGAATTTATTCAAACCTAAACCCTTGTAATATCAATTTGTTTGTTGCAGTGGAATATGATAATTTGATTCAACACATCATGACACAATCTACTGTTCTACAAACTCAAACATCTAAATTTTAAAATTAAAAATTGACCTCATCATGATTATTCTCCTCCTTTACTATTACTGCTTGTTCAGGATGATCATCATTCTTAGTTTTTGCTTCTTCCATGATACTACTCTGATACAAAAGGGTTTAGGGTTGATCGTGTTTTAGTGATTATAATTTTGGGGTGCATTTAGAAATTTTACTGGGGTGCATTTAGAAATTTAATTATATTTAATCTTAGTTTATTATTTATAAAGGGTATTTATGTCTTCTTACATAATCATATTTTAATTTTATAAATTATTGGGGTTCAAATAACAATTTCGGAATTGCAAATAGCTGTCCCCTTAATAAATTCCATTTACTTAAAGCACCCAAATATAAAGGATTGTGGATGTCGAGTTACATTTTCTGTTACAAGCATTAGATGATTGACACATATGTGAGAGAAAAATCTCAACCTTTCACCTTTGGGTTGATATTTTTCTTTTAGGACGTATAGATTTTTTAATCATTCAACGGTTTGTAATAGGAGATGTAACACCAAAATATAATAAGAGATGCGACCGCAAATAAAGACAGTACGTAGGTGGTCCGATTTCCTATTTCACAATGTCGTTCTATTACGTGTTTCATGACATGTGTTTATACTAAAATATAATACACTAACGAAATCCTTGCATAGTTTACAGTAATTTAAATAATGATTGTTACACACATCATGTATTAAATATATGGAATATTAGATGAAATATAAAAGTAGAATAGGTTATCACAAGTGATCACATTTGTTTATTAGAGGAGTTGAACACTTTTAGTTATACCAATGAAATCACCTATTTCATATTCTATTCTATTCATTATATGTTTGTCAAGTATTATAGTTAATGCCTAAATTACCGCTAATTATGCAAAAATTAAACAGTAAAAAAGTATAGCAATAATTAATATTTATTACACACTTAATATCTATCATTGCTCTAAGATACATACTTTAAATAAAATTACTCATAGATACAAAAGGGTAAAATCAAAATCACCTAATATAACATTTTTGTGGTGCATATAATTTTTTTTCTACATAAAACACTTATGATTTTTCGTTGCATATAGATTCAAGTACATAACATAAATTATTATTCAGTGTAAATATTTGTGTGCAGCATAAAACGTTACGTGTAACACATTGCATGGTATTGGAGTATCACCATATATTCATCTAACTATAAGTTTTTTTTTCTTTTTCTTAGGCAATGTTCATTTCCAGGTTTCAAATCCAGATTTTGGATTCAAAACCCACATCCAAATTTTAAAAGCCACCCCTGTATATACCTACTATATTCTCTGTCCTCAATTAATACACTTTCTCTCTATATCTCTCCTCCCTCATTTAACATTTTAAATAAATAAATACATTGATTTGACATAAAGTTAAAAGATGCCCTACTAAAAATCCAAAACAAACATAGAACACATCATTCATGGTTTTGAAACCCCACATAACCCCAAACCAAACATTACCTTAATGATTGTTTCTCATAGGCTCATAGCTATGAATAAGAGTTTGCAATGTTCTACTACTACCAAAAATATATTACTTGAAATAAAATAAAATAAAATAAAATAAAATAAAATAAAAATTCAGTAATTACAAGGTTAATCGAGCGTTTATATCCTTAGTCTTATTAGTATACTCTCTCTCCTTCTTCCATCCCTCCATTGTGTCATACAACTGGCGGTTTAACGTCTCCGGAAAAAAGAAGCCCAACACACCACCAGCAATCCCACAAACACTAAAAATAAGAAACGTTGTTCTCTCTCCCAAAACCACGACCACCGGCGCTAGTATCGCCCCAATCTGCACCGCCTGATAGCACACCCCAACGCCGCATTTCTGACAACAGTCGGGAACAACTCTACCGTATAAACAATCAACAAATTATAAGTCGCAGCTATTCTAAATATCCACACTCCAGAGTGACTTAATTAAATATTAAACGATTTGACTTGATTAAATATTAAACGATTATCCTCTCCAATAGATTAAACTTTTAGATGAGTTGATCATTTAATATGGTATCAGAGTTATGGCCAAACGAAGGTTCAAAGTTTGAACCTCACCACCACCCATTGTTAGAAAATATTTTTCACGAGGCTTGAGGCAAAAATTAACCTCGTCACGTATTTAAAGGAAAATATTTTTCACATGCAAGACTTAAGCTTTCAGATGAGGTGGTAATTTAACAATACCCCCTTCAATAAACTTCCCACAATGCAGAAAGCTCCACTAAACAATTGTATCCCAATGTTGAGGGGCTTTCTTCCAAATCTGTCAAGCATGACTGCCGTCAAAAGAAACGCAGGCATCTCCGCCACAGTGTTGGATAGAAAGGATTAAAGAATAGTGCTGCTGCACTTCGTATGGATATCAGAGAGAATATATATAAATTTTTTTATCTTTTTTTTCTTATATTTCAATAGATGAATTACATGGATATTTATAGACTCCAAAATGCATGAATCTTTCCAACTTCTTGAAACAACATTAAATAGATATTTAATAGATGCATAAATAGTTCATGTTCATGAACCATCATTAATCTGCACATTATATTCTCAACACCCCTTCTTAATTTGCAATTTTCTGAATATCTTTTGTTTGTTGAAATTTATCAACTTGGATCGCCTTTGTGAGAAAAATCAGCATGCTGCTCCTTTGTACTATCAAACTCCAACTTGAATTTTCCTTTGTTCACCATATTTCGTATGAAATGATGGTATGACTCAATGTGCTTCCTTCTTGAATGGAAGATCATATTTTTAGTCATATCAATCTCTTCCTTCATGGATTTTCTCCATACTTCTTCCTTCTCTGCAGCATCAAATCTATTAGGTTCACAAGAAAATAGAGCAAAAACAGAACTCTCATAAATTTCTCGTAAGGAACGAGTCTTTCTTATTGTTGAAGCTGAACTTGAATCTTCTTGATTAGAAGAGTTTGGCTGACTAGTAGGAATCGGAGATGCAACACCATGATCAACTTATTCTTCTTCTTCAATCCTAGAAGTATCATAAAAATCACTATGAGATATTAATCTGGATGATTTTTCTTCCCATACCCATGATGCCATTTCATCGAAAACTACATCTCTTGCAACAATACGCTTGCAGATAGAATGATTATACAAGCGATAACCCTTTGATTCATCACTATAGCCCATGAAGATAAGTTTCTCACTCTTTTGATCAAATTTATCTCTATTAGGAGTAGAGATGTGAGAATACACAATACTACCGAAAATTCTCAAGTGATCAACAATTGGTTTCTTTTGGTGCCAAGCTTCAAATGGTGTTTGATTTTGAACAGCTTTCGTCGGACATCGATTCAGCAAATAAATAGTTGTATGAACAGCCTCAGCCCAAAAAACTTTGGGCAAATTTTTCCAATCATCATGCTTCTAGCCATCTCAACAATTATGCGATTTTTTCGCTCGGCGACTCCATTTTGTTTAGGACTTCTTCGAATAGTTAACTGCCTCTGTACGCCATTTTTTTGCAATATTCCATTAATGGTGTGAAAATAAACTCACCTCCACGATCTGTCTGGAGTGTCTTTATTTGATAGCTTGATTGTTTTTCCACAAGAGCTTTGAATTTCAGAAATGTAGAAAATGCTTCTGACTTCTCACTCAAGAAATAAACCCACATCAATCGAATATAATCATCAACAAATAAAATGAAGTACCTTTTGTTTTCAAGAGATAGAGTTCTCGAAGGACCCCAGATGTCAGCATGAATAAGCTCCAATGGTTCTTTTGCTCTCCATGTTATCTTTGGAAATGGAAGTCGATGCATTTTTCCATATATGCATCCTTCACAAACTTGAGTTTTGGATTCATTTTCTGGAAGCCCAATCACCATTTGCTTGTGCTTGAGAAGTTGCAAGCCATTCCAATTGAGATGCCCATATCTCAAGAGCCAAACATCAGATTGATCCATATTTTCTCCTCTGTAGGCCACGTTTTCTTCAAAAGGCATAACTAAGGGAAACACCTTATTTGATGTCATTGGTACTGTAATAATGTTGCAATTATTCTTCTTATCCAAAACTCTGCATTCTTCGTTATCGAAAAATACTGAGTATCCTCTTTGCAGCAATTGTCCAACACTTAGAAGATTACTAGTGAGATTAGGCACATAAAGAACATCACTAATAACCTTTTTGTTGCCTTCATTAGAATGAACAACAATGGTTCCCTTTCCTTCACATGGGTGAGAGTTTCCATCACCAAGCTTCACTTGTGAAGTGAAATTTCGATCAAGATTGATGAATAAGTTTCTATTCCCAATCATATGACTGCTGCATCCGCTGTCCAAATACCATTCATTTTGAGGTGGTTGTTGTGCTGTCATGCAAGAAAAAAGTTATTCTCCTTCATCCTTTGACAGGTTCGCTTCATCATTCTCTTCTTTATTTTGATGATAGCAGTCCCTCTGAGAGTGATTTGGGTTCCTGCACTTTTTACATTTAAAAAAATAATCTTTTGTATCATGATTAGTTTTTCTGCAAATTTTGCAAAAAAGACTAGAACTTCCATCTTCAAGGTTTTCGGCTTGGTGGTTGCTTTGAGATCTGCCTCTTCCTCTACCTCGAAATGAGCCTCCTCTACCTCGAGATGGTCCTCCTCTTCCTTGTGAGGAATTCGAATGAGAGATATTCATCTTGGATTAAAATGCTTGCACAATGGGCTGATTTGAAGACCTGTTAAGTCTTTCTTCATGTACTTGCAAAGTGCACATCAAATCTTGTAGAGTATAAGTATTCAAATCCTTGGACTCTTCTATGGCAGCAATAACATAATCATATTTGGAAGGAAGACTTCTAAGGCTTTCTGGATAACTTTCTTTTCATCAATGATTTCTCCAAAACTTCTAATTTAATTCACGATTTTGGCAACTCGAGTAAGATAAATTTGCATTACTTTATTATCTTTCTTTGATAAATTATCAAACTCCCTCCAAAGAGATTGAAGTTTTATAGAGGTTACCTTGTCATTTCCATGAAACCCTTCATTCAAGATATTCAATGCTTCCTTAGATCTTTTAACTCCATGAATCCTTGGATATATAGACTTGCCAAATCCTTGTTGAATAAATCTGAGAGCACTTGCATCTTCTTCACATTTTTCTTGTACTCCATTTGTTGATTCTCATTCCATACTTCATCGTTTTTCTCTTTGGGTGGCTCTGCAAAACCTTCTTCCACTACTTCCCATAGATCTTGAGAAATAAAGAGAGTCTCCATTTGACTGCTCCAATAATCAAAATGTTCTTCTTCAAATATTGGGACTTGATTTGAGGTATAAGAAAACATAGAGATCGAAACTTGGTTCGATGCCATTGATAGAACCAGGCTCTTGATACCACAATTTGTTGGAATGAAAGGATTAAAGAATAGTGTTGTTGCACTATTGTAATCCTTTCTTTCCAACAAATTGTGGTCTCCTCCTTGAAACATTAAATAGATATGTAATAGATGAATGAATAGTTCATGTTCGTGAACCATCATTAATCTGCAAATTATATTCTCAACACACAACATTAAGTAAGACATTCAAGTAAAGATTGGTTCCAAGGCTCACTACGTTCAAGCTCAAGCTGTAGTACACGATGGAGCAAAAGAAGTTGATGGCTACTGCTAGAAACAAATGGGTACGGTTTATTGGGCTACGTAGAACATCCACTAGGGATCCGGTTATGCTTCTTTCGATGATTCTTGCTTCATTTTAGGGTTGGTGTATTGGATGTTTGATGAAACATCATCTACAACGAGGATGACATTTTTAGGAAGGAGTTTTCCATTGGTTTGGACTATTCCATGCATGATACTCATAGCACAACTCGTTTGTCCTCGGATAAGGCACTAACGGGGTGACTCGGAGATGAAAGGGAGAATGAAAATGAGGAAAAGAATTGACGGAATAGAAGTTGCTTTGTAGAGTGATCGCCATGATTGGGATATGAAAGCTGTAGAAATTGAAGGATGGAAATCATAGAAGAAGAAATATATTCATCGTAGTAGTTAGAAGGTAGAAGAAAAGAGAAAACTGATAAAAGGAAATCGTATTTTTATTATTCAAAATCCCAAAATGAGAAGTTACAGAGTGTGGTATATATGCCTAATTATTGAGAAAGATAGCCCTATGGAAATATGCCAAGTGGCAATACAATTGGAAAATATCTTCTAAACGATCATGTGCTAGGCACATGTCTACACCCCCTCCTCAAGTTGGACATCCAACTTGGACAACAATGAGTCAAAAAACCATGAGCAGCAGGTCGCAGAGCCGCACCAATCCAACAAACCATTAGCATAGCAGCAAACAACTAACTTTAGCCCAACATGGATATACCACCTCTATCATCAATGATCAACAAAACTGGACTTCGCTATATAGAAATCAGAAGCAACAGTCATCCCAACAGCAAAGAAGAGTAGCAAACTAAAAGCAAGGCAGGTATTCTATCAGCAAATCTGCAAGAAATCAAACCATCCATAGCAAGACAGAAGTAACAATCCAGAAATTTAGCAAGATAGTAACAGCACTCAAAAGCAATCTAAACTTCTAGCATACGAAACAGTGCAACAAACTTGAACCGAGAAGAGTGGAAAACTAAAAACAAACTAGCTAAGCCTCAAACTAAGAGTAGCAAATCAAAATCATGTAAAATCATGTAGCACTAGCAAATGACGAATAGCAGCCATCTTCAGTATCCCAAGCCAGAAACATCATTGGGCAATCTTCAAGGAATCAGATTCATAGTCGTGGAAAAATCCAAAAGTAGAAAACTAGCAAAACAGAATCATAGGAAGCAATTAACCAAAAAAACATAACCACCATAGCAGTAGCAATAGCAATCCAATATCAACTCATCAATGGAAGGGGAAATAGCTATCCAATAGCAATAGCAACCCAATATCCAACTCTTAAGTAAAAGTAGCAATAGCAATCCAATAGCAGGAGAAAATCAGCATATCAGCAACGAAGCAAAAGAATAAAACCCAACAGTAGCAGCAATTCAAGATCCTTAGCAGTTTCAAAGTAGGGGCAGTAGCAATAGTAAATCAGTAGCATTAGCAGTTGCAAATCAGTAGCAATAGAAATAGAAATAGCAATTGAAGTATGTAGAAGCTAACATAACAGCAGAAAATTTCCAACTAGCAGCATCACCATACCAATCCATCAATAACAAACTTAAAAAATTAAAAAAAAATCACATAGTAATAGAAAGTCATACAGAAGTAGGAGAAGACATAGCAACAAACAAAACCAACTAAACGATGTAGAAACCACAGCAATAGTAAGAGATAAAAAAAAATTTGCCCCGTAAGTTTGGCCATATACAATTTTTGCCCCAAAAAAGATAACATTTGGGGATTTGTCCCACTATCTTCATAATTGCGCCAATGTTGCCCCATTTTCGCTGGAATTTGATATTTTCACCGGAATCGATCACGTGCTTGTCACGTGATCATCAGACGTGGCATTTTCTGGCAACTTCACTGATATGGCGCACAGTTGGCATCCTTGTCAACAATAATAATAATATATTAATGGTAATTTAATAAAAAAATAACTAAATAAAGAAAAAATAAAAAAAAAATCTAAAAACAAATATATAAATCAAATAAAAAATGTCAAAACTAAAAACTAAAGATAAAAACGTGATTTCTCAAAATCTAAAAACACTGCCAAACCTAAAACCCCAAATTGGAGACACAATTCTCAAATCATACAAGCCCTAGCTTCCAAATGTGAAATTACCTGAATCATCTATCTCACGCAACGACGATACAGAGTCGATCCCGTATGGTGTAGTTGTCAAAGAATCTAATTGATGACTAAAGAGATGGTATTTTTTCAAAAGAAAGGGGCGACGAACTGGGATAGCCCAAAATATCGTAAATTGTTTAATTTTTTTCTCACTCCCTCTGCTATGTCACATGTTTTAGGAAAAAATATTTAATGGTGGTGATTGTTGTGGTCCAAGGTAGGAGTAAATGGGTAGTCAGTGGGGACATTTTTGTTGGGGGTTGGATTTAGAGAATCTTACTTTTTTGTTGTATGTGTCATACTTTTATTTTATTCATTGTTAATTTGCAAAAGTTGACTGTTGTCTATGTTCTTTTACTTAATTTTTTTTGTTTAAATTTGCAGCCCCCAATAGTGATTACATCACTTTAGAATTTCACTTCCATGGCACTTTTGTGAACATGCCTTTGACAGAGTACAGTGGGGGGGATAAAATGTTAATTGACTGGATTAAGGCTAAGGAGATGAATTTTTTTGATTTAGATGATTTTAGTGAAAATGTTGGGGTCTTAGGTAACAAGAGATACCATATGATGCTTGGGATATGAGTTTCAAGATGATAATTGATGATAAAGATCATAGGAAATGCACAGCAAAGTTTATCGTGGAAAGGAAATTTAAAGTGTATGTGGAATTAATGGATGAACCTGAACTTAGTACTGATATGGGCAAGAAAGCAATGGATGGGGATAGTAATGTTGCTAGGGATAGTAATGTTGCTGAGGATGAGGATCTAGAATTGTTTGAAGAGGATCCTGACTATGTAATTGGTAATGAAGTTTCAGATGAGGATGATGAACTATATAATGAAAATGTAGTTGAGGTAGAAGATGAATATGATGTGATTGACTCAGCCAATATGTGTCAGTCTGCACATTTTGAGCCATCAGGAATAGGAAATGTTGAGGATAGACAGGTTGCAAATGCTAATGATATGGGTGAGGGTGAAGATAATGGTGATGAGAATGAATCTTAATCTGAAAGTGAAATTGATGTTGACGCAGTTGAAGATGGTCATGATTTTGATGAGAAGAGGTTATCTGATAGTGGTGAGGATGAGCCTAGTTATCCAGTGTTTAATCCTGCAACCATTTATAACCCTTATTTTGAGGAGGGTTTGGTGTTTTCCAACAAAGAAGAGTTCAGGAAAGCTGCTATATCACATGCCATTAAGAATAAGAGGAATATTCGTTTTCCAAAGAGTGATAGGAGAATGATATATTGTAAGTGTGCTAATGAAAAATGTAGGTGGCAGATTAATGCTCTAAAAAGAACAAATGAAGTTGCATTAAAGATTCGGAAGTATAACCCAAAACATACATGCGCTCATGTCCCAAAATTTAAAAATCTGACTGCTACTTGGTTGAGCGAGAGGTTTCTTCGGAGATTTTATTCTGATGGTAAGAGAAACACCTCTGTTTTTAGAGCCAAGAAAAGGGCATTGGAAAAGATTGAGGGTGATCCTGATGTACAATATGCCAAACTTTGGTCATACACTGAAGAACTTAAGAAAACTAATCCTGGGTCAACTATACTCTTGGGCACAATAGTTGTCAATGGTGTGACAATGTTTAGTAGGCTTTATGTCTGTTTTGATGGGTTGAAAAGGGGGTTTTTGGCAGGGTGTAGACCAATACTTGGGGTAGTTGGATGCCATTTAAAGTGTAAGCATGTAGGAGTGCTCTTAACAGCTGTTGGAGTGGACGGGAATAACAACCTCTTTCCTGTTGCATATGCTGTAGTTGATAAGGAAAATGGTGAGATTTGGGAGTGGTTTTTGACTGTTCTCAAGCAAGACCTGAATATTAAGGCAGATGAATTCACATTTATCACTGATAAGCAAAAAAGATTAATCATGGCAGTTGATAATGTGTTTCCCAGGTTGTGAGCATAGGTTTTGTGTTCGACACGTGCATAACAATCTTAAAAAATTTGGGTGTGGGGCACCTGCAATCAAAATAGCTATGTGGAAAGCAGCATGTTGTACTACACCTAAGGAACATTTGATAGCAATGGATAAATTGAAGGAAGTGAGTGAAGAAGCATATAATTGGTTCGGTGACAAGCCACATACCCAATGGTCAAAAGTATTCTTCTCTGAAAGACCTAAATGTGACATGCTATTGAATAATGTGTGTGAATCATTCAACTCTAGCATATTACCAGCTAGGAGCATGGCTATCATAACAATGTTGGAGCGGATTCGAATCCATTTGATGAAGAGGCTTTAGCAAAATAAGGACAGGGCCAATGTCAAATGGACTGCGAAGTTGTGTCCTAGGATTAGGAAATTACTGCAGAGAAATACTGAAATGGTAGCAGATTGGCTTCCCATCAAGTCAAGTGATAGGCACTATGAAGTTTCATGCTTTAATGGTGTAAAATACACTGTGGATTTACAATTAGAGATTTGTTCATGTAGATCTTGGCAGCTAACTGGTATTCCGTGCACTCATGCTATTGTTACCTTATTGAACCAACGTTTAGATCCAGAGGATTTCGTGCATTCATTCTATAGTGTAGACACCTATAAGAGGGCATATGAGAATCCTATCATAGGAATAAGCTATGATGCCTTATAGGGAACCAGTTTGTATATCCCTCCTCTACCTCCCAACTTTGGTGTTATGGCAAGAAGGGGTAGGAAAACAACTACGAGAAATTTAGAGCCTAATGAAAAAAATAAGGGGAAGAACAAGGGTAAACGGTTGAGAATAAAAAGACAGCAAATAACCATAAAATGTGGGAAGTGTGGGATAGCAGGACATAATATAAGGAGTTGTAGACAACCTCTGGTACACATCTACTTATTCAATTTTATGCTTCTTACTTTAATTTCGTTTTGTACTACATTCTAATTATTTTAATAATAGCAGAGAGATGGGAATGCGACTGGTAATGAATTTGGTAAAGATGTTGAGGCTGATGCTAATATTGGAAGTGTTAGTGGGGGTACTCAAGATCATATAGTAAGTTAAATGATCAAAACACGTAGTAGATTTTTATATATTGAAAGTGATTTTGTTTTTTTAAATAATTTATGTTGTTTTTATGTAGATTGCACCACCAAAATATGTATCAATGCAAGTGGAAGTGTCAGATATTGCATAGGGACCTACAACTCAACAAAGTCAGATTACCATGGTGAGATGGTATAAGACACCTTAACCTCCTCAATTTCAAGGTCCTTCCATGTATTAGCAATTTCAAATGTGCCAGCCTCACTTGCAAGGCAGTGTCCAGTTCAAACCACCTTCACGAATGGGAGATGGACACTTTTCCTACAAGAGCACCTCCACCCATAGCTCGGTTATGAAGGGAAAGAAGAAGACAACCTAATCACTTTAATTAGACTATTTGTTTTGTGGTTCTGATTGAACATATTATGTAATGTTACAATCTATTTTGGTTTAACATTGTGGGGGGCCCCTGTGATGAACTAGGATGTGGTTTTTGCAAGATCTTAATGTTTGTTGACTAGTGATCTTGACTATGATTTTGGGTTTTGTGCATTGATATTGTTAGTGTAATGAGCACTTATGATGTTCATGTGAACAATTTATCAATGCAATGATTTATTTTGATACCTTGATTTGGTTAGTGATGTTTTATGTTTATGGTTTACACCTGTATGTTTGAATGAGTGTGAAAAACTAAAAAAATTGCAGGGGTTTAAAAAATTGCAGGGATTTCTTAAATAACAAAATGCTGGTACAAGCAAGTAGCCATTTGCCAGTATTAGCCATTTGCCAGTATTTAATTCAATAACTTTTTTGTGCTTCACCTTACATGTTTGATACTCTTATTTTGGATCTGTTTCTCATTACAGATATATTTTTAAAAAAGTCAGTATCATTCTTTAAATTAAATTTTCTATTTAAATAGTATATGCGAGTGATTTTGTGGTTAATTAAGTCAGTATCTTATTAAAAAAGTTAGTATCATTTCTAAAATTAAACTTTGTAAGTAATTAATCCAAGGAGCTGATTCATTATTTAAAAAAAAAGGAAAGTTGGGGTTAATAATTTATACTGCAATTTACCATCCCTGCGATAATTATTAATTAATAATTTACTACTAACAATCTGATTACAGATCATAAAACAGAGCACATGATATTCAACACTTAAAAATAATCATAAAACAGAGCACAACATTCATATTTTTCTTACTTGAGAATATACTCCAACATTACAGATTACAACTAACAATACATTTGCAACCTTAAACAAACTACCTACCCAACATCATTTTTTTATTGTTGGATACATCATCATTTACCAAATATTTGCCTGTTTCAAACAAGAACCAGGACAAACATATTACTATCAATGTTATCTTCATCGATCGTTTGAATACCGCATAGACATGACGATGATGATGATCCTTATCCTCCTTCAACTTTAAACACTGATCAACTAAGAACTTATTTTCCCTCTTCAATGCAATATTCTCTTCTTCCAACTTGTGGTTCACCCTCTTCAACTCCCTCTTTAATTCAAGTTCTTGGTTCACCCTGTTTAATGCACTATTCTCCTTTTTCAGCACTTGGTTCACCCTTTTCAATGCAATATTTTCCTCCTGCAGCAGTTCGTTTATCTTGTTCAAAGCAATTTTCTCCTCTTCCAGCTCTTCGTTCACCCTCTTCAACTCATTGTCTTTTCTTATCAGTCCGGGAATGATTTGCTTTGATCTCATACACATTGGGGGATCAATCCACTGAAAAAATTTACAGCGCCCAGGATCCTATAATATACATATATTTTTAGAAAATTTATTAGAAATCTAGATATTTTCAGATAATTTGAAGCACCCACTTGAATCTCTCCACAACTACAAACACAATACAAAGGAAGTATAAATAAATAATTACAATATAATATCTTACTGGAAATCTTCCACACCCCAAAAACCTTCGACCAGCGTTATCCACTTTCCACGTGGTTGCAATCGATGCCAAAAATTAACAAAAGCAAAGACTCTCTGAGTTTCTACTATCCTGCGACATCGTGTAATGAATTAGGAGAGTATTCTAGGATGACGATAGGGATGGTGGATGAATTTCAAACGTGGAATGCATTTCTCCCAATATCAATTAGGGTTCTTTTCTCAATTGCGTAGCAGATTTGAGAAAGTTCTGATCAATTTGGGGATTTTCTATTTATGAGAAATCACGTTTTTTATCTTTCAAATTTTAGTTTTTAGTTTTGACGTTTTTGTTTTTTTATTTGATTTATATATTTATTTTTAGATTTTTTGTTTTTTCTTTATTTAGTTATTTTTTTATTAAATTACCATTAATATATTATTATTATTGTTGACAAAGATGCCAACTGTGTTCCACGTCAGTGAAGTTGCCGGAAAATGCCACGTCTGATGACCACGTGACAAGCACGTGATCGATTCCAGCGAAAATTGGGCAACATTGGTGCAATTATGAAGATAGTGGAACAAATCCCCAAATGTTATCTTTTTTGGGGCAAAAATTGTACATGCCCAAACTTATGGGACAAAAAAAAATTTTATCTCGCAATAGTAAAATCCATCAACAAACCTACAACACTTCTCGTCCAGAGCACAACATTAGCAACATAAAACACCCAAACCTTCATGGCTATGAACACAACCCATTTTCCAACGGAAACTCAAGAGGCAGAATCAGGTGTAATACCTGGAGCGGAAGGAGAAAGGAAAAATATATCGGTGATAGCAATCGCCGGAGAAACACTTCTCACAGGAGTAGAAGAGGTAACTGTCGTTGCCGGAGCAGAAGGAGAAGCAATAACCACCATTATAGTCCACAGAATCGCCATGCGGATCCCATGAATTGCAATAAGAGAATCCCCAAATTCAAGGGAAACCAGTAGCAATACAATTGGAAATTTCAGAAAGAAATCCCCAAAATCAAGGGATTTACGGTAGAAAATATCAAAAGCGATAGAAATTCCCAAAATCAAGGGATTCACGTAAGAAAGGATCGAAACTGGTAACTGATACCATGTAGAAATTGAAGGATGAAAATCATAGAAGAAGAAAGATATTCATCGTAGCCGTTAGAAGGTAGAAGAAGAGAGAAAACTGATAAAAGGAAATCGTATTTTCATTATTCAAAATCCCAAAATGAGAAGTTACAGAGTGTGGTGTATATGCTAAGTATTGAGAAAGATAGCCATATGAAAATATGCGAAGTTGCAATATAATTGGAAAATATCTTCTAAATGATCATGTGCTATGCACATGTCTACAATGCCGGAAAGTGCAGCTATCCCGCCGGAGAAGAAGTAGAAGGTGGACATTCCAGTGACTCCACGCATGGTGGGGCCCAATGGGCTCCGTGGCGAGGACAAAAGCTGAGATACCGACGCCCCGGTGCTGAAACCGATGAGGAAGCAGAACAAGGCGTAGATTGTATAATCCGGAGAAAATGCAGTTAAACAACCAAATATGGCAGTCAACATGCATACTATTAAGAGAGAACCTTTCTTCCCTATTTAGAGTGAGAGGTGCCCAAATACTTAGAACCTGAAAAACACAAAGGTAAAATATCTTATATATATATAAAGAATAAAGAATTCAAGATAGAGGTATCTGTGAGACAATAAAGAGTGTGTCTTTATTTACAACCTCTTAAATTTATGCACATTTGTGTTTGATTAGATTGAAGTTGAAGGTAATAGTCAAATCTGCATAATTAATTGACCGAGAAGGTATTCAAACCTTAATGGTTTGAGTTTTGATCAAACTCAATGTACAACTAACTTATATACATACGATTAATTTATGGCATAGTTAATAAAGAGTACATAGTATATGGAGTTAAAGATCATTTTTCCTCACACGACAATAAAAAAATTAAATTTCAGTTATAAAATAGTTTTTTTTTTCAATTTAGTACCATAACTACATTATTAGAGTGATTCATGCTCCATTCCCTTTGGGAATGAATTGGAGTAGGGAATTATAAGGAGGCTAGGAAAATAATCTTGGAGTATAGGAGTACTAACTTCTAACTACAAACTAACTTTGTCTGATTAAAAATTTTTTAAAAAAATAATAAAAAAATAATAAATAATAATAATAATAATAATGATGGTAGGTCTTTCATGAGACTGTCTCACGTGAGACCATTTTTCACTTTTTAAAATACACTTTCGCTATAAATTGTTATCACTTTCACTATAAAATGTTATCATTTTTTATATATATTATAAATTATTAATGAAAGTATATTATCACTTTTCAATAATTTATTATCACTTTTATTCATAAAATTTATCACTTTTTGGCTGTCTCATTGTGTAAGCCCTTACGTGAAACAGTCTCACACAAGTCTTTGCCTAATAATAATAATAATAATTGAAAAAAAAAGGAAAATATTATGTTATAGTATTTGAGAGAGTCTCTTGTGAGACGAATTTTTTATGAGACAGTTGTGAGTCGGGTTGACCCATTATTATAGTATGCTTGTCATATAGGTAAAGTATGCTTATTTGTACTTAAAGTTTGTCAATAATGAATCATCATTCTAAAATCATACTTTAATTCACCATCCATCATACTTTATAAAACATATTTTAACAACCATTAAACATACTTTTTCTATATAATAGATATACTTTAACACGTCTTACAAACGGTCTCACATAAGTAGCATCTCACAAGAGACTTTGTCATATTATTTTTTATGATTTAGTATTTTATAAGGAAAATCGTAGTGTAATTATTACTTAAGGTGTTCACTTTGATCTCGATCTTACATTATATTTTTGGCTTTTGTAATTGAGAACTTATATCCTCTTCATCTCTAAGTGAAAATCGTGATCGTTCTTACTATAATAGCTTAAATTGGTATGTAATTAAATATGTTGAATGATTGATCATTTGAAATGCATTATGTTTCTATGCATAACCTTTTCTATATTTTCAAAAAGAGTGAGGCTTGTGTGCGTCTTTAGAAATTTAGTATTATGGGTAAGGGTACATTGCTTTGGTCTAAAGGGTATACACTTTAATTAATAAAAGGTACACCATTTTGTTCTAAAGGGTATACACTTTTCATTAATATTTTTTTTTCTTTAGAAAATAAAGGGTACACATTTTTATACTAAAGGATATACAATTTAACACAAAATCTAAAGGCGCACGGAGTGTTGTTCATGCGCCCAAATACACACAATAATTTTCTTTAGAAAATAAAGGGTACACTTCTGTATACTAAAGGATATACAATTTAACACAAAATTCTAAAGGCATATATTGAGCTTTTCTCCTTTAATTAAGCCTACTGGACTGGATACGGGCCTATTTAATTTAATTGGGCCTACTGGATTTGATTTGGGCCTATATAATTTAATTAGGCCTGCTGGACTTGATTTGGGCCTATATAATTTAATTAGGCCTGCTGGACTTGATTTGGGCTTATTTAATTTGGATCAGGCCCACACGACTTGGATTGAGCATATTTGACTTGAATTGAGCCCATTTGACTTGGATTTGGGCTCATTTGACTTGAATTGAGACCATTTGACTTGTATTTGGCTCAAATAATTATATTAATTATCAATTATTTATTTATTTATTTCAGGAATTAATTTATTTAAATTCCTTAATAAATAAATAAATATTTAATCAATATTTAATATATTTTTCTTTTCTATTTATTTATTTAGAAAATAAAATTTAATTGCCTACAAATGTGGGAATATGGTCCATGGGCCCGGGTGCACAGAAGTTTTTGGCTTTAAAATCCGAAAAAGATTATAGATAGTTTATTCTCCTTGCATTTATTGCTCTCTTATTTTTCTCCTCTATCGATCGTCCCTAACTAATTACAAGACTATAAGTACGATAAGATTACACTCGCTCTTTGACAACAAAAAAAATTTCAAGTTTTTGGGGACCCATCATTACTAAAATGGAAATGATACTTTGTAAGGAACAAACCAAAGTGACAAATGAATGTAACTGTAATTTTAGCCTTTTATTAAATGATGTATTTTAGCCTAGTGTTATGTTCTATTTTACCTTTAAGGTTTACATTAATTTAATTAATTCTTAAAATGTATCTATAATTTTACCTTTGTGGTTTATGTTCTATTTTATCCTAGGGTTTATATTTAATTTAATTAATCTTAGGGTATATTTATAATTTTACCTTTGTGTTTTATGTTATATTTTACCTTAGTGGTTTATGTATTATTTTATACTTAAGGTTTATATTTAAGTAATTTTTAGAATTTATTTATATTTCACCTTTGTGATTTAATGTAAATTTTACATTTAGGGTATATTTAATTTAATTATATTTGTAATTTTACTTTATGATTTAGCGTATATTTTCTTTAGGGCAAATATTTGGGAGAGATCGTCTATAAATCATAATTCGTGAGATGGATTATTTGTTGACTCAATTAATTTTTTTTAGGCCATGCTTTTTTTCTATCAAATTAAAAAATTGAAAAGTTAATTGTGGAAGAAAATTAATTTGGCCACATATATATATATAGAGAGAGAGAGGGGGAGGAGGGGTAGGTCTTGCGTGAGACCGTCTCACATGAGACCATTTTTTTACTTTTTAAAATAATTATCACTTAAGCTATAAGATGTCATCACTTTTTATTTATTTTAGAAATTGTTCATGAAATAACATTGTCACTTTTTATTAATTTATAATCACTTTTCTTTATAAAAGTTATCACTTTCTGACCATCTCACGTAAGTGCTTATGTGAGACGGTCTCACACAAGTCTTTTCCATATATATATTAAGGCTTTTGATTATTTAAAAATATAATAATTTAAATTATTATTCATTTAATTTATTTTTAAATTTAAATATTATAAATAAAAAAAATATGATAATATATGAAAACCTTTAAAATTAAAAGTGATACCCAATTATTAAAATTGATAACGGTTGTGAACTATTTTATGAACAATTTATAATATAAATAAAAATAATAATATTTTAAAAGAAAAGTGATAACATCCTTATTAAAAATAATAACTAATTATGAAAGTGTCTTTCACGAATAATTTATAAAATGGATAAAATGTGATATTTTTTTAATAAAAAGTGATTTCTATTAAAAAAATGATATCTGTTTAATTCAATTATTTCAGGAACAATTTATTGAAATAATCAAAAGTGATAATATTTTTAATAAAAGTGATACATGATAAAGAAAAAAGTAACACATTTTTATTACAAAGCTATATATTATCAAGGTAAAGTGATAATAGAATAGTTAACTATTTAACAAACAGTTATTATTATTAATAATAATAGATAATATTTGAAATAATTACTGATAGGTACACACTTTGTACCCCTAATTACTACTAGATACATTGATTTAAAATAATTATTATTTAATACAAAATATTAAAGTAAAATACCAAATATACCCCTAAACCCATATACCTTTAAAACACTAACCCCAACCTCCACCCACCACCGGACCACTGCTGCCGCTGCCGGACCGCCGCCGCCGGAGCTCCGGCGGCCGGTCGCCGGAAAATCTGTTCGTCAGAAAAAGAAAAAAAAAAAAAAAAACTGGTCGCCGGAAAAACTGCCGCCGCCGGAAAAGCTGCCGGACCGCCGCCGCCGGACCACCACATTTTTTTGCTGTACACACTTTTTTTTCCTGCACACACTTTTTTTTGCTGCACACACTTTGCTGCACATGAACTTTTGTTGCACACAATATTTATGTGCAGCACATTAATATGGGTAATATTGGAATATCACTATATATTTTTGTACCTAGTAGTAATACTTTTGTATGTT
This sequence comes from Pogostemon cablin, assembly GCA_023678885.1. NCBI lineage: Eukaryota > Viridiplantae > Streptophyta > Magnoliopsida > Lamiales > Lamiaceae > Pogostemon > Pogostemon cablin. Next base: position 23,633,164 of record CM042959.1, read on the forward strand.
TGTATCTCATAGTAATTTAGGGTTTTTTTGTGTACCTAGTAGTAATCCTCCCATAATATTTTTATTAAATACGACTACTTGATCAATGAAAATTATAATATATTAAATAAATAAATAGTAATATTGTGTTTTGAAGAAGCTGCTTTTTTATGACAAAGTCTCTTGTGAGAAGTTAATTACGTGACACGATTTGTGAGACATGTTAAAGTATGTTTATTATTTAGATAAAGTATGTTTAATGGTTGTTAAAGTATGTTTTCTAAAGTATGCTGAATTATGTATTAAAATATGATTTTAGCATGTTATAATATGATTTATTATTGATATACTTTAATTGAAAATAAGCATAATTTATCTATACAATAAATATACTTTAGTGATGGATCGACCCGTCTCACAAGAGTGTCTTTTTTTATGAATAAAAATATGAATTATTATTAATAATAACTAGCAAAACTTACCCTTGTGTTTACGGGAATGGATTTTAAAAAAAATTATAGCATATAAATATTATCTTGTGAATGATCAAATTTATTATAAATATCTTTTATGTATACTCCATATAAATATTATTTCGTAAAGTTTTCAAATATATTATATAAACATATTTTATATCCTTATTTGATTTTCATGGGCGATTAAACATCATAAATAAATAATAAATGTGTTTTTTTCATTATTTTTTTAGGTTTTTTTTGTACCATTTATTGTTTAGGTTTCTAATATATATATATATATATATAAAGATATAATATTGCGGAACAATATATTTAAATCTTTTTTAAAGTTAGACCATCTTTCAGTGAAATAGATTAATGATTTCTTTAAATTGTAGAAAAATTCCATGAGCAATTCTGATTATCCATTGTTAGCGTTTCAGTCAATTTAAGTTCCTAACACTGAGAAAAATCTTTTTGAATAGTCTACATGATAAAAGAAAGGAAATTGGTAACTAACCCAAAGTTTGTTATAATAAATAATTGATATATTGCAGCTACAATAGAATAATTTTATTTAGAATATTCTAATCTCGCATTTATAAAATCATATTCATCCCAATGAAGTGTAACAACTGAAACGATAAAAACATTTCCAAGAGAAAAATATCTATGCAAATATATTAGTAATTTAAAATCAAATATTTTTTTAATTAAACTCTCCACCACTGAAATAGAAATATATAGAATATTAATGAAATAATTCCATGATCATATTAGAGTATGTTAGACAATATTTAAATTAAGATACAGTAATAAAAATAAATTTATTTGATATTATTTGGCAAATGGGATGTTATAATCTTTAATTATAATTAGATTAAATATGTTAGATGAAAACGGTGCAAAAATATGTGATAAAATGTGATAAATTGAAGAAAATATGAGAAATTGGGGATATATCAAAATGATCTCGATAAATGATAACATTGGATAAATTGAAAAAAAAAGATGAGAAATTGGAGAGATATATGATAAATGATAATATGTAATAAATTGAAGAAAATATGAGGAATTAGAAAGATATATAATAAATTGAAGAAAATATGAGAAATTTGTGAGATATCGAAATGGGATTGTTTGGGTGGGAAAATAAAAATCTTAATTTTCTTTAAATCTTTAGTAATATAATAGCAAAGTAAAAGAGTCAAAATTGAACAAAATTTTAATCTACACCATTGATTTTGATTACTAATCATTTTTTAATCTCATACATTCATCACATTATTCAATCTCATCCATTCATCACATATTTTAATTTTAAAAATTCATTACAATATTTGTATCTATCCCAAAGTCTTTATTAATATCCATAAATTACTCATACCCATTTGATAATATTTTTATTTATTTTGACTATAGTCTCTTGTTAGACGGGGTTCATTCATCATATTTTTTATTAGATCTTGGCCATTAATTTTTTAGTCATAATAATAATACCTTATTTAAAATGATTCCTTATATGTGTGCTGAATAGTATTATTTTTTCATTTTAAGTTTTTCTCATATTTATTTTAATAAAAATATAATTTATTATTTATGGTACTAATAATTATGTTTATATTATGATTTATTTTTATAATTATAATTATAATGTACTACTAATTATTAAATTATTTTATTCATTGTTAACAAATTATAATTTCCTTTACGTATTTTTTGAAACAATAATGTAGTTTTTAATGTAGTACTAAAAATTATAAGTCATTATTAAATGATTTTATTCATTATTAACTAATTAAATTTTCTTTACGAATTTTTTAAAATTATAATGTAGTTTTAACAATTAATTCATTATTAAATTATTTTCTTCATTATTAATAATTTTAAATTAATATTACTGGTCCTAACAACTTAATAATTTTAAATGGCTATATGTAATTAACGGGTATTGACAAACGAGTTTGGGACGAGTATGAGTATCATAACATATTTTTTAATGAAACGGGTACGAATATGAGTATTTTATATTTAAATGGATACGAGTACTTAACAATTAATTCATTATTAAATTATTTTATTCATTATTAATAATTTTAAATTAATATTATTGATCCTAATATCTTAATAATTTTCAATGGGTATGCGTAATTAACAAGTATTGATAGACGGGATTGGGATATATATGAGTATTATAATATATTATTTTTAATGAAATGGGTATGAATATGAGTAGTATTAATTCATTATTAAATTATTTTCTTCATTATTAATAATTTTGAATTAATATTATTGATCCTAATATCTTAATAATTTTCAATGGGTATCCATAATTAACGAGTATTGATAGACGGATTTGGATATGTATGAGTATTATAATATATATTTTTTAATGAAACGGGTACGAATATGAGTAATTTATATTTAAATGGATACGAGTACATACGGATACCTCTATAGTGAATATCCTACCCTCTATCAGCCATAGCAACTACCAATTGTATATTAGAATATTATATCTCTCAAACTATACCCCTATAGAATATAATTTATATATTAAGAAATATTTTATTTATTTAATCAAAAATTGTACATTTTCTCACATATTTTTATAATAGAATTATATTATTTTATATTTAATTAATAATACTATATGTTGATTTAAAATATTAATTTTAATCAACAAAAATTACTTTAAAAAATAGTATCAAATGGGTATGAGTAATTTATGGGTATTGATAAAAGACTTTGGGACAGATACGAATATTGTAATGAATTTTAAAAATATTAATATTTAAATGATATTTATTTAAACACGGGTACAAGAATTACGAAATAAATAATTATCTAACATAATTAATAAACATAATCATTTATTATGTTAAAAAAATATAAATATTTTATAAAAACGCTCAGTCGATGTTGAAGCCACTAATATTTAAAGTATAAGCTAATAGAAATTGATTTTAGTCATAAGCATATAACTAATACATAATCGCACATAATATCGTGCACAGCGACACACATATTTTAATAAAAAAACATGCATATAGTCGCACATAAAATCGCATGTAGGGTCGCATGGAAAAATTGTGATATGAAATTCTATGTATAATTTATATATTAAAAAATATTTTATATATTTAATCAAAAATTATAAAATTTTCTATCATATCTTTATAAAAGAATTATATTATTTTATTTTATTTTTAATTAGTAAAAGTTTTTTTTGCAATATTAATTTTAATCAACAAAAAAATAGTTTAAAAATATTATCAAATGGGTATAAATAATTTACAGGTATTAATAAATGGTTTTGGGACGGATACATCTTAATAATTTTAAATGGATATGCGTAATCAATGAGTATTGATAAACAGGTTTGGATATGCAAGAGTATCATAATATATTATTTTTAATGAAACGGATACGAATATGAGTAGTTTATATCTAAATGGATATGAGTACGTATGAATACCCCTATAGTGAATATTCTACCCTCTATCATTCATAACAACTATCGATTGTACATTAAAATATTATATCTCTCAAACTATGCCCATATAAACTACAACATACCCCTATACCAATTTTTCACAAGTTAATATTTCCCTAAATATAAACACCGTCTCACAAGAGACTATAGTCAAAATAAATTTTAAAAGTATTAAATGGGTATAAGTAATTTACGGGTATTAATAAAAGACTTTGGGACAGATATAAATATTGTATTGAATTTTTAAAATATTAATTTTTATATGATATTTATTTATACATGGGTACAAATATTACGAAATAAGCAAGTATCTAACATAATTAATAAATATAATTATTTATTATGTTAAAAATATAATTATTTTATAAAAAACGCTAAATATTTACAACTACTTTCTTTCGTTATATATTTAAAATACACATTTTTTTAATCTTCTTACTGCTAAAAAGGAACATTTCAGCATGATTGAAGGATTGTATTATAAAAATTCCAATTCAGATAAATTCTATGTGAAGATATACTTATTTTATAAAAAACGCATGACCGTACAATGCATAGAACGAGTATAACTAAATCTATATACTTATAATTATACATGCTACAATAACGAAACAGGAATACTTTTATCCACTGGTTTAGGGCATAATATCCCCAAAGGTTTAATATTTATCGGCAAGATTTAATGTTCATACCAAGGTTGAAATTACAATTTTACTCTTGTGGTTTATGGTATACTTTTACCTAGTGATTTAGGATATAATGTTCGTCGAGTGTTTAATATTTATCAAGGTAAAAATATTTAAATTCAGATATATTTTAAGTCAAGATATACTTATTTCATAAGAACACGTGATCGTGCAACGCTTTAAATTTAAATAACATCAGAACGTCTTTGTCACGTGCAATGTATGGATTCAAACACTAGTTAGTTAATTAATGACAACAAACATTAATTATAATTAATTAATTGACAGATACTTCTTTCTCTGTTAATTGTTTTTTCTGGGTGCTACATGGTGCACCCCTGAATTAATAATTTTTTAGGATTTATTTTCTTAATATCTATGGGAAGAGAGGTAAATGCTCCCTGGTTTTAACCTTTTTCCTCAAGTCTTGAATGGGAAATTTTTTACTAAATGGGTGATGGCGGTGAGGTTCAAACCCTTGTCCTTTGTAAAACATTTGTTAGATCATGACTCTGATACCATGTTAAATGACCATCTAATCTAAAAGTTTAAGCTGATAATGAGGAGAATCATTTAATATTTAATCAAATCACTATTATGTTAAATGATCATCCCATCTAAAACTTAAGCTTATAGAAAGGTAAATCGTTTAATACTTAATCAAATCACTCTAACAATATATAATCAATCTCATAAATGAATTATAATTCATGATACGCCACATTCCACGCCTTACTCTAGTGGTTTATCATAGTATTTTATTCCTAAAGTTCATGGTATACATTTACCACATAATAGTCTTTTAATTATAATTAAAAAAATTAATTACATACAATAACTAGGGGAGCCAATTACAGGTGGTGGGATCGGACTCTCCCCTAGTGGTGCAAATATTCAACGTATAAGATATTACTGAGGACATAAGACCACTTATGTGATTCTTGGTCACGGATGATTCCCGTGCATACTCCCCTCATATGAGGGGGTGCATACTCATAGTATGTACCCCTTCATGTGAGGAGATCACTCGTGACCACAGATCACACAAGAATTGCCCTATATTACCTCCTTAGTTCAAAGTAAAATATTTAAAAAAAAAAAAGAGAAAGTTACATTTTTGGTCTTGTAAGAATTGTTCAATACCAAAAAGGTCACAAAACTGGCATATTTAGTCTCATAAGAATTTTTCATCAAAATTTGTTAATAGTTAACGAAATATTCTGAACTGTTTGCAAGACCAAAATGGCAACTTGTAGATTTGATTCCATAATTTGCAAACATAATCCCCAAAGAAAACTAATACAATATTTATTATGAGAGAAAATAAAGGGGAATTGTCGTAATGGACTATGTCTGTGTTGAAAGACTAAAAATAATATAAATATGATAGTTTATAATAATATAAATTAATTTGGGATGAAAATTTTCAAAAAATTATGGTTATAAAATTCTTATGAGACCAAAACCGCTAGTTATGGAACCAGTGAATTCCTACGGGATTAAAATTAAATTGAAGGAATTTTTATGGGACCAAATGTGACATTTTCCCTTAAAAAATATCTTTTTTATAGTCACCAAAAAATTTTACAAAATTATAACTTGGCAAAGTCTCTTGGGAAACGCTATTTATGTGAGACGGTTTGTGAGACGTGTTAATGTATGTCTATTATTTAGATAAAATATGTTTAATGGTTGTTAAAGTATGGTAGATTATGCATTAAAGTATGATTTTAGGGTGTTATAATATGATTTATTATTTACATACTATAACTACAAATAAACATACTTTATCTGTACACTAAACATACTTTAGTAATGAGTCGACCTATCTCACACCCGCCTCACAAATAAATCGTGTCATAAGTGTCTCTCATAACATAACATTTAAATACAAATTTGTTATATATGTCTAATTCACATGATTCACTCTAATTATAATTTAATTATTATATCAAAATAATCCAAAAAATTAATTAAGTCAAAATATAAAATTTTCTTGATGTAGGAGGAAAAAAAAGTATGCATTTCAAAGTAAGACGAAGAGAAATTTAAATAGTAGAATTTCATGAATTTTAAATAACATTTTATGATTTTATAATAAGAAAATTAAATATATCCACAAATTTTACGCTTTAATATTTTTACAAAAAATAAAAAAAAAAAAACTTTTTATATACACCCTCCCCCATTTCAGATGTCACACTTTCCATTTTGGGGTTATCCCACAAAAGTTTGTACATTCCTAAAAAAATAAAAAGTCAAACACAATCACCTTTCTCCATACACTTTATTTACAAAAAAATCATATTTACCTAACACACCTAACATACTTTATCATTCATTTATTACCAAAAAATATCATAATAACCCTAAAAGTTACCACTTTTCTTAATCACCGTATTGGAAAATGCATGCAAACTCTTGTGGACGGAGGGAGTACATTTTAACCAAGTGGCACTTTTTAAACTTAAATATCTCTACCTCATAACCCACCCTTCTAAATGTGTCATGTTAGTGAATGTGTAGGTGAGTATATCGGATCTAATATCGATATAGATGTTGATTCCATATTGGTACAGATGTCGTAGTATATCAGTACCTCTATCTTCACATACACATGATCCTAGTATGAGTAAGTATATGGGTTCCAACATTAGTATGGATATCGGAGTTAATACATATTTTTGGCGATTGTGAGTGTGAGTGTGTAGGTGATATTATGGGTTAGGGTTTTGGTAATATTGCGTAATTATAGTGTATGTCTTTATCATTGAGAATGTCGGTTAGAATGTCAGTGTGAAAGCGAATGTGATGCGTGGGTGAGTGTGTAGGTCAGATTATGAATTAAGGTGTCAATGATTTTTGCATAGTTATATGGGTAAATATATCGATAAGAATGTCGGTGAGGATATTTTGATCATTTTTATATATTATTTAGTTAAAAATGATAAAAAAAAGTTATTAGTCGGTTGGTATTGATATTTCACAATTCAGTATAGAGTATTTTTATGTAGGGTAAGTAGATCTTATGTGAGACCGTTTCACGGTGAGACCATTTTTTACTATTGAGGATTGAGTATTTTTGTCTAAGGCAAATCTTGTGTGAGACCGTCTAATGGTGAGACCGTGTTATACTTTCGTAATTAGTTATCACTCCCGCTATGAAATATTATTACTTTCCCTATAAAATATTATCACTTTTTATTTATACTATAAATTATTCATTAAATAGTTCACTGAATTATTATCATTTTTTATCAATTGAGTATCACTTTTAATTAATAATAGAGAAAAATACACTTTTGGTCCCGTACGATAATTCATATTCACTTTTGGTCCCTAACCTTTACTCCCTCCATCCACTGTCAATCTATCCATTTTACCATTTTGAGCCGTCCATCCTTAATCTATCCATTTTTTTTGGACTATAGGACCCACACAACTCTACTAATACAAATAAAAAATATGACCCACATCCTCCACTAATACAACTACCTACTACACATAAAATAATAATACTCCTTAATCCACGTGCAAAAAGCAAATAGATACAATGAGGATGGACGGATGGAGTATTTTGGTCCCATAAGTTGTAATTTTGGTCCCGACCGTTAAATAATAAATGGAAAACATTAACAATTATATATATATATATATAAAAGAAGAATAATGACCAGAATTAAAAATTCCAGCCAAAATTGACTTTCTAAAAATGGAAATTGTATTAAAAATAAATATAAAATGAAAAATGAAAAACACTTGTCATTTATTGGTATGAGACGTACATTCCACCTTGAATACATCATCAGTGGTGTATCCAATCTCAGGTACAAATTTTTGTCACGTCACTACCACATCAAAAGTAAAAAATTCTCTAAATTTATACCTATACCTCTGATTCGCGTTTCTTTGCACGCAAAATTAATCCTCAAGTATGAAGGATATCAGTTGCAGGTTAAGCAAGCGACCAAGTTAAATATCGAACCCAAAGGACGGCGTATTATCAATTTAATTATTATCTAAATTAATTAAGACGAAAGGCAATAAGAGTTGAAGATTTAATTATTAATCTACTAACAATTAATTAAAATAATAAATAAAATAAATAAAACACTAGAAGAATATGAAAGTGTTTCAAGAATGGAGAATAGGTAGCTCTAAGGTAATCCAATTTTACTACTTAACTTCCTTCTAAAGTGCAGGCCGACTCTGCCTTGTGGACTATGGACGCATCACTAAACCATACAAATCTACTCTATAGACACAAGTAAATATACGTGTAATACGTGTGAATAACCTTGGAGCAAGAGACGTAATTTCACCCCCTTTCTAGGTACTATTAGCATCAATTATTTCCCACGTCTGAAATCTAACCTGATATGATCTCCATTTGTAGGTACTATAAAATTACGCTCTTTATCCTGCTTACTAACCCGAATTCAATTCAATTAATAAATATTCATATATGATAGTTCTAATGAAGCTTCAGAGTCCCCTTACTTAGAATCATAACATGGAATCCTGTTCAGCGATGAACCACTCAATCTACAACCAAGATATATATTCAGACTCTATATACCAATTGAATTAAAATGAACAAAACGACCGTGAATATGGATTAAGAAAACACGATTATATATAAAATCAATCCACAAGTAGTGTTGTACGGAGGATACATAAGAGAGTTTAATTAATTCATACAATCTTCAAAACCCTAGATCTACCAAAATAGTTCTAGCCCATGATTTTGCAAAGAACAATCATGGGTGTGGGATAGATCTTACCCGAATGTCTGGAAAATACAAGATAAATTAGAAAATGATATGAATCTTAAATTTGAGCATCGTTGCGTCCTTCTCCGTCTTTAATTCTCCTCTTGGTTCTCCTCTTGATTCAGCAGATAAATCTTCAAAAGTGATGGATGTATGGAGGAAAAGATGTGGATGATGGTTGGGGGGTGATCCCCCTTATGGGGTGGTGTAGGATGGATGTGGCTTTCTCTAATCCAATCTAATTCAATCTCATGAATAATGATGTGATCTACATCCCCTTTTATACTTGTAAGCTCTACTAATAGACCTTGGATGTGCTTTTTCTTGGAAAACACGAAAATACACGCAAACACACACTAGGGGTGTAAAAACACGCACAAATTCTGAAATTCTCGAAAATTCTCGCTGGCAGCTGCGCGACTTCACGAATTTGAGGATAACTTCCACATCCGACCTCCGATTTGTGTAATTCTTACTCTCACGCGATCCTCACTTCCTTCTCTTTCTATCCATATGAAGAAATCATTGAAAATCTAATATTTGAATGTATGGAAAGTCATTCAAAGTTGAACAATTGTGCTGAACAGGAACAGCTTGCGCGACGTCACCATTTGGATCATATCGTTCTCGTTTGATTTCTGATTAAGGTGTTCCTTATGACAAAACAATCCTCTCTTCTGTGGATTTCCAACTTTATATTAAACTTTCAATTCAGAGCTTCACACAAACATAAAAAATTTACATAAAATGGACGTGCGTTTTTCAGCATTCCTACATAAGTTGTACCTTTTCTCCATCTTGGCACTTTTGATCATTTTTCCACCTAAAATACAATAAAACATCTCAAATGTACATTTTCTCAGATATATTGAATATAAGTCACTTGTGCTAATATATGACGATAATTTTCATCAAAAAGGTGTTAAATTGGAAACTAAAATACGCTTATTTTCACTCTCATCAAACTCCCAAACTTACCTGTTGCTCGTCCCGAGACAATAAAATAAAAATAAAAAGAAAGAGTGTGAGAAAATTAGAGGGGAAACAAGGACTATGACCAATACAATTGTCCTCAACTTAGGTCCTGCAACTCTTATTACATGTAACAATCAATTCATAGCATACAAGATAAGACAATCACCACCAATTCAAATGTTCCATTGACATGTTCTCACGGAAAGTATATATCACTCACACTCAAGTGTAAAAGATGTACACTTTTGGGTTAAGGTGTTTACGCTCAAATTCATTTCAAGTGCATGCGTAACCATAAGCTTGCCAAAAGTCTCAAACTCTCCACTACTAAAAGTATGATTCGACAATAGGATCAAAAAGAACTTTTCTTTGTATGTAATGATGGCTCTTTGGTTAAGGTAGAAAATATATATGGATAAGTGACTCAAAACTTGGATCAATCAAGTGCGCATTCTATCATGATCTTTCATTCTTCTTACTACTCACTTCAATTAAGCACCATATCCTCCTCAACTCTTTCACCTTTTTTTTTCTTTTCAAGCACAACAATTTTTTTCCTTCTCTTTTTTTTCTTTTTTCTTGAGGTATCATTTTTGGGCACTACCTCTCGCATCCTCCATAGGCTACAAGATTTAAGCACTGCCCTAGGGTATTTAGTTCAATGGAGTACTAGATTTAAGCACTACTCCATGATTATCCTTAGATGCATTTTCAAGCTTCAATCACTTTTTCAACACCAATTTCATTCCTTTCTAAATTGTTATCAAACTCCATCAACGCACTTTGAAAAGCTATTAATTCTCGTCATGATAGAATCAAGGCTAAAAATTTTAATAGCTCAAAGTGGTTATTTCTCGTAGGCTGCCAAAGAGAGGTTTTTAGGCTCAATGGGGCTAACTACGGGTAAATATCATTTGGTAGGATATTATTTGGTTAAGTGACTCATAAATTCAAGGATGGCCTAAAATCATCTCCCATTATCTAACACACAATGTAGTTTCAAGTAAGACAAGAGGAAAGTTCTAGAATACACACACAAGAACGATACTCACTAGAAAAGAAATATCATGTGATTTATGTATCATGATCAATGAGGCGAAAAATCTCACATGGGTTTTTAACAAGTAATAGAGCACTTTTCATGGTAAGTAATATCCTACAAATACACATAGAACTTCATACCATAATATAACTCAAGTACACTTTCTTTATCAATTTAAAGAGAATAAGAATTCAGGCATAGTTCAAAAATTTAAGCTCACATGTCCACAAAACCAATATCTCAATCCTTCCACTCCTACTAAGTAAAAGCACATATTAAAATTAGAATAAGGAAATGAGGGCACCTGATTTTTCCTTCAAAGTATGCACGATCTCCTCGAATTATTCGACTCGGTCAGGTCAAAGCCTCAATTTTACCTGTTTCTATCATCAAAGCTCAAGCACACCTCATCATCACTGATTCATCAATAATAAAATAGAAAATTATAAAAAAGACTCAATTGACTATCTAATTGACTCCACACACTAGACACACCAACACAACACACTAAACATTAGGTAAGTTTCAAAAAATGACATATCAACATTGGTTAAAATATTAATATGTTGCAAAAAATCAACCTCCTAACAAACAAACAACAAACAAAAGGAAAATTATACCCTCGGTGCTCATAAGACGAGGTAAGTACATCACACCCCCCCAAACTTAGTAAAAACGTAAGTCAAAACTATGTTTGAAAAGAGATGTAATTGCCGAAGTGTGAGCTCTTCAAATATAATAACTCCTCACTCACACGAAAGAAATAAAGCAATAAAACGAAAGGGACAAGCCCCCAACAGGCGTTCATATTTAACGTCGAAGAGTCACAACGGATAACCTTTTAATTACTGGATCAGATGGCAGTCTTCTCGGATCCTCACCTTCAAGTACTTTCTTTCCCTCTTCTTGTCTACACTCAACACCTCACCTTTCTTGGTCGCAATTATATGATCCTTGGAATTACCTTCCTCCCATGGCTATCTAGACACCTCCTTGTCAATCTTCAAATTAAATTTAGAATCATTTGTCTTAGAAAAATCAAGATTAAACAAGTTAGAAATCACATCTATGCTCTTGCAAGATTGAGCCTCCATGGGCATCTTCATCGCTTGATCAAGAGAGAAACCCACATCTTCATTGTCCATCTGCAGTCTAAGCTTCTTGGCTCTCAACCTCTTTGCTCTTTCCCACTTCTTCTCAACTATAAGCTCAGTATTTTGCCTTGGGATGGCAATGGAGTACCATTAACATCAGGTGAAGCATTCTGCGCGAAAAATGGTGCTGGATAGGAGGATTCAACCTCGGTTCGACCTAGAGTGTTGGTTGAACCAGGTATGTAATGGTCGAACCAACCATCAGAAAGTTCAAACTTCTCAGTACATGCTGGGTCGACCATGGTTCGACTAATGGGTTTGGTCGAACCATGACAATTGTGGTCGAACTGGTCTTTAGAAAATTTAGAGTCTCACGGACAGGTCGGTTCAACCATGATTCAAACAACAGCATTGGTCAAACCATGATGGTCGTGGTCGAACCGTGCTTCAGACAAAACAGAGTGCGGCAGACAGGCTGGTTTGACCTTGGTTCGACCAACAGGGTAGGTCGAACCATGCTGGTCGTGGTCAAACTGATCAGCTGGAAACTCCAGAGGTTGGCCAGGTTCTTGGTTTGACCTCCTTGATGTGGTTCGACCATTTGTCTTGGTCAAACCATGGTCGAATCTAGCTTCTGTAGCTTCAGAATTAGTTTTTGGCATCATTGTTGCATCATACTGTGTTCCAGACCTTAATGTGATGGCATGACACTCTTTTGGATTCGTTATATCTTGAGAAGTGAATATTCTTTTCTCTAACGTTTGCATTAATTAATTCAAGTTTCTAGCCATCTGTCCATCAACAACATCAAGTCCTTCATCTGCTTAGATATATTCTCATGATTTGTATCAATTTTCGCCTCTAGCTTGGCCTTTAGACGATCTACTCTTGCATCGTTCTTGGCCATATATCGATTGAAGGTAATTTCAACACTCTTCACTTTATTCTGCTTCATAGTAGGCCCCCTTTGTGTTAACTCTGTAATCTGCCTCTGCTGGGATTCTAGTAGCTTGTTGTTGTTAGCTAAACTAGAGATGATCTCATCATTCCTATTCGCCTTCACCACTTGATATTCAACCTGCGCAACCTTGCCAGGTACATATGATCCTCTTACTCTTTTCATAGGCCAGTCACGTGAATTCATAGAGATATCTTCAAATAACTTTTCTGCTTCAAGTGCTATTTTAGATAACAGCGCTCCACCTGATGATGGATCAATAAAAACACGTGACTCTTAATCCAATCCATAGTAGAAGATGCTTATGTATTCAGCCTTAGGCATCCCATGCTGTGGGCACCTCCTGAGCATGTCTTTAAACCTGTCCCACGCCTCATGAAATTTTTTACCTTGATTCATAACAAATTGGGTAATCTCTTGCTTCATTCTTAAGATCCTTGAGGATGACATGTATCTCCCTAAAAACTTTTACTGCAGTTGGTCCCATGTAGTGAAATCTACTGCATAAATAGTCTCATACCAAGCTTCTACCTTATCAATCAAAGAGAACTTAAATAGGGCAATCCGCCTAACATTATCATTAGCTCCAGTTCCCTTTTGAGTGTTTGCATAACCAAGGAATATTTTGAGGTGTTGATATGGATCTTCAAAATAACCTCCAAAAAAGGGATTCTTTTCTACCATGTTAATAAGAGCGGGATGTATCTCAAAATTATCATCTTCCCCCTTGCTCCTATCAAACCCATGTTACCAATTCCATTGTTAGTGAAAATTACACATATGGCAACATCATCCGCATTCTGCCTTGCTCCGGTCATGTTTAGCACTGTGTGTTATTCCTTTCTTTCCTTCCTCTCCTTTTTCAAGTGCTCAAGTACCTCAGAAAAATTAAAGGTTAGATAGAAATAAATAATCACAAGTAAAAGACTTAATCAAACTAGATATAATAAACTAATAATAACAGCCGTCCCAGGCAATGGCACCAAAAACTTGATGCGCGTTTTCTTTGCACGCAAAATTAATCCTCAAGTATGAAGAATATTAGTTGCAGCTTAAGCAAGTGACCAAGTTAAATATCGAACCCAAAGGACGGGGTATTATCAATTTAATTATTATCTAAATTAATTAAGACGAAAGGCAATTAGAGTTGAAGATTTAATTATTAATCTACTAACAATTAATTAAAAAACAAATAAAATAAATAATATACTAGAAGAATACGAAAGTGTTTTAAGAATGGAGAATAGGTAGCTCTAAGGTAATCCAATTTTACTACTTAACTTCCTTCTCAAGTGCAGGCCGACTCAGCCTTGTGGACTATGGACGCATCACTAAACTATGCAAATCTACTCTATAGACACAAGTAAATATGAGTGTAACACGTGTGAATAATCTCGGGGCAAGAGACGTAATTTCACCCCTTTTCTAGGTACTATCAGCATCAATTATTTCCCACATCTGGAATCTAACCCGATATGATCTCCCTTTATATGTACTATAAAATTACACTCTTTATCCTGCTTATTAACCTGAATTCAATTCGATTAATAAACATTCATATATGATAATTCTAATGAAGCTTCGGAGTCCTCTCAGTTAGAATCATAACATGAAATCCTGTTCAGTGATAAACGTACTCAATCTACAACCAAGATATATATTCAGACTCTATATACCAATTGAAGATGCACAAAACGACCGTGAATATGGATTAAGAAAGGACAAGCATATATAAAATTAATACACAAGTAGTGTTGTACGGAGGATACATAAGAGAGTTTAATTAGTTCATAAAACCTTCAAAACCCTAGATCTACTAAAATAGTTCTAGCCCATGATGTAGCGAAGAACAATAATGGGTGTTGGATAGATCTTACCCAAATGTCTGGAAAATACAATATAAATTAGGAAACAATAAAAACCCTAAATTTGGGCGTCATCGCGTCCTTCTCTGTCTTGAATCCTCCTCTTAGTTCTCCTCTTGATTCCGTAGATGAATCTTCAAAGTGATGGACGGATGGAGGAAAGGATGTGGATGATGGTTGGGGGGTGATCCCCCCTTGCGGGATGGTGTAGGATGGATGTGGCTCTCTCTAATCCAATCTAATTCAATCTCATGAATAATGATGTGATCTATATCCCTTTTTATACTTGTAAACTCTCCTTATGGACTTTGGATGGGCTATTTTTTGGAAAACATGAAAATACAAGCTAACACACACTAGAAGTGTTAAAACACGCACAAATTCAGAAATTCTCGAAATTTTTCGCTTGCAGCTGCGTGACTTCACGATTTTGAGCATAACTTCCACATCCAACCTCCGATTTGTATAATTCTTGTGCTCACGCGATCTTCTCTTCCTTTGATTTCTATCCATTAGAAGAAATCACAGAAATTCTAACATTTGAATGTATGAAAAGTCATGCAAAGTGGGACAGTCGTGCTGAATAGTAACAACTTGCGCGATGTCACTATTTGGATCATAGCGTTCTCGTTTGTATTCCGATTGAGGTGTTCCTTATGCCAAAATGATCCTCTCTTCTGTGGCTTTCCAATCATATATCAAACTTTTAGTTCAGAGCTCTACACAAACACAAAAAATTACATAAATTGGATGTGCGTTTTTCAGCATTCCTACACAAGTTGCACCTTTTCTCCAACTTGACACTTTTGATCCTTTTTCCACCTAAAAAATAATAAAACACCTCAAATGCATCTTTTTCTTAGATATCTTGAATATAAGTCACTTGTGCCAATATATGACAACAATTCTCATAAAAAAGGTGTTAAATTGGATACTAAAACATGCTTATTTTCTCTCTCATCAAACTCCCCAACCATTCCAGGTACATTTAATATATTTGAGGGTCTCACCATCAAATATAATTTATACATATTATTAATTTATTAATTTTTTTTATCTAATTTCATTTTATGAAAAAGTTAATTAATTTTTATTTATATTTAATTAATTTAATTTAAATTATAATCAATCTTTAAATTAAAATTTTCTTATAATAAATTAAAATAATTTTTAAATACTTTATTTGAATAGAAATTAATTTTCTTTAATAATTTTTTTATTGATTAGACGAAATAATTTAAGCCAAAAATAAATAAATTCTTAAATTTTTAAGATTAGACCACAAATTTCATTAAAAATATTTAATAGTACAACAACACATAATACAAAAATAATACATTAAAATTAAAATATTTCATACTGAAATTAAAAATTTTCTAAATATTGCCGAATAATTTCCATATGTGATCAACCAAATCGGCGCGAAGTTGATGATGTTTATCTCTATCACGTAATGCTGAACCTCTCTTGAGGTACTCTCTAAATCCTCCGATTGGACCTTGAAGAACTACTGGAGCATTATTATCATAGTTGTTGTTGAGCTCTTCGGACCATTCAGATACCATATCTCCTTCATTCTCTACTATCATGTTATGTAAAATAATACAAGTGTACATAATATCTTTCAAGTTACTTTGATAGCAAAACCTACCTGAACCTCTGATAATTGCCCAACGAGATTGAAGAACACCGAATGCGCGCTCAACATCATTTCTTGCTGCCTCATATATTTCTTTAAATTTCTTTCTTTTGCGATTTAGGGGACACGGAAAACTCTTGACAAAAGTTGCCCACTCTAGATAGATACCATCTGTGAGGTAATATCCTCCAGTATATTATTTGTGATTCACCGTAAAATTAATTTGTGGTGCTTTTTCTTGTAGAACATCATTGAATAAAGGAGATTTGTTAAGCATGTTGATATCATTTGTTTGAACTTGCAACTCCAAAAAAAGCATGCCAAATCCACAAGTCCGCAGATACAGCTGCTTCAAGCATTATTGTTGGAACTCCATGATCACCTCGAGTAAATAGACCTTTCCAAGCAACCGGATAATTTTTTTCATTTCCAATGCATACAATCAAGGCTCCCTAACATTCCAGGAAAATCAAACCTTTGCTCATGCATATGGAGCAATCGCCGACAATTATTTCCATCGGGCCTTCTCAAATATCTTTCACCAAATAATTCAATCACACATCGATAGAAGTTGAACAAGCATTCTATGGCCGTTATTTCAGCAACACGTAACTACTCATCGTAATGATCGGCAGGACCTCCATATGCTAATTAGCGGATAGCAACAGTGCATTTCTGAAGTGGTGAGAAACCTTTTCTCCCTGTTGCATTGATGAGTGACATTTTCATTTAGATTTTAGTGTCTCTTTACGTATATTTTTGTGTATTTTAATAAGTATTCATGTGCTTTTTGGTGGAGTTATATGTTTTTATGGAATTGAATGAGAATGAACTAAATCAAATGTAAAACAGGTAAAAAAGGAGTAAAAATAGAGACGGAAGATGAAACGAAGAAGAAAAAATAGGGTAGCAACAACATGGCTGCCCGTGTCAGGCGCACGCGTCGAGTCGTAGCACACGCCCCATGTCACCAATATGGGCCTACAAGGGGAAGCCGTGCGAGGACATCAATTCATCCAACACGGTCACCCACTGGCCGTGTGTCAGCACACGACTCCTGTGCCATTTTGAGTGAAGGTTGATTGATAAACCCTGACACGACTCGACTCGTGTTGTAGCACACGAGTCGTGTCGGTGCCATAACAGAATATTTTTCACACATCTTCTAGAAGGTCTCCAAGGGGTATATATATCAATTCATTCAACATTTTGAAGGAGAGAATCAGAAATTTAGCTGCTCACACACCTCACATACCAATTCCTTCATTTTACACCATATCTTTCATCAAATTCATCCATCTAATCACTCCATCATCATCTCACCATAAAGACTCCATCAAAATCAAGTGATGAAGCAAGGAAGAGTGGGTGATCACCAAAGGAAGAAAGGAGATTCAATTGGATCCAATCCAAGGGAGTTTTCATTCCAATTTTGTGTTAATCCTCAGTTTACCATGATTTGTAAGGTTTCTAATGTCTATGTTAAGGATCTTATGAGGATTGTAGGCTAATCTCCCTTGTGAGGTTAGCAATATGTAAGTTGTTGGATAGTTTGTGGATCTATGTAATTAAATTCATATGTTGATTGGGATATTTGATTTTCTATCATTGATGCTTAATATCTTGAGATCTATGATGTTTTGTGTGTTTGATTGTTCTAAATATATGATTAGATTGAGAGATCAATTATATACTTAGGATAGTTGAGTGAATCATTTCATCAAACACCTCATGTTCATTATAAATTATAAAGAGATTAAGAAATCATTTAGGATTTAGAACCCATTGATAGAACATGTGATTACTTAGATTGAGAAGTCAATTAATTATGTGAAGGGACTCTTTAATTGAACTTAGTACCTAATTGGAATAGTTTAATTGAGAACCAACCTTTAAGCTCTTTTGAGATTGTGAAAATGATCTACATCCTATACATTTCGAGAGGAAGTGTAGGTGATATGTGTGTTGGCCCTTAATCTTAACCCTTGATACATATGAGTTTAATGCATGAATCCTTGAATTACTACTTCATTAGTGTTGTTAATCTCACTTTTACTCAACTTGGAAAACCACTCATCTTTTACTATTTTATTGCTACCATTACTTGCTTTAGTAATTGTTATGTACTTGTGTTTCAAAAACCAATCATTGATGTTTAGTCTCTATAAAATTGCAATAAACGTGATCTCGCTTAAGTTCTAGCATCGACCTCCCTGTTGTTCGATAAATTCTTGAATTAGTCAATCCAACTACAAGTTATGGCTAATCAAATGGCGCCGCTGCTGGGGAGGCAACAGTTGCTAGTAGCTTGAAGAAGGATCGTTTTGAGTAATCTTACTAGAGACATTTTTATTTAATTTGTTACTTGTATTTGCTTTTGAAAACCTTGTTCTAATTTTTTTTGCTTTGAAAGTGTATGCAAACAAGATCCAAGGGAAAACAAATAGAACCTATTGATTTGGAGATTGAACATACATTGAGAAGAAGAAGAAAGGCGAACAAAACCAAAAAGAGTAATGCAATGGAGAACAATCAAGATGAACATGTTGACATAGAGCATGATGGATACGGAGTGAAAAATGTGCAAGACAATGCACAAGTACCTCAAGTAAATGCAAATCATCCTCAACAAGCTCAACAACAATTTGGAGAGCTTAACAATCAAGCTTTGCTTCAACAAATGGTGCAACAAGCTATGTTTCAACAAGGATTTCAACATGCTTATGCACCTCCTCAACAAGCTTATGCGCCACCACCACCTCCGATTGATCCAAGGGTGATCCGGGATTTCTTTATGCCTAGAGCAATACCCCAAATGATGGGTCCACCAATCAATGCTAACAATTTTGAGATTAAGGCGGGCTTAATCAACATGGTGAGAGACAAACAATTTGGTGGATTACCGAATGAGGATCCTAATGCACATCTTGCTCAATTTATTGAGATTGCCAATATTGTGAAGGTGAACGGGGTGAGCGATGATTGTCTAAAGATGAGGTTATTCTCGTTTTCTTTGAGAGATCGTGCTAGAACATGTCTCTCCACTATTACTCCTGGTACGTGCAACACTTGGGATGAGCTTGCACAAATGTTCTTGAATAAGTATTTTCCGCCTTCCAAGACGCTTCAAATGAAGAGCTTGATCACTCAATTCAAGCAAATGCGTCAAGAGAGTTTCTATGAAGCGTGGGAAAGCTTTAAGGATATGCTTCTCAAGTGTCCACAACATGGTTTTCCAGAAAACCAACAAGTGGAATTTTTCTACCAAGGTTGGTGAATGGTCAAAGAGTGCTTGTTGATACTTCGGCGGGTGGATCCATAATTGGAGTGACTCCAGAGAGGACTATAAGGATTTTTGATGAGATTGCTACAAATGTCTACCAATGACCGTCGGAGAGAGTTAGTGGATGCTATGAATTTGAGAGCTTCGAGCAAGGACAACAGTTTAGTGTGAAGAGTGCTAGTATGGAGCCAAGCATACCTAGTGTTGAAATGATAGCGGCTGAGGTAATGAGACAAATGAGCTTGAGTCAAGGTGTGAATCAAGGAGTTAACATGGTGGAAGGTCAAATTGAGCAAGGGGTTCTTCCTCCGAATAATGTTAGTGGAGAACAATGGGCTATGAAAATGCCATGAGTGGAGGATGTGTAATATATGCAAGGAAGGAATTACCAAGGTAACTATCAAAACAATTACCAAGGTAATTTCAACCACAACCAAGGTAACTTTTCATCAAGGCAAGGAGGCTTCAATAGTCAAGGAAGTGGAAGCTCATACCCACAACAACAAAGGAGACAAGATAACTTCGCTCATTCGAAACCGAGCAATGCGGTTGCATATCCCCGGAATATCATCCGGGAGCTAAGACGCCAAATAACAAAGGGAAAACAACCACCGAAGAACTCATTGAAAAATTGTTTGCATCTAATAAAGCTAAAGATGAGACAAGACGAGCTCAAGATGAATTGAGAAGAAAAGCTAATGAAGCTAATGATAAGAGGTTAAAAGAAATGGAGTATCAAGTGGGGCAAATTGTCAATGCGTTGAGCGCGAATGAGAAAGGAAAATTTCCTTCTACCACCATTGTGAATCCAAAGGAACAATGCAAGGCAATTACCTTGAGGAGTGGAATGAATTATGAGGGACATTCTATGCCCATGGAAGATGAGAAGCTGGAAGAGAATGAGATTGAGAGAAATTTGGTTGAAGAAGAGTTTGTGAAATAAAGTGAGGTTGAAGTAAAAACAAATGATAAAACGGATGTGGTTAAACCGGAAATTGTTGAGAAGAAATGGCAAAGAGCAAGGGCAATGAAGAAGAAAGAAGAAGAAATTGAAGTAGAAAGGGATAGTTTGGGAATTCCTAAAACACAAGTACCTATTCCCTTTCCACATCGATTTCTAAAGAAGGGATTGGACGAGAAATTTGCAAAGTTTTTTTGAGATTTTCAAGAAAATCCACATAAATATACCCTTTGCAGATGCTTTGAGACAAATGCCTCACTATGCTAAGTTTTTAAAAGACATAATGGCAAGGAAAGAGGAGCTTAGTGGAGAATGAGACCTTCAACTTGACGGAGAGTGTAGTGCCATAATTCAAAAGAAGTTGCCTCTAAAGCTCAAAGACCCGGGGAGTTTTATCATACCATGTGAAATGGGGAATAATGAAGTACATAAAGCTCTTTGTGATCTTGGAGCGAGTATCAACTTGATGCCTATGTCTATCTTCAAGAAACTTGGTATAGGAAAAGTAAAGCCTACATCCGTAACATTGCAACTTACGGATAGATCTTTGACTTATCCTAAGGGGGTAGTTGAAGATGTGTTAGTCAAAGTTGGAAAGTTCATATTCCCAGTGGATTTTGTAGTGCTTGACATGGACGAGGATGCAAATGTTCCATTGATTTTGGGACGTCCCTTTTTTGCCACGGGAAGAGCTTTAATTGATGTGTACAAGGGGGAATTGACATTGAGAGTAAATGAAGAAGAAGTGGTATTTTCATTAAGAAGTGCTATGAGGCATCCGGATGAGAAAGAAGAATGTAGAAGAATTGACTTGATTGATGAGATTGTTCAAGAGAACTTGCCATTTTTCTTATCAAAGGATCCTCTTTAAACAAGCATAAGCCACTCTCTTACTTTATTTCTTAACTCTAACGCTTCTTTTTATTGTCAAGAAGATGATGATATTAATGATTGCTTACATGATTTGAATGCTTGTGGGAAAATGCAAGAAGAGGAAGCCAAGTTAATGTACTATGGAAAGAGGGAGTATCTTCCATTGGAGATCGAGCATGAAGAGCCCAAAGTGGAAAAAGGGAAAGAATAATTGAAACCACTACCTGATCATCTTATGTATGCTTATTTGGGAGACGAAAAGACCTTCCGGTAATTGTATCATCTTCCCTTTCACCTATAGAACTTGATAAATTGTTAAGGGTACTTAGAGATCATAAAAGTACTATAGGGTGGAGTCTTGATGATTTGAAAAGTATAAGTCCCACTATTTGTATGCATCATATTAGGTTGATTGATGAGAATAAATCATGCATACAATTGTATAAGTCCCACTATTTAAACCCTATTATACAAGAGGTTGTTAGAAAAGAAGTTTTGAAATGGTTGGATGCTAGAATTGTATATGCTATAAGTGATAGTCCTCATGTAAACCCTTTGCATGTTGTGGCTAAGAAAGGGGGATTAACCATTGTTAAAACGGAATTTAATAAAGAACTTGCTACAAGGGTGAAAACGGGGTGGAGAGTTTGTTGTGATTATAGGAAGCTTAATGAAAAGACTCATAAAGATCATTTTCCTTTACCTTTTATTGATCAAATGCTTGATAGGTTGGCAGAATACAAGTATTATTATTTTCTAGATGGTTACTCGGGGTACAACCAAATCATGATAGTCCCGGAGGATCAAGAGAAAATAACTTTTACTTGTCCGTATGGCACGTTTGCTTTCTATAAACTGCCTTTTGGGTTGTACAATGCCCCCGCCACCTTTCAACGTTGCATGATGGCTATCTTTGGTGGATTGATTGAAAATGTGATGGAAGTATTTATGGATGACTTTTCCATTTTGGGTCTTCATTTGATAAATGCTTAGCTAATCTTTCCTTGGTTTTGCAGCAATGTCAAGATACGAACCTAGTCTTGAATTAAGAAAAATGTCATTTTATGGTTCAAGAGGGTATCGTACTTGGTCATTATATCTCGGAGAAAGATTTGAGAGTTGATAAGGCGAAGGTTGTAGCCATTGAACATCTTCCCCTACCCAAGAATGAAAAAGGGGTTAGATCGTTCCTTGGCCATGTTGGGTTCTATCAACGTTTTATAAAGGATTTTTCAAACATAGCCAAACCTTTATGCAAAAAGTGACATTGCATTGGGAGTGGTGCTTGGTCAAGTTAGGGAGAAGAAGTTTAGAGTCATCTACTATGCATCAAAGACATTTGAACTTAGCCGCATTTCTCGTGAAATGTCAAGAGTAAGTGTACTCTATCGCTGTTGTATACGCGTGACCAAGTGCAAAATTTATAGTATTGTCGTCCCAAGGGAAAAGGTAAACTCAAGTTGTATCCGGATTTTCCATTGATTTATGTTTTGTAAGGATTATCAGGATAAGGTTTTGATTTAAGAACTATGATTACTCTATCAATTAACTAATGAACTAGACAAGCAACTAATTATAACAAATATCAATCAAATTGAGTAGCAAGATGAGATGGAATGGATGAAGTGTATCTAAAAAGAGAGCAAGGCTAGCAACATCATGGTCAAGGTCTTATGTAGACTTCACACTCACTCAAGCATTGATGACTTTCAAGTTATGATACTAAGGGCAATCACAATTGTACCCCTAACCCCTATGGCCAAGGTGATTAGGTTCTCAACTCTTTTACAAGTTTAAATCTCCTAAGATTGTCTTACTCTCAATTCCCTCATGGGTACTATGATCATAAGTTGGTTCCCCTCACTAGTTCATCACTAATGTTCTATCATGAGGTTCTAAGCACTTGGAGGGAATGACTTTCCTCCCCTCATACTAACCAAGTCACCTAATACAATCAATGATTCAATTAAACCACCACACATAATATTGGAATGGCCATCCTAACACTATGCATAGAGAATTTAACCACACACATCATGCATCAAATGAGAATAAGCATTCATGATAGAAAGTAATCATAACAATCAATTCATCAAGCTTTAATAATGCAAAAATCTACATATTTCCTAACCAATCATATTGCTAGCCTCACTTGAGGACTAGCCACAAATATTCATTGCCAATTGGCTACAATCCAATACAAGCTCCATATGAGCAATATAATGAAGAAAGTAGCAAAATAAAAGAGATTGAGCTTCCCCTTGAAGGTAGACTCCTTCTTCCTTGATCATGCCAAATTCTTCAAACAAATCTGATTTTCTCTCCTTAGATGATGGAATAGATGGATGTATGGATGGATTTATGAAGATCAAGGTGAATTGATGGATTTAGATGGTGTAGATGGATTGTGGATCTAGTGTGTGAGGAAATATGGTGTGGATTGTGTGTAACTGCTCTCAATCTGATCTAATGTGAATCCCCCCTCTAATTTCGAACAAATCATGATTTTATATCACTTATGGACCTTCTAGAAGCTTCCGGAACATTCTGAAAATTACACAGGATTTTGCACCTACACGGCCCGTGCTGCAGTACACGGCCCGTGTAGGGCACACCTACTTCGGCGTTTTGTGCGTGCTTCCAGACACGGCTCGAGCTGCAATACACGGCCTTGATCATGGCCGTGCAGCACTTTCTGACGACAATACACGGCTTCTTCTTACAGGGCCGAGCTCCGCACACGGGACGTGCAGCAGTGCACGGCCCGTGCACCAGCGCACGGCCGAATCTCTGGCCGAGCAGCGTGTTCTGATGACATTACACGGCCAGCTGCTATAGGGCCGTGTTCCGCGCACGGCCCGTGCAGCTGCATGGCCTATTCTTCGTCTCCCTTTCGCTCCCGACTCCGTTATTGTCCGTTCCATGACCTGTTTTACACATATTTAAGCTCATTTACACAATTCTATCAGTTCGTACCACTTTCCTCAAAATAACAATAACTCCACCAAACTTAACACAAATACGGATAAAAACATCCGAAAATACACACATAAAGACACTAAAACCTAGGTGAAAATGACGACAATCAACCCCCCAAACTTAAAGTGTTGTTCGTCCTCGAACAACTAAAAATGATAAACAAGAGGAGAAATTTTCACCTAGAGAACATCTAACGAACATAAACCACACTACATCACAAGTAATAAGGATTTCAAAATCAAGTTAAGTATCCCTACATAATCAAACTTATAACATGAAAGATTAACGAGTTCAATCTCAAGCATGACAAAAGAGTAATCAAATCCCTTTCAATCCAAGCCTTTCATAGGATATCAAATTCACTCAACACTCTTTGAAGTACGGTTTTGATCAACACTCATCAACCGGTTAAAATCGACTCACCATAGGCTTGCTCATGGACTATGTTCACAAGCCACCTTAGTTTCAATAAGTGATCAAAAAGGTCTTTATCTTTGGATGTAATGTTTAGGCTCTTTGGTAAGGTAGGAAACTTTGGATAATAGTGACTTTCCAAGTGTGGTTGATCGAAGAGATGATTCTTTTCTTCAACGTCCTCACTTTCATGCTTTCTTTTGTTTTTTACTTTGATCACAAGCACTAAGCATCATCATTCCTTGGATTTCTTGAGCTTCTTTTTGAATGGCATACTTCTTTTCTTTGACTTTTGTATTCCTTGAGCATATTTTTTCTATTTTGCTCCTTTTTCACTTTTGTTGAAGTTGCACTTGCTTTTATCTTGAGCTCTTTCATCCTTTTTCTTAACCAACATGTCTTTCCATATACATTTGCATATCTTTCCACATTTTCCCTTGTAAATCATCATCATCCTCAATTATCCACACATAGGTTATATATAAGGTTTAAATGGGTTTTCAAGGCTTGTAATGTGCTTATATCACAAGAAATAGGCTTAAATGTTCAAAGTGGCTTACTAGGGATAATGTTTTTGGTAAGGACATTTTATGGCCATGACTTTCTCAACAAGGATGGCCTAAGATCATTTCACAAATTTCAACCATTCGGGCTTCGTTCCTATAGTCCAAGAGCAAGTTCTAGTTTGTCTAAGTTCAACCGGTCCTCTCTTCAATAATTAACCATGGAGGCACGGTTGAGGCTCAACTCTCACAAGCTTTTGCTTGGACCAAAAGTAACTCAATTAACCTTCATACTTCTCAAAATTGAACAAATTATGTAATCCATGTCACAATTTTAACAAGTAGAAACCATTAACTTGCTTGCCATCACCTATCACAAACAATGCATCATAGCTCATACTCAAAAACATTACTCAACTCTTTCCCAAAACATACCACCAAAATCACACCTATACAAGAATTAAAATAACAACAAACATCACCTACTAATCAAGGGATCAACAAACAATACAAACATATAACATGCATAAAACAAATCACCCATCAAAAGAAAATAAAGCACATCAACTCAAACCCATAACGATAAAGATCAATCTCCCATCGCATCAAACAACGAAAAATCAAACTAAAATACCAAAAAGGAAATCGCATAAAACTAAAAATAAATAAAAAAAAAAAAACAAAAGTAAAACCTCCCAAAACCAACACTTTAAGTACAATCCAATCAAATCCTAACAAATCAAATCAAATGTCTAAGCAATAATACTTCCAAAATTCTAAATAATAGCTAGATGAATGGACAAAAGTGCCAAGCACTCAAAATACTCCCTCATTGTTCCGGAGGCGGAGGAGGTGGACGATAGGTGTTCCATGGAATGTAGGCTTGAGGGTTCGCAGGAAACTGGAAGTTGAACATCATGGTCATCATCTCATCCATGTTGTTGGAGTGCACCCTTATTTGTTCTTCATAGTACTCCCTCCTTCGTTGTCCAGCTCTCAATTCTTCAATGTGTCTTCCATGCTCTTGCTGGACTTCGTGAATCTCCCTGATCTGAGTCCCATATGTCTGCTGCACATGCCTCATGTCGCGTACCTCATCCATCATATAGTTCCACCTTTCATCTCCTTGGCCTGGTGCGACTGGTGGCGGTGCCTCTTCCTCAAACAGTGGTGGATCAGGCCTTGCTCCTCAAACTCAATCTGCTCCGGTTGCTCTCCTTGCTCATCACCCTCCATGGGCACTTGCTCGGCCCTCAAATTGGCTAGCTCTTCATTTTCTTCAACTCTAACCTGCCTCAGAACCTGTTCCATTTCATCTCTGTTTCTTCTATAAAATGCCTTAACAACTCTGGAATGGTTCACACTTCCCATAGCCAAATTTGCAAGCCTTCTCCTTGTATAAACTGTAGTGAGCTCCGGCATTGGCAACGGAAATGGAGCTCCCTTCTCCTGCCTTAAACAGTATTGATTTCCTACCATGGTCAAAAATTCCATCCTCATCAGCTGTGAGTAATTCAACCCTTCACTAACCATACGATTCTCCATCCCTGCGAAGTTAAATCCCATTCCTTGAGCTATCATTGTAATCATCCCTCCTAGCATCAACCCTTGAGAACTCTGCCTCTTTGCAACTCTCTCTGCATGTTGCACAAAGTGTGCTGCAACATTAAGCGGTAGCTCTTTATACATACAATACATGATGTAAAGCTGCTTTTCTCCAACTGAGCCTCCTTCAAACCTTCCCAATATAGTGTTGGAGACGATCTTCTCCAAATACCTCATTACCGGATTCCGGATGGCCGTCCCCTTTGAAGCACTAGGGACGTACCCTGCTCTCTCAGTTCCATCATTCACAAGGCTTGACCACCATTCCTGTTGGTTGAAAGTTCCTCCGGCATAAAAGCTCTGATGGAATTCGCATGGCGGGCACCCAAAACACTCATTCAAAAATGCCAATAGAACCTTTTCCCTCAACACATTATCTAGCTGAAAAGTCACCCACAGTGGATACCCATTCCTATCTTTCTTCACTTGTAAAGTGCTCATGAATTCCGCAGTGAGATGATAGTAGGTTGGCGGCCTCTTATCGAAGAAAGCTTCCATCTGAGAGAAGCGAAATAACTTCCTCAGATCTTCCTCTATACCTAGTCCCCTCATTGTCTCCGTGTCTTGGAAACGAGTAGCCTTGATCTTCGGAGCTAGAACTTGCCAGCGAAGCACAAACTTTCCCCAATAATCCTCGAACTCAACTCCAAATTCTTGTGGATGAATTCCTTCAATAACCAACTGGGCATCCAAGTTAGATAACTCCTCAGGGTCGGTTATCACAATGAAATCCTCGGTCCTAGGGCGAACTCTCCTCTCAGCCATCTACAATATACAAACAATATACAACTTATCAAATATATTCACACTTAACCACTTATCACCATTCATCACAACTATCAACAATTATAACCAATTTCTACTTATGATCACACATATGAATCATCACTTCAATCATCTTAAAATGCCACTCACATGTGACCATCAAATTCCAACGAACTCCCCTCTTAGACATTTCATCGAACACTTGGCATGCACAAAATTTAAACATCCTCTCAACATACAATTTGCATAGCCTCATGCCCAAATCCTCAATATTTAAAGTTAATCTCTTACAAATAAACATCATACTCATGTAATTCATCAATGGGCACAACACAATTATTCACACTCATAATTCTCACACAATTCCCAAATTATTCCTCATGAACCCTATTTCAACTTTTTTTTAAAAAAATTCAAGAATTCATAATGAAACACATGCATGAATATCATCAATCAAGCATGAAAACATCATAAGAATAAAGCCCATATATCAATTCAATCAATTCATATCAAAATGTTCAAGTTAGGGTTCAAGAATTTCATACCTTTCACCAATTGGATGTGGAGATGTGAATTTGGTGTGAACACTTACAATCTCTACTCACACTCTTTCAACACTAACCTTGGTGGAGTTTCGTGTGCTTGAATCGTGTGAATTGGGTGAAGGGGTGCGTATGGAATGTGTACGGAGCAGCCCTTTTAAAAAAAACTGGAACAAGCCCTGCACGGCCCGTGTTACGCAGCACGGCCTCAAGTGAGGCCGTGTAGCGTATTCTGATCCCATTACACGGCCAACTGTTACAGGGTCGTGTGCGGAACACGGCCCGTGTACTGTTTCTCCTGCACGGTTCGAGCTGCATAACTCGGCCATCATCCTGGCCGTGTAGCATGTTCTGATCCCGCTACACGGCCAACTGCTACAGGGCCGTGCACGGCGCACGGCCCGTGTAGCAGTTTGCCCTGTTCTTCATTTTTCTTGCTTCACTCCATCCTTGCCCTGTTTTTCACTCTTCACATACCCTATTCATGCTCAAACACTACTCAATGTCATCCATGCTACACTCATAATCAAGAATGGATCGAAAAGTACTCAAAACACCACCAAACACACCAAAACTATACTAACTCATGAGAAACATATTCAAAATTTTTCAAAAATGACCATTTTGCAAAGATGATATATATAAACAAGATAACACAATCAATTGAACAAAGTATAGATCACACCACGCACTCTCCCCCCAAACTTAAATCGAAACAAGTTACGAATTAAGTTTGCAAAAGTGGTGAGACATACCTTATTCGTTTTCTCAATGCTCTTCATGAACTACTCCACCTCTTATGCCTACTTTAAGCTCCAATTGATCAAGTGTGACCACCACGCAACCTCCCCCCAAACTTAAATTAACACAAGTGTGAAAATTTAAGTTTGTAAAGAGTGGTGAGGCATACAATCATCATTCCACCTTTAGCATCCGTGTCCTTTCTCGTATGCATTTCTCATGAACTTAACCACCTTCATACCAAATCTACAAAAAAAAACTAAAAAAAATCTACACTAAACCAATACTCAAAAGAAGTTTAAGAAGAGAGAGTAACCACATACACCCTCTCCTTTTGACAAGGAGATAGGTAATGCTTCACTCTATGACCATTTACCACAAATTCATTATTTGGACCCTTTAACCTCAATGTATGTCCATTCAACACTTCAAGCACTTCATAGGGTCCCATCCATTTTGATTTAAGCTTTCCGGGAAACAACTTGAGCCTCGAATTGAATACAAGCACTTTATCCCAGAGAGCAAACGTCTTCTCCTTGACCTTAGCATCATGCCATCTCTTCATATTTTCCTTATGGATAATTGAGTTTTCAAATGCTCTTCCTCTAAACTCCTCCAACTCAACTAACTTCAACAACCTTGCTTGACCACTTTCCCCCTCGTCCATATTAAGGCTTTTGATAGCCCATAATGCACGGTGTTCAAGCTCCACAGGGAGATGACAAGCTTTACCATAGACCAATTGATATGGCGAGACACCAAGAATGGTCTTAAAAGCCGTCCGATAAGCCCATAAAGCGTCGTCAAGCTTGTCCGACCAATCCTTCCTCCCTCCATTGATGGTCTTCTCCAAAACTAACTTGATTTGGCGGTTTGAGACCTCCGCCAAACCATTTGCTTGAGGGTGGTAAGGTGTAGCCACTCGATGTTTCACTCCATATCTTTTCAACAAACTCTCCATCAACTTGTTTACAAAGTGTGATCCTCCATCGCTCACTAAAGCCCGTGGAACTCCAAACCTAGCAAATATGTTCTTTTTCAAAAACCTTTGCACAATCAAAGCATCATTTGTCTTCGTGGGGATTGCCTCCACCCACTTGGACACATAATCCACAGCTAGCAAGATGTACACATATCCTTTAGACGAGGGAAATGGTCCCATAAAATCAATCCCCCATACATCAAAAATTTCTACATCAATCCTTAAGGTCATGGGCATTTCATCTCTCATGCCTATTCCCCCTATCCTTTGGCATCTATCACACTTTGCAACAAACTTCTTTGCATCCTTAAACAATGTTGGCCAATAGAAGCCCGATTGTAAAACCTTAGCCCCCGTCTTTTGATGAGCAAAGTGACCTCCACACAAAGACGAGTGACAAAGTTCAAGAATCCCCATAACTTCTTCTTCAGCTACACATCTCCTTATTACTCCATCATTGCAAATTTTAAACAAATACGGCTCATCCCAAAAATACTTCTTAACTTCAACATGAAACCTCTTTTCTTTGTACTCATTAAGCAACGTGGGCTTGATTCCACACACAAAGAAATTGACGTAATCGGCGTACCAAGGCGGCACATTCACCATGCGAGTACTCACTTGCTTGACCTCTAGTAGTAAAATGTCCTCATCCGGGAACTCATCCCCAATGGGCTTCAAATCTTTATTTGCACCTCCATTTTCTAACCTAGACAAATGGTCCGCAATCACATTCTCCACGCCCTTTTTATCCTTGATGACCACATCAAATTCCTGCAAAAGCAATACCCAACGAATTAAACGAGGTTTAGCATCTTTCTTACTCATGAGGTATTTTATAGCTGCGTGATCCGTGTATGCAATCGTTTGTGTTCCAACCAAGTATGGTCGAAACTTCTCAAAAGCATACACTACGGCTAAAAATTCCTTCTCCATTGTGGTGTAGTTAATTTGGCACGAATTCAATGTCTTTGAGGTGTAATAGATTGCTCTAAACTTCTTCTCTCTCATTTGCCCCAACACCACTCCAATGGATTGATCGCTAGCATCACAATGAAGTTCAAATTGTAAACTCCAATCCGGGATAACGAGGATCGGAGATGAAGTGAGAGCATCCTTAAGCACCTGAAATGACACACAACACTCATCATCAAAGTTAAATGGACAATCTTTTTCAAGCAATTTACAAAGGGGTTTAGCAATTTTGGAAAAATCCTTAATGAAGCGTCTATAAAAGCCCGCATGTCCTAAGAACGATCTCACCCCCTTCTCACTAGTAGGAGGGGGAAGACGCTCTATGGCTATTACTTTAGCTCTATCCACTTTTAACCCATGCTTTGAAATATGATGTCCCAAGACTATCCCATCGGTCACCATAAAGTGGCATTTTTCCCAATTTAGCACAAGACTCGACTCTTCACACCTCTGCAACACAATCGTGAGATTAGTTAAGCAAATATCATAAGAAGATCCATACACGGAAAAATCGTCCATAAATACCTCCATAATATTTTCAATTAAACCATCAAAGATTGCCATCATACAACGCTGAAAAGTGGCAGGGGCATTACATAGACCAAATGGCATCATTCTAAACGCAAATGTACCATAGGGACATGTGAACGTTGTCTTCTCTTGATCTTTCGGTGCAATCAATATTTGATTGTACCCGGAATAACCATCAAGAAAACAATAGTACTCATGACCCGCAAGACGATCCAACATTTGATCTATGAATGGCAATGGGAAATGATCTTTACGAGTATTCTCATTCAAATTACGATAATCAACACATACTCTCCAACCCGTGATAGTTCTAGTGGCAATTGTTTCATTTGTATCAGATCTAACAATTGTCATACCACCTTTTTTTGCCACTACATGTAGAGGACTTACATATTGACTATCACTAATTGGAAAGATTATTCCCGCATCAAGCCATTTTAACACCTCTTTCCTTACCACTTCTTGCATTATAGGATTTAATCTACGTTGGTTTTGCACACAAGACTTTTCATCATCAATCAAATGGATCTTATGCATGCACATAGATGGACTAATACCTTTCAAATCTTTAATGCTCCAACCAATAGATGACTTATGATCTCTTAAGACTCTTAGCAATTTTTCTACTTCTAAATCATTAAGGGAAGAGGATACAATTACCGGATACGTTTCATCTTTTTCCAAGTAAGCATACTTTAAGTGATCCGGCAATGGTTTCAACTCTACCTTCTTCTTCTCTTGCACTTCCAAAAATGGCTTTTCATCAAGTTTCTCCACCTTTACCTCCTTTGCTTCCTCTTTTGTGAGTGCCCTACAAGCATTTAAACCATGCAATTCATAAATTATTTCATCATTTTCTACACAAAAAGAAGATTTAGCTTTTATAGATTCAAGAGAATGAGAGTGGCTTATGATGATTTCCAAAGGGTCCTTGGAGTGAAGGTGATACGTATGCTCTTCAACCATGTCGTCAATAACCTCCACTCTTCCACAATCCTCCCTAGGATACCTCATAGCCTCACTTAAAGAAAATATGACTTCATCATCATTCACCCTCAAAGTTAGCTCCCCTTTCTCCACATCTATCAATACTTTCCCGGTGGCAAGAAACGGACATCCAAGTATCAATGGGACACTATCATCTTCAGCCATATCTAGTACCACAAAATCAACGGGGAACACAAACTTGCCAACTTTGATCAAAACATCTTCCACTATTCCCTTGGGATGTGTCAACGACCGATCGACTAATTGAAGTGTAACCGACGTCGGTTTGACCTCACCAATACCCAACTTTTTGAAGATTGATAAGGGCATTAAGTTAATGCTTGCCCCTAGATCACATAAAGCTTTGTAGTTCCCTTGCTCTCCCATCTCACAAGGAATAGTGAAACTCCCCGGATCTTTCAATTTAGGGGGAAGTTTCTTTTGCAAGATTGCACTACATTCCTCCGTAAGGTTCACCGTTTCGAACTCTCCCAAGCTTCTTTTCTTTGACAAGATATCCTTCAAAAATTTGGAGTAGTTTGGCATTTGAAGTAAGACCTCTGCAAAAGGCATATTCACATGTATCTTCTTCAACATTTCAACAAACTTGGCAAATTTCTCTTCTAATCCCTTTTTCAAGCATCTTTGTGGAAACGGGATTGCCATGGGCAACTTAGGAATCCCCCATTCATCCCTTTCAAACTTTTCCTCTCTCTCTTTCCGTTTTGCTTCTCTACATCTTTCCCATTTCTTTGGAGACTTTACTTTTTCTTCTTCAAGTATATGGGTACTTTCACCTTTTTCAACAATATCAACTTCTTTCTCTTTCCCCTCTTCACCCAAACTTTCCATAGGCTCAAGTTCACAATCCACCTCCTCTACTTCCGTTGGCATTGAAGGCCCTTCGTATTTTGTTCCACTACGAAGTTCAATCACCTTACATTGCTCATTCGTATTAGTAATGGTTGTAGATGGAAACTTCCCTTGGTGATGAACATTACCCCTTTCACTTGCTATTTGACTAATGTGAGTCTCAATTGCTTTGAATCGATTCTCATTTACCTCATCTCTTTGCTTCACATATTCAAACTTTCTCTCATTCTCTTGTTTCTCTTGCTTCATAAAATCAAACATCTTAATCATTTTATCCTCCAATGTAGACAATGTAGACTTTCCTTCATCATTTGGAGCCTTCTCCCCCGGATGAATGCCCGGTGGCAATTTGAGTGCATTACTTTGATTCTCATACGACAAATTCTCATATCTCCGGGGTTGATTGAAATTCCCTTGAAAGTTACCTTGCCCCCAACCTCCTTGCCTTTGTGGATATCCTCCTCCATTATTCCCAAAATTCCCACCGTAATTTCCTTGGAAGTTCCTTCCTTGCATGAAGGCAACTTCCTCAAGTGTCATCTCTGATGGGCTCCAAGAATTAGAGGACATACCTTGTTGAGGTATAGATGTAGGAATTTGACAACTTTGAGAAGATTGACCCATACTTGGTGTAGATCCACCTTGTTGAAAATTAGGAAACACTTGTTGATTCATCAAAGGTATTGACATCACATGCGGAGGATTAGCTAGCACTTGTTGATTCACCATTGGTGTAGATGTTGGAGTCACTTGCGTACTAGCATTCATCCTTTTTAGTATCTCCGTGATTGCCTTATCGGTTACATCTTCATTAGGCACCTCCACCTTTTTCACTTGTTGCAAGTACACTTCTTCCATCTTAGCAATCCTCTCTTTTTCATATAAGCCCGCAACTCTATCCATGGGCCATTGACCCGTATTCAATGCTATTTCTTCACATATGGCAATTTCTCTTTCCGGAGTTTGCCCCAAAATCGAACCTCCCGATGAAGCATCAACAAGCATCCTTTCACTTCCACTCAAACCGGCATAGAAAAATCCTACTTGTTGATCTTCGGGAAATCCGTGTTGTGGACATTTCCTTAGCATTTCTTTGAATCGGTCCCAAGCCTCACTAAAAGTTTCAAGAGGCATTTGCTTAAACTGCAATATTTGACCTTTGAGATGCAACATCTTCGATGGTGGGAAATACTTGCTCAAAAATCTTTGTGCCAACTCTCTCCATGTGTTGTAGGATCCCGGTGGTAAAGGATGATACCAAGCCTTAGCTCTATCTCGTAATGAAAATGAGAAGAGCTTCAATTTAATAATATCCTCACTTACCCCATTTATCTTGACCGTGTTTGCTAACTCCGTAAATTGGGCTAAGTGAGCATTTGGATCCTCCATAGTACCACCACCAAATTGGTTTGCTTGCACCATGTTGATCAATCCCGTCTTGATCTCAAAATGATTAACATTCACCGGTGGTCCCACAACATAGTTTCCATATTGCGGTTGGAAGTGATCTCGGATGTTCATTCCCACTCCATTATTCCCATTTCTACGAGGTTGATTTTGCACCATCGGAGGATCATTCCTTGCTTCTTGTTGTGCCAACAAGTTTTGAATACTAGCTTGCAATTGTTGGTTTTGCAAGTGCATTTGTTGAGCATAAACTTGTGGCACATATTCTTGATTACCAAAACCTCCTCTAGCATTATCACCACCTTGAAAATTTCTCAAATTACCTTCTTCATCAACCATATTTGCATTATCCCTTACTTCTTCCATATTTTCTTCCGTTGGTTCCAACACTCCTCTTCTTTGTCTTCTTAAGGTAGCTTCTAATTCCAAATTCAAAGGTTCAATAGATTGAGACCTTGAACGAGTTTGCATGTACCTACAAGAATTCCAAAATTAGCTCTCCAAGTAACCAAGACAAGTAAACAACTATACAAATGAAAGAAATATCCTTATCAAGACTAATCAACTTCAAACTCGTTACAACCACAAGTTTAACATTTCCCCGGCAAGCGGCGCCATGAACTTAGCCGCATTTCTCGTGAAATGTCAAGAGTAAGTGTACTCTATCGCTTTTGTATACGCGTGACCAAGTGCAAAATTTATAGTATTGTCGTCCCAAGGGAAAAGGTAAACTCAAGTTGTATCCGGATTTTCCATTGATTTATGTTTTGTGAGGATTATCAGGATAAGGTTTTGATTTAAGAACTATGATTACTCTATCAATTAACTAATGAACTAGACAAGCAACTAATTATAACAAATATCAATCAAATCGAGTAGCAAGATGAGATGGAATGGATAAAGTGTATCTAAAAAGAGAGCAAGGCTAGCAACATCATGGTCAAGGTCTTATGTAGACTTCACACTCACTCAAGCATTGATGACTTTCAAGTTATGATACTAAGGGCAATCACAATTGTACCCCTAACCCCTATGGCCAAGGTGATTAGGTTCTCAACTCTTTTACAAGTTTAAATCTCCTAAGATTGTCTTACTCTCAATTCCCTCATGGGTACTATGATCATAAGTTGGTTCCCCTCACTAGTTCATCACTAATGTTCTATCATGAGGTTCTAAGCACTTGGAGGGAATGACTTTCCTCCCCTCATACTAACCAAGTCACCTAATACAATCAATGATTCAATTAAACCACCACACATAATATTGGAATGGCCATCCTAACACTATGCATAGAGAATTTAACCACACACATCATGCATCAAATGAGAATAAGCATTCATGATAGAAAGTAATCATAACAATCAATTCATCAAGCTTTAATAATGCAAAAATCTACATATTTCCTAACCAATCATATTGCTAGCCTCACTTGAGGACTAGCCACAAATATTCATTGCCAATTGGCTACAATCCAATACAAGCTCCATATGAGCAATATAATGAAGAAAGTAGCAAAATAAAAGAGATTGAGCTTCCCCTTGAAGGTAGACTCCTTCTTCCTTGATCATGCCAAATTCTTCAAACAAATCTGATTTTCTCTCCTTAGATGATGGAATAGATGGATGTATGGATGGATTTATGAAGATCAAGGTGAATTGATGGATTTAGATGGTGTAGATGGATTGTGGATCTAGTGTGTGAGGAAATATGGTGTGGATTGTGTGTAACTGCTCTCAATCTGATCTAATGTTAATCCCCCTCTAATTTCGCACAAATCATGGTTTTATATCACTTATGGACCTTCTAGAAGCTTCCGGAACATTCTGAAAATTACACAGGATTTTGCACCTACACGGCCCGTGCTGCAGTACACGGCCCGTGTAGGGCACACCTACTTCGGCGTTTTGTGCGTGCTTCCAGACACGGCTCGAGCTGCAATACACGGCCTTGATCATGGCCGTGCAGCACTTTCTGACGATAATACACGGCTTCTTCTTACAGGGCTGAATCTCTGGCCGAGCAGCGTGTTCTGATGACATTACACGGCCAGCTGCTACAGGGCCGTGTTCCGCGCACGGCCCGTGCAGCTGCATGGCCTATTCTTCATCTTCCTTTCGCTCCCGACTCCATTTTTGTCCGTTCCATGACCTGTTTTACACATATTTAAGCTCATTTACACAATTCTATCAGTTCGTACTACTTTCCTCAAAATAACAATAACTCCACCAAACTTAACACAAATACGGATAAAAATATCCGAAAATACACACATAAAGACACTAAAACCTAGGTGAAAATGACGACAATCAACATTCAATGCTAATCAAAAGAATTACACCACAACGGAAAAAGAGTTTTTATCCGTGGTTTATGCTTTTGAAAATTTTCGTCCATACCTAGTGGGCACGAAAACGATTGTTTATACAAATCATGTTGCTCTTAGGTATTTGATGAATAAGAAAGATGCTAAACCAAGACTAATTCATTGGGTTCTTTTATTGCAGGAGTTCGATGTGGAGATACGTGATAAGAGCGGGGTCAAAAATGTCACAGCCGACCACTTGTCACGTTTGGAAAATGTTGATGAAGAGGGCACTATGGAGTTTATTAGGGATGTGTTTTCGGATGAAAAGATTCTTCTTGTGGACTTTCAAAGGATGTACACTTTGTGTGAGACCGGAAGGCCGTGGTATGCAGATTTCGTGAATTATCTAGCTTGTGGCCTCAAGTCGGATTATCTCACCGAATATCAAAGGAAGAAGTTCTATAATGATGTCAAGGAGTATTTATGGGATGATCCACTTTTGTTTAAAAATTGTCCGGATGGAATCATACGGAGATGTATTCCAGAGAAAGAGAAGTTAAGTGTGATGGAAATGTGTCATAGTTCATCACGTGGAGGACATTTTGGATTTCAAAAGACGGGATCAAAGATCCTACAGTCAGGATTATTTTGGCCTACTTTGTTCAAGGATTGCAAAGAGTACATCAAGGGATGTGACCGGTACCAAAGGATTGGAAGTATAGGGCAATGTGATGAGATGCCCATGAGGAATATTTTTGAAGTTGAAGCGTTTGATGTATGGGGGATGGATTTCATGGGCCCATTTCCGCCGTCCAATGGTTATCTCTACATATTGCTTCCGGTAGATTATGTGTCTAAATGGGTGGAAGCAATCCCGACAAGAACAAATGATGCTTTAGTGGTCAAGAGTTTCTTAAAGTAGAACATCTTTGCTAGGTTTGGAGTGCCAAAAGCCAATAATCAGTGACGGGGGATCGCATTTCATAAATAAGCTTATTGAGAAGTTATTGAATGGCTATGGAGTTAAGCATAAAGTATCCACACCGTACTATCCGCAAACAAATGGCTTAGCGGAGATGTCAAATAGACAAGTAAAGCTTGTTCTTAAAAAAATGGTCAATGGGAATCGAAAAGATTGGTCTTCCAAGCTAGACGATGCTTTATGGGTATATCGAACGGCTTGCAAGACCGCTCTAGGATTTTTCCCGTATAAGCTTGTTTATGGGAAGGCATGTCATTTACCCGTGGAGTTGGATCATAAAGCACTTTGGGCCCTTAGAAAGTTGAATTTTGAAGGGAAAGAATCCGGAAAAAAAGGTGTCTCCAATTGGTTGAACTAGAAGAATTTAGAGAAGAAGTTTATTCAAGCTCAAGGATTTTGAAAGAGAAGCTCAAAAGATGGCATGATGAACGGATTCAAAACAAGGGAGTTTATTCCGGGGGATAAAGTCTTATTATTCAACTCAAGACTTAAGTTGTTCCCCAGAAAACTTCGTTCAAAATGGACAGGTCCGTACCTGGTGACTGAAATAAGAGATGATGGCTCGATAAAGCTTGAAGGGTCGGATGTAAATGCTTTTGTGATTAATGGTCATAGGGTGAAACATTATCATTCTCCCTCTCAAAGGGAGTTGGTATATGTTGACACCTTCTCCTCTTGAAAGCTCGTATCCTTTTAGTAGTATAGGTTTGTAAATATGTCTTTTTCTTATTTTGCATTTTTGGCACGGTAGGTGGATGATGCTCTTGCGAGGAGAAGGTATTGATAAGACACGGTGTACTTATGGAAGTGTAACGGTATATCATACCACTTTTTGCAAACTTCTCTTAAACCTCTTGTTTCAATTTAAGTTTGGGGGGATATAGTTGATGGTGCTTGGATCGTTTGATTAACGTGACCCGTTAGGGATTCATACGTTTCTATCTCAGCAGAAGCAATAAATCATAGAAACGATTACCGTTCACCAAGGTATATTGATGAAGATTGATTCTCGCAGGCAGCCTGCGCAGTCCCACGAGAATGGCCATAACTTCCTCGTCTGATGTCGGAATTGAGTGATCTTTGCGTTCAGAAGATCCTCTCTTCGACGTCTTTCCTTTAGTATATTGATCATCAAATTATAAGCACTTTACGATTTTATATAAATTTCGCAAGGCGGCAGACAGCAGCAGCAAACTACCTTCTGATCTTCTGTCGTATGTCCCAAGTCTGATCTCGACGTCGTGTGGGCGACGATCTACGAGACCTCCTCAATCTGCTCTCAACCCTCATCACACGTGAATAATCAGTTAGATTAGATTAGGGTTCCAGATAAGCTGAGGTGACTTATATACATGGGCTACAGCAGGGACCAAGAGGAGAAATTGGGTTGGGCCTCCATTGGGCTTAAGTATCCAAGCTTAGCCCAAAGCTTATACTTAAGTCCAATAATAATAATATATTCCACTAAAATATTATTATTGCACTACCGTACCAATCCCAAAATTACGTTTTGGGCTCCTTCTTATTATGAGCCCGTTAGTCTCCCCATGTTTAAGATATACAATGTCCATTAATTAATTTAAGTTACTGAGAACTCAATTAATTAATATCTCATCCAAGAGTAGTACACTTAACCTCATTATCATATCGGAATAAATTCCACCTGTAGGGTTTACATGATAATCCTTATGAGCTCCTCAAGGGGACATCATCAACCTATGACGGACACGGATTCCTTCTACAATCAACAGCACACCATAGAGACAGCACTATTTCCCAACTCATCGAGTTTGTTGATTTAATTACATGTAAATCTCACCCATTGATGAATCAAAGAAATACATATTGCCCTACGTGTCGAGGTTATTGTATAGGGATTAAGAGCACGAACTTCCATAATAACTGAGATCAAGTTCTCCTATAAGTCAGTATAAGTCGAACGATATCAAGCAGTCCTACTCAATACACACAAGTGCACTAATGTGATTCTATAGCCAAGACAAGCTAATACCAAACCACACTACAACCATCCCGATAGAGAGTCCCCGTCTATCTCGGTTGTGAGCATCTGTTTATACTTTATAAGGAAACCGATAATATGATCTTCCGCGTGTTGTCGCACAACATATTATCTATAGTATAAAGTAAGTGGACTATTGCATCGAACATATGAATAAATTATATGATGCAATCATTTGATCATATGATTCTCATTTCAAATTAATTGTTATAACATTGTTCATACAAAAAGCTAGACTTTTAGTATACAATCCAACAATCTCCCACTTATACTAAAAGACTATGCTGTCATGTCTTCTGCCATACATCTGATTTCCACTCCCACTACACGACCATCAAAAGCTCTCGCCTTAAGGTCCTTGTAAATGGATTTACTAGGTTATCATCCGATGCAATCTAGGTGACAACAACCTTCCCTTCATTATACGATTTCTCGTAACAGGTGGTACTCGCGCACCATGTGTTTAATTGCCTTATGGACTCGTGATTCCTTTAAGTTTGCAACTGCACCAATATCATTAATTTAAATTGTGATAATTTTGGGCAAACTTAGAAATACTTCAAAGTCCATCATGAAGTTTCTAGAGTCATATAGATACTTTGGCTGCCTTATAGGTTCCAATTTATCATCTTTCCATGATGGAGTCTGGAGTCCGAAATATATTTCTATATAACACTCCTCCATATTATAACTCTACTTCCTAAAATTAAACACATAACCTTGAGGTGGATTTACTGTCATCCCCATCTGATTTGAAAAATCCAAATCTACGTAACTCATAAGAAGCAGTGAATCTGTCCGGTAAGCCTACATATAATTTCTAGTCCTTTTCAGGTACATAAGTATATGTCTTACCACAATTTAACATTCTTATTTTGGGTTACCTTGATACCCACTGTTCATGCCATCGGCAAAATAGATATCCAATCTCGTGCATAGCATTCCTTAGATTAAGCTTCCTCATTTGCCGAAGCATAAGGAACCGCTTTCATCTTCTTTATCTACTTTTGTGTCACAAGACACATTCACTTAGATAAATTCACATGCTAAACGAGTAAGGATCGTATCATTATATGAAACTTGAGATAAGCATAACATCCTTTCTTGTGATCCGTATTACCGTGATCAAAAGGATATTTTTGCTCTTCTTAAGTCCTTCATCTCATTCCGCTTTATCAACCATACCCATACGCCCGACAATACTCTTTCATTGTCTCCAATGAGCAAGATACTATCTACGTATAGTACAAGAAATACCACCACATTTCCATCACTCTTTTCAATACATAAGACCCATCCGATCATTGATTAGATCCATGTCACTGGATTACCTCATCAAAATGGATTTTCATGATCTTGAATCTTGCTTTAGTCCATGAATGGACACTTTTAAGCTTACTATCACAATGCTCTTAGCTTTTTGCAATGAATCACTCTGGTTGCTTCACATAGATGTTTCCCTTAAGACTTCCAATCAGGAAAGCTGTCTCAACATCTATTTGCTATCCCTCATATTTCATATGAGTAGCAACAAATAAAATAGTCCGGATCAACTTAGGCATAACTACCGGCGAACAGGTTTTCTCATAATCGAACCCTTTCTTTCTGAGTATACCTTTTCGCAACAAGCTTGCTTCCAAGGTTTTCACCTTATTCTATGATCCTCTTTTTTTCTTGCATGCCCGTTTCCAATGGCTTTTACGCCATTTAGCGGTTCAACAAGCATCCAGACCTAATTTAAAATCCATCGATTCTATTTTAATATTCATTGCACTTTGCTAGGATTTGGCATTTCTAACTTGTAGTGCTTCGTCGTATCCGTGGGTCCATTTCATGTTTGCGAGGGACCAAGTCTCACGACTTTCCCAAAACATGTATCTTACAGGTTGTCGAAGAATCCTCCCACTACGACAAGGCACTACACGCAATTGTGTATCAGACGTGACACGCGTTGCAGTTTACCTTGTGGTATATCCTCTTGTACAATTGGTACTTATACTTTGTGTTTTTCCCTCTCACTTCCTTTATAACAATTTATACATGGGTTTATGATTTAATATATAGTCTTTTTCCAAAAATCTAGTGTTTGTGTTAACAATCACCCTTCGATCTTTTGGACTAAATAAATCACCCTTCATTTTTCTAGGATATCCCACAAACAGACAAACATTCATACGAATTACTGTTTCTAGGGCAAACCCTTAAAATGAATTTAGTAATTCCAAATAATTCATCATCCATCTAATCATTTCCATAAGAGTGCTACACCTTCTATCCGCCACACCATTCAGCTGGGGTATGCCCGGTGTAAACAATTTGAGATTTAATCTCAACTTCTGATTAATAGCTCCTAATTATCCTAAGAGGTACTCACCATCACGATTAAATCGTAATGACTAGATATATTTTCCATGACGCTTCACTGTACCAGCCTTGCAATTCTTGAATTAATCAAGGAACTTAGACATGCAGTGCATCAAATAAATATATCCATTTCAAGAATAATTCATCGATTGACGAATATTCATATCCACCTCTCATCCGGACAATCTTAGGACCACATAAATCATAATGAACTAATTCCAACATATATATCTTTAGTTCTGCACCCCTTTGCCTTGAAAAAGCAATTAGTCATTTTTACTCCCAAGCAAGACTCGAAAGTCAGATAGTTTTCACTTTAGATAAACCTAAGGGTCTATCGGCTATCAACTTTTGAATCCTACTCAAGTAAAATGATCTAGTCTTAGATGCCAAATATATGTTTAGTTCATATCCGAAGGTATCTTTCTCTTACTAAGATTAGAAGATTCATTATTAATTACTATTTGTTGCATCTGTAGAATATACATGATTTAAGAGTATACAAATTGTTCACCAACGTACAATAACAGATTACAACTCTATCCTTCATTATAATGACCATGTCATTTAAATGAAATGGAGTATCCATCTATTAATGCATAGAAACTGAAATCAAATTCTTTCTATGAAAACGTACGTAAAATAATTTCTCATAATCAAACGTCTACTCATATCATTAGATAAATAGACAACTCCCACTGCAATAGCCACTACTCTTGTAGTTTTACCCATGTCATAACAATCTTATCCTCACTTAGTAATAAACATTTAGTGATTCCAGTATCTACACACTTCATGTCAGTAAATGTCATCACTAATCATGTTTTAAACAACTAGTGAATAAGATATAAAACTTGTTCACATTATGATGAAAATGGCTTTCCTTTGCCACATGTTTTGCTAGAAGTTTTCCACCATATACATCCTATTGTAATTCAGGTGGAACTTACTCAAAAACATCTAGGCAATTCATGAAGAATTAAATTGATCTAGGTTTCCCTTCAATTTATACTCCATGCTTTCCCAATTCATTCATCAAATTAAATCATGATCTTCTGCCTTTTAACTTACTCAAGTATCCGAAGAGTTACATGAGACCATCATATTTCTATGACCCTCTCATCTCTTCACTAGAGACTTTAATAGGCATCATGAGACGTCCCTTGTGAGAACACACATGTATTTTCTTAAGCAGTAAAATTCAAAACCAAGATTCGTTTCTAATCATCTAATTTGGACAAGTAAATATAATTTCTTTTAGTTAATAATATGTGAGA
This sequence comes from Pogostemon cablin, assembly GCA_023678885.1. Classification (NCBI taxonomy): domain Eukaryota; kingdom Viridiplantae; phylum Streptophyta; class Magnoliopsida; order Lamiales; family Lamiaceae; genus Pogostemon; species Pogostemon cablin. Next base: position 23,677,497 of record CM042959.1, read on the forward strand.
TAAAACCATTTGAAAATCAGAGAATCATAAATTAATTTACCGATCAAAACTTCGAATTTTATCCTTTTATATTGATTCCCTCAAAACAATATAAAAATAAAATTCACCGACATCTCAAGCACCGTGAGTCTGCAAGCCACGTTAGTGTGGACGTTTACAAACCCGAACATTTACAAGAGAAGGTTTTACCCATTAATTTCATTTGTCAACCTAACTTTATGACAAAATAATTAATAGTCCATTCCTCTTTAGCCATGCAAATAATAGCAGTGACTCTGTTGGGGAGGATACTAATTATTTACACCTAAGTGTACACCATTATTTGATCACAAGTCCACTGCGCGAGCTTGTGTGCCTTACAGTTGGAGAAGTACACACGCGCTCGGATAGCTTCCTACAATCATCAATTATAAGTTTGTACCAGTGAGCCCACATAAACTCATCCGTTAGGGAGGAAGGCCTATTGCCAACACGCAAGTTCATGTGCCACATTACAAATAATAATTATGTAATGAAGTCTGTACCAGTGATCCGTGAATAAACTCATCCGTTAGGGAGGAAGGCCTATTGCCAACACGCAAGTTTACTCACATCACTTACAAACCAATAATGGAGGCAGCGGGAATTTTTACCAATCCCCTCTCCCACTTAGTTATTTAAGACCGAGGGTTTTTACATGCATATAATATTTCAGAATAAAATATGCAACCTAGCATGCTCATACTTCCAAATATATAACAATAATTGACCAATAAAACAATTATAGCAGTTATATATAAGGAAATAAATTGCCAAAAATAAGTTGACTTGATCAACACTCCAACATACATGCATATAATATACCAAATATAATACGCAATCTAGCATGCTTCTATTTAAGGCAATAAATCATATAGAATCATGCATACATATATGACAATAATCAATTAATAAATCAATTATAACAGTTATATAACAGCGAATTCGATTGTTCGCCACCAATCACGAATGCGGACAACTGCGATGGGGATCGACCTCCCTGCAGGCTGCTGCACCACTCTGGCACCCTGCCCGATCATATTGTGAAGACTCACGCGGAACCTGATGCAGACCAGTCGAACTTGATGCAAATCCGCTCGAACCTAGTGCAGAGTCGATCGAACCTGATACAGACCAATCAAACCTGATGTGAATCCGCTCGAACCTGGTGCATCATTGATTGAACCTAATGCAGACCAACCGAACCTGATGCAAATCCGCTCGAACCTGGTGTAGCATCAATCGAACCTGACGCAGACCAATCGAACCTGATACAAATCCGCTCGAACCTGGTACAGCATCGATCGAACCTGATGTAGACCAATCGAACCTGATGCAAATCTGCTTGAACCTGGTGCAGCATCGATCGAACCTGATGTAGACCAATCGAACCTGATGCAAATCCGCTCGAACCTGGTGTAGCATCAATCGAACCTGATGCAGACCAATCGAACCTGATACAAATCCGCTCGAACCTGGTACAGCATCGATCGAACCTGATGTAGACCAATCGAACCTGATGCAAATCCGCTCGAACTGTCGCTCATCCAAGGGCCTACTTGCACGGAATCAAGTTCAGCCCAACGCGCAACATCAAACTACACCAACTGTCATTCAGGGTTCACAACTGTAAGAACCTGGGAATCCAATCTCCACCGTCCAGAATCTACGCCTGTGAGTTTTGAACATGCTGCCCAAATTACAGGTTGATCCAACGGTTAGATTTTGAGAAATAGCTCTTTTCCCTCGACTGCGCAGAACAGAATCGCCCAAAAAACTGCTTCTGTTTTCGGCATATTGCCGACTACACAAAGCACTAAATACGATCTTCACCGTTCAGAATGTACATCCACAAAATTTGAACGTGCTGGCCAAAAATCAGCCTGATCCGACGGTTGAAACTCTGGTTATTGCCTCTGCAATATCACTGCGCTGGATTTTCTCTCAATTTCTTCCTTCCATGTGAAATTGACGAACAGTTTTCGTCGAATCCTCTCACACACAACCATCAACGAACAGATATGATATAGGGTATATTTCACATAGGGATATTCATGGTTTGTGTAGTAAAACCAAAATCCTAAACATGCGATCCTAATTTCGAAAAATTAATCACATAAACCCTAGCCTAACGTGTCACGCTTCACCACGAAACCGAAGCTCTGATACCAATTGATGGCGCTTGGATTGTTTGGTTAACGTGACCCATTAGGGATTCATACGTTTCTATCACAGCGGAAGCAATAAATCATAGAAACGATTACCGTTCACCAAGGTATATTGATGAAGATTGATTCTCGCAGGCAGCCTGCGCAGTCCCACGAGAATGGCCATAACTTCCTTTTCTGATGTCGGAATTGAGTGATCTTTGCGTTCAGACAGCAGCAGTAAACTACCTTCTGATCTTTGATCATCAAATTCTAAGCACTTTACGATTTTATATAAATTTCGCAAGGCGGCAGACAGCAGCAGCAAACTACCTTCTGATCTTCTGCTGTATGTCCCAAGTCCGATCTCGACGTCGTGTGGGCGACGATCTACGAGACCTCCTCAATCTGCTCTCAACCCTCATCACACGTGAATATTCAGTTAGATTAGATTAGGGTTCCAGATAAGCTGAGGTGACTTATATATATGGGCTACAGCAGGGACCAGGAGGAGAAATTGGGTTGGGCCTCCATTGGGCTTAAGTATCCAAGCTTAGCCCAAAACTTATACTTAAGTCCAATAATAATAATATATTCCACTAAAATATTATTATTGCACTACCGTACCATTCCCAAAATTACGTTTTGGGCTCCTTCTTATTATGAGCCCGTTAGTCTCTCCATGTTTAAGATATACAATGTCCATTAATTAATTTAAGTTACTGACAACTCAATTAATTAATATCTCATCCAAGAGTAGTACCACTCAACCTCATTATCATGTCAGAATAAATTCCACCTGCAGGGTTTACATGATAATCCTTGGACATCATCAACCTATGACGGACACGGATTCCTTCTACAATCAACAGCACACCATAGAGACAGCACTATTTCCCAACTCATCGAGTTTGTTGATTTAATTACATGTAAATCTCACCCATTGATGAATCAAAGAAATACATACTGCCCTACGTGTCGAGGTTATTGTATAGGATTAAGAGCACGAACTTCCATAATAACTGAGATCAAGTTCTCCTATAAGTCAGTATAAGTCAAACGATCTCAAGCGGTCCTGCTCAATACACACAAGTGCACTAATGTGATTCTATAGCCAAGACAAGCTAATACCAAATCACACTACAACCATCCCGATAGAGAGTCCCCGTCTATCTCGGTTGTGAGCATCTGTTTATACTTTATAAGAAAACCGATAATATGATCTTCCGCGTGTTGTCGCACAACATATTATCTACAGTATAAAGTAAGTAGACTATTGCATCGAACATATGAATAAATTATAAGATGCAATCATTTGATCATATGATTCTCATTTCAAATTAATTGTTATAACATTGTTCATACAAAAAGCTAGACTTTTAGTATACAATCCAACAATGGTGTGGTATGATATGTTACACTTTATGTTTGCATTCATTCTTGTATTTTTGAGCCAAATTTTAAAATTTTTCTCATGAATTCGGTGTGATTTTGGTCCATTTTGGTGGTGTGAAAGTTGATAATCCTTTTATTTTTGATACTAATGTTGAGCTAATGATGTTTTGTGTGGTGAGCATGAATAGGGAATATTGGAAGCATTAAAATAGGCAAAGATAAGATTTGAATTTGAAATTTGGAGCAAACAGATGTGCAGACGCACAACTCGTGTCGCCAACACGGCCCTATAACAGGTGGCCATGTGGCGATTTCAATTTGCGCAACACGACCACGCCTTAGCCATGTGGCATCGCACGAGTCGTATCCAATGTAGAGACACGACCCGTGTCGCCAATACAGGCCTGTAAGGGTAAGCCGTGCTAGGTCATCAATTTACGCAACACGGCCACCTTATGGCCGTGTTACGTAGCATGACTTGTGTCGTGTCCGAAGCAGAACTTTAAAAATCCGGCTGTTGGAACACGACCAGTCATTCCTCTCTTGCACAAAAATTCCCCCATCGTGCGAATCACTTCCAAACTCCCCAATTTATCATCCAAACATCAAAAGAGTGGTAAGAGTGTGTGATTGAAAGGCGACTCTCAAGGTTTAAACTTCAATTTCTTTTCATTTGATTCAAGAACACTCAAGGTATGATCTCTTATGCCCTAGTTTTCATTTGAATGTGTAAACTTTGAAATTCATGCATGGGTTTTGAATGATAGTATGTTTGAAGCATATTTAGGATATTGAAATATGAATTTATGAGTTTACTTGTTGGATTGATTGAAATTTTGCAAGAATTAGGGTTCATAAGGAAATTGAATTTGGGGATTTTGAATGATGATTGACCTAGGGCATATGATATTTCAAATTGATTAATAAATGCTTCTATGTGATGGTATTGTGGTGAAATAGCCAATTGTTGAGGAGTTGCGCATGAGGAATGGTGAATTATTGTTGAATTGATTGTGAAATATACGAATACCACATGCTTGATGAAATGCTTAAATGAAGTTTTGAATGGAACTAAAAGCTTGTGCATGAAGCATTGTTGATATAAGTGATGCCCATTGAAATGGTGATAATTTATGAAAGAATGGAAAGAATAAGAGGTTGAACTTGATTGATTAAATCAATTTTTTATGAAATAAATTGTTATTGAAGTTGCTAGGATTAAAATATGAAAATCTTCGAGAAACATTGCTTGTTATGCTTGGATACGTGCTAGAATCAAAACTTAGTTGAATAACTAGTAAGAATTCTAAGCAATAGACATATCTTTCTTGAGTTGAAGTTGAAAGGTAATTTGAAATATGTTGTATATTGCAGATGACTGAAAGAAGAGTGAGGAAACGTAATGAAGATTTCATTATTGTTGAGACGGACATGGAATTGTCCAACCTTGATGCAAAGTTAATGATGAAGGAAATACACCCAGAGAATTTTGGAGTTGAGTTTACAGAATGGGAGAAGTATGCATTGAGGTGGGAATATATAATCCCCAGATTAGGGCAACTCGATTTCAAGATCAGGCCACTATGGAGAGTCTTGGAATAGAGGGTGATCTGAGAACCTTGTTCCGACAGGTGGAAATAGAAAAATTCTTCGACAAGAGACCTCCCACTTACCGCCATCTGACAACCGAGTTTATGAGCACCATAGAGGTTCAAAAGGATAGGAACAAGTTTCCTATATCAATCACGTTTTAATTAAATAATCAAATGTGGGAGAAGGTTCCGGTGAATGAGATAATTAGGTTCTTTGGATGTCCAATTATGAGAGGTCATCAAAGATTTCTACCAGGAGGGGGTTTTAATCAACAAAACTGGAGGAGAAAGTTGGTTGACGATGGAACAGAACCTGAGGAGTACATTCCAAGCTCTTCAAAGGGGACAGCTATAAGAAACCCATTCATGAGGTATCTTGAGAAGATTGTTTCAAATACAATTCTGGGGAGATTTGAAAGCGGAGCTGTTGGAGAAAAACAGTTGTACATCATGTACAGTATATATCAGGAGTTTAGAGTAAACATTGCAGCTCACTTCATTCAGCATGTTGAGAGAGTGGCGAAAAGAGAAAACACTCGAGGAATTATGATTGGAGGAATGGTGACCATGGTTGCTCAGATTTGGGCATCGACCTTAGAGGTATGCCACACATGATGGTTAGTGAGGGACTCACACACACACAACTCATAAGGATGGAGTTCTTATCATTCATAGGAAATATGTATTGCTTAAGGCAAGATAAAGGAGCTCCATTTCCTCTCCCTGCTCCTGAGCTTACCACAGTGCGCGGACAAAGAAAGAAACAAAATTTAGCAATGGCAAGTCAGAAACACTCTGTAGTTGTGAGAGCCTTCTACAGGCAGAATAGAGAAGGAGTAGAAGCAGTGCTCCAGAAGATAAGAGTAGAAGAGAATCCAGAGCTACGAGATCTGAGAGCTGAGCCAGAGAACATGGAGATAGGAGATGAAGATGAACAACCAAATCAAGTGGAATTTGAAGAGCATGCACCAGAGCCTCCAGTATTTGAGAAAGAAGAAGATGAAGCCCAAGAGGAGGAGTTTCAGCATCAACAACAGTTTATGGGACCTGGAGTGGGGATTGCAAGGTGGAACTTTTTAGAAGATGAAGTCAGGGAGATTAGGGAGACTCAGCAATCACACGGGGATCAGATGAGAGAGTTTCGAGAGGAACAACAGAGACAGAGTGCGATGATGAGGGAGATCCATGAGGGACAGCGGAGGAGAGATTATAATGATGAGCAAGCGCGTGTCCATTCGAATAACATGGAGGAGATGCTCACAATGATGTTCAATTTCCAGTTCTCGAGGTCACCTCGTGCCTACACTCCTTGGGTAGCATATCAAAGAACACCACCCCCTCCACCGGAAAATTGAAAGGAGTACTTTTAGTGCTCGACACTTCTTTAGCTCATTTTTAATTAATTTAGGGTATTATGGATTTGATGTTTCATTTGTTGTTTTGGGATTTTTTTAATTTCTCTATTTAGAATTTCTTTTCAATTAAGGAGGAGATGAGATGTTTTTTATCTTGATTATGGATGGGTAAATTTTGTGTTTTATTTCTTTATGTGGTGAATTTTGTTCTTGTGTGTCATGTTTGCTTTGTTTAGTGTTTGTTGTGCCCTTTTGTTTTGTGTGTTTTCTTATTTTTGTCTTGGTATGTTTGGTGGTTTGTTTAGGGATGTCGTGAGTAATTTTGAATGTGAAATGATGATATATTGTGGTGATAAGTGATGACAAGTTATGATTAAGAATCTCTACACTTTCAAATTATGACATATTTTATTTAACTTGTTCACTTTTTAGATGAATGTGGTGTAATAAGTTTCTCAAGGTCCAATGCATAAGTTTGTGAGAATTTGAGCCTCAACCATGCATACATGGTATTTCTTCATGAGTGGATCGATTGAGTGTTGATAAGCTAAAATATGCTCAAGGACTAGAGGAATGAATCCGATTTGTGGAGATTAGTGAAATGATCTAAGGCCATTCTTGTTATCTAATTATCATTGCCATATATTTCTCTACCATGAACATCATCTCTAGTCAACCACTTTGAGCCTTTAAGCCTGCTTATTGTGATATAAGCACACTACAAGCCTTAATTACCCACTTAAGCCTTACATATGTACCCTTTTGTGTGAGTAATTGAGGAGATAGTAGCTAGAAAAGATTGATTATGCAAAACAAGAAAGGAAATGGTAAATAAGTAAGAAAAATAATGAAAAGAGCAAAAGCAAGAGTGAACATGCAACCTCAAAACAAGAAAAATGAGCAAAGCAACAACAAAAGGCTCAAGAAAATAAAAATCCAAAGAAGGAAGCATGCATTAAAAGAAGCTCAATTCAAGGAAAGTTGATGGATAGTGCCTATGATTAAATAAGAAAAGAAAGGAAGAAAGAAATAGTTAAGGAATGGAAGAAAGTAGTTACCTCTTCGATTACTTATACATGATGAGTCAATCTTATCTAAATTCTCCCTACCATACCAAAGAGTCTATCATTGCATCCTTAATTAAAGACTTTTTTGATCACGAATGGAAACTTTGGTGGTTTGTGAATGTAGTCCACGAGCAAGCTTATAGCGAATCGAGCCAATCGGTTAATGAGTGATGATTTACTCTACTTTAAAGAGTGTGAATGACATTTATAACCTATGTGAGGCTTGAACTAAGAAGGGACTATATTACACTTTTATTCTCTTAAGATTGAACTTGTTAATTTTTTACGTTATGAGTTTAATGTTGTAGGATAACTTAGCATAAATTGTAATTCTTATTGCTATTAATGTGTTATTGCTATGTTCATTTAGCCTTTGCCTAGGTGAAAATCACTCCTTTTAGTTTATCATTTTCGTTGTGCGAGGACGTACAACACCTTAAGTTTGGGGTGTGATGAGTGACATTTTCACTTAAATTTTAGTGTCTTTTTACATATGTTTTCGTTTATTTTTATCAGTATTCATGTGCTTTTTGGTGGAGTTGTGTGTTTTTATAAAACTGAGTGTGAATGAACTAAATCATATGTATAACAGGTGAAAAAGGAGCAAAAAATGGAGATAGAAGATGAAACGAAGAAGAAGAAACAGGGTAGCAGCAACACGGCTACCCGTGTCAGGCGTACGCGTCGTGTCGCAGCACATGCCCCAGGTCGCCAACACGGGCCTATAAGTAGAAGCCGTGCGGGGACATCAATTCATCCAACACGGCCACTCACTGGCTGTGCGTCAGCACACGACTCGTGTACCATCTTGAGTGAAGGTTGACCGATAAACCCTGACACGACTCGACTCGTGCTGCAACACACGAGTCGTGTCGGTGCCAGAACAGGATATTTTTCACACATCTTCTAGAAGGTCTCCAAGGGGTATATATATTCAACATTTCGAAGGAGAGAATCAGAAATTTAGCTGCTCACACACCTCACATAACAATTCCTTCATTTTACACCATATCCTTCATCAAATTCATCCGTCTAATCACTCCATCATCATCTCACCATAAAGTCTCTATCAAAATCAAGTGAAGAAGCCAGGAAGAGTGGGTTATCACCAAAGGAAGAAAGGAGATTCAATTAGATCCAATTTAAGGGAGTTTTCATTATAATTTTATGTTAATCCTATAGTTTACCATGATTTGTAAGGTTTCTAATGTCTATGTTAAGGATCTTATGAGGATTGTAGACTAATCTCCCTTGTGAGGTTGGCAACATGAAAGTTGGATAATTTGTGGATCTATGTAATTAAATTCATATGTTGATTGAGATATTTGATTTTCTATCATTGATGCTTAATATCTTGATATCATTGATGCTTAATATCTTGAGATCTATGATGTTTTGTGTGTTTGATTGTTCTAAATATATGATTAGATTGAGAGATCAATTATATGCTTAGGATAGTTGAGTGAATTATTTCATCTAACACCTCATGTTCATTATAAATTGTAAAGAGATTGAGAAATCCTTTAAGATTTAGAACCCATTGATAGAACATGTTATCACTAAGATTGAGAAGTCAATTAATTATGTGAAGGCTCTTTAATTGAACTTAGTACCTAGTTGGAATAGTTTAATTGAGAACCAACCTTTAAGCTCTTTTGAGATTGTAAAAATGATCTACATCCTATACATTTTGAGAGGAAGTGTAGGTGATATATGTGTTGGCCCTTAATCTTAACCTTGATACATATGAATTTAATGCATGAATCCTTGAATTACCACTTCATTAGTGTTGTTAATCTCACTTTTACTCAATTTAGAAAACCACTCATCTTTTACTATTTTATTTGCTACCATTACTTGCTTTAGTAATTGTTATTTACTTGTGTTTCAAAAACCAATCATTGATGTTTAGTCTCTATAAAATTGCGATAAACGTGATCTCGCTTAAGTTCTAGCATCGACCTCCATGTGGTTTGATAAATTCTTGAATTGGTCAACCCAACTATAAGTTATGGCTAATCATGCATCAACCCTCCACTTGAGATATTTGTCATGAGATTCCAGAGCATCAACTATGCGAATGAACAAATCTTTTCGCATCCTAAAATGTCGTCGAAATATATCACTACTCCATATTGGATCATCAGAGAAGTAATCTTTGACAAGTTGAGCATGTGTACCTTCACGATCACGGACCACATATCTTCTTCTTTTAGATCTACTTGAAGATCTTTCTGCAAGTTGAAGCAACATTTATTATTGTTGGAGTATTTGGAAGAATATTTGATCGTCTGAGTTAGTTGGGATCGGCAGACATTTTAAAAACTTAAAATTTAGAGTAGCTGAAGCAAGATATGGAATGTTGTGCAAATTATGAAGGCTCAACTCTAATATATATGTATCAAAGTTCGCAATGGCTAGTTTGTAACGGCTACTTTGCAATGGCTAGTTTGTAATGGCTACTTTGCAACGACTAGTTTGTAACGGCTATTTGCAATGGCTAGTTTGTAACGGTTAGTGCTTAATAACTATTTAAAATGACTGATTTAACATAACTTCATAAAAATTGCATTACATTTCATTAAAAAACAAGATTACATTCGAAAATAAGACATCTTACTTAAAAACAATATATAAAAACTACAATTGATTACATAAAAGATATGAAATACAACTTATAAAGGAAATTTTTAGGTAACACTTACATGCCCTATCGTTTCTTAATTATCTCACACATGTGGTTATGTTCGTAAAGTTATTCAGGTGTCATTCATGTAGTATCTCTTGTGAGTATATCATACTCCTTTGTTTTGTTGAGAAATCTCATCTCTTCTATTTTTTATTGGAAATAGTTTTCCCATCATTCATACTTTGATTGATGGTATCTTTCCATCTCTTCATACTCATTATTAGATTTTCCTTTGGCATTTCTTTTTGCCGCCCTTTCCCCGATTGGACAAACACGATCTTCAATATCATCTTCATTATTTGATGATGATATATATGCCCCTGCAGAGGAAATTTTGGTCTATTTTTTTCTGCAGTGATCACGGTCTCGTTGATTACGCCATTTGGGACTCATACGTAATATATTCCACATCCCCATATGTTTGAAAGCTCTATTATTATGAGTGCTTGACCACAATTTTAGCACTTCCACCAGTATATCAGCATCACTGTGACCACTTTTTCAAATCTTTGTTTGATTGGTATAGAGCCCATTAAACGTATTGACTTCTCTTTGAACTATGTAATAATGCGTCTTCAAAGCTTCACACAGTCTACGTGGAGTGTTGGCAGGTCGATTTTTGTTGTACTCTTCCGTGATCCATATTCACATTTGATCAAGCTTTTGTGAATTTTCAATAATAGGATCTTCACTCACATTCACGCAACATTGTGCAAGAAGCTCATTTTCTGCAGCTGTGTATCTTGAAGCATATGCTGATTTTGTAGGCGGTGAAAAATCTGCTTCAACATCAAAATTTGTATCAAGATCAAGATTAATTTTCTCAATCCCTGGTGGAGACGAAAGTGGAGGAAAAGGAGAAGCTTGCCCAGAAGACGGAGTTTCACACTCTTTATCATTGTTTTTTTCTTCTATACTAGTCTTTCTTGACGAGTTTGAGAAATTTTCAACTGAATTTGGACGTGAAAAACCAAATTATGAGGGTGACATGAATAGATATTAACAATATTCAGGCGGATACATGAAATAAGGAGCTCCGGAAGCACCCATTGGAGCACCCATTGGATTTATTTGGAGATTTGAGTAGATTGGAAAATGTGGGGGGTTAATATTTGGATTTATTGGACGAAAGTTTGGATTCAAATTGGAATTAAACCAATTCATCCAAGAATTTTCATCCATTGTTAATATTTTTCTTGCTACAAAATTTTGAGAATGTGTTAATTTGAGAATGGTGTAAAAAATTATCACTTATACATCTATTTATAGAAGTATATATATAGAAAAAAATTACAAAATTCTCATGCCCATTAAAAAGATTCTGACATTTTGTATGCCCGTTAAAAAAATTTCCATGCCCGCTAAAATTTGAACGTTAAAAAAATTCTGACATTTTTTGCAACCATTCAAAAAAAATATATTAAAGCTTCATCTATTTTACGAAAATTGAACATATATGCATGGATGACCGTTAAAAACAGTAAATACCATGATCAAAACATTTAATAATGGGTGGGGCCTACAAACCCACCACTTGCATTTAGACACACGCGCGTGTACATTCCACATTTTTTTTCTCCATGATTTTGGCACACACGGTTGTGATTAAACCTTTAAGCTCTTTTGAGATTGTGAAAATGATCTACATCCTATACATTTCGAGAGGAAGTGTAGGTGATATATGTGTTGGCTCTTAATCTTAACCTTGATACATATAAATTTAATGCATGAATCCTTGAATTACCACTTCATTAGTGTTGTTAATCTCACTTTTACTCAACTTGGAAAACCACTCATCTTTTACTATTTTATTTCCTACCATTACTTGCTTTAGTAATTGTTATTTACTTGTATTTCAAAAACAAATCATTGATGTTTAGTCTCTATAAAATTGCGATAAACGTGATCTCGCTTAAGTTCTAGCATCGACCTCCCTGTGGTTTGATAAATTCTTGAATTGGTCAACCCAACTACAAGTTATGGCTAATCATGCATCAACCCTCCACTTGAAATATTCGTCCGAATGAACAAATCTTTTCGCATCCTAAAATATCGTCGAAATATATCACTACTCCATATTGGATCATCGGAGAAGTAATCTTTGACAAGTTGAGCATGTGTACCTTCATGATCGCGGACCACATATCTTCTTCTTTTATATCTACTTGAAGAGCTTTCTGCAAGTTGAAGCAACATTTATTGTTGTTGGAGTATTTGGAAGAACATTTGATCGTCTGAGTCATATCCAGAAAAATCATCGTCTTCATTATCAATAGAATTATTGTAGTTGGGATCAGCAGACATTTTAAAAACTTAAAATTTAGAGTAGCTGAAGCAAGATATGGAATGCTGTGCAAATTATGAAGGCTCAACTCCAATATATATGTATCAAAGTTCGCAATGGCTAGTTTGTAACGGCTACTTTGAAATGGCTAGTTTGTAATGGCTACTTTGCAATGGCTAGTTTGTAACGGCTATTTGCAATGGCTAGTTTGTAACGGTTTGTGCTTAACAACTATTTAAAATGACTAATTTAACATAACTTCATAAAAATTGCATTACATTTTATTAAAAAACAAGATTACATTCGAAAATAAGACATCTTACTTAAACAACAATAAATAAAAACTACAATTGATTACATAAAAGATATGAAATACAACTAATAAAGGAAATTTTTAGGTAACACTTACATGCCCTATCATTTCTTAATTATCTCACACATGTGGTTATGTGCGCAAAGTTATTCAGGTGTCATTCATGTAGTATTTCTTGTGAGTATATCATACTCCTTTGTTTTGTTGAGAAATCTCATCTCTTCTATTTTTTATTGGAAATAGTTTTTCCATCATTCATACTTTGATTGATGGTATCTTTCCATCTCTTCATACTCATTATTAGATTTTTCTTTGGCCTTTCTTTTTTCCGCCCTTTGCCCGATTGGACAAACACGATCTTCAATATCATCTTCATTATTTGATGATGAAGTATATGCCCCTGCAGAGGAAATTTTGGTCTATTTTTTTTTGCAGTGATCACGGTCTCGTTGATTACGCCATTTGGGACTCATACGTAATATATTCCACATCCCCATATGTTTGAAAGCTCTATTATTGTGAGTGCTTGACCACAATTTTAGCACCTCCACTAGTATATCAGCATCACTGTGACCACTTTTTCAAATCTCTGTTTGATTGGTATAGAGCCCATTAAACGTATTGACTTCTCTTTGAACTATGTAATAATGCGTCTTCAAAGCTTCACACAGTCTACGTGGAGTGTTGGTAGGTCGATTTTTGTTGTACTCTTCCGTGATCCATATTCACATTTGATCAAGCTTTTGTGAATTTTCAATAATAGGATCTTCACTCACATTCACCCAACATCGTGCAAGAAGCTCATTTTCTGCAGCTGTGTATCTTGAAGCATATGCTGATTTTGTAGGCGGTGAAAAATCTGCTTCAACATCAAAATTTGTATCAAGATCAAGATTAATTTTCTCAATCCCTGGTGGAGACGAATGTGGAGGAAAAGGAGAAGCTTGCCCAGAAGACGGAGTTTCACACTCTTTATCATTGCTTTTTTCTTCTATACTAGTCTTTCTTGACGAGTTTGAGAAATTTTCAACTGAATTTGGACGTGAAAAACCAAATTATGAGGGTGACATGAATAGATATTAACAATATTTAGTCGGATACATGAAATAAGGAGCTCCGGAAGCACCCATTGGAGCACCCATTGGATTTATTTGGAGATTTGAGTGGATTGGAAAATGTGGGGGGTTAATATTTGGATTTATTGGACGAAAGTTTAGATTCAAATTGGAATTAAACCAATTCATCCAAGAATTTTCATCCATTGTTAATATTTTCTTGCTACAAAATTTTGAGAATGTGTTAATTTGAGAATGGTGTAAAAAAATTATCACTTATACATCTATTTATAGAAGTATATATATAGAAAAAAATTACAAAAACTCTCATGCCCATTAAAAAGATTCTGACATTTTGTATGCCCGTTAAAAAAATTTCCATGTCCGTTAAAATTTGAACGTTAAAAAAATTTTGACATTTTTTGCAACCATTCAAAAAAAAATATTAAATCTTCATCTATTTTACGAAAATTGAACATATATGCATGGATGACCGTTAAAAACAGTAAATACCATGATCAAAATATTTAATAATGGGTGGGGCCTATAAACCCACCACTTGCATTTAGACACACGCGCGTGTACATTCCACATTTTTTTTCTACATGATTTTGGCACACACGGTTGTTCTTTGAGAATGGGTAAGAAATTTACTTTATTTAATTTTCTTGGGTACAAATAAATGTACCCAATCCTCTCTCTCCAATTTTTTGTACCATAAAGCAACAATGGTAATTATACTTGCCATAGATACAATTTTTTTTTCCACCTCAGATTTGTACCTGCCATTTGAAATGGCCTGAAAAGAGAGAGTGTGATGAATGAGAATTCAATGCAGATGGGATGCATTAAAAAAAGTAACAACCAATCACATTTTCTTCCATTTTTTAAGTCGAATAAATTTTAAAATGTATAATAATTTTTCATTTCAAATTTGATTTTAATGAATAATATATTAAATTAATTAGCTTTTAAAAGTTTTTTATTCAATACCCATATGGCATATATTTAATTAAAGTTCATAAATAAATCCAGCAAACGTATTTTAATTTATATAAAATGGAGAAATAAAATATTAATTAAATGGTGATGTTGCCATATTAATAATTCCTACACTAAAATTGCTTCAGTCCTAATGGCAGTAAATCTTTATGAAAGTATTATTTAACTGCAAAAAAAATATTAAAGAAAAAAAAAAATATATATATATATATATATATATATATATATATATATATATATATATATATATATATATGACCGGGAGCAAAGAAATTTACAGACAAAAAATATTAATGAGACATGAGGTGGCAGAAAAGCCTATAGAGTTGGTGGAATCGGGAGAGTCCAAGAGAGCCTCCATCTACAACTGTGGAAAGTGGAGTCGAGAGAGTCAAGAGAACCTCTATAAATTATCAATAAATTTTTTCTCTATATTAAAGAGAAAAAGATATGGCAAAAAATAATTTAATTGGTGATATGACACATAAATATTAAGAAAGAAAGACGGGAGATATATCTCGGGTGGCTTTTACAAATAAAATGAGAAAGAGAGACTCTCTTGTAAGATGGATTTTTGTGAGACGGTCGCGAGGCGGGTTGACCCATTATCAAAGTATGCTTATCATATATGTAAAGTATGTCAATAATGAATCATATTATAGCATCCTAAAATCATACTTTAATTCATCATACATCTACTTTACAAAACATACTTTAACAACTATTAAACACATTTTATCTATATAATATACATACTTTAACACGTTTCACAAATGGTCTCACATAAATAGCGTCTCACAAGAGACTTTGTCAATGAGAAAAGATTGGAGATGTGGCAAGAAATAATTTAATTTATGATATATGACACATAAATAAATGAGAAAAGTTTGGAGATATGGTAAGAAAATTTATGATATATAACATGAAATAAATGAGAAAAGATTGTAGATATGGAAAAAAAATAATTTAATTTGTGATATATTTAAAGATCTATAGATTGTATTATTGAACTTTATATAAAATTTTGAATGATATATTGTATTATTAATTTATTAATATATAAAAAAACAAAGTCTCTTGTGAGACACTACTTATATGAGATCGTTTGTGAGACGTGTTAAAGTATGCTTATTATATAGATATAATATATTTAATGGTTGTTAAATTATGTTTTGTAAAGTATGATGAATGCTGAATTAAAGTATGATTTTAGAATATTATAATTTGATTCATTATTGACATACTTTAATTAAAAATAAGCATACTTTACATATATGATAAACATACTTTAATAATGGGTCAACCCGTCTCACAAGAAAGTCTCTCAAAAAAATTATGTGGAGGGAGTTTCTAAGTTCATATATACTTTATTAACAAAGTATCCACAAGTATATATATTATTAAACTAATGTAAAATTATTGTATAAAATTATTGAATTTCACAAGTATATTATTTACAATGTTATATATTTAGGAGTAATAAAAAATATTGAACTTTTATATCATGGACATTTCGTGGTAATGTGGACTTTGCATAATTGATAATTTAATTTATTTTGATATATATATATATATATATATATATATATATATATATATATATATATATATATATATATATATATATATATAATTATTATTTTTTAAATGTATATAGAAGAAAAGACAAAATAGATAGTCTTGAAATAGGAAAAAATCACTAATTTGATTTTAATAAATTTCAAAATAATAAGAAAAAAATGAAAATTTAATTTAAAAAAAAATAAATAAACAAAATGTGTTGATTTTCAAAGTGTAATATACAGATGGTACTCAAGATGGAAGAAATATAAGTGATATGTTAAATTAATTAATATGAAAATCACTCCTATTATTTACCAGATAATTTTTACATGCTCCCTTAATGTTTGATAAAATAATTCTTTTTTTTTCAAAACATAAAAAGAAGGTTTTTTAAAATAGCTATCACTCTCTCTATAAAACGTTATCACTTTCGCTATAAAATATTATCACTTTTTATTTATGTTATAAATTGTTCATGAAATAGTATTATCACTTTTTATTAATTTATTATCACTTTCCTATATAAACGTTATCACTTTCTGACCGTCTCACGTAAGCCTTATGTGAGATGGTCTCACACAAGCATTTACCTAAAAAGAAATATGTATAATAAAAAGTACTAATAACCACGTAAGCCTTAGGTGAGATGGTCTCACACAAGTCTTTGCCTAAAAAGAAATATATAAGATAGGCAAAAGCTCCTGCCTCCGGGGACACGGAGGGATACTCCATGTCCCCAAGTGAACACAACCATCCCCTCCAATCTTATTTAAACCTATGTATTGCTAAGGTTTTAAATTGCAAAGGGGTACGAAAATTACAAAAGCACACGGAATGTGCTCCATGCGCCCGGATGCACAGGAGTCTCACTCATAATAAAAAGTACTAATAACATTTTGTATTAAAAGTTACATATGTGTAAAAAAAATATTTAAAAAAAAACTTTATACTCCCTCTGTCCCAACCTCAACTTCACACTTTCCGTTTTAGTCCGTCCCAAATTCAACTTCACACTTCCATAAAAGGAAAAAGTAACAAACTAATATCCCTCTAACATACTTTAATTTCAAATTTGCCATCACCTTTTTAACACACATAAAATACTTTATCATTTATTTATTATCCAAAAATATCATACTACCCTCAAAAGTAAGTCAAAAAGTGACTTTTCTTAAACTCCGTATCTACAGTAAACGTGAACTTGAATTTGGGACGGATGGAGTATTTATGTATGACTAAAAGCACTGCATCTATATGGATTGATATTTCCACATTATTTAGTTAGTTTCATTTATATATCTATATCCATGGACGCATAAATAAATGTTTATATAATGTATATCAATATCTATAAAAACAGAATAGTGTTGTGCAGGAGAAGTTGTCGCAAAAAAAATTTTAAGTTACATTGATAAAGTGAAAGATAGAAACATAGGCATAGGGTGGTTGCAGACAATAGGTTATGTATATCAATAAAATAAGGCATCTACAAGAAGATATGTTTGACTATATATATTAAACGGGTTTATTTGTGTAAGTGTGTATCTCAATAAAAGTGAGCCTTCTGCGAGAAGATAAATTTATCTATATATATATTTTAGGGTAGGAAGCAAAGAAATTGACAAAAAATATTAAAGAGAGTGAGAAGATAAATTTATCTATATATATATTTTAGGGTAGGAAGCAAAGAAATTGACAAAAAATATTAAAGAGAGTGAAGAGCAAGCGGCGTTGGAACTCCCAATTGGCAGAGGTGAGGGCCAAGGTGTGTGGCCGACATGCGAGGATCTACGGTGTATTATTAGAGTTGTGGCGGTGTGGTGATGTTAACATTGCCGACGAACGGTGATGTTAGTAGCCGAGAAGGAAAAGGATTTTGCAAAATAATGGATAAGTGGAAATGAAAAGATAACGATTGGGAAGTGTAGCCGAGAAGAAAATGAATTTTGTAAGATCAACGTGAATTGTCAAATATTTTAGCAAATAGAAAATATCAATTATAAATTGTTAATGATATCTTTATAAAAAAATAAATAAAGATTAAAAAATATTATAGTGAAAATATTTTTATAACTATCAATCATTAATTGATGAAAATTAATGAAATAGGTTTTTTCTAATTTTCTATAATTTTTATAGACTTAAAGATATAATTAAGTACTATATATATTGTATTATTTAAATTTCAAAAGAATATATACAAAATTTATCAATAAAACATTTGAAATATAGTGATTTGGTTAATGTTCAATATTTATGCTATAAAAAAATTTGAAACATAATAATTACGTGAATTCACTGTTATTTTTTCTTATAAATAAAATAATTAAAATATAGTAATTATGTGAATCATTGTATAGAGGAAATATATTTATTAAAAAAACATATATTAATTGAAACATGGTGAATTCGTTGCAAAGGGTGAGGAAATAAAATAATACTTGGTCAATAAATTTAATACTCCATTTTGAGTATCGTTGAATTTGGTCTTATGATTATGATTCTTATTTTATATAATGAATATTTATTTGATTTGATAAATTTATAATTATATATGCTATTTAAAAAAAAAAATTCAATAATAATTTATATATATAATATTAAATTTTGAAATTTTTGTTTTTAATGTATTAGCTTAATTTTATGTGGTAAGATTTATTTACTAAATAATTACTATTATAATATACATCCTTATTTCATTTCGCTTGATGATATCTAGATTTTTTTTTTTAATTTTTATTTGTAAATAGAGGAAGTATATAATTTATTTAAATTTTTATTGATAAATATATATTTTCTTGAAATTTATATGGTTGAAAATTTTTAATGGTACCTTAATTTTTTTTTTGTATTTATATATTTTTTTTGGATTAACATTATTGTGATAAATATTTCATACTTATATCAATTTCTATTTTTAATTTAATTTTTAATTTAAATTATTATTTTCAAATGTAATTTTTAATTTTTACGAACTTTCATTTTCACCGTGGAGTTAAATGATTATTTTGTCCCATAATTATTTAAAATTTTTGATTTTATTCCAAAAAAGATATTTGTATCTATTTTGTCCCATAATTATGAGTTTTCTTTCAATTTTGTCCAATTTTTGCTGGAACCCCCAATTTTCACCGGATATTGGTCACGTGCGTTGCACGTGACTGATGAATTTGGGGGTTCCGGCGAAAATCTAGGATTTCGGCGAAAATTGAGTAAAATTAAAAGAAAACTCATAGTTATGGAACAAAATCGATACAAATATCTTTTTTGGGACAAAATTTAAAGTTTAAAAAGTTATGGGACAAAAAAAAATTTACATCTTGGGTTAATTCCTAAAAAATTCACCACCTTATTGGGGATTTTCAAATCTATCACGACCTTCTATTTTTTTCAATTCAATACACGATCTATTTAATATTTTCAATTCTTTCATGAACTTTTATTTTTGTCAATTTAATACGCGATTTATTTATTATTTTCAATTCTATCACAACTTTTATTTTTTGCTATTTGATACACCACTTATTTTATTTTTTCAATTCAATTAAATTCATTATTATTATTATTATTATTATTATTATAAAAGTAGAACTATATACTTATTAATTAATGAAATTAATACTCCATCCAATTTTTTTTTAGATTAAAGTAGTTACTAATTAATTTCCTTTGCCATAAAATTTTAATTTTCAATAAATAATTTTATTTATATTATATTTTTATTAGAGTTGGGGATTTACTATATAATAATAGTGATAAGTTCGAACAAAAGTAATAATAATAATAATAAGAGAATTTTATTCGTTATGGTCAAAAATAATTTTACATAAAGGTTGACCAACTAAGATAATTTTTTAATCGAATGTTAATTTACTATATCAATGATACAGAAAAAAATCTTATAAAATAAATGATCGACTTGTGTATTTTTTTAATTTTTAAATAACTTTTATTATTAATAATAATAACACTATAATAATAATAGTAATGAATTTAATTGAATTTAAAATATAAAATAAGTGGGGTACGAAATTGCAAAAATAAAAGTTGTTATAGAATTAAAAATATTAAATAGATTGCGTATTGAATTGACAAAAATAAAAGGTCGTGATAAAATTGAAAATATTAAATAGATTGTGTATTGAATTGACAAAAATAAAAGGTCGTGATAGATTTAAAAATTCTCAATAAGGTGGTGAATTTTTTAGGAATTAACCCAAGAGTTAAAAAATTTTTTGTCCCATAACTTTTTAAACTTTAAATTTTGTCCCAAAAAAGATATTTGTATCGATTTTGTCCCATAAGTATGGCTTTATGGTAGAATGACGTTTGGTTATTATGATGATTATTCATATTCGCTAAATGCTTGTTCTTCTAGCAATGCAAATGTGCATGATGATGTTCGGCATGCTAGATTAGGTCATATTAGGCAAGATAGGATGAATAGACTTATTGGAGGATTGTTGAATCTTTCTTCTAAAGTCGAATTATCCAAATGCGAACACTGTCTTGCTGACAAAATGACTAGAGAACCTTTTGGTAAACCTATTAAGTCTGAATCTTCATTAGAAGTAATCAATTCCTATATGTGTGATCCTGTAAATGTGAGAGCATGACTGGAGCTCACTATTTCATTACGTTCATTGATGATTATTCACGTTTTGGATATGTCTATTTAATATCTCATAAGTCTGAAGCATTGGATTGTTTTAGACGATACTTGAGAGAAGTTGAAAATCAAAAAGATAAATCTATCAAAGTTTTAAGAACTGATAGAGGACGTGAATATCTATCAGAACAATTCAAGGAATTTTATAATGAAAAGGGTATAATCCGACAATTAACTGTTCCTTATACACCTCAACAAAATGGTGTTGTTGAAAGAAGGAATATGACTTTGTTGGAGATGGTTATATCCATGATGGCATAAGCTAATCTACTGATCTCTTTTTGGGGAGATGTGTTGCTTACGACAGCTTATGTGCTTAATCGTGTTCCTTCTAAGTCAGTTGCTTCGACTCCATATGAACTTTGGACGGGTAGAAAACTTGACTTGAGTAACCTTAGAGCTTAGGGATCAGCAGCTTACGTACATGATTTATCGAGTCAGTATGGAAAGTTGGGTCCTAGAGGCAAAAAATGTATCTTCATAACATACTGCGAATATTTTAAGGGTTACGTGTTCATAGGAGATCAGGATAGGAGCTTAACTGAGATAAAATCACGTAATGCTCATTTTCTGGAAACTGAATTTTCTAGTAGATAGGGCATCAGGGATGCTGAACCTATTTTCGAGGTAGTAGAAAACCAATACCTATAAGATCAAAGTGGGAGTAGTTTAGCTGATGGTATGGATCTTGATATATATACGTCGATTGAGGATCAGGCGATTCTCAATGAGAGCATTTTGTCTATAGAAGACCATCAACAGCTATCTCGGAAAAGTTCTAGGAAACATGTGCCCAAAAGACATTATGATATTGATGGACATGCCTTATTTGTTTCACCGAAAAATGGAGATGTTTCTCCTATTGATGAGGAAGAGCCCAAAAATGCTAGAGAAGCTCTGACTTGTCCAACAAATGAGAAATGGATGAAAGCGATGAAAGAGGCGATGAAGTCTATGAAGTCAAATCAAGTCTGGGAACTTGTAGATCTTCCGAAGGGACGTAAGGCAATTGGAAATAAATGAATTCTCAAAATCAAGAGAAAGGCTCAATAGAGAGGTATAAAGCTTGTCTGGTTGAAAAAGGTTATACTCAACAAGAGGGTATTGACTATGAATGAACTTTTTCACCTGTAGTGAGGTTTGCCTCAATTCGTCTACTGTTGGCTATAATAGCTAGTATGGATTTAGAGTTACACCAAATAGAAGTTATGACCACATTTCTCAATGAAGAATTAGAAGAAGAAATTTACATGCAACAACATGTAGGATTTATTCTTCGACGTCAAGAGGATAAAGTTTGTAGATTGAAGAAGTCAATCTACGGACTTAAACAATCCTCTAGACAGTGGTATTTGAGGTTTCACACTATGATCATCTCATATAACTTTGTTATGATAAACGAATACCACTGTATTTAAATTAAATAGTCCAATGGTTGTTTGTGATTCTATCCTTGTATGTGTATGGCATACTATATCTTAAAACCATAAAAGGATGGTTATCTTCGAATTTCGAAATGAAAGATATGGGTGAAGTTGAGTATATACTTGGTGTGAAGATCCATAAGGATCATTCAAGAAATTATTGGGTTTGTCTCAAGAGACTTACATCAAAAAAATTTTGAACGATTCAAGATGGACTCCTGCAAACCTATAGATACTCCTATTGTGAAAGGCGAATCATTGAGTCAAAAAATATTTCCCAAGACTCAAGATGAAAAGAATGAAATGGCCAGAGTACCATATGCTAATGTGATTAACTGCAGATTATTCTCTCTTTTATCAAGGGAATAACAGTACACTGAATGGGTATACAGACGCTGACTGGAGTGATGATTTAGATGAACATAAATCAACTTCTGGTTATGTCTTCTTGCTCAATAGTGGAGCAATCTCATGGTGTAGTAAGAAACAAACATGAATAGTACTATCCACTATGGAAGCCAAGTTTGTAGCATGTGCATCTACAGTTCAAGAGGCTATTTGGTTGGGAAGATTCATGAAATATTTGGAGGTCTCAAACACTCCAGTGGGAGCTGTTTTTATTAATTGTAATAATCAAACAGCTATTGCTTACACAAAAGACCTCAAATATCATGGAAAAACCAAACACATTGGCATGAAATTCAACTTTGTTAGAGATATTGTAGACAAGAAGAAAGTGATTCTTAGTTACATTTCTACTCGTTTGATGTTAGCAGATCTTTTTACCAAACTAATTCCTAGAGATGTATACGTAGTACATGTAAAGAGATTGGGTTTGCAAAGAATTTGAAATGATGTATTGAATATATTTGTGTATGTTAATGGAATAGTTAATGGCTTAACTATACATACATGTTTTATAAATTATATGTGATGGTTCAAATATAATGGTATGTCGGCAAGTTATGTTTGACTCTCTCATACGAGCAATTGCCTCTGGCTAAGTGGGAGCGCAGAGATGAGATTACGATAATTAATATAATTGGGATAGATTTCACCATTAATCTGATCCAATTTGTTGTAAAGCTAAATCGACGGAGATCCTATACGTTGGAGGAACGATATCTGGGTTAAGTGTATGGGACACACTTGAACTTTGATTTACACGATGTCCAAATTAAATGAAATACGACATATGCTTTCTTGGAAGGAAGTTAAAGACATTGTAACATGTGTTTAGGAAAACGACATGTGCTAAGTTGACCCTAACAGGATTGAGAAAATTATCCCTATTTTCTCAAAAGTATGAGTTATTATCTATTGGTTACACTTATGACTTTCTACTATATTCTAAGTCTTTACTTTGGTGTTGCTACTTTAGCATGTTACCAAAAGAGAGATGGTTAATAACGGCAATGCCGTACATGTATAGGAAAACAGCTACAGTGGGAGACTATAGATACTTAGTGAGATGAGAAGAACGTCTTAATTTAACATATACTATTGTGATTAATTGACTAGTCAATCAAGTAGGGTATTGATTATGAATACATAGTTTTATCAAAAAGATTGAATATGCTCTGATAAGTTCAGGGATTGAAAAGAGATTTGTCAACGTATGTTAAATATTCAAGAGTTCTGGGGTATAGTGAGCTTGTTGAGTTTCATTGATAAACTAGTTGAGTTGCTATATATCTCTAACAAGTGTATATGTATTAAAACTTATATCTCATGGGTCACACGATGTATTAATCTGTGCAAGAATATGATTCATGAAGAAAATGAGTCAGGCGACTTTTGACTTCATATGTGAGTGGGGGATGTAAATAATAATTAATATTATTTAATTATTATATTCCATATATGAATGTGGATAAGAGAGAGAGAGAGAGGAGGAGTTAATGAAACAGTTTATTAACTCATGTCTCCTTGGAAATAAAGTCTACTGTGTGGAGGCAGTTTTATGTAAGGCACACGCTAGACGCGATAGGCTGGCAAAACGCATAACACAAGAATACAGAATGCGAAAGTGTTTCTCTCTCTCGTGTTTTCTCTTCCGATTTCACTATAGTTCTTCATATTCCACATATTAGTACCATATCGTGGAATACAATCTTTAGCCCCGTATTGTATGATTTGATCCAGAGATCACAGTATATCCTATGAGTACCTATCGGTTCATACGTATTCTTCCGCTGCAACATAATCAAACGGTGAGAGGTAAGAGATTTCTCCCTAAGCACTTTCAGGATTTGTACTCTTATGAACGTGAGTTTTTCAACAGAGGTGAACCAAATACTGAAATCATAGCCGGTGGAGTCAGATCCATTAGTCAGTGATTTGGATCCTTTCTTCATTTTCTTCAAAAATTTGGGTGCGTGAAAAAAAATTGAGTGAATTTTAGTACAAGGTTACAATTGTCTTTTCATTCTTAAATTTTCAAATAATCGGGTGCCCTCAGCATTATTTCGGGTGGCAATAGCGCCGACCTTAATTTAATTAATGAAAGTGATTTGTCAATAAAACTTGAAAAATTATCCAAGTGACTAATTGCGTTGCCAGCTAATTATAGTTCTGCAATTTCTATTAAGGTGGCTGGATTAGAGTGGCCAACACCAAAGAACGAAGTGATAATATTTAAGGGAAAGTTTTGTGAAATTTTCATATAGATTATTTTACACTTTGTAATTAGTTGTCACTTTTTTTATTAAAAATAGGGAGAATTTTAAAAATACCCAATTCTCAAAGTTTAAAATTAATACCACCACTTTTTCTCTTTCTTATGAATAGAAAATTTTCTGGACTTAATACCCTTGTGTCAGTAACCTTGTCGGCTACTATTATGGTGGCCTACACGGTTGCCAGCATGGCATCCTAGTCACCATTCATTTAAACTCAATTTTTGACATTTTTCTTTTCCTCAAAATAGGCATAGTCTATTACGATCATATCAGGCCCAACATGCTTCCGTATATTAATTAAACAATATTAATCTCGTAATTAACCTACTTGAAATAGTAATAGTACCTTTTTCCCGTCGATCTATTGGGTATCCAGGAGGTTTTACAGCTGCTCCTCACAGCCAACCATGCCCCCCGCAGTGTGATGGTTCAATCTCGATCCTTCAGTGGACCTCAGCACAACCCTGGTTCATTTCCTACACCGGGTATATAAGATGCTACTACTGTTTCTTGTCGGAAAGTATGGAGATTAAGGTTGTAGAAAAATTGAAGGTCACATGCGGGCAGTAGCCTATGAGTATTTATTTATTAAATGAAAATATTTATTGCACACTCATAATATTTGAACAAGAGGAGAAGACTCCTCTAGCTACCTATTGTATCTGAAATAGCAACACTCATATAAGAAAAAAAACTACTACAATGTTTATTGGGAGAGAAAACAGAGGAGAATGGTTCATGCTTTCTTTTTCCTCAAGCTCACTTATTTATAGAGTCTTATGCACATGAAATTCGGATTTTAGGTCCTCTTAATTTTTTGTGATGTCATCACTTACGTCATTATTCATATGTCAGCGCTTATGTCATTTTTCTTTGGATTCCAACTTCTAGCTGGCTGGTCCCCTTCTCTTCATTGGATGCCCTTATCTGGTCTATCCTTCTTTTGGCTTTTCACATAGATCACATGGCTCCTTACTCTTTTGAAAAAGTCATCCGACTCTTGCTTATTTTAAGAGTTGTTTGTCTCCTTTGGTGTCTAAAGGGTTCTCTGGCACTTGGGAGTTTTGAAGAGATTTTACCCTCTTCTTTCCTCGTGTCTCATTTTTTGCTGTAGGGGGTCCGACAATTCTTACCCTTCTTATGCCCAACCTTACTCTTTTTCCAAACTCAGGTTCTGTTTGGGTCGAGTAGCTTGTGGATATTTGTTTGTCCATTGCCCAAAGTGAGCCATGTTACAATATTTCCGATGAGTTTGTTTACTCACTGACAGCTTGTTCCTCCAAAAAAGTTCTCATTTTTCTTCGAATGCCTTTTCGGCAAACACTGTCTTTTTTCCTGTTAAAGTGCTTAACAGAAATGACCTATTCATAGTCTTGTGCTCGAATTTGAATGGGAACTTCACCTGGTCCATTGCTTGAATGTAGACATACAAACTCTTCGCTCTTCACGTAGAGATTTGTTACTCGGAATAGGTAGAAGTCAAGACTAGTTCCTTTCCAAAAGACTTCTTGATTCTATTTGATGTTTCAACATCGGGTCTTCTTAGCTTGATAAAATGAAAGGCCTCATGATTACCTTTTCCGACTGGTTCTGGAACCGCACTAGTGTAGTAAAGTTCCAATACATCTCCTCTGAAAAAAGTCGTATTGTTTTCCCATGCCTTCAAAACTGATTTTCCTAGCCTGTCTGGTAGTTTTGAAAGCTTTGGGAATATTTGTGCAACAGTATATATTAAGGCTAACGCCCTAAAATCATACCACTACTTTACATCCTTCGGACTTGAGCCCTCTCTCATCCAACTCGGGGGTATTCCCCTGATACATCTATCCGGCATTTCACCGGATGGATTCCTTGTCTTGTATTTAATTTTTCCCAGCTAGCTTGGTATCCCTGCCAATGAGAAAAATTAGATATGTTAATACCAGTCTTAGTAGTGATCGTTGTAGGCCTAAGACTGATCTCTTCCTCTTTAATTCCAGAGGTGCTGGGTTGACTCGACGATTCTAAATGTGACTCCAGAGCCTCGATTTTTCCTTGGACCAGTTCTTCCTTTGGAAGTTCCGATCCAGGACTCGTGCTAAGGGTACTTGAATCACTTGCTCCGGGTTTAGAGCCCCGTTCTCAAATACTCTCCTTCTGTAAATTGCTATCAACAGCCTGGAGAAGTGGCTCTCGTATTTTCTCGAATAGACCCGCATTATTGCGAATACAGTCTCGTATACAATTAGACACTTTGGCCCGATCAATCTCTTTTACTTTTTCGGCAAGCCCAGCATTGAGCACCAGATTCTTGAATTCCCTTTTGAGAAACTCAAGGTTGTCCATCAAGTGCCTTGAAGCGATCAGGATGGAGTCTATCTCACCTCCCTCCATCTCTCATCACAAAATCTGCCAAAATATTTTCAACAGATTTAATAATGATAATATTAAAATCATAATATTGACATTCAACTTGCCATCTTAAAAGTCTAGCCTTTTCTGGTATTTTATTTTTTAGAAAGGCCTTGACACTCGTGTTTTCAATTTTAAGGATGAATTTCTTCGTAAGAAGAAATAACGGCTATTTTTGAATGCCTTTCGTAATGCGAAGAACTCTTTCTCATTAATGTGCTTTGCTTAATTCTCCGCAAAGAATCCACTACAATATCTGCATGGCACTTCTCCTTCGAATGTGGACTTCGTAAGAACTACTGCCCACCAATGGTCACTTGCATCTGTATATAGCACTATTCTTATCCTCGTCGTTTGGAATGGCTAACTTTGGGAGTTTCTTACAAACATCCTTTAATTGTTTAACAATCTCTCGGTGTGATTCCTCCCATTTAAATTCAGCATGTTTATTTAATAGTGAACTGAACAACTTTCTGTATTGCGCTAGATTGTTGATGAACATTCCAACGAAGTTGAGAACTCCTAGGAAGCTCTGGAGTTATTTCTTGGCCTTGAGATCTTCAGAAAATCCTTGAACTTTCTCTACAATGTGTGGTTGTTGAATTTCCCGATTCATCAATCTCGACTCAAAGAAACTCAATCTGTCTTGTTGTTATCACTGCCTTCTTTTCAGAAAGCATCAATCCTTCCTTGTGACATACTTCCGAAAATACTTCCAGATGTGCCAAATGCTCCTTCATGTTCTTTGAGGCTATGAGGATATCATCCACATAAACAAACATGAATGAGAAATAATCTTTAAAAATATTATCAATCTTTCTTTGATATATTAGGGTTCGTTCACCAAGCCATAGACATGACATTCCAGATATAATGTCCTTGTGGTGTGGAGAAGGCTGTAAATTTCTTACTTCCTTCTCTATCATAATCTGGTAAACCCCAGATTGCAATTAAACTTTGAGAATACAATTGTATTCTTGATACAGTTAACCAAGTGCTCTCTACTTAGTATGTAGTATCCGTCGAACTCCAAGATGTTGTTAATCTCTTTGTAGTTGATCAAAAGTCTCGGCTTTCAGCGCTTGATTTCTCCATGATTTCGAACTAGAAATCCTGGACTACTGTATGGGGATACTCCTGGTGATATCAACTTAAGGTCCAGATATTCCTTAAGTATTTGCTGTATATCCTTTCAATCCTCTTGGTTCATTAAGATAGGCTTATATCTCACGAATTCATGCTCTTTTCTTTCTTTCACTTTAGTGAGGCTTTGAGCTCGTTTTTATCCCACCAGCCTAGAGAATCTTCGTTGAAGTTCCTCTGTATCTTCTTTTTGACGACCTTCAAAGATGTTTGTTCTTGGATTGTGGCGTCTCTCTGTATGCTATCTCCCAAAGCAAGTGAGCAGGTGGATTGTTTTCTTCTTTAGTTTTTCCATCTTCCATCCTCTAGTCTCGATTCTCATCTGAAGGACTGCTTCTCCATATTTCCTTCGATCGTTCATCTTTGGTTGACTAAGTTTTCCTTAATTATCACCTCCGATCTTAATTTCTGCTTGTCTGATTCCTATTTTAAGGATTAACACCCTTTGAGAGAAATCTCTACCTAGTACGATTGGCAAATCTTCGCCTGAGCGTACAGAAAAGGCTCCTTCCTTCGCTGTACAGATACTGGATCTTGAATAAATGTATGCCGCAAAATACTCCATATCGTGCTCCTTATATATAATCACGATGGTAATATATATCGAGAATGGACTTGCAGCCATAGATAGATCAGAGCTTATAAAGAACCACTTCTAGTAAACTTTATATCTTTTTCCTTTAACCGTGAACTCCATTCATCTTGTAGTTATTCCCAAGGTTTGTGCTCCTCGAGAAACTCCAATACCAGCACCAATTTTTCTGGGAATCTTCCTGCAATTCATTCGATTATCAGCTCAAGATCTCCAAGTTTGAGTTGTCCTTGATATCTCCTAGTTGTTAGCTGTTGAAGATAATACAGGACATCACAAGGAATAAAATTTTCCTTTTTGGTAATATCAAATATTACTTCGACACCTCTCCATCCCTCTAGGCATTTTAGTTTACCTTTTGTTGTGAACTTTTCTTGCTCTTAGATTACCTCCACGATTGGTTTCTTCCCCATCTTTCACTGATCATTCTATCTTCCTGAAAAGAAATCCTCATTTGCTCGAATTTGAGGCTGTCTTGCCTACTCCAGACTGGCTTGTCCTTGATTTGCAAATCCATGTTATGGATTGGCGGTAACTCCATTATTTCTGGCCTGGTTACGCATGTTAGATTGTATACTAAAAGTCTGACTTTTGTATGAAACAATATTTTAACAATTTATTTGAAATGAGAATCATATGATCAAATGTCTTACATATTATAATTTATTTATATGTTTGTGCAAAAGTCCATTTACTTTATACTGTAGATAATATGTTGTGCGACAACACGCGGAAGATTATATTATCTGTTTCCTTATAAAGTATAAACAGATGCTCACAACCGAGATAGATGGGGACTATCTATCAGGATGATTGTAGTGTGATTTGGTATTAGTTTATCTTCACTATAGAATCACATTAGTGCACTTAGTGTGTATTGAGCAGGACTGCTTGAGATTGTTCGACTTATACTGTCTATATAGGAGAACTTGATCTCAGTTATTAAGGATGTTCGTGCTCTTAATCCCTATATAATAACCTCGACACGTAAGGTAGTATGTATTTCTTTGATTCATCAATGGGTGAGATTTACATGTATTAAATCAACAAACTCGATAAGTTGGGAAGTAGTGTTGTCTCTATGTTGTGCTGTTGATTGTAGAAGGAATCCGTGTCCTATTTAGGTTGATGATGTCCCCTTGAAGAGCTCATAAGGTTTATCATATAAATCTTGCAAGTGAATTAATTACGGCATGATAATAAGGTTTAGTGGTACTACTCTCGGATGAGATATTAATTAATTTGAGTTGTCAGTAACTTAATTAATTAATGGACACTGTATATCTTACACATGGGGAGTCTGTCAGGCTCATAATAAGAAGGAGCCCATAACGTAATTATGGGATTGGAGCGGCAGTGCTGTAATAATATTTTAGTGGACTATATTATTATTATTGGACTTAAATATAAGCTTTGGGTTAAGCTTGGATACTTAAGCCCAATGGAATCCCAACTCTAATTTCTCCTCCTGGTCCCTGCTGTAGCCCATATATAAGTTATCTCAGCTTCCTGGAACCCTTACTCTGCGCCATTTTCGACGTGAAAGAGAGGAGAGAAAGCAGATTGAGAAGATCCTGAAGATCGTCGCCCACACGACATCAGGATTGAAATTGAGGAATACAGTAGAAGATCAAGAGGTTGTTCTCTGCAGCTGTACTTCAACAACATACCCTGGTGAAAGGTAATGTAAATTTTGAATACTTATTGCTTCCGCTGATTAAGTTTGCATGGAACCCTAACGGTTCACGCTAACCAAACGATCGAAGGCCAACAGCAGATTCAACCCTTTCAAACACTTTTGGTATCTCAATATACTCGTTCATTTGGAATAATTCCGAATGATGAGTATTGGATAGAGCATATGAGATACTCTACGTGATAGAGTACGATCGGTTCCCTTCTTTCATCAACTCTTTATTCTTGAAATCCTGATGAAGGGTGAGTACTCTACTAAAATCTTTATTCGCCAGATTATAAGCAATCCTTGGGTAGATGTAGGAAGCCCCCTTGCTTGCGTACAGGTTTCTTGATATTTCTCCCAGGCATATCTCTCTCGTATTCTTGATCCTCTTATCAAAGATTGATAAACCGATTGGTGTATCGATGCCTTCTTTGAATGTTACTTTGATGAGGATCTGAATAGCTCCGATATGGATCCAAGACATGGTCTTAGCAACTTCTCTCTGGAATTTACTGAGATCCTTCTTGATCTAATCAACAGGAACTAGTTGCATTTCCATTACATTTCTTATGAGCTCCATGGGGATGGAAATTTTCCCTTCGGTCACCTTGTATATAATGTTGTGCTTTTTTCTTTTGAAGCTGAGGAACTACTCTAATCGTCCCACGGTGAATCTGTCGTATAAATCGAGTCTTGGGTCCTCTTTCATGATTTTTATAAGAGTCTTATGAGAGATGGATGTCTAGGAAAAGAATTCATACATGTCCTCTTGCATCTCCTGTTTGAAGTTTTCTTCTTCACTCCGACTCATCTTCAGAGGAGTCATCTTGACTGAAGAACTCTTCTTCATAGATTCTCTCATATGAGGGTATATCTTCAAACTGATATATATATGTACCAGATCTTGGAAGTAAATAGCTTTCTCTACTTCTGGAGTGGTTTTGAACAGTAGTACTCCCCGTTTCTAGTTCTCCGGGCAATCTGCTGAGATATGTCATCTTGCTCCACACGTGTAGCAATTACAATCCTTAAATCTTTCATTGGCTCACGTGAGTGCTCTTCAAAATATCTTTTTGGTGGAAGTTCTTCTGGTACTCTTCTGGTTTGACCTTGAGGATGAGGCTTGACTTCTTAAACTCCATCTTGATGGTCCAGACCTTTTCCATGATTTATAGCTTCGAGCTTTTTGTTTGGACCAAAAGGATCTTGGTCTTCTGGACCTCCATCCTTCACTTCTTTGAGTGTAAGGATGACTTTTCTTCATTCTTTTCTGCTTTTTTGGGTTTCTTCCAATGAGGGTTGGAAGATCATTGTTCTCGCAGCATAATGGTACCATGTCTTGATGACTATTATAGATGGGCTTGTATTGATAGGTGGACTAGAGTACATTGTCCTGTTAGATATTTTGAGTTCACGTCATCAAATGCAGCAGAGAGTTATAACTTAGCAATTCTATAGGCTCGTAAATTGTCAATTTTTATGTTGTTAGAGGTTGCTCAGACCACGACTGAGAAGTGGTTTTTAAAACAAAGGTCAGAGGCTGATAAAGTCACCATGGTCTTATGCAGTAGAATGCATAAAAAATTAGCTAATCTCTTGCATGTGGAAAGGAAATACTCACTATCTAGCATTACAGAACATAAATACATGGTATACCAAGATCAAAATAATTAGATTGTTCACATTGAACACAAAACATGCTCTTGCAGGGAGTTCTAGTGTGAGCTCATTCTTTGTGTCCATGCACTTAAGTCTATCGAGTGAGTACCCAATACGAAAAGCTTCAATTTAATTGTTGTCTTCATTAACACGCATATATAGGTGCTTGTCCATCATTGTTATTGAATATGTGTTCTTTGTTGCAGTAACGCAGGTTTGGCCTACAGTTCGTTTCTTATGACATATTATTATCGTGACACCATCGTCGGTGTGTGGTCTGATGTGGTCATGCCCATTCTACACTCAAATAAGTGGATCATACCAAAAGAGGTGAGTTCTTTGTATGTCATAAAAACACTTCCACATTCACAAGTAGGCTGGCCCCGCCATTCAAGATTCTTTTCAGTCATTGAGAGGTCAACAAAAAGGTAAGGAAATGCTCGGTTTGCAACGGTGCAGGTCACACACGTAGAACGTGCCCTGACTTACGTGTCAGGAACCCACAACAACACTAATTCACCTGTGTATCCTTTAATTTTTTTGAACTATTATGTTTCGATTATTAAGCTATCTATATTTGGAGTAATTTGAATTACTTAACTATCCTTTATTTTAGACAAATGCTTAATTAAAATGTGTACGAGTAGCACAATTGACTGAATTAACCTTGGAATGTCCCCTTTTATTCTCTCAATCCATTGCCCGATTTAAAATGACTTAATTTGGTCATCTTACATTACAGTTGTAGCTTAAATTGCCAGGATTGAATGTTTAAAAAACTGCTTCAATTGCCCGAATAGGTGGAATATTATTTTAATATTATCAATCAATGCCTGAATAAAAGGTTTGTCATTTTGATTTATGTCAACCATTAGTCGATTATAATTATGTCAAAAATCAGTCATTTTTCCTAATGCTAATTTGGGTCAAATTGACCGATTTCAAAAGGCCCAGTTCAATAATTCATATTATTACCATTTTAAATTGCCCAATTTTGTATATCCACTCCATTTGAAAATAATTATTTGGAATAATCTATATATGTTATCATGAAATGTAAATTATTTGACAATTCTGTTCAAATTAAAAAAAGGGTACATACATTCAGTTCGAGCTTTCACTTCTGTCATTGTAAATAGATATATACTCCCTTCGTCTTATTTCAATCTTTACATATTTCTAATTTGAGCGTCTCATTTCAATCTTTATATTTTCCTTTTTGGTAAATGAGACTCATACAAATTAATTATTTCTCTCTCCGTGGGCCCACACACCACACTAATACACCTACCCACTTTATATTAAAATATCATTTCTCTCACTTTATTACATATTAAAATACTATATTACTTAATCTATGTGCAAAAAACAAATGTAAAGTTTGAAACGGGACAAAGAGAATATAAATATACACATATATGTATGTATTAAAGTAAAAGATTCTTCAATGTTTGCCTGATTTACACTACAAGAAAATGGCTCAATAATAACATAAAAATTATGACAGGAGGAAAATCCTCTCATTAAAGCTATTTTTCTATGATAATAAAATAACATATAAAAATTTTAATGAGAGAGTTAATATTCCTCTCTTTAATATCATAAAATTCTCTCATTAAAATGTTAAAAGAAGGTGCCTCTCATTAAAAAGAGCCAATCTACATAAAGACTCCTGCCTAGGGCAATCTACTTAATCGCCGTCGTTTGATTAATCGATAGCAGCCCGGTCTGCTTATCTCTTTGCCGGTGTGCAACCTTGCGACGCACCTCCAGCCGTTGCCTTCGCCTTATGTGAATTGCAGATTCAATCCCGTGGCCTCGCCCCCTGCCTATTGGATGCTACTGGTGTCCTATTGTCTGCCGGAGACCCCTATCGGATTCTCCTCTGTTCTGGGTTCGATTATGGATTCTACTTCTGTTGACATTAGTATAATTATTATTCTTATACGTTAAATGCGATATTATTAGAATTCTTATTAAGTGAATCTGCAAAGTTTATACGTTAAATGCGATACTATTAGAATTCATATTGAGTGAATTATATGCTATGTTCTAGGTTGGGTTACTGGTTTTCTTAATTCTCTGGTCCTATTCGTATCTGTTATTTGCATTTTGTAATTTGTAATCAACTATTGGTGTTACTTTGAATTTTTAGCCAGTGCTACTCTTTGTCATCAACATCCTTCTTGTCGGAGAGTGTTTAGTTTATTTGTTTGTAATGTATTTTTTGTGATTTTTTATTCTGCTACCAAATTATTGTTGATTTATGATTCTAAGATTTCAGATTTACAATCTAAATTAAGTCTGTATTAGATTCTTAAGGTGGATTTGGTGAGTAAAGAGTTGATATCATAAAGTGATGAACAAGGATGAATTTATTTGCTTTGTTATGATCAGGTTCATGCTTCCAAGCACTTTAGCATTTGTGATTATTGAGGCTACGCTCTATTTTCGTTTCTTAAAATGAATTTGAGACAATTTAGAGATTGACAAAGTTGTATGTCCATGATTTATCACTTGTACGATTAATTGCATTTTGTTTTGTTTTGCTTTTTATAACATCCTTAATAATTACTTTTTTGTTATTTTCAATAAATGGTTTGTTTCATTGATATTGTTTGACATTGTTGCTAAGTTGAGAAGAAGAGGTGTCTTGTAAAAAAGAAGCCATATCTAGATCCATTCTTGTACCACTTTAGACGTTATTCAAGAGCGAAGGAGATAAATTGTATGGATTCATGATATTGCACGAGTAGGCCATTTTCTCCATCAGGTCAGAATCAATTTAATTTTTTTTCTTAACAAGGCTTTTAGATATGTTTAGGGTTGAGTTTGGAACATATCGGTTTAGGGAAGGAGATCGTGATATTATCACTATAAGACAACAATCTTATGAGGTAACTTGGTGTTAGTGGTGACTCTAGCAAAGAAGACTACTTCTAGTTTGCAAATTGATGATACCTATTCTATTTTAATTTTTTTTATAATATCTTCATGTTTAGTTTCTTGTTTTAAATGATATTTTTTTTTTATGCTTAGTTTTTAAAATTTTGCAATCTTTCTTTAGGAATTTGGTAATTTGTCCTTCTCTATTGAAGTTTACTTTCTTCAAATGAGGTACATGTAAGGTTTCAGTTTATTAAAGAATGTTGTAATTCCTTATTCAAGGTTGCTAGATGATCCACTATTTAATTTGGCAACCATTATTGCAATGTTAACATGATGATTATCAGAAATAATAATCTCTATTGACATAGTTTAAACTTTTGTTTCTCTTTTTTCTTTATTTGCCATGCAGGTTTCAAATCATTATGAGGTAGTACCCCCAATACTATTAGAACTTGGCAAGGTATGTGACAATACTCCATAATTAAAGCTAAGGAAGTCTAATTTCAAACTATATGCCAAAGGATAGTTTAGTGTTGAAGATGTCTTAGTCTGATAATATCTCAACTCCTGAATGACAAAACCTTAACGCTAAACACATTGAATGAGAAGCCTTAGCTATTGCATCTGTTGATGGCTGTAATGGTGAGAAAGTTGTGGTGTTTCCTACTTGAGTCTATAAATTTTGTTTATTAAATTCCTTTTGGAATTTACTTTTACTGATAGATACTTTTCATTTTAGTTTATTTCCCAATAACAAATACCACTCAGATTTTATTTCCCGTTTTCTCCATCTTCCAATATTTCTAGGAAAACTTCTCTTTTTATGTTTTTAAGGCAAAATCTACACTTAGAAAAAGGATCGACCACCTGTATTATCCTATTTAAGTTGGTTAAGTGGAGTAGATTTGCACCGATAATGTTATGGATACCAAATAATAAGAAAGAAGCTTTCACTGCTTTGATTTTTATTCTGTTAAATGAAATGTGTAAAATTTATGAGCCTTTTCTGTGATGCAGGCTATTTTCTTAGGAGTTTTAGGTATTATTTACTTTTATATTTTTAGGGAGATTAACTCCTAACCTCCCTAGTTCTCTGTTTTGCGTATATTTATGTTGAGTGCTTTAACTCTGTTATGATGAATGCTTTACTTATTAACTTTTTCATGATTGATACTCTTTTGTTCTACTTAACTATGATTCTTTTTGTTAGATTGTATACTTAAAGCCTAACTTTTATATTAAACAATGTTTTAACAATTTTATTTGAAATAAGAATCATTTGATCAAATGTTTTGCATATTATAAATTGTTTATTTATATGTTTGTGCAAAAGTCCATTTACTGTATACTGTAGATAATATGTTGTGCGCCAATACGCAGAAGATCATATTATCGATTTCCTTATAAAGTATAAACAAATGCTCACAACCGAGATAGACGGAGACTATCTATCGGTATGGTTGTAGTGTGGTTTGGTGTTAGTTTGTCTTAACTATAGAATCACATTAGTGCACCATGTGTGTATTGAGCAGGACCGCTTGAGATCGTTCGACTTATAATGTCTATATAGAAGAACATGATCTCAGTTATTATGGATGTTCATGTTCTTAATCACTATACAATAACCTCGCCACGTAAGGTAGTATATATTTCTTTGATTTATTAATGGGTAAGTTTTACATGTATTAAATCAACAAACTCGTTGAGTTGAGAAATAGTATTGTCTCTATGGTGTGTTGTTGATTGTAGAAAGAATCCATGTCCGACATAGGTTGATGATGTCCTCTTGAGGAGCTCATAAGGTTTATTATGTAAATCTTGCAAGTAAATTAATTCCGGCATGATAATAAGGTCGAGTTGTACTACTCTCGGATGAGATATTAATTAATGGAGTTGTCAGTAACTTAATTAATTAATAGATATTGTATATCTTAAACATGGGGAGACTGTCGGGCTCATAATAAGAAGGTGCCCAAAACATAATTTTGGGATTGGAAAGGCAGTGCAGTAATAATATTTTAGTGGACTATATTATTATTATTGGACTTAAGTATAAGCTTTAGGCTAAGCTTGGATACTTAAGCCCAATGGAGGCCCAATCCAATTTCTCCTCCTGGTCCCTGATGTAGCCCAATAAATAAGTCATCTCAACTTCTGGAAATACACAATCCTACGCCGTTTTTGACGTGAGAAAAGGAGAGAAGCAGATTGAGATAATCCTGTAGATTGTTGCCCACACAACATCAGGATTCGACTTGGGTCATACAGCAGAAGATCGAGAGGTAGTTCTTTGCATCGATTCATCCTCTACATCAACCCTGAAGAAAGGTAAGCTTTTATTTTGCTTCTGCTATAATTGTTTACTTGAATTTCTAACGGATCACGCTGAGCCAAAAGATCCAATAGCCAACACTTTTATTGTAGTGTTACTTAATTTGAGTCGCATATTTCCTATAATATGCAAACCACGTTTCCCTTGGAGCAATCCACTCTAAAAGCCCTTAATTAATGACCAAAGATTTGAGTATTCTATGCGTCAATATAATTTTCTGATGGAGCTGTTATTTACATGTTGTGTAACAACTTAAAAACGTGCCTCATTACTATTGAAAGCAGTACTGATATTGCAGGCATATGGTGGTGGTGCTCCTTTGACTAAAAAAAATCATAAAATTTTCCATGAATGAAAATAAAGACACAACTTTGAGTGAGCTCCACACCTGTTTGGTGAATCTGAACCTTCAAGCATATGGTTATGGTGCTCCTCATGTTTTAGTTCCTTTATCATTCGTATGGATTAGTATAACTAGTAGCTTTCAATGCTGACATCAGTTTCTCCAATGGCAGCTCCTTATTTATCAAGGTATTTCATGATTTACCTCATTTAATGTGGTTAATTGGTTGTTAATTGAAGAAGAGATGGATTAAGCATAAGGGTCAACAATATCTGGCTGTAATTCTTATAAGATTTAGTAGTGAAAAGATTTGATGCACATGCTAATTGATCTTGTGGTCATTGGACTTTGTCACAGGTTTGAAACCATTGAGACATAGTTATATCAACACAAGCAATTAGAGGCATACTAATCCTTTCTTAATCTTCTCTGCTGCATGAATGATGTTATGCATACACTGCCACTTGTATTCACAAGGCTTTATGTTTTGTTTGTGACTTTTCAGTTTATGACTTGTATATCTAAAATTATTGATATAGCGGATGGCAAAATAGATAATTTAAGTAGTATCTTCTTAGCTTAGATACGTTTCTTATAAAATTAATTGTTTTGATCTAGAATAAAGAATATGATTAGACTTTACATTGCACTTGAAAAGATTAAGAGTTATAAGCTGTCCTTTCTAGCAACTATTGCATAGGATGCAAAAGATTCTATTAAAGAGGAAACCTGATTGAGGTATTGTTTATCGTGTTAACTAATGAGCTGAAATGTTATAATGGGAATGAACACTTTTTTTATGGTTGAAGGAGTAATGTGAAGATTTATTGAAGATATATATTTTTAATAGAGTTGTTGAAATATTACTGTAAGGAATATTTTGTTTTTATTTTTTTTACTAACATGCTCTTAAAATTCTTGTAGGTGGTCTATAAAAATATCAAGCAAGAGAACTTTGAAAGATGGAGTGGCTATTGTAGATTTTGCTTAATCCTTTTTGTACTCTTTATAGAGACTTAATAGAATGTGCACATAAACAAGTTGTATCTTTTACATTAGGGGTGAGTATTCGGTCGGTTCAGTCGGTTTTCGTGTAATTTTGGGCCAAACCAAACAAACCAAATTTCTATATCCACTCACCAAAACTGAACTGTTTTTTAAAATTACTGAACCAGCCGAACCAAAATTATTAATTCGGTTTTTTCAATTTTTTTATAATTTAATTTTTCACGTCCTTGTGTAGACATCTCTGTTTAAAAAAAACTAAAATCAGAAAATGCAAATAAAACTACTTACAGTATATACAACTTCAAGATGTTGCTTGAAACAGTAACAATCGAAACTTTTAAAACCCTAATTTAGAAAAGATGTTGCTTGAAACAACAGTAGAGAGTATAAAATGCAAAGTAATTGAAGAAAATACTGAGAAAACTAAATAATCTTTCAAATTTCTACGAATTAAAGATGCAGGGGTCAACAGTTGGAACTATTGTGCCGTCTTGAGTCTTGATGTGCTGATGATGGAAAATATCTTTCATGTAGCCATGGGGATTGAGGTGCTAGATTGTGGGATGAAGAATGGGGGAGAGGGGATTGAGGAGAGAGGTGATTAATGGGGGATAGTGGATTGTGGAATGAAGAATGGAGAGCAGACTGTGGACTTGGAGTTGGAGGCATCGCTTCTTATCTAGGGTTTCCATAATGAAGGATTGAAGGAGTTATGTTAGTAACGGGTGTTGCTAATGACAGTTACTCTTTATTTAAATAAATGATAAATCTATATAATATTTATTTATTTTAATAAAATATTGGTTTTTTCGGTTTACTTGGTTTTTAATTCCCTAAATCGAACCAAAACCGAATGCCAGTTTTCTTATATTTACATAACCGAAATTGATTTTTTTAGAAAATTGAGCCAAATTAACCGAAATTCAACGGTTCGGTTCGGAAAATCAGTTTTATCGAATTTCTGCTCACCCCTATTTGACATATCATTGATGTGAAACACAAATATATTGAGTGTAATTTATTGATTAATTTTATATTTAAAGAAATGCGTCTGAAAATTATTTGTAATTATTTTAAATTTTGTTTATAATTATTGAAAACTAAATGTATAATGATGGAACATATAATGAGAGGTAAATCATATTTATAATGACAGGAATTTATGATCATGGTTATTGATATTTAATGATAGGAAAATCCTATCATTAAAGGAATCATGGCCATAATGAGAGGGTGTGTTCCTGCCATTAATAACCTTTATCTAGAGAGGCTATTATGATAGGATGATAACAGGAATATTCCTGTAATTATAAGTTTTTTTATGACAGTGTTTAAGCCTTTAGTGACAGGATTTCCTTTCATTATAGGCTATTTATCTTGTAGTGTTATGTCATTTGACAATTCTGTCAATTTTACTTCCTCCATCCCACAATACCCTTCACACTTTTTACATTTGGACATCCCACAATACCCTTTACACCCTTTTTTTGGCAAAATATAATTACCAATATATTCCTCACCTACCCAACAATTACAAAATTTCCATATCCATTAACATCCCTAATTTAACTGAATTTATGATTAGGGTCCTCTAAATTACACGATTTAACAAATCTAATCTACATTATTTGGGCCAAAAGCATTTAGACCACATATCATCTCCTCATTTCACTCTTCTTTCTCTCTCGTCTCTACGCCGTGAAGAAACCCTAGCCCCTTTTCTTACGCCGCTCAATCCTTCAATCAAAATCCTTGCAACGTGAACAACAATCCTAGCACTTTCTCCCACTTCTATTTCACTCGATCTAACATTTTTCTTGTAATAGCGATGTTCCTAAACCCACTATGTTCCATCCATCTTCTCTTCAACCAGATAATGCTTCTGAGGTTGAAATCGTAGATTTATGGTCGGGATTTGAGTATTTTTGTAGCGAAATGGAGATTGGGATTGACTCCATGCCCTCGGTGGTCAAGGGACACGATTTCATAATTGAGGTTGCCGGATCCACCTTCGACACGGTGGTTCCCAACTCCTTACAAATGGATTCAGTGGTCGATCTCCCATCTTTTGAAAGAAAGTTTGTCTGGGCAGCTTGGGAGACTCTCTATTTCCCGAGTCTAAGGAGTTGAGGACTACGGCGTGGAGGGTGAGTCCCTATCAATCTCCGTCATTTCTGGGTAGCTTCTATTATTTTGGTTCAGTCAACTCAGTCCCATTGGTATGTATGTCCTTAAAATATAAGTAAACTCAAGTGTTTTAATGTTAAATAAGCAATAGTTCAGCATATGTGTGCTTTTGTTAAAAATTTGTCAGTATTCAAATGATGTTCATGTTATCATGTTTATCGAATTGAGTTGGAAACATGATTTTGATTATGAGGGGTTTGATTTAAGTAATTTAATTTGAATTGAGTTGGAAAATAATTTTGATCCTGAGGGATTTGATTTAAGTAATTTAATTTTATGGGTGCAGTGAGGTAGAAAGGAGCTGACATTAGATATCGAAGAAACAAAGAAAATAATTTTATTGTTGTTTATGTAATTTTATTGTATTTCTGTAAT
Source organism: Pogostemon cablin (assembly GCA_023678885.1). NCBI lineage: Eukaryota > Viridiplantae > Streptophyta > Magnoliopsida > Lamiales > Lamiaceae > Pogostemon > Pogostemon cablin. The sequence goes on from CM042959.1 coordinate 23,719,351, forward strand.
TTTTTTAAGTTACAGTTTTTTTATGGAATTTCAAAAGAATTTTAAAATTTCTAGGATTTTTTATTTATTTTTCGGTGGATTATGATTTGGATTAACTTTAATGATAAAATTAATTCAAACCCTATACCTAGCTGCATGGACAGTTTTACCCCTCAAAAAGTGAGTTGAAATAGTTAAAAAATAATTTTTCTTAAATAACGTGGAACAACAAACGTGAAGTGTATTACAGGACGGAAGAGTAATACATTACTTTTAAAAGAAGGTAAATACATTGAATTCGGGTTTCACTTCTATCATTGTTAAAAAAATTATAATAGTAAAAGACCCATTCTGTTAATGTCGAGGAATTGTCCCTGTTGAGGAATTTCCCCCTATTGAGGAATTAAAATTATTAATTAAAAAATATTTTTCATAAATAAAAGGTTAGCAGTACATAATATGGACCCCACTGTGCAGTAAATGAAAGTCATATAGGGGTATTTCCGCTAAATTAATAGAAAGTAAATATTTTATAGTATTAAATCAAAATGAGCACTTTTGGTTTTTAAATCTGAAAAGTTGACAACATGGGGCAATTCCTCAAAAAGATTCCTCTCATGGAATTTTAGGTCATTTAATAAAGATCAGGGGTTAAACAAGCAAATAATAAAGATGTGTAAACGCATCAATATGCTCAGTTTGAACGTGTAATCATTTATTCTGCCCACATGATTTTATAACATAAAAAATACCTATTTTTATAAGTAAGTTCCTAAAATATCCTCCAGAAATGTGAGGTGTTTTGTGTGAGGGAAATGAATACGCCCTGCTCAATCGCCATCGTATAAGATAAAAATAGGTAAATTTGAGACGAATAGATAAATTTGGGATGAATAGAGAATGAGTAAATTTGGGACGAATAAACATATTTGGAACGAACAGATAAATTTAGGATGAATAGTTAAATTTGGGACGATTAAGTAAATTTGGGATGAATAAAGAACACGTAATTTGGGACGAATACACAAATTTAGGACAATATATAAATTTGGGACGAATAGACAAATTTAGAACGAATAGACTAATTTAGGAAGGAAAATATTAGAATTTTATAATTTATTAATATTAAATTTAAATTTATAATTTTATGTTTAAATAATTACAATATTTATAAATAAATTATTTTAATTATTTTTATATATGGGACGAATAACTAGTTGGGTTTGCATGGGGTATTTTGGTTATGTGATAAAGATACACACACGATAAATAAAACACATGAAAATAATCCCTCAAGAGAGTCACGGATAATGAATTCTCCGCCACAAGCCGTAAGGCTGCAATCCTTCAAAGAAGGCCACTTTGAAGGCCACAGAGATGAACTCTGCCACAAACCAATTAAGGTTGCAAATAGATAATTTCTTATTGGTTATTTTCCCCTACAATAACATATAGGTGTAAATAGGCTGAAGGCCCATAATCACAACCCTAAACTTAATTACTAATATGGCAGGAATAGAAAATAGGAAACTAAATAATCTAAACTAATGAAATTATTGACTTGAAATAAAATACTAAAATAACTTATCTTTCCTAGCTCATGAGCTTAGTCTTACTTCAACATCGAGAAACGATAGAAGGCTCTTGATTCTGATTTTGTAGTTGCCCTATTTCGGTAGCAATTGCAGAAAGTCTGGCATGCTCTACTCCATCCCATATACCCTCTGTCTCCATCTTCAGGAGAGCTATTGCTGTACATTGAGTCCCCCCGCAACCCCCGCCCCTCTGTATGTTTTGTAGTTGGTCAGACTATTTCATAGGTGATGTTCAGTCGGGTTGTTTGACGCTTTCCTTGGCTGAAGCTAACTCTCTTTCATAAGTGTCCGTATAGATGGATGATTTATTTCCTCTTGCTATTGAGAGTTGCTAATTTGCTAAGGGACTCTAATGCTTACACCGAGGAGCTTACTAGCTTCATAGCAAGTGGTAAACGAAAAAAGATTGGCATTTTTATGTTTTGACAATAAAAGTTGACATTAAAAATAAAAAATGTCTGAGAGTGAGTAGTTCTGATTTTTTTCTAATAAGATTATGAGTTTACAGGGATATAAGTTGAGGGTCCAATGGGCCCTTTTGCCCTAGTATAATTAGCGCGTTTCACTCCAACACGTTGACCGCGGTAACAAGTGGCAACAAAGCGTGTCCGAGCTGAGAAATTGAGAATGTTCGTTCGAAGCGTTGAACGTGTGGTCGGTGTGAAGACTAAACCCCGTCATATAATCGTCAGCAGTGCCGTCAACTTATTCAACGCCAAGAAGCAACCCGTACACTTCCAGTCAACGCACTGTTACAATCGCCGTTAGCTTCGTAATACTTTCCACCAACCGTACACTCCTCGTTCCGTTCTCCTATATATATACTCTCCAGCTTTCATTCGTTCACTCTTTCGATTCAACGTTCCAAACTTTTCTCTTGTTCACACTCACTAATTAAACAGGAATAGGATTCGCCAAAAAAGAATTGGATTCGCCCTCACATCAGGTACTTCGAATTTTATATTGTTATTATTTTTTTTTTTTCATGGATATCTGGGTTTGATTGAAAAATTTATCACTTTTTTGCTTTCTGCTCTTTGAAATCCTAATTTGTTGTCCAAATATGGGGTTTTTCGTAGCTGTAGGAAAATGAAAATAATGAATCCGAAGGAGTTTGGTTTATTGTGCTGCCTATTAAATAATGAATCTGTCTAGGGTAGTTGTGGAGTTCATAATATCTTTGTCTTTTAATTGAAGAAGGGGATTGTAAACTGTTATTTTCCTATAGTTGGAAATCAATTTGTGGAATTTGCTGCTGGTGATTCATGATATGGGTTAACTTTTACTCTACTTCCCTTGAAATCACGTTTTCATTTGCTTTAAACAATAGGAGTAACTTTTTGATAAATTTTCTCATCTATTTTGAGAATTGGGAACCAATATATTTTGCACACAAGGTGTTTGATGTTATGACTATAAGCGATGTCCATATGCTTTCACAGATGTGGAAACAATAAAACTGATTGTTTTCAATCTATCTATGGCTTTTCATGTGTTTGTTTATAAGGTTGTTGTCTCCATTTCTCAGGTTATTGTTGTGAAAGATGGATACCGTCTGAACTGGTTAGTTATCAAGGTTGTAATAGTTTCTTTCCCTACCATTCTGAGCAGGGCTCCCTGATAAAACAGCGGATGCTTCTTACATAGGATGGACTCTAATTATCTTGGATACAGTGTATCTGCAGCTGATTTATCCTACTCCTCTTATCCTACTTCTTCCTCTGTACCAACAAGACTTCTTGAATCCTTGAAATTTGATTTGAGAAACTCGCCTAATTCGCCTTTCTCTACCCATTTTGAGACTGATACCCTCACCACATATACGGATATTCAAGAGCTGTCGACAGAATATCTTTCCGAAGCCACCCCTTCTTCCGATTCTTCGGTGGATTACAACCTTAACCTTCAACAATCAGGACATTTTCCCTTTGACCAGCAGGATAGTCCATCAATTCCTTCTGGCATACCGGCTTTTCTCCCAAATGCAAATAATAGTCAAAATATAGAACACGCCTTGCTGGAACTAGAGAGTGTTCTTATGGCTCCGGATTCTGGTGAGGAAACGAAAAAATCACAGCAAATTCTAGAGGCAATTAGACGGTCTCAAACACCTGAGCAGAGGCCAACAACATGGTACAGGGAAGTCCAGGGGTCTCATTCACGTCAACAGGTGTCATCTTCTGGCTCATTCAATCAAGCCCAGATAGAGAATCTTCACAAAGGGATGGAGGACTTTGCATTACATGGTGGTACTCCTAATAATCTGAAAAATCTGTTGATTGCCTGTGCTAGAGCTCTTTCCGAGAATAGATTGGATGAATTTGAAAAACTAGTAGAACGTGCTCGTGCAGCTGTGTCTATCAGTGGAGAGCCGATACAGCGCTTAGGTGCTTACTTGGTGGAAGGGCTAATTGCTAGGAAAGAGTCATCTGGGACAAACATCTACCGGACCCTGAAGTGCAATGAGCCCAACGGCAAGGAGCTGCTCTCGTATATGCACATTCTGTATGAGATATGTCCTTATCTGAAATTCGGATATTTGGCTGCAAATGGGGCAATTGCTGAAGCATGTAAAAACGAGGATCGCATCCACATTATAGATTTTCAGATCGGACAGGGAACCCAGTGGATGACTCTTTTGCAAGCACTTGCAGCTAGACCTAGTGGGCCTCCACACGTGCGTATTACAGGGATTGATGATCCGGTCAACAAATATGCTCGAGGAGAAGGTCTTGCAGCCATAGAGAGACGTTTGGCTGCAATCTCTCAGAAATGTCACATCTCTGTTGAGTTTCATCCTGTTCCAGTTTTTGCTCCGGATATTAGACTGGAGATGCTTGATGTTAGGCCTGGTGAGGCCCTGGTAGTTAATTTCCCACTGCAGCTCCATCACACCCCGGATGAGAGTGTCGATGTGTCCAATCCGAGGGACGGGCTTCTGAGGATGGTGAAATCACTCGCTCCCAAAGTTGTGACTCTGGTTGAGCAAGAATCGAACACAAATACTGCCCCTTTCCTATCAAGATTCAAAGAAACTTTAGATTTCTACTTAGCCATGTTCGAGTCAATAGATGCTACCATGCCAAGGGACAGAAAAGAACGCATCAACGTGGAGCAGCATTGTTTAGCAAGGGACATGGTGAACATCATAGCCTGCGAAGGGAAGGAGAGAGTGGAGCGCCACGAGCTCTTAGGTAAGTGGAGATTGAGGTTTATGATGGCGGGTTTTCGGCAATTCCCTTTGAGCTCTTACATGAACTCTGTCATTAAGGGGTTTTTGACAAGCTATTCTGAACATTACACCTTGTTGGAGAAGGATGGAGGTATGTTACTAGGATGGAAGGATAGGAGTTTGATCTCAGCTTCTGCGTGGCATTGAGTTCAGTAAAAGCATAAGTACAAGTAGTTATAGAAATTCCTTGTTTCTTTTCTAGGATGCCATGACCTTAGAACTCCTTTTATTAATATTTCTGTAATATCTGGAATGTAATTTGAGCTTTATTTTGTGTATTTGTTTGCAACATCCTTCCAAGCTCAAGGCACAACACTTTTTAACTCTTTGATCGTAAGAAAGAGTTATGAGATCAAAAGTAGATAATTTTTGTAAGATTTTAAAGCATGTATGAAGTGTTTGCTTTGTGCAGTATGTTTTATTTGAGTTAAAAAAAATTATACCTTATTAGTATATAACCCGTGTATTGCAATAAATATAAAATTTTAGAGTTTCACTTATGTAGGATTGGTCCTACAAAAATTTGGTAGAATCGGATTCCGTACAATCTTTGTCGGATCATATTTTTTCAGATTCGGAATTGAATTGAAATGGTGGCAAAGGGGGATCGCGGGTTACCGGTTTTCTCGGTGGCGGCATGATTTGAAAGGAGCGGCGAAGTCAACCGGACACCGGATTCTATATAATGTTTGTACTCCATATATTTGGAGAATTGAAAAAAGTCATGGTCGTTGATCAATATTTTCTTTGTTACACTGGCGCACGCAATCCCATGCTCCATTCTTTTCATTTATCTCTAAAGTCTGCTTAGGAATTTAGGACTCTACTATTTTCTAGGAAAAAATTAATAGTTATAGTTTATTTACTTTTGTCTGTAAAACCTAAGCTAAGATGAAGGACTCCACTATTTTCAAGGAAAAAATTTAATGCAAACAGAATTGTAAGGAATTATCTAAGAGTGTATATTGGGTGCACCCGGTGCAAGGATACACCCATACGTGTATAATTTTTTATTCTATTTTATATAGGAGTATATCTTATTCTATTTTGTATACGTATTTCGTAATAATTGCATACTTTTTTTCACACTATAATTTTATTATAAAAACTAGCATCATATGTGTATAACTTTTTATTCAATATGTATATATGTTTTTTAATAATTGTATATTTTTTTACACTTAATTTTTCATTAAAAAAATTAACAATTAAATTGTATACATTTTTGCTCATAATTATATATGTTTTTGTTTATATTTGTATAGGGGTGTACCATATCTTAGGGTGCAACCGAATGCACACTAAAATTAGTCATTATCTAATTATGCTAGTACAATTTAATTATACGGCTAAGCAGACTTTAAATATATATGCTTACGATTATTCCTCCACATCCCCACCAAATCTAAAAATTTAACATTTTTCCCTAAAACTTAAAAATATCACACCCTGTATTACAAACTATGAAAAAATGGCGACTGTTGGAGTTTAGCGGAAACGCTGCCGCCGTCGATGGTGCCAAGGTCGCCATGTCACTCTCCAGCACCAAAAGCCGACGTTTATTCAGTTCGTGTGCGTATGTATATATGGAATGGAATGAAAAAAAAAACAAAGAAAAAAAGGAAATTAGGAGAGATAAAGCGTGAGGAATAACCATTTAATTTTTTTGACCCAATTTTAAAATGACAGATCATCACCCTTGATGCATTTTTATCGACATTACCATATGGATATATTTAGGGCAATTAGAGTGATTAAATGAGAAAATTATATACATTGGGTTTGGTGTAATAACTTTGTTACAAAGTTGTAATATGGTGGTATTACGAGGATATTAATATTGTGCACTACAATAAAAAATGCTTATTTTCACACATATTTTAATGTTATTTTAAAGTCGATGTAATAATAGGTATTGTATTGATACATTATGTTTTTAAGGGTGTTAATATATGATCTATAAAAACACTTAATAAATTGATGTATTGATATTTGCCCTATCACCACACTTCAGAAACAACACTTATCTATTACTACACTTTTGTTACACATTTTTTAACACACAAAAAAGTGTCATTATATGTACTCTCTAGAAACACTTAAAAGTATATGTATAAATAGTATTTTGTTATCACGAACGTATTATAAAGATTACTAATCATTAAAATATTTTTTTTTAATTTTTGTTTCCTCATTAAAATATGAAATATAAATTATTTCATTATAAAGTTAAATTAAAATTTTAAAATTAAGAAAATTAAATTAATAATTTTTTACATTTTATTTACTTAAATTGATAATTTTTTATTGTTAATTTAATTTAAGGTTATATTTATTCTAAAATAATAATTATTTTAATTAATCTAATGATTAAAAATAAAATTTATTTTTATTTAAAAAAAAATATTTGACGTTAAAATTTAAGATAATAATAAATATATAAAAATGCTAAATATTTTAAAATAATTATTTATATTTATTTTTTTATATTACTATTAATTTATTTTAAAAATATTAAATTTGAATTATAATTAATAAATAATTCTAAATTTAATTTATTATACCAATTAAATTGATAATATAAAATTAATATTATAAAATTTAAATATTAAAAATTAATTATGTATTCTATGTATATATACTATTTTTATAAAAAAATCACTACAATTATTTATGGTTTAATGGTTTCTGACTTAATATAGAGATCCCACCAGGTGATACGGTGACACAGGTTCGAATCTAAGATAAATATCTTTTTAATTTTATTTTATTTAATATTACTATATTGTAATATTTAAAAGTGTCTTAATAAGTCACTTTTCTTCACACTTCAAAGTGTATTAATAGATATAAGTGTGTTATTATGTCATAATTCTTTACACCTTAAAGTGTGGTATTAGGGGTACTACCTATCCCCACAGCAGAATGAACTACACAAAAAATAAACGTAGTTATAAGTAAAATGTGTTAATATATTACCTATAACAACACTTTTAAATGTGTTTAAATGCATTTTTTCTTGTAGACGTAGATTGTCATTTTTTAGAGTGTACGTAATGAAAATAGAGAATACAAAATAAATAGTTAGTGGGTTGGAAGAAGTATATTTTATTAGATGAAGTGTGACATAGCAAGATGATTGGATGAATTTTATTGTGGATGCCACACAAGTAAAATTCGTTAACTCCACAATTTCATGTATCACTCGTAACTTGATGATAATTTTAGATGAATTTTCAGCATAAATTGAGTGTAAATCGTTCAACTAAAGGAGTTATGGTACTAAATTGAAACAACAACTATTTTGGACCAAAATCGAGTACTTATAATTATTTCGTCGGAATCAACATCCATGTAATGTTCCGTTCCCATGACGATTTCTGGTGAAAATTAAAGTGTCTGGACATAGTTGGACGAAAATCAAATAATGTCAAGAGTTATGAGGCTAAATTGAAGAAAAAAAACTATTTTGAGACTGGAATTGAATTTACATCTTATTGTAGGACTAAAAATAATTTTTACTCTTGCAAGACATGTTTTTCAACATTAACACATAATTAAATTAAGTGCTAGTATTGATAAAATAAGAGAAAAGATTAATTTGGATACGACTATGTTACATGAATATTCTTGATTTTGACCCATAGTTTAGCACTACCATTAGTATTTCATGAAAAATAAATAGCTATCCACAACTCTTAGAAAGTATTTATAGTTAAATTTTAGGGGACATACTTTGCTGACTAGCTCACATATGACCCATGTGAATTCAGACCGTTAGATCAATCTTAATTGAATTCAAGCCGTTGGATCAGGAAAATATATTTTTTTCAAAGGCAACCTGCTCAGCAGGTTTTTCCACTGTAAAGGAGGCAGAATGGTGCAATCCCGAGAAGGTCTGCCCATTCACCAAAGGAGAGAGAAGGGCGCGATCTTCCATTAAAGCTTTCAGTAATATAGGTTTTGATTTGTATGATTTCTAAACACTGCAATGATTTCCTTGAACCCCAAACGAACTGCCACATATGCACTAGAATGAATAAACTCGACAGCGCCTAATCTCATTCGGGGTACGTAGCTTCCCCAAGAACCCGGATCTATGCACTGAAAAATTCATACTCTGCAGTCCATCAAGTATGCAGTTCTTAACAACCGCCGCACCACGTAAAGGCCATTTCGAACAAAACCAAGTATGAGTATGCAGCGCTTAACAACCCTCATTTTACGTATAATAATAAATACTAACCTAATTTGTATTTTAAAAATATTCTAATAAACTAAAACAATAATTAATTTTCTTATAAACATTTAAGAATAATGATTGAAGTATTAAATTACAATATACATAATTTTTATATATGAAAAATTTAAAACAATATTATTATATATCTAACTCCATTTAGTATAATATATACGGGGAATATTAAATTTCAGATTACAATATTAGAAGGTATTAGAAAAAAATGAGAGTTAATAGGAAAATGTAGTTGAGTTTAGGGAGAAATAATTATTTTTATTTACATCTAGGACATAGATGTGGAAAAAAAAGATGAAACGTTATCTTAATCAACAGATCAATTATAAACTTAATATTAATTAAAAAATAATAAATTTTGAATATGAATAATGCATATATTGTTGGATTGTATACTAAAAGTCTAGCTTTAGTATGAACAATGTTTTAACAATTTATTTGAAATGAGAATCAATGATCAAATGATTGCGTCTTATAATTTATTTATATATTCGATGCAATAGTCCACTTACTTTATACTATAGATAATATGTTGTGCGACAACATGTGGAAGATCACATTATCAATTTCCTTATAAAGTATAAACATATACTCACAACCGAGATAGACGGGTACTCTCTATCGGGATGATTGTAGTATGATTTGGTATTAGTTTGTCTTGACTATAAAATCACATTAGTGCACTTTGTGTGTATTGAGCAAGATTGCTTGAGATCGTTCGACTTATACTGACTTATAGAAGAACGTGATCTCTGTTATTATGGATTTCGTGCTCTTAATCCCTGTACAATAACCTCGACATGTAAGGCAATATGTATTTCTTTGATTCATCAATAGGTGAGATTTATATGTAATTAAATCAATAAACTCGGTGAGTTGGGAGTAGTGCTGTCTTTATGGTGTGCTGTTGATTGTAGAAGGAATCTGTATTCGACATAAGTTGATGATATCCCCTTGAGGAGCTCATAAGGATTATCATGTAAATCCTGCCGGTGGATTTATTCCGGCATGATAATAAGGTTGAGTGGTACTACTCTCGGATAAGATATTAATTAATGGAGTTGTCAGTAACTTAATTAATTAATTGGCATTATATATCTTAAATATGGGAAGACTAACGGGCTCATAATAAGAAAGAGCCCATAACCTAATTATGGGATTAGAATGGTAGTGCAGTAATAATATTTTAGTGGTATATATTATTATTATTGGACTTAAGTATAAGCTTTGGGCTAAGCTTGGATACTTAAGCCCAATGGAGGCCCAACTCTAATTTCTCCTCCTGGTCCCTGTTGTAGCCCATATATAAATTATCTCAACTGTTCTAACCCTTGATGCGACACTCCTAACACGTGAAGAGGATAGACAGACAGCAGATTGAGAAGATCTCGAAGATCGTCGCCTACACGATGTCGAGATTGGACAAGAGAATACAACAGAAGACCGGAAGGTTGTTTGCTGCTGCTATACGTCAACTTTTATAATTTTTCGAAAATCTTACAGAACTCAGAACTAAATGTGTGATTTACTATCTGAAAGCCACGGAAGAGAGGATCATTTTAGCATGTAGATCACTCGAATCGGACATCAGATTAGATAGTTATGCCCAAAACGGTGAGGCTGCGCAGGCTACCGACCAGAATCCATCTTCTTCAACATACCCTGGTGAAAGGTAATACGTCTCTATGTTTTCTTGCTTCCGCTGATTTAGAATTAACAAACATTCATATAAGACGGTTCTAATAAGACTTTGGAATCCCTTCACTTAGAATTATAACAATGAACCCTGCTCATTAGTGAACGCACTCAACCAATAACCATGTTATGCATTCAGACTCTACACAACGATTATTGATGCACAAAACAACTATGAGTATGGATTAAAAACGTGCAATCTTATATAAACTAAACCACAAGTAGTGTTGTACGGAGTATACACAAGAAATACAAATTTAACTCATGAAACCTTCATAACCCTAGAACTACCGAAGTGGCTCTAGCCCATGATTGATCTAGGAGAAATCATGGTTAGATAGACTGATCTTACTTGAATCTCCAGCCGAACCTCTGTCTCAGCCCTCCTTCTTTCCTCTGTCGATTCACGATCTTAAGCTCTTCTTACTTGGACGTGCTTTGTCTCCTTTTATACTTGTAATCACGTCTCTAGGGCTTGGAACGGGCTTTTCAAGTGATCCCACGCGTTTTGGCCTCGAGAAATCCAGATAAGGTAAGTTTCAGCATGTAGGTTCGACCTCGTAAAACAGGTCGAACCACTAGCCACAAGTCGAACCCTAAGTCGAACCCCGCTACTGGAAGAATTCTGCACTGGTTCGACCTCTTGAACAAGTCGAACCTCTCAGGACTTGGTCGAACCCCAAGTTGAACCTCATCACTGGACAATTTTTGCTCTTGGTTCGGCCAACCTTCAGGTCAAACTCCCAACGTCGTGGTCGAACCCAGCTTCTCACGAACTGGTTCGACCATGGTTCGACCTGATGAACAGGTCGAACCCCTCGAGTCATGGTCGAACCTACTTCCTGCACTTCTCCAACACTGGTTCGACCTGCTGGAGAGGTCGAACCCTCCTCCAACAGGTCGAACCCACCTCTTTTCTTGGCGGTTCGCATGGTCTCGACTTCGTCTCTTCGATTCTTGGCACTTCCACTCCGTTTTTGCTATGAAAACCACTCAAATAGCTCTACTAACACCTGATTCATGCTAATTCTCAATATATATAGGTTTTCCACCTATTTCCACATCAAGACTCTCCAAAACTAGCACAAAACATGGTGCCAAACTTGTGAATTTACACACTCATCAAACCCCCAAACTTACATGTTGCTCGTCCCGAGGCAACCAAATCAAACCACAGGAGTCGTGTATAATTCACCAAGATAAAGTACAACACATATCACACATGCAACTTCATTAAATCAAACAAGTATTAATTGCTTCATATATATCTCTCATGCCAAACCAATCCAATCACACACCATTCGGAGTACTAAGTAATCTAGCTCACAAGATAAGTATTTATTCTCTTTCACTCAAGTGCGTGAGGCACTATATAGGTTAATATAAACACTCATATCAATCCATATTTACGCGTAACCATAAGCTTGGCAAAGGTCTCAAAAATCAACTTATAATCAACTATTCACTAGGATCACAAAGGACTTGTTTTTGGGTTATAACGTTGGCTCTTTGGAAAAAGGTAGGAAAATTTAGGTAAAGTGACTTAAGATACTAGTAGAGAGTTACCTTGGAGGTTCTTGATTTCTACTTCTTGCTGCAATATCTCCTCCAACTTCTCCTCTTCTTTTCATGGATTTTCCTTCTTTTTCGTGCATCAACATCATCTCTTTAGACAATTCGGGTACCAGTTTTAGGCACTACCTTTCTTCTTTTGGATAGGCCATCAGCTGCTAAGCTTCATACACTAAGTATAAAATCTATCGGGGTACCAGTTTCAGGCACTACCCCTAAACAAGATTTAACCATATCCTTTTCATCCAACCATATTCTATCTTCCTCTTTCTTCTTGCAACACTTAATTACCTCAACTCTCTACCAATGAATGGGTTAATCAAGCTCAAATAAAGGTTTATAAGGTTATTTACTTTGGCTACCAAAGAAAAAGGTTTAACGGCTCAACAAGGCATCCAAGGGTTAATAAGATCATTAGGAAGGATAAAATTTGGCTAAGTAGCTTAATCACAAAATAATGGCCTAAGATCATGTCCTAGTAATTTATCAATCATAAGTCTCACACAAGACTCCAAGCCAAGTTCTAGAATATGTTCATATGAATGATCCTCTCAAGAATAAAATAATCATGATCAAACATGACTAGAAAGCTCAAATCCTCATATAGGTAATCCTAGTACTCCTCATAGCACATAATTAAGATCAATTCCACACAAACTCAACATACTTATCAAATTATACATGCCTTTCATCAATAGAAATTAACACATGAACATATGAATGCACAAAATCAACAAGCTTATACCCAATCAATCATACAAGCATCTATCAATCGATATCACTTATACATTCCACTCACGCATGAATCACACCCAAAAAGAAAAATAATGGAATCAAGATGAATCGGAGGAAACCAAAGAAAACCTGAACCAAACTACTCCTCCGGAGCATCATCATCCTCATCATCATCATCCCCATCATCAAGCCTCCGCTCCATAATTCGGTGTAGGTCACCGATGTGTCTATCCAAGTAATCCACTCGATCACCCAATCTACCAACTTTTTCATTCAAAGTAGTATACCTCTCATTCAGCGTAGCATAGTTGGCGTTGGCGAGTGCGAGCTGTCGATTCGTCTCCTGCTGGCTAGCAACAATCGCGACCAGCTGCTCATTAATAAGGCGAAGCTGCTCCCGTGTATCATTCGGGATAGCCCGCTGCTGACGCGGTGCTGGCTCATGCTGAGGTGCATTGTGCTGCATTGGCATCTCTTCATCCTGCTGCTCCTCCTCGGGCTGCTCTTCATCCTCGGGCTGCTGTGGTGGATGGAACTCTCCTCATCAATAATCTCCTGTAACTCTGCCATCCTACCATCCGCAGACATCTGCGATACAGTCCTCCAATTACCACCCGACTTCACTGTCACGGATAAGGCATTATGTCCGAGAGAATCCATCAACTTGTTCCTCGCCACCCGGATAGTAGTCAAGTTACTCACATCGAAGGGGAAAATAAAATCGAAAGGCTTGAGTCCCTTCGTGAAGAACCAATCTCCATCTTTAAAATGGGCAAATCCTCCCTTCATGCATGTAAACATCACCAAATCGGGCTCTCCTCTAACAGGTGTGATGCCAGTGAAATCCAAGTTATAATACTCAGCCACAATCGTCAGTAACCCTCCAATATTCACCTTTTAAAACCCAATGGTCCTGAATCGATGTAGCTGTGCAATGAAATACGCTCCAACATTGAACTGCACCCCATTTAGCATACACCACAAGGCGTAAAGCTCTCCTCTAGACACAACACTCCCCTCTGAGCGGGCGAACAACGTGTTGCTCAAAACACGATCCATGTACCTCAAAACTGGATTCTTTATCGAAGAAGCACGAGCCTGCCTAATCTTATAATTTCCAATCTCCCCTGTGATCTCTCTCCAAAACCTATTAGCGTTGAACGCTCCATTCTCCAAACGAGAGATTCCCAAAGGCGTCTCAAACAGCTCATTAAAATCCTCAGACGTCCATCTCCTACTCACTCCACCAAGCTGAAACGTACACTGATACGGGTACCCAAGCGGGTCCTTCACTATCTCAAATGAGCAAACTACTTCCGCTGTAACATGGAAATACGTCGGCTTCTTTAACTTCATAAACCTCCGGATACCCACTTGATCAAACATCCAGAAAATGTCATTCCCAATTCTCATTATCCTTATCGCCTCATCATCTTGGTATCGAGTACGAGCTATCTTATCCGAGACTTCTTCCAATTTTTCTTTAATCTCATCCCAGTTTTGCATTTGAATTTTGAAGTTCTCGGGTAAACGATCTTGTAGCCTCAGCTTCCTAGTCACTGTGTCCACATTCGAAGGCCTATCTTGCCTCTTCTTCGATCTTACTTCCTCTGCTCTACCTTTACCTTTACTTGATACTTGTCCCTTTCCTGAAAACAACTATTTTAATACAACCAACAAGACAAGAACACAAGTATTTGACTAGCATAACCTATACTCTACTCAAAACTTCAAGCATCCATGCATAATCACTCAAACTAACATCTCAACACCACTTGCTTATTCAACATGCTTAAAACATCTTCAATCACACGTTCTTTAATCATCAAAACATAACCAACAAGCATGCATTAAGCAATTCAAGCAATTCCACCAAAAATTTCAACAATTGAACTTCATGAACCACTCCAACTATCATCAATTTGAACTAAACTAACATGCTTATCCTAATAGATGCACAAAATTGTTGATCAATTCACATAAACCATCAAGTTCAATCTATAATCAAACATTCTCCACCAACAAACATGAATTTATATGAATCAAATCAAGTTATCAACATTTACCATGAAAACCAACCAAATTCAACCTCAATCCTCCTAACCACAACGAATTGCATACCTAAACCTTCAATCCTAGAGTAATTGAGTTGGAAGAACGTACCTTTTGACTTGCCCATGGTAAACAAACGATCGAATCACACACACACTTAAGAATCGCGACTGGAGCCCTGATTTTGCGACGAAAATCGCCCAAATCCGCGTCCAATTCGTAAATTCAAGGTGTAATGTTGTGTAATCGATGTGCAATCAAGTGTAATTGAAGAATTTATGCAAGAGTGTAGAGGTTCGAAGAGGGTTCGGGGTTTGGTGTTTTGAAAAAGTGATCGAACCCTTCTGAAAAATCAACTTAAAACGCGTACCTGGCTTGGTTCGACCTCAGGTTCGACCTCTTGAACAGGTCGAACCGTGGATGACGAGGTCGAACCTACCTTCTGGACAAATGTTCTTCTTGGTTCGACCTGGGTTCGACTTGCTGGACAGGTCTAACCACCCTTGTGTTGGTCGAACCAATCTTCTGGAAAACAGAGTGCTCTGAACGAACTGGTTCGACCTCGGGTTCGACCTTCCAAGCAGATCGAACCATATCGACTCAGGTCGAACCACCTTACTGCATGATTTAAGACCTCGGGTTCGACCTTGGTTCGACCTGTTAGACAGGTCGAACCAGAATGATCTGGTCGAACCACCTCACTGGATGTTTTTCTGCATCGGTTCGACTTCCTCTGCTCGATTCGACCTCCAGGCTTTGGTCGAACCTACCCTAGCTTTGGTCGAACCACCCTTTTAAGCTTCCAAACTGAGTGTTCTTCAATCCCTACACACTTCAAACTTCAATACGAATCATTAGGTACTAACTAGAGCACAACCTCATCAAAAATTGTTCCACAAAATATTATTCATGAGTAACTCCGTAAAAGAAAACATAACCAAAACCCTCTAAACATTAGGCAAGTTGTAAAAATTGTCACATCAAAATCGATTAAAATTTTAAATATGGCGCAAAAACCAACTCCCCTAACAAACATCACAAAGAAAAGATTATACTATCGGTGCTTATCAAGGTAAGTACATCACAACCCCCAAACTTAGTAGAAACTATAGTTGAAACTAAGTTTGAAAAGAGATGTAATTGCCGATAAGTAAGCACTTCAAATATAAAAATTTCTCACTCACACAAAAGAAATAAAGCATTAAAACGGGAGGGAAAGCCCCCAACAGGCGCTCATGTTTAACGTCGGAGAGTCACGACGATACCACTTTGAAGACTACTTGATCAGAGGAAGGTCTCGTGGCATCCTCACCTTCCAATACTTTCTCCCCCTCTTCCTATCCTCACTAACCGCCTTACCTTTCCTTGGCACCATATGATCAGTCGAATCTCCTTTCTCCAACTTTCTCTTCTCATTCCTGTCAATCTTCCATTCAATTTTGGAATAACTTCTATCTCCATCAAGATCAAAGTCAGGATAAGAACGAGAGTAAGGACTTTCAAATTTGTTGGTATCCGGTGGTAAGTTAGGAGGCTTCAAGTAGGCATCATCTTCTCTTTTTTTGTCTACAGTCAGCACGACACCTTTCTCGCTCACAAAAATATGATCATTAGAATTACCTTCATCCCATGACCGTGTAGACTCCTCCGGGTCAATCTTCCTCTTGAAGTCCGAATCACCTGATGGATCTTTTTCATTGTCACCAAGATAAGCATACGTCAAGTGTTCTGATAATGGTTTTAGCTCCTCTTTCTTTTCTTCCATCGGAGTGCTCTCTCTCTCCAACGACAAGTACTTCCTAGACCCGTTCGCTTCTTCAGCCTTAGCTTTCTCCAATGCATACCTAGCATCACCCAAAGCAAGTAAGTTCTCAAGATATTCAATGCATTCATCATTGGATAGACCATCAAGCTCTGTAGTGGAAGAAGTAGGAGACTCCATCAAACATTTCTCAAGAGGATCCTTAGACATCAAAGACATATCCTCCTTTATAATCTCCTCCATCACGTCAATACTATGACACTGAGACTCCATTGGCATCTTAATTGCTTTGTCTAGATTGAATAGCACCTCTTCATTGTCCATCCGCAATCTGAGTTCCCGTTTCTGAACATCAATCATGGCTCCAGCAGTAGCAAGGAAAGGTCTCCCCAAGATTAAAGGGATATTATCCTTGTCTTCTTCCATTTCTAGCACAAGGAAATCCACAGGAAAGACTAGCTTCTCCACTTTAACGAGAACGTCTTCAATTATACCTTTTGGAAACGTCATCGACCTGTCCGCCAATTAGAGAACCACTGTTGTAGGGGTAAGCTCCCCTAAACCAAGCCTCTGAAAGATGGACAAAGGCATCAAATTGATGCTTGCCCCTAGATCGCACAAAGCTCGCCGTGCCGGCCCCTTTCCGATCTCACATAGAATAGTGAAGCTCCGCGAATCCTTCATCTTTTGCGGCAGCTTCCTTTGAATGATTGAGCTGCAATTTTCAGATAAATTCACCATTTCAATGCCGGTTAAGCTCCGTTTCTTCAACAATATATCTTTAAGAAATCGGGCATAGTACGGCATCTCGATGATTGCCTCTGAGAAAGGAATGCTCAAGCTTATCTTGTTTATTATCTCTGAAAACTTTTTGAACTTCTCTTCCAATCTCTTCTTCACAAACTTGTAAGGAAACGGCGGAGGTATCTTTGATTTGGGAATCCCCTATTCATCATGATCAACCTTCTCCGCTTTCTCCTTTTCGGCTCTCAATCGCTTGGCTCTCTCCCATTTTTCTCAGCTATGATCTCTGTACTTTGCTCATTTTGAACCACTGGAGTAGCATCAACATCATCGAGAGTGTTCGGAGTAGCAATAGGCAAATTCTGGTGGGGTTCGACCAGGGTTCGACCTGTGGAACAGGTCGAACCAGGTACGTACTGGTCGAACCTTGCTTCTGTACAATGGCTCTCTTTTTGAATTTGAGGTTCGATCTGGGTTCGACCTGTGGAATAGGTCGAACCACGGGCACCTAGGTCGAACCTACCAACTGTACTCCTTCCGCCATCTGGTTTGACCAGGGTTCGATCTGTTTGATAGGTCAAACCATGAACGTCGTGGTCGAACCGTTGCTACGACAAAATAGAGTGCTCCTGGCTGTGCGGTTCGACCTAGGTTCGACCTGTAGGATAGGTCGAACCATGATTGATTTGGTCGAACTGGTGTTCTGGAAAAAACAGAGTGCTCCGAGTTGTCGGGTTTGACCAAGGTTCGACCTGTATGCCAGGTCGAACCATCTGCTGTTTGGTCGAACCGATGCTGCAATCTCTCCTGATCGTGTCCAGTGTGTTGGTTCGACCTCCCCTGTATGGTTCGACCTTCAATATTGGTCGAACCATGGTCGAACCCGGCCCTAGACATGTCCAAATTTGATTCCGGCCTCATGGGTCCCCCGTACTGCGTTCCCGACCTTAATGTGATGGCGTTGCAGGACCTTGGATTCTCAATACTTTGAGATGGGAACTTCCCCTTCTCAAGAGTTTGAGTAAGCTTGTTAACACTTCCTGCCATCTCCCCCATCAATAACGTAAGGTCCTTCACCTTTTTAGATATAACCTCATGGTTTGCATCGATTTTCTTCTCAAGTTTTGCCTCAAGGCGGTTAACTCTTTCATCATTCTTGGCAATATACCTGTTCACAGTATCCTCAAGATCCGGTTTCCCTTCTTCCACCTTAGCACCCGGATCAACACCCATCGGAGGTTGAATCGCATTATTCGGATTGCTCCATGAGAACTCCGGCCTCCTCGGCTGTTGATAACCACCCGGGGGACCACGATTATTAAAGTTTCCTCGATAGTTCCCTTGGTAGTTCCGGTTTCCTTGATCTTGATACCTAGCCCCTTGAATACTTTGACCCCTGGCATAGTGTGCCTCTTCCAACTCCTCTTGGATTGGTCCCTCTTTCATTAGTTCCTGCTGCATGATTGGTACGCGCTGAGATAATTCGCTGATTTGCTTCTGTTAGGATTTAAGTAGCTTGTTGATATTGGACAAGCCAGAGACGATCTCATCCTCTCTACTTGCTTTCACCATTTCTTTCTCAACCTGAGGTACCTTCCCAAGGACATACGTACCTCTAACTCTATCAGTTGGCCAATCCCTCGAATTCATCGAAATATCTTCAAACAACTTCTCGGCCTCTACGTATGACTTTGTAAGCAATGCTCCATTAGAAGAAGCATCCAATAACACTCGTGAATCACAGTCCAATCCGTTATAGAATATACTAATATATTGAGCTTTAGATAGCCCATGTTGAGGACACTTCCTAAGCATGTCCTTGAATCTATCCCATGCTTCATGTAATTTTTCACCTCCACCGATAGCAAATTGGTTAATGTCTTGCTTCATCTTAAACACCTTTGAAGGTGGCATGTACCTCTCCAAGAACCTTAACTTCAGTTGCTCCCAAGTGGTGCACTCAGCAGTGTTGATAGTGTCGTACCAATCTCTCGCCTTTTCAGTAAGCGAGAATTTGAACAAGAGGATCTTCTTAGCATCTTCATGTTCTCCTGCATCTTTTTGAGTACTTGCATAGCCCAGGAACTTGTTCAGATGCTGCTGCGGATCCTCGAAAGACCCTCCTGAAAAGGAGTTCCTTTCTATCATGCTAATAAGAGCGGGATGAAGATTGAAAGCTGCATTAGTTCCCATCGCTCCTAGAAGCCCAAAATTTTCAGCCCCATTGTTTCTGAAAACCTCTTGGATGGCTAGATTATCCGGATTCGCTGCCATGTTGACTATCTCTACCCCAAAATTAACTTCAGTTGTAGCTTCAATCATCTGCGAAATCTGCTCGTCAACTTCAACTCCAAAATTCAGAGCTTCAGCTGGATCAATAGTCTTTGCCTTGCTCTTCTTCTTCTTCTTCTTCTTCCTTGACGATGCTCCGATCTCAGGATTATAGGGTTCAAGTTCACCTTTCTTTGATCTCGTGAGCATACAACTAAAAAGAACTAGATTTAAAACAGCAAGACAAGTTAAATATCCCTAACAAACTAGATATAACAAAAAGATATTTTAAGCCGTCCCCGGCAACGGCGCCATTGACTTGTTCGTATGTTCTCAACACACAAGTTAATCCCCATGTGTGAAGGATATCAATTGTAGTTTCGAAAGTGACCAAGTTATTATCGTACCCAAGGGACGGATAAATATAAATTCAATTATACTCTAGTAAACTAAGACTATTTTGAAATATAATGATGTTGAAATTGAGTAGGAACTATTAATTTAAATAACAAAAGAAAAGGTAGAAGGTTGTGGTCAAGTAAGATGATAGGAAGTTCGTCAGGTCATCCGGTTTCATTCATTAATTCATGCTTTCGTGTGTCGATGTCCGACTCTGCCTTGTGGTTTATGGACGCATCGCTAGATCATGCAAATCTATTCTATAGACACAAATAGATAAGCGTTTGACACGTGTGAGTATCCTCAGAGCAGGACGCATACTTTACCTCCCTTTCTAGGTACTATCATAATCAATTATTTCCCGTGCACTTAGTACTCTAACCCGATTTAATCTCCCTTTATAGGTACTATAAAGTTATACTCTTTATCCTATTTGTTAACCCGAATTCAATTCAATTAACAAACATTCATATAAGACGGTTCTAATAAGACTTTGGAATCCCTTCACTTAGAATTATAACAATGAACCCTGCTCATTAGTGAACACACTCAACCAATAACCATGTTATGCATTCAGACTCTACACAACGATTATTGATGCACAAAACAACTATGAGTATGGATTAAAAACGTGCAATCTTATGTAAACTAAACCACAAGTAGTGTTGTACGGAGTATACACACGAAATACAAATTTAACTCATGAAACCTTCATAACCCTAGAATTACCGAAGTGGCTCTAGCCCATGATTGATCTAGGAGCAATCATGGTTAGATAGACTGATCTTACTTGAATCTCCAGCCAAACCTCTGTCTCAGCCCTCCTTCTTTCCTCTGTCGATTCACGATCTTAAGCTCTTCTTACTTGGACGTTCTTCGTCTCCTTTTATACTTGTAATCACGTCTCTAGGGCTTGGAATGGGCTTTTCAAGTGATCCCACACATTTTGGCCTCAAAAAATCCAGATAAGGTAAGTTTCAGCACGTAGGTTCGACCTCGTCAAATAGGTCGAACCACTAGCCACATGTCGAACCCTAAGTCGAACCCCGCTACTTGAAGAATTCTGCACTGGTTCGACCTCTTGAACAAGTCGAACCTCTCAGGACTTGGTCAAACCCCAAGTCGAACCTCATCACTGGACAATTTCTGCTCTTGGTTCGGCCAACCTTCAGGTCGAACTCCCAACGTCGTGGTCGAACCCAGCTTCTCACGAACTGGTTCGACCATGGTTCGGCCTGATGAACAGGTCGAACCCCTCGAGTCATGGTCGAACCTACTTCCTGCACTTCTCCAACACTGGTTCGACCTGCTGGAGAGGTCGAACCCTCCTCCAACAGGTCGAACCCACCTCTTTTCTTGGCGGTTCGCATGGTCTCGACTTCGTCTCTTCGATTCTTGGCACTTCCACTCCGTTTTTGCTATGAAAACCACTCAAATAGCTCTACTAACACCTGATTCATGTTAATTCTCAATATATATAGGTTTTCCACCTATTTCCACATCAAAACTCTCCAAAACTGGCACAAAACATGGTGCCAAACTTATGAATTTACACACTCATCAAGGAGCATGCTAAGTTGCGTATTTTATTATGAATATTATATGCATCAAGGTATGAACAAGGCTAGTATCTCATTCACTAGTATCTCATTCACTAGTCGTTAAAGCATGATTAATGATGGCATCTACTGATACGTTGTGTGTAGATACCAGAATCACTAAAAGCCTGCAACTAAGTGATGATGAGATTGTTATGTACATGGGTAATAATACGAGAATAGTGGCTATTGCAGTGGGAGTTGTTTATTTATCTTATGATAGGAATAAACGTTTGATTATGAGAAATTGTCTTTACGTACTTTTTCATAGAAAGAATTTCATTTTTAGTTTCTATGCATTTATGGACGGATACTCTATTTCATTTAAATGACATGGTCATAGTGATGAGGGATGGAGCTATAATCTGTTGTGGTACGTTAATGACAATTTGTAAACTCTTAGATCATGTTTATCCTACGGATGCAATAAATAGTAAATATCGCGTCTTCTAATTCCTAGTAAGAGAAAGGAACTTTCGGAGATGAACTAAACATACTTTTGGCATCTAAGACAAGATCAATTTTACTTGAGTATGATTCAAAGGTTGATAGCTGATGGACCGTTGGGTTTATCTGAAGTGGAAACTATCAGACTTGCGAGTCTTGCTTGGAAATAAAATGATTAAAGGCCTTTTAAGGCAAATGGATGTAGAGCCAATGATATGTTGGAAGTAGTTAATTCTGATTTAAGCGGTCCTAAGACTATCCCGATGAGAGGTTATCATTACAATTTAATCGTGGTGGTGCGTACCTTGTAGGATAGTTTAGGATCTATTCATCAGAAGATGAGATTAAATCTCAAGTAATCTACACCGGGCATACTCCAGATGAATGGTGTGGCGGAAACAAAGAATAAGACTCTTATGGAAAAGGTTAGATAGATGATGAGTTATTTGGAATTATTAAATTCATTTTACGTAGAAACAACATGTTATATAATGTTTGTCTGTTTGTGAGATATCCTAGAAAAATGAAGGGTGATTTATTTAGTCCAAAAGATCGGAGGGTGATTGTAAACATAAACACTAGATTTTTGGAAAGGGACTATGTAATAAATCACAAACCTATGTATAAGTTGTTCTAAAGGAAGTGAGAAGGAAAACACAAAGTATAGTACCAAGTGTACAAGAGGATATACCACAAGGTAAATTACATTGCGTGCCACGTCTGATACACAATTGCATGTAGTGCCTTGTCTAGTGGGAGTGTTATTCGACAACCCGTAGATATATGTTTTGGGAAAGTTATGAGACTTGGTCCCTAGTAAACATGGTATTGACCCACGAATACGATGAAGCACTACAAGGTAAAAATGCAATATCTTAGCAAGATACAATGAATTTTGGAATAGGATCTATGGATTCTAAATTTAGTCTGGGAGCCTGTATAACCACTAAATGGTGTAGAAGCCATTAGAAGTGGTCATACAAAAGAAAAGAGGATCAGATGGTAAGGTGAAAACCTTGGAAGCAAAGCTTGTTGCGAAAAGGTATACTCAGAAAGAAAGGGTTTGATTATGAGAAAACCTATTCGCCGGTAGCTATACCTATGTCAATCTGGATTCTTTTATCTGTTGTTGTTCATATTGAATATGAGGTACAACAAATAGATGTCAAGACAACTTTCCTGATTGGAAGTCTTGAGGAAAACATCTATGTGAGCAACCAGAATGATTCATTGAAAAGGGCTAAGAGCATTTTGTATGTAAGCTTAAAAGTGTTCATCAATGGTCTAAAGCAAGCTTCAAGAACATGAAACATCTGTTTTGATGAGGTGATCCAGTCATATGAATTTAATCAATGCGCAGATGTATCCTGTGTATTGAAAAAGAATGACGGAAACGTAGTGGTATTTCTTGTACTGTACGTAGATGATATATTGCTCATTGGAGACAATGAAAAAGTATCGTCGGGCGTATGGGTATGTTTGATAAAGCAGCATGAAATGAAGGACTTAAGAAAAGCAAAATATATCCTTTTGATCATGGTAATACGGATCACAAGAAAGGATGTTATGTTTATCTCAAGCTTCGTGAAATGATACAATCCTTACTCGTTTTAGCATGTGACTTTATCTAAGAAAATGTGTCTTGACACAAAAGAAGATAAAGGAGATGAAAGCGGTTCCTTATACTTCAGCGAATAAGGAAACTTAATCTAAGAAATGCTATGCACGAGATCAGATATCTATTTTGCCGAAGGAATGGTCAATGAGTATCAAGGTAACCAAACACAAGAATGTTGAACTGTGGTAACACATAATTTTGAAGTACCTGAAAAGGACTAGAAACTGTATGTGGGCTTACGGGACAGATTCACTGCTTCTTGTGGGTTACATAGATTCAGAATTTTCAAATCAGATAATGGCGGCAGTAAATCCACCTCAAAGATTATGTGTTTAATTTTAGGAAGTAGAGCCATAATATGGAGGAGTGTTATATAGAAATATATTTCTGACTCTGGACTCCACCATGGAAAGATGATAAATTAGAGCCTATGAGGCAGCCAAAGTATCTCTATGACTCTAAAAACGTCATGATGAACTTGGAAGTGATTCTGAGTTTGCCCAAGGTTATCACAATTTATTGTGATGATAATGGAGTAGTTGCAAACTTGAAGGAATCATGAGTTCATAAGCAATTAAACACATGGAGCGCGAGTACCACCTGTTACGAGAAATCGTATGATGAGGGGAAGGTTGTTGTCGCCAAGATTGCATCGGATGATGACCTAGTAAATTCATTTACAAGGACCTTAAGGCGAGAGCTTTTGATGGTCGTGTAGTGAGAGTAGAAATCAGATGTATGGCAGAAGACATGATAGCATAGTCTTTTAGTATAAGTGGGAGATTGTTGGATTGTATACTAAAAGTCTAGCTTTAGTAAGAACAATTTTTAACAATTTATTTGAAATGAGAATCAATGATTGCGTCTTATAATTTATTTATATGTTCGATGCAATAGTCCACTTACTTTATACTATAGATAATATATTGTGCGACAACACGCGGAATATTATATTATCGGTTTTCTTATAAAGTATAAATAGATGCTCACAACCGAGATAGACAGAGACTCTCTATCGGGATGGTTGTAGTGTGATTTGGTATTAGTTTGTCTTGACTATAAAATCACATTAGTGCATTTTGTGTGTATTGAGTAGGACCGCTTGAGATTGTTCGACTCATACTATCTTATAGAAGAACTTGATCTCTGTTATTATGCATGTTCGTGCTCTTAATCCCTATACAATAACCTCGACACATAAGACAATATGTATTTCTTTGATTCATCAATGGGTGAGATTTACATATAATTAAATCAATAAACTTGGTGAGTTAGAAAATAGTGATGTCTCTATGGTGTGCTGTTGATTGCAGAAGGAATCCATATCCGACATAGGTTGAAGATGTCCCCTTGAGGAGCTCTTAAGGATTATCATGTAAATCCTGTAGGTGAATTTATTACAGCATGATAATAAGGTTGAATGATACTACTCTCGGATGAGATATTAATTAATGGAGTTGTCAATAACTTAATTAATTAATGGGCATTGTATATCTTAAACATGGGGAGACTAACGGGCTCATAATAAGAAGGAGCCCATAACCTAATTATGGGATTAGAATGGTAGTGCAGTAATAATATTTTAATGGTATATATTATTATTATTGGACTTAAGTATAAGATTTGGGCTAAGCTTGGATACTTAAGCCCAATGGAAGCTCAACTCTAATTTCTCCTCCTGGTCCCTGTTGTAGCCCGTATATAAGTCATCTCAACTGTTCTAACCCTTGATGAGATATACCTAACACGTGAAGAGGGTAGACAAAATAGTAGATTGAGAAGATCTCAAAGATCATCGCCCACACGACGTCGAGATTGGACTTGGGAATACAACAGAAGACTAGAAGGTTGTTTGCTGCTGCTGTATGTCAACTTGTACAACTTTTCTAAAATCATATAGAACTTAGAACTGAACGTGTGATATACTGACAGAAAGCCACAGAAGAGAGGATCGTTATGACGTGTAGATTACTCGAATCGAACATTAGATGAGAGAGTTTTGCCTAAAACGGTGAGGCTGCGCAGACTGCCTGCAAGAATCCATCTTCTTCAACATACCCTGGTAAAAGGTAATATGTTTCTATATTTTCTTACTTTCGTTGATTTAGAAACGTATAGAACTCTAACGGTTCATATTAACCAAATGGTTGAATGCCAAAAATATATAAACGTTTAGCCAGTTAACTTCAGTTGTGTCTTATTTTATAGTATTTAATATTATTATATAATAACTTAATTTATTATGAACAAACACGAAACTTCAATTTCGTTAACTTGTTGGAGGGCGAGCGGTTCCACACCCTGAATTAGAAATTGACATATCGAATTATTGCACTCCATCAACGTAATCTTTCATCTCATGTTTAAACTCTGCCAGACCAGAGTTTATAAATACTATCAAAAACTCAGTTGCTAACACCCCTCTCAAATTCCATCATTTTCACTAACGTTTACTTGATAAAAAAATATAACCATATAGAACGGTGAGTACCCAATATGGTTCTCCAATGTAGAGCGGTTGTACATCCTGGGCTTCTTTTTGAGCGCACGGACACCGCTGACCAACATCACCTCTCTGACACTCGAAAGGTGTTGACCCTAGTGAAGGAAATCGCACAGCACATGGGTGAAGATCTTCATTTCTTCTATCCTCCTTTGTTCATTGCCCTCGAACTGGAGTGGATGATGTCTAGTCTGCGGGGATTCATCTGGTTCAAGGCACTTCCAGGCGTCCATTGTTGTATCCCAACCAATACAATCACCACAATGTACTTGTATAACATACCAATCGAAGAGGTAATCTAAATTGTTTTAAAGTGCATGAATTTTATTTTTTTCAATGGGATGCACTACCACGTCCCATATACTCCTGTGATGTATGTTCTGCAGCACTCTGTAGCACCTGCATTATGAACAGGAGTCTCATAAGCACACAAGTTTTCGAGTTAACGGATGTCTACTGTACGTGATTTTGATGAGAGTGTTCAAACAATACGGCCTACAGAGGATAGACTTCGGGTGGATGCTGCGCAAGATTCAGTACGAAGGGAAAGATGATTGGCCTGGTGAGCTTATTGAGCGCAATGCACATGATTGGCTTCTAATTAATTAATATGATGATATTTCCAAACACCCACCCCGTTTTGTTCTTATTGTAATCCTTTTCCAATTAATAATGATACTGTCTTTTAGTCTACTCTAAGAAATCCAAAATTTAAAATACAACATTATTGATCTCCATCAACGTGACTCATTATGCTATACTCTGCACTGCTAACTTGTACAACAATAATATTTAGTTGTATGTAATCCATAATTGTCAGTATCATCACTACATGAAAACAGGCAATGCTGACTCAAATCTGCAAATACTAATGTACTCCCTCCGTCTCGTAAAAGGAGTTACATTTCATTTGTAAATTACAAAGGAAATGTAACTCTTTTTGCTCGATGGAGGGAGTACGAATTATTTTACATATAATTTAAAGTATTAAATATAATATTATAATTATAATAAAAAATAATACTCCCTTCGTCCCGTCCAAATAGTTGTTTTTGCTTTTTAGCACGTGGATTAAGGAGTATTATTTAATGTGTAGTGTGTAGTTGTATTAGTGAGAGTGTGGGCTCCATATTTTAATTGTATTAGAGGGGGTGTGTGAGTCCCATGTGTGTAAAAAAGGAAAGATGACCCTTTGGGTGGGATGGCCGAAATGTTAAAAAGAAACCCTTTGGGTGGGACGGATGGAGTATCATAAAAGGAAATTTATAAATTCATGGCATGAAAAATGAGTAAATTATCAATCCGACACTTGAATTATATTTTATATCGATTAGGGCCCTGTAATATGTAAAAATATCAATTCCAAACCTGAATTTATGTGTTAATTTTATAAAATATAAGATAATATATGACAAATTCAGGCTATGAATTAATAGTTTTATATATTTCAGGGCTCTTATTGATAGTAAAATAATATAAACCCCCAATTGATAGTTTATCTATTTTCTCAGTCTTGGATTGACAAAACTCCAACAAAAGGAAAAATATAAATTAGTAAAGTGTAAAATTGATAATGTAAACATTTATTAAATATGTTAAAGAAAACATATGATAATACATTTTTGGAAATTTGGCTTATTCATACATATGTATTGTCATGAATATAACTGAGCCCAATCTCCCCCGCTGCCCGTAACAGCCATTTTAAAAATATTTTTGGAATTCAATCAGTTTTTTTGTTTTTTAAAATTACGTTTCAGATTCCAATGGTTCTCGAGAAGGGAGAGCCACATAAATGACGGTTGGGGTTGCCTACTGCTTCTTATTATTATGGAACTTCCGAACGTTCATTCTTCTGGCAGAGATACTAATCCACAACACCACTCGTGATGGCAAGTGCATCCGCCGACGGAATGGATCCCTACAAGGACACAATTGACCAATTCCAGGTCTAATGTAAGACTGCTGAGTCAGTCTCATATCGTCTGGTGCATTTTTTAAACACTTTATTTCTGGTACTCTGCTTATACATGATCCAAACTCACTAAATTTTGTGTTCTGTAGTTTATCCCCAAACGTATCAGTACACTATTAGAGAACCAGACCGAGGATTGGATAGTTCAAGTTGGCACTGCAGGAAGGAAACACACTGTCTATTACGAATGTCATCTGGTTAGACTTGGTGAACCACCGATATACATACTCACTTGGGGATGGGTCGGTGTCACCCGCAAACTAGAACTAGACCAGGGCGACACAGTCTGGTTTGAAAGAAATATTACTCACAACGACATTGACTGGCATGTGCTTCGTAGGCAACCAGATGGTTTGCAGGAGATCTTATAGGTGAAGGAAGAAAAACAATGATCCATCTTAGTATATTTCAAATTATGACAATCATACTTTTTATTTTAGTTTTTATCATTTTAAAACTGCTCATGTTGAAACTTTGTTTTGCTATCTTGTTTAATCTAATTATTGGTATTTTATTAATTATTTAAGTTTCTATTTACGAGTCTTATCATCCTAATTTCCAGAAAACCGTGTTTCATAGCCTTTTAGATATTTGATATGGAGGTTTATATATGAGGCCAAAAGATGAGAAAATAAGTAGTTGGAAGGGATTTAAAAATAGATTGGGTAATAGAAGAACAATACTTCCAATAGATTCGGTTTATTATTTGATTTTCAACAGTCCCTTTTTCATATATTTTGTAGAATGTTCCGTGAAATATCCATCATTGTCAACACTAAGTTAGAACTATGCTCATCAGTCAATGTCCACTATTGAAAAATGATTAAACATAAGTAATGTTTTCCAGCAAGTGATGCTTTTTCATAAAACTGCTTTTGTTTAAGTCTTAAGTGTCACTATCACTCTTGACACCTAATGTGTTTTCCATTTAATTGGTAAATACATTTTTGTTATCAACTGCTCATTTTATTTTATATTTTTTTTTATTTCTTGTATTTGCCTTACTTCAACTTGCATTAGCCATCAATATATGCGTGTTATGACCTTAAACCATGATCACTTCTTAAACTTCCACATCAAAACACACATGACCACGCCTCAAATAAATCCTAAAAAACTGGAGTGATCACTTTTGTTGACTTCTTTTTTCCCTAGCAAAATGAAATTTTGGATCCACAAAAAAATGGAGTGGTCATCTTTTAGACCTCTTATTTCCAAAACAAAAAGAAATTTTTGATCCAAAAAAACTTAAGAGGTCACTTTTTAGACTTCTTCTTCCCAAAACATGGCGTAGAAGACCAACCACTTGACTTTCCCTTTCTTTTGCTTAGGGGAGTCAACTCCTCTTTTGACATCATTAGACCTTTTTTATGCCACTCCATTGCCGATTGAGCAACTTTATTGGCATTCATGTTATGCCGATGTCTCATAAGCCACCATATGATCTTAACTCTATTCTGTTGGCATTCAATCTGCTACCAAAAAAAGAAAAAAAATGTAAATAATGGACAAAGTCAAGATACATTATAGTTCAAGATCAGGCATATCGTTGATATGTTTGTGCTGCAAAAGTATAATACCACATAAATGGTCTTACAAACCTCTGGGTTGCTGACTTGTTTTGTCAATTCTCTAGAAAGGTTACTAACACATCTGGCAAAGCGCATGTTTTGAATTACTAGTACTCTGCGGTCATACCTACACACATGCATCATGATGGATGTCGTGTTATCCCTTATTTACATCATGGTGCTAAATCACTTAGTAACAATAAAACTTAAAATACCTGTTACGCTGCTTCGGACCAGTCACTTTCCGGATAATGAAGAATCCTGGCAATGGCCTTACAGCTGCTACATCCAGTCTAAACAACTCATTCAGTCCGAGCAACTGTGCAACATAACAATGTTTATATGTGTAAATATAACATTAGCCAATGAGTGCTTGCTGCTCTCAACAGTATACATCATACCAGGACTTTGATTGACTCCATCATTACATCGTTAATGTACATATTTCCAAGATTTGAATCTACAAGCTCAACACTCTCTGTGTTGCAGTCTACGATGATCAAACTATAATGGCCTAGGTTATTTGTGAATAATGGGATGTACATCTGCAATTAAATGCAGTTTTTGTTATCGTGCATGATGATTCCTCATCCACTTAATTAACATTTGTTCAATGTTCCCATACACCCATTCGATTACACGAACTCATACGTGCACTTCTATTTTCGTTCACTATCCCCATCAATTTACTATATTCCACGCACTTGCTCTTATCGGTGAAATATCTTTCCTGCAAAAAACTTTAACGACATACTATATATTTAAAAAAAATCCCTCTACACAAGAATAGAAAGAGCAATGCCTTATCAACAGCCACATACCACATCAAAAACATGAAGATACCAGTTCCTTAAGGCCTCTCCCTTCATATCCATTTCTTCCAGGTTGAGGAGTGATGCGACTATATCCAACACCTGCAATTACATTAGGATTTGCCGAGTTCAGTATGTTGGTGGGTGAACAATGGGATATAACATGAGTATTGGTTGTTGGTGCCATAAGATAATTGAGAGCCATTCAATAAGGAGTAAGGTCTGCAGCTCTGCCCTCGTTAGATGCATGTCATCACTGGCAACTAATATATCACTATATAAAAATGATAAAATCTTTGGTAGGACTGCAGAGACAACATTAAATTTTTTGTTGGATTGAACAACCTTATATACCTTCGAGAAAGTGAATCTGACACCGCGTACATTACTAATCTCATGCAGTCATAATTCTTCAATTTTCCACATGCATCGAATGGAAATCCTCTCACACTGCTCTGCTTTTATACTTTCGTTGTTCGACTTCTAATATCTCAATAGTGTTGAACACACTGCGCCCTCTTCGCATAGGTGTCTCCATATGAGTACCAGAAATGTGCTTGACTGAAGTTTGGGATGACTCATAAAAAATAAAACTATCGCAAATACATAAAGTTTTGATTCTTATTATTAGTCTGGCAATAGTACGGGGTGTTGGAATTGGATATGCTTAGAGAGCTTACCTTTCTTTTTGGCCCATTACTTTTTGGTCGAGGGAGATTTGGCATCCGCCTACTATCTATAGAGGTTTCCCTGCAACCAGTTTGTACAGAAGTCTTATCTTCTGAAGGCTCCAATGGCTTCCTCATTGCCCTATCATCTTTTAGTACTCCTATTCTGCACTTACCTCTTTTATCCGTATCACCAGTTGGAATATTACGCAACAGCATCCACAATGCATTGGGTATTGTAGTCCACAGAGAAGTGATAGTATAGAATAATGATGCATATCCTCTCTCAAACAGCTTACCTTCTCAGCCAAGTCATTCATTGCACTGCATAGACTGTTCAATGATTTACTTATTCTACTGACTTTCAAACAATTAGTATCCGGCTTATCGAGATTACATGGTGACATTTTATCCGTTATGTGATCCATGACTAGTGAATACTGAAAGAGCGCACCATATGTTTCAATTTTAATATGTATAATCAAAGCAAGGACCATATTAAACTTTATAACTTCATTTACAACTATGCAGTGATTTACAACAATACAGTGACAGTATTAATTTCATGCATATCTATGTAGTGACACGTTTAGTGCTGGAAGATCATCGGACAGATTAAGATAACCACAAACAAAATGTGTGCTTACCAATAATAATATACTGACCATCTACCATCTTGACCATCTGTCATGTTTAATCGCAAAAGTAATGTCTTGGCGATTCTGCTCTCCAACTACCCCATACTACGCTAGCTGCCTCTCTACACATAACCCGCCAGCGAGTTGAATGGTTATGTAGTATTTCTGTGCATATCTCATCTGGGATCAGCTCATGGCGAATTTAGGGTTTAAGTGTAAAACAAGTAGAGTTACTAACTTGCAGAAAGAGGGCGCATACTGTTAGATAGAAATATTTTTTCTTGGAGCACTTGTGCCTCACAATTCCATCTATCATCATATCATAGAAGTACCTGGCCCAGTTCGTATGTGGAATGTTCTCCACGTTCTTCACGGCTAATAGGTAATTGTGGCTAAGATCGCTAATATTAGAGGTATCAAGAACACTCGTGGCAGAGTACAACACAAATGCCTGTGAAAAGTCCAACGCAATTGTTCTCTAAGCAAAGGATCTCCTCCAAGTCAACTCCATTGACCACCGTTTTTTCCCCACAGTTGTGGCGAACCTACCCCAGATGTCTTCTATCTCTAATAGCCTTCCACCAGTAACTACTCCAAGCTAACTAATGTTCCATGTCATACAACATAATAAATAAATGAGTACACCTAGAAGAAAATATAAAACGTAACCAAATGTGCAATTGTCCAACCATTTTCATTAACTTATACCTTCATGGACACTCATTATCTTTCTAAAGTCAGTAGTCGTGGGATGCTGTGCAACACCTCCCACCGTGATGGTGCAGGTTTCAGTGTCAAAGGCTTCAACAAGATAATGAATAAGTTGCTTGTTTATGCACATTCTTTCATCTTCAAGAGCCTTTCAAACCTGATTGCCCTCACGACGGAAATATTTTGGGTGTTCAATGTAGACACGACACTTGAAAATTTTTTAATTGAGATCCTGGTCCGAATGGCTGGAGAATCCATGTCCTTCTCCATCGCATTTTCTACAAATACCGCGGGCGCGTGTTGTAGTGCATGGGATCCATTTAGGTGCCCTTTTCCGTGATCGCCAGGAACTTCCAGTTCTACTGATATTTTGGGTGAATCTTTATGATTGTTACCAAATGCTTGGGACGACATTGATTGTGTTAGATCATCAACCAGGCTAAAAACACTATCGAGATGGTTGTCCTTCATATGACTTAACACGTAGAATAAGTAATCATTGTAAATTTCATATTGGGGTACGTATAATGGGGAGTCCATCTCTTACCTAGATGCTACTATGGGATGGTTGGGTCTATGCGGGGAGGCTGAGATTAAGAATTCCCTTACTATTTTTCTGTGTAGTTATGGTTTGAGTGGGATTAATATAAGTGGGGGATGTAATGTGGGTTATATAAGACCCGGTGATGCTCAATATGCATGTTTATGGTTCATTTTCTAGGGTTTACATGGTGTTTAGGGTTATTCACTAACAAAGCAACATGCATAAAAGGTCATAAAATTTTGTTAATACCAATACTTGACACCAGTGGCATATTGTTGTTGTACTATGCGTGTGACATTACTCTCATCGTCTAGTGCAACACTCAATCAATGTATTCTATAGGTTTGTAGACAATAGGTATGGTTCTTATGTGTTCGATTCCATTGGCTCCTATATTGCCACATTCCCCTGCACTGGATCAAATCATCTGCAGAGTATTCTCGGAAAAAAATAACTTTTGTTGCAATCTCTCTCTTTAATGCATCACTATATTTGTCATTTACCGTTGGCCCAATTAATGGTTAAGTTGTGACTGCATATTAAATGCCATGTGGATGTTGTATTGAGCATATAGATATTGTAGGTGATCATTATTCGTGTATCGTTGGGGTCACCATTGATTTGCCATTTTGTAGTTGGGATGACCAATTCAACAATTTATCGTACCAGGTACTAGTGCTTAAGCGATCTCACGTTTCTTATAATTTTATAGAGACGAATCATCAATGGTTTGGATATTTAAACAAGTAAATAACAATAACCAAAGCAAGCAAGCAATGATTGGCAAACAAGATAGATAAATGAAAGGTGGTTTTCCAAATTGATTAAAAGTGAGATTAACAACAATCAAGAAGTGGTAATTCTAGGAATTATGTATCAAATTCATATGTATCATGGATATAGGATTAAGGGCCAATACTAAGTTCACCTAAACTCCCTCTCGAGATGGATAGGATATGAATATCAAATAGCTCAATGGATTGGTTCTCACACAAACAATTTCAACTAGGCACTAAGCTTGAAATGAGAGTCCCTTCACATGATTAATCAACCTCACCATCAAACCAATCACATGTTCTATCAAAGGGTTTTAAATTCTAAAGGATTTCTCAATCTCTTTTCGACTTATAATTAACATGAAGCGTATGATGAATTGATTCAATGAACTATCCTAAACATTTAATTGATTTCTCAATCTAATCACATGTTCATGACAATTAACCACACAAATCAACAATACAAATCAAGCAATTAGCAATCAATGATAGAAAATCATAGATCCAATCAACATATGAATTCAAATACACAAATCCCAAAATTAATCAACAACTCTCATGTTGCTAATCCCACAAGGGAGATTAGCCTACCATATTCAAAAGAAAATTAACATAGACATTAAGATCCTTACAAATCATGATGAAACTATGAGGTTTAACTACAAAGTATGGATGAAAACTCCCTTGAAGTGTTTCAATGGTGATCTCCTTCCTTCCCTTTCAACTCTCATCTCTTCCTTGCTTATTTTCTTCAATTGGATGAAGGTTTTGATGGTGGGATGATGGTAGATCTAATGGATGGTGAATGGATGAAGATTGGATGAAGATGATGGTGTGAATTGGAGGAAATGGTGTGTGATCTATGTGTTTTGGTGCAAACCTTTGGTGGAATCTTCAATCTCCCTTCAAATGTTGAACTTGAGGCTATTTATACCCTCTCCAAGTTGGGCCATGAATTTAACATTAGTTGGGTTTTTTACACACATTTACACACATTGGCAGGTGAAAATCTAGATTTTTGGCCCAAAAATATGCAACTCGAGTTGGCCTTACCTAACTCGAGTTGCAACACGAGTCGAGCTACGTTGTATGTAACTCGAGTAGACCTGGCTCGTCTCGTATTGGCAACTCATGCATCCACCTGTTCGATTGTGTTGTGAGGCTCTGAAACTAAACTGGCTATGGAAGGCAGCTCGACTTGAGCTAGCAACTCGAGTTGCAGCTTGCAAGTCGAGTTAGCTCACTGTATAATTTTTGATCATTGCCCTGATCCTAGCTCCACTCGAGTTGCAATTCAAGTTGGACCTTGCAACTCAAGTAAGCTCTCTGGCCGATTTTTAGACCCCAACTTGACCTTCTCTCAACTCGAGTTGCAAGTCAAGTTGGACCTTGCAACTCGAGTAAGCTCCCTGGATAATTTTTGGACCCCAACTAGACTTGAGTTGGCAACTCGAGTTGCACCTTGCAACTCGAGTTGGGTCCCGTAAGCTCGTTTCTTGCTCGTTTCAGCTCTCATTGTTATTTTTGCTCCATTTTCACCTGTTTTATATACATTTAAACTCATTCACACACATTTCTATGAAAACACATAACACAACCAAATTATTTATAAAATACGAATAAAATAATACGAAAGCAGATATAAAAAGATACTAAAATCTATGTGAAAATATCACTCATCACACCCCAAACTTAAAGTGTTGTGCGTCCCCACACAATGAAAATGATAAACCTAGGGGTGAGATTTTCACCTAGGAAAAGACTAAACGAACATAAGTAATAACACATCAATAGCAATAAGAACCACAATGTATGCTAAGTCATCCTACAACATTAAACTCATGACATGAGGAATTAACAAGTTCAATCACAAGAGAACAAAGTGTAATATAGTCCCTCTTTGTCCAAGCTTCACAATGGGATATCAATTTCACTCAACACTCTTTAAAGTAGGGTAAATCAACACTCATTAACCGATTGACTCGACTTGCTATAATCTTGCTCGTAGACTACATTCACAAACTGCCAAAGTTTCAATCAATGATCAAAAAGGTTTTTCATTAAGGATGTAATGGTAGGCTCTTTGGTAGGGTTGGAAGAATATGGTAATAGTGACTAAACAAATGTAAGTAATCGAAGAGATGGCCAATTTCTTCAACTTCTCCACTTTTCTTTCTTCCTTTCTTGTCTTTAATGTTCACAAGCACTAATCAATCAACTTTTCCTTGAATTGAGCTTCTTTCAATGCATGCTTCCTTCTTCGAACTTTTAAAATTTTGAGCATATTGTTGTTTCTTTGCTAATTTTCTTGTTTTGAGGCTACATGTCCATTCTTGTTCGTGCTCTTTTCATCATTTTTCTTACTTGTTACCATTTCCTTTCTTTTCTTGCACAATTCTTATCAAACCTTTCTAAACCACATCTCCTCAATCACTCACACAAAAGGGTAGTTATATAAGGCTCAAATGAGTAATCAAGGCTTGTAATGTGCTAAATTCACAAGAAAAAGGCGAAAAGGCTCAAAGTGGTTGACTAGGGATGATGTTCATAGTAGGAAAATATATGGCAATGACTATTAAATAACAAGGATGGCCTTAGATCATGTAACTAATCTCCACAAATCGGGCTCGTTCCTATAGTCCTTGAGCAAGTTCTAGCTTATCAAACACAATCGATCCACTCATGAAGAAATACCATGTATGCACGGTTGAGGCTCAAACTCTCACAAGCTTATGCTCGGGCATTAAGAAACTTATTACACAACATTCATCTTAAAATTGAACAAGTTAAGTAAAACATGTCACAATTTGAAAGTGTAGAGATTCTTAATCATAATTTGTCATCACTTATCACTACAACATATCATCACTCGTTGTTAAAAAATAACTCACAACATCCCAAAAAAACAAACCACCAAACAACCCTAGATAAGAATACGAAAACACACAAAACATAAAATAAGGACTTGACAAACAAGAAACAACCAAAAACAGATAACATGCAAAAAAACAGAACCATCATATGAAAATGAAGCACACATTCATATCATCCATAATCAATTAGGCTCATAAACATCCCCATCTTTGATTGAAAAGTAAAACTCCCAAAAACATAACAAATGAAGTAGCATGCTAATCACATCAATCCAAATCAAAATCAATTAGAAGTAATAGGGTGTAGAGTCAATTCCCTCAATAGGCATTTGGTCGTGGAAGTTGTTATTTCCAAGCTCCATTTATGCTTCCAATACCTTCCATTCATGCTTAAAGA
Source organism: Pogostemon cablin (assembly GCA_023678885.1). Taxonomy (NCBI): domain Eukaryota; kingdom Viridiplantae; phylum Streptophyta; class Magnoliopsida; order Lamiales; family Lamiaceae; genus Pogostemon; species Pogostemon cablin. The sequence goes on from CM042959.1 coordinate 23,756,773, forward strand.
CTCATGAAACACCATTAGCTCAACAATTGCATTAAAAATATAGATCATCATGCACTTCAACACCACCAAACGGACCAAAATCCAACCAAAACTCATGAGATAATTTTTAAAATTGAGTCAATTTTACAAGAATCACACTCAAGTGGTGAGTCACACCATACACTCTCCCCCCAAACTTAAATCAAAATAAGTTGAGACTTAAGTTTGCAAAAAGTGGTGGGACTTACCCTTGTAGTTTCCGTTGATGATCTTCTTGTGGAGAAGTAAACTCATCCATCCAACGAATTGAGCAATGTCCACCACGCACTAGCCCCTCAAACTTAACTCGAGACAAGAGTCGAGAATTAAGTTTGCAACAAGTGATGTGACATGTCTACTCGAATCCATGAAGTACTTCTCTTTTCTTCACTAAGCCTTTTCTCACAAGTACAATCCACCTACAAGATCAAATAACAAAACAAGCATCAAAAGATAAAAAGAATGGGTTGCCTCCTATTTAGCGCTAAGTTTAACGTCTTCAAGCCAGATGGAATTTTACAATCATTGGACCAAATGTTGGTCCTGTTGGCAATTGGATCGTGTGGTTCAAACGTGATCATTAGGATTTCAGGCAAACAATCAGCGGAAGTAATTAAAATAGGTTTACCGTACTTCTGGGTTGATGTAGAGGATGAATCGCTGCAGAGAACTACCTCTGATCCTCTACTGTATGCCCCAAGTGTGATCCTGCTATTGTGTGGGCAACAGTCTGCAGGATCTCTCAATCTACTTCTTTCCCTTCTCACGTCAAAAGAGGCGCAGGAAAATCTTAGGGTTTCAAGAGGTTGAGTTCACTTATATACTGGGCTACAGCAGAGATCAAGAGGAGAATTGGAGTTGGGCCTCCATTGGATTAAATATCCAAGCTTAGCCCAAAGCTTATATTTAATCCAATAATAATAAAGTCCACTAAATTATTATTACTGCACTACCCACTCCAACCCAAAATTACGTTTTGGGCTCCTTCTTATTATGAGCCCGAAGTCTCCCCATGTTTAAGATATACAATGCCCATTAATTAATTAAGTTACTGACAACTTAAATTAATTAATATCTTATCCGAGAGTAGTACCACTCAACCTTATTATCATGCCGGAGATTAATCCACTTGCAAGATTTACATGATAAACCTTATGAGCTCCTCAAGGGGACATCATCAACCTATGTCGGACATGGATTCCTTCTACAATCAACAGCACACCATAGATACAGCACTATTTCCCAACTCACCGAGTTTGTTGATTTAATACTCATAAATCTAACCCATTGATGAAATACATACTGTCCTACGTGTCGAGGTTATTGTATAGGGATTAAGAGCATAAACTTCCATAATAACAGAGATCAAGTTCTACTATATAGTCAGTATAAGACGAACGATCTCAGGTGATCCTACTCAATACGCACAAAGCATACTAATGTGATTTTATAGTCAAGATAAACTAATACCAAATCACACTACAACCATACCGATAGAGAGTCCCCGTCTATCTCGGTTGTGAGCATCTGTTTATACTTTATAAGAAAACCGATAATATGATCTTCCGCGTGTTGTCGCACAACATATTATCTACAGTATAAAGTAAATGGACTATTGCATTATTCATATAAAATAAATTATAAGATGCAATCATTTGATCATATGATTCTCATTTCAAATATTATTATAAAATTGTTCATAATAAAGCTAGACTTTTAGTATACAATCCAACAATCTCCCACTTATACTAAAAGACTATGCTGTCATGTCTTCTGCCATACATCTGATTCCTACTCCAACTACACGACCATTAAAAACTCTCGCCTTAAGGTCCTTGTAAATGGATTTAATAGGTCATCATCCGATGCAATCTAGGCGACAACAACCTTCCTCTCGTCATATGATTTCTCGTAACAGGTAGTACTCGTGCTCCATGTGTTTAATTGCCTTATAGACTCGTGATTCCTTCAAGTTTGCAACTGCACCATTATCATCAATGTAAATTGTGATAACCTTGGGCAAACTTAGAAACACTTCAAAGTCCATCATGAAGTCTCTAGAGTCATATAGATACTTTGGCAGCCTCATAGGCTCCAATTTATCATCTTTCCATGATGGAGTCCGGAGTCTGAAATATATTTCTATATAGCACTCCTCCACATTATGACTCTACTTCCTAAAATTAAACACATAACCTTTGAGGTGAATTTACTGCCGTCCAATCTGACTAAAAAATCTAAATCTACGTAATCCACAAGAAGCAGTGAATCTGTTTAGTAAGTCCACATATAATTTCCAGTCCTTCTCAGGCACTTTATATATGTCTTACTACAGTTCATCATTCTTGTTCCGGGTTACGTTTGATACCAATTGTCTATGCCATTGGCAATACAGTTATCCATTTTCGTGCATAGCATTCCTTAGATTAAGCTTCCTTATTCGCCGAAGCATAAGGAACCACTTTCATATTCTTTATCTTCTTTTTGTGTCTGAAAGACACATTCACTTAGATAAATTCACATGCTAAACGAGTATGGACTATATCATTTTATGAAACTTGAGATAAGCATAACATCCTTTCTTGGAATCCGTGTTACCGTGATCAAAAAGGATATATTTTGCCCTTCTTAAATCCTCCATCTCTACCGCTTTATTAACCGTACCCATACGCCCGATAATACTCTTTCATTGTCTGCAATGAGCAAGATACTATCTACGTATAGTACAAGAAACACCACCATGTTTCTGTCACTCTTTACAACACACAAGACTCATCCGCTCATTGATTTAAATCCATGCCACTGGATTACCTAATCAAAATAGATGCTTCATGATCTCAAAGCTTGCTTTTAGCCCATCGCTGGACATTTTCAAGCTTACTATCAAAATGCTATTAGCACTTTGCAATGAATCACTCTGGTTGCTTCACATAGATGTTTTCCTCAAGACTTCCATTCAGGAAAGCTGTCTTGACATCTATTTGATGTTCCTCATAATTCAATATGAGCAACAATAAATAAAAGAATCCAGATCAAGATTAGCATAGCTACCAGCGAACATGTTTGCTCATAATCGAACCATTTCTTTCTGAGTACACTCTTTCGCAATAAACTTTGCTTTCAAGGTTTTCACCTTACCGTATGATCCTCTTTTATTTCCTATGACCACTTTCAATGGATTTTACACTATTTAGTGGTCTTTCAAGTTCCCAGACTTAATTTGGAATCTGTAGATTCTATTTCAACATTCATTGCAACTTACTAAGATTCCGCATTTTAATCTTGTAGTGCAACGTCGTATCCCTGGGATAATACCATGTTTACTATGGATCAAGTCTTACGACTTTCCAAAAACATGTATCTCACGGGTTGTCGAATAACCCTCCCACTGCGACAAGGCACTACATGTAATTGTGTATCAAACATGACACGCGTTGCAATTTACCTTGTGGTATATCCTCTTGTACACTTGGTACTTATACTTTGTGTTTTCTTCTCACTACCTTTAGAACAACTCATACATGGGTTTGTGATTTATTACATAGTCTTTTTCCAAAAAATCCAGTGTTTGTGTTGACAATCACCCTTCGATCTTTTGAACAAAATAAATCACTCTTCATTTTTCTAGGATATCCCACAAACATATAAAACGTTTTACGAATTACTGTATCTAGGGCATATCCATAAAATGAATTTAATTATTCCAAATAATTCATCATCTATCTAATCATAACCATAAGAGCCTTATTCCTTCTATCCACCACACCATTCAGTTGGGGCATGCCTGGTGTAGTCAATTTGAGATTTAATCTCAACTTCTTATCAATTAGCTCCTAACTATCTCAAGAGGTATTCGCCATCATGATTAAATCGTAATGACTTAATATATTTTCCATGACGCTTCACTGTACCAGCCTTGCAATTCTTGAATTAATCAAAGAACTTAGACATGCAGTGCATCAAATAAATATATTGGTATCTAGAATAATCTTCGAATATTCATAACCATCTCTCGCCTGGATAATATTAGGTTTTCTTGAATCAGAATGAACTAATTCCAATATATATATATCTTTGGCTCTACACCCCATAGCCTTGAAAAGGTAGTTAATCATTTTTACTTCCAAGCAAGACTCGCAAGTCTGATAGTTTTCACTTCAGATAAACCTTACGGTTTATCGGCTAACAACTTTTGAATCCTACTCAAGTAAAATGAACTAATCTTAGACGCCAAATGTATGTTTAGTTCATCTTTGAAGGTTCCTTTCTCTTACTAATATTAGAAGATGCATTATTAATTACTATTTGTTGAATCTGTGGGATGTACATGATTCAAGAGTATACACATTATCCACCAACGTACTATTACAGATTATAGCCCCATTCCTCATCACTATGACCATGTCATTTAAATGAAATGAAGTATCCATCCAATAATGCATAGAAACCGAAATCAAATTCTTTCTATGAAACGTACGTAAAGACAATTTCTCATAATCAATCGTTTATTCTTATCATGAGATAAATAAACAACTCCCACTGCAATAGTCACTACCTTTGTAGTTTTACCCATGTCATAACAGTCTTATTCTTAGTTGGTGATAAACATTTAGTGATTCCAGTATCTACACACTTCGTATCAGTAGATGCCAACACTAATCATTTTTAAACGACTAGTGAATAAGATATTAAACTTGTTAACATTATGATGAAAATGGCTTTCCTTTGCCAAATGTTTTGTCAGAAGTTTCGCACCATTTACATCCTCTTGTAATTCAGGTGGAACTCAGTCAAAACATCTAGGCAATTATGGAGAATAAAATTGACTTAGGTTTTCCTTTCAACTTCTATTCCATATATTTCCAATTCATTCATCAAATACTATCATGACCTACCGCCTTTTAAATTACTTAAGTATCCAAAGAGTTACATGAGACCATCATATTTCTATGAACCTCTCATCTCTTCACTAGAAACTTTAATAGGCATCATGAGACGTCCTTTGTGAGAACACACATGTATTTACTTTAAGCAGTAAATTTCAAAAACAAGATTCTTTTCTAATCATCTAATTAGGACGAGTAAATTTAATTTCTTTTAGTTAACAATTAGTGAAATTAGACCATTCGAAATTCAGAGAATCACAAATAAATATTCCGATCAAATATTCAAATTTTATCCTTTTATATTGATTCCCTCAAAACAATATAAAATAAAATTCACCGACATCTCAAGCACCAATAGTCTGCAAGCCACGTTAGTGTGGACGTTTACAAACCCGAACATTTACATGAGAAGGTTTTACCCATTAATTTTATTTGTCAACCTAACTTTATGACAAAATAATTAATAGTCGGTTCCTCTTTAGTCACACAAATAATAGCAGTGACTCCGTTGGGGAGGATACTAATTATTTACATCTAAGTGTGCACCATTATTTGATCCCAAGTCCGCTGCCCAAGTTTATGTGCCTTACTACTGGAGAAGTACACACGCGCTCAGATAACTTTCTACAACCATCAATTATATAAGTTTGTACTAGTGAACCGCATATAAGCTCATCCGTTAGGGAGGAAGGCACTATAGCCAACGCGCAAGTCCATATGCATTACATTACAAACAATAATTATTTAAAGAAGTTTGTACCAGTGATCCGTGAATAAACTCATCCGTTAGGGAGGAAGGCTCTATTGCCAACGCGCAAGTTTACTCACATCACTTACAAACCAATAATGGAGGCCGTGGAAATTAATTACCAATCCCCTCTTCCACTTAGTTATTTAAAACACTGAGGGTTTTTAACATGCATATAATATTCCATAATAAAATATACAACCTAGCATGCTTCTATATCAATTAATTTAATAATTAAACCACATAGAACATGCTTCCATATATAACAATTAATTGTCAATTAAAACAATTAAACTAATTATATATATCAAGAATTAGATCATTAAAGGATCAGCAATTGGGCCCACCAAGCCCAACAGCAGGAATAATCACAATAACATGAGCAGCCCATAATTTAAATTATGCAGGCAAAAAAAAATTCACACCTGTAAGTCCCAATTGAACCAGCCCAAAACTTCAACATGCCCACAAAAACTGGCCCAATACTCAGCCAAAACAAATAAATCAGGCCCAAAGGAACCGGCCCAATAAACACCTTCCAGCCCAAGTATAAAAGGGCCAAGGGCCTGCCTACCCCATCCTTGTGCCCTAACACCCTTGATGAGTGATATTTTCACCTAGATTTTAGTATCTTTTTATGTGAGTTTTTGTATATTTTTATCCATATTTGTGTTCTATTTAGTTGTGTTTTGTGTTTTTATTTGATGCTAGATATGATAAGGAAGGCATAGGAAAAAGCGGATCTCAATTCGGAGTTGAAACGAGGAAGAACGAGCCAAAACAGTGAAGCAGACAGCACAACACGGCCAGCCGAGCCCGGAAACACGACCCGTGTCCAGTGCAGAAACACGGGCCGCGTACCAAACACGGGCCTGTAACGAAAGCCGTGCCCGGACACAAGATTACACAACACGGCCACCCATGTGGCCGTGTGCAGAGCACGAGCCGTGTAGGTGTAAATTCTGTCAAAAATCAAAATCCTTCTAGAAGCTTCCCAAGGGGTATAAATACCCCTTTATTCAACATTTTACAGAGAGATCCGAATTCCAGCCCTGCACACACACCTCACACACCATTTTCTTCATTTTACACATTTTCTTCATCCATTCATCATCTATCATCATCCTTTCATAAATCCACCATCATTTCATCTTCAAATCAAGTGAGGAAGCAAAGAAGAGGAGGATTTCACTCAAGGAAGGAAGGAGATTCATTTGGATTCAATCCAAGGGAGTTTTCATCTTGATTTAGTGTTAAACCTTTTAGTTTACAATGATTTGTAAGATTCCTAATGTCTATGTTATGGATCTTGTGATGATTGTAGGCTAATCTCCTTTGTGAGATTAGCAACATGATAGGAGTTGAATAATTTGTGATATTCATGTACTTAAATTCATGTGTGGATTTGGTAATTGATTTTCTATCATTGATGTTTAATATCTTGAGGTTGATGATGTTTTGTGTGTTTAATTATTTTAAGCATGTGATTAGATTGAGAAGTCAATTGCATATTTAGGATAGTTAAGTGAATCATTTCATCAAACACTTCATGTGCATTATAGATTATGAAGAGATTGAGAAGTCCTTGATAGTTTAGAACCCTTTGATAGAACATATCATTTATTAGATTGAGAATTCAATAGATTATGTGAAGGGACTCTTAATTGAATCTAGTACCTAGTTGGAATGATTTAATTGAGAACTAACCATGGAACCTTTATAAGATCATATCCTACCCATTCCGAGAGGAAGCTTAGGTGACATTAGTGTTAGCCCTTAGTCAAGCCTTAAACCACATGAGTTTGAATGCATGAATATATGAATTACCACTCCTTGATTGTTGTTAATCTCACCCTTGCTTAATTTGGAAAACCACTAATCTAATCATTTAATCTTGTTTGCATTGATTGATTTAATTTCTTGTTTGATCACCCCTCCATTTATATCCGTCTCTATAAAATTACAATGAACATGAGATCGCTTGAGCTCTAGTGCCGTCCTCCCTGAGGCTCGATAATTTTTAGTTGGTCATACCACTAAACTATGGCTAATCAAATGGCGTCATTGCCGGGGAGGTAACGGTTGCTAGTAGTTTGACGAAGGATCGTTTTGAGTAATCTTAATAGAGACATTTTTTATTTTATTTGTTTACTTGTATTTGCTTTGTGAAACCTTGTTCTAACTTCTTTTGCTTTGGAGGTGTATGCAAACAAGATCCAAGGGGAAACAAGTAGAACCTATCGATTGGGAGATTGAGCATACGTTGAGAAGAAGAAGAAAGGAGAACAAAAATAGTGAGCGAATGGAGAACTTTCAAGAGGATAATCGTGTGGAGATAGAGCATGATGGGGAAGGAGGACACAATATGAACGTGCATGACAACGCACCTCAATTCAATGCAAATCTTCCTCAACAAGCCTATCAAAATCATGGAGCTATGAACAACCAAGCTTTGCTTCAACAAATGGTGCAACAAATTCTAAGGAAACAAGGCTTTCAACAAGCTTATGCTCCTCCGCAACAAGCATATGTACCACCACCACCACCTCCGGTGCAACATGGAATGCAAAATGATCAAAGGGTGATCCGGGGTTTCTTTATGCCAAGAGCAATGCCACAAATGATGGGGCCACCAATCCATGCTAATAACTTTGAATTTAAGATGGGCTTGATTTCTATGGTGAGGGAGCAACAATTTAGTGGAACTCCGAATGAAGATCCTAATGCTCATCTAGCCCAATTTGTGGAGATTGCTAACACCGTGAAGATGAATGGGGTGAGTGAAGATTGTATCAAGATGAGGTTGTTTTCATTTTCGTTGAAGGATAGAGCTCGAACATGGCTCTCCACTCTTACACCCGGTACGTGCAACACATGGGACGAGCTAGCACAAATGTTCTTGAACAAATATTTCCCACCTTCTAAAATGCTTCAAATGAAAAGTTTGATTACTCAATTCAAGCAATTGCCTCAAGAAAGCTTTTACGAAGCGTGGGAAAGATTTAAGGAAATGCTACGAAAGTGTCCTCAACATGGATTCCCGGAGAATCAACAAGTGGGGTTTTTCTACCAAGGTTTGGTAAATGGTCAAAGAGTGCTTGTTGATGCTTCGGCAGGTGGATCCGTACTTGGAGTGACTCCGGAAAGGGCTATTCAAATTTTTGATGAAATTGCTACAAATATCTACCAATGGCCATCGGAGAGGGTTAGTGGATGCTACGGATTTGAGAGCTATGATCAAGGGCAACACTCGAGTGTGAAGAGTGTGAATGTTGAGCCACAAACGCCAAGCATGGAAATGATAGTAGCGGAGGTAATGAAGCAAATGAGTTTGAAACAAGGAGTGACTAATCAAGGAGTTAATATGGTTGATGGCCAAATGGATCAAAGTGTGCTTCCTCCAAATGGTGTTAGTGGGGAACAATGGGCTATGACAATGCCACGTGTGGAGGATGTGCAATACATGCAAGGAAGAAACTACCAAGGGAATTACCAAAATAATTTCCAAGGTAGTTTCAACCAAAGTCAAGGAAACTATCCACCAAGGCAAGGAGGTTTCAATGGTCAAAGTAGTGGAAGCTCATACCCACAACAACAACAAAGGCATGGTAACTTTTCCTACTCTAATCCGAGCAATGCGATTGCGTATCCTCCGGGATATCAACCGGGGGCTAAGGCACCGAACAATGAGGGAAGAGCATCAACCGATGAGCTACTTGAACAATTGATTGCATCAAACAAAGATAGAGAAGTATCGGAAAAAGCTAGAGATGAAGCTAATGAAAGAAGATTCAAAGCTATTGAGGAAAATAATGAAAGAAGATTCAAAGCTATTGAGGAAAATAATGATAGAAGATGCAAAGCTTTGGAGTACAATGTTGGACAAATGGCAAGTTCATTGAGTGCTCAACAAAAAGGAAAGTTTCCGGCCACAACCGAAGTTAATCCAAAGGCTCAATGTTTGTTGGTTGATATGAAAGAGGAACGAAAGGTTGAAGAAGGGTTGGTGGAAAGCAAGGTTGTTGGAGGAATGGAAGAAGTATGTAAGAAAGAAGAGAAGGGGCCTAAATGGATACCCAAGTGGAAGAGGGTGCAAGAGGAAAAGAAAGTAGAGGAGAAGGTCAAAGAAGAAGAGTACAAACGTGACTATTGGGGTATCCCGATCACTCCATTCCCTATTTCCTATCCACAAATGTTTGTAAAGGAGGAGAAGAAGAAGGAATTTGAGGAGTATGTCTGTTGGCAATTGGATCGTGCAGTTCAACGTGATCCGTTAGGATTAACAGGCAAACAAATTTAGCGAAAGCATAAAACGTGTTTACCGTACTTCTGGGTTGGTGTAGAGGATGATGATCTGAGAAGAACACCTCTGATCTTCTACCGTATGTCCCAAAGTCAACTCTGGTGTTGGGTGGTCAACAATCCCCAGAGTTCTCTGAATCTGCTCTCTGTTATCTCTCGTATGTCAAATGAGGCACTGACTTAGGGTTAACAGGAGCTGAGATGACTTGTATAGTTGGGCTACAACAGGGACCAGGAGGAGAAATTGGGCTGGGCCTCAATTGAATTTAATTAACCAAGCTTAGCCCAAAGCTTTTAATTAAATCCAATAATAATAATATAGTCCACTAAAATATTATTACTGCACTACCCATCCAATCCCAAAATTATGTTCTGGGCTCCTTCTTATTATAAGCCCGATGGTCTCCCCATGTTTAAGAAATACAATGTCCATTAATTAATTAAGTTACTGACAACTCAAATTAATTAATATCTCATCCGAGAGTAGTACCACTCAACCTTATTATCATGCCAGAAATTAATCCACTTGCAAGATTTATATGATAAACCTTATGAGCTCCTCAAGGGGACATCATCAACCTATGTCGGACATGGATTCCTTCTACAATCAACAGCACACCATAGATACAACACTACTTCCCAACTCACCGAGTTTGTTGATTTAATACATATAAATCTCACCCATTGATGAATCAAAGAAATACATACTGCCCTACGTGTCGAGGTTATTGTATAGGGATTAAGAGTACGAACTTCCATAATAACAGAGATCAAGTTCTACTATATAGTCAGTATAAGAAGAACGACCTCAAGCGGTCCTGCTCAATACACATAAGTGCACTAATGTGATTCTATAGCCAAGACAAGCTAATACCAAACCACACTATAACCATACCGATAGAGAGTCCCCGTCTATCTCAGTTGTGAGCATCTGTTTATACTTTATAAGGAAACCGATAATATGATTTTCTGCGTGTTGTCGCACAACATATTATCTACAGTATAAAGTAAATGGACTATTGTATCATGCATATAAAATAAATTATAAGATGCAATCATTTGATCAATGAATCTCATTTCAAATATTGTTATGACATTGTTCATACTAAAGCTAGACTTTTAGTATACAATCCAACAATCTCCCACTTATACTAAAAGACTATGCTGTCATGTCTTCTGCCATACATCTGATTCCTACTCCCACTACACGACCAATAAAAGCTCTCACCTTAAGGTCCTTGTAAATGGATTTACTAGGTCATCATCCGATGCAATCTAGGCGACAACAACCTTCCCCTCATCATACGATTTCTCGTAACAGGTGGTACTCTCGCTCCATGTGTTTAATTGCCTTATGGACTTGTGATTTCTTCAAGTTTGCAACTGCACCAATATCATCAATGTAAATTGTGATTACTTTGGGCAAACTTAGAAACACTTCAAAGTCCATCATGAAGTCTCTAGAGTCATATAGATACTTTGGCTGCCTCATAGGCTCCAATTCATCATCTTTCCATGATGGAGTCTGGAGTCTGAAATATATTTCTATATAACACTCCTCCACATTATGACTCTACTTCCTAAGATTAAACACATAACCTTTGAGGTGAATTTACTGTCGTCCAATCTGACTAAAAAATCTGAATATACGTAATCCACAAGAAACAATGAATATGCTCAGTAAGTCTACATATGATTTCCAGTCCTTCTCAGGCACTTGATATATGTCTTACCACAGTTCATCATTCTTGTTCCGGGTTATGTTGATACCCACTGTTCATGCATCCAGCAAAACAGATATCCAATATCGTTCATAGCATTCCTTAGATTAAGCTTCCTTATTCGCCGGAGCATAAGGCACCGCTTTCATCCTCTTTATCTTCTTCTTGTGTCTCAAAGACACATTCACTTAGATAAATTTACATGCTAAATGATTATGGACTGTATCATTTTATAAAACTTGAGATAAGCATAATATCCTTTCTTGTGATCCGTATTACCGTGATCAAAAGGATATATTTTGCCTTTCTTAAGTCCATCTCTACCGCTTTATTAACCGTACCCATACGCCCGATAATACTCTTTCATTGTCTCCAATGAGCAAGATACTATCTACGTATAGTACAAGAAACACCACCATATTTTCGTCACTCTTTACAACACACAAGACTCATCCGCTCATTGATTTAAATCCATGCCACTGGATTACCTAATCAAAACAGATGCTTCACTATCTTAAAGCTTGCTTTAGTCCATCGCTGGACAATTTTAAGCTCACTATCAAAATGCTATTAGTACTTTGTAATGAATTACTCTGGTTGCTTCACATAGATGTTTTCCTCAAGACTTCCAATCAGGAAAGCTGTCTTGACATCTATTTGCTGTTCCTCATAATTCAATATGAGCAGCAATAAATAAAAGAATCTGGATCAACATAAGCATAGCTACCAGCGAACATGTTTTCTCATAATCGAACCATTTCTTTCTGAGCACATCTTTTCGCAACAAGCTTTGCTTCCAAGATTTTCACCTTTCCGTATGATCCTCTTTTATTTCCCTTGACCACTTGCAATGGCTTTTACACCATTTTAGTGATCCTTCAAGCTCCAGACTTAATTTAGAATCCGTAGATTCTATTTCAACATACATTGCAACTTACTAAGATTCCGCATTTTAATATTGTAGTGCTACGTCGTATTCGTGGGACAATACCATGTTTACTAGGGACCAAGTCTCACGACTCTCCCAAAACATATATCTATGGGTTGTCATACAACCCTCCCACTACGACAAGGCACTACACGTAATTGTGTATCAGACGTGACACGCGTTGTAGTTTACCTTGTGGCATATCCTCTTGTACACTTGGTACTTTAACTTTGTGTTTTCCTCTCACTTCCTTTAGAACAACTTATACATGGGCTTGTGATTTATTACATAGTCCTTTTCCAAAAATCTGGTTATTGTGTTAACAATTACCCTTCAATCTTTTGGACTAAATAAATCACCATCCATTTTTCTACGATATCCCATATACAGACAAACGTTTCACGAATTACTGTATCTAGGGCATATCCATAAAATGAATTTTAATTATTCCAAATAATTCATCATCTATCTAATCAAAACCATAAGAGCCTTATACCTTCTACCCACCACACCATTCAGCTGGGGCATGCCCGGTGTAGTCAACTTGAGATTTAATCTCAACTTCTGATTATTAGTTCCTAACTATCCTAAGAGGTTTTCATCATCACGATTGAATCGTAATGATATGATATATTTTCCATGACGCTTCACTGTACCAGCCTTACAATTCTTGAATTAATCCAAGAACTTAGACATACAGTGCATCAAATAAATATGTCGATTTCCAGAATAATCTTTGAATATTCATAACCACCTCTCGCCTGGATATTGTTAGGTTCGCTTGAATCAGAATGAACTAATTCCAACATATATATCTTTGGCTCTAAACCCCACAGCCTTTAATAGGTAGTTTATCATTTTTACTTCCAAGCAAGACTCACAAGCCTGATAGTTTCCACTTCAGATAAACCTTACGGTCTATCGGCTATCAACTTTTGAATCCTACTTAAGTAAAATGAACTAATCTTAGATGCCAAATGTATGTTTAGTTCATCTTTGAAGGTTCTTTTCTCTTACTAATATTAGAAGATGCATTATTAATTACTATTTGTTGCATCTGTGGGATGTACATGATTCAAGAGTATACTTTTTATCCACCAACGTACTTTAACGGATTATAGCCTCATTCCTCATTACTATGACCATGTCATTTAAATAAAATGAAGTATCCATCCGTTAATGCATAGAAACCGAAATTAAATTCTTTCTATGAAACGTATGTAAAGACAATTTCTCATAATCAATCGTTTATTCTTATCATGAGATAAATAAACAACTCCCACTGCAATAGTCACTACCTTTGTAGTTTTACCATGTTATTAACAATCTTATCCTTACTCAGTGATAAACATTTAGTGATTCCAGTATCTACATACTTCGTGTCAGTAGATGCCATCACTAATCATGTTTAAACCATTAGTAAATAAGATATTAAACTTGTTCACATCATGATGAAAAATGGCTTTCTTTTGCCATATGTTTTGTTAGAAGTTTCCCACCATATACAACCTCTCGTATTTCAGGTAGAACTTGCTCAAAACATCCAGGCAATTTGTGAAAAATAAATTGATTTAGGTTTCCCTTTCAATTTCTATTCCAAGCTTTTCCAATTCATTCATCAATTCAACCATGATCTTGCGCATTTTTAAATTACTTAAGTATCTGAAGAGTTACATGAGACCATCATATTTCTATGAACCTCTCATCTCTTCACTAGAAACTTTAATAGGCATAATGAGATGTCCTTTGTGAGAACACACATGTATTTTCTTAAGCAGTAGAAATTTAAAATCAAGATACTTTTCTAATCAACTTATTTGGACAAGTAAATATTATTTCTTTTAGTAAACAATTAGTGAAATAAAACCATTCGAAATTCAGAGAATCACAAATAAATATTCCGATCAAATCTTCGAATTTTATCCTTTTATATTGATTCCCTCAAAACAATATAAAATAAAATTCACCGACATCTCAAGCACCGTGAGTCTGCAAGCCACGTTAGGGTGGACGTTTATAAACCCGAACATTTACAAGAGAAGGTTTTACCCATTAATTTCATTTGTCAACCTAACTTTATGACAAAATAATTAATAGTCGGTTCCTCTTTAGCCATGTAAATAATAGCAGTGACTCCGTTGGGGAGGATACTAATTATTCACATCTAAGTGTACACCATTATTTGATCCCAAGTCCGCTGCCCAAGCTTATGTGCCTTACTGTTGGAGAAGTACACACGCGCTCAGATAACTTTCTGCAACCATCAATTATATAAGTTTGTACTAGTGAGCCGCATATAAGCTCATCCGTTAGGGAGGAAGGCACTATAGCCAACGCGGAAGTTCATATGCATCACATTACAAACAATAATTATTTAAAGAAGTTTATACCAGTGATCCGTGAATAAACTCATCCGTTAGGGAGGAAGGCTCTATTGCCAACGCGCAAGTTTACTCATATCACTTACAAACGAATAATGGAGGCCGTGGGAATTTATTACCAATCCCCTCTCCCACATAGTTATTTAACACCGAGGGTTTTTAACATGTATATAATATTCAGAAATAAAATATACATCCTAGCATGCTTCTATTAACAGTAATTTAAATAAATAAATCACATAGAATATGTCTTTCACATATATAACAATAATTGACAATTAAATCAATTAATCAGTTATATAACAAAATTAATTGCATAAAATATTGGATCAAATAAATGGGCCCAGCTGACCCAAACATTATAAGCATAAAATGAGCAGCCCATTAATAAATTAATTAAGCCCATTTACCCTGCCTATTTTTGCATGATAAATCCAGCCCATTTATTAAAACCAGGCCTAACATAATACCCACAATTAAAAAAAATTCAGCAATAAAATGGCCCCGCAGCCCATTACCATTTTAATTAAATTTGGGCCAACAGCCCAAAACCAAATTAAAATTGAGCAGCTCATTGGCCCAGCAGCCCATCACAAGCATTTAATAAAAGGATTTGGTCCCAACCGACCCTAGCCCAAAAACCAATTAATACAATAATTAAAATATTGGGCCCTGTCTGGACAGCCCAAAATACACAATGCTGCCCTAATCTCCTGCCAGCCGCAAACAAGGATCCATACGGAGTGAAGCACCGGCGCCGCTGCTCTTGGCGATCACGCCGTCAGCCTGCCGGAGTCGCGCGGTCAGCCCGTCACCGTGCACCTCTCAACTGCACCGGCCTGCCGCGATAGCACCTCGCTCGACACAGCGACTCAACACTCGCCTGTTCAGCATTATCCGCCGTCGCTGGCATTGCCGGCTTCTCCCTAAGCCCACCAGAACGGCGCCATCAGTTCGCATCGCGCGCAACGCCCAGTAGCCAAGCGCCGCTGCCGCCGCGACCACGCACACAGACGCGCATGTTGACTAGTGCGTCACCGGCGAGGCACGAAGCAGTCCAGCACCGCCGCGCTTCTCACACCGACGCTCAGCCATCAGACGTCGCCACCCAGATTGTCGATCTGTCGCAACCCAATCTGCCACCTCCATCTGGATGCCCGATTTGCCCGGCGCTACATCGATCAGAGTCTACAATGCCTTCCACCGGTCTCGAGTGTCACCGATCTTCTCCGATCCGACTGGGATCAGCGTGAACTCACCCGGGACCTACTGATCTGGTATGCCGCCTCGATGGATGCCTCACATAGACGCCGGCAACACTCTTTCCCTATGGTCCATCGCGCATCGCCGATTTTCTCCAACCCGATCGGAATCGGTTCGGACTCGCCCGGGTCCTGACTCGAAATACCACCTGCCAGCATTGAATGGATGACCGGATCGACATCGGTGGCTATCTTTCCAGGCGTCACCTTGATACCCCCGTCACCCGCCGTCTGACTTCTAAGGCAATTGAACTAGCAAGCAGCAGCGATTATGGATTCCAGCCTGACTTCCATCGATGCTGACTGACCGACTGACTGGCTTCAACGTGTGTGGGTGTAGTCGCACAGTGAAGAGATGGTAGTGTGTGTGTGATACGGGAGTATGATAGCAAAAACAATCAACAATAATCACACCCAATTACAAGAATAATTGACACATATCATATCCCAAACACACAGCCTTCAGTTTTGATAAGGAACACACGAATGGCTAAAAAAACATGCGATTACATCCAGATCAAATCAATTAATCTTATAATCACATAAACCCCAACCTTACGGTTCACGTTTCACCACGAAACCTACGCTCTGATACCAATTGTTGGCAATTGGATCGTGCAGTTCAACGTGATCCGTTAGGATTAACAGGCAAACAAATTCAGCGGAAGGATAAAATGTGTTTACCGTACTTCTGGGTTGGTGTAGAGGATGATGATCTGAGAAGAACACCTCTGATCTTCTACCGTATGTCCCAAAGTCAACTCTGGTGTTGGGTGGTCAACAATCCCTAGAGTTCTCTCAATCTGCTCTCTGTTATCTCCCGTATGTCAAATGAGGCACTGACTTAGGGTTAACAGGAGCTGAGATGACTTATATAGTTGGGCTACAGCAGGGACCAGGAGGAGAAATTGGGCTGGGCCTCAATTGAATTTAATTAACCAAGTTTAGCCCAAAGCTTTTAATTAAATCCAATAATAATAATATAGTCCACTAAAATATTATTACTGCACTACCCGTCCAATCCCAAAATTATGTTCTGGGCTCCTTCTTATTATAAGCCCGATGGTCTCCCCATGTTTAAGAAATACAATGTCTATTAATTAATTAAGTTACTGACAACTCAAATTAATTAATATCTCATCCGAGAGTAGTACCACTCAACCTTATTATCATGCCGGAAATTAATCCACTTGCAAGATTTACATGATAAACCTTATGAGCTCCTCAAGGGGACATCATCAACCTATGTCGGACATGGATTCCTTCTACAATCAACAGCACACCATAGATACAGCACTACTTCCCAACTCACCGAGTTTGTTGATTTAATACATATAAATCTCACCCATTGATGAATCAAAGAAATACATACTGCCCTACGTGTCGAGGTTATTGTATAGGGATTAAGAGTACGAACTTCCATAATAACAGAGATCAAGTTCTACTATATAGCCAGTATAAGAAGAACGACCTCAAGCGGTCCTGCTCAATACACATAAGTGCACTAATATGATTCTATAGCCAAGACAAGCTAATACCAAACCACACTACAACTATACCGATAGAGAGTCCCCGTCTATCTCAGTTGTGAGCATCTGTTTATACTTTATAAGGAAACCGATAATATGATCTTCTGCGTGTTATCGCACAACATATTATCTACAGTATAAAGTAAATGGACTATTGCATCATGCATATAAAATAAATTATAAGATGCAATCATTTGATCAATGAATCTCATTTCAAATATTGTTATGACATTGTTCATACTAAAGCTAGACTTTTAGTATACAATCCAACAATGTCATGTCGCTCAAGAAGAAGTATGAAGAGAAAAAGAAAGAGAAGCAACTCGAAATGAGTAAGTCGATGCAAAAAGGGGGACCTACGAAGGTTGGTGATCCGGGAAAGTTCATAATTCCTTGTGATTTTGAAAGAAAAAGCACCCTTGATGCATTGTGTGACTTGGGGGCAAGTGTCAACGTGATGTCTCATGCCACGTTTAAAGACCTTGAAATTGGAGAGCTAAAGCCTACGACTATTCGTCTTGAAGTGGTAAATGGTGAAGTTGTGAAGCCACTTGGGATTGTTGAAGACGTGGAGGTGAAAGTGAAGGGGATAGCTTTCCCGGTTGATTTCATGGTGTTGGAAGTAAAGGCGGACCCTCGAGTTCCACTCATTTTGGGAAGACCATTTCTAGCCACCGAAAGAGCAAAGATTGATGTTGGGAGAGAAGAGCTTTCTTTGAGCTCAAATGGAGAGAATGTCACATTCTTGTGCAAGGAAGATAAAGGGATCAAGCCTCATCATACAAGGCCTCCGGATGATTTCGATGATCATGATTCTCTTCTCTTTGACAATTTAAATTCATTTCTTCATGATTATATGAAATTTTCAAATGTTAACTTATCTTCTTATGATGTTAATAGGATGAAAGAATCGGAGCTTGATTGGAAAATCGATAAAGGAGAAAAAGAAAGTCCACTAGAATCACTCCTTGATGAAGATTTGATGCTTGTAAGCAAGAATGGAGAAGTTGAATTAGTGGACAAAAAGAGGGCTAAGCTATTGTTCAAAGTGAGGATGCGAGGAGAAAGTGGGATGGACCATCCTTTGGTTCGATGAGCATGAAAATTCCATCCGGCTTGAAGGCGTTAAACTTAGCGCTAAATGGGAGGCAACCCATTCTTTTTATATTTTGATGCTTTTTGTTGATTTTCTTCATGTAGGTGGATTGAGCTCGTGAGAAGAAAGCGTATTGAAGAAAAGAGAAGTGTTCATGGCTTCTCCACAAGAAGACCATCAATGGAAACTACAAGGGTAAGTCTCGTCACTTTTTGCTAACTTAAGTCTCAACTTGTTTCGATTTAAGTTTGGGGGGAGAGTGTGTGGTGTGACTCACCAATTGAGTGTGCTTGATATGATGATATTTTGATAACGATAAGTCTTCTTGTAAAAATTGGTCAATTTTAAAATTTTTCTCATGAGTTTTGGTTGGATTTTGGTATGATTGGTTGTGTTGAAGTTCATGATTGTCCATATTTTTATGAAATTGTTGAGCTAATGGTGTTTTTTGAGTCTTTGAGCATGAGTGAAAGGTATTTGAAGCATGAATGGAGCTTGGAGCTAACACTTTCATTATCAAATGTCTATTGAGGGAGTACTCTACACCTTATCACTTCTAGTTGCTTGACATATTTTGATTTGGATTGATGGATTAACATGCTACTTTATGTGTTATGTCTTTGGGAGGTTTCCTTTTCAATCAAGGATGGGGATGATTGTGAGCTTACATTGTTATGGATGATTGAATATGTGCTTCATTTTCTAATGATGGTGATTGTTGTTTTTGCATGTTATGTGTTTTTGTTTTGTTTCTTGTTTGTTGAGTCTTTATTTTATGTTTTGTGTGTTTTCTTATTTTTGTCTTGGTATGTTTGGTGGTTTGTTTTGGGATGTTGTGAGTCATTTTTGAACATGAGTGGTGATATGTTGTGGTAGTAAGTGATGACAAGTTATGATTAAGAATCTCTACACTTTCGAATTGTGACATGTTTTACTTAACTTGTTCAATTTTGAGATGAATGTGGTGTAATAAGTTTCTTAAGGTCCAATGCATAAGCTTGTGAGAATTTGAGCCTCAACCGTGCATACATGATTTTTCTTCATGAGTGGATTGGTTGTGTTTGATAAGCTAGAACTTGCTCAAGGACTATAGGAACGAGCCCGATTTGTGGAGATTAGTGAAATGATCTTAGGTCATCCTTGTTATTCATAGTCATTGCCATATATTTTTCTACCATGTACATCATCCCTAGTTAACCATTTTGAGCCTTTAAGCCTTTTTATTGTGAATATAGCATATTACAAGCCTTGATTACCTTCTTAAGCCATGTATATATACCCTTTGTGTGGGTGATTGAGGAGATGGTGGCTAGAAAGGTTTGATGAGGAAGAAAAAGAAGAAAAGAAAATGGTAAACAAATGAAAAAAAAGGGATGAAAATAGCACAAACAAGAGTGAACATGCAACCTCAAAACAAGAAAATGAGCAAAGAAACAATGAAATGCTCAAGTATTAAAAGACAAAAGAAGGAAGCATGCATTGAAAGAAGCTAAAGAAATCCAAGGAAGTTGATGATTAGTGTTTGTGAGTAATAAAGAAAAGAAAGGAAGAAACGAAAAGTGGAGAAGTTGAGGAAATTGGTCATCTCTTCGATTACTTACACTTGTTTAGTCACTATTATCCACATTCTTCCTACCCTACCAAAGAGACTATCATTACATCCCAATTAAAGACCTTTTTGATCATTAATTTAAACTTTGGTGGTTTGTGAATGTAGTCCGCGAGCAAGCTTATAGCGAGTCGAGCTAATCGGTTAATGAGTGATGATTTACCCTACTATAAAGAGTGTTGAGTGACATTTATAACCTATGTGAGGCTTGGACCAAAAAGAGACTATATTACACTAATATTCTCTTGTGATTGAACTTGTTAATTCTTCATGTCATGAATCTAATGTTGTAGAATGACTTAGCATAAATTGTGATTCTTATTATTATTGATGTGTTGTTACTTATGTTCGTTTAGTCTTTTCCTAGGTGAAAATCACTCTCCTTGTTTTATCATTTTCGTTGTGCGGGGACGCACAACACTTTAAGTTTGGGGGTGTGATGAGTGATATTTTCACCAAGATTTTAGTATCTTTTTATATGAGTTTTTGTATATTTTTATCCATATTTGTGTTCTATTTGGTTGTGTTTTGTGTTTTTATTTGATGCTAGATATGATAAGGAAGGCATAGGAAAAAGCGGATCTCAATTCGGAGTTGAAACGAGGAAGAACGAGCCAAAACAGTGAAGCAGACAGCACAACACGGCCAGCCGAGCCCGGAAACACGACCCGTGTCCAGTGCAGAAACACGGGCCGTGTACCAAACACGGGCCTGTAACGAAAGCCGTGCCCGGACACCAGATTACACAACACGGCCACCCCTGTGGTCTTGTGCAGAGCACGAGCCGTGTAGGTGTAAATTCTGTCAAAAATCAGAATCCTTCTAGAAGCTTCCCAAGGGGTATAAATACCCCTTTTTTAAACATTTTATAGAGAGATCCGAATTCCAGCCCTACACACACACCTCACACACCATTTTCTTCATTTTACACCTTTTCTTCATCCATTCATCATCTATCATCATCTTTTCATAAATCCACCATCGTTTCATCTTCAAATCAAGTGAGGAAGCAAAGAAGATGAGGATTTCACTCAAGGAAGGAAGGAGATTCATTTGGATTCAATCCAAGGGAGTTTTCATCTTGATTTAGTGTTAAACCTTTTAGTTTACAATGATTTGTAAGATTCCTAATGTCTATGTTATGGATCTTGTGATGATTGTAAGCTAATCTCCTTTGTGAGATTAGCAACATGATAGGAGTTGAATAATTTGTGATATTCATGTACTTAAATTCATGTGTGGATTTGGTAATTGATTTTCTATCATTGATGTTTAATATCTTGAGGTTGATGATGTTTTGTGTGTTTAAATATTTTAAGCATGTGATTAGATTGAGAAGTCAATTGCATATTTAGGATAGTTAAGTGAATCATTTCATCAAACACTTCATGTGCATTATAGATTATGAAGAGATTGAGAAGTCCTTGATAGTTTAGAACCCTTTGATAGAACATATCATTTATTAGATTGAGAATTCAATAGATTATGTGAAGGGACTCTTAATTGAATCTAGTACCTAGTTGGAATGATTTAATTGAGAACTAACCATGGAATCTTTATAAGATCATATCCTACCCATTCCGAGAGGAAGCTTAGGTGACATTAGTGTTAGCCCTTAGTCAAGCCTTAAACCACATGAGTTTGAATGCATGAATATATGAATTACCACTCCTTGATTGTTGTTAATCTCACCCTTGCTTAATTTGGAAAACCACTCATCTAATCATTTAATCTTGTTTGCATTGATTGATTTAATTTCTTGTTTGATCACCCCTCCATTTATATCCGTCTCTATAAAATTACAATGAACATGAGATTACTTGAGCTCTAGTGCCGTCCTCCCTGAGGTTCGATAATTTTTAGTTGGTCATACCACTAAACTATGGCTAATCAACCCTCACAGCCGCACAAGCAGCACCGAGTCTGCACCAGCGCTACCAGCCGCTGCTACCACCGGCGGCCGCGCCAGTCACCCATATTCGCCGGCGAAAAATGTATCCCTCCAGCGCACTGCACATCCAGCAAGCTAAAGCCGAGTGCTTCTCCTCCGACATTGCAATCTTCATCAGCCGCGACCTGCCATCGCACGGCAGACACCGCCTGACTCCTGCTCCATGTGGGTGCCCCGACAGCTGCCGACAGCGCCTTGCACCATTGGAGGTGCCCACTGCTTTCGGGGTAGTGCAGTAAGCCCACCGGAAGGGATCCGCCACCAGTCGCGCCGCCCTAAGCCACCACCGCCCAGAACGGTATCAATCGGGATCCACCACCGATCGCGCCGCCCAAGGCCACCACTGCCCAGAACGGTATCGATCGGGATCCGCCGTCACCAGCTTCGTCAGCTCCGCCAGAGCCGCCACCTACCGCTGCTCGCCGTCGCTTGACGACAACACAGGCGCTCAATCAAACAACAGATCTGCCGACTCCAACGCCTGCTCCCTCATTGCCACCACCCGGCACTGTCACCCGAACGCCCGCCGTGAGGCTCGCCCAGAAGCGGGTTCGCCATTGACCAGACGCGCGCTGGTCTGTCGATCGCAACCAATCTGCTATGCACTCATCCGAGGCAGGTTGGACTCGCCCTGAACTTCCCGCGACGTGCTCGAAACCCGCTGTCCAGGTCAGTTCTGACGCCGTTGTTCCCCGCCGTGAACTCACCTGGGAGCTTTACCGCCGTCTCAGATCTGTTCTGCCACAGCAGTTCCCGTCTGGAAAAATAGTCAGCCGAGCCAATCCTCCATCGTTCGGTCCAATCGCACGTCGGCTTGCCTTGCCAACTCCATCGATGCCAGCCGCCATGATCAACGTGTGTGTGTGATGTCCAGGGGTGGTGTATCGTATCCAGCGAGTTTTGATAATCAAAACGATCACATAGGCAGATTATGCAAATAGGGTTTCATGATAATTCACAATTACAAAAACCCTAATAACATGCTTTCTCTAAAACCACATGGATAGCACATCAAGAATCATGCGATTACAACCAGATCATTTGACATAATCATATAATCATAAAAAAACACCTAACGTCTCACGTTTCACCACTAAACCAACGCTCTGATACCAATTGTTGGAAATTGGATCGTGTGGTTCAAACGTGATCGTTAGGATTTCAGGCAAACAATCAGCAGAAGCAATTAAAATAGGTTTACCGTACTTCTGGATTGATGTAGAGGATGAATCGCTGCAGAGAACTACCTCTGATCTTCTACTGTATGTCCCAAGTGTGATCCTGCTGTTATGTGGGCAACAGTCTGCAGGATCTCTCAATCTGCTTCTTTCCCTTCTCACGTCAAAAGAGGCGCAGGAAAATCTTAGGGTTTCAAGAGGTTGAGTTCACTTATATACTGGGCTACAGCAGGGATCAGGAGGAGAATTGGAGTTGGGCCTCCATTGGATTAAATATCCAAGCTTAGCCCAAAGCTTATATTTAATCCAATAATAATAATAAATTCCACTAAATTATTATTACTGCACTACCCACTCCAACCCAAAATTACATTTTGGGCTCCTTCTTATTATGAGCCCAAAGTATCCCCATGTTTAAGATATACAATGCCCATTAATTAATTAAGTTACTGACAACTCAAATTAATTAATATCTTATCCGAAAGTAGTACCACTCAACCTTATTATCATACCGGAGATTAATCCACTTGCAAGATTTACATGATAAACCTTATGAGCTCCTCAAGGGGACATCATCAACCTATGTCGGACAGGATTCCTTCTACAATCAACAGCACACCATAGATACAACACTATTTTCCAACTCACCGAGTTTGTTGATTTAATACTTATAAATCTCACCCATTGATGAATCAAAGAAATACATACTGCCCTACGTGCCGAGGTTATTGTATAGGGATTAAGAGCATAAACTTCCATAATAACAGAGATCAAGTTCTACTATATAGTCAGTATAAGACGAACGATCTCAGGCGATCCTACTCAATATGCATAAAGCATACTAATGTAATTTTATAGTCAAGACAAACTAATACCAAATCACACTACAACCATACCGATAGAGAGTCCCCGTCTATCTCGGTTGTGAGCATCTGTTTATACTTTATAAGAAAATCGATAATATGATCTTCTGCGTGTTGTCGCACAACATATTATCTACAGTATAAAGTAAATGGACTATTGCATTATTCATATAAAATAAATTATAAGATGCAATCATTTGATCATATGATTCTCATTTCAAATATTGTTATAAAATTGTTCATACTAAAGCTAGACTTTTAATATATAACCCAACAGGTCCACCACACTTTCTCCTCGCTTCCTCACTTTGAACATTTGCTTTGCCTTCTTTTTGTCAACTAGCTCAACTTCACCATTCTTGCTTATAAGCATCAAATCATCATCAAGAAGTACTTCTAGTGGACTTCCTCTTTCTCCTTTGTCTAATTTCCAATTGAGCTCCGATGCTTTCTTCCTATCAACATCAAAAGAAGACAAGTTAGAATTTGATATTTTCATATAGTCATGAAGAAATGAATTTAAATTGTCAAAGAGAATAGAGTCATGATCCATAAAATCATCTGGAGGCACATTCGGAGGCTTCAAGTGCGATTTGATTCCTTTTTCCTTGTTGCACAAGATTGTGACACTCTTTTCTTTTGAGCTTAAGGATAACTCTTTTCTTCAAACATCAATTTTAGCTCTTTCCGTAGCTAGAAATGGCCTTCCCAAAATGAGTGGAACTTGAGGATCCGCCTTTACTTCCAATACTATGAAATCAACCAGAAAAGCTAGCCCCTTCACTTTCACCTCATCGTCTTGAACAATTCCTAATGGCTTCACAACCTCACCATTTATAACTTCAAGATGGATAGTCGTAGGCTTTAACTCTCCAATTTCAAGGTTCTTGAAGGTAACGTGAGATATCACATTGACACTTGCACCCAAATCGCACAATACATCAAGAGTACCTTTCCCTTCAAAGTCATAAGGGATTATGAACTTCCCCGGATCACCAACTTTTGTAGGTCCCCCTTTTTGCATCGATTCACTTGCTTTGGGTAGCTCTTCTTTCCTTTTCTCCTCATACTTTTTCTTAAGATTTTTCACATGTTCCTCAAACTCCTTTTTCTTCTCCTCCTTTACAAATATTTGTGGATAGGGAATAGGGAATTGAGTGATCGGAATACCACAATAGTCATGCTTGTACTCCTCTTCTTTGACCTTTTCCTCCATTTTCTTTTCCTCTTGCACCCTTTTCCACTTAGGTATCCATTTAGGCTTTTGCTCTTCTTTCATTTCTCCAACAACCTTGCTTTCCACCAATCCTTCTTCAATCTTTTGTTCCTCTTTCATATCAACCAACAAACATTGAGCTTTAGGATTAACCTCGGGTGTGGCCGGAAACTTTCCTTTTTGTTGAGTACTCAACGAACTAGCAATTTGTGCAACATTGTACTCCAAAGCCTTGAGCCTCTTGTCATTTGCTTCTTCGGCCTTTTTCATTGCTTCATCTCAAGCTTTGTTAGATGAAATCAAATGTTCAAGTAGCTCATCTATCGATGCCTTCCCCTCATTGTTTGGTGCCTTGGCCCCCGGTTGATATCCCGGAGGATAAGCAACCGCATTGCTCAGATTAGAGTAGGAGAAGTTCCCTTGCCTTTGTTGTTGTGGGTCTCCCAAAATTCATCCATCACTTTATCATTCCATCAATTTGATAAGAGAAGATCATCATGGATTGAAGAATTGAGCATGTTGACAGGAAGGAAGGCCATCTTCACAAAAGGGAAGCCGATCTACTTTTCAATTGTTATTTTTCTTTATATTTTGGCTCAAATGGAGCAAGCCATTGGTTGTATTGATTTAAACATGATGTGTAGTGGCTAGTCCTATAGTAGGGCTAATCATATGATTGGTTGAGAACAATGCTAGATTTGTAGGATTTTAGATGTTGAATTGAGTTAATTTTGGACTTCTTTTTATGATTAATGATTCATGTTTCATTTCAATATTTGTGTGATTAAATTCTCTTTTAATAGTGTTAGGATGACCATTCCAATATTATGATTAGTGATTTAGTTGAATCATTTATTAAGATGAACATGTATGTTAGTGTGAGGGGAGGTAAGCCATACCCTTCTCATGCTTAGAACACTTATAAGGGGACACTTAAGAAATTGAGTGAAAAGAACTAAACTTATGATCATAGTACCTTAAGGAAATTGAGAGTAAGAACAATCTTAGGAGATGTAGACTTGTCAAAGAGTCGAGAACCTAATTGCATTGGCCATAGGGATTAGGGGTAAAAATGTGATTGCTTTTAGTCTATGATTAATGAAGTTCAATGTTAAAAGTCATGCTAGTTTCTTAATCATGAGTATGATTAACCTTGCTCTCCTCTTAAATACATTCTATCCATTTCATTCACTTTGTTGCGTGATTGATATTTGATACTACTAGTTGTTAATTGATTTCTTTAGTTAATTGATTAGAGTAATCATTAGTATAAAACCAAACCTAAAACCTTATCACTCTTACAAAGCATAATTCATGACAAATCTGGATACAACTATGAGTTTACTTTCCCTTGGGACGACATAAATATAAATTTTGTTACTTGGTCACACATGTACAACAACGATAGAGTCCCTTACTCTAATTCATTTTACTAAAAATGGAACTAAGAACAGCGATCGACAACGGCTGTGGCAAGGCACGAGCAATGGGTTGCAGGGCTGGCGGGCGCACAGTTGATGGCGGGCGACAAGGTTTGACGGGCGGTTGATGACGGATGGACAACACACGTTGGTGAGTGTGTGGCCTACCATGGGGCGCTGGATGTCGAGCGTGGTGGAGCGACTAGCGTTCGATTGCTGACAGGCTAGCGCGATGGAGATAAGGAGCAACGAAGGCTGAGGCACATCGCGATGGTGTTCCGGGCGAGTCTGGCGTCGCTTCTGGGCGAGTCGACCAGAATTTCGAATGAGTCAGGTGTGTTCTGGGCGAGTCTGCATTGCGGCCAGTTCGGGTCTGCGCTAGGCCGAGTCGAGTCGACGAGATAGATAGAGGGCACTGGTAGCACGAGCCTAGGGCAAAAGTCGCTGGCATGACCTAGGTTGCTTGGTCAACACGACGAGCATGCGGCTGGCACAATCGGCTAGTGTCTGCACACTTCTGGAATGAGATTCGTGGCGGGATGGATATCAATAGAAAGCAACACTACTGTCACTGTCGGCCGGCACTATCTATGCGGATGACCGGCAAGAGTCATGCCAGCAGATTTCCAAGTGGCTGGCATGTCTGTGATGTCGTCGGCAAGGCGAGCTGTGGAGGGATGGACTAGCACGACTAGTGCATATACACTACACGAATCTTGCAGGCGTGAATCGAGACCAGGCATGCTTTTTTATGTTCGACTTGTGTTTACTGCGATTTAATTCGTGATATATAACTGCCATAATTGATTTAATTATCTATTATTATATATGATTGACAGTCGATATTGATGGTTTTAAAATTTTTATAATCTGGAAGTTTTTCAAAAATTTAATAATCTGGTCGATGTCGATGATTTTGATAATTTGGACGATATCGACGGTCGATATCGATGGTTTCGAAAATTTGATTATCTAGAAATTTTTTGAAAATTTGATAATCTGGAAGTCTTTGCCAACATTCGTGTTTAGTGCTACCAATCGAATTTGCTGATATATACTCCCTCTGTCCCATAGAAGTTGACACACTTTCCTTTTTGGTTTGTCCCACTAAAATTGACACATTTCCTTTTTAATACATGGGACCCACATAAAAATAATTAATCTACTCTCATGGGCCCTACATATGACCTCTAATATAACTACCCACTACACATTAAATATTATTTCTCTCACTTCACTTTACTTCACTTTATATTAAATTATTATATTCCTTAATCTCCGTGCCCTAAAAAATTATACCAACTTTAATGGGACGGAGGGAGTAACTGTTTGTAATTGATTTAATTATCTGATTATTGTTATATATGTATGCATGATTCTCCGTGATTTACTGTCTTATTTGCGTAATAGGAGCATGCTAGGTTGCGTATTTTATTTTTGAATATCATATGCATGTAAAAACCCTCGGTGTTAAATAACTAAGTGGGTGAGGGGATTGGTAAATAATTCCTGCAGACTCCATTATTGGTTTGTAAGCGATATGAGTAAACTCGCGTGTTGCCAATAGGCCTTTCCTCCACATCGAATGAGTGTATTCATGAATTGCTAAAACGAACTTCTTTATGACGATTGTAGGAAGTTATCTAAGCACGTGTGTACTTCTCCATCTATAAGGCACACAAGCTTGGGCCACGGACTTGGGATCAAATAACGGTGTACACTTAGGTGAAAATAATAAGTATCCTCCCCATCGGAGTCACTGCTGCTATTTGCATGGCTAAAGAACAACCGATTATTAATTATTTTATCATGAAGTTTGGTTAACAAATAAAATTAAAGGGTAAAACCTTCTCTTGTAAATGTTCGGGTTTATATACGTCCACACTATCGTGGTATGCAGACTCACGGTGCTTGAGATGTTGGTGAATTTTATTTTATATTGTTTTGAGGGAATCAATATAAATGAAAATTCAAAGGATTTGATTGGTGTATTTATTTACGTGATTCTCTATATTTTCAAATGGTTTTATCTCGCTTATTATTTACTAAAAGAAATTATATTTACTGGTCCAAAAATTAAATGATTAGAAAAGAATCTTGGTTTCAATTCTTACTGCTTAGGAAAACATGTGTGTTCTCACTAAGGATGCCCTCTGCTGCCTATTTAAATCTCTAATGAAGAGATGAGAAGTTTATAGAAATATGATGGACAATCTCATGCGACTCTTCGGATACTTGAGTAAGTTAGAAAAGCAAGAGGTCATGGTCAATTTGATGAATGAATTGGAAATACTGGGAGTAAAAGTTGAAGTGGAAACCTAGGTCAATTTTATTCTCCATAATTTGCCTAGAAGTTTTGAGCAAGTTCCACTTGAGTTACGAGAGATTGTATTCGGTGAAAAATTTCTGACAAAACATGTGGCGAATGAAAGCCAGTTTCATCAAGGAGTGAACAAGGTTAGTATCTCATTCACTAGTTGTTGAAGAATGACTAGTGATGACATCTGCTGACACGCTGTGTGTAGATACCAGAATCACTAAAAGCCTGTAACTAAGTAATGATGAGATCATTAAGTACATGGGTAAGCTATAAGAGTAGTGGCTGTTACAGTGGGAGTTGTTTATTTATCTTATGATAGGAGTAAACGTTTGATTATGAGAAATTATCTTTAAGTACATTTTCATAGAAAGAATTTTATTTCAATTTCTATACATTAACGGATGGATACTCCATTTCATTTAAATGACATGGTCATAGTAATGACGGATGGAGTTATAATATGTTATGGTACGTTGGCAACAATTTATACACTCTTAAATCATGTTTATTTCCGGATGCAACATAATAGTAATGATAATGAGTCTTCTAATCTAATAAGAGAAAGGAACCTTCAGATATGAACCAAACATACCTTTTAGCATCTGAAACTAGGTCATGATTGCTTCTTAGGGCAAAGGGGTGTAGAGCCAAAAATATGTTGGAATTGGTTCATTCTGATTTATGCAGTCCTAAGACTATCCAAGCAAGAGGTGGTTAGATATATTTTGATGCACCGCAAGTCTTAGTACTATGATTAATTCAAAAGTGCATGGGTCATGCGGTGTAGGGCCATCAAAAATATATCAAGTCGTTACAATTTTGTGGTGGCGAGTACCTCATATGATAGTTTAGGAGCTATTTATCAAAGGTTGGGATTGAATCCCAAGTTGTCAATACTGGGCATACCCCAACCGACTAGTGTGGCGAAAGGAAGGAATAGGACTCCTATGGAAATGATTAGATAGATGATGATTTATTTGGAATTACTAAATTCATTTTATGGGTGTGCCCTAGAAACAGCATGTCGTAAGGATGTTTTTCTGTTTGTGGGATATCCTAGAAAAATGAAGGATGACTTATTTGATAGTCCAAAAGATTAAAGAGTGTTTGTTAACACAAACACTAGATTTTTAGAAAATGACTATATAATAAATCACAAAACCATGTATAAATTGTTCTAAAGGATATGAGAGGAAAACATAAAGTATAGTACCAATTGTACAAGAGGATATACAACAAGTAAACTACATCGCGTGATACGTCTGATACACAATTACGTGTAGCACTTTGTCATAGTGGAAGGGTTGTTTTACAACTTGAAAGATTTATATTCTGGGAAAGTCATGAGACTTGGTCCCTTGTAAACATGAAATTGGCTCATGGGTACGATGAGGCACTACAAGATAGAAATGCGAAATCTTAGCAAGTCGTAATGAATTTTGAAATAGAATCAATGGATTCTAAATTAGATCTTGGTGCTTGTAGAACGACGAAGTGGTGTGAAATCCATTGAAAGTGGCACTACAAAATAAAAGAGGATGAGACGGTAAGGTGATACTTTGAAACAAGGCTTGTTGCGTAAAGGTACACTCAGAAAGAATGGTGAGTTCGAGTATGAGGAAATCTTTTTTTCCGCCGGTAGCTAAATTTAAGTCGATCTTGATTCTTTTATTGTTGCTCATATTAAATTATGAGGTATAGCAAATAGATGTTAAGACAACTTCCGTGATTGGAAGTCTTGAGAAAAATATCTATGTGAAGCAACCAGAGTGATTCATTGCAAAGGTCTAAGAGCATTTTGTGTGTAAGCTTAAAATTATCCATCGATGTACTAAAGCAAGCTTCAAGATCATGGAGCATCCATTTTGATGAGAAAATCCACCCATATGGATTTAATCAATGTTTGGATGGGCCTTGTGTATTGAAAAGAGTGACAAAAATGAGGTGGTATTTCTTGTACTATACGTGGATAGTATCTTACTCATTGGAGACAATGAAAGAGTATTGTCGGGCGTATGGGTATGGTTCATAAAGCAGTATGAAATGAAGGACTTAAGAGAAGCAAAATATATTCTTGTGATCATGGTGATACATATCACAAGATAGAATGTTGTGCTCATCTCAAGCTTCATGAAATGATACAATCCTTACTCATTTTAGCATGTTGCTTTATCTAAGAAAATGTGTCTTAAGACATAAAAGAAGATAAGGTGTAAGAAAGCGGTTCCCTATGCTTTGGCAAATAAGAAAGCTTAACCTAAGGAATGCTATGCACGAGATTGGATATCTGTTTTGCTGAATGCATGCAGAGTCGGTATCAACATAACCCAAAATAGGAATGATGAACTGTGGTAAGACGTATTTGCAGTGCCTGAGAAGGACAGAAAATTATATGTAGACTTATCGGACAGATTCACTGCTTCTTGTGCATTACGTAGATTCAGATTTTTCATGTTAGGTAGGACGGCAGTAAATCCACCTCAAGGTTATGTGTTTAATTTTGGGAAGTAAAGTCATAATATGGAGGAGTGTCATATAAAAATATATTTTGGTCTCCACCATGGAAAGATAATAAATTGGAGCCTCAGAGGCAATCAAAGTCTTTGTATGACTCTAGAAACTTCGTGATGGATTTGGATGTGGTTTCTAAATTTGCCCAAGGGTATCATAATATATTGTGATAATATTGGTGCAGTTGCAAACTTGAAGAAATCACGAGCCCATAAGCAATTAAACACATGGATCGCAAGTAATACCTGTTACAAGAAATCGTATGATGAGGGAAAGTTTGTTGTAGCTAAGATTGCATCGGATGATAACCTAGTAAATCCATTTACAATGGCTTTAAAGCGAAAGCTATTGATGGTCGTGTAGTGGGAGTGTGAATCAGATGTATGGCAGAAGACATGACAACATAGTCTTTTAGTATAAGTGGGAGATTGTTGGATTATATACTAAAAGCCTAGCTTTAGTATGAACAATATTTTAACAATATTTGAAATAAAAATCGTATGATCAAATGATTGCGTCTTATAATTTATTTATATGTCCGATGCAATAGTCTATTTACTTTATACTGTAGATAATATGTTGTGTGACAACACACAGAAGATCATATTATCGGTTTCCTTATAAAGTATAGACAGATACTCACAATCGAGATAAACAGGAACTCTCTATCGGGATGGTTATAGTGTGATTTGGTATTAGTTTGTCTTGACTATAGAATCACATTAGTATGCTTTGTGTGTATTGAGTAGGACCGCTTGAGACCGTTTGATTTATACTGACTATACATGAGAACTTGATCTCAATTATTATGGATGTTCGTGCTCTTAATCCCTATACAATAATCTCGACATGTAAGGCAGTATGTATTTATTTGATTCATCAATTGGGTGAGATTTACATGTAATTAAATCAACAAACTCGGTGAGTTGGGAAATAGTGCTGTCTCTATGGTGTGCTGTTGATTGTAGAAGGAATTCTTGTCCGATAAAATAAGTTGAAGATTTCCCCTTAAGGAGTTCATAAGGATTATCATATAAACCCAACAAGTGAATTTATTTCGGCATGATAATGAAGTTGAGTGGTACTACTCTCGGATGAGATATTAATTAATGGAGTTGTGAGTAACTTGATTAATTAATGGACATTGTAAATCTTAAACGCGGGGAGACTGATGCGCGTTTTCTTTGCACGCAAAATTAATTCCCAAGTATTAAGGATATCAATTGCAGCTTAAACAAGCGACCAAGTGAATATCGAACCCAAAGGACGGCGTATTATTAATTTAATTATTTACTAAATTAATTAAGACAAGGCAATTCAGTTTGAGGTTTAGAATTATTAAACTACTAAAAACGTAATTAAAATAACAAATAAAATAAAGTCACTTGAAGAATACGAAAGTGGATCAAGTAGGAGAATAGGTAGCTCTAGGATAATCCAGTTTTACTACTTAACTTCCCTTCCGTGTGTTGATGTCCGACTCTGCCTTGTGGAATATGGACGCATCACTAAACTATGCATATATACTCTATAGACACAAGTAAACAACGTGTAACATGTGTGAATAACCTCGGAGCAAGAGATATAACTTCACCCCCCTTCCTAGGTATTATCAGTATCAATCATTTCCCTGGTCAATTGGTACTCTAACCCGATATGAATTCCCTTTATAAGTACTATAAAATTATCCTCTTTATCCTACTTAATAACCCTAATTCAATTCAATTAATAAGTATTCATATATGATAGTTCTAATGAAGTTTCGGAGTCCCCTTACTTAGAATCATAACATGGAATCCTGTTTAGCGGCGAACACACTCAATCTACAACCAAGATATATATTCAGACTCTATTACCAATTGAAGATGCACAAAACGACCGTGAATATGGATTAAGAAAGCACAATCATATATAAAATAAATTCACAAGTAGTGTTTTACGGAGTTTACACACGAAAGTTCAATTAATTGGTAAAAATCTTCATAACCCTAGTTTTACCAAAAAAACTCTAGCCTATGATGTTGCAAAGAACAATCATGGTGTTGGATAGATCTTACCCATATATCCGGAAAATACAAGATAAATTAGGAAATGAATAAAACCCTAGATGTGGCGTCGTCGCGTCATTCTCTGTCTTGAATCCTCCTCTTGGTTCTCCTCTTGATTCCACAACGAATCTTCAAAGTGATGGATGGATGGAGGAAAGGAAGTGGATGATGGTTGGGGGGTGATCCCCCCTTGTGGGGTGTGGTATGGTTGTGGCCTCTCTTATGGCTCTCTTGTTGTTTTTTCTTTCTAATGGTGTGATCTACACCCCCTTTTATACTTGTAAACTCTCCTTTTAGGCCTTGGAATGGGCTTTTTTAGTGATCACACGCATTGAGGGTGTAAAAATACGGATATGGTACGTTTTTGCACGTCAATTTGACCACGAAGCTAGGTCGAATTCACCTCCCCTGGTTGAATTTCAGGTTGAATCACCCTACTGGAAGCTTCAGACATCAGATTCGAGCTTCAGGTGCTGGATTCGACCAGGACAGCAGGTCAAATTGAGGTGTCGTGGTCGAATTGCTTCTTTTGCCGTCCAATTCGACCAGGATTCGACCACATGGTCAGGTCGAATTAAAATGTTGTGGTCGAATTGTCTTGCGCAGTCTCACCGTTTCGCGTATAATTTCTACATCCGAGCTCCAATTTGAGTGATTCTTACGCTCACGCGATCCACTCTTCCTTAGCTTTCTATACATATAAAGAACACAAGAAAACTTCAAGATTAGATTGTGCAACAAGCCACGGAAAATATCATAGCAATTCTGTTCGGCACAGCTCGCGCGACGTCACCATTTCAATCATAACATCCTCATTTGAAATCCGATTGAGGTGTTCTTTATGCCAAATCAACTCTCATTTCAGTGGTTTTCCAACCATGTATCACACCAACAGTTTTGATCACCACAACAATACAGAAAAATTACGAAATTTGAATGTGCGTTTTCAGCATTCTTGCACAAATTGCACCTTTTCTCCAACTTTGCACCTTTGATCCTTTTTCCACCTAAAACACAACAAAACACCTCAAGTGCACCTTGTTCTCACATATATTGAATATAAGATACTTGTACTAATATATAACAACAATTCTCATAAAAAATGTGTTAAATTTGACAATCAAACACGCTTATTTTCACTCTCATCAGAGACTAATAGAATCATAATGAGAAGGAGCCCATAACGTAATTATGGGATTAGAACGACAGTGCAGTAATAATATTTTAGTGGAATATATTATTATCACTATAACATAAGTGTCATTACATAACACCATTTTCGTAACACTTTTAATTAATATAACACAAATTTGTAACACTTTGTAAATTAGTATAATATATAACACATTCATAATATTTTTTATATAAGTAATATATATAAGTAACATTTTTCGAATATTTAACACATGTATGTAACACTTTTACAAAAGTTACACTTCTCATTTAACACTTTTTTATGAGTAACATTATTGTATAACACTTTTATATAAGTAACACTTTCTAAATAACACTTTTACACAAGTAGAATAACTATGCTGTCCTTTTATTCATTTAATAAATATATATTTATAGACTAAAAATTAATTATATATATTATATATGCACACACTAAGTAAGGGACCTCAACTAAGATGCTAATTCAAACTGTATTATATTAAATTGGGTTATTATTATTTTTTTTTTGGCATTTTTTAACCTAATTCTACCTAATGTTAAGATGCATAAAGTGTTCTACCATTTAATAATTTTATGAGGGAAAATAAATCACTTTTATAAATTTTCTATCATTTAATAGTTTCATGTGGAAAAAGAAATTATTTTTATTATAATAGAAAATCAATGATCATTATTATTCTTAGTTATAATCTTTTAAAATCTTTAAATAATTATGTGAAGAAAAAAAACTGCTTGCAAAATAATTAAAAAGAAAACATTTTAAAAATATTTCAAAATGTTAAAAGTTAGAACAGATATCCTATGCCCTCGGATGAACGCATGCATTCTTATATACATTAATTTTTATTAAATAGTATATATGTATATATTTCTTAGTGAATATAATTTTTTTATACTCAAATTTTCATTGAAAAACTAAAAAAAAATCGCTAACAAAGTGTATTAATTTTTATTCATTAGTGGAATATACTTTTATTCACTAATATATAAATTATATAGATTGGTGCACGGTGCATTCGAATACACAGAAGAATTTGCCATTAAATTATGATAATTTTATATAAATGTTTAAAAATATTGAGGATTATGATAGTTAAGACACTAAAAGAAATTTAACCAATAATGATAAGAAAACTTATCATTAAAGATTAAATTACAATTATTAAGGACCCATAATGACAAGAATTTCCTATGCTTATGATTGTAAGCTCTCTAGCTAAATGTGATTAATTACATTAAGGACCTATAATGACAAGAATTTCTTATGCTTGTTATTATAAGCTCCCAAGCTAAAAGTGATTAATTACATAAAATGGCATCGTCATTATTTTCATTTTACATGTAATGAATCATAAGAAAACATTTCAAATATATAAAAATCCCCTAAAAAAAATTAATACTTAGCAAGGAGCTAATACTAATTCCTATCTAATAAGAAACCAAAATAGTTGTGAACCTAACTAAACAAAAACTACAGTATTACAAGATTGCTGCAGAAACGCATCAAAAACACTGCAAGTAAACAACATGTAGCAGAAGTAACAAGTCCTCTGCATAGCAAGAAGTAATAGCAAAAAATTTCTTTCTGACAGGCTGCATTAGTACTTTCAGAATAACAAACAACAACCATACTTCACATCAACAGGTTGTAACATGAATTGCAAAAATTCCAGCTTGTTGTAGCATGTAGCGTGTGGCTGAATGCCTGAGAAATAACCTCTTGTCGCCAAAATAACAACAGAAAACCAACAACCTTAAAGCATGCACAGTAAAATTCAGCAGCATGATAAAAACAGCAGAAATGCAAAATAATAGCTACCCTGCAACATAATTGAATAGCGGAAAAATTAGTAGGAAGCTAGCTACCTGCTACAAACACACAACGCTACAAACAACAAAGAAAATCCAACAAATAGTGCGGTAGGAATGAAAATATAAAAGCTGAGCACCAAGAAAGATAGTAACCTAGAAGCCAGCAAAATTAGAATAAACTAGTAGCTAGGAAAGCAAAACAACATGAAAAAACAGCAAACATAAAAGCAGTTACACCTGGCAGCAAACAACAGCAAAAAAAAACCAGCAACATAGAACGACAATGCTACTGCATGGGACCCTGCAGCTATAGGGTTGAAGCAGCAAAAATAATCTAGAATAGGACTAAAAGACTAAACATAACCGAACAGAAAAAAAAAGACTAGGGACTAAGAGTAAATGTACTCTTTCTGCACAAAATAATGACATTTCAAAAACATTACATTGGGAAACCGTTACAGTTGCTAAAAAAATCAGAAACATTTAAGAAAGCAGCTTAAAAATTGTATCAATTAAACCACCTAAATCGGTACCCTCTTTTCTTGGGCTTACCAGTTTGAGTTCTTCAAGAACGGTGAATCTACGGCTACCAAGTCCTATTGAGGTAATCACCAAAAATAATATGATATCAATGCGATAATCTGGAATATTAACAAAAAAATAAAAAAAATAAAGAGCAATAGAAGACTAAATACAGTCCTCTGACTGATTCTCTCGAAGCTTGTCATACCTTAGTAATTCGACTATTACCTTCTCACTCACAATTCCAAATTGAAAAAATAAAAAAGTTCTTAGAAACTAAACTCTTAATATTTCATGAAACCTAATTCCATATCACCAAAAAATAATTTAATAAGATACCTTTGGCATATTCCCCAACAATAAGTTGAATTGTAATCATTTAACCGTATCTTCTCACTCAAAATTCCAAATTGCAACAATCGAATTTCCTTAGAAGCTTGACTCATGCGATTTTCCAGTGATGTATACCATGAAGCCTAATTCAAATTCAGAAAAATAGTTATAAAGATCATATAGCAGCCTTTTGACAGATTTTGCAGTAGCCTATCATACTTTAGTAATCTTTACATAACTTCTCACTCAAAATTCCAAAATGCAAAATTCTAAACTCTTTAAGAATTAGACTATGTTGCTTTTCGGTGATGTATTACATGAAGCCAAATTCAAAGTTAAAAAAACAGATTTTAATGTTAATAGACAGCTTCTTTACAGATTTAGCAGTTGTACCTGTCATATTTTAGTATTCTTACTATAACTTCTCACTCAAATTTCCAAAATGAAAAATTCTAAGTTATTTAAAAATTAGACTTACGTGGCTCTTAATATAATGTATGCCAAGAAGCCTAATTCATTGTCTTAGAAAACAGTTCTATTGGTTCAAAGACAGTTTTTGACATATAATAACAGTTTGTCATACTTTAGTAATTTGAGCATAATTATGTCATTTATAAAGGAATTCAAAAAATTAGAGGAATATGACCTAAATGTAATCTGGAAAGAGTTGGTTAAAACTTAGAAAATAAGGGTCATCATCCGGTATTCTGCATCATTCTGGTGTGTATAAATTTTGAAAGAGTTGGTCCTGAGAATTAATTAAAATCAACTTTCAGTAGCTAGCTCAATATCTTTGACAAGAACATGACATTCTGTGTTTCAAATATAAAAAAAGCAAAATGTAATAGGGCTACTCTAGTAGAAAATGATGTTTTTGGAACCATATCATTTAGTTAGATATTACTTTTTCCCATCTCTAAATATGCTCAAAGGTAATGAAGCATTATGCTCCACTTGACATTGTTTTCTCATAGGGAAATAATATACAAACATCAATGGATAGACACTCCGTATAACATAAAAGCAATAGAAAACTAAATGTTTCACCTTCATGAATTGGATGTTCATATAAGGTCAAGTAACATAACTCTTATATTGACTAAGACATTGGAACGTCTATACGCGATTACGCTATGATAACTAGGAGACTAAGTAATAGCAAATATAGACACCAAAGATCATAAGCATTACCTGGCGAGATATGTTTGTACTTTGTATCATAACTCATTGAGAAATTCCCTTCATGTAAACTGATTTTTTTGTCCTTGCAATAATTGTGAAGATTTTTACAAATCGAATTCACATAAATAATGCAATAGCATCCTCATATTCACAAAAGTTCAATAAATTATTAGTCATTAATAGATATTAGAGAATAATTACTTCATTGTATCACAACAAACATGAGTAAAATCAAAGAAGAACCACAACCAAATGCAAATGATCAACCCATTATCAGTCTTCCCAAATTTATCATACTACATTTCAGTCTCCATTAATATGGATTAGGTCTACATCAAGAGAAACAAAATCAAGAAGAAAACAAGCAATTTAACACAATCCTAAATGGCATTCTTCTTTCTAGCTAAAATCAATTTAGTCGCAGACCACAACAGAGTCAGAGCAACAAAATTGAACATTTCTTAAAACTCAAAACTTAATAAAGATTACAGTGGCATTCCCAAATTAAAACCCAATAGAATCTTTTAAGCAAAATGAACTCAGAAAACAAAGAAAGCAAAACAGACTAGATGACTGAGGGAGTCGAATAGAACAAAATCATGAACTGGGTTGGGACAATCTTCATAATTAGAAATGGGGAGAAATCCATACCAGTCTGGTTCGTCGCCTATAAAAAACCTGGTTCTTGATACTTAACCTTCTACATCATGAACTAGCTTTGATTTAAGAGACTTCAACCAATTACTCTTGAACTCGCTCAATTTCAGAAGTACGAATTTCCAAATGATATCGAGTGGGGATGAAGAAATCGAAAACTAGGAATTCTTTCATTTTGAAAACTTCACAGAAAATTCTTCCACAGGAATGGCTTGTCAAATTGGGAACTTTTAATTTCTGGATTATTTTCGAATCCATACTCACACATTATAAGAGAATGAAAGGAATAGATTGAAAATAATTGATTTAACCTTGTTTCAGCATAAGAATTAGATAGGTGAAATTGCTTGGTGGAGATAGTTTCTGGATTATTTTCGAATCCAAACTCACACATAAAGTGATGATAGCTTCACTTCACCAAGATATACACGTCAAGAACAAGAAATATCAAGTAACAGGGATTCAGAGGGAAAATTAAATTGGTAGAAAGTTTTAGAATTCTAAAAATTTTAAGAATTTGCGAGAATATATTTATAGAATTGGCGGTTCCTCTTTTTATTTGCCGCTTCTTCTCTGTTTCTTATTTAAATCATCAAAAACTTATGAGCATGACTTGGGTGACCCGTGGTCACCCACGACCCTCTCACATGAGGGGGTGGGTCCCACATGTCAGGGGGTGGACCCCCACCCCCTCATGTGAAAGGGTCATGGGTGACCACGGGTCACCCAAGAATTACCCAAAACTTCTTCATTATTTTCCCACTATTTTTTTTCAAAGATAATCCTACTCCTTAATCCTTGGTTATTTATTCATAAAAGGCATATGTCATCTTATATACATTGGGTAAAAATCTTTTTTATACAACTTTGGTTGTCCATGTAAGTTTTTTAACCACCATGAGTTTTTGGTATTTTTTTAACCCAAAACATGAAATTGGGTAATCAATGGGATATCAAATTACCATGATGTCCCTCTTCAAGTGAACCGGCCCTTCACCTGAACCGGATCACCACCAACTCAAAATTGTTCACCAACGAAAATCAAATTCAAATCCCTAATTCCCCCACCTAAGATTTCCCCAATTAATACCTCCAAAAATTCAATCACCCATATAGGAATTCACGATCGACGAAGTTGAGATGAGGGGACGGTGATTGCTTTTTGTCGGATAAGTGGCGCTGTCGCCCAATAGAAGAAAGGCCGAGTCCTCCAAGATCAGGTATTTCGCACTGCTACTTGAATTTCTAATGGAGTCAAATGAATACGATATCTGAAGATTTTAATGGATTCATGTGAGTGTACTCAGAGTCAGCAGTAGATTTAGTATATTTATCATTAATTGGAGCAATTGGTGGTATTATTAGATCTTTTTTGTGTGCAATTATTAATGGATCTTCTGTTTTTTATGAATCTTCGTACACAGAATTATTTCAAAGAGTTATGTTTGATGAATGGGCTAAGTGTGTGAATATGTTTCGAGGGAGCAAGAATTATAAAGATGTTAAAAAACGACATGTGTATACTGTTGTTGTTTTATATTGTTTGACCTTGCAACTTCTATTAGTGGATATTTAGCTTGCTGGCATCTAATGGTATTTTTGTTCTGAATCAGAAAAGCATAACAAACAGGAAATAAACAATGAACTTTGATCACATAGAAATGGAAGCTGTAATAATGAAATGGAAAACAATGAACATTATCTTTAAGTTGTTCCATTTAAATTGATGTACATCCACTGAGGCATGGGATGAACCCTTATTGATGATTCACCGTAGGCAGGAAACATGACTACACAATTATGTTTAATTAACCAAGTAAAGAATCAATTAATGTGTGCTGTCAAATTGATGCGCTGTTGTGAGTTTATTTTCCGTGATTATAGTGAACCAAAATATCTGTTACCCATCCCAATCAAAAGATCACGTGGCAAGGTAGAAATGCAGCCATGAAAAGTGCTGATGTTTATCCCAACTAATATATAAGGAAGTCTACCAAAGTCATCCATCTGTGATTTGTCATTCTTTATTAAAAACTGATATGCTAACTCCTCCTGTCAAACCAACTTCTTAAAAGATGTGATGTGCAGCAGGTGAGAGTTCCTCAACCAACAAGTAACTAACATAATTGGATTTGTGTTACATTGACTAGTGCAAGACTTACCCAAAAAGAATGAAAAAAAATAATGTCACAAGTGTAATTGCAAGGCTAATAAGTTAGTTACTGTACTTTAAATAGCCATATATGCACCCTAATTACATTTTATTGTGTACTGACAGATGGCCGACATATATATCTTGGTTCATTATAACGGGTGTTGGGATGGGACTGCATTTGTTGGTGGCTAATACTGGGCATTGAATGTATGTAAACTAGGAAGTGTCGACACAGTGTCGAGCTTGAGGAATGCACTTAATGATTTAATTCCTGAGAAACAAGTCAAGCACGGGATTGATATAATTCGTTGTCTTACAGTCAACGATATGTCTGTCCGAGAGAAGATCACAGATGACAGCGATGTGTTCAGTTTGCTTAGTGCCGAGCAACTTGAGATATTTGTTATTACTAAAAAGAAATCTGGTTCCCATCTTGATAACAAAATAGGTGGTGGTGTAGTAAGGAGCTGTTCTTCACTAGGCAAATCCGGCGGATTGGAATCACCTAATCCAATAAATGATGATGTCCTAAGGCGGGAAGATCACGATATGAGGCATGTTGGGAAGGTTGTTATCAATGACGGGAGCATAGGAAGAGGAGTTAGAGCAGATGGGGATGACACGAATGATTTTCTTCAAACACCAATTGGAGATGAATGTGGGTCATCTGACGAGCATACGTCGGATGCATTTCCTGACTCTGATTTATCTGATAGTGATGGCAATCACCGAAATAACTATAATGTGCAAATCAATAGGCCTGAAAGTGTGAAAAAATGGAGTGTCCCATGTATGTCGGATTCATTTAGTGTTGAGAAAGAAACGTTTAGTTCTTTGGATGAAAGCATGGATGGTGTAGCAAAGGATGCGACCTATGGAAGCAAAAAGAAAATGAAGTTGGCAGTTGCTATGTATAATTTGAAGTGCCGAGCTAGCTTTC
Organism: Pogostemon cablin; assembly: GCA_023678885.1. Classification (NCBI taxonomy): domain Eukaryota; kingdom Viridiplantae; phylum Streptophyta; class Magnoliopsida; order Lamiales; family Lamiaceae; genus Pogostemon; species Pogostemon cablin. Next base: position 23,799,538 of record CM042959.1, read on the forward strand.
GGGTGTATAGGTCCGAAAAGTACATGTGGTATTTGAAATGCAAAGGCAAGTAGCCTTGCGAATTTATCTTTCGCTCCACCGGGTGGGATGATTTTTGGAGATGCACTCACTTTGTTGGACACACATGCATTAAAGACTTGAATAGGGTGGGAACAGAGACTGTGTTATCTAAGTTTCTTGGGACTTTATACGCTAACCATCAAACGAAGAAGTGTACGTCGATGTCTCCTTCATTAATCATTGAAGATCTAAAGACAAGATATGGTATCTCAATACTGTATGATCATGCTCTTTCTGTGAAGAAATGGGTGACCAATCTAATGTATGGTGATGATTCGGAGTCTTTTAAGCTGCTGCCTGCGTACTTGAGAGCATTGGGAAAGGAGAATCCAGGAAGTCATGTAGCACTACGCACATCAGACGGAGATCACATCTTCCAAAATGTATTTGTTGCACTCTCCGCCTCCATATCTGGATTTAGGCGATATGGAAGGCCTGTGATTGTGGTAGATGGTGCTCATTTGAAGGGTGGGTACAAAGGAGTGGCGTTCGTTACAGTAACTCAGGATACAAACCAACAAATATTCCCTCTTGCAGTAGGAGTGGGTTCTACAGAGAACAATGAAAATTGGTCATGGTTTATGATGCAGTTGCGGAAGGCTTTCGGATGGCCAGATGAGTTGTTGATTGTTTCGGATCAACACAAAAGCATATGCCATGCAGTGAGGGTAGTATACCCGGGTGCGGCACATGCATTTTGCTATTACCATTTGCACAAGCAGGTCATGATGTACAACAAAGGCGTTGTGTACTTGTTCAAGACTGCTGCTAGAACTTACAGCAGATTCGAGTTTGAGCGGTGAATCTAAAAATGTGTACATCTAAGTATAAATGAACAGTTGTGAATGGAATTAACGTATTGTGTATACTATTGACTTATTCAATTTACTTGTTGAGCAGGACTATGAAAACGTTAAGCAGCATCGGGAAACTTGAAAGTCTGTATTTGAAGTTGAATGAAATAGGAGCGGAGAGGTGGTCTCGTGTGCTATGCCCTATTAGGAAATATGAATTCAACACAAATAATGATGCAGAGAGTTGGAACAGGTGTATTTCCTGGGCTCGTTCGCTCCCAATAGTTTATTTCTTGGAAACAGTGAGGCACATTACCGGTGGTTGGTTCACGAGTTGTCTTGAAGAGGCAGAAACAGAGACTGGGCCTCTATGTCGAATCATTTCTAGTGAGTTGTCCCGTGTAATTGAAGCTAGCATAGGATTGGAAGTCGTTTTGATTGGAGATGAGACCTACACGGTGAAGAGCACCAAAAATAGTTGCATAGTAGATTTGGGAAATCGGTTATGTGACTGAAGTATATCAAGCCGATATGATTCCATGCGTCCATGCGGCGGCAGCAATCAGGTTGGAGTTATTCCTTGATTTATAAATACTAATTTCAGTTTTCTTTACATAGAGGAATATAGTTATGATATTTTAATTACATCATTAAAGTAAATGGTATTATATTTATCTAGGTTTGCAAAGTATGATGTGAACTCCTTTGTTGGTGATTACTACTTGAATGAGAGGGAGAAGGGAATGTGGGGTGGTTTGGTGCTCTCTGTTCCCGACCAATCTCATTGGCAGAGTTTGGGATTACATGGAGATGATGTTTGTAACCCACCTGATTGCCCGAAATAAGCTGGCAGGCCTAAAAGATCTCGGATAAAGTCAACAAAGGAGAAGCATTTCAAGAAGCGGAGGACTCAGCGATGCAGTAGATGCAATGACAGCGGTCACAACATGAGTACATGTACTTCCCACCAGTTAATGAAAAGCGACTCAACAACCAATATGAGAGTGTAGCTGGACATATAAGTGATATCATGAAAAATTTAAGTTACAATTGTTTTTTATAAGATGGCGAACATGTTGATTAGATTGGGTACATAGAGTGCGATCCTTGATGAGTTGTTCATATTGATTGGCTGTTGTGTATCACCTGGTGATGTTACTTTGATGTGATTTTTATTTGTTAAGTTGTTTCAATTGAGATTGTTTAATGAAATTGCTATTTTAGGGTTTATATACTTATGCCGGAGTATAACTACATGTAGGGGTTATACATGGAGGTTTTCAATTTTAATTAATATAGGGTTTTAGTTGAAATACATGTAGTATTCAATGTTTGTATCTCCACTTAAATTAATATAGGTTGTTATGTTTGTTTATTGTCAAAACGCTGAAAACCATGAAGTAGGTCCTCCTACATTCATACATTATCCATTATATACTGGGAACAGAAGCCCTACATTGATTATGAAATACTAATGGATATTAGTGCAAAATAAATATTTCAATAAAAATGTTGGATCTAGAACAACCATCATTCAACAAAACAACCTCCATTTAAGAACTCAATTACCATACTCCATTTAACAACTCCAGCACCCTAAACCATTAAAAAACAGAGCCCGTAAACCCCAACATCATACATCAAAACAACCTCCATTACCCCATTCCGTCTCCCAAATTCATTTACTCAAACAAGTCATCAGTGCATCATCTTTGTAGAACACAAGATAGCCACAAATAAAGCCCAAGATCCAATAAGTGCAATCCTCATATACTTTCCATATCTGTCAATGGTTTTTTATTCATTAGCCATTTCATGTTTCTCCTTCAATAGAAGGAGAATTATTGACTTTGCTCTTGGAGGCAGTGGAGGGTCGACCCATTCGAAATAATTACATCCACCACCTTTTGCTGTAATGCAAGAGTGATTAACATTAACACATCCAACACTGTACGTTTATATCTTATGCTTTCGAATTGTACTTATATAACTATTAAATTTGTAACCTATCATGCTTGACACCCGTAGAATCGTCGGCCCGGATTCGCTTCAGTCCAAGAAGTTCGCAACTTTGTGTTTGTACCACAATAGCAGGCTATAAACCTTACCCCTCCTGATGCAAACGACAATGAATCCGTGGATGACATCCCCTCCTGATGTAAATTGACGAATTGAGTGAGCTGTTGGTGGATAAGAGAGTTAGGGTTCATAGCAAGTGTCTTATTTCTGATTTTAATTTGGGGGTTACACATTTGGGGAAAAATACCTATTTGTATCCCTGATACACATACGTCCTTTCCCACGTGGGTATACCAATTATTTATTATTATTATTATCATAATTATAATATTATTTTTCTATTATACCTATCTGTTCTTTTTTCCTTCTATTATACTTACAAATCTGTAAGGTAATATGCAGTGTATAATTATCATTAATTATAACATTGTTTAAATATTTTAATTTCTCAAAAATATATTATAAGAGATTTCTCAATATCTTTTTTACAGGAATTAAATATAATTAATTTTATTAAAGGTGATAGTTTGAATTATTTGGGTACACCGGGGACATGTGCACCCCTAATATGACAATTGGAATATTTATATACAAAGGTGAATGTAGGAATATTAGTTAATCCCATGACAAAGGATTATATTGGCTAATATACTAATACCTTTTGGCTACAAAGGCACCTTTTACTATTACAAAATTCTATTTTTGTTACTAACAAACTACCTCCTTTTGATTAAACATAATTTAATATTATTAATTAATACTTGAAATATTAATCAAGGCATATAAATGAACCCCATTTACTATAATATTTACTACTAACAAACTACTCCTTATACTATAACTATATACATTCTAATTATTATAACATTTACAAAAGCTTCAAAATAAAAATAATTATTAACATTCTTAAAATAAATTCATAACAAATTTATTATAGAAATGTGTAACTAATTTAATTGAAAATAATATAAAATTTTTTTCATCAGTTTTTTTCCAAGTATATAAATGTATATGTAATAATATGTTACTTAAAAACATTAATAAAATAATCAAGTTTACAAATGAATATATGTATATTATATTTTGAAGGAAAAAAGAAATATTTAATTTTGAACAATACATAAAATAATAATATTATTCATGATGAAAATTTATAAAAATAATTAAGATGACTTTTATTAGTTATAATATTTCAACAATGAAAATCTATAACATTCTACACTTTTTTAATGATCCGAGATTAACTTAAATTAATAATATCTCAATATTTCACTAATTAATACCTACTTAATATTGTTCATATATAACAAACACATAATAACCATAAAATTAAAATAAAGACATATTAACCATAACATAATTACTTCGATTAACAGATCTAAGATTACGAAATTAAAACTTAAAACTAATTAAAAGTAAATAAAATATATTAATGAAAAAAGCAACATAATATCCGATAATTTAGGCAAAAAATTTTCTTAATTGCAGACCCCCATCTTCCTTCTCCGGCAGGCCAACTTCAACATCAATTTCCACCCACAGATGATTTAGTACCAGCAGCGGGTCCTGCCTCATCGCGTGATGGCTCATGTTTGACACCCATTAGTAGACTGCCGCAGTTGGTTGCCTCCGTGAATAGCATTTCCAAGCGGTCGAACTCCGGCTCTCCATGATAATAGTAGCAGAGCACGAAGTGATCAGTCTGCATTTTTTCTGATTCAATTTACATCAAAGAGCACGATTTAATTTTATTCATTCTCAAGATTACTTTGTTTAGAGTGAAAAAAACTACATACTTCTATTACCTCAATTGCGGCTTCCCAGACATCGTTGGCAGCAATTACTCGATGACATCGATAATAGCCTTTTGAAACTGAGGTACTGGATCCTCAGTACCTCAGTTTTGACAGCCTCTCAATGCAGTCCATCTAAGTAAACGCGGTGTCAAATAAGGCATTGAGGACAGTTGTCACCCGCCCACATGCCGCAGAGTTGAATTCCATTGGGCCAAATTCACCAATTTTCTTGCAATGTAACAAAGTGTTGATGAAGCATGCATCTCTCTCGGCTGTCCACTGCATGCCCTCATAAAATATTTTGTAATGGCTGATTAACTCCATTGCAGATTGAAGATGAAGGAGGCTGAATTGAAGAAGTGAATAACTAAGAAGTAATTGGGCCACTTAAATAGGAAATTACATACTAGAGTGGGGAGGGTGTGGATTATGCATATGTAAACAGTGAGAAATGTGAAGGGTTGTGAATGGGTCAGACTATTGGCACGTTACTCAACCGTTGCATTGTTTACTGAGATATTCTCCACTGATAAATGGAAAATAGAGGGTCGCGTCTAATATCTATTGTTCTTCTTCTATTCATGATGACTGATTAGATGTATAAATAAAGTTGAAATACATACATATTGAATGGATACTTACACAAGGTAAATCAATTGCAGATTTTATTCTATCTATTTGTATTTTTTTTACCAACACATTTTCCAACAAATCTATTGCAGATTTTATTCTATGTAATTGTATTTTAGATTTGAATCCTTTAATTAAATATCTAGATATGCTTCTTTTTTATTTATTAATTTATCTTTATTAATATGTATGTAAACAATACATAATTTTTTTTATATCTTTTAATTGCAGATTTTGTTTGTCCAACGCGGCATCCAACAATTCTATTCACCTGTTGTACACAGAAAGAAGATATCGATAAATGGATTTTGAGAGGATAGTTCACAATGTTATAAAAATTCACACTTCAATTATAACACATTTTACATGAAAAAAAATTAAAATAAATATGTTGACGTGTAATATATATGTTGCCTTCATTATCTCATACATATATAAACCCTTGTGACAAAGGGGAATTAATGTAAACCCTTTATCAAGATATATGAATGAATTTCATCCATATTTCATACTGATATCTTAATTAAATTGACGTGGCAAAGCTCTTTAAGTTACAACTTGAGTGAATCAATTGTTAAATTTGGCAAACCCTAAACCCTAAAATCCTAAATCCTAAACTCTAAACATTACCCTAAACCATATAAACCATGATTCCTAAACCACACATACACTACAGTAACAGTAAGATACCCACCTAAAATAGGTGAATACAAAAAGATTAAAAAAAACCTTTTTATCATTGTCATAATGTAGTTCAGTTGTGCAGTGTTGAAGGATTCTCTATCAAGTGTCATGATATCACGTTATATTTTCCTGTGAGGTATAATTAATTTCGTGATATACGTGGCAGTTTATATGACTCATGTAACCCCTATTTAAAGGTAGAGAGGCCTGAAAGAAAATAAACACTAAATCCAGGATGAATTGTAGGGGTAAGTCACGTTCATATGTAAATCTATAATAGGTTTTTCTTGTGGGCACTGATTATTCTTCTATTTAAATTTCCCTTTCGTATTTAACATCATCCAACTTTGAAAAGTTATTTGTAGTGAATCTTTTTCATTTTATTTCACCGAAAATAGGATGCAACTCAAACAGAAGGATCGATCAGATGTTTGAGGACTATCACAAATGGACAACGATTGAAGAAAAGTGTTTGCTGGAAATCGTGTGGGAGTTTTGGATGGATAGGAAAGTTCTGGACTTGAGTCCCTCAGCCGAAATTCTTGAAGATATTGTGGGTGTTGCTCAGTATAGAATCGGTCCACATATAGGGACCAAGACTGTCTCCAAGAAGTTAACAGATTTGACTAAGCGTTATCGACTTTGCCTTAAAATCTCAAAAGAACCGGGTGTATCATTCAACTCCAGATCTGATAAGTTCTAAGCCAACCAGAGCACATGGGACCGTATAATTCAGGCACAATATTATAGTATTTTCTTTTTAAAATCTTATTTATTCAACTACGGAATTTTATAATTCCTTGTACATGTTTTCAGTTGGAACCCCGCGCAGCCAAGTTCATCTTTGAACCTGAGCCACTCTGATGGGACATGGGCATTACATTCTCGATTATGGGTCTTTTCAAAAGACATGCCTACGGTAGTGGTAGTGGATTGGGACACCAGGAAAATGAACAAATTATGAGAGTGGAGGGTAGTGATGCTGATAACGGGGTGGTTGAGGACGGTGATCCACTTGATAATATATAGGGAGTTACACTTGGTAAATGTTCCGTGGAGAAAAAGTCCTTCTTACATAATAGATATATATTTAAGACTTATTTTGCAATTTGTGTTGTTGTTGTAGCTTGAAACAGGAGAATCTCGTGCCTGTTTAATTTTTAAATCTCGATGTAGTACCATCTCTATCTAGATAGTTTTCCCTTTCCCTATATGTCGGGTATTATATGACCTTCATGAATCTATTTTGTTTGGACCCTCTTTAATTAAAGTCCAAGTACATATTTTCATAAGCAGGCTTAAGTTGTCGATTGGGTAGATATATAAGTCACCCATACTAAAGATGGGCCCGGGGTCAATATATACATCATGGATTGATAAAATAGACCACCTAATCTAAAAAGAGTTTTCCTTTCTACTAAGGTAACCCATGAACTAAGCTTGGACTAATATTCATCCATAAAAGCCTAAATACCAGGTATAACTTGCCAATTTAAGTTGGGATTTATGTTGCCACTACCGAAGATGATCCCGTTCTAATCTTTTAAGCACTTTTTATTAAAGTACACGATATTTTTAAGGTTTTTGAGGTGAATGAAGGAGAATTATAAATAACATTGGGCCCAGTTTCATCCGTCAAAGCCCAAGTACCAAGTTTTTATTGCCGATTGAGTTGGGTTTTATGTTGCCACAAACAAAGATGACACCGGCCCAATCTTTTAAGCACTCTTTATTAAACTAGACGACATTTATAAGAATTTTAACCCGAATGAAGGAGAACTATAAATAACATTGGGCCCAGTTTCATCCGTCAAAGCCCAAGTACCAAGTTTTTGTTGCCGATTGGGTTGGGTTTTATGTTGCCACAAACAAAGATGACACCGGCCCAATCTTTTAAGCAATCTATATTAAACTAGAAGACATTTATAAGAATTTTGACCCAAATGAAAGAGAACTATAAATAACATTGGGCCCAGTTTCATCCGTCAAAGCCCAAGTACCAGGTTTTTATTGCTTCTTGGGTTGGGTTTTATGTTGCCACTACCAAAGATGACACCGGCCCAATCTTTTAAGCACTCTATATTAAACTAGACAATATTTATAAGAATTTTAACCCGAATGAAGGAGAACTATAAATAATATTTGGCCCAGTTTCATCCGTCAAAGCCCAAGTACCAGGTTTTTGTTGCCGATTGGGTTGGGTTTTATGTTGCCACTACCAAAGATGACCCCGACCCAATATTTTAAGCACTCCATATTAAACTAGCCGATATTTATAAGAATTTTGACCCGAATGAAGGAGAACTATAAATAACATTGGGCCCAGTTTCATCCGTCAAAGCCCAAGTACTAAGTTTTTGTTGCTAATTGAGTTGGGTTTTATGTTGCCACTGCCAAAGATGACACCGGCCCAAACTTTTAAGCACTCTCTATTAAACTAGACGACATTTATAAGAATTTTGACCCAAATGAAGGAGAACAATAAATAAATTGGGCCCAGTTTCATCCATCAAAGCCCAAGCACCAGGTTTTTGTTGCCCCTTAGGTTGGGTTTTATGTTGCCACTACCAAAGATGACACCAGCCCAACCTTTTAAGCACTCTATATTAAACTAGACGACATTTATAAGAATTTTGACCCAAACGAAGGAGAACTATAAATAACATTGGGCCCAGTTTCATCCGCCAAAGCCCAAGTAACGGGTTTTTATTGTCGATTGAGTTGAGTTTTATGTTGCCACAACCAAAGATGACACCGGCCCAATCTTTTAAGCACTCTTTATTAAACTAGACGACATTTATAAGAATTTTGACCTAAATGAAGGAGAACTATAAATAACATTGGGCCCAGTTTCATCCGTCAAAGCCCAAGTACCAGGTTTTTGTTGCTGATTGGGTTAGATTTTATGTTGCCACAAACAAAGATGACACCGGCCCAATCTTTTAAGCACTCTATATTAAACTAGACGACATTTATAAGAATTTCGACCCGAATGAAGAAGAACTATAAATAACATTGGCCCAGTTTCATCCATCAAAGCCCAAGTACTAGGTTTTGGTTGGTTCTTGGGTTGGATTTTATGTTGGCACTACCAAAGATGACACCGGCCAATCTTTTAAGCACTCTATATTAAACTAGACGACATTTATAAGAATTTTAACCCGAATGAAGGAGAACAATAAAAAACATTTGGCCCAGTTTCATCCGTTAAACCCAAGTACCAGGTTTTTGTTGCTGATTGGTTTGGGTTTTATGTTGCCATAAACAAAGATGACACCGGCCCAATCTTTTAAGCACTCTATATTAAACTAGAAGACATTTATAAGAATTTTGACCCGAATGAAGGAGAACTATAAATAACATTAGGCCCAGTTTCATCCGTCAAAGCCCAAGTACCAGGTTTTTGTTGCTTCTTGGGTTGGGTTTTATGTTGCCACTACCAAAGACGACATCGGCCCAATCTTTTAGGCACTCCATATTAAACTAGACGACATTTATAAGAATTTTAACCTGAATGAAGGAGAACTATAAATAACATCTGGACTAGTTTCATCCATCAAAGCCCAAGTACTAGGTTTTTATTGTCGATTGGGTTAGTTTTTATGTTGCCACTACCAAAGATGACCCCGACCCAATCTTTTAAGCACTCCATATTAAACTAGATGACACTTATAAGAATTTTAACCCGAATGAAGGAAAACTGTAAATAATATTGGGCCCAGTTTCATCCGTCAAAGCCCAAGTACCAGGTTTTTGTTGCTGATTGAGTTGGGTTTTATGTTGCCTCTACCAAAGATGACACCGGCCCAAACTTTTAAGCACTCTTTATTAAACTAGACGACATTTATAAGAATTTTGACCCAAATGAAGGAGAACTATAAATAACATTGGGCCCAATTTTATCCATCAAAGCCCAAGCACTAGGTTTTTATTGCCTCTTGGGTTGGGTTTTATGTTGCCACTACCAAAGATGACACCGGCCTAACCTTTTAAGCACTCTATATTAAACTAAACGACATTTATAAGAATTTTGACCTGAACAAATGAGAACTATAAATAATATTGGGCCCAGTTTCATTCGTCAAAGCCCAAGTAACAGGTTTTTGTTGACGATTGAGTTGGATTTTATGTTGCCACTACCAAAGATGACACCGGCCCAATCTTTTAAGCACTCTTTATTAAACTAGACGACATTTATAAGAATTTTGACCCAAATGAAGGAGAACTATAAATAACATTGGGCCCAGTTTCATCCGTCAAAGCCCAAGTACCAGGTTTTTATTGCTGATTGGGTTGGGTTTTATGTTGCCACAAACAAAGATAACACCGGCCCAATCTTTTAAGCACTCTATATTAAACTAGACGACATTTATAAGAATTTTGACCCGAATGAAGGAGAATTATAAATAACATTGGGCCCAGTTTTATCCGTCAAAGCCCAATTACCAGGTTTTGATTGCTTCTTGGGTTGGGTTTTATGTTGCCACTACCAAAGATGATACCGGCCCAATCTTTTAAGCACTCTATATTAAACTAGATGACATTTATAAGAATTTTGACCCGAATAAAGGAGAACTATAAATAACATTTGGACCAGTTTCATCCGTTAAAGCCCAAGTATCAGGTTTCTATTGCCGATTGGGTTGGATTTTATGTTGCCACCACCAAAGATGGCCCCGGTCCAATCTTTTAAGCACTCCATATTAAAATAGACAATATTTATAAGAATTTTGACCTGAATAAAGGAGAACTATAAATAATATTGGGCCCAGTTTCATCCGTCAAAGTTCAAGTACCAGGTTTCGGTTGCCGATTTAGTTCATATTTATGTTGCCAATACCATAGATGAGTCCGACCTAATAATCAAGTAGTAAAATTTTATTTCTTAGTTGTGTTGAACTTGGCACATATAATAAATTACAATATTAATAATAAATTACTTGTAATAGATTACAATATTAGGATATGTAATATTAACCTAGAACTTAATTATGTCACTGCAGTAATGGGTCACGTACAATAATGCTGGCATATATCCCAATCAGATCATTTTTACATCAATAAAGAGATACAGGGTGAAGTGACAAAGTAGAAAGGTATTAAAACCCAAAAATACATGCGATGCACATGCAAAATGTTAATGCCTGGTCACTTTAGTTTCGAAGGACATACAAATCTCCACAGATCAGTCGTATATATTCATCAATATTCATTTTTTTCAGTGTGTCTAATGACCTTAGCCCTACTGCAGCCTCAAGATAAAGGCAGCAAAACAAACCACAATCATTGCCAGTCACCTGCTGTGGTAATTTCATTACCTTCTCAACTTTGAAAGGCCGCTTCACATTAACGCCTTTCCTGATGTTGCAATGGTCAAGTAGGCTGCTAATTACCCTCCCAAACATCTGAAATTGTGGAATGTAGAATCCCCTCGGTGTTCTATAGCTCGAATCATATATCAGGATCTTATTATTACGAAATTGAACTTCATACAGAACCCAATGATTGCCACGAACATGGGCCACTCCAAAGAACTTCTCCACCTAATTCCAATTCTGACCAAAACCTCCTTCAGGAAATTCACTTGTCATGTAGCCCAACAACGTCTTCTCATTCTCTTCCTAGTCCCAAACTCCTCCCCTTTTCATGGCTTCCTCCCATACCCCAGCAATGCCCGTCACCCTTTGCTGCACCTCAAATACAATAGATTCAAATGGATGGCCAAAAAAATCACAAAGTTATAAAACACAACACCGGTTAATAAAAAGTTGCATTCATACCCAGAAAATGAACTCTACAACAGTCCACCCAGTAGAAAGACACTTCGAAGACCTTTTCACATTATGGACCACGAGCTTAATCAGCATATCAAGCATCTGAGATATCAAAACAATGTAGTTTTCAATTCGGCGTCACTTTAGTTCGTATATATTTAATCATCCATCACATATACCTCATCGCTTATCCATTCTCCGGATTTGAATAGACAATAAAAAAAGAATGGCTATACAGATGATTGAAATCTGTGCCCTAAGGTTATAAAACTGTTGTACACTTTCTTATTTGCCGAGTACCAGGCATTGAAGGAATTTGCAAAATGATCAGCACAGTCATCAACAGGTGTTTCGGGACAGGACACACATGCCACTTTCCTCTTTTTTTTCGTGTCCACTCTTCCAATCCGTAGCAATCTTCACTCCAGGATTGGCTTTCCCCCTACCTCCTCCCATTTTTTTACAAATGCTGCTTGCAGATTATCCTAAAAATAAAATGAACATTTGAATTGAAATTATCTTTTCGTTATAAAAATGGTCTGACTAATACAAGTATCATCCAATTTATTAATGGGAATGTTGTTCCCTTCAACACCTCAAACGCAGCGTCCTCAGTCATCGCTACTGAACGATACCCAGTTTTTCCTACCGCATACACCTCTATAGACCGTCAATTTAAAAAGGACAACATTAATAATAATTTCCTTAGAGGAGCCACGTAGAAAATTCAATCATTATTTAAGTGCAACACACATATTTCCTGCATGACATATATTAATTTACCTTGCACAAACGGTCAGCTTCAGTAGACATATTGCCCTCCTCCTGCCCCATTTCATCGGTCCCGGTAGGAACACCAATGTCATTCTTCTCATTTTGATTGCTACAATGCGTGGGAATATCAACTGCCTGCATTAAACCATGCTTATAAACTGCCTGCATTAATTCACAATGTTATACCATAAAAATCATTAAATGCACAATACCTCATTCTCATAATCTACATTCACTGCAGGTGATACTGGTACTCCATTATCATTTTACCCTGTGTTTACACACCCGTATACGGTTCTGCAACTCCAACTATTTCAGGGCACTGATTTTGGTCCGTGGGACCCTCTCCCATAGTTCCTTGCATGATGCCAAAATGGAGCATCAGCATACGAATATTACGGCTGTGTTCTTCTAGCCTGCTCTGTGTTTTTTAATTCTCACTCACCAGGTGCCTCACCAGTCGATATATCTCTCTATTAGATGGTGTTGTATCACCATCTCGCAAGACCATATCATCTGCACCATACCTATTTCCATCAGCTGATGAGTGTGCTCTCTTTATTGCATCTTCAAACTGGACGCCCTCCACTGTCTCCTTTAACAGCACTGCCTCCCACTGGACATCACTCAAATAGCATGAGGCTAACTTCTCATCAGCAGTGGGCTCCAATTGTCTCTTAATGATAACCTACACAAAATAAAAACAATAAAGTGCATACTCTAACCCCTTTCACCATTTCATCTGATACACTATTCATAAAGTTATCACAACATCGTGATCTCCACTCAGATCATCTCCGCGAAGATCCATGAAAACTGACTTCTTCAGATCTGAAGAACGTGGAGTAGAACAACACGACCATCGAAGGAATATGGGGATTCCAGTGTTCTTTATAATGCAATATCTTGGGGAGAGAGCTGTTATTGCTTCATAAGCTCAGATGAGTAAAGCATACATAAACCCATTAGCATCTACAAACTTTCTAGAAATCTTAGTCTTCTTTCTCGAATCATTTTGTTCACTTCCACAGAGTCTAAGGGTATGTCTAATATCGGAAGCCAAGAATTCCCAGGATACTCTACCCCACGGATACGAGTTGAACATCTCCAAATCATCCGCCAGCCAAATATAAAGCATATCAACCTTCTTGTGCCCATGCCCTTTGCTCAAAAGCATCCCATATACCACACATAACAAAGCTAGCTTCACACTATCATCACTACCTCTATGTGCTTAAGGCTTTTCTTGAATGCCGACTCTATCATGTCCATAGTAACTACATCGGCATCAAGGTATATTTTTTTTATTATATCGCTCTCAACTGTTCTAGGTTTGGAACAAAAGTTTAAACTCGTTGCAAGGGCAAACTCGCACGGCCCAAACACTGCCTCCTGCCTATTCACATGGAACACTATTTAGTTTGTGCATTCTGACGTGTCCTGCGAGCAAAGCAATTACAAGTAAAGCTACCCCTGAAAATTCATTGGGGGATTCTCAAGAAATGCCCAAAGCAGCTCTGCTCGAACTGCTTGAGCTGTGTAGCATTTAAACCCTTCTTAATCTTGGCAATCACTGACATGTCACAGCGATCTGCCACCCTTACAAAGTGCCGATCTTGATGACTTACGAGAGCCATGGTCAGACCACATGCAATACGTCACATGTACACTGCCTTTAACATTGTATCTATATGAATATCATTCTAAAACTACCATGCAATAGGCATTAAAACACATATTTCACCAGAACACTTCTATTCTGCCTATTAATTTACAGATGCATTCAGTTATCAGCTTTTCCCTTGATTTTACATCGAAGAGCATCAGCACTGCCTACTGAATTTATAATAATTCATCAGATATAAACATCTACGATCTACACCATCAACATATGCTATGATTGTAAAATATTATAGGTAGTTCATTGTACTGGGTGGAACAAACAACTTGGAAATTTCTCAAATCTTTATTCTGTTCCATTTATCATTTACAAAAATCAACATCCTCTACACAATTCAATTATCTATCAAAGTTATCCACCAAACAATATCAACACATGTATTACCTGTACTCTCCAACTACCAGATTCGCGAGCCTGTACTCACTTGCCACCACAGGGATGTACTCTGCTTTTTTCTCCGACGACACCAGCTTCTTTAAATTAATACAGCCAAGAGGATTGCTTCTTCTTAGCTCCAGGACTTCTCAAATTTGGGCGTAGATCTCTTCTTCGATGATAAAAAAATATTCAAAACATTTAAGGATTATGGTTATATAAGGTTGAAATTTCAATTAAGGGTTCTTTCCCCCCAATTAGGCAATCTAGATCAGTGGGTTATACAACAAATCGATTTGCGAAATTAATAAACCGGCCGGTCTGATAAGGGGACATCATAGTAATTACACCCATTAAATGGTTATATTCCCTTAAAAACTGAGTGGTTGGTGGGAAAACTTGGAGGCCTCTACCCACTTGCATAGAATTCCAATTTTACAATATATACATTTATTGAGATTGACTTAATATTCATTTCTTTCTTTATGTAAAGATATAGTATTAATTAAGGTACGATATCGTGAGATAGATCGACCCATCATTAAAATATGTTAATTATATAGATAAAATATACTTATTGATATACTTATTGATAGAATATACTTATCATTAAAATATACTTATTGATAGTTAAAATATATTTGTAGTAAATATTATTATAACACTTAAAATCATACTATAATGTGTCATTTATGATATTTAATAATGAATATTTTAACTATCGATATATATACTTTACCTATATAATAATTATATATTTTTAACACGTCTTACAATTCATTTTGCATAAACAATATTATTTATGATACTTTAAGGAAATATATTTTAACTATGACAGAGTATGCTTAACCAATATAATAATCATACTATTTTAACACGTTTCACAATCTGTCTCGCATAAACGTCTCATAAGAGAATTTGCCTAAATTTTCTCTTAACATTATTGCATTTTATTTTAAAAAATATAGTAATACATTTTAATTAGTAAGAACTACTCCCTCAGTCCCATAATAAACTTCACACTTCCCATTTTCGTTTGTCCCACATTAAACTTCACCACCTAAAGTTCATCTTAATTACAATTTTACTATATACTCATCCAACACACATAACATACTTTATAATTTATTTATCATTTAAAAATACTACATTACCCTCAAAAAGTCAATAAAGTTGGTCAAAAAATATATTTTCTTAAACTCTCTGCCTACAATAACGGTGAACTTTATTTCGGGACGGAGGGAGCATTATTTTTCACTAGAAGGGTCGGTGCAAATGTGAAGGGTATTAATGTTTGATTAAGATTTATTTTATTTTTATATTAAATGGTATAACTCCAATAAATAATGATATAAAGGACATGAGTACACAGATCTTGATTCGTGCACCAAGTGCATTGGAAACATTGTGTTAAATTAATATTTAATCATTATTTATGTAAAGATTATTTATTAAAATTATATTGCCTCCGTCCCATATTATGTAAGAAGAGTTTTTTACTTTACTTTTAAGGGTAGTTTGGTATTTTAAGTAAAAAATAAATTATAAAGTAAGCTATGTGAATTGTAAATTGGTGGCAAAATTTTAAATTAAAGTGTGTCTTGGGATTATTGTTTTTTGTGTATTTCCTAATTTAGGGGTGTGAACTTGTTTATGAACTGATAAAAGTGAATTTGTTTATCGGATAGAGGGAATAATATTTTAATAGATATTTTTAAATAGTTTTGTTTTCTAATTTAAGACTTGAAAAATAAGTAAACCAACTAAAGTTTGAATTATGTTTCTATTAATTAAATAGTTGAAATATATAAAATTAAAATCATTAAATATTTAAAAATATGGAGTATATATTATTACAACCATATCAAACTTCACTTATTTAATATTTCTTTTTATTTTTCTAAAGAATTGTTAGTATTAAAATAACATTCCAATAAGTAGCTAATTTATATGATTTTCTTAATATTATTTAAGATAATTCTGTGATTTCAGATCTTTTAATTGATGGTTTTTATATATTTAGATTCTTAATTGATAAATAAATACTTTAGGTCCTTGACAATTTACCTATATTTTAATTTTTAAATTGAAAATATTTATTTATTTTTAAATAAGAGCAACATAAAATCCTCTTAAGAAAAATTTCATAATATTAATATAAAGTGATATAGTAGAAATTTAATACTTCATTCGTTCCATAATAAATGTCACAATTTCTGTAGAAATGGAGTTTAAGAAAAATTATTTATTTTTTATCTAATTGTATTGATTTTTAAAAGACAATATAGTCTTTTTATATAATAAATAAATTATAAAAATTATTAGTGTGAGGTTAAAGTTCCAAATTTGAAATAAATATATATTTTGAGGTTGTATGTTAATGAGATTTTTTTGGGTATAATAATATTTGTTATAAAATTAATGCAAATGAAAATTTTGACATTTATTACGCAAGGAGAATAATTTACTATACAAGTAAAAAACTTGTGTGCATCCGGGTGTACGGGCACACGCCGTGCGCCTTTAGAATTTTGTATTAAATTGTATATTTTTTAATATAAATATGTATACCCTTTATTTTCTGAAAAAAATAAAAATATTAATGAAAAGCATATATAGAAACAAAATGGTGTACCCTCATTAATTAAAATGTATATCTTTTAGAACAAAATAATATAGTCTTACCCATAATACTAATTCTAAAGGTGCACGGTGTGCCCTGACGCACGCAAGCCTCACTCACTGTACAATTAATCAGTAATTACAATTAATCATGAGATAAGAATTACAATATTTGTTTTATGTTTTAGTTTATTAAGAAATTCCAAATGATTTAGAATATGTGAATATTCGTGTATATATATAATAACAAGTTACTTTAATTTCAATTGAAAATTTTATTAGAATATTAAATTTTTTTTTCTAATTATGCTGGAAAGTAAATTAAATAAATAATGAAAGAATAAAGTAAAATAAGTGGTTAATTAAACAAAGTGTAAGGGATTAGTTCAAGAAGGGTTTAACCTCAAACCCTAAGACAAAGTCTCTCTAATAATGTTTAAGAAGAAAAAATGGAAGAGAAAAGAAATAATCCACACTAGTTTGTGTAAGAGCAATTCACTCCTTTCTGATTATAGAAAATATTTGAATACCGTTCTGAATCGTAATTAATTTCATGAGGGTAGTTTGTGTAAGAGCAATTCAGTCATTTGTAATTAATTTCATGAGGGGAAGCGGATCTCTCTCTCATCTGAGTAGATAAAAGATATGTTGGTGTTTTAGCCATGCCTATGGATGCGTCCGCAATTTACTTTCGGGCGGCACTATTGCCACCCAAAATAATACTAAGAGCACCCAAAAATTTTAAAAATACCATGTAAAAATACAATTCTACCCTCTTTATCTTAAACACATAAATTTACACCCACCATAATCAACCGCGTGATTCTTCATCTTCCTCATCAATTTCTCAGAATCTTTATTCGACAATTATATATATCTCTTGGCAACCATTTTATTATTTACTTATTATTTGTAAGTTTATCCCACCTTTAATGATTTTATGAAGAGAGAAAAAGGAAGAAGGTTTAGTACTCAAAACAAAGCCGAAAGGGGGCAACTATCAACTATGTCTAATTTCATACTCCCTCCGTCCCCCAAAGTATTTCACACTTTCCTTTTTCATCCGTCCCTCAAAGTATTTCACACTTTACTTTTACTAAATTTGGTAAAAAATACATTATACTAATACTCACTTTTTACACATATCCCAATATAATACTTACTTTTTCACATCTTCCAAAAACTTTACACACTTTTTCACATCTCTCAATAACTTTACACATATTTTTCATTAAATCAACTAAAATATATATTCTCTTTCTTACTTTATACATAAAAATACAAAAATTTCTTAAACTCCGCGCACACCAATACGCGAAATACTTCCCGGGACGGAGGGAGTATTTCATAACTAGTAAATTTTTTTATTTCTGATTCATTTGATGGATCTGCATTCATATGATTCAATCAAAAACTTTAATAAATTTTAAAATACCTATAATAGGCAACCAAAGTGATTCGATTTATAGATATGTTTATTAGCCAAAAGGATTTACTCAATCGGCACTTCATAGTTGCCAAGCATTACCGAAAACAAAACGAAGAAGGAAATAATTTGGGGGAATCCAATGTTACTGTCGCTTACTTTCCACCACTAGTCCAAAACTCAACTACTAACCAAAAATCCCCTCCATAGCATCGGCATTGTGAAGTATGGCTTTCCGATGAATTTCAATTTGTGCATGAGGAGAGATTATTGGTTGAATATATTAAGGCCACTTCATCTTTGACATCAAATTTTGAGATTGGGTGTGTAAATGTTGTGTTTAACATACGATGTTAAAATTGTATTTTCCTATGATTTTTTAAAATTTTTGGGTGCACTTAGTAATGTTTCGGGCAATAGCGTCAGCCTTACTTTCTTAATCTTCACGACGATATTCTCATTAATCGTCTCTATCGTGATGACATCGGGTTAGTATGCTCTTTTGATTTTCTTTATCTTTGTATTTTCGGTTGCTTGTGTTTCCACAATGTTGTTTTGACGTTGAATTTACTTGTATTGCAGTGCACAAATTGAATCTGCTCAATATCGATTTATAAAATTGCCATTCTTCATAAAAAGATTGACGTTCTTCTGTTACTGGGGAAAATAGTTCTATATGTTTAGATAAATATAGAAGGGATGTTACTGAAAGCTAAGTTGTGGTGGTTGTGTCATTACATAGTGAATAAAAAGATTTGGGTTTTTTTAAACGAAGTAATAAAGTAAGAAATATCATTTAATAGATCGGATTTGGAGTTAAAGGGCTTCTTCTGCTGCTGGATTATATAATTTAGAACAGTATCATGGTCCTTTGTTTTCCTAAAAGAAGCAGCAATATATCTCAAAATCAAGAATAATGGACATTATAACTTTGACCTGCTACTTATTATCAAAATTTTTATTCTTAGATAAGCCCCTCCATTTAGGTAGGCTACTCGTTTTCATGGCACTCAAGAGCATCAGCTTATACTTTATTCCTCATATTATAATTTTAACAAAGGAACCAACATAGAAGTGATAAATAGGGTCATGAATTTGTTTATGCGTATTTGAAGAATTAACACACAATATTCACCATTTTGGAGTTACGATTTTACCTTTCATGCTTTATGCCAATTGTTTTGACTTCCATTCGTTCAAATGACTAAAAACTTCTACACAAAATGGTTAACTGGATTATGGCAATTCAATCTTGATGTTTTTTTTAATATGCAAAGTCTACAAATACTGTTATTTCATTTGAAATAGAAGTCGTTGATATGCTCTCTTATTTATTTATAAGTATGGACTGGATAACTAGATATATCTAGATACTGTCTCAAAGATAATATCTATGTAACTTAAGAAGCATTATAATCGGTTCAATTCTTTTGCCACTTATAACTTCGGGGGATTCTTCACTTGGTCAACATAACTCAAGGTGGGCATATTTCAATTTTAACATGGATAAATTGAAATAAAAGTTGATGCATTTATCCATTTTTGCAATACATTCACTCCCAACTTTTTTTATTTTTCTGTAATACATTCAACACATGAACACAACAATATAAAGTTTAAAATATCAAAATCATTTATATAAATTAAAAATATCAGACTCTTCCTAGAATTTATCATGTTTTTGAGTGTAATATATTATTAATTATTTATTTGCAAACCTTGGCTATTAGGTTTTTAATTATGATGTTGAAGTTTGGAAAGTTCTGTATTTGTGATAGATGGAAGAGCAAATGCTACCACATCATTTAGCAAGTGTTTCTTGTCTTTTGACATTAAATCATCTTTGACATTTCTTAAAACTTTGTTTAATCTTTTGCCATAAGATACCCTATTGGACTCATTTGATCAAGTGTCAGCTTAAACTACTTTCTTTGTCACCTCATGGAATACTATGGGCTAATTGTCTAAGATTAATTTTTCAGTTATGTACTAACCTATGTGAAATTCTTGATATTTGTGATATTTTGAAAACTGAACTAGGGATGAAGGCCTTTCTTGAGTTATAATAATAGTTACCATCATCAAGGTTTTCTTACTCTTCACTATTCTTAAGAAACAACCTAATTGAATTAGAGCATCTGCAGCTAAGTGCAAAACATTGTTCCTTCAAAATTCATTTTAAATTTTATGTTGTTCATGAATTATTCCAAAATTTTACCATCTATTACGTAATTCTTACTCTAGTTTTGGTTACTTCCCAGAATAATGCATGCATACTTTGCTATGGCGGAGTAATGCTAACTTATGATTAATTATAAATATTAACATAAGATACTATAGAGGGGTATAACTACGTGTGTTGAGCAGAGTGACCATTAACACAACTTATAAAATCTCAAACTAGATGAGAAACCATACATTTGCTAGACAATGAGGCTTAATATATTCTTATTCTTACTTTTGATTACTCTAGTGTGTTTTTTTGTTATCCCTCTAGAGTGTCTTGCATCAAGCTTAAAGAATACCATAATGCAGTGATGGCCTTGAAAACTGGTGCTTCTTTGGCTCCTAAATAATCAAGGTTTACCAACTTGATCAAAGAATGTGACGAGCGCATAGCAGGCAATTTGATCAACTGCTTGTATTAAGGATATATCTCTTCAATAAAACTTTTTTTTGTATATGATGTTTGTAAGCTATGATTGGTCGTTTACGGGGAAAGGATTCATAGCTTTGCTAAATTTATTAAACACTCTTATGGAAATGTTGATAAGTATTTTATAATTGATTGGCTTGATCCATTTAATTTGTTTCTTTTTTAATGTGAATTCATAGGATCTGATTTTCAGCATGGAGTTAACTATGGAAGTAATTTTTGGTTTACTGGATTTTATAGATTGACATTTCTTACATTGCAACGAGTGCTAAGGTAGTAGATAGCAATCCTTACAGTAGTCGTATGACCTTTCATGGGATGGGTATCATTTAAAACTATGAAAGAATTTAGGTATTTTCAATCGCCATAACTGTCTATCTTTCTTGTCAATAGTTTATGATCCAATCTGCATAAATTTCTCAGAAAGTATACCTATGAATGTTGATGATCAATTCAATATAAGCAGCCCCATGTTTTAATGTTGTTCAAGCAGAAATGTTTCAATTACACGTATACAGTTATACTATTTCATCTCCCTTCAGTTTTTGATTGGGCCATTTTATTAATCAATGTACATTTTATAAAAATTTCATATTCTTGGTTCATTAGCTTTTCTAATTTCTTCATCAATGTTGATATTCTTAAATTGTCTATAAATCATTTGTGATTGCATAATTGTTGTGACGCTTTATGCATTTAAGTGAGATTAAATTATTGACTTGGCTATCAAAATATTTTTTTTCTTTACATGGTATAGGTAGGGTGGGTTGTGCTGCAACTGAGCTAAAAAGGTCAGGCATTGGCAAGCTCTTATTGTATGACTATGACAAAGTAGAATTAGCTAACATGAATAGTCATTTCTTTCATCCTATACAGGTGTTTTACTATTTTGAATCTATATTGTTTTTAAATAATTGTTATCAAGAATGGAGTAATTTTAGCTTTTCCTTCTATAATATTAGGGTGAGAAGAGAAAAAAGTATTGAAAAAGAAATTTAGTGTTTCCCTTTTATTAGCGTAATGCATGGGTTATGTATTAGCTTATCACGATGTATATTTGGTACTTCTTTTATCTAAATTCCACTAATTTTGTTCTTAATCATACTCAAATTTTCTTTCATAGGTCGAGGCCTTTGATCTTTAATGCTTCTTTCCTTGATGTAGTTGTCTAAGTGAATATTTAATTGTGTTGTTTCCAGTTATAGATAGTTGCATAATATATATTTTTTCTTATTAGTGACATGAGTTCTTCCATTGATATTTTTCACTCTTTTATTTTTGGTAATTTTGCAAATATACTTGATTGCTATACTACTGTTTATCATTCTGCTGGGTGGTTCTGTTGAAATTTCTGATGCTAGTTAATACTACAATGTTGCTAGATATATACTGCAAATTAACTCTAGGTTTGCTTTGCTGATGTGTATTATTTTATTATATTTTTACAGTATTCAATGATTGTTGGTTTCTACCGCTGAATTTGGGGTTGCATTTTGATGGTGCCATGGTTTTCTTGTTCAATATTTGAATCTGCAGTTAGCAGTTCTGTATTTTTTTCTAATTGTAATCATACAACCTACTAGATAGATGATCTAACGATTGGTTGCTTGTTTTAGAAAAAAATTAATCTTATCTTCTTAGGAGCTGGTCTTTAACAATCTACTAGTGTGCTTTCGCTGTATTGTACACTATACATGTATTTTCCAATATAATTTACCATTTTAAGAATAATAATAATATAATTTATTATTAAATAATTAATACAAATATAATAATTTAATTAAATTATTATTATTATTATTAAATATTGAATAAAAATCTAAAATGTTAACACTAAGTGTGTTATATAATGGTTTTACAAAAAGTATTACAGGTATTCTTTCAAGTGATACAACTAATATATAATTAATATTATTATATTTAAAAGTGTTATAAAAATAATATAGTTAGTGTTACATTACATTTAAAAGTGTTAGTAAAACAATATAATTAATGTTACATTATATCAAAAGTGTTAAGAAAATATTGTATATAATATTACATTTACATTCAAAAGTGTTAACAAAATAATGTTATATTAGGATAAAAAAAATATTACCTTAACAATATATGTAACATTTTTTAAAGTATTATAATAAAATGTTAAAATTGATATGAGTTGTTATCATAAAGAAAAAAGTGTAACATTAGACTTTAGATAATAGGGGCAACAGCGACACCGCAAAAAGTGTTATTTATGACCTACAATAATATTTTTTTAATCTTAGGTAACATATTTTGTGTGTTATATAGTGGCACTTATGTTGTAGTGTATTATTGGAGTTAAGTATAAGTTTTGGGCTAAACTTGGATACTTAAGCCCAATGGAGGCCCAACTCTAATTTCTCCTCATGGTCCCTGTTGTAGCCCATATATAGGTTATCTCAGCTGTCCAGAAACCCTAATAGCACATGCCTAACCGTGAGTAGGGAGAGAGAACAGCGGATTGAGAGGATCTTGAGGATCATCGCCCACACGATATCAAGATTGGACTTGGGAATACAGCAGAAGATCACGAGGTTGTTTGCTGCTGCTGTTCGTCATCTTCCATAATTTTTCTAAAATCATGTGTAACTCTAAAATATTTATGTGATACACCTTGGAAAGTCACGGAAGAGAAAATCATTTTGGCACATAGATCACTCAAATCGGAGATTTGATGAGAGAGTTATGCCCAAAACAGTGAGACTGCGCGTGCTGCCGACGAGAATTCATTCTCTTCTTCAACAAACCCTGGTGAAAGGTAATATGATTTTATGTTCTTGCTTTCGCTGATCGCATGGAACCGTAACGGTTCACATTAACCAAATGATCGAACGCCAACATATACTCCGAACAACACTACTTGTGGAATTATTTCATAAATGATTATGCGTTTTTAATTCATATTTACGGTCATTTTTTGCATGTTCAACTGTTATATAGAGTTTGAATTTATATCTTGGTTGTTAATTGAGTGCATTCACTGCTGAACAGGATTCCATGTTATGACTCTAAGTGAGGGGACTCCAAAGCTTAATTAGAATTGTCATATATGAATGTTTATTAATTGAATTTAATTCTGGTTAATAAGCAGGATAAAGCTGTTAATTTTATAGTACCTATAAAGGGAGATCATATTGGGTTAGAGTACCAATCCTAGGGGGAAATAATTAATAATGATAGTACCTAGAAGGAGGTGAAATTATATCTCTTACTCCAAGGTTATTCATACGTGTTACACGCATATTAACTTGTGTCTATAGAGTGGATTAACATGGCTTACTGATGCGTCCATGTTCCACAAGGTAGAGTCGAACATTGATACACGAAGAGGAAATTAATGAGTGAAACCGAATTACCCTAGGACTACCTATTCTCCATTCTTGAGTCATATTTGTATTCTTCTAGTGTTTATTTATTTTAATTATTATTTAATTTTTAATAATTTAGTTAATTAGTTAATAATTCCCGAATCTTATTGCCATCTTATCTTAATTAATTTAGTAAATAATAAAATTGATAATACACTGTCCTTTGGGTTTGATATTTAACTTGGTCGCTTGCTTAAGCTGCAATTGATATCCTTAATACTTGGGGATTAATTTTGTGTGCAAAGAAAACGCTCATCATTGACCATTCCCGTCAAACGCATAAAAATATTATTTGAACTCCAAATATATATATATATATATATATATATATATATATATATATATATATATATATATATATATATATATATATATATATATATATATATATATACTGATGAAAATTAACAAAGGAAACTACTGATGAAACTTAACGGAAAAAACAACCCAAAGACCATTACTCTATCTTTCAATGCACCTCAATATATGTACAAAAAATGACCAAATCACTGTCAATATCATTCTGCAAACATTCTAAATAAAACGATTATGGAATTAGTCAGACTTATCTATAAGGAGATACACCTCCCTGTAGAAGAAATATTAGGAAAAACTCAATGCATAAAATGTCCTATGCTAAGGTGTAGAGGCAAGCACGCCGTTTAGGCAACCCCTTTTATAGTGGCTTCTGCATCGAAATCTTTATTTCTTCTGCAATTTTTCTCCCGATTACACCTGCAATTTCCTCAACACTATCCTCATCCCGTTGACTTTTTTTGCTCAACGTATCCATAAGATTTTTATTATCATCCTCTAATGAACTCATTCTCTTAAAAACATCTTCAAGTACACAGGATACAAACACCAATTGTGTTCTAAGCAATAGGATGTCTTCATTTGCCACCAGGGGTCGTTAATCACTTTGATGTAAAAATATAAAATTATGGGTTTCAACCAGGATGACACTGCTCTCATGTGCACCTACAGATGGTTGGTGCACTCCTAAAGATCAGTGTTTACCATTGTGTATATTTCACTGTTCTCCTGTGTAGGATATAGATTTACACTAATGTCAACACCACCAGACACATGACACTACTGACTTTGCTTTAATGCAGGGCTCATACAACCAGCACCACCAAAATCCATACTGCCAACAACCTGTTGTAACTTTCTACTATTAGCATTGCGTTTGGCTCAGACTGTTGGAGTTTGTCAAATAAAAGGAGGGATTTTCTATCCCACATCGGGTGGGAGAGAAAGGGGGAGGGGCTCCTTAGGCTATATAAGGAGGCCCCTAGTCTCAATATTAAGTGCACCAATCAAGTACACTTTAATCTTTGTATTTGATTCTAGTTAAAATTCCTTTATTTGATTCTCGGTTGTGAGAATGGGAAGAAAGGTGAGAATTAGTCAAAGATTTGTAAGGGTGTAGGGATTGGGGTCGGGAGAGAGAAATTCTGTGTGATTGTAAAAAAATTTCACATAGTGGTATTTTCTCGGTCCGTGGTTTTTCTCCGGTTTTGGAGTTTTCCACGTAAATTCTTGTGTTGTGCTTTTTATGTTCTTCTTTGTTTGTCCCTTAGGAATGAATGGGGATCTGTCTTATCCCAACAAGTGGTATCAGAGCCCGGTTCGGGTGCTTATAAAGTTCTTAGTATGCTCTGTGGTTGCAGCAAAGTCTGACCTTCCACATCAGAAAAGACTTTATGAGAGGAAGAGGGTTATTCATTAGGCTAAGGGTGACATGAAAGAAGTGGGAAAAAGCTAGTGGCACAAGGGGATCAGAAGAACAGCCGGATGCGGTGGCATCTCCTTTCTTGCGGTGAAATGCGCCGGACTGTGGCGACAGTGGCGTGGCAAGGGGTAGGATTTGTAGGTCAGCAGTGGCGGAGTTCTTGGACCTGCAGCAATGTGAATTGCTGAGACTCCCGGTGGAGGAGTTGGCTTAACAGCGGCATGGGGTTTTCCATGGATGTCGGCTCAAGGAGGTTTGAAAGGAACGGGTTTTCCGGTAATGACTAGTGGCATGGGGAAGCGACGATTCAACGGGGAAGATGGCGATGTGGTACTTGGTATCGGGTGGCGCTAGGTCGATAAAGAATGGCGTGGAGTCAACCGACAAGTGGGGAAAGCATCGTGAATTCCGAAAGATTGGAATCGGCTTCAAGTGACAACACTTTCAGTAGGAAAAGGGTTCGGACAAACCTGGTGTAGCTGGCGGTAAAAGGCAGCGACGTCATGTCGGTACAGACGGGTTTTGCTCAAGGTGGAGCAATGGTGCGGTAATTGCGGTGGAGCAATGGCACGGTAATTGCTTACGGTGGAGCAATGGTGACGTTTCTGGTCAAGGAGGAGCTGTTGCGGCAACAGTTCTGAATGTTGAGTTAATATTATTGGGGATCCTTGTGACATGTTCAGTTGTCATGGAAAAGGTGTAATAATATTAGCTGGTACACAAGTTTGCACACGGACATTGACTTGACAGGTGATGTAGGGTGTGTGGTGGATGTATATCGATGGCTGATGGACTTACAGGAGTAGCCAAGAGCTGGAAGTAGCACCATAAATATCAGCAGGTGTTTTCGATATGTGCCGCAGGAAATTCTTAGAATGATTTATTCTAAGTGGTCTACTCATATGGTGGAGTAGGATTCTCGGGTTGAGAATGATTGTCGGTAAAGACAATGAGTCTTCTTTTATTTGACAAGGTGGAGATTGTTGGAGTTTGTCAAACAAAAGGAGGGATTTTCTATCCCTCATCGGGTGGGAGAGAAAGGGGGAGGGGCTCCTTAGGCTATATAAGGAGGCCCCTAGTCTCAATATTAAGTGCACCAATCAAGTACACTTTAATCTTTGTATTTGATTCTAGTTAAAATTCCTTTCTTTGATTCTCGGTTGTGAGAATGGGAAGAAAGGTGAGAATTAGTCAAAGATTTGTAAGGGTGTAGGGATTGGGGTCGGGAGAGAGAAATTCTGTGTGATTGTAAAAAAATTTCACATAGTGGTATTTTCTCGGTCCGTGGTTTTTCTCCGGTTTTGGAGTTTTCCACGTAAATTCTTGTGTTGTGCTTTTTATGTTCTTCTTTGTTTGTCCCTTAGGAATGAATGGGGATCTGCCTTATCCCAACACAGACAACATAGCTTTCATCGAAGCACTTGTTATTGCTGAATTCATGCCACAGACATCCTTGATTATTTTCCCATCATATGCTATGTTATAAAGGGATACTCTAGCTTCAGCACTAAGACTCTGTGAGATAACTGAACCATCATGTAGCTCGTCAACATCAAAGGAATTCTCAAGAGGGAGTATTCTGTCTGGATGATCCAAACGCGTACTATTGTCCATGCTTTTGCAACTTTGAACAGAGCACTTGCCAGACAATCTATAGAAACTCTATTCTCATCTCTTAATTACATCAGCAGTGTCTGATACAATAGTTCTATGAGTGGATACTAGCGTTGTATACACTTGGCCTATGTATGGACTATCGGGAGTCTCATGATCAACAACAACCTGTGTAATCGGGGTGCTTTCTACAGATACATGCTTAGCCTTTCCTTTAAGCACCTCAGGGTCAACGTACGCACTGCTTAATAACATAGTTACTTCCTCTTTCACCCACATTTCCTCTTTGCTATGTGTGTTCCAGCGAGCAAAATCCTCCACCCATTTTCTAAACCTGTTTGTTTTCCAACACTTGAACCTATTAACTGTCTCATCACCACCAATTTCATGTACGATTTCATTTATTACACTATCCACATCCACTGGTTCTGTGATGGGACGAGTCATGGATTTAGTCACGTTGTGTCTGGATGATTTTTCTTTAGTCTTAAAGGATATAGCGATTGGTACTTCGTCCTCATTCACCTCCGAATTTTTTTCCGCATCCCCTTTGGTTGGATGGACTTCGGAAGGTACTCCATCTTTGGGTCTTGAGGATGATGATGTGGTGTCACGCGCCATTGTTGTGACATTTGTCCTTGGATTTTTTCAAGTCCAAGGCTTTGCGGTGCTCAGGTCTTCTCTATCTTGTTTACTACTGCCATGCTTTGATTCTCCTACTGATTCCGGGATCGTACTTGTTCCTGCAGTTTTAGATCTGCGCAAATTAGCAGCACCCATCCACCTTGATTTGGTGATTGCCATACCTTTCTCCAGAGATATACCCTGTTCTCGAAGGAATATATTTAGTATAATTCCATAACCCCTGTTCTGAGAACCTTTTCTAACCTCTTCTAGCAACCTATCGTCGAGGAACCCACTCCAGTTTACATCAACACACTTATGATTGTCACCATCAAATTCCACCTATCCTTGTTTCCCTTATCATGGCCGCCAATCCTCCCATCACTGTCTTTGGGATTATATCAAACAGTGCAGCATATTCATCCTTCAAATCCCTATTGCCCCATTTGGAATAATCAGGAAATTCAGTGAGTGTCTTCACATTGCGCACGTTTTTCCAATCTTCTTCAACGCTGTTATTGAAATTCAACCCTCTCAACTCACTCCCGTTGCCTGATAACTCTAAATACTTCATAAGAGTTGCTGGTGAAACAACAATGTCCTTGCCATCTACCTTCACACAAAATTCCGTGGCCTCCGCAGAATGTCTTTAGGTGCACTGTCATAGAACTCTACTGCAAGTGCTTCATCATAAATCATTGGATCCCGAGCAATTAGATCCCCTATTGTTCTCCGCCGCAATTTCTCCAATACCTCTTGCATACTATTCGGATCTGTCGCCTTTTTGATTAATTCCTTTTATGATATTACCATGCCAGACTTCACAATGGTTTTATTTGCATCCTGTGGAGATGATGAATTAGAGGCACTGAATTTTGCCATTGATGTTGAATCTTGTTTACTGAAAGCGAATTCTGATCAAAATCTAGGCAATAGGGTAAAATTCGTCAATTAGGGTTCTCAATTAGTTTACGTGGCTAAGAAAGAGAAATTCAAATAGATTACTCTCAATCGTCAGATTTGTGCCAGGTGGCAATTGAATTTCAATTTCATCCAACCCAAACTATAGGCGTTGGTTGACTCAGATAAACTTGGGAATTTGGGGCTATTATAATTTCAAAACTGCTGTGTTGGCTAACCTAAATGGTGTACCCCACCATTAGGGGCCCCACCGCCCCTGCCCTGGGAATTGGTGGAGGAGGTAAATCGCAGGATGTGCCTCAAGTGGCTTATAGGGAGGGCTCACTGTTAAGTTGGCTAACCTAATCACACACAATATAGAATGAAAGTCAAGTGAACGTGCAGTCCACACATCATTAATATTTTAATAAAGAGTACAATATTATACATTAACCTTACAACTGTCGTTGAGTGATGACCAAAATAATAACACACCAATTAAAAAAATAAAAATAATAAAAAGAAAAAAAACACTATATAAAAATATAAAAAAAGAAAACAAAAGTTTTAGAACAAATGATTCCATTTAAAAAATACATAGTATCATGCTCCTTTATCATCCCTAATGTCTTGACCGAGATATAGATTTTATGAAATGATTTTGATGGACTGATACATATCACTACAACAAAAATATGATATATGGACACTTTGCTGGAGACGCTTATTATTTTGTGTCCCTAAATATATATTTAGAGACACTTAATCATTTTGATTAGAGAACTATCTAATGTTAAATACATATCTTTGCATCCAATTTATAGATTGATACTAGAAGTATGAAGATCAGATATACACAGTTTGAATTATCGTGCCATCTTTACAATTCTTAATAATTAAAAGGACTATTATGCAAATTTAAATTAATGATGTGGCCATTACGACTAAATAACTGCTCTCCTCTTTTGTAGGGAGTGGAGCAGTTCTATTGTATTGTATAAAGAACAGTTTACGATGATAATGAAAGATGGGCTCATTTTGTTCGCTGTTCTATTTTTTTCTCTCCAATTTTACAGTTTTCTGCTTTTCTTCTTTCAATGTCGCGTTCTTCCTTTTATTATTTCTCAACACGTTATCAGCACGATGTTCTTATCAACTGAGATTTTTTTGAGATTCGATTACTCACGTTGTTTTTCACAGGAAAGATTTGTTGTTGACTCAAGAACTGGGAGATCTACCGATCTACTTCATGAAGTTTTTTGACGTTGACATTGCCTTAGGAAATAATCGTGTATTTCCTGAAAGGTAATCTTACTTTCACATATGTAAAACATGATCTGCTTGTATATAATCTGTGTATTTCCCAAAACTTAATATTTGCCATAATTTGAATTTTTTTTTTTGTAAATATCGTGAAAATTTATTTTTTAAAAAAAATGGCGTGAAGAGTTATTGATGATATTTTTTTTGGATTTATTTTGGAAAATACTCTAGTTTAAGATTCATGGATTTTTTTTAACAAGTACTGTTTGATGATAATTTATTGTCTGTATATATGCTATTGTGTTTTAAACAGTAATCTCCCATGCTTCTTTGTTTTTTTTTAAAAATATATTGGAATTTGTTTGTTGCTCTTGTGACAGCTTGATCGATTTGCATCTTATTAAATTGAAAATTATCAGATTATGAAAATATGTTTATGTTTGAAATATGCTTATCTGTGATTGTACTCAGTACTGCAATTACATTCAGTAATGCTTATTTGTGATTGTGCTTAGTAATGCTTATTTTTTTATTGTGCTCAATATGCTTATTTGTGATTTTGCTTAATAATGGTGGAATTATGAATAGTTATAATTTTTTTTATTCCAATCTAAAAAAAAAGTACGTTTCTTAAATGTATTTTTCTTAAATCTGTTATAATAATAATAATAAAAAATTCGGCATCAATTTTTTTCTCTCACATTGTGATACACGTGTCCATATTTAAGTATTAAAATTTTGAAGTGAACTTGTGACACATTATTTTTATAAATAAAAAAAAATATATCTATTAGATTGAAAACAAATATTTACATACATAAAAGGCCAGAAGGCAAAATTACTCACATTATGTAATAAAGATAATACATAAATATTAATATCCTTAATAATGTGCTTTAATAATGTAGAAAGTTTTTGTAAAAATAATTTGACAAATTTTATTTTAATTGTAGCTCATTGAAAATGTCTGACATCACTAAGAAGGAATTCACCGAACTCGCCCTAGATGGCAACAACTATTTAACATGGATTCTAGATGTGGAAATGCACCTAGCTGCTAGTGATTTAAGTGACACTGTCATTCCAAATGTTGATACTACTCCAGCCCAGAAGGCTAAATCACTCATATTCATTCGTCATCATTTGAACAAAGATTTAAAAAATGAGTACTTAATCGAAAAAGATCCTCTTATCTTATGGCAATCCCTGAAGGATCGTTTTGATCAGCAAACTGTGATAATACTCCCTCAAGCTCAGTATGACTGGTTGAATTTACGATTCCAAGATTTCAAATCAGTTACAGAATATAACTCCACTCTACATCGTATTGTCTCACAGTTGAAACTTTGTAAGCAGACAATTACTGAAATTGAATTGATTAAAAAGACTCTTTCCACCTTCCATGCTAGTAGCCTCGTACTCCAGCAGCAGTACAGAGCCAAAAATTATACTAAGCACTCAGAGCTTATTTCAACATTATTGGTAGCAGAAAAACATAACCAGTTGTTAATGAAAAATCGTAATGCTAGACCAGTTGGTTCAAAACATGTGCCTGAAGCACATGGCACATTCTATAAGAATCAACGTGGAAGGGGTAGAGGAAAAGTAAGAGGTAATGGTCGAGGGAATTCACATTGGCCTCATCACAGTGGTAGAGGAAACTTAAGTGGGCCTCAAAGAGGTGGTCGAGGCAACTCAAGTTTGTCACCTCGACGTGGTCAAGGTCGAGACAGAGGATTTATTGGTATTGATAGGGCTCAGGGTAGTGGAATGACTCAAAATAATACCCATGAACAAATTCCAAATTCCACTCAACAAAATCAGAATCAGATTTGTTATAGATGTGGATGCGATGGTCATTGGTCTCGCACTTGTCGAACACCAAAACACTTAGTTGAAGCTTATCAAAAAATGCAAAAGGACAAGAAGGGAAAGGCCATCAATGGTGAATCACATCATACAAAATTGCCTGAAGTAAACAAAGATTTTGACCATGACATTGATGACCTCTTGGGACTCGAGATCGAGGATTATGGAGATCAAATGTGATCTTGTTTTCACGTTGCTATTGTTTCTTATGTCAGACAACTTATTTTATTATGTATTTCATGGATTCTAGTTATTTTTAGAACTCTAGATATTTGCTAAACTATATGTTTACTTATTTGTGGTGATGTTATATGTTGTGATGAAATTATGTTCATGGTTTATGTTTTTTTATTATTGTTAGTACTTCTTTTATATATCTTATTAAATTGAATTTTTTCAGTAATCAACCTATGGAGAACGAGGATACTTTATGCCTAGTAGACAGTGCTACTACTCATACAATATTTAAAGACAGAAATTTTTTTGAAAATTTAACTGAGATAAAAGGGAGTGTTACTACTATTGCAAATGACAATATTTTAATTATAGGCTCC
Organism: Pogostemon cablin; assembly: GCA_023678885.1. NCBI lineage: Eukaryota > Viridiplantae > Streptophyta > Magnoliopsida > Lamiales > Lamiaceae > Pogostemon > Pogostemon cablin. The sequence goes on from CM042959.1 coordinate 23,832,783, forward strand.
GGCAGAGCTTCAATTATACTCCCGATGGGTACGACACTAATTATTGAGGAAGCACTTTTATACCCACAATCTAAACGTACACTTCTCAGTTTTAAAGATATTCGAGCAAATGGTGTTCATATTGAAACTGAAAAGAAAAATAATACTGAGTATCTCCTGATGACTCGGTTGAATGGATGTCGAAAACAAGTTATAGAAAAACTTCCTTCTTTCTCCTCGGGGTTGTATTACACCTATATCAAACCACATAATGGTTATGTTGCAATGAGCTTAAAATTTAAAGACCCAAATTCTTTTAAATTGTGGCATGACCGATTGGGTCATCCAGGGCAAACTATGATGCGTCGGATAATTACTAATTCTTTTGGGCATAATATACAAAGCAAAAATATTCCTTCTCCAACTGAATTTATTTGTGAAGCTTGTGTAAAAGGAAAACTCATAATCAAACCTTCTCGAACAAAAGTTGGAATTGAATCTCCTACTTTCCTACAAAGAATTCAAGGAGATATATGTGGACCTATTCATCCCTCTTCAGGGCCGTTTTGATATTTCATGGTTCTGATAGATGCTTCTACTCGGTGGACATATGTGTGTTTATTATCCAATCGAAATAATGCTTTTGCAAAATTTATTGCTAAAATTATTGAATTGCGAGCCCATTTTCCTGATTGTCTAATTAAATCAGTAAGAATGGACAATGCCGGCGAATTCACATCAAAAGCATTTGATGAATATTGTATGTCATTGGGCATTACAATAGAGCATCCAGTTCCATATGTCCACACTCAAAATGGTCTAGCTGAATCACTAATTAAACGTATCAAATTGATCGCTAGACCAATACTACAAAATTTTAATTTTCCCATCTCTTGTTGGGGACATGCAGTTTTACATGCTGCTTCTTTAGTTCAGATCCGACCTACTGCATATCATGATTATTCTCCCCTACAACTAGTGCATGGTAAAGAACCTAATATTTCCCATCTGCGAACTTTCGGTTGTGCAGTTTATATTCCTATATCACCACCAAAGCGTACTTCAATGGGCCCACAAAGAAAATTAGGTATATATGTTGGTTATAATTCACCATCTATTCTTAAATACCTAGAGCCCATGATAGGGGATCAATTTATTGCTCGATACGCTGACTGCACATTTGATGAAGATTATTTCCCGGCATTAGGGGGAGATAAAAGCTTAAATTCAAAAGAATACCGAGAAATTTCATGGAATAAAAATAATCTTCAACATTTAGATACACGCACTAGTCAAACTGAACTAGAAGTTCAAAGGATTATTAATTTGCAAGATTTAGCAAATAAATTGCCAGATGCATTTATTGATCATAAAGGAGTGACACAGTCCCATATACCTGCTGTTAATGCACCAGCAAGTGTGAAAGTTCCCAAGGGACTAGAAAATTCAACTGATGTTTCTCAACGCCTGAAGCGTGGAAGACCCATTGGTGCAAAAGATAAGAATCCGCGGAAATCTAAAATTAATAATGAAACACAATCACTCTTACAATCTCAAAATGAAAAATCTCCAGAAGAGAATAGTCTTGAAGACAAAAACCCCAGTCGATTTGCACGTGCATCAAATACTCATACCACTGGGGATGCGGAAAAACCAAATTTAGAGTTTTTGGGAAATAACGAAAATCTGGTTGATATAAATATAGAAGTTGCCATGAATTTTACAAATACGGGAGAAACTTATAACATAAATATTATAGTTGTCGACAACATATTTGCATCTATAATTATGCATACTATCTCGAATGATAATTTAGATCCAGAACCTAAATCAATAGCTGAGTGCCGGAAGCGCTAAGATTAGGTAAGATGGAAAGATGCAATTGAGGCAGAGCTTGACTCGCTAAATAAAAGAAAAGTGTTTGGTTCGATGATTCGTACACCAAAAAATATTATCCCTGTAGGATATAAGTGGGTGTTTGTACGAAAAAGAAATGAAAATAACAAAGTGGTGAGATACAAAGCGAGATTAATAACTCAAGGGTTTACGCAGAGACCCAGAATAGACTTTAACGAAACATATTCTCCTGTTATGGATGGCATAACTTTCCGCTATTTAATATCTCTGGCAATTAATATGACTCTAAATATGCAGTTAATGGACGCGTGACCGCGTACTTGTACGGATCATTAGACGCTGACATTTATATGAAAATCCCAGAAGGATTAAAAATTCACAATTTGGGTCATAATGAAAATCGCAATATGTATTGTGTTAAATTACAAAAATCATTGTATGGATTAAAACAATCTGGAAGAATGTGGTACAATCGACTAAGTGAATTCCTCCTAAAAAAGGGATACATAAATAATGATATATGCCCTTGTGTGTTCATAAAAAGGTCATTAAAAGGTTTTTGTATTATCTTAGTCTATGTTGATGATATAAACATCATAGGATCATATAATGTACTTGAAGAAGCTCGTTCATACTTAAGGATGGAATTTGAAATGAAGGATTTGGGTCAAACCAAATATTGTCTCGGCCTGCAGATCGAGCACCTCCCTGAAGGAATATTCATACATCAGTCAACCTATCTAAATAAAGTTTTAGAGAGATTTTATATGGATAAATCTCATCCACTAAGCACACCAATGATTGTTCGATCCCTTGATAGTGATAAAGAACCTTTTCGACCTAAAGAAGAGAATGAGGATATCTTAGGACCAGAAGTTCCTTACATGAGTGCCATTGGAGCACTTCTTTATCTCGCAAATTGCACTAGACCTGATATTGCATTTGCAGTTAACTTATTAGCGAGATTTAATGCATCTCCTACAAGGAGACATTGGAATGGCATTAAACATATCTTGAGATATTTGCAAGGAACAAAAGATCTTAGTTTATTTTATGAAAAGAATAAAAATATGTCATTGGTGGGCTATTCAGATGCTGGTTATATGTCTGATCCCCATAATGCCAGATCTCAGACTGGTTATGTTTTTCTCTATGGTGGTTCTGCTATCTCATAGAGATATGTTAAACAAACAATGGTTACTACTTCTTCAAACCATTCAAAAATTATTGCGCTATATGAAGCATCACGAGAATGTGTATGACTAAGATCATTGATAAATCATATTCATAGCTCTTGTGGAATAGAAAATTATAATATCTCCCCTACAGTCCTATATGAAGATAATGCAGCTTGCGTTGCACAAATGAGCAATGGATATGTTAAAGGAAACTTAACAAAGCATATATCACCAAAATTCTTTTATCCACATGAACTCCAACAAAATGGTGAAATTACCATACAAAAGGTTCGATCGAGTGAAAATTTAGCAGATTTATTTACAAATCTCTCCCCACATCAACTTTTGAAAGACTTGTGCATAATATTGGAATGCGAAGACTTGGGAGATTATTATCTTCAGGGGGAGCGACAATTTCTAAACAATCCTGAAGATTGGGTCTTGAAGACTAATGTTGCACTCATTTTTTTTCTTTCCTAAACTAAGTTTTTCCCATGAGGTTTTCTTAGTTAAAAGGTTTTTAATGAGGCACTGAATTATCATGTTCAAGAAGAACGATAACTTTTAACAATCCTGAATATTAGGTCCTGAAGATCAAGCTATACTCTTTTTTCCTTAACTAAGTTTTTCCCATAGGGTTTTCTTAGTTGAAGGTTTTTAACGAGGTAGCTATAACATATGAAAATCATAAGTCATGTGCTCTTTTCCTCGACTAGTTTTTCCCACAGGGTTTTCTAGTGAGATTTTTAACGAGGCATGGACGGCGTAATGTCCAAGGGGGAGTGTTGTAGCATAAATGATGTGGCCATTACGACTTAATAACTGCTCTCCTCTTTAGTAGGGAGTGGAGCAGTTCTATTGTATTGTATAAAGAACAATTTACGATGATAATGAAAGATAGGCTCATTTTGTTCGCTGTTCTATTTTTTTCTCTCCACTTTTACAGTTTTCTGTTTTTCTTCTTTCAATCTCGCGTTCTTCCTTTTATTATTTCTCAACATTTTTAACAGTAATCACGCACTTTCAATTCTCACTCCTGCGATGGATTTTATCCAGCACAAAGGGCTTTCTCAAATCTCAGAAATCGACGGGTTAGTTTTTCAGAAATCGGCAGAAATCATTTCGGCAATTCATTTCTGTTTGATTTCTATCTTCTTCTCTTAGCACAAAATTTACGTATTTTTAATGTCGGATTTTCTATGTTTCTTTTGTAGATTCCTCTACATCAATCTCTGATTTTCTCAAGATTTGATTTATGCTGATTCATGGAAGTTCATGTAATTGACCGTCTCGATTCTGATCTCCTCAACCGTTGAGTCCAATGATTTCTCTAGACATCTTTGAATTGCAAAAGGTTTTTTTCTATCTTAATTCGTTTTTCTATCTACAATGAGGAGGTTTTGGTTCTACCTGTGGAGCAGTTTAAGAGAACAATAATGGCGGAGAAGAACAACATTCTAATGGTGGCTCACTTCTCCAACAATATTATCCAGCAGCACATAAGTGTAAAGGTGGGATTGGATTCTAATAGTTGACTACTTGACTTTGTTAGAATGAGTTTGAATGTTGTGTTATTAATACTCCAGTTTTCCTATTTTCTGTTCAAGTAGGATCTGCATCGTTCTTTTAAGAGCTTCCTATGCCAATTTTCTTGCTCTAAATGATGTACTAGGTGACAATTTGTTTTTCCCGAGCCAAACAACCCTAAATTTACTATGACATTTATGTATTTATTCAACTTAAATTGTGACCAGCATCTCAGAAGTCTAAACTTCATTTAGTATATTGAACAACTCATCCATTTGCAACGTTATCCCACACTAAATCAATGATGCTCCAAATCTGTTGAAAGGAAAAATGGATAGGCCTTTTTAGTTGTTCTTCTGATCTTTTAATGACATATACTTAATGCTGTCAAAGGTATAATTTATGGTCTTTGAAACACGATAAGTGTTGTATCCACATTTCATGTCTTTAGATGATGGAAATTAGGTTTGAATATTAGATACAGTAAACTACACCACTTTATCAGTATAGGTATGGTTTTAATTTCACTTAAATCTTTGATTTTCAATGTTTCACTCTGCAGATTTCTCTAACAATAGCTGTTTTGGAACAGAGGAGGCTGTTCAGATTAACAAGATACTTAAAGTGCTTCATAACTTCATTTCAATTTCTGACAAGATGATATTTTGATACTCATGTAATTAGTATGATTTAAGTAAAGATGATTTATAGTAGTGAAAAGCCCATTGCCACACTAGATTATTGTTCTTGCACAAAGTCTTTAGAGGGCATATAACATAAAGTAATTAAAACAAAAATACAATAGTGAACTTCGTATTATTTTGAGCATTTTACTAACGTCATGTGTTATAATGAAAATACAACAGTGAACTTCTTTCAGCCGCTTATAATCGCTGTAAAAGAGAATGAAAGTGCTCTTACATACACCCCTTAGAAATTAGGCATTCCAGCAGTCCGTTGGCTCTCCTTTTCTCATTTTATCTTGAATGCAGTATTGAAGTTTCTGTGAAGTTTCTCATTTGTACTATCATTCATCAAGTATGTTTGTTTATTGTTTAATGCTTGTGAAATCTGTGAAGTCTTGTTTAATGCTTAAGGCTTGTTTTCTATTCTTTGGAAATTGCAGGGCTGAGGAAGCACCCATGTAGCGCATGATCGTATCCAGTATCGATTAGCAATTGGGAACATATGTTTATATTTATATTGATGCTTTTCTATGATAGAAAAATTAGACATTAGGAATTAGTACTAGTTTGAAATGCCTTGATTTGTTTTCAACGAATGATTATTGTTTTGTAGGCTACAACAGTGATATAATATCAAAAGTTTAACAGTTTCCACCAGACTTAATAACAGTAAACTATGTCAACAATTATCTTGTGGTGGGTAAAAAGGTACAACAGGATATAACAATAGCTATAAATCGTTGTTCATAGTTGATTTTATAACAAACAATCTATAAGTGTCTCCAAAAGTCAATATTGAGACACTTTTTGTAACTGGTTATTATTTTAAAAAGCATTGTTAAGTGTCTCAAAATATCATATGAGACACTTTTAAGTATTCTTAAAACATATTACTATTAAAATTATAATGATATTTGAGACATTTAATTTTGTTACATAATCTTTTTGGGACACATTTAAATGTAAGTATTAATATCTTTAGAGACATTTTAAAGTGTCTTGAACTTGTGTCCCAAAACTTAATGGTACACTATTGCATGCAACACTTAATTTAAATATCCCACAAAATGTATAAGTGACTCAATATGTAATTATTGTGACACTTTTCAATGACCCTATAACTCAATTTTGTTGTAGTGCATGAAAAGTAGGAAAAAAAAAGAAATACAAAATTGTGTATTGTGCTATAATTAGAAAAATCAGAAAAATAGGAAGGAAACATGTGTTTGATATGATTAGACAAATTCTTATGATTTAAGTTGTCGTATTTAAAGATACATATTTACAAGATTATTTAACTAAATGTTGTTGTCTTTATATTTGTTTAATGCAATGTATACGAGTATTCTATTGTTAATCACCAACATAAGTACAGTCGCCATTCCCGCGGGACGGCTTCAGTATTATCGTTACACCATTTAAGATAGTTTATGATATTAATAATGCATTCAACTGTTATTTAAATTTTAACACATAAAAAAAAATTAATTTAAAAACAATTTTTTTTTTTTTTATGATTTGAAAGTGCTTTTATATAATCATAACTTGTCGTTCCAAACTCGCCCATATAAGTGGCGACTCCACATGATTTTTTAAATGTCCACATATTGGACATTTTGCAATATATAACAATTTAACCAACAATATGTAGTTACACAAATCGTATTAATAACTCTAAGTGTTTTTATTGATAATCTTGTAATGTACATATAAGTTGGTTAATCTACTTTGACTGTCTAAGGATCTTATTTAATGGGTTATTGTTCGGGGGGCTATTGTGTAACATGTTTGATGTAGTGCTCTCGTTCAATGCTGTCCAAACCCTAAGGTTTCAAATCATGAGTATAAAAAAACAAATTGTAATAATAACCAAATATTGATGAGATAAACTAAATTGTTAATTTAATTTTGAGACGATGATTTAAAAAAGTTTTTATTACCATTATTTTTTTGGAAAGAGTAATAACACTGCGGCATTAAATTGGAATTTTTTTTTTGTTAGGGAAATATATGCTGGATGACCCGTTATCAACATTTAAAAATTAATTACTTCATTAGGCTATTTTGACATGAAACATCCTTATTCAATGACTAATTTGATAAAATTAAGAAACTAACTAATTTGATAAAATTAGAAACAGGGGATGACGATTCCGAGCGATGGTGACATTACTTGAATGTCTACCATAGCAAATATTTGCTATATGGCATGGCACTATATCATTATTAGCATTATTGTTATTATTATTATTATTTTTGTTTGTTGTTAATACTGTTATTATTTCAACATGTTCTAGTAAACAATTATGAACTTTTTTCAATTTTGCGTACAAAACATATTCCTTTAGGACATTATTCTCGTTCAATTTTTATATAGTATTTATTTTATTATAAAGTATTTCTTAATATACTCTATTCTAAATTATCAGTTAATTAGGAATATAATTCTGATAACATACAATTTTATTATTTATTTATTATTTATAATAATAAATGGGGAATTATCACAAATACCCACTGCCATATGTACATAATCAAAACTGCCCACTTGATTGTGAAACAATCAAATTTGCCCTTTTTCCTATTTTCATTCCAATTATACCCTTTACTCTTATTCTAATAATCTATTTTGCTGATTTTTAAATTATCCCTCAAATAATTCATTTATCCGTATTACCTCATCGATACCCATTTAATACCTTCATTTTACTCGAATTATCAACACATTTTTTCTTTAAAAAATATAAATAGTCCATTACGACCATACCATGCCCAACATACTTCTGTACATTAATTAAACAACATTAATCTCGTAATTAACCAACTTAAAACAGTAAGAGTACCTTTTTCGACCGTCGATCCACCGGGTATCCGGGAGGTTTTATAGCTGCTCCTCACAGCCAACCACGCGCCCCGCAGTGTGATGGTTCGATCCCTTCCTTCAGCGGACCTCAGCACAACCCTAGTTCGTTTCCTACACCGGGTGTACAGGATGCTACTGTTTCTCGTCGGAAAGTAGGAAGATCAAGTTTGCAGAAAAATGGAAGGTTGCATGTGGGCAGTAGCCCAAGATTATTTATTTATTGAATGGAAATATTATTACACACTCATATTACCTAAACAAGAGGAGAAGACTTCTCTAGCTACCTATGGTAACTGAAACAGGAACATTCATACAAGGAAAGAAAACTACAATATTTATTAAATGATAGAAAACAGAGGGTGATGGTCGATGCCTTCTGCTTTCTCAGCTCTGCTATTTATAGAGGCTTTCGGATGTGAAATCCAGATTTCAAAGCCTCTTTATACTTTTGCTGACATCACTGCTTACATCATTGTGCTGACGTCACTGCTTGCGTTATTCCCATTGGATTCTAACTTTAGCAGCTGGATGGTCCCCATCTCTCCCTTAGATGCTCTTATCTGGTCCATCCCTCTTTTGACTTTTGCAAGAATCACATAGCTATACCTCTTCAGAAAAGTCATCTGGCTCTTGCTTTTTTGAAGAGTCATTTGTCTTTTTTGGTGCCTTATGATTCTCTTGGCTCTTGGATAATTTGAAGAGATTTTACCATCTTCTTTCCTCGTGTTTCTTTTGCTGGAGGTGGTTCAGGAACTCTGATCATCCCTATGCCCAACCTTATTCCTTTTCCAAACTCTAATTCTGTTGGGGAGGAACAACTTGTGCATATCTTATTTGTCTATTGCCCAAAATGGGCCATGTTACAATATCTTTGATGAGTTTGTTTACTCACCGGAATCTTGTTTTTCCAAAGAAGGTCTTGTTTTTCTTGAAAGGCCTTCTCCACAAATACTGTCTTCTTTCCTATTAAGGTATTCAACAGAAAAGACTCATTCAAAGACTTGTGCTCGAACTTGAGTGGGAACTTCACTTCCACCATTTCTTTAATGTAGGCGTATAAACTCCTCGCTCTACACGTAGAGATTTGCTCTTCAGAAAATATAAAAACCAAGACTGGTTCCTTCCCAGAAGACTTCTTGATCCTATTTGATGACGAGACATCGGGTCTTCTTAGCTTGATGAAATATAAGGCCTCGTAGTTGCCTTTCCCTACTGGTTCTGGAGCCGTACTGATGAAGTAAAGCTCCAATCTGGATAGAGTTGCGTTATTTTTCCATGCCTTAAAACTATTTTTCATAGTAATTCTGGCAGTTTTGAAAGCTCTAGGAAGCTTGGTGCAACAGTATATATTGAAGCTAGCGCTCCAAAATCATACCATTGCTTTACATCATTTGGATTTAATCTTTCTTGCTCCAAACTCGGGGATATTCCCCAGCTATATCTGCCCGATTTCTCCGATCGGATTCCTTGTTTAGTATTTAATTTCTCCCAGCTGGCTTGGTATTCCTGCCAACAAGAGAAATCAGCTAAGTTAATACCAACCTTAGAAGTGTCTGTCATTGGCCTAAGGTTTATCTCCCCCTCTTTGATCCCAGAGGTGCTGGGTTGACTCGTAGACCCTAAATATAACTCCAGGGCCTCGATTTTTTCTAGGACCGGTTCCTCTTTTGGAGGTTCTAATCTAGGACTTGTGCTAAGGGTACTTGAATCTCTTGCTTCGAATTTAGAGCCCCGTTCTTGACTACTCTCCTTTTGTCGATTGCTATTGCTATCAACAGCCCAGAGGAGTGTCTCTCATAATGACTCGAATAGACTCGCATTATTGCGAATGCAATCTCTTATGAGATTAGACACTTTGGTCTGATAATTCTCTTGTATTCTTCCAGCACGCTTTGCGTTGAGTGCCAGATTCTCGAATTCCCTTTGGAGCAACTCCAGGTTGTCCATCAGGTGCCTTGAAATAGTCAGGATGGAGTCTATTTCAGCTACCTCAATCTCTCATTAGGAAATCTACCAAAACATTATCAACAGATTTAATAATGATAATATTAAAATCATAATATTGACATTCTGCTTGCCATCTTAAAAGTTTAGCCTTTTCTGGTTTAGATTCAATTTTATTTTTTAAAAAGACTTTGACGCTTGTGTTATCAATTTTGAGGATAAATTTCTTCGTGAGAAGAAATAGCGGCCATTTTTTGAACGCCTTTCGAACCACAAAGAACTCCTTTTCATTGATGTTCCACTTCTTTACTTCATTCTCCGCAAAAAGTCTGCTACAGTATCTGCACGGCACTTCTCCTTCAGGTGTGGACTTAGTTAGGACCGCCTGCCCACCAATAGTCACTAGCATCTGTGTAGAGTACCAGTTCATCCTCGTCATTTGGTATAGCTAACTTGGGAAGCTTCTTGCAAACCTTCTTTAGTTGTTTAACCATTACTCGGTGTGGTTCCTCCCATTTGAACTCAGCATCCTTTTTCAACAGAGGACTGAACACCTTCCTGTATTGCGCTAGATTGTTGATGAACATTCTAGCAAAGTTGACAACTCCTAAGAAGCTCTGGAGTTGCTTCTTATCCTTGAAATCTTCAGGAAATGCTTGAACCTTTTCTACAATCTGTGGTTGTAGAATAATTCCAGACTCATCGATCTCGACTCCAAGAAACTCGATCTGTCTTGTTGTAATTACTGCTCTCTTTTCAGAAAGCACCAATCCTTCCTTGTGACATACTTCTTAAAAGACTTCCAGATGCGCCAAATGTTCTTTCATGTTTTTTGAGGCTATGAGGATATCATCCACATAAACAAACATGAATGAGAAATAATCTTTGAAAAGATTATCTATCTTCCTTTGGTATATCTGGGGTGCGTTCGCCAAGCCCATAGGCATGACATTCTAGATATAATGGCCTTGTAGTGTGGAGAAGGTTGTGAACTTCTTGCTTCCTTCTTCCATCATAATCTGGTAGAACTCAGATTTGCAATCGAACTTTGAGAATACCTTGGCATTCTTGATATAGTTGACCAAGTGTTTCCTACTTGGTATGTAGTATCCATCGAATTCCAAGATGTTGTTGATCCCTTTGTAGTTGATCACAAGTCTCGGCTTTCCCCGCTTGACTTCTCCATGATTTCGAACCAAAAATCCTGGACTGCTGTATGGAGATACTCCTGGTGATATCAACTTAAGGTTCAGATGTTCCTTAAGTATTAGCTGCATATCCTTTTGATCCTCTTGGTTCATCAGGATAAGCTTGTATCTCACGAACTCATGCTCCTTTCCTTCTTTTACTTTGAGTGAAGCTTTGAGCTTATTTTTACCTTGTACTCCGGTATCATGAAAATATATTGTTGGAGTCTTTACCTTGTTCCATGGGGTATGATCTGCTCCTCCAATCATGATCTCCGCGTGCTTGATTCCTCTGTTAAGGATTATCACCCTTTGTGAGAAATCTTTTCCTAGTACTGTTGTCAATTCTTCACCTGAATCTTTAGGAAAGACTCCTTCATTTGTTGTGCAGATGCCGGCTCCTAAATCAATATATGTCGCAAAATACTCTGCATGATGCTCCTTATATATTATCTCGAGAGTGATATATATTGAGAACGGACTTGTGGCCATAGGTGGATCAGAGCTTATAACCCCGAGCCTCTATTGGTAAACTTTGTATCTTTTTCCCTTGACCGTAAATTTGATTCCATCTTGTAATCTTTCCCAAGGTTTGTGATCCTCTAGAAATTCCAGTCTCAGCACTAGTTGTTCTGGGAATCTTCCTACTACTCATTCAATTACCAGCTCAAGTTCTCCGAGTTTGAGCTGTCCTTGATATCTCCCAGTTGTTGGCAGTTGAAGATAATATAAGACATCACAAGGAATAGAGTTTTCCCTTTTTGTAATATCGAATATTACTTCGACTCCTCTCTATCCTTCTTGGCATTTAAGTTCACCTTTAGTTATGAACTTCTCTAGTTCCTGGACTATCTCCACGATCGGTTTCTTTTCCCATTTTCACTGATCATTCTATCTTCTTGGAAAAAAATCCTTCTTTGGTCGAATTTGAGGCTATCTTGTCTGCTCCAAACTGGTTTGTCCCTAATCCACAAATCCATATCATGGATTGGTAGTAACTCCATTATTTCTGGCTTAGTTGCACATGCAACCCTCTCGAACACCTCTGGTATCTCAAAATACTCCTTCATTTGGAATAGATCCGAATGATGGGTGTTGGACAAAACATACGAGATACTGTAGGTAATAGAGTAAGGTCTATTCCCTTCTTTCATCAGATCTTTGTTCTTGAAATCTTGATAAAGGTTGAGTTCCCCACTAAAGTCTTTATCTGCCAGATTGTAGGCAATCCTTGAGTATATGTAGGATGCCATCTTGCCTGCGTATAGGTTCCCTGATATTCCTCCCAAGCAAGCCTCTCTTGTATAATTGATCCTCTTATCAAAGATTGCAATATGGATTGGTGTATCGATACCTTCTTTGAAAGTTACTTTGATGAGGATCCGGATTGCTCCGATATGGATCCAAGACATAATCTTAGCCATTTCTTCCTTGAGTTTACTTAGCTCCCTTTTGATTTCATCAACAGGGTCTAGTTGCATTTCTATCACGTTACTCGTGAGCTTCATTGGGATGGCAATCTCCCCTTCGGTCACCTTGTATATGATGTTATGCTTTCTTTTTTTGAAGCTGAGGAACCGCTCTAGTCGTCCCACGGTAAATCCATCGTATAGATTGAGTCTTGGATCCTCCTTCATAATTCTCATTAGAGTCCTATGAGAAATGGATGTCTGGGAAAAGAATCCAGACATGTCCTCTAGAATCTCCAGTCTGAAGTTTTCTTCTTCACTCCGACTCATCTTCAGAGGATTCATCCTGACTGAAGAACTCTTCTTCATAGATGCTTTCGTCTGGGGGTATATCTTCGAACTGATATACCTGTACTAGATCTTGGAAGTAAACAGTTTCCTTCATTTCTGGAGTTGTCTCGAACTGTCGCACACTCTGCTTCTGGTTCTCTGGGTAATCGGGTGAAATATGCCCTCTTGCTCCACACGTGTAGCAGTTGCAATCCTTGAATCTTTCATTAACTCGTGTGGCCGCTCTTTAGAATGTATTTCTTGTGGGAGTTCTTCCTGTACCCTTCTGGTTTGACCCTAAGGATGATGCTTGACTTCTTGAACTCCATCGTGATGGTTCAGATCTCTGCCCTGATTTATAGCTTCGGGCCTTCTGTTTAGACCACAAGGATCTTGGTCTTCTGGACCTCCATCCTCTGCTCTTTTGTGTGTAAGGATGATTTTCTTCATCCTTTTCTGCTTTTTTGGACTTCTTCCAATGATAGTTGGAAGATCGTTGCTCTCGCAACATAAGGGTACAGTCTTGTTGATTTCCCTTAATCTCTTGTAGTTCTTGTGTAGTGATGCTTGATGAAACCACTCTGAAATCTTGGCTTTGAGGAAAGACATCCTCCTTGCTATTGAATCTAGCTCGCATGGTTCATATTCTTTGATCAGCATTTCTCTACATGGGCTTGGTATCATTGCAAAGAATAGGTGGAATACTTCCTCCTCCTTAATCTTTGATTTCCATCTATACTCTGTGAAGAGTTTGATGTACTCATCTACGTGACAGATGTCAAGTAGCTCTAGGCTGTATAAGGCATTCCTATACTTCTTCTTCTTTTCGTCTTCCATTCCTTTGAGGTAACCTACTCCGATAAAGTGGATCTTGGAGATCTGTGCCATGCGATCGACAATATTACCTAGATCTTCGCCTTCCATGGCCTCCTTTTTGACTTTGTTTGAGATTACCTCCCAGGCACATTTTACTGATCCTTCCAGGCTCATAATTAGGAATCTTATGAACCCTTCTTTGTCCAGCTCTAGTGCGCCTCCTGCAATCTTCATTGCATTTGTCCACTCATCAATCAAGGTCTCTATGTTCTTGAAGTCTGGAGTATCGAGGTTTAGTATTAGCCCGTATGGTTATTGGTTCAAGGTGAGACCGACCATATGAGTTGTTGTGTAAATTAGATCCTCGAACTCGGCTTGCTCCAATTGACATTCCAATCATCTTCATTTTGAAATTTCCTTGGATTTGGGATATCTCTTCTCGTCTTGCTTCATGGACTCCATGTGATCCAGAAGTTTCTTCATTTTGGCTCGGATCCTGTCAGTTCTGAGGAGCCTGAGATTGTTGTTGAGAGTTCGAAGATTCTCCAATATTCATTTTCAAATCTACGATAGTTAGTCCTTGGAAGGACTCGTATAGATCTTGTAGATCCTCAAGATTCGATCTTTCCATTTAGAGATGTGGATTCTCCTTGAAGGATAGAGATCATCTTTTCACTCTCCATCTTCGGCCTTGTGACCTCCGTTGTCTTCCCCTTTTGATGTAAAAGGGGTTCTATTCTGTAGGTTGGTGATAACCTTCCTCCTGGCCTTCTTCCTGTCACCTTGGTTTCCAAGGACTTTACTTGCTCTATCAACTTCTTGATAAGGCCGAGTTGTTTGTTCTATAACGTCTCCACCTTATCCATCTTGAGGCTGATCTCAACATCGTATTGGACATGCTCTGGCAATATTCTCCAAAGAATCTCACCGTATTCTGTAATTCTCTAAGATCTGGGTTCATCTTAGAGTTATTTGCCTCTATTTCTTTCCACTCTGTCATCCTGAACAATGTGAAAAGTGATAAGTCTAGCAGATTTCTCTTAGACCCTGGTTCGGTCGTCTTCTCCATTGTTCATGTCTGGGGACACGTCCATAAATTTTGGTGAAACTTCAGAGTTCCACTATATTTCTGGATACTTTTTGGGAGTATTTTATCTCCATCTGGCGACCTTCCTCCAGATGTTCTTCCATGTTGTGGTTGGCATGGGCATCCGCCAGTTTTCACCTTCGATCGAGACTATCCCAAAATCGATCGGCATCCTCGTATTCTTTTTCAGCATATTATCTATACAGAACATTATAATATTGTTGTACAGAGCTGCTTGTTTCATCATATCCAACAAGCTAGAAGTCCTTGTTGCTTCAGCTTTGAACAGGGCTAATAGTCCTGTCACTCTCGGGTGTCGAACTTTCGCTCAGATCCATATTTCTTGAAACTCTCCTCTCATTAAGTGATATAAGTTTACAATAAATTTTCCATTCATAAATCAATAGGCTTCGGACTCTGATATCATTTTGAAAGCGTGAAATTGTGATGAAATTTGAGTAAAGTTTTCGTAAATGATTAATATTTGTTGGGTGACACTCAAAATTATTTAAATATGAATCTTAAAATAAGGGTCAAAGGGCAGAATAGTCCATGAACATAAAATGTGGGCAGATTTGTAACATTTTGTTCGAGGTGGGCATTTTTGATTATTGTGTATTGATATTGGGCAACATGCCCTATTTCTCTAATAAATACACATTGCAGATGCAAAAATCTTGTGCTGATGTGATGTAAAAAAGCAGTAATGCCTTTATATTAACTACTATTAGTACACATCACATGATCGCCACCTGATAGCATTAATTACACAGTACATCAACAGATGAGATTTAATCATAAGTTGCGTCCCTAGGTTAGAATACTATTCAGAACAGAAAGACGCACATGCCCCAAAGCATCACAGTCCTTTACACCCCATATTTAGTATTATGATGTAGTACTGGATAATTGGGGAACAGTAAGAGCCATCATATAGTGAGTCCATGGAGTCCAAAAGTTTTCCGGCAAGACACTGGCTATTACAAAAATAGCGATTCGTCATTCAGTGTTTAAAAAATTTAATAGAGAACGGTGTAGACGTAAAAGACGCGAGAGTGATGCACAGATAAGTCGCGGTGCAAACCCATCTTATGAACAGTAGATTTAGTCTTCGAATTAGCCCCATTGACATTGTTACACTGATTGAGAATTTCGTTGAGCGGTAATGGGAGTTTTTCTTCTTCATAAGCATCCCTGGTATGATCTACGATAAAGAGGAGGGGATGATTACAGTCGATGATAATCACCCATTCTCAATGGAGGTGTATTACCCGCTACACAAACAGATAAGGGAGAATGGTGAGGCTCTTTTTGGTCAACTTCAGTCCGTGGTAGAAGGTCAACTTGACCGTATGGATTGCGATTGGTTGCGCTGGAGTTTTTAATACCTGTTCCAAAATATTGGGTCACCGAAAAGTATTGACATAGACTGTAGGGCATATTTCACATGGTTTAGAGTTTAGGACTTCAAATTTGTTGAATTGTTGCATTCTTAATTTGAATATTAATTGCCTTTGAATATATAACTATGCAACTGTTTTCATTATTTTGTTTTAGGAAGATTTATACGTAGCCATTTAGAATTGTGCTACCCTGATCTGCAAACGCTCACATAAAACTCTGTATTCAATATCCATATTTCATAACCCAAGTTATTTTATTAGGTAGCAACTAACTCACACCGCAAAGTATTCATTGAAGCATACAAAGTAAAAGCTGACTACAAAAATAACCGTCCTTCAACACAATATCATATAACTGAGTAGCAACCAGTAACAAGGATGTGTTACCTATTTGGAGAGTACTGGATTATCACCAACAATTAAGAAGAGCAATGCAACAAAACAATTATTAACTCAGAATAGCATCAACAAAATAGGACCATGCCATTGTAAATATAATTTTGCAAGCTATCAAATTGTGAGGGGCTTGTTGATTTAGTCAATATTATCACTAAACAGATACAATTTCATGTTTACCAGAACAAAAAAAATCAATGCAGAGTATATCCAGTGCCAAACTTTTTATAGTATACGGCTGACCCAATATATATTGATTAAAGAAACTTGTGAAGCGATGTCTCTATTTCTTTTGCACTCTTCTTCCCGATTGCACAAGCAATTCCCTGAACTCTAGCCTCATCCCAACTAATTTTTTTACCAACCATCACCAACAGGTTTTTATTGTCAGACTCCAACGCAATCATCCTTTTGAGAACCTCCTCAAGGCCACTGGATACATAGTGTAATTGTAATCTAAGAACCTCAATGTCTTCGTATGACAAGGGGAGTGGTGGTTGACCCTGATGCATAACAGTGGCATTTTGGGTCTCAGCGGGGATGGTACTATTCTTGAGCATATCATCAGCACCTTGGTTCGTTCCCAGACATCCTCTTTACCGTCAGGCGCTAAATCCCATGACTCCAGGGGTACATCCGGGTGTGCACTGCTCTTAACAACATTCAATGTAGGAGACTGCTTACTTTGATTTGGTTCAGGGCACATGGAATTCGAAACTCCCAACACCACACTGCCAATCATCGTGTGCACTGGACTTTTCTTTCCAACGAACATGTCCACCAATGGCATGGACCCTGTAACATCTAAGCTATCTATCCTTGGTGCATCGTTCTCTACTGCATTTTTGCCTCCATCCTTCTCAGCTGTGATCTCGCAAAGTGGTATTGACACACCGTTAGAGATTACATCTTTATGTCCGGCATCGACATTCCCGATCTTCTTCACTTTCTCCCCCGTCAGGGGCACTTTTGATTCGGCACCAGACTCTAAGCTATGATTGATCCATCCTGCAGCTCCCCTACTTCAAATGAGTGTATGATGGAGAGTATGTCATCAAAAGGATTCAAAACTTTGGAATTATAAAGGTCCTTACACATTGGATCAGTGCACGTAGTAGCCAAACAATCAAGTGAATCTTGGTTATCATCATTTACATCAGTTGCCTCTGTTATAGTAATCCTCTGAGTGTTTTCCAGTGTCGCATCCATTTGGACCAAGCCGGTACTCTCAGATGTCACATGAACAACCAATGCTTGTTGGGTCCCAGTGCATTCTAGAGGAGCCTATTTAGGATTTCTTCTATGCATCTCAGAATCATATTCATCAATGGGTGAAATTTATTAATTAAATCAACACAACCGGTGAGTTGGGAAATAGTGTTGTTGATTGTAGAAGGAATCCGTGTCCTATTAAATAGGTTGATGATGTTCCCTTGAGAGCTCATAAGGATTATCATGTAAACCCTGCATGTGGATTTATTCCGGCATGATAACAAAGTTGAGTGGTACTACTCTCGGATGAGATATTAATTAATGGAGTTGTCAGTAACTTAATTAATTAATGGGCATCGATAACTTAAACACGGAAGACTAACGGGCTCATAATAAGAACGAGCCCATAATGTAATATGGGATTAGAGCGGCAGTGCAGTAATAATATTTAAGTGGACTTTATTATTATTATTATTGGACTTAAGTACAAGTTTTCGGCTAAACTTGGATACTTAAGCCCGATGGAGCCCCGACTCTAATTTCTCCTCCTAGTCCCTATTGTAGCCCATATATAAGTCATCTCAACTATTCGAAAACCCTAACTGACCGCCTAATACACGTGAGGAAAGGGAGAGGAATCATATTGAGAGTGTCTTGAAGATCATCGCTCACATGAAGTCAAGACTGGACTTGGGAATACAGCAGAAGATCAAGAGGTTATTTTCTGCAGCTTTTCTTCTTCAACATACCCTGATGATAGGTAATACAATTTTATATTCTTACTTCCACTGTTATAGAATCGCATGGAACCCCAACGATTCAAGTTAACCAAATGATCGAACGCCAATAAATTTGATCTTGAAGGCCTTGGCAAGTGGTTCTTTACTCTCATTCACTTCCGAATTGATGATCGTGTTAGCCTTAGTAGATAAAACATTGGAAGTTATTGATACTTTGTCGTTTGAGGATGATGATGTGGAGTCACGCACCACTCTAGTGATATTTGTCCAAGGCTTCTTCCAAGACCAAAGCTTAGCAGGACTCGGATCATCCCTAATGCGCTTGCTGCTGCCAAGACCAAGGCTTAGCAAGACTCGGATCATCCCTTTGTCAGAGGGAGTGCCTGTGCTTGCCGTCTTTGATTTGCGCAAGTTATCCGCACCCATCCTCCTTGACTTTATTATTGCCATACCTTTCTCTAGGGATATACCATGCTCTCGAAGGAAGATATTTATTGTAATTCCATATCTCCTGTTCTGAGACCTCTTTCTAACTTCTTCGAGCAATCTATCGTATAGGAAACTACTCTAGTTTATATCAACGCATTTGATGATGGCCATCATCAAATTCCACCTATCCTTGCTTCCCTTATCGTGGCCTCCAATCTTCCCATCCACTGTCTTTGTGATTATATCATACAGTGCAATATATTCATCCTTTAAATCCCTATGCCCCATTTGGAATATCCAGGGAACTCGTTTAGTACTTTCACAGTGCGCACAGCTTGCCAGTCTTCTTCAACACTGCTTTGGAAATTCAATCCTCTAAACACACTCCCGTCGCATGATATCGTCGAATACTTCGTCAGAGCTATTGGTGACACACAATGCCCTTGCCATCTACCTTTACACAAAATTTCGTTGCCTCTGCCGGAATGTCTTTAGGCGCACTGTCATAGAACTTCACTGTAAGTGATTCATCGTACATCAAGGGATCTCGAGCGATTAGATCCCCTATTATTGTCCGCCGCAATTTGTCCAAGACCACTCGCATGCTATTTGGATCTGCCGCCTTATTGATGATTTCCTGGAAAGATATCACCAGACCAGACTTCACGATGGTTTTATTTACATCATGTGGAGACGATGAATGAGAGGCATCGAATTTTTCATTGATGCTGTAACTCGTTTGTTGATTCTACTGTTGCGTATTCAGAGAGAAATCTAAGCAGTGGCGCAATTTGGGAATTAGGGTTCTGAATTAGATGCGGTGGCTAGGGATAAATAATTCGAATAGATTAATTTGACTGATCACCTTTGTGACAGGTGGCATTTGAGTCATTCTCATCCCGCCTAAATTAGAGGATGTTAGCTTTGAAATATACATGGGAAATCAGGCCTAACCCACTGGCCACATTCTAAGTTGGGTCAGCTCACATGCAAACCATGAG
This sequence comes from Pogostemon cablin, assembly GCA_023678885.1. Lineage (NCBI taxonomy): Eukaryota > Viridiplantae > Streptophyta > Magnoliopsida > Lamiales > Lamiaceae > Pogostemon > Pogostemon cablin. The sequence goes on from CM042959.1 coordinate 23,852,827, forward strand.
TTGGCTCATCAGCATACACGCAACCCTAAATGACAGCTGAATTGATTAACCACTCCGCAGAGTCATCGTGATAGTTGAGAGTCTTTGTCCCACTAATGACGAATAATTAAATATTATATGTATATATAAATAATATGAGTTTTAATAATTTAATATTTAAAATGTTCAAAATAGTTAATAAAAAAAATAAGTTTTAATATATTATTACATTTAATATATTCAGTAAATAAATAAATAAATTATTTTATCTCAGTAAAAGTTAAAAAAAGAGCGATGCTCAACTATTAATTTAAGGGTAGGTCTTGCGTGAGACCGTCTCACATGAGACAATTTTTCATTTTTTAAAATAGTTATCACTTTCGCTTTCGCTATAAAACGTTATCACTTTCGTTATAAAATGTTATCACTTTTTATTTATACTATAATAGTATCATCACTTTTCATTAATTTATTATCACTTTTCTGTATAAAAGTTGTCACTTTTGGGCCGTCTTAAGTAAACCCTTACGTGAGACGGTCTCACACAAGTCTTTGTCTTAATTAAATTATTACTAATAATAAGTAAGTTTAATATTTTTATGATAAGAAAATTATTTCTATTATAACACATCACTTCCTTTTTTTTAGCTTTATATATTTCAAGGCCCTTAATTAATAGAACGAATAATTCAGACCCAATAAATAGTTTACTCATTTTTCAGGCTTTAGATATTTATAATATTTCAATTATGACATGTTGCTTCCTTTTATTTTAATAAAATATTCAACTTTTTAACACGAATGTAAAAGGTACATTCAATAGTAATGTAATACGGAAAAATAAAATGTGTACATTTAATAATACTCCCTCTAACCGAAGTTATATTTCAAAATTTTATTTTTCGTTTGTTTTACATTAAACTTCACAATGTACTACTATCTCCGAAAACACAAACGTACTATATAATTTATTTATTATTTTAAAATATTACATTACCCTGTAAAAAGTTAATAAAGTAGATAAAAGAAATTTTTTTTAAATACAATAACTATGAAGATTGGGTTGAGACATGGAGTATAAAGTTATAATAATATATTTTTATAATATATTTAAAAAATAAAATATAAAATATAGTAGAACCCGTGTCGTACATGGGAGACAAAACTAGTTAAATAGTAATAACAAATTAATATATATATATATATATATATATATATATATATATATATATATATATATATATATATTTAAAAAACGATAGTATTTGAGTTAGAATTATCTTAAAATTATAATTGTTATATCCGTCCACGGGAGCTAATGCACGATTCGGCAATCTAGGAAGTTTTTACAAAATGACTTCTGATGCAATGGTCTGTGATAAAATAATGGCTTATAGTGAAATTGAGGTTTATTACTCTCTCCGTATCCTTGATGTGTATACGTTCTGTTTTCACATTGATTAAGTAGTATAATATTTTAAAATGTAATGGGTTGTTGACAATAATATTTTAATGTGTAGTGGGTAGTTTTATTTGTGTTGAGTTTGAGCACATGGTGAATTAAGTATAATAATATTATTTTGTGTGTTACATCAACCAAAAAAGGATGATACTTTGTATTGGCACGAATAAATAATACCAAAATGGACAATTATTAAAGGATGGAGGGAGTGTATTATATCAATTCCGCCTAGGCTATTAAAATTCTATTAATTATGGGTGTCTAGATATAACGTGTTACATTTCAGTAATTGGCAAATGGAATGCACGTAAATCAATTAATTTATCTACAATGGGACCACACACAACAACAACTAAACCCCACACTATGCCTTCAATAAAAATGGGTAAGCGAGTATGGTATTCGATTTTTTTATAAAATCATACACTACTGTTAATCTTAACTTTTCTATGCGGGTGCGGTTACTACGTTGACCTTAAACACCTGAACAACACCTTAAGCCATATCATCATGGAATAGTTTACCATACACATATACTCCCTCATTCCACACAAAGAGTCAATTTTTTTTATTTTGGGCGTCTCACTCAAAGAGTCCCCTTATTTTTTACACACATGAGACCCATCACACCCACTAATACAAATTAAAATATGGGGCTCACCCTCCCACTAATACAACTACTCATTACACATTAAATAATAATACTTCTTAATCCACGTTCAAAAAGTAATTAGCTACCCTTTGAGTGGGACGGAGGGAGTACATACAACTTTTCTGCTACGATCACCAAACTAAATATGTATTGGAATGTAAACTTGATGACATATACAATTGGGTGCAGACAATGTGTTTTCACTAATTATTCAGTTCAGATTCTCCTAAACTATTGTTAATTATTATTAAGAATAACAACACACCCAATACATATACACATGTTCACGGCCTGCTATTGATTGAGTAGAGGACATTCATAATCTGAAATTCATAACATCCAAAATAAAAGCCCTACGATTGATGACTACTTCAAAAGACGAAACAATAATGACACAGTCAGTGTGCCAAAGGTATGACCAGCGCGTTTAGACTTTATTAGTTTAAGCTTATTCAATAACATTGTTTGTTAACGAAATACGGAAATAAAAACAAATAATAATCTATTAAAATTGCAACATTATAAAGCCTAAACCATATTCATTTATTTTATGGAAAATAAATGAAACCAATCAATAATTTTTGAGAAAAAAATATAAAAAAATTAAAATAAATAAATGACTTATCAGATAGACCATTCCAATTCGATATGTACATTAGTAGGTGATGTGATGAAAAAAATCTAAATAATTGATAAACACCTGACTAATTGCCGTAAACTCCCCCACACCGCACCCCCTCCAAAAAAAAAAATCCTGAATTTAGAGCCCGCCCCCAATCGACAAACATTTGAAAATAAGTTTTCCCCTAGGAAAATTTGTCAAAATCTAATTCGCCGCCTGAAAAGACGTTTGACATAGCGAAGATTGCATTCCGATCTAACTCAATCAATAAGTCTACACCAGATCCGACAATAACAACCCCAAGTTATGCACTCAAGTGGGAGAAACTCCGACCTGAAGAAAAACAGAGACTGTCTAAGTGGATGTATACAAGAGTGGGGTACTGGTGGGATAATATGAAGGACCTCATGCCATTTTTGACCGCTGAAGAGAAGTGGGTTTTTAAGTTACTTTCAGTAGATAAGGTGGCATATATGTTGGTCAGTCACGCAGATATCCGCCACATGGGCGTAAGGGGGGAGGCGATAGCCACTGGAACTACTGAAGTAAATCCAGAAATCAATCAATTGAAGAACAATACTGTCATGTGCGCCGGAAACGTACCTGAGAGTGGAGGGATCCAATCATCTTAGGTGTTTCGCATCGAACAGAACAAGGCAAATGTGGATGAGGTTGTTATGGGGATCAGGAATTTAGCGGACACGGCTGCAAGTCGGCGATGCTGGGGTGCTTGTCGGAGGACATTATAGGTCGTCTTGTAGATGGCGGCGACCGCAATGAGGACAAAGAGGATGAAATTAGTACACTAAAACTGACACACAAATCGATCAGGGGAGGCGGTCCAGATTTGGACCAAATGCCCTGATGAGAGTGAGAATTCACGTATTTTAAGCTCTGATTTATATGAAAATTGAATACAATTTGGTCTTAAATCGAGGCAAATCAGGATGTATATGGAAAAGCCACGAATCAAATGTTACTGAGGTTGTTTGAGCATAATTATACATGAAAAAAAGTCAGAAGTACTCAAAATTTAAAAACACGGTTTTCGAGGCACCGCTCGACCAGAAGAGGTGCCACTCGACCAAGACTTTTTGGTCGAAAAACATTAGATTTGGTCTAGCAAAACACTGGAGAAGTTTCAGCTTATAGACATGCCACTCGACCGTTGCTTGACCAAGGCCGACCTTGCTCGGCCAACATCATTCTGGTCGAGCAAGGACACGTCAGTTCTGAATCATTGGAATTTCACCTCCAGTACGTGTATGTGCGTATTTTCCACAAAAAAACTAAAAAAAGGTCCATAAGGAGAGTTTACAAGTATAAAAGGGGATACAAATCACATTAAGAAGAGAGTTAGATTCCACATCCATCATACTCCACATAAAACTATAACTCCATCCGCAGGAGCTATAGAGAGAGATTCGTGCAACGAATCAAGTGAGAACGAAGTGAAGATTCAAGACGGAGATAGACATGATGGCGCCCACATTTAAGATTTATTTCGTATCTTAATTTATCTTGTAATTTTCAAGATTATGGGTAAAATCTATCTAATCGCATGAACATTCTTCAAAGCGTAATGGGCTAGAACTGCTTCGGTAGTTCTAGGGTTTATGAAGGTCTTACTAGTTAATTGAACTTCCGTGTGTATACTTCGAACAACACTACTTGTGGTTTATTTTATATTCCCTTTGTTCCACAATAAGAAGTTCATTTTAACATTTTTGTCCGTTCCAACACAAGAGGTGCATTTCTCTTTTTAGTAAATGGGACTTACACAAAACCATTAATATATTTCTATGGGACCCACACATCATACTAATACATCTATCTACTATATATTTAAATATTATTTCTCTCACCTCAACTACCCTCAACTACCCATTAAATATTATGTACCTTAATCTACGTGTAAAAAAGTTTCGCCACCCTTGTTGGTGGAACGAAGGGTCGTTTTAATCCATATTTAGAGTCGTTTTGTGCATCTTCAACTGTTATATATAATCTGAATATATATCTTGGTAGTTGATTAAGTGCGTTCACTGCTGAACAGGATTTCACGTTATGATTCTAAGTGAAGGGACTCAGAAACTTCATTAGAACTATCATACATGAATATTTATTAATTGAATTGAATTCAGGTAAGTAAGTAGGATAAAGAGGATAATTTAATAGTACCTATAAAGGGAGATCATATCGGGTTAGAGTACTTAGTGCACGAGAAATAATTGATACTGATTGTACCTAGAAAGGGGGGTGAAATTTTGTTCTTGCTCATAGGTGATTGATTGATCGTATATAGTCGAGATGACCAATTAAAGAATTTATCTAACCACAGGGAGGACGGTACTAAAGTTTAAGTAATATCAAGTTTATCGTGATTTTATAAGGACGACGGAATGGGAGGAGGATAAGCGTGCAAATGAATGCACTTAAACTAATGCAAGAAATAAGATGAAAGCAAAGATAAATGATAGGTTCCAAATGATGCAAGGATGAGATTAGCAACAATCATGGCATAAATAACAAAGGAATCATACAATTAATTCTAATCTTTCATGGACATGGCGTAGAAGCGATCACTAATTTCACTTAAACTCTCTCTCGAGATGGATAGGATGTAGGCCATCAATAAGCCTCCCAAAAGCACATAGGATCGAGACCAAAGTGAACACCTCCCACTAGGTACTAATTACACTACGTGTTCCCTAATGAGGTACTAAATCATAGGCAATATACATTTAAGGTACTATGAATTCACTAATGGCTTGAGTCTCCTCACCTAATCAACTAATCTCTAGATTAAGCCAATTAAATATTCTATCAAAGGGTTATAAATTTAGAAGGATATCTCTATCTCATTCCAAATTAATACACATGATGTGTATGATGAAATAATTCAATGAACTATCCTAAACAAATAATTGATTTCTCAATCTAATCACATGCCCATGATAATTAATCACACATATCATCATATACATCAAGCAACCAACATTCAATGATAGAAATATACAAAGTCCATTCAAGATTAAAATCAAATTGCATAAAAACTAAATTATCCAACACCAGTCATGGAGCTAATCTTACAAAGGAGATTAGTCTATCATAGTCTTAGAGAAATCAACATAGACAATTGAATCTACAAATCCCATGACAAATCTATAAAGAATTTCACAAAAATTAGAATTAGATTCCCCCTTTGAAGTCCTTCAATGGAGATCTCCTTCTTCTTCTTGCAACCTTCACTCTTCCTTACTTCCGTGATCACTTGTATAGTGGATTTGATGGAGGAGATGAAGTGTGGATGGATGGATGAAGATGATGACATAAAATGGAGGAAATGGTGTATGATAGAGTGAAACCCTTCGAAAATTCTCATCAAATATTGAAGTATTGGGTATTTATACTCCTGGGGAAGATTCTAGAAGGATTACGATATTTTTCTGATCCTGCAGCAACATGGCTCGTGTGCTGCAACACGGCCACAGGGTGGCCGTGTAGGCATTTTAGATGTCGAAACACGGCCAAGGCTTACAGAACCGTATTGCGCAACACGGCTCGTGTGCTGCAACACGGCCGACCGTGTTGGTGCAACCCCTATTTTTACAGTATTGTTTCGGCTCGTTCTCCCTCGTTTCAACTCTGAATTGAGATCTATTTTTTTCAACGTCTTCCTTTTCGCGTTTAGGATCTATTTTTTCCTGAAAATCATACGTTTAAGCTCATTCATACACATCTCCACAAAAACATAAAACACAATCAAAATACATATAAATACGGATAAAATAATACAAAAATGAAATGATTCAATGAACTATCCTAAACACATAATTGATTTCTCAATCTAATCACATGCCCATGACAATTAATCACACAAATCATCATATACATCAAGCAATCAACAATTAATGATAGAAATAACACAAAGCCCATTCAAGATTAAAATCAATTTGCATAAAAACTAAATTATCCAACACCAATCATGGAGCTAATCTCACAAAAGAGATTAGCCTCTCATACTCACAAGAAATTCAACATAGACATTAAAATCCTTACAAACCATGATCAACTATAAAGAAAATCACAAAATTAGAATTAGATTCCCCCTTTGAAGGTCTTCAATGGAGATCTTCTTCTTCTTCTTGTGATCTCACTCTCCCTTGCTTCCTTGATCACTTGGATGGTGGATTTGATGGAGGGGATCAAGTGTAGATGGATGAATGAAGAAAGGATGAAGAAGATGGGGTAAAATGAATGAAAATATGTGTGATGTGTGTGTACAGGCCAAACCCATAAAAATCTACTCAAATATTGAAGTATTGGGTATTTATACCCCTTGGGAAGCTTCTAGAAGAATTCTGATTTTTTTGCAGAAAAAGCACCTACACGGCCACAGGGGTGGCCGTGTAGGCGTTTCTGGTGTCAGAACTTGCCCAAAACACACAGGGCCATTTTCGGTACACGCCCCGTGTAGTTCCTGGCCTCGCAGTCTCACTGTTTCGAGCATAACTTCCACATCCGATCTCCAATTTGAGTAATTCTTACGCTCACGCGATCCTCTTTTTCTTGACTTTCTATCCATATAAAGATTTGATAAAACTTCTAATATTTGAAGGTGTAATAAGTCATGCAAAGTAGCACAACCGTGCTGAGTAGGAACAGCTTGCGCCACTTCACCATTTTAATCATAACTTTCTCGTTTGGGCTCCGATTGAAGTGTTTCTTATACAAAACGATCCTCTTTTCTGTTGCTTTCCAACCAAGTATCACACTTTTAGTTTTAAGCTCCAAAAGATTACAGAAAAATTGCACAAGTTGGACGTGTATTTTTCAGCAATTTGCTTTGACTCATTCTCCCTCGTTTCAACTCCGAATTGAGATCCACTTTTTTCTACATCTTTCTTGCCGCGCCTAGAATTTCTTTTTACCTGAAAATTATACATTTAAGCTCATTCTCACATATTACTATAAAACACAAAACACAACCAAATAAAATACAAATACGAATAAAATAACACGAAAACACATATAAAAAGATACTAAAATCTAGGTGAAAATATCACTCATCATGCTGCAATATGGCCGGCCGTGTTGGTGCAACCCCTATTTTTACAATTTTGTTTCGACTCGTTCTCCCTCGTTTCAACTCCGAATTGAGATTCGCTTTTTTCTATGTCTTTCTTTCCACGTCTAGGATCTATTTTTGCCTAAAAATCATACGTTTAAGCTCATTCACACACATCTTCATAAAAACACAAGACACAATCAAAATACACATAAATACGGATAAAATAATACGAAAATGGATATAAAAAGATACTAAAATCTAGGTGAAAATATCACTCATCAGTGATTCACACTTGTTACACGCTTATTTACTTGTGTCTGTAGAGTAGATTTTCATGGCTTAGTGATACGTCCATATTCCACAAGCAGAGTCGGATATTAATATATGGAAGAAAAATTAATGAGTAAAATTGGATGGCCCAAAGTGCTACCTATTTTCTCACTTGTTCAAATCTCGATTATTCTCTATTGTTTTCTATTTTATTCATTACTTAATTATTTGTTTAGTATATTAATAATAATTTCTCAATTGAATTGCCAAACCATAGTATTAATTACTTTAGATAATAATAAATTGATAATCATCCATCCTTTGGGTTCGATAATATAATTTGGTCGTTTGCTAAGCTACAGTTACATCTTTCATACTTGAGAATTAATTGTGTGCTGAGAAAACGCCCATCATGCCCCATCAAGATGACATTGTTGATGAAGAACCTACCACAAACCCGATAATGTTGATGACGATGAGGTATGCATTGAATCTCCGTCATATGTGCTACAACGATCAAAGAGGAAATTTTGGAAAGCAGAGGTGATTGAGAATCTCGGGAGGGTGCGTGAGTATTAGCGCTGCACTGCTCATTGCCTAAGCGCAGAACTCCTGAATATTATCAGAGACATGAAGATAGAGATTGGAGAGTTGCGTGGTTGTGTATCTACCATGGTCCTAAACCAGCAAAAAATGACGAATCAACTAAAATGGGTTAAAAAGGCTCATGTCGACAAGGTGGTTGATGTGGTTTCAGATAGATTTAGCACGACGTTTGCAAAATCACTTATATCCCGAATGGCAGAAGAAGGTACTATGCACTATCTGAAATTTCTTAAAGTGATGAAGGATAGAACGACTTCGGAGATGCAGTGGAGGATATAATTACAAAAAGAATCGAATGAGGGATGGCGGAAACGAGGGCTTTTCTTATTAAATGTTATTCAAAACTTGATGCGAACGCCATAAAATTGGATCACATCAGTGACGACCTCGTAAGCATGAAAAATGCAATGACCTTGGTAGAAGATATATACGATGTTATGACAGAGATCAGAGGCATTGACAGCTCAAGAAGAACCAGTGCACAAATGACATTTGCCGCAATTGATTCTATTAAATATGTCGATGCTGATATAGATAGGTTGCGTGTAGTGCTTGAAGAATCGGTTGGGAAGCAATTGGCTCAGCTAAATAACCTGGGATCACGGCCGTGACTCAGTACTGCTCGGGCCAAACTTCAAGGACACAGATGCCACAATGTGTACAGAGGAGTGCAGTGAGGGAACAAGAAATTGAAATACTAGTTAAACCTGTTGGCCTAAAAATTTTTGAGGACCTAAGAAGCCTCACTGGAGAAGAGCTAAGATAACGAGGATTGGTTTATAGAGAGTAGTACTTCAAAAATGTATGGAGGGCATCACATGAGATGGCCAAAGCTAGCAAAGACACCGCCAAGAAGGCGCTTAATGGAGTGGAAGAGAACTACTGCACGTCGCTTATCAAGGAGTGCTTCTTGTTGGTAAAAGAGCATAACGCTCAATTTTTAGGAGCATGCATGACTCCTCTCAATTGGTATGCCAGTATTGGAGGCAGGAAAATATTATGGGTTACATGTCGAGGTCCTGGGGGTGAAAATAGGTTGGCTTGTCCGATGGTTCATCACATGGTATGCACACTCACACCCTAGTAAATTGGTGATTAATTATATAGAATTATATTCACTGTTATGGTGGTGTGGGCCATTGCACCGTGTGTGTAGGGTGCTGGGTGCAAGGTGCACAGTGCGTCCATCTGTAAATGATTTATACAGATGGTCCGAAGTTGGGGTCAGGCGGGCAAATGGCATAACCTAGCTTTTAATTGTATTAATATATGTTCAGTAATTGTTGATGACATTGTGTAACTGTCTTATGGTAATCATGCTATTGCTAGGTGCTTTTATTAGTTATTCATAATGAGTGTGATGTACAGCCATACCACAAATGTAGGACAGAAAAGCACCATTTGGCATAGTAGAGGATTTCATATATGATAGATTAATAATTGGTAAATTACCCACTTCGATAAATTCAAGATGAATATCTTATAACGTGTTTGGATTTGAGGTATTTCAAAGTAAAAAAGTACCCCATCCGCCCCACGTATTTTTACCCACTTTTCATTTTAGGTTGTCCCACGTATTTTTACACATTCCACTAATGGTAAAAATATATAATATTTTATTACCTACTTTTTACAATCCCAACAACTTTAATTACTTTTTTACACTTTATTCATCATTTCCAATAGCTTTATGTACTTTTTCTTTTTAAATTACTAATTGATCCCTACTTTTTTTAACATTATATATTAAAAATATAACACGTCTTAATCTCTGTGCCGGTACAAATAGGTAAAAATACTCGGGACGGAGGGAGTAGTATTTTTACAATGAAGACGTATCATCAAAAGTTATTATGGAACATTTATGTATAAAACAAAAGATTACTATATGAATAAATAATTGTGGATCATTTAGAATTATTAATGCTAAGTATATTTGGATAGAACCAAATGCAACCCAATTCTTTTAACAATTCTATTATTTTTGTTCATATAAGTACACATACAGTGTGGATTGATCAATTAAATTTTATTGGAAACCTAATCACTGACACTAATAGCCTAATCAGTAGGGGAAAAAAATAATTATTTCACTTGCTTACACTAATTGGCATTTTTTGGGTATTAATAGTGGCCTTTTAAAATATTAATAGCATTCCTTTTGAGCCTTATTGGCGTGTATGGGGGGCCCTATGAAGAAATCAATGACAAGACAGTATCCTATGCACTGTGCGGATTCTAACTTAAAAGACAGTGTCGAGGTGCATCTACTAACTTTGAAGAACGCATATGGAAATTCTTCACATAACCACTTATCCAAATTGTTTCCCTCATGTTAACTTCCACTAGGTATGGAGTCAAAGTCGTAGGATGATGTTTCCGTATAAACAATGTCAATGGAAACTGGTGAAGGGACGACAACTAAGAATCCCAGTGCGAAACCCATTAATGAGCATATGTCCTCTGTCGGAATAACCAAGTATTTGGTAGAGGCCGGTGTTTTAATAGACAGAGATTCGGCGACGTGGTCATCCGCTTGTTTGATTGAAACTTTTGAAACTTAGGTGATGCAGAGTCGTTCTACCTTACTTATGCAATATATGGGATACGGAATTAGGTATCGGGGAACAAGATTGTTACAAGGTGATCGGAAAGGTATCTAGACAAAGATGGGTGTGTTCTCACGAGGGAATCAGATCGGTTAAGGGTGGTCATTTTTTGGTAGATAAGACAGTACAAGAAAACTTTCAAATTCTAAAAGAAAAATTCCAATGAAAAGCAAATCCGTTGGAAATTTTAAAGATCCAACAAATTTTACAATGAAACTTTAATTTGTTGGAAAATTTCAGTGAACATTCCCATGAAAATTTAAACTGTTGCAAATTTCCAATGTTAATTCCTAGTCTGATAAACTATTGGAAATTTCCAACAAAAATTCCTATAAAACCTAACTGTTGAAAAGTTCCAACGACAATTCCCATATAAATTTAAACGGTTGGAAAATTCCAATGCTTATTCAAATAGCTTGATAAACCATTGAAAAATTCCAATTAAAATTAACCGTTGGAAAATTCCAATAAAAATTCTATCAAAAATAGAGACTTCAATAAATTATAATGTCAATTTATAACATAAATTATATATTAGTTAATTTAATAAATGATAAGGTGATATATTAAAGAGGTCAAGGGTTCAAATCTGAATAAATATTTTTCTTATTGTTGGAAAATTCCAACGAAGTTCGAAGATCTTTGGAATTTATTCCAACGGTAAATTCAAAAGAAAAGTCCGTTGAAAAAATATTTGAATCACTTTTAGATTAAAAATTTCCAACAATAAAATGTCGTTGGATTCACCGTTGGAGTTTTTAAATCGTTGAAAATATTGTTGGAAAATGACATTCCAACGGCCACTTTTCCAACATAAAAAATTCGATGGAATATCCGTTGTAATCATGAATTCCAATAGTATTTTTGTATATTCCAACGATTTTTCATCATTGGAATTCGATAATTTTCTTCTAGTGAGAGAACAACCTACAGGCTGTAATCAAGGTGTAACTGCGAAGCTATATTTAGTGTCAGATACCTTAGGGGAGATGATGCATATACGGTGCTCTTCTTTGGACCAAGTCACTTCTCTCACACAGAAAGATAGACGACGGGCATGCTATGGAGATACAAATAATGAAGGATTCTGGACTCATAACTTGCAACATAATGGATTTCTTGGTGACATCTAATGGAGGGTTCCAAGGCGTGGGTCTCACTATCAAGGACTTGTACAATTTTGTAAGATCAGATAACTCAAAGAACACAACAACTTGGCACTGACGCGGAGTCCACACTTGCCTACTTCTTAGCATTGAGGGACAATGATAGAAGGCTCTATGTGAGGTACGCAGTGGACTGTGATAACAGATTAAGTCGTTTTTCTTGGCTGAATCTAGATATAGGTTTGAATACAACGTATTTGGTAATGTAATTATTGTTGATTCAATGTACAAGACTAATCATTTTAAAATGCCATTTGTTCAAATCATCGGGGTCAACAATCATCATAATACAACTATTTTGAATGTGGACTCGTCAGCGAGGAGAGAATAGAATCATATACTTGGATATTTCAGGTTTTTATTCATGCAATGGGTAGGAAGCACACGGTATCAGTGATAAGTGATGGTGATAGGGAAATAGAATTGTCTCTATCGGTAGCGATGCCTAAACAAGGCACATGCTATGTTCTTGGCACTTGATGCGCAATGCTCATGTGGTGTCGACGAGCGTTGCATTTTTATCGGCATTACAAAGGTGCATGGTGCGTACACAATCGGAGGAGGAATTTGAAGCTTGCTAGGAATCAATGGTCCGCGAATTCGGATTGGAAGAAGATGACTAGGTGACTGATATGCATGCTAGGAGGAAAAAGTGGGCTGAACCATATTTCAAGAATGTGTTCTTTGCAGGAATGACCACGACCCAGAGATGTGAGGGTGCACTCTCATACATGTTTTTGCAGAGCGATCTAAGTTTAAACCAGTTTGTGAAACAATGCTGGCGTGGAATAATACGGATGAAGAAAAACACTCTTCGGCAGGAGTTCGTGGATAGCCAAAAGGAAGTTGTGCTGTGGACATACCTTAGGGACCTTCAAGATTCTGCAAAAGGATTCATTGTTCAGAAAAGTGATTACATTTTGGTATTTGTGTATGATTGTATGTTGCGTATTATGATTACACGTGTTCTGGGTTTGACGCCCATTGATCATGCAGGTACGTGATGAGATTGAATAGGAATACATGCACACACTGATAAGTATTACATAGGACAATGGTGTAAAGAAGCTTGAACAATCTGAATATAGGGATATATATGGTATCATAAATACTGTTATGATGGATGAATTGGGTAAAAGTTTCAAATGTACCTATGAAATGTTAAGACTTGTTACTTGCCATGTAGTGACATCTTTTGTGCACCGAAAGCTTCCAACATGTCCTCTATTACAAAAGTTAAACTACACAATAGATAGGGAAAGACGTGAAATAATGTATCCATGGATCTTCTTGAGTCATCATCCAATCCGAATGATCTGAGGTTTGGATCACTACACGCAAAGATGTACCAGCTACGTAATATTGGGTCATGTTCAAAATCTCTTTACAGGGTAGCCATAGATGGTATAAATTCAATGTTAGATAATTTACAGATAAAGAGAGGATGTTCGGATAAAGATAGCACTGCAACCCCAGACATTAATAGTTTAGTATCCCAGTCAGCTGTAGTTAAGGACCCTATTATTGCTAGGACAAAGGGCACACAGGGAGAGACAAAACATAATAAGGGAAAAATGAGGCGATGTGGTGTATGCAGAGAAGTTGGGCATTACAAATCTAATTGGCCCCATGTGAAGGAGGGTTGCAAAGTGGATTCTAATTTTGTTCCTCCGAAGGTGTACCTTAGTAACGATGACAAAGACAATGATATTTTTAAATAAAGTGTTGTCCATGCATCTGGTATCGTCGTGTGGACATTATATAGTTAAACCTCTGATGCTTGTATTAGAAACTGACTATTGCTCTCTATGCTGCTGTGATTTATTGATAATTTAAGGTTTCAATGTGTCTCTTCCAGTCAATTGTCATTCAGAGTTTTGGTTAAGTAATTAATAGACGTCTTCTGTTTCGCCCTCAACTCAAATTTGATCACAGATAATCTCCATTTAGTAGTGTGTATCTCCGTTTAGATTTCAACTTGTTATATGAAACTATAGGAAGTTTGGTGTTATTATAACCAAGGAATTATTTTTTTATCGCCAAACTAGTGCTCTGTAATTATTTACTATTATGTTTCGAAGCCTTTATTTTGGATGTTGATTTATGTTTTGGAAACAATCAATTAGTTGTAGAAGTAATAGAAGTTATTGGGTAAAACTCCAATATTTTTTCCTTTGTTTTATTTAAAGGAAATTTGAATATTGATTAACTATTTTCCAATCTCCTATTTATAGAAGGAAAAGATTTGTGTGGGATTTCTCAGGGAATGCTACAAGTGTAGCGGAAATTAAAAGTGATACGCATGGAATGAGCTATTTCAAGAAAAAATTATAATATCAACGTAAATTGGCAACAAATTATAGAAAAAATGTATAGGGTGAAGTGTTTATGTGAGTGGGGATAAAATATATTAAAATTTGCAAAGTTCACTATTGGTATTCAATGCAAAAATGTTACTATGGGTTTTTTAATTATGTGGTGAAGAAACTTTACTCATACTTACAATATTCATACAAGAAACAAGATTAAATTCATTGAAAATAAGACACTGATGAAATATAAACAATAAAGTGAATAGTATTAAAACACATAATATACTCTATGGGGTTGCTGACAAGGTGAGATTGGTGGGGGGAGATTGGAAGGTACTGGAAGCGGAACTGGGGGGAGATGAGTTGATACAAATATTTAGTGTGGGGTAATGAGGATGGTTACAATTAAGCGGTGCTAGGACGCAGTGCAAAGTGAGTTGTAAGATAGTGGTCATCGCGGTGCGAATGGGATATACGGTGACCAGGGTATATCCGACAATATGAAAATAAGTGGAAAAGGGGGTGATAAGAGAGAGGATATTTTGGTGCGGATGGGATATAAGGTGACTAGGGTAGATTCGAAAATATGTCATAAGTGTTGGGTTATTCTGTTTGAATATTTGATGCAAGAAGGGAAAGTGTAAGAGGTTGAATCAACATAAATCACAAAGATGGATAAGTATATTGGGAAACATAAAAAGGCTGCAGTGATGACATCATCATTGACTAGGTGACCAGAAATCGGTGCTGACATGGGTCATGTGTGAGTATGAGTCAGTTAAGAATCCCCTAAATTTAGAACTATAGTCTAATTAAACTCTACATCACTAACTTTACGTGAGAATCGATTCCTCTGATTTCTCCATTTGATTAAAACCAACGATATAAGATACCAAATTCCCTTGTGGTGAGGCATGGAGTCATCAATCGGCATTAATTTGGTGCGGAAATAGTAAATTGCTAATGCCAGAGTGGACGTAGCTCCTGTGAATATAAAGGGCACGAAGAAACTTTGAGGGCTTAGACTGGCAATATCTTTCTCTGCTTGGATGTCTTCACACTTTTGGGACGCCATCAAGCTATCTTCCAAATTCTTCAACTCACCGCTTTCGAATACACTCAACAAGGCTTTATTTATGTCGTGAAGCAATTGGGATCCTTTTGGAAATGCCTATATAAGTAATGAGTTAATTAGTGATGTATCAATTTGAGAGGTAATCCCTCTATCCCAACATTATTTTCATAATTTTTCTTTTCGTCCATCCCACGTTAAGAAGAAATGAAAAATCACATTAATTCAAAAATTTTAAAATACACTTTAATTTCAAAATTATCATTTCTTTCTAACACACCTAACATATTTTTTATTTTATTTATTACCTAAAGAAGATTATATACCCTTAAAAAAGTTAATAAAATTTATTTAAAATGACTTTCTTAATCCACATAAAAAAGCAACTGTGAAAATTATAATTATAACCTAAGAATTAATTAAATTAAAATAAACTTAGAAAAATGTAGGACATGGAAAGGGATAAATACACCATAAACACTAGAGTATAATTGTCTTTAAAAATAAAATTTTTTTTTAAAAAAAATGAAGAAGAAGAAGGATAACCAGCCGATTCAAAAACTTGCCGTGATTGAGGATGAAATATCTAAAACTTGCCGTTAGGATTTAATTTCTTGTTTTAATGATTAGTTTTATTTTTCATGGTTGCCGCTTGGATCCAACATGTATTATTTCACACGGAGAATTGACACACACAGTTATTTTGCATCATTTTTTTACATCATTTTCTGCCCACAACAAGTGACAAAAAAAAATGATATATCAAAATGGTACAAAAGAAAATTTTGTAGATAATTAGTAGGTGTGTGCAGACTGTGTCATTTTGGTACATTATCTTCTGCATCACATAGTTGGATGGATAACAGGTAGAAGAGAGAAGGAAATTATACCATCCCTATGGATAATGGTTGGATTTCTTTTCCCTCTTACGTGTCATATAAACTATGACACTGAAGATAACATACGAAAATGATGTAGAAAATCAAGTGTGGTGTTTGAAGTATAGAAATAATTACGTACAAATCCATATCCTCCAACTTTGTAGGTGGGTCCCGCAATGATGAAGGTCTTGCAATATTTGGCTACAAATAGCTTGGCATCCGGGGCTTCAAGAAACGCTGCAGAGATTTGGGCACTCCTCAAAGCATCAGAGAACTCCTCAGCAGTTTTGAAGTCTTTGATGTTATTGGGATTCACCTGCAGTGCATTTACCAAATAGTCCCTCACAAAAGACCTCCCGTTGCACCCCACATATGCATTTTGACTCTTCAATCTCTCCAGATTTGCAGTCATTGGTTGGATGTTTTGTATGGTGAGCATGCTTGTGAGACTTGCTGTGTAGCTCTGAGTGATGATCAGAGCCACAAATAGCCACACCACAGTTGCCATCTTTGACAAGTTGCTGCGCAGTCTCCCACCTACACCAATCACTCAACTTGGTTTAATTTCCTAAAAAATTACCCGTCCTTCCCTCGAAAGAGATTCACGTATACGGTTGTTTGAGAAAAGTTGATTTATTGACCGAGGTATTGTAAGACAAATAAATAAGGAATACTAAAAAAAATTAGATTGAATTCCGTGGGTAGCCAATAGATTGCTAAATTAGTCTTCTAGCAATGGAATGCTAACAGATTTAAACTTCCTCCGTCCCACCAAAAGGTCTCATTTTACTATATTGGATGTCTCTTTCAAAGGTTCTCATTTTCCTCTTTTAGGAAAAAGACCCTTAATATAACCCATCACTCACTAATACAATTACCTACAACACATAAAAAAATAATAATACACGTGTAAAAAACAAATAGTGACGGAACGGAAGGAGTACTATTTTCCCAACAAATTACCAATGGAAATATTGCAGAAATTGCCAACGGAATTATAGCAATAGATTATCAACATAAATATTTAGTAGTTGAATTGGATTTTTGTTCGTAAAAATTGACCAACTATTACTTTACCAACACAAAATTGTCATTGAATTTTGTTGTTAACCAATTTAATAATGAGATTAGGTTTTTTCCAATGGAATATTCTATCAGGACAATTCTTTTTGTAGTGGAGTATCAATAGGTTTTGATTGTGAGAACGGAGGGATTACGTAAGTTCTTATCCAAAAAATAACAGGAAATTTTGTGGATTACAAAGGAAAATTTTACGTACCATGTAATGAGAAAAGTGTGGTGAAAGCCAACCAGATAAGAGTTGTGGTTTGAGTGAGAAGTGAGCCTTTTAAATCCGAGCAATAGTCTTTCTCAATGCTCCATATGACAAAACCATTGTACACAGTTATGAGGACTGTGAGCAACCACATGCCCTTGGTGAATGGCTTCAAGAACAGCCAATCTCTACTTGTCGTCCCTCTTTCGATTGGGACTACCATAACCAACCCTGATTCTGTGTATGCATGGGTGAATTCAACATAATTATAACGTGACGATATTATGTTTATATCACCAACAGCAGCATCGAATTCCTGTATACAAAAGTACTCAAGCTTTAGGGAAATGTTTTATGATTGTTATATGTACATGCATGGAGTAAATATCAATTTTAGTCATGTATTTTTTCAAAATTTGTTAAGTCATGTATCTACACCCTATATACCCTACAGTTTTTTCAAATTTATTTATTTATTTCTAATGTCATTCCCCATAGAATTATCAAAAATTCAACTTCTTACATTTTCAATTTTTTCTCCTTACACTTCACATAATTCCAATGTACATTTTGGAAAATAAAGGATTAATATTGAAAATGCAACAAATTTAAGGAGTCAAATTATAAGTTTAACAGGGGATTTGGTGACCTTGGTTTGAACTCGCTTCACCAGGTCGTCGTACTTTCCAGAAAAAGGAACGAACTGGAAGGGTAAGAAGTAGTTCAACATCTCTACCGTTTTGTTAAACACCTCAATCGAGAATCCAGAGATCTCAGCATAGTTGGTGAGGTTATCGTATTTGACTATGATGAATTTCTGTAACAGTGATCCATCGGGGACACCAATTCTCATAGGTGTAGATACTGTAGGAAGATCCCATCCTCTTGGAGCTGACGGAGGTCCTCCTGGCCAGAACACGTGTCCCAGTACTTCCATGGAGGAATTGTACGATTTTGTATCTGTAGAGAAGCCTAGTCCGTCGGACCAGAAACCCAGTTCCCTGTAACTTTTTCCGATGACATTGATTATCTGAAACCGCTCCTCCGCCTCTAATTTCCGATCATGATCCAATCGAATTCGCCCACTCAATCCATTGAAATCTGTTTCTTGGATCTTTTCCAGAGTTTTCTTGCGATCCGGATTGTTCAGTGCTGATCCCACTGCCAAAACGGCGTCGTACGCTTGTAGGCCGAAGATCCCTGGTTCTTGATTCCTTTCATCTGGGTATTTTTGTCGGAAAGTGAGCATAAATTCGTGGTTGAACTTGTGAAACTCACCTCTGGTGTCGGAGTAAAACCTGGTCACTCCGACAACGCCTTCCATGTCGGAGATGATGGAGGCGTTCATGGAATGGACCATGCTTGTGATGGTGTGGGTGGTGATCCACACGTACCCTTTCTCCATCATCTTCATCTCTTTCGCCATCCTGAATATCCGTTCAGCCAGGGCTACACTTGTGTGCACCACAAACACCCTACACTCCCCCGTCTTCAGCTTCTCCATCTCCTCGCGGAGAAGCTGAGACCGGAAGGAAATGACTCCATTGAGTTCAACATTTGCGTCGCGTAAAGCTTGGTACAGATGATTGAGGATGTCCGAGGATGCCGAATTACCTGCCTCCTCGTACATCACCTTCACCTTCCTCCACTTCCAGCTCACGATTATAGCGGCCACTGCCCTCATCTGGCTGGACGTGGAGGGAGAGGCTTGAACGAGCAACGGCCATCGGGTTGCGGCCCACGGCGGCGTAGAGTCGCACAAGGACATAACCGGGACTTCATGTTGTTGCCCTACCTGCAACTCTGATATTAAATGATACTCCTTTCTAACAAAAACAAGTTGAATTCTTATCTAAGGTTGTCGTTTAACACTACCTCAGCAACGGCTGATGATTCCTCCCACGAATTCGGTCCTACAATCACCTCCACCTGCCTCCTATTGATAAGGTATCTGGCTGAAGCAAACCAGATCATTATAAACACTTTAGAACAGAGATTATTAAAGTCATCTCATACGAATTTACTTTAATTTCAAGAAACTTAAATTCTCCAAAATAGTCCCATTATTTTTAAATTCTCAATAAAATGGTCTTTTTACTTAAAATTAGGGGTGACAAGCACAATTAATATTAATAGATGACTCATTAACCCAATAACCTGTTAACAACCCAATATAAATATAAAATTAGATAAATATATAATAAAAATACTTATTACTCCCCCCGTCCCAACTTCAACTTCACACTTTCCGTTTTGGTCCGTCCCAATTTTAACTTCATACTTCCATAAAAGGAAAAAGGTACATAATTAATATCCCTCTAATATACTTTAATTTCAAAATTGTCATCACCTTTTTAACACACATAACATACTTTATCATTTATTTATTACCTAAAAATACAAAACTACCCCCAAAAGTTACTCAAAAATTGATTTTTCTTAATTTGATGCGAACAGTAAATATGAAGATGAAAATGGGACGGAGGGAGTAATAATTATAAAATATATTTATTTAAAAAATAATATTTTTAATTAATATTTTTTTTATTTTTAATTTTCTTATCGTGTTGTTATCGTGTCGTGTCGTGTCAACCCTTTATTTTTCGTGTTCGTGTCGTGTCGGAACGAATTCTTATCGTGTCATGTTCGGATTTGCCCTTATCGTGTCGTTTCACTATTGTGTCGACACGAAACTCAATTCCATTAGCCCAAATTACCACCCCTACTTAAAATGACTAATCTTTCTAATTTCATGGGATTAAACTGAATCAATACTTTTACAAAGTTATGATAAGAAATTAGTAAAAATACTATTTTGGGACGAAATTAGAGCAAACCTGAAAGGTTTGGGATGAATATGATAGTTTCTATTATTTTGGGTCTTTTTTCGAATAAAGTAGAGAGATACGAACGTGTAATGTTTTAAACTCCTTAAGCAAATCATCAACTGACTTGTATATGCTTGGATGAAGCCTGTAATTTAATTAGTTAGAAGAGTTAATTTCCTATGAACTGAGTTTTTAGTGTAAATTCGGTGTTTCCGTTCAATTTTAATCCCTAGCAATACATAGGATATAAAGTTATTAAGCTATGTAAATCAGGTTTACGAGAGTTTTTGTGAAATTAAAATTAGAGTTTTACCTGACAGAGCAGCCTGGAGGGGTCCACCATGAGAGCATTTTACATGAAGAATCAGCTTCTTGTTTTGGTGCTTGTTTAAATGGCGAATGGCCACTTCCATGGCTACCCTTTCCTCTTTACCCACACGGCTACTGCAATGCAAAATGGCACCTATGCTACCTCCATTCTCAGCCTCTGCAATTCCTTCGATATTTATAGGAAAAAGCAACACTATGGGTACTAAATGAAGTAGCAGCAAATATATGAAGGCATACATCAAGCAGGTTTTCCTAAAAAGAAAATAATAAATATATATATTATAATTGATTAATCTTGCTCTTCAATCCCCCAATTAATCATTACTTTAATTCGGCAGATTTCTTTAATTAATTAAATAAATTCAGGGATAGAGTTTAAATATATATATATACTCCATTAATGGTCTTGGTAAACTTGTCGTACGACGGACTATTGGGAATTTCATGGAATTGAGATTGAATTTGGCTTAATCAGGAATAATTCATTGAAAAGACTGACCTGGTCCACACGACTTTTGAATGAAGCCGAGATATTCCATTCTTTTATTAAAAATAAGAAAGATTTTTATTCAAAGATCTGATTTTTAGTTTAAAACCTCATTTTATGAAAATTTCGTTTTAAGATTTGAATTTTATTTCTTTTCTCAAATTAAGACCAGTTTTTATATATTTTTTGTTTTCTTTCTCATTTTAAGACTTAATATAAATTTTATTTTCTCATTAAGTCATACAAAATTATTAAAAAAATATTATGCACCTTCAAATCAAATCATTATATTAAATATATATTGTTTTTATTAACATTTTGTATTATTCTAAAATGTACTCCCTCCATTCGGTTCTAAGGTATCAATTTGTTTTTTGCACGTGGATTAAGGAGTATTATTATATGTAAAGTAAGTAGTTGTATTAGAGGGAAATGGTGGGTCATATTGTGTACTTTTTTTACGAAATATGAGAAATTTATACCTTTGAACCAGACGCCAAAAATAGTAAAATTGACACCTTAGAAGCAAACATAGGGAGTACATTGAATTCAGGAAAAAAAATTAAGATACGCCTTACTTTGATAAAAGAATAAAAATTCAAGCCCTCAAATGAGACATTTCTAAAATGGAGTCCAAATTTGAGACATGCATAAAAAATTGAGCCTTTGTTGAAAATTTTCGTTAAAAAAAATACTCGCTCCTTCCCGACAGAACTTTAATCACCCCTTATTTGTAATTTGATGTGAAAACTCTATTGGGACTGAGGGAGTGTCTTTTTTCATTAAAAATACTTTATATTTATATTATGAATTATTCATAAAATTATTCAATTATGCACCATTATCACTTTTCAATTATTCAAGTACCACTTTTTTAATAAAACAGCAAGCACACATGCTATTTATGTTCTATGTATTGAACTTCATATTTAAGACATTCGGAATTCTATAGAATAAAGTTGATGACCTTTTGGTTTGTTCTGAATTCACTTAAGTTAATTTTCATTTTGTGATATTTGCATTGTGGTTTGATCTCACTAAAGTTTAAAGTTGGACCAGTTGAAAATAGACATGTTGTTAATCACATTTTGCATTTAATTTCCATGCTACTCACCATATTTGATCTATGTCATTAAGTATATTAATATGATGATTGTCGGGGTCTAACCACGAATAATAATATGGTAAATGTCGTGGTAATTCCATTGTTAGTATATGAGATGGACCAAATTATTGAAGGTAGTCTGAATGAATAGCATAAAGTTGTGCACTAAGGATTCTTAATATAATTATCTTCGGAAAGTAATATGTAGCCAGAGTGGGAGATTTTTAGGAAACTTATAATTCCTATATAATTTAATTATGGACAATATATTAATATTCAATTATATTAGCTATTTAAATAATATGTTGGGCTTAATTAAGTGATTAAAATAAAGTAAAAGTCCATGGACTACGTTATTTGATATGGGCCAATGAGTAGATACCCAATATTACTTAATCAGGTGATTATGGGTGGCTTGTTTGAGTAATATATATAGATACCCTAGGTCATGGTTCCCGACACTAAGTTGCACGCAGTTTTCTCTTTTCCCATCTGAAGAGATTACGAAAGTCCTGAGGAAAATCAAGAGGCTTAGTTGAGGAAGGCCTTACACCTGCTGATCTTCCGTTTAATTCTGCATAACAAGATCAATGGATCCAGGTATTCCTTTTTAGTAATTTTATGGATCTTGTTGAATCATGTTAGGGATTAAGGTGTATTTGGATTAAATATTTTTGTTGAATGTATATGCTAGAAATACTAAATCCAGTAAGGTTGTTGCATATTATATGGTGATGCTAGCATGGTGTATGGATGCATGGGGGCTTGACAGCTGTTGCAACATACTGCAAAAATATGGAAAGCATGAAGAGTGCATGTGTGATCAGCTTGTTGAAAAGTTGTTTATGAATGGATGGTGGAGAATTATCTAGCAGCTTTAAGTTGGTTTCTTGAAATTTTATTCGTTGGATAATAGGGTGAAGGTTGGGGTGGTTATCAAGATTAGTTTGACAGCTCACTCAACCATAAAAGGATTCAACTCCATCAGCTTTATATATCCACATCCTAATAGCTTCCATATTCATTCTGTATGCATTGTAAATGTCTTCATCACATGAGTGTAGCTCCAAAAGAAAGCTGATCAATAAAGAGTGTCTTCTTCTTTCCGTGAATGTAGGTTCCTTCTAGAATCGAACTACATAATTCATCGAGTGATTCTATACGTTTTACACATTCACATACACAACATCATACAACAAACAGAGTGTGAGTGAAGGCATTGAAGACAGTTGTTCGATTTGGAGCTTCAAATCCTAACAAATTTCCAACAGTTGTTTCCTTCATCTTCATCATTCTCACTTTGTTCAGTGGCTGGCAGTTGACCAAAGTTGACTGGGAAACACGATTCTTAATAATAGTACATTTGAGATAGAAACCAATTCTGGTACGTACAATATTTTTGCCTTCGACCACCCGCGCAAGACGGTGGAGGGAGCTCCTTCATCGGAGGGAGCTGTCCATATTAATCTCATGCGGTCCACGTGCAAATTCCCGACCAAAAAATGAGATTCCGGCAACTTTGGGACCAAAATTGACCAATTTAAAGAATTACGGACGAAATTGAAATTTTTATCTTTTTTGGGACAGAATCAAAAATTCCTTATAGTTATGGGACCAAAAATAATTTTAACTCCACTACTTATTTTCCAACTTTTCACATACCTAAAAAGATGTTTCTTTTTTTTTTTCTCATGCATATTTTAATTTCAAATAAATAATAAAGATTTTATTAATATAATTAATTAAAAATACAGTAAATTATAATTGATTACACTAAAATGATAGTCTCTTCATTCCAGTTTAATACATTAGTCATTTTTTTTCACATTAATTAAGGATATAATACTTTTATTGAATAATTGAAAATTTTTAGTTGTATTTTATTTTTTGTTTATGAATTTAATATAAATGAAAATTTATGTAATATTGCAACTTGTGGAGGTATTAATTATATTTTTTATTACCACACTAGTTTAAATGATAAATGAATATCTTTTAAATTGAAATAAATCAAAATTGCAAAATGTATATTTTTGTGTGGGACTTGAATGGATTATATGGACACAAAATTCTGTACTTATTAGTTAGGCCCAGAACTAAATTTTTGCCTCGGTTGCTGAATGAATGGATGATGTTTTACTCTGTCGGTGTTGGTAAGCTGGTCGTACCGATCGACTATTGCGAACTTGAGATTGAATTCGGAGTAATTGGCAAGAATTAATTCATTAAAAAGACTGAGATATGGTCCACACGACTTTTTGCAGAAGCCTCTAGATATGTTTGTTGAAGTAGTCTACCGTAACCTCCTACAATCTCCCGTCCCCGTTAACACAACGCGTTAGTTTACTTTTTTTTTAAAAGATTAATAGATATACAGAGAGTGAATTATTAAAGTAGATAATATTTAATGTGTGATGTATAGTTGTATTAGTATTGTGTATGGATTCTACATGGAATAAATAATTATTCTGTCTAGATCTCACTTGACAAAAATAAATGTAAACTTTAATTGGAACAAATCAAAATGAATAATGTCAAAAATAAATGTAAACTTTAACTGGAACAAATCAAAATGAATATGTAAATTTTAATGCGGGATGAAGAGAATATATAGCTTACAGAATCAATGTCAACCTCGTACATAGTCAAGCTAATACTCCCTCCGTCCACTCGAAAGATGGTCTTTTTTCATTTTGGTCGTCCATTTTAAAGAGGGTCATTTCTTTTTTTACAAACATGGGGCCCACACACACCCACTAATACAACTATAATATGTGGTCTACACTCACACTAATACAACTACCCACTACATATTAAATAATAATACTCCTTAATCAACGTGTACAAAAGTAAAACATCCTCTTTCGGGCGGACGGAGGGAGTATTATTTTTGTTTGTAGGATGAGTTTGATTTGAATCGGATTCACACGTGAACTTATTTTTTAAATTTTCTCTTCAGGACATAAAAAATTATTTGAACAGTATTAGTATTTTTTATTTAAAAGAGTAATAGTTCATATTTTTAAAGAATAATTTTTTATGTGATAAAGAGTAATCGATAAATTAGGATTTGCAAAAATTTGAAGAGTAATTTTTTCATTTAAAAGAGTTATAATTTATTTTTCGAAAAAGTAATTTTAGAGTGATGGGTAAAAACAAAATTTACATATGAAGTTGTCGAAGTTGTCACAACTCAAGTGTTTGCCTTGTTTCCATATTCTTTTGTGAATAAAACTATGATTAATAAATGATGCAAGTGTAAATTTACATAATTGTTCTTAAAGAATAATAGTAATTAATTGGATTATTTTCGAAGCATGTCCATACTCTCATTCATTGTTCTTTCTAATAATGCACTTTACATTACTGGCATATTTTGGTACTTGAATTTTAATTTCTAATTTTTCTTTAAATTAAAATATAATATAAATGAATCGCTAAATGAATTTTATGAGATAGATGCAAATAATAACATTTTAATAAAAAAAAAATGATATTTTACTCATATAAAGTAATAGTGGTACATTAAAGTATTTCATGAACAATTCAAAGAATAAATAAAAAGTAATAATAATGAAAAGTAATACTATCTCCATCCATTCATAATCTATCAATTTACTATTTTGGATCGTCCATTTTTAATCTATCAATTTTTCTTTTTAGAAATATAGGACCCACACCCTCCACTAATATAAATAAAATATGGACCCACACCATCCACTAATACAAGTTATACAACTCCACCACAAAATAAAATAATAATATTTTTAATATAATTAATAATTAATTAAAAAACATAAAATGATCTCGGGTCACGCGCAAATGTAGCCTAAGAAATTTTTTTATTAAATATAAATATTACTTAATTTATGATCATGACAATAATATGAGTAACACGTTTTATTTGGACATGAATATATTTATGCCTGAATAATTGAAAAAAAAAAGCAATAAAATCATAAAAGTTAAATATATGAGTTAAAGTACGATGTACGTAGCTAGACACCAACCATTTGATTATATATTTATTTAATCTTCGTCATTAAATAAAATAAAATAATTAAAAATAAATTAAATAAATACTCACTACACTTTACCTAATAAACTTTAAATGTATTGATTCACTATAATAATCGTATTTAAAAAAACATCAATCAATCTAGAATGGTGTGAATGACGAAGTATTTAAATTTGGGCTTTCTTTAAATATAAAAACTAGGGTTAAAATTATCAAACAAAAATTAGTAGCGGCCAATTTTTAAGTAGGCTTACTAAACCAATCATCCCCCTAGATTTTGATAGTATGTTTTATTCACCACAAGCATTAAATAATTACTTAGACTGAAATTTTCATAACCAAACTACTTATAGATCGATTAATTAATATGATAAGGAGTAATCAAACCAAGCATACATTTTCTAAGGAATTAATAAACATAAACCACTAATGAACCAAAAGAGAAATACTTGGTCATGTTTGTTAGTTTGATATATATATATATATATGGTTTACCAGCTCACTCTTTTTATTGAATGCTTGGTGTTGTGCAGCTTGGTTCGTTTGGATAGTCAGGAACAAGAAAATTTTTTAAATAGGGAAATCAATTCAAAAAAGATATTTGAGAAAATTAGAATAAAATCATGATGCATTTTCTCTACACATTATAATAGTGTTTTATTATTTTTAGATTGGTGTAACAACCCCAAAATGTAATGTAATTAATTGGAGGTTCTCTTCACTGATATTGATGTTATGTTGTTTTGTAATCCTGTAACTTTTGATTCTTAGAGTACTTCTGGTACTCCTAATAATATTTATTTTTTTCTTATAAAAAATATATATATATATATTTATAATTCGAGCACTATTATCTTATATGAAATTGGACATGTTAGTTCACTATCTCGCTTTTTTATATACATATGTAAGTGATATTCCTTTGTGGGTTTGATTAGGATACAGAGAAATCTGCATGACATAAGTCATTGTCAAATCTTACATGTGAAATTAAGTTAAGAAAATGGAGAGCTTGACAGTTTAGACCATACCTAAATTAAGTTAAAAATTAGATTAATGTGAAATCTTACATCATATAAGTCAAGAAAATACTATGTCTTTAATACCATACTCGGATGAATGCATATCTCTTGCTCACTTACAATATTATATATGTTTCTTAAAACTTATATCAAAGAAAGAAGGATTCCGAATATATATATATATATATATATATATATATATATATATATATATATATATATATATATATATATATATATATCACTAAAAAATAATGATAATTAACTACCAACAACATCATTTTGCCGTCATTATCAATCTAAGATATTATCATTATCATGAACATTTATATACGGCCGGAAAAAGGTTCAAAATTTTCAGTAATCTTAACTTAGACTCAGAAATTGCAGGGCTAGATGCCATATAAGACAAGGGCTCCAATAGCAATGTTGGGATTCCCCTCAATGAGAAAGAAAAGTACATAAATAATCTTGAACCCCCTACCAGTAATCACCTCCGCCCTCCTTTCCCCAACACTACCACTCATTTTTCCAATCACTAAACTAACTAATATGATAGAACAATTAATTCAAGTTTGGCTTAGTGCAGATTACGAGATTTAGGAAGGAAAGAATTATGAGGAAAAATGAAGATTTTAAATATGCAATGAATATATATACGACTATCACTTATTCAAACATTCCTCGTATAATAATATAAATTTATCTTGCTTCTTTCATTCTTTATTTCCTTCTTTTGAAAGTAAAAGTGGGTCAATGCATCATTTTTGAGAGAGAATGCACGAAATTTTAAATTATTAAAAAAAAATCAATCTTTTTATACAGAGAGAAATGCGTAAAACGAAGAGAGAAAAAAAAATAAAACCAACATCTTCACTTTAGAGTAACACTGTAATTATGGGAGGAGTAACATAGAATTAAAGAAAAGCCTAAAGAAGAATATAGGTGGAAACTATCATGAGTTGGAATTAATATTTTCTATTTCGCCTTTTACTTTTTCCTCTTCTTTTTCTCCTTTTACTTTATCAAGGGATTCAGAAAAGTAAAAATAGTCGTGATTCATAAAGATCACTCTTTTTTATTCCATTTCTTTTCCCTCTAAAATTTTAGAGCAAGGGGGCGACACCATAACTAAATCACATAAGCGTTTTGATTTGAATTGTTCCTTTTAACGGGCTTTTACTTTGTTCAATGTTTTTTTCTACTTTTCAAGATTTCAAACAATCAAGATTAAAATGGGATAAAATGCAATCTAATAGATGAAAATCAATGTATGCAATATCTCCTAGATACCTGGCATTGTCTATAGCCAGCTGAATACATAAATCCGCATCGCCATCAAATCAAATTGCTTGTTTGCACCCCCGACAAGAACTAAATGTTAAGAATAAAATAGAAAGAATAAGTTATTTGGTGAGTATTAAAAGTTATGGTACTATTTCGAAGAAATTAAGTTTATTAAAACTATTTTGAATAAAATAAATTTGTATAGAAAGATTTTGATTTTAAACTTATATTATAATACTATAAAAATTTCACATTTTTCTACCTAAAATGGTAACTCACTATAACTTTACATTTTCTCTACATATCATCCCAGTCAATTCTTCACTATTTCTTTATATTTGAAGTTTTTTTTTGTAAACTACCGCAAAAGTCCTCGACAACGATAACACAATTCAGTTTTGTTTTATTTTTAGTTCACTTTCGACCTCAGTTTCCCAAGTGTGTAGTCAGGAACACCTATAATTTTATTCCACAAGCTAGTTGTCATATTAAATTAATTATCCTGCGAATCATTGAATCATTTCTAGGAAGTGTTTTGAGTTGTTCTGAATTATAAGAATAATTAATTATTCTTCTTCTGTTTAGGCCATTTCTTAGAAATAAAATATAATGGCACCAAACCTGCATTAGAAGGATATAAAAGTATAACAATGAAAATGAATATTGATAAAGTGAAAATTAATATGACCAAACATTGTAGGAGATAAAGGAAAGAAGAAATTATCAACATAATGACCTCTGTTGAGAATTGTTGGTTTATAAGTACACCAATCAATCATTATTACAATGAATATGGAAACAGAAAGGAGAATTACTAACTTTTCTTCTAGATTTTGATCTAGGATCTTGGATTTTGAATTCTCTTGATCTACGATCTAGGATCTTGAACGTCTCGAGATGATGGGCGAAGTCGAGTCGAGTAGAACACTTCCTGCAAGAAGAAACACGCCCCGATAGTGCTCCGATCTTGGTGGATCTTTCCCAAAAGGTGAAACGACTTCTCGTTTCCAACGAAGCAGCACCGCTATCGCAGGAACTCCAGCAAACTAAGAGAGAATGGAGGACTAGATCGTCTAAACTATGCACTATGCAAGTGTATGCAGACGCTTGAAAAACTTTAGATTTTTGTGTTCTTAGTGTCTATCGTGTATTTTGAATGAATGCACAATGATCCTATTTATAGGTTCCAGAGACCACTCTCATATGGTAGGATTGTTACTTTAAGTAGTGATCGTGATCACTACCATATTTGATTAATTATCATATTTGATCAAATTAACCATATTTTATCAATTTTCCATATTTGATCAAACTCACTTTAATTATTATTTAATTGATGATTAATTTAATTATTAATCCTTACTAACTAATTAAATTCGCCAAAAATTCCCCACATGAGTGAAATTTGGCGACTGATCGCTATTTTCTTTCGAAAACATGAATCTCACCCTCAAGTATAAGGGATCAATTGTAGTGCGTGTGTGACCAAGTTAAATGTCGAACCCAAGAGATAGTGTCAGAGTGACAAATAAATCTAACATAACTATTTCTATTTAAGACAAACTCAATTTATAAAAATTAATTATTAAATAATAAAAATAAAATAAGATACACTGGCAAAAAAATAATCAAGTATTCCAAGATAAGAGACTGATAACTAGAGCCGTCAAAATGGGCTGGGTCCGTCGGGCCAAACCGCACCCGCCTATATAATTGGCGGGTTGGGCTTGAGATTTTAGAGCCCGTTTAAATACGGGCCTAAATGGGCTGACCCAAACGGGGGCGGGCTTGTGCGGGGCGGGGCAGTGCGGTTAAGCCTGCAATTTTTTTTTGATTTTTTTTAAATAATATATATAAATGTTATGTAAATATCTAATGGCCTTCTAGTGGAGAAATATTGGGCTGGTCACCCATGGCCCATTATTTTTTTTTAAAGTTCCTGTGAATCACAATTCTCAACCCAGGCCTCAAATCTCAATTCCCAAATTAAACCTAGCACCCATCGACGCCGTTACTTCTACAGAATTCGAAACACTGCTCGTACCACCCCCAATTCCCATTTGGAATGACGCGAGCTGGGCCGAGGTGCCGAGCATCACTCTCCGGCTCTCCCCGTCCCTTACTCGGGAGAGTCTCGCTTTCTTCTTCCCGTCGAGTGCATTGTCTATTGTCCGCCCTTCGTGCTCTTAAGGTCTTCTTCGCTTCGTTCCTTCACACACGGGATACGACGGGTTTGGTATGTTTGTTCTTTCTTTTTTTAATTTTTTAAATTAGTAGATTAAATCAGAATTCTAAGCATTATTTATACTCCATGTTGAAAATATTTTAACCGCATTATTTCTTTTGCTTGATTATATTTGGGTTAGATTCTATAATGATGATTTTGTTTAGGTGTTACTTGTTAGATTCTGAAATAGTGATTCTGTTTGGGCTATTATTTAGTTTTATCACACGGTCAGTTTGGTTTATCAAGTTATAATTCAACCCTAATGAAGTAGTGATCTTGTAATATTGTGTCTATATTTATATTCTTGCAGTTTAGAAAAAAATATTATGGAGTCTGCCAATTTGAATCAAAGTAATAATATAGATGATATTGGAAATACAAACTCAAGTGGTAAAAAGCCGAGGGAATTTTCTGATGTTTGGAACTTCTTTGTGAAGAGAGGAGTTGGTAAGAATGCAGTTGCTGTATGTAAGGGGTGCAGTCAGGTTTACAATGGTGGGGGTAGAAGACATGGAACCTCTACGTTGAGACGCCACATGGAAACATGCCCAAAACTGAAATGTTATGATGTAGGACAAATGTTTATTGTTCATGACGGAAAGATGAAGAGTAGAAAGATAAAACCTAATATAGCACGTGAATTGCTTGCTGCTCCCATTATTAAGCATGATTTGCCTTTTTCATTTGTTGAATATGATGGTTTTCGAACTTTTCTGAAGTATGTCAATCCAAATCTTCCATGCATATCTTGGAACACTCTATTTCTGATATCAATAAGCTATACTTGAAAGAAAAGGCTAAGCTTAAGGAAGTTTTGGGCAAACTTAAGAATAAATTTGTTTAACTTCAGATGTATGGACTGCATGTACTAGTG
Organism: Pogostemon cablin; assembly: GCA_023678885.1. Taxonomy (NCBI): domain Eukaryota; kingdom Viridiplantae; phylum Streptophyta; class Magnoliopsida; order Lamiales; family Lamiaceae; genus Pogostemon; species Pogostemon cablin. The sequence goes on from CM042959.1 coordinate 23,884,986, forward strand.
AGGGATATATGTGCTTAACCGCTCATTATGTTGATGAAAATTGGAAGTTGAATCGCAAAATTCTGAACTGTGATCATTTTCCTCCTCCACACTCTGGTGTTGAATTGGCTGCAAAAGTATTGGAGTTTTTGAAGGAGTGGGGAATTGAAATAAAGATTTTTTCTTTGACATTGGACAATGCATCTAGTAATGATGCCATGCAAAATATTTTGAAAGATCAACTATCTATGAATGGAAATTTGGTGTGTGGTGGTGAATTTTTTCATATCCATTGTTCTGCTCACGTATTAAACCTTATTGTTCAAGATGGTTTGAAAATTGGTGGTGAAACTGGTGGACCCTTGAGTAAGGTCAGAGATTCTGTAAAGTATGTGAAAAAAGTTCAAAAGGTAGAATGAAAAATTTTCAAGAATGTGTGAAAGGAGTTCGTGACATTGATTCTTGTGTTGGTTTGAGATTGGATGTGGTTAGTTGTTGGAATTCAACATATTTGATGTTGGATAGTGCCATTAAGTACAAAAAGACTTTTTCTTCTCTTCCAATAAATGATAGAAATTATAATTGTTGTCCAACAAATGAAGAGTGGATAAAATTTGAGAAATTACATGAGTTTCTTGAGCCTTTTTATGAGACTACCAACTTGATTTCTGGTTCTTCCTATTCAACATCAAATTTGTATTTTATGCAAGTTTGGAAAATTGAATATTTGTTAAAAGAAAACTTGTCAAAATAATGATACTTCGATAAGTGGCATGTACAAAAAGATGATAGAAAAGTTTGACAAGTATTGGAGTGAATATAGTGTGGTGCTTGCTTTTGAGGCTATTCTTAATCCACGATTTAAGTATCAAATGTTAGAATACTTTTACTCGGAAGTTGAGAGTGATTCCACAAAAGTGCAAGAGAAGATGATACTTGTGAAGAGCAAGATGTATAAGCTTTTTGAGAATTACAATACAAAGACAAGCACAAATTCAAGTGGCTCGAGTTCTTTAAATTTGCAATCTCAATCTTCTTCATCCCCTTTGGTTGCATCAAGTAAGAGTTCAAAGGGCAAAAAATTTATGGATGTAAGTATTCTTATTGTTTTTTTTCTTATGTATAATTATTGATTTTTTATATTTATATATGTGTGCATACACAACATGCTTTATAATTTATTTGATATTTCAATTAATATAGAGATGGAGTGCTTATGAGAATCCAACTATAACAAAAGCTGGAAAGAGTCAATTGGATATTTATTTGGAGGAGCCAAAGCTTGAATATAAGCTTTTGAAGATTTGAATGTCTTAGAATATTGGAGGGATCAAAAACTTCGATTTCCTGACCTTGCATTAATGGCATGTGATATCTTGGCTATTCCTATTACTACTGTTGCATCGGAATTAGCCTTTTCTATTGGTGGTCGTGTTCTTACCAAATATAGAAGTTTCATGATTCCCGAAAACTTTCAAGCCCTTATTTGTACTCGAAATTGGTTGCATGGATTTGAATCCAATGGTAAGTTAGAATAGTATTTATATTTATATTATCTTATTTTTTTATCATTCAATTATTTAACTATTTATTCATTTTAGATGTAGATGGAGATGATCAAGCTGATAAAATATCTAAGGAAACTCACTCTACGTCATCTAATCATTTGGAGATCGATGAGGACAAAAGCGAACAAGAAGAAGATAGTTATGATTATGATCACGATGATGTTATGGAGGATAACTTGTGAAGAAACTTTCTGATTTTTTTCTGTGCTTGTGTGTTTGGACTTTAATTTGTAGTATTTGGGGATTATTAGACTTGTGTTGCTAAATTTGAGATATTTGAGAAGTATAATTAGTATACTTATGTTGTTTGATTTTATTATCTTTGTTTTTTGTTATTACTTACTAGTTTTAATGTTTACGAGGCTATTCTATGGGAATCATGTCTATGTCAATTGTCTTGTTGACATTGCACCATTATTTTGATTTTTATTTTAATAATATCATCCTTAATTTTTTTTTTAAAAAAATAAACAAACGTGGGTTGGCCCGCAATAGCCCGCAAACCTCCTATAAATGGGTTGGGCCTAACATTTCTAGCCCGCAACCTACCTAGACCCGCCATGACTAAGCCCACAAAATCGCAGGTTGAGGTGAGTTTTGAGTCTGCCCGACCCGCTGGCCCGTTTTGACAGCTTTACTGATAACGCTAAGGACAATCCAGCTTAACCATGTGACTGATTATTCTAAACCCAAATTAATTTCCTACAGATATTTATAAGATGATCGCTAAGCCTAGTTAGACCACCTTGATCGGGTAAGATCTAACACTTATAATGAGTTACAAATTATAGGATCGATAAGGAATTAACTCTCTCTCCCTCTATAGGTACTTACGCTCAAAACCGTGAGTTCGCGCAACTGCCAGCGAGAATTCCGAAAATTCACAAAAATTACTCTCTATTTCCTATTTTCTTGGTGGCCAAGTTATTTCCTAATATAATATCCCTCCATATCTTTCATAATTATATTTTTCCTGATTTTTCAAGATCCCACATCCTTTTTACTCCTTATTTTATTCTATTCTCATACCTATATATACCCCATTCTCATCACCACATAAAGGTGTGGAGAAACCGCCTAATCTACCACCACCACATCACCTAGGATTTTTAACCCTAGTCCACCATATCTGCCTTTTATCTTCTACCTATCATCTGCCATCCACCATCTGGAGAGGATTCTAGAGAGTATTCGTCTACTTGATCGGAGACAGGAATTTTGGAGAGGACGAAGTTGAAGAAGGAGAACCAAACAAATAAGTTTTCTATTCTTTACTTTATTCTTTCTAGTTTTTAGACTCATGGGTAAGTTTTCTTCCATAGACATAGTTGTTGCTTGTAACATCATGAGCTAAGTATCTTGTTGGTATTGTCAGGGCTATATACTATTTTGATTATGTGATTTGATTGTCCTAAACTTGGATTTCGTATACTGCAATATTTTTATTTCCTTATTGAAGAGGATATTTTGAGACTTCATATTATTGTGTTTTGAGTCTTGATTTCCTTTAATTATTCATGACAGTATCACTGATTGATAGTTAATAGGATTCTTTATTTCTGCATGATAGTTGTTGTTTCATGTGATAGTCTTAGGGGATTGGCCTATAATACCTAAGAGTGTTAGACAATCAATTTGGAATATTAATTACTTGATAAAACATAATTATTATGTAATTGGTAAGGAGATAAAAGGGGTTAATAATTGCGTACCTAGAAAGGGAAGTCTAGTGCTATAGCCTTTAGTGCTTCATCTGATCTCTGATTGAGGTGATTCTTGCGCCCACGCGACCATCTCTTTAGTAGCTTTCTAAACATATATCACTTGACCAATTTGGACTTCTACACGTATACAGAAAATTACGAAATGCAGTCCTCTATTTCCTTGACATATTGCACAAATTCACCCTTCATTCCAACTTTACATTTTTCATCATTTTTCATATCAAAACACAATAAAATGCCTCTCAAGCACCTTTTAGTCAATAATCATTCAAAGTATTAAGATTTGTGCAAATAATAGCAATTAAAACTCAAAGAGGTATCAAATCGGACCCAAAAATTCATGAATTTCCACTCATCAAACCCCCCAAACTTAAGGTGTTGTTCGTCCTCGAACAATGAAATGACAAACCAAGAGAATAATGAGATGGAAAGTCATGTCCTAAGGAAAGATCAAAATATCAATTAAGCCTTCAAAAGATGTAATTCATCTCAACTTGGTTCACATAACTTCAAATTCAAAAGTATCAATTCATTCAAACATACAAGTTAAGACCATTACTTCACCAATTCAAGTGCTCAATCCACATATGCTCGCAGGTTATACATAACATAACTCTCACACTCATGGTGTATAAAGTGTACACCTATTGGGTTGTATATATATAAGTGCTCTCAAATTTAATTCAAGTGCATGCGTAACCATAAGCTTGCCTATTGTCTCAAGTACTCTCCTTTTACTTGTAGCTAGCAAATCATGAATCAAAAAGGACTTTTTATTTGGTTGTAACGTAGGCTTTTTGGACAAGGTAGGAAATTTATGGATAAGTGACTCAAACTCAGATCAATCAAGCGGCCGTCCATCATGATCTTCATTCTTCCTCATCACTTTCTTTTCAAGCTCAACTCCTCCTCAACTTCAAATTGTTCAATTCTTTCTTTAACCACAATAATGAGAGAGTGTTCTTTTCTTCTTTTTTTTCAGCACCAAGGGTATGTACACTAACCTACAAATATTTTTCTTTCTCTCCCTTTATTTATTTTCTCGAGGTACCAGTTTCGGGCACTACCCTCGCATCCTCCATAAGGTACTAGATTTAAGCACTACCCTATGGTGTTTGATTTCATGAAATACTAGACTTAAGCACTACTCCATGACTCTCCTTTAGATGCATTTTCAAGCTCAATCACTATTTCAACCCAATTTCATTCCTTCCCAAGCTGTTATCAAGCTCTATCAACACACTTTGAAAAGCCATTAATTCTCTTCATGACGGACAATCAAGGCTAAAAAAATCATTAAGATACTCAAAGTGGTTATTTCTTGTAGGTTGCCAAAGAATGAGGTTTTAAGGCTCAACGGGGCTAACTACGGATAAACAATCATATGGTAGGGAATTATTTAGCTAAGTAACTCATAAATTAAAAGATGGCCTTAAATCATTTCCATAGTCCACTAAACTATTCTCGAATATTCAAGGAGACTCAAGGCAAGTTCTAGAATACACACACAAGAATGATACGCTCAAGAATAAAAATATCATGCATCAATGTATCATGATTTAAAGGCTCAAATTTCACTTGGCTTTTTCATAGAATGAACGAGCACTCTTCAAGGCTACGCATACATCATAACAAGCATGTCAAGAACTTCAAGCACTTAAGAATTAAAGTATGTTCCCCTTATTAATCATAATTAACATCATATGCATGATAAAAGTCATAGATCCCCATGAAATCCAGGTTATAAAATTTAAAGCTCATGTACCTCACTCATAAGAATTCAAAACTCATAGAAAAATTTAGAATAAGGAATGAAGTAGCCTGATTTTAATCTCATTCATATCTTGCAAGTTCCTCGATTTATCCAACTCGGTCAGGCGTAGGCCTCAGATAGAACTCACTTTGCACTCCAAAACCACTCTCACTCAAAAGCTCAAGCACAAACTCATCATCACAGGAGAAATAAAAATATCGAAAAGATGAAAATCAATGATAGAGCACCAAAAGACACACTAACATGAACAAAAACACATAAGACACCTGGATAGTCACAAAAAATTCAAAGATCGAATAATATTCGAAAATTCTTAAAAAAATCGACCTCCAAGTACACAGACACTAAAATAATGCAGAGTAAACATACCTGGGTGCGGATGGAACAAGGGAAGAACATCACACCCCCCAAACTAAGTTTAAAAGGATATTATTACCTGAAGTGTAAGCACACACCTTGAGTATAATTCACCTAGCATAAGACACAACAAACAAAATAAAATAAAAGTAATAAAATGGTGGGTTGCCTCCCACCAAGCGCTCTTGTTTAACGTCGAGGAGCTCGACGGAATGCAGACTCAGAGATGTTCGGACTCATGCATCAACACTTTTTCTTCATCTTTCATATTCATGTTGAAGTATTGTTTCGCCCTCTTCCGATCCATCCAAACCATCTCTCCTTTCTTACTCTCAAGGATCAACTTATCTGGATCTCTATCTTTATATGCTTCCTTCCTATCAACATCAAGATCAGACAAATAAGAGTCACATATATCCAGAGGGATTGGTGGAATTTGAGTCCATGTTCTTCTTCAATCTATGACATCTCTCTTCTATCATTCCTGCAAGCTTTCAAAACACTCAAGCAATCTGTTAGTTCATTAGATAAAATATCAGATGAAAAATCAGATTCAACATTAGTAGCAGGAGTAGATAAAGAAAGAATGTTGCTGATGCAAGATTTCACTTGATCCTCACTCGGAATCAATTGCAGCTTCTTCTCTACACTCTCATCAACAATATCAATAGACTTGCTGTTGGACTCTCCAGAATGATGCTTCAAAGCATCAAGTGAGAACACGATCTCCTCGTCCCCAATTCTAAGCTTCAACTTTCAATCTTCAACATCAATCAGAGCTCTAGCAGTAGCTAAAAACGGTCTACCCAAAATTAGAGGCACATTGCTGTCCTCTTCCATATCAAGCACCAGAAAATCAACAGGGAAGAAGAATTTATCCAACTTCACAAGTACATCCTCAACAACTCCTCTAGAGTGCGTAATAGGCCTGTCAGCTAGATGCAGTGTAACCGAAGTAGGCTTCAACTCCCCAAAACTAAGACTCTTGAACATACTTAGGGGCATAAGATTTATGCTTGCCCCCAAGTCACACAAAGCTCTGAAAGTAGCATTCATTCTAATTTGAATTAGGATGGTAAACTTACCTGGATCTTTTACTTTAGCTGGCAACTTCCTCTGAATGATGGCACTGCACTCCTCAGTCAAATTCACTGTCTCTTAGTCCACTAAACTCCGATCTTAGACATGATCTCCTTAAGAAACTTCATATAATGTGGCATCTGCTCAAGTGCTTCAGCAAAGGGTATGTTGATCTGGATCTGCTTGAAGATATTTAAGAAACTTCTGAAACTTTTCATCAAGACCCTTTTTCAACTGCACGGTAGGAAAATGAATAGGATACTTTGTCTTTGGAATCCCCGAACTATTTCTTTCAAGTTCATCCTTTTTTTCCTTTCTCTCTTAGCTCTCTCCCACTTCTTTTCTGTAATAATCGGATGATCAATGTCACTCTAAAAACCCACTGTATCTCAAAGAGCAGAATCAATTGGAATGGGATTTGAATCATCCGGATGGGTAATCAGGCACAAAGGCGTGCATGCTTGAACAAAACCAGACGTATCATCGCGCATACTGCCCGGCAAGCCACTCGGCAGGCCGCTCGGTTTCAGCATAGGGGCGCTCGATTTTATATTTTTAGTGCTCGGTTGGCACTTTCAGAAGCCCATTTGCATGTGCATGCCTTCAGATATAATTTATGTATACTAATCTTCTTCTGGTATACTAGGTCCCTCATACCGTGTGCCACTCCTCAAAGTAATAGCATATCATTGATGTTCTTTCGGATTCAACTCAGTCTTAGCAGGAAATTTACCTTGCTGTTGCAACTTACCAACTGCAGTATTCAACTGACTGATCGCCAACTCTGTTTCCTTTTGCTTTCTTTCTGGTTCTTTGTACCTTGCTTCAGCTGTTTCTTTATTTTTGACCATCATCTTAAGCATCAAGTCAAGCTTATCATCCATTGATGGTTTCCCTTCAGCAGGTTTCTGAGCTGGCTCAAATCCCAGAGGTGGTGCAACTGCGCTATTAGAATTTGAGTAAGACAGATTCTCATCCCTTCTCTGGTTGTTGAAGTTTGAATTTCCTTGGTTCTATCCTTACTGAAATTGACGGTTGTTCCTTTGGTCATTCCTCCCTCCAAACTGATTATTCGGTCTAAAATTATGTCTGTTTCTATTATCTCCTCGAAAACTCTATCCCATAGCATAGTTTGTATCCTCGAATTGCACTTCATCTCCAGCCATCATTTCTTCCTCTCTGTTTCCTTTGGTGAAGCGGTCCAACTTTTTATACAGTTTATCAAGTCGATCATGAATAGCCTACACTTCATGATTTCCTGCTTGAATTTCTACCTTAGCCACTTTGTCAAAAGAGGCGTCTCCATCTGCTCTTTCTGCCGGCCAATCATAAGTGTTTGTAGGCATCTCCTCGAATATCTCTTCAGCTGCCTCTGCAGACTGCTTGAATATAGATCCACCCACTGTCGCGTCCACCAACACTCTTGAATCTCTTCTTAGGCCTTGATAGAAGAAGCCTAAGTAAGTATCCTTTGAAAAATTTGTTTTTGGGATAGCTCCGCAAAAGCTCTTTAAACCTCTCCCATGCCTCATAGAAACTCTCCAAAGATCCTTGTTTGAATTATGTAATCTTCTTCTTTATCAAGAAACTCTTGGATGGAGGGAAGTATTTATTCAGAAACCTATCTGCAAGCTGCTCCCAAGTAGTACAACATCCTTGAGGTAGGTTATTGTACCACTTTTTAGCTTTTCCCGTAAGTGAGAATGGAAAAAGCCGCATCCTGATAGCATCCTCCGAAACATTCCTGTGCTTCTGTATCCTTGCATATTCATCAAATAACTGCAGATGCTCACTAGGATTCTCCAAAGGATTCCCACTAAACTGCTATCTCTCTACCATTCAGATCAATCCGAAAGGCAACTCAAAACTCTCTGCGGTGATCGCAGGTCCATTCAACCCAGCATTAGTGGTGTGCTTCAGTTTATAATGGTCCCGCTAGGGGTCGGGGCCTGTTCTTCAGCCATCTCTTTAGTCTCAGTCTCCTTGGCTAAATCAACTCCGTCAAATTCCTGTGAAAGCCTTTCAACTTCCTCTTCTTCTGACGAATAAAAACTCTCTGAATCTGAGCTAGGAATAGGTGTAGCTGGCTGCTTTCTATTCCTTCTGTTCTCTCTAGCAAGTGCTTCAAGTTCTAGGTTTAATGGTTCGATTGCTCGTCCACTCGACCTAGTGATCATACACCTGTTCTCACTCAAAAGATCAGAATTGTTTGGATTACAAATAAAATAAAAAGCAAGTAAATTTTAATGTACTACAAGAAAATATATCACTATAGAATTAAATTTAAATCTATAAACTATCCCCGGTAACGGCGCCAAGAACTTGATCGCTATTTTCTTTCGAAAACAAAATCTCACCCTCAAGTATAAGGGATCAACTGTAGTGTGCGTGTGACCAAGTTAAATGTCGAACCCAAGGGATAGTGTCAGAGTGATAAATAAATCTAATATAACTATTTCTATTTAAGAAAAACTCAATTTATGAAAATTAATTATTAAATAATAAAAATAAAATAAGATACGATGGCTAGAAAATAATCAAGTATTCCAAGATAAGAGACTGATAACGCTAAGTAAAATTCAGCTTAACCATGTGACTAATTATTTTAAACCAAATTAATTTCCTACAGATATTTATAAGAGGATCGCTAAGCCTAGTTAGACCACCTTTATCGGGTAAGATCTAATACTTATAATGAGCTGCAAATCCTAGGATCGATAAGGAATTAACTATCTCTCCTTCTATAGGTACTTCATGCTAAATTACATTAAAGGATAGAGCACTAGACTTCCTTTTCTAGGTACGCAATTATTACCCCTTTTGTTTCCTTACCAATTACCTAATAATGATGTTTTACCAAGTAATTAATATTCCAAATTGATTGTCTAACACTCTTTGATATTATAGGTCAATCCCCTAAGACTGTCACAGGAAACAACAACTATCATGCAGAAATAAAGAATCTTATTAACTAAAAATCAGTGATACTGTCATGAATAATTAAAGGAAATCAAGACTCAAAACACAATAATATGAAGTCTCAAAATATCTTCTTCAATAAGGAAATAAACATACTACAGTATAAGAAATCCAAGTCTAGAGCAATCAAATCACATAATCAAAATAGTATATAGCCCTAACATTACCAACAAGATACTTAGCCCATGGTGTTACAAGCAACAACTATGTCTATGGAAGAAAACTTACCCATGAGTCTAAAAACTAGAAAAATAAATTAAAGAATAAAAAACTTATTTGTTTGGTTCTCCTTCTTCAACTTCGCCCTCTCCAAAATTCCCGTTTACGATCAAGTAGATGAATACTCTCTTGAATCCTCTCCAGATGGTGGATGGCGGATGATGGGTAGAAGATGAAAGGCGGATATGGTGGACTAGTTTAATTGCTATTATTTACACAAATCTTAATACTTTGAATGATTATTGACTAAAAGGTGGTTGAGAGGTACTTTTTTGTGTTTTGATAGGAAAAATGATGAAAAATGCTAAGTTAGAATGAAGGGTGAATTTGTGCAATATATCAAGGAAACAGAGGACTGCATTTTGTAATTTTTCTGTACTCGTGTAGAAGTCCAAATTAGTTAAGTGATATATGATTAGAAAGTTACTGAAGAGAGGGTTGCGTGGGCGCAAGAATCACCTCAATCGGAGATCAGATGAAGAAGTTATGCTCAAAACCGTGAGGTCGCGCAGCTGCCAGCAAGAATTCCGAAAATTCACGAAAATTACCCTCTATTTCCTATTTTCTTGGTGGCTAAGTTATTTCCTAATATAATATCCTCCATATCTTCCATAATTATATTTTTCCTAATTTTTCCAGATCCCACATCCTTTTTACTCCTAATTTTATTTTATTCTCACAGCTATATATACCTCATTCTCATCACCATATAAAGGTGTGGAGAAATCACCTAATCTACCACCACCACATCACCTAGGTTTTTAACCCTCCAGATTCAACGTAGTGAGGTAGAACAACATCTTTTGCTGCCATCTCTTGAAGTTTGCACCCCCAAACTTCTCGGGCTTCTCCGTTGGAGCCGGAACCATGAATGGTCTCAACATCCCCATTAGAAGATACATCCTTTGGGAATCAGTCCCAATAGGAATCTTAGCATTAACTCTCTGGGAGTTATTAGCATTGGATGTTTCAACTCCGTCAATATCCATTGGATTAGTTATGGTGATTGTAGGGTGTAGAGGCTAGATGTTTCTTCGTGCACTTGTCGGTTTATAGGTACACATATCAATCATTATTACAATGAATATGAAAATAGAAAGGAGAATTACTAGCTTTTCTTATAGATTTGGATCTAGGATCTTGGATCTTGAATGTCTCTTGATCTACGATCTAGGATCTTGAACGTCTCGGATTGATGGGCGAAGTCGAGTCGAGTAGAACTCTTCCCGTAAGAAGAAACACGCCCCGGTAGTGCTCCAGTCTTGACGGATCTTCGCCAAAGGTAAAACTACTTCTCATTTTCGGCAAAATAGCACCGCTATCGCAGGAACTCCGGCAAACTAAGAGAGAATGGAGAACTAGATCGTCTAAACTATGCACTATGCAAGTGTATGCAGACGCTTGAAAAACTTTAGATTTTTATGTTCTTAGTGTCTATCGTGTGTTTTGAATGAATGCACAATGATCCTATTTATAGGTTCCAGAGACCACTCTCATATTGTAGGATTGTTATTTTAAGTAATGATCGTGATCGCTACCATATTTGATCAATTATCATATTTGATCAAATTAACCATATTTGATCAATTTACCATATTTGATCAATTTCACATGTGAGACTAATTTCACTCACTTTAATTATTTTTTAATTGTTGATTAATTTATTTATTAATCCTTACTAACCAATTAAATTCCCCAACAAGAATTGATTGCGACCAACCGATTGAATCAAATCAAATCAAAGATAAGAATATATCGCATAAAATGTTGGATGAATGACATCGGCGGATCCAGGAAAAATAATTTTGGGGTACGACGTGTAATTATACATATATTATTTATTTAATATTTAAAATTATACAATAAATGAATCAAAACGCAAAAAAATATGTAATTAATGTTGATATACCAAATTTTAAAATGACGAAAAAAAAGAAAAGGTGTAGTATTAACATTAAGAGAAAATTATGTCTGATACATAAAATAGAATAATTAAAAAAAATATAGATAAATAATATACATATAAATAAATAAAGAAAAAGATTAAAATATAAATTATATTATATAAATACAAAAAGGAAAGAATAAAAGAAAACAAATTTTAGGATTTGAACCCCTAAATAATAAGACTTTAATTAAAAAAATAAGGATGGATGGAGTCTAAATGGGCCCTTAATTAAAAAAAGTGAGAGTGGATGGAGCCTAAATGTGCCTTTAAATAAAAGACACTAGATTAGGTGCTCCAACCACCACGCTACAAGCATATGTTTGTTATTGAATCCTATATCTATAGATATTATTTTCTACTTCGGGTACAGTTGTATCCTTTACTTTTATTAGATCCGCCCTGATGAATGAGTGAGTGATAAAAGAAGAACAGAAAATGCACGAGGATTTATACTGGTTCATCAAATATGGCCTATATCCACTTTCAGTTGAGGAAGATTTTATTAGTTGAGATTACAACGGATGAAGTAAAACCGATCTGAAATCAAAATTACTTAAAGATAAAAAAAAAACTAGAAAGCTGTCAAATTGTTAAATTGATAAAGTGACCAACTTATGAGCTATATACAGGCTCCGATTCAATCCAAAAATAACTTCTGTTAGTTCACACGTGTAGCTTACATATCAGGCTAACCATGCGGCAAAAGAATCAATTAGAACGGATAAAAAACGATTCAGAAAATTGTTCCTCAAAATTGCACCAAAACCTATATTTTGCTTTGCTTCCAAAACCTGTTTTAGTTCCTAACTAATCATGTAACTGTCATGCAAGCTCCAAAAATATATGCACCATGTTAGATTAGCTTCTGAATCTATTAACCACATATCCTAAACATTAATCGAATTAGGGGTGAGCAGAAAATGGAAAAAACTGAATTAACCGACTACACCGATCAATTCGGTTCCATTTTAGAAAATTCAGTTCGGTTTCGGTTTTCAAAAAATAAAAATCGATTGTTTGGTTTCGATTTAGGGCTTTGAAAAACCGAGAAATCGAAAAAACCGAACTAAATTTGATCCCATACTCTGCCCTAATTTCATTCCAGCTTCTGCCTTTAACGAAAATCTGAAAATTTAGATCGCCGGCCCCCGTCAGCCCCAGTGCCACTCAGCCTCCTCGTCGCCACCACTACCAACCCCTACTCGGCCTTGATTCCCAGTATCGCCCGTCGGCACACGGCATGACGGCTGCTGCCCAGCCCACCACCCCACGTAGCAGCAACCATTCGGTTGTGCCCAGCCTCGCTGTCAGTCACCACCATCCCACCCTGTCTCTTCTTGGTAAGTATTCCCCCGCCCCCACTCAACCTCTCTTCCTGCCTTCTCTTCGCTCCCTCTAGGCATCATCGATGCCGGTGCTTTTTGAAACGCCATCACCCCTTTGAAGTATAATTGCGGAAGACCCTAATTTTTTCTTTTCGTAATTTAACACGTTCGACAATTCCTTGAAGCAACCATTCATTCTATCTAATGAGTAAAAGGTTGAATGTATCAAGTGTTGTACATTCTTGAATTGTTGTACAATAATCTTTTACACCAAGTGTTGTATATTACATATGCGAGAATTAATTTTTACAATCTTGAAGTGATTGAGATTTGAGAATGGTGGGTGCAACTATGCAGAATGCAGTTATTAATTATTTATTTATCAATACGACATTTATTTTTTCTTAGTGGATTTGTTGTTGTAAGTTGTATCTTTAAGGTTAATTGGACATCTGCTTGAAATTTGATAATTGGGTTGTTTACTGGACTTCTGTTTTTTTTTCTAAGTTAATTCGGCAATATCGGTTTGAAAACCGAACCTCGGTTGGGTTTCGGTTTGGCTGTTCTACTACTTCGGTGTCAGTTCGATTTCATATTTTTAAAATTTTCGGTGTTCGGTTTTCACTATTCGGTTCAGTTTTGCACCGATGCACACCCCTAGGTTTTATTGAATCTAATAACCACATATCCCACCCTAATACACCCAAGCAAATGAGCTCTAAGTATATAGCTAGACCTTTGTCCTCCATATTAATCCATGAAATAGTCTAAGAGCTGGCTAGGGTGCAGTTGGAACGATTTAATCCAGTCTACTTCAGGGAATATTATTTGGATTTGAAGCAGCGAGATATTGCTAAATCATTAAGTGAGACTACTCATATAAGAAACACTTTGCTTGAGAGAGGAACCTTGTGAAGCTGAAAGAGAGAGATGGCATTGACCAGTGACGGCGCATGGAAGCTGCTAGCTCTTTCTTCTCACTGAGCTTTGGCTCCTGGCTCGTTCACAGGACTACCCTCAACCGGTTGGGTTCGCGCCTCCTACAAGGTCAGGTGGGAGAATGCCGGTGGGGACCCAGATATGGGCCTGAGATGTGGTGAAGAGAGAGTTGCCAGTGGTTGCGGAACGGTGGCGACGCGGTGGTCGGGTGGAGAGGAGACTTGGCTTCTTTGGCCATTTTTATTTTTAGATCTATTATTCTTAGTCTGTTTTTTCTAATTCAGTGGGCTTTTCTCATGGTTGGGTTTGGAGGTTTCATCTATGGATTTAATTGGCATAGGTTGCTTTGTTCAACCGTTTGTATTTGTTAGTCTTTTGAAGTTTCTTTCTTTTACTCGACTGTTTCAGTTTTGCTTATACCATTTTGTCTCCTTTAGGGAGTGTGGTGTCCTCTTCTCGAGGATTTAAAGTCTCTTTAATGAGATGATGTAACTTCTTTATGGAGTTGTTCTCTGATTGTTTATCGTAGAGACCCATGTAGCTTTTTTAATTAAGTAAATGAAACCTATCGTTTGGAAAAAAAAAAAAAAACTAGTCATATAAATACAGAACCACAAAAAACTTGCTACTTTTTTCGTTGGCTCTTGATGTGTTTCACGTAGACCTTCAAACCTCACTTTCTTGTGAACAATATATACTAAGTGATCCCACAACTTCCGGAGTATTGCTTTAGATTTTATTTCTTCACCCGAAGTTTCTTTACATTATATTCAGTGAAAATAGATACTAGGATGGAATAGATAGTGTTGCTGAGCAAGGAGAGAGAATTTGGAATTTGTGGGTTTCTTCTTTTGAAGATGATTGAGAGGAGTCAGCAGAGAGAAGAAGTTGGACAGAGTGATTACACTTGTGTTTGCACGGAGTACTCCATATGTTTAGATTAATTTGTAATTTAAGTAAATGTGGCTACAAAAAGTGACCCAGCCAGAGTAAAATTTTCAATTCATTGCATCTTAAGTTGTCCGTCCATATCTTCTCATATTATTGTCACTAATACCAAAACAGAATAGATGCAATACACAAACATGTTTCTAACAGTTAAATTGGGGGAAAGGGAAAGAATTGCACAAAATTTTTTTTTTTTTTCTTCTCTCATGACACCAATTGTTCTGACTCATTTACATGTACCAAACTAAAAAAACAAATTCATTAAAATAGACTAAACTAAAATCTTAGGAGATTAAACGAAATACAGAAAAATAAAGTCGCATATCTAAGAAGAAAAGTCTAATCTTCATCAACAGAAGGCTTGGAAGAACCAGTCTTTTTGGGAAGTAAAAGGTTGTGAATATTAGGCATAACACCGCCGTTAGCAATCGTAACATCTCCCAAAAGTTTGCTCAGCTCCTCGTCATTTCTCACAGCCAGCTGAATGTGCCGTGGCACGATTCTTGTTTTCTTGTTGTCTCTCGCTGCATTTCCAGCCAGTTCCAACACCTGAAATTACCACTACATTAAACCCTACAATTTGGGGATTTTCAAAAAACGAAGAAACCCTAGAAATTGGATGACGATAAATTCTGCAATTAAGATGAGCGTACTATGTTTTTTGAAAAGAATCTCAATTTCGTAAGTACATTCAATTATTGCTCTCATCACAAATTTCACGAGAACAGAATCTCAATTTCATAAGTACATTCAATTCAAAATCAAAATTCAGAATAACAGAATCCTAGATCCAAAAACAGAACACGAAGGAGAAACCGATACATACCTCCGCAGCTAGGTATTCAAGGACGGCGGCAAGGTACACCGGAGCTCCGGCGCCAACGCGCTCGGCGTATTTTCCGGCCTTCAAGAAACGAGCGATACGTCCAACGGGAAATTGAAGCCCGGCTTTGGAGCTTCTGGATTGAGCTTTCTTCGCAGCACCCGATCCAAGAGTCTTACCCCGGCCCGCCATTTCAAACTGGTAATCTATCAACAATGCAGAAAGGAAATGCACTTGGGTTGTACTACAGAGGCTATCGGACTGAATGAGCTGAGGAAAAGTCGAGTCTATTTATATAGTTCTGGGTTTTATGCATGGGCCAATGACGCTGTAGTGTGCGGATCGTGAATTCTGACCGTTGATAAGAGAGATGATGAACGGACAAGATTGAATACCAGGTTGGCGACGAGATTTTAACCGCCTCTAATGTTCTGTGGCGACGACATTTTAACCGCCTCTAATGTTCTACAGAGGTGCGCGAGTTTTCCCACTTTCGAATCAGAATTAGAATAATGCGTTCAATTACATTTCTGTCCCTATACAGAAATAGAAAATCTTGCTAATTCTAATGAATCTAATCGATTCGGATCATCGATTTAACCGTCAAAAATAAAAAATGAAAAATTCATCAAGAGTGAGGCTTGCGTGCACCCGGGCGCACGGAACACATTTCGTGCGTCTTTAGAAATTTTGTATTATGGGTAAGGGTACATTAATTTGGTCTAAAGGGTATACACTTAATTACTAAAAGGTACACAATTTTGTTCTAAAGGGTATACACTTTTCATTAATATTTTTTTTTCTTTAGAAAATAAAGGGTACACATTTTTATACTAAAGGGTATACAATTTAACACAAAATTCTAAAGGCGCACGGAGTGTTGTTCATGCGCCCAGATTTTTCTTTAGAAAATAAAGGGTACACATCTGTATACTAAAAGGTATACAATTTAGCACAAATTTCTAAAGGCGCACGGAAAGTGTTCCGTGCGCCCGGGTGCACAGGAGCTTTTGCCATTCATCAATTAAACAGTTAAATTTGGTTTTATATGCATTGAAAACCTCAAATATTACTTCTAGATTATAATGAATTTTTTTTATTAAATAAAAATTTAATAATAACATCCTCAAATTATGACTTAAAATAACTTATAGTACACTTTTAGCGTAATTGCGCAAAAATTATAAAATTTTTGTACTAACGGCTCATTTGATAGGTGACATCAGATAAGGGAGTATATATAAGGAATGAGATTAAAATGAAGATAAGTGTTTATAATTTGATAAATGGAGATTGTTTGATAGGATTAGGGGTGGACGGTACGGTATACCGAAAAATTTTATGCATACCGTATACCGTACCGAAATTTTCGGTATCAAAAAATATATACCGATACCGTACCGAAAATTTCGGTATACCGAAACTCGGTATACCGAAATTTCGGTATGCTAATTGACGATACCGAAATTTACCGAAATACAGAAACCTTGTTTAATACCAAAATACCGAAAATATACCGATATATACCGGTATACCGATATATGTATTCATTTTATAATTATTTAATTTATATATAATTATTTATAATTAATATTAATATTTATTTAATTAAAATTTCGGTATACCGATATATACCGGTATATACCGAAATACCGATATTTTTTCGGTATTTCGGTATATACCGAAATACCGAATTTTAACAATTCTCTTACCGATACCGAACCGAAAAAATCGGTACGGTATCATACCGTACCGAAATTTTCGGTATGCTGAAATTTTCGATATGTGCGTTATTTTGCGGTACGATAACTGCGGTATACCGATTTTTCGGTAATTTCGTCCACCCCTAGATAGGATGTATTAAAATTGATATAATAAATGTGTGATGTGTTTGGTGGAATATATAAATATTAAAATAGAAAGTCAATTACATTTATAACCTTTCTTAATATTTTTAATAACAAATATACCCTTCATTTTAATAAGTATTTATCATCTCAAAATCCTCCACAACTGTTAGTCATGCAATGAGAGAGAAATCATTTCTCTTTCACACGCAACCCTTACTCTCAACCTCTATTTCTTTTCCTTCTCTATTTGGTTTTTATTTTTTTACATATTCCATAATAAAATCACTAGTAGAGAGAAAATATGCAGCAATTTTTTTCTTCCTCAATGTGCAACGAAATTCCACACGCCTAAAAGCCCAAATCATTCACTCCTTACTCTTGTATCCTCAAATTGATTCAAAGTCAAGATTTGTACTTACATTATTTAATTCATCCTTCTTTCCTCTATTTGATTAATTCATTTGAAAATTTTTCTGAATCCCCAAAATTACCTTTGTTGATCTGCATCTTTGTGTGCAAGATATATTTCTATATCTTAGAACCTGGCATAGGGGGAAAAGATTTCAGCCCAGCTTCGAAGTTTCTTTGAGTTTGGCTGATAGAATCTCATCCCGTTTCTAAGTGGAATCTACAAAAAAAGTTCAACGGGGATACTCAAATTGCTCTCACTGACACCATTTACGAGAAGGTGAGGTCGTCTTTCTTTCCAGCCGCTCAACTGTTCGAGCGCAATGCTTGATTCCGATTCTACCTTTGTAGAATGCCTGGTCGAAGGTCCAGTACATTAGGTAGCATGTGTGTTCGTTTTGGCTCCACCGAACTGTAGTACAGAAGGAATAGCCGTGACGCGGGCGCCAAGCCCGTCTCTCTCTCGTTGTTGCGCGGGACGGTTCATCCACTCGAGGTGAAAGCCAACGTAGTGAACCGATGAGGCGAGACTTTGTTGCTTGGTCGAGTGACGATTGGATGTTTCGCGGCCACTCATCATTGCTTTGGTTTTTTTCACGCCATATTTGGATCTTCCTCTTCTTCGATCAGAAATTTCCCAGGTCCCATATTTTTTGGCTTCTTAGTGTGTGGAATTTTGTTGCAGAATTGATAATTATTTGAAGAAGAGAAAATTAGAAGGTGGGTTTTGTTCAAGAATGTCATCAAGGAGAAGAATGGGTACGATGAGAACTTGAATGAACTTTCAGAATTCTAAAATCTGATTTCTTCATTAGTCCTGCACAACTTATGTCCTTAATGGTAATTCCAACCATTTGTATTGATTTACTGTAGAATACGTAATATTAATTCCACGGCTGGGGTGAGATTAGTTATGTAAAAGAAAACAGTATTTTATACCGGGTCCAAATTTTAATACCGGGCTCCCGTTAGAATGAATACAAGCTACCAAACGTCAAATAAGGCTATATAACATATCTTATTACCCCTTATTATGGCCAACCAAATGAGCCATAAATGAAAGACTAACTACTTTCATGTTAAATAAGTTGTGAAATTTTTAAAAAATTAACATAATTTAAAATATTTTAAAATGACTTATCTATATTATACTTCCCCATTTTCATGAAACGTTTCGTGTTTACTGTTGCACGTTGTATAAGAAAAATTACACTTTTTAACTAATATTGTTAACTTTAGATTGTATTGTAATACTTGTAATAATAAAAAAAGTATAAAATAATCTATGTGTGTGAAGAATAAGTTGCGAATTTGAAATTAAAGTAACTTTTGAGGCTGATGGAGTGATGTAGGAGTGATCATAATTTTTTTAAAAGTGCCCGAATCGACCCGCATTGCATCGTCATTGATAATTTTTCATAATAAATCGCGGTTAATTTTTTTGTGCAAAACTGCACCACATAGTCGGGATAATTATAATTTTTTATTCAAAACCAACTGTACCGCACCGCCTAATTTAATTTATATTAAACTATTACTTTCCCCTCTCTCTCTCTCTCTCTCTATATATATATATATATATATATATATATATATATATACCAGTATGAAACTCACGTACAATGCGGAATCATTTAATTATTATTTTTATTTTTTTAATTAAATAATCCATATTATATGACGTAACAATATTACTTAAAGAGATTTTTTTTCTTATAGCTAGACAATTTCTTTCATCAATATAAAGAATTTGCAATAAATTATAACATTCGACTTTTAATAATGTAACGTATAACTAAATCATGTAAGAAGTTAAGATATATGTACATATATTTTAATTATTTGAAAGAATCTTAACTTGTATTTCTTTTAAATGTTACTTTATAACATAATTCAATTAAAAACTATTTATTACTCCCATTGTCTCTCTAAAAAAATGTGCAACTACATAGGTTCAATTTTGTCTCTTTTCTGTATATTTATATAGTTGTTAGTATTTTATTTTTTTCATTGTATTTAAGTGCAATTATGACCAAAGTATGTAACTATTAATAATAAATTCTTAATTTTATTGTTATAATTAAAAGAGTATATATCTTAACTTTTAAGGAGAATAGCCCAATTATCCATTTTTTTTAAAGTTAAAATCATTGCCAACCACCAACTAATTTATATAACATCCCTACCCATTTGTCCATTTTTGGACCAAAATACCCTCATCATGTCGGAATACTATGTTGGAGTTCCGACACCGATTCCAATATCATCGGATATCGTATTCAGTTTTGGAACTCCGATATAGCATTCCGACAAGGTGGAGGTATTTCATCGAAAGTCAGATTCGATGTCAGAATCCCGACATAGCATCCCGACAGGATGGGGGTATTTTTGTCCAAAAATGGTCAATTGGGTATGGTTGTTATATAATTTAGTTGATTGTTGGCATTGATTTTTTTCATTTCATTTTGAATATTTTTGGCAATTAACTCTAACTTTTAATAAAATTAATTTGAATAATTAAGATATATGTAAATAAATAAATATTAATATAATAAATTTAAAAAATTAACAAATATTTACAAACTCAATTTTAATGTTATTTGATATAAAAAATTATTTTTTAACTTAAATAGCTTAAGTTTTTTATTCTATATATGAATTAATTTTCCAACCTATTATTCTCAAGGTAAATCGATTTAAGAGTACTTGAATTGTAGATCCTCTTTCACTTGAAGAATACTTGAATCGATACTTTAGAGGTGGATCTTAAAGAATACTTGAATCGATTCTTAAGAGATAATACTTGAATCATTTTTTTCCTCTAGATTAATCGATTCTTAAGATGTAAATCGATTCAAGAATACTTGAATCGATCCTCTTACTTTTGAAAAATCGATTTTTAAGATGTAAATCTATTCAAGTATCTCTTGAAAATTAATTTTTTAGATGTAAATCAATTCAAGAATACTTGAACAATTCACGAATACTTGAATCAGTTCTCTTCCTCTTGAAGAATACTTGAATCTATTTTTTAAAGGTAGATCGAATCTCTACTTGATTCGCTCTATCGAAATAAATTTTTATACTTTCATAAATCAATTCTCTAGAGGAGCTTTCAATCAATTCTTAAGATGTAAATCGATTCGAGAATACTTGAATCGACCCTCTTACTCTTAAAAATTCAATTTTAAGATGTAAATATATTCAAGTATCTCTTGAAAAATCAATTTTAAGATGTAAATCTATTCAAGAATACTTGAATCGATTCTCTCCTCTTGAAGAATCAATACATAAGAGGTAAAACATTTCAAGAATACTTGAATCAGTTATCTTCCTCTTGAAGAATACTTGAATCAATTTTTTAAAAGTAGATCGAAACTCTACTTGATTCGCTCTATTGAAATAAAATTTTATACTTTTATAAATCAATTCTCTAGAGGAACTTGAAGAATGCTCCAATTCCTCTGGGAGAAACGAATGTGTAATTAGAATGAATAACCAAAAAGTCTTATTTATAGGCGGGGTGAGAGAGAATATTATATGGAATATTCTTTTTTCCCTATATATATATGTATGATTTAATTTGATATTAATTAATTTATTTATTTATTACATTAAAAGATTTAGTAACTAATTAATGATACCCAAATAAATAAATAAAATATCATTAGTAAAAATAAGAAACACATTATTTTAAAAAAATATTAAATAAGGAAGTTAATTAAAAGTAAATAAGAAAAATATTAAAAAAGTTATTAAAATTTTCAAAAAATTGAGAAAATTACACGTCACATTAGAGCGCTCTGGAGGCGACACGTCATCAAGAAAAGTAATTAAAATGGTCACTATGCATTAAGTTAAATTTTATTTGGTCACCTACATAAAAAAAAATTCTAGCCACTATTAAGGACTATTTTCAATTTACCCTCAATAACTGTCAAGAGGAAATGACAAAAATCAAGGGGTCATTATTATATTTTTTTGTTGACCGCACTAAATAGTGGTGGGTGAGAACACATTTAAAATTATAGGGCAATAGTTATCGTCCCTTTCTTCTATTTGGTCCAAGTTTTCTTCTATTCGGCCTTTATTTTTTTTTCCAGAAAAAGTTAGAACAAAATTTCATACGGACAAAATTTTCTTCTATTCGTCCTACATGTCTTCTATTTGGCCCAAATAACTGTTCTATTCAGTTCATTTTTTTCAAAAAAAATTAAAATAAATTTTCATACAGATAAAATTTCTTCTATTCGGCCTACATGTATTCTATTTGGCCCAAATAGTTATTCTATTCGGCCTATACATATTTGCCTATTCGACCTATATATTTTTTTGCCTGAAAAAATCATAGAATGCATCTTTTTGCATTTTAATAAATAAATGCATTGATAGGGCATGTAAAAACAACAAATTAATATACTCCATTCAGTAGACTGTAAAACAAGTTTACACCTAGTATTGTACTTTAGTACTTTTTAGTCAAAAAGATAGGAATCAGATTCCTCAACATGTGATTAGTGGGTCCCTTTCAAAGGGCATTTTGGTCACTTCTAATAAAAGTGGCTAGAATAAATTATTTTTATCATAGGTGGCTGAGACTGAAAATAAGCGTATTTTACTATCTAATTTAACATCTTTTTTATGGATATTAATGTCATATATTAGCACAAGTGTCTTATATTCGATATAAGTGAGAAAAAGGTGCATTTGAGGTGTTTTATTGTGTTTTAGGTGGAAAAATGATCAAAAGTACAAAGTTGGCAAAAAGGTGCAACTTGTGTAGGAATATGTGACACATGGTTAGAAAGCCACAGAATATAAGATCGTTTTGGCATAAGGAACACTTCAATCGGAGTCCAAACGAGAAAGTTATATCAAAATGGTGACATCGCGCAAACTGTGCCGAACAGACCGGCTATGCTAATTTTCATGGCTTGTTACACCTTCAAATATTGGAGTTTTTGTGAGTTTTTTATATTTATGGAAAACCAAGGAAGAGAGGATCACCTGAGCGCAAGAATCACTGAAATCGGAGTTTGGATGTGGAAGTGCGAAACAGTAAGACTGCACATGCAGCTTGACCAGAAGTCCCACCAAGGCCTTCCAGTTTGACCAAAACCACTTTGGACAAATTAGTAGATGGAAATCTATTTTCGCCGGCTTTTACACCCCAGTGCGTGTATTTTCATATTTTCCAAGAAAAAGCTCATCCAAGATCCATAAGGAGAGCTTACAAGTATAAAAGAGGATGCATATCACACCAAGAAAAAGGGACCGCAACACAATCATACACCCCATAAGGGGGGATCACCCCCCAACCATCATCCATATCCTTTCCTTCATCCATCCATCACTTTGAAGATTTGTCTGTGGAATCAATAGGAGAACCAAGAGGAGGATTCAAGACGGAGAAGGACATAACGACGCCCACATCTAGGATTTTATTCATTTCCTAATTTATCTTGTATTTTCTAGATATATGGGTAAGATCTATCCAACACTTATGATTGTTCTTCGCAGCATCATAGGCTATAACCTTTTTGGTAGATCTAGGGATTTGAAGGTTTTTATAAATTAATTGAGCTTTCGTGTGTATACTCCGTACAACACTACTTGTGGAATTATTTTATATATAATTATATATTTTTAATCCATATTCACGGTCTTTTTGTGCATCTTCAACTATTATATAGAGTCTGAATATTATCTTGGTTGTTGATTGAGCACGTTCACTGTTGAACAGGATTTCATGTTATGATTCTAAGTGAGTGGACTCCGAAACTTTATTAGAACTGTCATATATGAATGTTTATTAATTGAATTGAATTCGGATTAATAAGCAGGATAAAGAGGTTAAGTTTATAGTACTTATAAAAGGAGATCATATCGGGTTAGAGTACCAATCCTAGGAAAATAATTAATACTGATTGTACCTAGAAAGGGGGTGAAATTATATCTCTTGCTCCAAAGTTATTCACACGTATTACACGCATATTACTTGTATCTATAGAGTAGATTTGTATAGCTTAGTGATACGTCCATATTCCACAAGGTAGAGTCGGACATTCATACACGAAAGAAAAATTGATAAGTAAAACTGGATGATCCTAAAGCTACCTATTCTCCATTCTTGAGTCGCATTCGTATTCTTCTAAGTGATTTCATTTTAATTGCTATTTTAATTAATTTGTTAGTAGATTAATAATTCAACCTTCAATCTTATTGCTACTTGTCTTAATTAATTTAGTAAATAATTAAATTGATAATACGTCGTCCTTTAGGTTCGATATTTAACTTGGTCGCTTGCTTAAGCTGCAATTGATATCCTTAATACTTGGGGATTAATTTGCGTGCAAAGAAAACGCTCATCAGTGGCTCAAAAAAATTTAAGTGAAAGTGGTTAATATGTGTCATTTCCGCTATATATTAATCAAAGTTTTTAGTTTTTATATAATATAATAACATATCGTAACTCTTATTTAATCTCATGGAATATGTTAAATCATCAATAATTTTCATTGTTATATACTTCCTCCGTCCCACCCAAATAATTTCTTTTTTCCATTTTCAGTGTCCCATTGGGTTGTATATATATAAGTGCTCTCAAATTTAATTCAAGTGCATGCGTAACCATAAGCTTGCCTATTGTCTCAAGTACTCTCCTTTTACTTGTAGCTAGCAAATCATGAATCAAAAAGGACTTTTTATTTGGTTGTAACGTAGGCTTTTTGGACAAGGTAGGAAATTTATGGATAAGTGACTCAAACTCAGATCAATCAAGCGGCCGTCCATCATGATCTTCATTCTTCCTCATCACTTTCTTTTCAAGCTCAACTCCTCCTCAACTTCAAATTGTTCAATTCTTTCTTTAACCACAATAATGAGAGAGTGTTCTTTTCTTCTTTTTTTTCAGCACCAAGGGTATGTACACTAACCTACAAATATTTTTCTTTCTCTCCCTTTATTTATTTTCTCGAGGTACCAGTTTCGGGCACTACCCTCGCATCCTCCATAAGGTACTAGATTTAAGCACTACCCTATGGTGTTTGATTTCATGAAATACTAGACTTAAGCACTACTCCATGACTCTCCTTTAGATGCATTTTCAAGCTCAATCACTATTTCAACCCAATTTCATTCCTTCCCAAGCTGTTATCAAGCTCTATCAACACACTTTGAAAAGCCATTAATTCTCTTCATGACGGACAATCAAGGCTAAAAAAATCATTAAGATACTCAAAGTGGTTATTTCTTGTAGGTTGCCAAAGAATGAGGTTTTAAGGCTCAACGGGGCTAACTACGGATAAACAATCATATGGTAGGGAATTATTTAGCTAAGTAACTCATAAATTAAAAGATGGCCTTAAATCATTTCCATAGTCCACTAAACTATTCTCGAATATTCAAGGAGACTCAAGGCAAGTTCTAGAATACACACACAAGAATGATACGCTCAAGAATAAAAATATCATGCATCAATGTATCATGATTTAAAGGCTCAAATTTCACTTGGCTTTTTCATAGAATGAACGAGCACTCTTCAAGGCTACGCATACATCATAACAAGCATGTCAAGAACTTCAAGCACTTAAGAATTAAAGTATGTTCCCCTTATTAATCATAATTAACATCATATGCATGATAAAAGTCATAGATCCCCATGAAATCCAGGTTATAAAATTTAAAGCTCATGTACCTCACTCATAAGAATTCAAAACTCATAGAAAAATTTAGAATAAGGAATGAAGTAGCCTGATTTTAATCTCATTCATATCTTGCAAGTTCCTCGATTTATCCAACTCGGTCAGGCGTAGGCCTCAGATAGAACTCACTTTGCACTCCAAAACCACTCTCACTCAAAAGCTCAAGCACAAACTCATCATCACAGGAGAAATAAAAATATCGAAAAGATGAAAATCAATGATAGAGCACCAAAAGACACACTAACATGAACAAAAACACATAAGACACCTGGATAGTCACAAAAAATTCAAAGATCGAATAATATTCGAAAATTCTTAAAAAAATCGACCTCCAAGTACACAGACACTAAAATAATGCAGAGTAAACATACCTGGGTGCGGATGGAACAAGGGAAGAACATCACACCCCCCAAACTAAGTTTAAAAGGATATTATTACCTGAAGTGTAAGCACACACCTTGAGTATAATTCACCTAGCATAAGACACAACAAACAAAATAAAATAAAAGTAATAAAATGGTGGGTTGCCTCCCACCAAGCGCTCTTGTTTAACGTCGAGGAGCTCGACGGAATGCAGACTCAGAGATGTTCGGACTCATGCATCAACACTTCTTCTTCATCTTTCATATTCATGTTGAAGTATTGTTTCGCCCTCTTCCGATCCATCCAAACCATCTCTCCTTTCTTACTCTCAAGGATCAACTTATCTGGATCTCTATCTTTATATGCTTCCTTCCTATCAACATCAAGATCAGACAAATAAGAGTCACATATATCCAGAGGGATTGGTGGAATTTGAGTCCATGTTCTTCTTCAATCTATGACATCTCTCTTCTATCATTCCTGCAAGCTTTCAAAACACTCAAGCAATCTGTTAGTTCATTAGATAAAATATCAGATGAAAAATCAGATTCAACATTAGTAGCAGGAGTAGATAAAGAAAGAATGTTGCTGATGCAAGATTTCACTTGATCCTCACTCGGAATCAATTGCAGCTTCTTCTCTACACTCTCATCAACAATATCAATAGACTTGCTGTTGGACTCTCCAGAATGATGCTTCAAAGCATCAAGTGAGAACACGATCTCCTCGTCCCCAATTCTAAGCTTCAACTTTCAATCTTCAACATCAATCAGAGCTCTAGCAGTAGCTAAAAACGGTCTACCCAAAATTAGAGGCACATTGCTGTCCTCTTCCATATCAAGCACCAGAAAATCAACAGGGAAGAAGAATTTATCCAACTTCACAAGTACATCCTCAACAACTCCTCTAGAGTGCGTAATAGGCCTGTCAGCTAGATGCAGTGTAACCGAAGTAGGCTTCAACTCCCCAAAACTAAGACTCTTGAACATACTTAGGGGCATAAGATTTATGCTTGCCCCCAAGTCACACAAAGCTCTGAAAGTAGCATTCATTCTAATTTGAATTAGGATGGTAAACTTACCTGGATCTTTTACTTTAGCTGGCAACTTCCTCTGAATGATGGCACTGCACTCCTCAGTCAAATTCACTGTCTCTTAGTCCACTAAACTCCGATCTTAGACATGATCTCCTTAAGAAACTTCATATAATGTGGCATCTGCTCAAGTGCTTCAGCAAAGGGTATGTTGATCTGGATCTGCTTGAAGATATTTAAGAAACTTCTGAAACTTTTCATCAAGACCCTTTTTCAACTGCACGGTAGGAAAATGAATAGGATACTTTGTCTTTGGAATCCCCGAACTATTTCTTTCAAGTTCATCCTTTTTTTCCTTTCTCTCTTAGCTCTCTCCCACTTCTTTTCTGTAATAATCGGATGATCAATGTCACTCTAAAAACCCACTGTATCTCAAAGAGCAGAATCAATTGGAATGGGATTTGAATCATCCGGATGGGTAATCAGGCACAAAGGCGTGCATGCTTGAACAAAACCAGACGTATCATCGCGCATACTGCCCGGCAAGCCACTCGGCAGGCCGCTCGGTTTCAGCATAGGGGCGCTCGATTTTATATTTTTAGTGCTCGGTTGGCACTTTCAGAAGCCCAGTTGCATGTGCATGCCTTCAGATATAATTTATGTATACTAATCTTCTTCTGGTATACTAGGTCCCTCATACCGTGTGCCACTCCTCAAAGTAATAGCATATCATTGATGTTCTTTCGGATTCAACTCAGTCTTAGCAGGAAATTTACCTTGCTGTTGCAACTTACCAACTGCAGTATTCAACTGACTGATCGCCAACTCTGTTTCCTTTTGCTTTCTTTCTGGTTCTTTGTACCTTGCTTCAGCTGTTTCTTTATTTTTGACCATCATCTTAAGCATCAAGTCAAGCTTATCATCCATTGATGGTTTCCCTTCAGCAGGTTTCTGAGCTGGCTCAAATCCCAGAGGTGGTGCAACTGCGCTATTAGAATTTGAGTAAGACAGATTCTCATCCCTTCTCTGGTTGTTGAAGTTTGAATTTCCTTGGTTCTATCCTTACTGAAATTGACGGTTGTTCCTTTGGTCATTCCTCCCTCCAAACTGATTATTCGGTCTAAAATTATGTCTGTTTCTATTATCTCCTCGAAAACTCTATCCCATAGCATAGTTTGTATCCTCGAATTGCACTTCATCTCCAGCCATCATTTCTTCCTCTCTGTTTCCTTTGGTGAAGCGGTCCAACTTTTTATACAGTTTATCAAGTCGATCATGAATAGCCTACACTTCATGATTTCCTGCTTGAATTTCTACCTTAGCCACTTTGTCAAAAGAGGCGTCTCCATCTGCTCTTTCTGCCGGCCAATCATAAGTGTTTGTAGGCATCTCCTCGAATATCTCTTCAGCTGCCTCTGCAGACTGCTTGAATATAGATCCACCCACTGTCGCGTCCACCAACACTCTTGAATCTCTTCTTAGGCCTTGATAGAAGAAGCCTAAGTAAGTATCCTTTGAAAAATTTGTTTTTGGGATAGCTCCGCAAAAGCTCTTTAAACCTCTCCCATGCCTCATAGAAACTCTCCAAAGATCCTTGTTTGAATTATGTAATCTTCTTCTTTATCAAGAAACTCTTGGATGGAGGGAAGTATTTATTCAGAAACCTATCTGCAAGCTGCTCCCAAGTAGTACAACATCCTTGAGGTAGGTTATTGTACCACTTTTTAGCTTTTCCCGTAAGTGAGAATGGAAAAAGCCGCATCCTGATAGCATCCTCCGAAACATTCCTGTGCTTCTGTATCCTTGCATATTCATCAAATAACTGCAGATGCTCACTAGGATTCTCCAAAGGATTCCCACTAAACTGCTATCTCTCTACCATTCAGATCAATCCGAAAGGCAACTCAAAACTCTCTGCGGTGATTGCAGGTCCATTCAACCCAGCATTAGTGGTGTGCTTCAGTTTATAATGGTCCCGCTAGGGGTCGGGGCCTGTTCTTCAGCCATCTCTTTAGTCTCAGTCTCCTTGGCTAAATCAACTCCGTCAAATTCCTGTGAAAGCCTTTCAACTTCCTCTTCTTCTGACGAATAAAAACTCTCTGAATCTGAGCTAGGAATAGGTGTAGCTGGCTGCTTTCTATTCCTTCTGTTCTCTCTAGCAAGTGCTTCAAGTTCTAGGTTTAATGGTTCGATTGCTCGTCCACTCGACCTAGTGATCATACACCTGTTCTCACTCAAAAGATCAGAATTGTTTGGATTACAAATAAAATAAAAAGCAAGTAAATTTTAATGTACTACAAGAAAATATATCACTATAGAATTAAATTTAAATCTATAAACTATCCCCGGTAACGGCGCCAAGAACTTGATCGCTATTTTCTTTCGAAAACAAAATCTCACCCTCAAGTATAAGGGATCAACTGTAGTGTGCGTGTGACCAAGTTAAATGTCGAACCCAAGGGATAGTGTCAGAGTGATAAATAAATCTAATATAACTATTTCTATTTAAGAAAAACTCAATTTATGAAAATTAATTATTAAATAATAAAAATAAAATAAGATACGATGGCTAGAAAATAATCAAGTATTCCAAGATAAGAGACTGATAACGCTAAGTAAAATTCAGCTTAACCATGTGACTAATTATTTTAAACCAAATTAATTTCCTACAGATATTTATAAGAGGATCGCTAAGCCTAGTTAGACCACCTTTATCGGGTAAGATCTAATACTTATAATGAGCTGCAAATCCTAGGATCGATAAGGAATTAACTATCTCTCCTTCTATAGGTACTTCATGCTAAATTACATTAAAGGATAGAGCACTAGACTTCCTTTTCTAGGTACGCAATTATTACCCCTTTTGTTTCCTTACCAATTACCTAATAATGATGTTTTACCAAGTAATTAATATTCCAAATTGATTGTCTAACACTCTTTGATATTATAGGTCAATCCCCTAAGACTGTCACAGGAAACAACAACTATCATGCAGAAATAAAGAATCTTATTAACTAAAAATCAGTGATACTGTCATGAATAATTAAAGGAAATCAAGACTCAAAACACAATAATATGAAGTCTCAAAATATCTTCTTCAATAAGGAAATAAACATACTACAGTATAAGAAATCCAAGTCTAGAGCAATCAAATCACATAATCAAAATAGTATATAGCCCTAACATTACCAACAAGATACTTAGCCCATGGTGTTACAAGCAACAACTATGTCTATGGAAGAAAACTTACCCATGAGTCTAAAAACTAGAAAAATAAATTAAAGAATAAAAAACTTATTTGTTTGGTTCTCCTTCTTCAACTTCGCCCTCTCCAAAATTCCCGTTTACGATCAAGTAGATGAATACTCTCTTGAATCCTCTCCAGATGGTGGATGGCGGATGATGGGTAGAAGATGAAAGGCGGATATGGTGGACTAGTTTAATTGCTATTATTTACACAAATCTTAATACTTTGAATGATTATTGACTAAAAGGTGCTTGAGAGGTACTTTTTTGTGTTTTGATAGGAAAAATGATGAAAAATGCTAAGTTAGAATGAAGGGTGAATTTGTGCAATATATCAAGGAAACAGAGGACTGCATTTTGTAATTTTTCTGTACTCGTGTAGAAGTCCAAATTAGTTAAGTGATATATGATTAGAAAGTTACTGAAGAGAGGGTTGCGTGGGCGCAAGAATCACCTCAATCGGAGATCAGATGAAGAAGCTATGCTCAAAACCGTGAGGTCGCGCAGCTGCCAGCAAGAATTCCGAAAATTCACGAAAATTACCCTCTATTTCCTATTTTCTTGGTGGCTAAGTTATTTCCTAATATAATATCCTCCATATCTTCCATAATTATATTTTTCCTAATTTTTCCAGATCCCACATCCTTTTTACTCCTAATTTTATTTTATTCTCACAGCTATATATACCTCATTCTCATCACCATATAAAGGTGTGGAGAAATCACCTAATCTACCACCACCACATCACCTAGGTTTTTAACCCTCCAGATTCAACGTAGTGAGGTAGAACAACATCTTTTGCTGCCATCTCTTGAAGTTTGCACCCCCAAACTTCTCGGGCTTCTCCGTTGGAGCCGGAACCATGAATGGTCTCAACATCCCCATTAGAAGATACATCCTTTGGGAATCAGTCCCAATAGGAATCTTAGCATTAACTCTCTGGGAGTTATTAGCATTGGATGTTTCAACTCCGTCAATATCCATTGGATTAGTTATGGTGATTGTAGGGTGTAGAGGCTAGATGTTTCTTCGTGCACTTGTCGGTTTATAGGTACACATATCAATCATTATTACAATGAATATGAAAATAGAAAGGAGAATTACTAGCTTTTCTTATAGATTTGGATCTAGGATCTTGGATCTTGAATGTCTCTTGATCTACGATCTAGGATCTTGAACGTCTCGGATTGATGGGCGAAGTCGAGTCGAGTAGAACTCTTCCCGTAAGAAGAAACACGCCCCGGTAGTGCTCCAGTCTTGACGGATCTTCGCCAAAGGTAAAACTACTTCTCATTTTCGGCAAAATAGCACCGCTATCGCAGGAACTCCGGCAAACTAAGAGAGAATGGAGAACTAGATCGTCTAAACTATGCACTATGCAAGTGTATGCAGACGCTTGAAAAACTTTAGATTTTTATGTTCTTAGTGTCTATCGTGTGTTTTGAATGAATGCACAATGATCCTATTTATAGGTTCCAGAGACCACTCTCATATTGTAGGATTGTTATTTTAAGTAATGATCGTGATCGCTACCATATTTGATCAATTATCATATTTGATCAAATTAACCATATTTGATCAATTTACCATATTTGATCAATTTCACATGTGAGACTAATTTCACTCACTTTAATTATTTTTTAATTGTTGATTAATTTATTTATTAATCCTTACTAACCAATTAAATTCCCCAACAAGAATTGATTGCGACCAACCGATTGAATCAAATCAAATCAAAGATAAGAATATATCGCATAAAATGTTGGATGAATGACATCGGCGGATCCAGGAAAAATAATTTTGGGGTACGACGTGTAATTATACATATATTATTTATTTAATATTTAAAATTATACAATAAATGAATCAAAACGCAAAAAAATATGTAATTAATGTTGATATACCAAATTTTAAAATGACGAAAAAAAAGAAAAGGTGTAGTATTAACATTAAGAGAAAATTATGTCTGATACATAAAATAGAATAATTAAAAAAAATATAGATAAATAATATACATATAAATAAATAAAGAAAAAGATTAAAATATAAATTATATTATATAAATACAAAAAGGAAAGAATAAAAGAAAACAAATTTTAGGATTTGAACCCCTAAATAATAAGACTTTAATTAAAAAAATAAGGATGGATGGAGTCTAAATGGGCCCTTAATTAAAAAAAGTGAGAGTGGATGGAGCCTAAATGTGCCTTTAAATAAAAGACACTAGATTAGGTGCTCCAACCACCACGCTACAAGCATATGTTTGTTATTGAATCCTATATCTATAGATATTATTTTCTACTTCGGGTACAGTTGTATCCTTTACTTTTATTAGATCCGCCCTGATGAATGAGTGAGTGATAAAAGAAGAACAGAAAATGCACGAGGATTTATACTGGTTCATCAAATATGGCCTATATCCACTTTCAGTTGAGGAAGATTTTATTAGTTGAGATTACAACGGATGAAGTAAAACCGATCTGAAATCAAAATTACTTAAAGATAAAAAAAAAACTAGAAAGCTGTCAAATTGTTAAATTGATAAAGTGACCAACTTATGAGCTATATACAGGCTCCGATTCAATCCAAAAATAACTTCTGTTAGTTCACACGTGTAGCTTACATATCAGGCTAACCATGCGGCAAAAGAATCAATTAGAACGGATAAAAAACGATTCAGAAAATTGTTCCTCAAAATTGCACCAAAACCTATATTTTGCTTTGCTTCCAAAACCTGTTTTAGTTCCTAACTAATCATGTAACTGTCATGCAAGCTCCAAAAATATATGCACCATGTTAGATTAGCTTCTGAATCTATTAACCACATATCCTAAACATTAATCGAATTAGGGGTGAGCAGAAAATGGAAAAAACTGAATTAACCGACTACACCGATCAATTCGGTTCCATTTTAGAAAATTCAGTTCGGTTTCGGTTTTCAAAAAATAAAAATCGATTGTTTGGTTTCGATTTAGGGCTTTGAAAAACCGAGAAATCGAAAAAACCGAACTAAATTTGATCCCATACTCTGCCCTAATTTCATTCCAGCTTCTGCCTTTAACGAAAATCTGAAAATTTAGATCGCCGGCCCCCGTCAGCCCCAGTGCCACTCAGCCTCCTCGTCGCCACCACTACCAACCCCTACTCGGCCTTGATTCCCAGTATCGCCCGTCGGCACACGGCATGACGGCTGCTGCCCAGCCCACCACCCCACGTAGCAGCAACCATTCGGTTGTGCCCAGCCTCGCTGTCAGTCACCACCATCCCACCCTGTCTCTTCTTGGTAAGTATTCCCCCGCCCCCACTCAACCTCTCTTCCTGCCTTCTCTTCGCTCCCTCTAGGCATCATCGATGCCGGTGCTTTTTGAAACGCCATCACCCCTTTGAAGTATAATTGCGGAAGACCCTAATTTTTTCTTTTCGTAATTTAACACGTTCGACAATTCCTTGAAGCAACCATTCATTCTATCTAATGAGTAAAAGGTTGAATGTATCAAGTGTTGTACATTCTTGAATTGTTGTACAATAATCTTTTACACCAAGTGTTGTATATTACATATGCGAGAATTAATTTTTACAATCTTGAAGTGATTGAGATTTGAGAATGGTGGGTGCAACTATGCAGAATGCAGTTATTAATTATTTATTTATCAATACGACATTTATTTTTTCTTAGTGGATTTGTTGTTGTAAGTTGTATCTTTAAGGTTAATTGGACATCTGCTTGAAATTTGATAATTGGGTTGTTTACTGGACTTCTGTTTTTTTTTCTAAGTTAATTCGGCAATATCGGTTTGAAAACCGAACCTCGGTTGGGTTTCGGTTTGGCTGTTCTACTACTTCGGTGTCAGTTCGATTTCATATTTTTAAAATTTTCGGTGTTCGGTTTTCACTATTCGGTTCAGTTTTGCACCGATGCACACCCCTAGGTTTTATTGAATCTAATAACCACATATCCCACCCTAATACACCCAAGCAAATGAGCTCTAAGTATATAGCTAGACCTTTGTCCTCCATATTAATCCATGAAATAGTCTAAGAGCTGGCTAGGGTGCAGTTGGAACGATTTAATCCAGTCTACTTCAGGGAATATTATTTGGATTTGAAGCAGCGAGATATTGCTAAATCATTAAGTGAGACTACTCATATAAGAAACACTTTGCTTGAGAGAGGAACCTTGTGAAGCTGAAAGAGAGAGATGGCATTGACCAGTGACGGCGCATGGAAGCTGCTAGCTCTTTCTTCTCACTGAGCTTTGGCTCCTGGCTCGTTCACAGGACTACCCTCAACCGGTTGGGTTCGCGCCTCCTACAAGGTCAGGTGGGAGAATGCCGGTGGGGACCCAGATATGGGCCTGAGATGTGGTGAAGAGAGAGTTGCCAGTGGTTGCGGAACGGTGGCGACGCGGTGGTCGGGTGGAGAGGAGACTTGGCTTCTTTGGCCATTTTTATTTTTAGATCTATTATTCTTAGTCTGTTTTTTCTAATTCAGTGGGCTTTTCTCATGGTTGGGTTTGGAGGTTTCATCTATGGATTTAATTGGCATAGGTTGCTTTGTTCAACCGTTTGTATTTGTTAGTCTTTTGAAGTTTCTTTCTTTTACTCGACTGTTTCAGTTTTGCTTATACCATTTTGTCTCCTTTAGGGAGTGTGGTGTCCTCTTCTCGAGGATTTAAAGTCTCTTTAATGAGATGATGTAACTTCTTTATGGAGTTGTTCTCTGATTGTTTATCGTAGAGACCCATGTAGCTTTTTTAATTAAGTAAATGAAACCTATCGTTTGGAAAAAAAAAAAAAAACTAGTCATATAAATACAGAACCACAAAAAACTTGCTACTTTTTTCGTTGGCTCTTGATGTGTTTCACGTAGACCTTCAAACCTCACTTTCTTGTGAACAATATATACTAAGTGATCCCACAACTTCCGGAGTATTGCTTTAGATTTTATTTCTTCACCCGAAGTTTCTTTACATTATATTCAGTGAAAATAGATACTAGGATGGAATAGATAGTGTTGCTGAGCAAGGAGAGAGAATTTGGAATTTGTGGGTTTCTTCTTTTGAAGATGATTGAGAGGAGTCAGCAGAGAGAAGAAGTTGGACAGAGTGATTACACTTGTGTTTGCACGGAGTACTCCATATGTTTAGATTAATTTGTAATTTAAGTAAATGTGGCTACAAAAAGTGACCCAGCCAGAGTAAAATTTTCAATTCATTGCATCTTAAGTTGTCCGTCCATATCTTCTCATATTATTGTCACTAATACCAAAACAGAATAGATGCAATACACAAACATGTTTCTAACAGTTAAATTGGGGGAAAGGGAAAGAATTGCACAAAATTTTTTTTTTTTTCTTCTCTCATGACACCAATTGTTCTGACTCATTTACATGTACCAAACTAAAAAAACAAATTCATTAAAATAGACTAAACTAAAATCTTAGGAGATTAAACGAAATACAGAAAAATAAAGTCGCATATCTAAGAAGAAAAGTCTAATCTTCATCAACAGAAGGCTTGGAAGAACCAGTCTTTTTGGGAAGTAAAAGGTTGTGAATATTAGGCATAACACCGCCGTTAGCAATCGTAACATCTCCCAAAAGTTTGCTCAGCTCCTCGTCATTTCTCACAGCCAGCTGAATGTGCCGTGGCACGATTCTTGTTTTCTTGTTGTCTCTCGCTGCATTTCCAGCCAGTTCCAACACCTGAAATTACCACTACATTAAACCCTACAATTTGGGGATTTTCAAAAAACGAAGAAACCCTAGAAATTGGATGACGATAAATTCTGCAATTAAGATGAGCGTACTATGTTTTTTGAAAAGAATCTCAATTTCGTAAGTACATTCAATTATTGCTCTCATCACAAATTTCACGAGAACAGAATCTCAATTTCATAAGTACATTCAATTCAAAATCAAAATTCAGAATAACAGAATCCTAGATCCAAAAACAGAACACGAAGGAGAAACCGATACATACCTCCGCAGCTAGGTATTCAAGGACGGCGGCAAGGTACACCGGAGCTCCGGCGCCAACGCGCTCGGCGTATTTTCCGGCCTTCAAGAAACGAGCGATACGTCCAACGGGAAATTGAAGCCCGGCTTTGGAGCTTCTGGATTGAGCTTTCTTCGCAGCACCCGATCCAAGAGTCTTACCCCGGCCCGCCATTTCAAACTGGTAATCTATCAACAATGCAGAAAGGAAATGCACTTGGGTTGTACTACAGAGGCTATCGGACTGAATGAGCTGAGGAAAAGTCGAGTCTATTTATATAGTTCTGGGTTTTATGCTTGGGCCAATGACGCTGTAGTGTGCGGATCGTGAATTCTGACCGTTGATAAGAGAGATGATGAACGGACAAGATTGAATACCAGGTTGGCGACGAGATTTTAACCGCCTCTAATGTTCTGTGGCGACGACATTTTAACCGCCTCTAATGTTCTACAGAGGTGCGCGAGTTTTCCCACTTTCGAATCAGAATTAGAATAATGCGTTCAATTACATTTCTGTCCCTATACAGAAATAGAAAATCTTGCTAATTCTAATGAATCTAATCGATTCGGATCATCGATTTAACCGTCAAAAATAAAAAATGAAAAATTCATCAAGAGTGAGGCTTGCGTGCACCCGGGCGCACGGAACACATTTCGTGCGTCTTTAGAAATTTTGTATTATGGGTAAGGGTACATTAATTTGGTCTAAAGGGTATACACTTAATTACTAAAAGGTACACAATTTTGTTCTAAAGGGTATACACTTTTCATTAATATTTTTTTTTCTTTAGAAAATAAAGGGTACACATTTTTATACTAAAGGGTATACAATTTAACACAAAATTCTAAAGGCGCACGGAGTGTTGTTCATGCGCCCAGATTTTTCTTTAGAAAATAAAGGGTACACATCTGTATACTAAAAGGTATACAATTTAGCACAAATTTCTAAAGGCGCACGGAAAGTGTTCCGTGCGCCCGGGTGCACAGGAGCTTTTGCCATTCATCAATTAAACAGTTAAATTTGGTTTTATATGCATTGAAAACCTCAAATATTACTTCTAGATTATAATGAATTTTTTTTATTAAATAAAAATTTAATAATAACATCCTCAAATTATGACTTAAAATAACTTATAGTACACTTTTAGCGTAATTGCGCAAAAATTATAAAATTTTTGTACTAACGGCTCATTTGATAGGTGACATCAGATAAGGGAGTATATATAAGGAATGAGATTAAAATGAAGATAAGTGTTTATAATTTGATAAATGGAGATTGTTTGATAGGATTAGGGGTGGACGGTACGGTATACCGAAAAATTTTATGCATACCGTATACCGTACCGAAATTTTCGGTATCAAAAAATATATACCGATACCGTACCGAAAATTTCGGTATACCGAAACTCGGTATACCGAAATTTCGGTATGCTAATTGACGATACCGAAATTTACCGAAATACAGAAACCTTGTTTAATACCAAAATACCGAAAATATACCGATATATACCGGTATACCGATATATGTATTCATTTTATAATTATTTAATTTATATATAATTATTTATAATTAATATTAATATTTATTTAATTAAAATTTCGGTATACCGATATATACCGGTATATACCGAAATACCGATATTTTTTCGGTATTTCGGTATATACCGAAATACCGAATTTTAACAATTCTCTTACCGATACCGAACCGAAAAAATCGGTACGGTATCATACCGTACCGAAATTTTCGGTATGCTGAAATTTTCGATATGTGCGTTATTTTGCGGTACGATAACTGCGGTATACCGATTT
Organism: Pogostemon cablin; assembly: GCA_023678885.1. Classification (NCBI taxonomy): domain Eukaryota; kingdom Viridiplantae; phylum Streptophyta; class Magnoliopsida; order Lamiales; family Lamiaceae; genus Pogostemon; species Pogostemon cablin. The sequence goes on from CM042959.1 coordinate 23,923,055, forward strand.
TTCGGTAATTTCGTCCACCCCTAGATAGGATGTATTAAAATTGATATAATAAATGTGTGATGTGTTTGGTGGAATATATAAATATTAAAATAGAAAGTCAATTACATTTATAACCTTTCTTAATATTTTTAATAACAAATATACCCTTCATTTTAATAAGTATTTATCATCTCAAAATCCTCCACAACTGTTAGTCATGCAATGAGAGAGAAATCATTTCTCTTTCACACGCAACCCTTACTCTCAACCTCTATTTCTTTTCCTTCTCTATTTGGTTTTTATTTTTTTACATATTCCATAATAAAATCACTAGTAGAGAGAAAATATGCAGCAATTTTTTTCTTCCTCAATGTGCAACGAAATTCCACACGCCTAAAAGCCCAAATCATTCACTCCTTACTCTTGTATCCTCAAATTGATTCAAAGTCAAGATTTGTACTTACATTATTTAATTCATCCTTCTTTCCTCTATTTGATTAATTCATTTGAAAATTTTTCTGAATCCCCAAAATTACCTTTGTTGATCTGCATCTTTGTGTGCAAGATATATTTCTATATCTTAGAACCTGGCATAGGGGGAAAAGATTTCAGCCCAGCTTCGAAGTTTCTTTGAGTTTGGCTGATAGAATCTCATCCCGTTTCTAAGTGGAATCTACAAAAAAAGTTCAACGGGGATACTCAAATTGCTCTCACTGACACCATTTACGAGAAGGTGAGGTCGTCTTTCTTTCCAGCCGCTCAACTGTTCGAGCGCAATGCTTGATTCCGATTCTACCTTTGTAGAATGCCTGGTCGAAGGTCCAGTACATTAGGTAGCATGTGTGTTCGTTTTGGCTCCACCGAACTGTAGTACAGAAGGAATAGCCGTGACGCGGGCGCCAAGCCCGTCTCTCTCTCGTTGTTGCGCGGGACGGTTCATCCACTCGAGGTGAAAGCCAACGTAGTGAACCGATGAGGCGAGACTTTGTTGCTTGGTCGAGTGACGATTGGATGTTTCGCGGCCACTCATCATTGCTTTGGTTTTTTTCACGCCATATTTGGATCTTCCTCTTCTTCGATCAGAAATTTCCCAGGTCCCATATTTTTTGGCTTCTTAGTGTGTGGAATTTTGTTGCAGAATTGATAATTATTTGAAGAAGAGAAAATTAGAAGGTGGGTTTTGTTCAAGAATGTCATCAAGGAGAAGAATGGGTACGATGAGAACTTGAATGAACTTTCAGAATTCTAAAATCTGATTTCTTCATTAGTCCTGCACAACTTATGTCCTTAATGGTAATTCCAACCATTTGTATTGATTTACTGTAGAATACGTAATATTAATTCCACGGCTGGGGTGAGATTAGTTATGTAAAAGAAAACAGTATTTTATACCGGGTCCAAATTTTAATACCGGGCTCCCGTTAGAATGAATACAAGCTACCAAACGTCAAATAAGGCTATATAACATATCTTATTACCCCTTATTATGGCCAACCAAATGAGCCATAAATGAAAGACTAACTACTTTCATGTTAAATAAGTTGTGAAATTTTTAAAAAATTAACATAATTTAAAATATTTTAAAATGACTTATCTATATTATACTTCCCCATTTTCATGAAACGTTTCGTGTTTACTGTTGCACGTTGTATAAGAAAAATTACACTTTTTAACTAATATTGTTAACTTTAGATTGTATTGTAATACTTGTAATAATAAAAAAAGTATAAAATAATCTATGTGTGTGAAGAATAAGTTGCGAATTTGAAATTAAAGTAACTTTTGAGGCTGATGGAGTGATGTAGGAGTGATCATAATTTTTTTAAAAGTGCCCGAATCGACCCGCATTGCATCGTCATTGATAATTTTTCATAATAAATCGCGGTTAATTTTTTTGTGCAAAACTGCACCACATAGTCGGGATAATTATAATTTTTTATTCAAAACCAACTGTACCGCACCGCCTAATTTAATTTATATTAAACTATTACTTTCCCCTCTCTCTCTCTCTCTCTATATATATATATATATATATATATATATATATATATATATATATATATATATATATATATATATATATATATATATATACCAGTATGAAACTCACGTACAATGCGGAATCATTTAATTATTATTTTTATTTTTTTAATTAAATAATCCATATTATATGACGTAACAATATTACTTAAAGAGATTTTTTTTCTTATAGCTAGACAATTTCTTTCATCAATATAAAGAATTTGCAATAAATTATAACATTCGACTTTCAATAATGTAACGTATAACTAAATCATGTAAGAAGTTAAGATATATGTACATATATTTTAATTATTTGAAAGAATCTTAACTTGTATTTCTTTTAAATGTTACTTTATAACATAATTCAATTAAAAACTATTTATTACTCCCATTGTCTCTCTAAAAAAATGTGCAACTACATAGGTTCAATTTTGTCTCTTTTCTGTATATTTATATAGTTGTTAGTATTTTATTTTTTTCATTGTATTTAAGTGCAATTATGACCAAAGTATGTAACTATTAATAATAAATTCTTAATTTTATTGTTATAATTAAAAGAGTATATATCTTAACTTTTAAGGAGAATAGCCCAATTATCCATTTTTTTTAAAGTTAAAATCATTGCCAACCACCAACTAATTTATATAACATCCCTACCCATTTGTCCATTTTTGGACCAAAATACCCTCATCATGTCGGAATACTATGTTGGAGTTCCGACACCGATTCCAATATCATCGGATATCGTATTCAGTTTTGGAACTCCGATATAGCATTCCGACAAGGTGGAGGTATTTCATCGAAAGTCAGATTCGATGTCAGAATCCCGACATAGCATCCCGACAGGATGGGGGTATTTTTGTCCAAAAATGGTCAATTGGGTATGGTTGTTATATAATTTAGTTGATTGTTGGCATTGATTTTTTTCATTTCATTTTGAATATTTTTGGCAATTAACTCTAACTTTTAATAAAATTAATTTGAATAATTAAGATATATGTAAATAAATAAATATTAATATAATAAATTTAAAAAATTAACAAATATTTACAAACTCAATTTTAATGTTATTTGATATAAAAAATTATTTTTTAACTTAAATAGCTTAAGTTTTTTATTCTATATATGAATTAATTTTCCAACCTATTATTCTCAAGGTAAATCGATTTAAGAGTACTTGAATTGTAGATCCTCTTTCACTTGAAGAATACTTGAATCGATACTTTAGAGGTGGATCTTAAAGAATACTTGAATCGATTCTTAAGAGATAATACTTGAATCATTTTTTTCCTCTAGATTAATCGATTCTTAAGATGTAAATCGATTCAAGAATACTTGAATCGATCCTCTTACTTTTGAAAAATCGATTTTTAAGATGTAAATCTATTCAAGTATCTCTTGAAAATTAATTTTTTAGATGTAAATCAATTCAAGAATACTTGAACAATTCACGAATACTTGAATCAGTTCTCTTCCTCTTGAAGAATACTTGAATCTATTTTTTAAAGGTAGATCGAATCTCTACTTGATTCGCTCTATCGAAATAAATTTTTATACTTTCATAAATCAATTCTCTAGAGGAGCTTTCAATCAATTCTTAAGATGTAAATCGATTCGAGAATACTTGAATCGACCCTCTTACTCTTAAAAATTCAATTTTAAGATGTAAATATATTCAAGTATCTCTTGAAAAATCAATTTTAAGATGTAAATCTATTCAAGAATACTTGAATCGATTCTCTCCTCTTGAAGAATCAATACATAAGAGGTAAAACATTTCAAGAATACTTGAATCAGTTATCTTCCTCTTGAAGAATACTTGAATCAATTTTTTAAAAGTAGATCGAAACTCTACTTGATTCGCTCTATTGAAATAAAATTTTATACTTTTATAAATCAATTCTCTAGAGGAACTTGAAGAATGCTCCAATTCCTCTGGGAGAAACGAATGTGTAATTAGAATGAATAACCAAAAAGTCTTATTTATAGGCGGGGTGAGAGAGAATATTATATGGAATATTCTTTTTTCCCTATATATATATGTATGATTTAATTTGATATTAATTAATTTATTTATTTATTACATTAAAAGATTTAGTAACTAATTAATGATACCCAAATAAATAAATAAAATATCATTAGTAAAAATAAGAAACACATTATTTTAAAAAAATATTAAATAAGGAAGTTAATTAAAAGTAAATAAGAAAAATATTAAAAAAGTTATTAAAATTTTCAAAAAATTGAGAAAATTACACGTCACATTAGAGCGCTCTGGAGGCGACACGTCATCAAGAAAAGTAATTAAAATGGTCACTATGCATTAAGTTAAATTTTATTTGGTCACCTACATAAAAAAAAATTCTAGCCACTATTAAGGACTATTTTCAATTTACCCTCAATAACTGTCAAGAGGAAATGACAAAAATCAAGGGGTCATTATTATATTTTTTTGTTGACCGCACTAAATAGTGGTGGGTGAGAACACATTTAAAATTATAGGGCAATAGTTATCGTCCCTTTCTTCTATTTGGTCCAAGTTTTCTTCTATTCGGCCTTTATTTTTTTTTCCAGAAAAAGTTAGAACAAAATTTCATACGGACAAAATTTTCTTCTATTCGTCCTACATGTCTTCTATTTGGCCCAAATAACTGTTCTATTCAGTTCATTTTTTTCAAAAAAAATTAAAATAAATTTTCATACAGATAAAATTTCTTCTATTCGGCCTACATGTATTCTATTTGGCCCAAATAGTTATTCTATTCGGCCTATACATATTTGCCTATTCGACCTATATATTTTTTTGCCTGAAAAAATCATAGAATGCATCTTTTTGCATTTTAATAAATAAATGCATTGATAGGGCATGTAAAAACAACAAATTAATATACTCCATTCAGTAGACTGTAAAACAAGTTTACACCTAGTATTGTACTTTAGTACTTTTTAGTCAAAAAGATAGGAATCAGATTCCTCAACATGTGATTAGTGGGTCCCTTTCAAAGGGCATTTTGGTCACTTCTAATAAAAGTGGCTAGAATAAATTATTTTTATCATAGGTGGCTGAGACTGAAAATAAGCGTATTTTACTATCTAATTTAACATCTTTTTGATGGATATTAATGTCATATATTAGCACAAGTGTCTTATATTCGATATAAGTGAGAAAAAGGTGCATTTGAGGTGTTTTATTGTGTTTTAGGTGGAAAAATGATCAAAAGTACAAAGTTGGCAAAAAGGTGCAACTTGTGTAGGAATATGTGACACATGGTTAGAAAGCCACAGAATATAAGATCGTTTTGGCATAAGGAACACTTCAATCGGAGTCCAAACGAGAAAGTTATATCAAAATGGTGACATCGCGCAAACTGTGCCGAACAGACCGGCTATGCTAATTTTCATGGCTTGTTACACCTTCAAATATTGGAGTTTTTGTGAGTTTTTTATATTTATGGAAAACCAAGGAAGAGAGGATCACCTGAGCGCAAGAATCACTGAAATCGGAGTTTGGATGTGGAAGTGCGAAACAGTAAGACTGCACATGCAGCTTGACCAGAAGTCCCACCAAGGCCTTCCAGTTTGACCAAAACCACTTTGGACAAATTAGTAGATGGAAATCTATTTTCGCCGGCTTTTACACCCCAGTGCGTGTATTTTCATATTTTCCAAGAAAAAGCTCATCCAAGATCCATAAGGAGAGCTTACAAGTATAAAAGAGGATGCATATCACACCAAGAAAAAGGGACCGCAACACAATCATACACCCCATAAGGGGGGATCACCCCCCAACCATCATCCATATCCTTTCCTTCATCCATCCATCACTTTGAAGATTTGTCTGTGGAATCAATAGGAGAACCAAGAGGAGGATTCAAGACGGAGAAGGACATAACGACGCCCACATCTAGGATTTTATTCATTTCCTAATTTATCTTGTATTTTCTAGATATATGGGTAAGATCTATCCAACACTTATGATTGTTCTTCGCAGCATCATAGGCTATAACCTTTTTGGTAGATCTAGGGATTTGAAGGTTTTTATAAATTAATTGAGCTTTCGTGTGTATACTCCGTACAACACTACTTGTGGAATTATTTTATATATAATTATATATTTTTAATCCATATTCACGGTCTTTTTGTGCATCTTCAACTATTATATAGAGTCTGAATATTATCTTGGTTGTTGATTGAGCACGTTCACTGTTGAACAGGATTTCATGTTATGATTCTAAGTGAGTGGACTCCGAAACTTTATTAGAACTGTCATATATGAATGTTTATTAATTGAATTGAATTCGGATTAATAAGCAGGATAAAGAGGTTAAGTTTATAGTACTTATAAAAGGAGATCATATCGGGTTAGAGTACCAATCCTAGGAAAATAATTAATACTGATTGTACCTAGAAAGGGGGTGAAATTATATCTCTTGCTCCAAAGTTATTCACACGTATTACACGCATATTACTTGTATCTATAGAGTAGATTTGTATAGCTTAGTGATACGTCCATATTCCACAAGGTAGAGTCGGACATTCATACACGAAAGAAAAATTGATAAGTAAAACTGGATGATCCTAAAGCTACCTATTCTCCATTCTTGAGTCGCATTCGTATTCTTCTAAGTGATTTCATTTTAATTGCTATTTTAATTAATTTGTTAGTAGATTAATAATTCAACCTTCAATCTTATTGCTACTTGTCTTAATTAATTTAGTAAATAATTAAATTGATAATACGTCGTCCTTTAGGTTCGATATTTAACTTGGTCGCTTGCTTAAGCTGCAATTGATATCCTTAATACTTGGGGATTAATTTGCGTGCAAAGAAAACGCTCATCAGTGGCTCAAAAAAATTTAAGTGAAAGTGGTTAATATGTGTCATTTCCGCTATATATTAATCAAAGTTTTTAGTTTTTATATAATATAATAACATATCGTAACTCTTATTTAATCTCATGGAATATGTTAAATCATCAATAATTTTCATTGTTATATACTTCCTCCGTCCCACCCAAATAATTTCTTTTTTCCATTTTCAGTGTCCCACTCATAGGGTCATCTTTCCTATTTTATACACATCGATCCCCCACACACCCACTAATAAAATTAAAATATGGGAGCTACACTCCCACTAATACAACTACTCACTATACATTAAATAATAATACTCCTTAATTCACGTGCAAAAAGCAAAATGCACCTTTGGGCGGGAACGGAGGGAGTATCTTATATTATAATTATTTTATTCATTTTATTTATACTTTTTTAATTAAAATATGAGTATATGAAATTAATTTAATCAATTTAAATTTCATGTTGTGTTAACAAACACCAACGTTTACATTAATTTAAAAGCGTAAAACCTCAAAATAACCGATCGAAACTGCTTGAAATCGTATAATTAATTTTTTAATAAATTGGCACATTTATATATAATTAAAAAACCGACCGCCTACGGCACTGCAATTTGAATTTTTTGAAAAAAAACTGCAGAATCGCATCATGAGCACCCCTAGATTGTGATGTTTCATTTGTTGAGGCGTGAAAGGTTTTATGAGATAAACAAACACTACAAGAAACTGTCTGATTATCGACAGAAACAGTGAAAAATTCATCACTAACTTAGTTACCGACAGAAATGAATCTATCACGAAAACCTACGTCGGTAATTTTTTAGCGGCAGAATTTTAAATCCGTCGGTAATTACCGATGGATTTTTTCGTCAGTAAAGAAAGATATCCGTCGGTAATCAAACAATACAAATTCGTCAAAAGTGATAATATTGCGATGATTTTATAGACGGATTTTTCCGTCGGTAAATTAGCGACGAAGAAATCCGTCGGTAAATTATGTATATTTTTAAAAAAAAATTATATTTACTGACGAAATTTTTCGTCAGTAATTTAAATTTAAATTACTATATATTTTAAATATAAATACCCATAAAACAATTAAAATTTCATATTAAATAATCCTTCAAAATATTACTTAATATAAATTATTCATATAATATAATATTTAAATTATAAAATCTCCACAATTCAAATTCACCACAAAATATTCAATTCTAATAATTCTACTAAATCATGTATACAAAATATTTGACTAAATGATCTTCATTATAAATTCTCCTAAATCGGCATCAGCATCAACATATACATCAGTTTGTTGTCGATTGACACATCGAATCCCCGAGAGCATTAGATTATTTTTGTTCCTTATAGTGGAAATAAAAAGTCATACAACACCAATTACTAACTATTCATACCATTATCTAATGTTAGAAAAACAAAGAAAGAAATCCTAACTATTGATGAATCAGTTACTAAGCATTGGTGCTCATATTGTTGTTGAGACAGATAAAGAACCATTTAGGATTCGTTGGTATAATCTAGCAAGTACATATAATGGGCATGCTGAGAATTTGATGACTAAATATCTCAAGTACATATCGAAGCAAAGACTTATATCCCCAATGGGAAGGATGTTATTGATCTAGTAATGGCAATGGGGAAATTTACGTGTAGGCAGGCCGATATGTAATTTATTTCATGTCAAAAGTTGGGTGTAAACAATGAATATGCTATTGTTGATTGGGAAAGCTATCTGAGATGAGTTGGTTATTGATTCCTCTAACATAATTAGGGTTGATATACAGTAGACCATCTATGTACTCATGCAGTTCATGCATAGTTATTGAAAGTTCATCTCAAAGTAATGTTCATAATATTTGCTTGATCTTAAAGAGCAGGTAAGACATTTTATATAAAAGTGGGACTAATATAAAAAATTGAAGGCTCACTATTAGGAAATTCGACTATTTTTTTTCTTTCCAAATACCCCATTATATTGAAGACATAATTTTAAAGTTTATCTAACCTTAGAAGGGATAAAATAAGTGACAAGCCCTGATGCAACTTATTCAGAGCCATTCAGCCTTGCACAGGTTAAGCCCAAATATTCACCCAAACGAGCACGTCACTCTGAGAAAGAAACATCTTCATGAAATTAAAGGAAATGTGCATTGTTATCTCAACAACTAAATTATCATCTTACCCTAGATGCCCAGGAAAATGTGAAAGCATGTATGAAAAACCACAGTCAGTATGAAAGTTAAAACTAGCCTCTGGAGCTGCAAAAATGTAGCTAAACATTAATTGCAAATATGATGTAAAATCATTAGAACCCATAAAGCCAATTTATGGAGAAAATAGAAAGGGAACTGTACTAACTGTCTTCGCTGTAATGATAGAGAACTTCATTGGGACCATCAAAGATGCAGCTCCACCCATGGAAATTCCACAAACTAGAGCAAGCTGACACACTCATGATAATTAGAGATATAAATTGACTTTGGAATATGATCTAATATCTACAGCGTCTTCTTTCCATGTGGTAAGTTTCGATAATACCTATATTTTTTATATTTGTGGATGTGATAACAGGGCCAATACATTCTGTAAACAACTTCAAGACTTGGATCCTCCGGAAAGGAACACAAAAGTGAATCATAAATTCATACTTCTAGTAATGCCCATGGATAAATAATCTAACTCGAGTTCTTATATAATTCAACACTCACTCGACATCCTTCCATAGTAGAAATTTTTGAGATCTCGTCTAGTTATCAGTGTCATTTTTACCTAGATATTAGTATCTTTTTATTATGTATTTTTGTGTGTTTTTATTCATTTTGTATATCTGTTGGTGGTGTTATATGAAGATATGGAGATGTGTGCTTTGAAATAATAAATGTGTGATTTTCATGATTAAGTACCTTAAATTATGCGATATTTGTAAATATTTAGAGAATTGGTACTTTGGTATAATTTGTGTGATTTTCAGGTAAAAATAGATTTTAGACACGATAAAGAAGATGTGAGAAAAAATAGAGCTCAATTCAGAGTTGAAACGAAGGAGAACGAGCCAAAGCAAAATGCTGAAAAATGCACATCCAACGTGCGTAATTTTTCTGCATTCGTGCAGAGATCAAAACTAGATGTGTGATGCATGGTTGAAAAGCCACGGAAGAGAGGATCGCCTGAGTGCAAGAATCACTCGAATCGGAGTTCGAATGAGAAAGTTATACGCGAAATGGTAAGACTGCGCTGCGTGATGCACAAACACAACCAGTGTGCATGAACACGAGCCGTGTGCACGCACACGACTAGTATGCTGAACATGTCCCTTTAAGACAAGACCGTGCGCGGGCATCCGAAACACCTACATTCCCACACCCATGGCTGAGTGCGGCACACGAGCCGTGTGCATGCATACGACCAGTGTGTATGCACACGACCCGTATTCTGAAAAAGTCAGTTTTATGATTTCCACGTGTTCTAGAAGCTTCCATAGGGTATAAATATATGTTTTGACCATAAATTATGGGAGGAATCATTTAGGATCAGTTTTCACACACACTAAACACCTAAATCACACACATTCATCTTCATCTCTTCTATCTTTCACTTCATCCATCCAATCCACTTGATTTTCTCAAATCCATCCATAAATCCGTCCATCCAACAACCTAAGAAGAGGAATTCATCATTGGTTGAAGATTTTAACATGATAAGGGAGGAGGAAGTTCACCATCAAAGGGGAGTCAACTTACCTTTATTTTGTTATTTTCTTCATTATTTGGCTCAATTGGAACATGCCATGGATTATGTTGAATTTGTAATGATTTGTAATGGCTAGTCCTCATGTGAGGCTAGCAATATGATTGGTTAGGGATTATGTAGATTTTGCACACCACATATTTGATGAAATGATTGTTATGAATATTTTCTATCATGAATGCTTATTCTCATTTTATGTATGATTTGTGTGATTAAATTCTCTATTCATAGTATTAGGATGGACATTCCAATATTATGCTTAGTGGTTTAATTGAATCATTGATTACATGAGGTGACTATATTAGTATGTGGAGAGTTTGGTCATAACCTTCATGTGCTTAGAATCTCATGATAGGACATTATTGATAATTACTTGTGAAAGTGTTTGATATGATGAGGGGACCCAAGCCAAGACTCATTTGACCTTAGAAAGGGAATACTAGGAAAAACGTCCCTGCCTACTAGAGAAAATTCTTCGTGATAATATCTCTATATTGGTATATTAATATCCGTAAGTACCTATAGGAAGAGTGAGGATTGGAGACACTCTTCGAGTGCCGTTAATATTATAACATGAAAACCTTCAATACATGTGTATGTGTGAGTCTACATGAGCCTTATCCATGATATTGCTTGCCTTACATACTTCTTAGATTGTTCACATTCATCCATCTTCCATCCCATTTATACATGTTCTATCTTTACTTTCTTAGTTGTTAGTTTTTAGTGTTAAACAACCCCCTCTTTAATTGATTAGTCCTTCTAGAATAAAATATCTTTCAAATACGGTTACCCACTTTCACCGTTGGGTTCGATATTTCTTAATTTTGCACTTAGTCACTATGGTCTACTACGAGATAGAGTACACTTGCTCTAATCAATTTAACCAAAATTGAAACCAAGTTCATGGCGCCATTGCCGGGACGAAAGCCTTCGGTGTAACATGTTTGAATTTGTTAGCTCTACTTAGGATATTTTTTTTTTTTTGCATCTTTATTTTTTTTGGAAAATCTTGTTCTTACTTGTTCTTCTTGATAGGTACATCAACCTTGAAAGAAGAGAAGGAGGAGCAACAAAAAATAGTAAGTGGAGAAGATTGTAGTAGATCTTGAGAAGAAGAGCTAAAAATGGATCAATGCTACAATAATGGAATATACGAGGGATGGCAAGGAGCTTACTATGTGAATACATTCCAACTGTATCAAGCATACACTTATTCCGTACCAAGTTCTTCAAACCAAGTGCCTATGTTTACTTCTCTATCCAAAAATAATGCCTTGATGGAGTTGCTTAGAAGATACACTTGTGGAAGTGATAAAAGGCAAAGTTTTCAACCAAGTTTTCCTAGTTACAGGGCTTAATACTTTCAAAATATGCCAACATCTTATCATACGGTGCAACAAAATGTGGATGATGCCAAGTCCTCAAGTGGAGGATATTTCTTACATGCAATGGAGTAGTTTCCAAAATAATGCTCAAGGGAATTATCTCCAAGATCAAAGATGGCAACCACCAAGTGAAGAGATAAAACCCATCGTAGAAGATAGAGATAGTAAACTCATGGGTATGTTAAATGATATGATTGAATTTGAAAGAAAAATGAGTGAGGAAAATGAAAGAAGATTTGAGGCCCTAGAACATCGAATGAGTCAAATGATAAGAGAACGGAACACTCTTCGTGAAATGGAGAATTTTGATGAAAAGATTGAAGAAGAGTTAGAGGTAGAAGAGAGTTCGGGGGATAATGAAGAAGACTCAAGAGATATTGAGCTTATTGAGGATAAGGAAGACAAGGTAAAAGAAAGCTTAGAGGTGGAAAGTGAGATGAGTAAAGAGCCTAAGGTAGAAGAGAGCTTTGAGGATGAAAAGATTATCCATGATTTCTTGTCTTATGTTGATAAGGAAAATTCAATTGAAGATGAAGAATCAAGAGATGAGTATGAATTTGCTGAAGTGAAACAAGGTCTAGAAGCACTTAATGAGTTCGGAAGTGAAATGAGCATTTCTATATCTTTTAACTGTTCAAGTTGCATTAATTTTCAAAATATTATTTATATTGACTTTGTTTTACCTATTGATTCTTTTCAATACCTCAGGTACAAAAGAAAACTTGAAGAAGTGTTGGGGACATACTAGATAAAAAGGAATAATTGGTTTTCAAGATAAGAAAGGTTAATAGAATGCAAGCTCAAACGAGTGGAATTTTTAAAGCCAATCTCGAAGGATGCTACTATGGTCGTTACTTGCCACAAATGCCTAATACAGGAAAAAGCACAAAGATTAAAATTTGATGGCAAGAACGAACAATATTCTTGGCCATTCCAATGAGTTCTCCATATTCCGTCCGGCTTGAAGACGTTAAACTTAGCACTGGATGGGAGGTAACCCATTGTTTCTTTATTGCTTTCATTTATATGCTTTGATTTAGTTTTCTTGCATTTTGGTATGTAGGTTGATTGTGCCCATGAGGAGAATGCATATTGAAAATACGAGAAGTGCTCGATTTGAAGTGTGAAGGTACGTCTCACCACTTCTTGCAAACTTAAAGTTCAACTCTTATTTCACTTTAAGTTTGGGGGGATAGTGCGTGGTAGACATACCTTAAGTTGTTGTGATGCATATGCTTATCCACAAGAAGATCATTGTTGAAAACTATAAGGGTAAGTCCCACCACTTTTTGCAAACTTAATTCTCAACTTGTTTCGATTTAAGTTTGGGGGAGAGTGTGTGGTGTGACTCACCACTTGAGTGTGCTTACGATGTTGATTGAGAGGTCTTCCGTGAGTGTGCTTACGATGTTGATTGAGAGGTCTTCTTGTAAAATTGGGTAAATTTTATATTTTTTTCTCATGATTATTGGTTTGATTTTGGTTTGTTTGGTTGTGTTGAAGTGCATGTTAATTTATATTTTGGTTGTAATTGTTGTGCTAATGGTTTTGATGAGTTGTTGAGCATAAATAAAGTGTAGTGGAAGCATGAATTGAGCCCGGAAATCAAGTCGAGATTCATTGTGCATGCAATCCGGAAGCCCATTTTCACTACCAAATGCCTTTCTAAGGGAGTACTCTACATCTCATCTCTTCTATGTACTTAGCATAATTTGATTTTGAATTGGACTTGATTGAATTGACATGCTACTTCACTTGTTATGTATTTAGGTGGTTTACTTGCTTCATTAGTTTTCTCATTTTTGAATAAGGTGGTAAAATCTTGAGCTTAAATGATATTGGATGATGAGGATATTTGCTTAATTTTCTTTTGATGGATGGAATTTTTTATTTTTGCATGTTTTGTGTTGTTGTCTTGTTTCTTGTTTGGTGAGTCTTTGCTCATGTGTTTTGTTTGTATTTTTATTCTTGTATAATTGCTTGGTGGTTTGTTTCGGGATGATGTGAGTCATTTTTGAATATGAATGATAATATGTTGTTTGTGATAGGTGATGTCGAATTATGTTAGGAATATCTACTCTTTAAAATTGTGACATGTCCTATTTAACTTATTCAATTTTGAGATGAATTGAGGTGTAATGAGTTCTTAAAGGTCCGAGCAAAAGCTTGTGAGTATTTGAGCATCAACCGTGCATCCATGTTAATTTCTTAATGAGTGGATCGATTGAGCCTTAATAAACTAGAATTTGCTCATGGACTACGGGAATGAGCCCAATTGGTGGAGGTTAGTGATATGATCTTAGGCCATCCTTGTTACTTTAAAGTCTTTGCCATATATTTTCTTACCTTATACATCATCCCTAGTTAACCACTTTGAGACTTAAAGCCTATTTTTTGTGATATAAGCACATTACAAGCCATGATTACCCACTTAAGCCTTTTATATATACCTTTTGTGTGGGTGATTGAGGAGATGATGGTTTTCAAGGTTTGATGTGAGAATTGTGCTAGAGAAGAAAGGAAATGGTAAACAAGCAAGAAAAGAATGAAAAGAGCTCAAGCAAAATGTATATGCGACCTCAAAACAAGGAAAATGAGTAAACTCAATAAAAATATGCTCAAGGAATTCAAAACTCAAAGAAAGGAAGCATGCAAATCAAAAGAAGCTCAAGAAATCAAAGGAATGATAATGATTAGTACTTGTGATTAGAAAATAAAATAAAGGAAGATAGAAATGTGAAGAAGTTGAAGAAGTTGATCATCTCTTCGATTACTTATACTAGATAAGTCACTCTTATCCATATTCTCCCTACCATTACCGAATAGCCTATCATTACATCCAAAAGTGAAAGTTCTTTTTGATCATTAGTTGAAGCCTTGGTGGCTTGTGAATGTAGTCCGTGAACAAGCATATGGTGCATCGGGTTCAATCAATTGATGTGTGAAAATTACCCTACTTCATAGAGTGTTGAGTGCATTTTGATATCCGACGTGAGGTTTGGAACGGAAGGAACTTTATTACTCTTAATTTTCTTATACTTGAACTTGTTAATTTTTTATGTCATGATTTTAATGTTGTAGTGTGACTTGATATGATTTATAGTCCTTGTTACTTATGATGTGTTGTTGCTTATGTTTTTTAGGTCTTTCTCTAGGTGAAAATTCCCGCTCTCGTTTTTTCATTTTCGTTGCTCGAAGACGAGCAACAGTTTAAGTTTGGGGGGTTGATCGGTGTTGTTTTCATCTAGATTTTAGTATTTTTATTATGTATTTTTGTGTGTTTTATTTATTTTGTATATATCTTTTGGTGGTGTTATATGAAGATATGGAGATGTGTGCTTTGAAATGATAAATGTGTAATTTTCATGATTAAGTGCCTTAAATTTTGCGATATTTGTAAATATTTAGAGAATTGGTACTTTGTTGTAATTTGTGTGATTTTCAAGTAAAAATGAATTCTAGACACGATAAAGAAGATGAGAGAAAAAATAGAGTTCAATTCGGAGTTGAAACGAGGGAGAACGAGCCAAAGCAAAATACTAAAAAATACACATCCAACGTGCATAATTTTTCTTTATTCTTGTGGAGCTCAAAACTAGATGTGTGATATATGGTTGGAAAGTCACGGAAGAGAGAATTGCGTGAGCACAAGAATCACTCAAATCTGAGTTTGAACGAAAAAGTTATGCGCAAAACGGTGAGACTGCGCTACACGATGCACAAACATGACCAGTGTGCATGAACACGAGCCATGTGCACACACACAACCAGTGTGCCAAACATGCCCCTGTAAACCAAGGCCGTGCGTGAGCATCCGAAACACCTATACGCCCACAGCCATGGCCGAGTGCAGCACAAGACCCGTGTTCTGACAAAAGTCAGTTTTATGATTTCCACGTGTTCTAGAAGCTTCCATGGAGTATAAATACATGGGAATTATTTGGGATCAGTTTCCACACACACTAAACACCTAAATCACACACATTCATCTCCATCTCTTCCATCCTTCACTTCATCCATCCAATCCACTTGATTTTCTCAAATCCATCCATAAATCTATCTATCCACCAATCTAATAAGAGGAATTCATCATTGGTTGAAGATTTTAGCATGATAAGGGAGGAGAAAGTTCACCATCAAAGGAGAGCCAACTTACCTTTATTTTGTTACTTTCTTCATTAATATCCGTAAGTATCTATAGGAAGAGTGAGGATTGGAGACACTCTTCGAGTACCCTTAATATCATAATATGAAAACTCTCAATGCATATATGTGTGTGAGTCTACATGAGCTTTATCCATGAAGTTGCTTGCCTTACATACTTCTTAGATTGTTTACCTTCATCCATCTTCCATCCCATTTGTACATGTTCTATCTTTGCTTTCTTAGTTGTTAGTTTTTAGTATTAAACAATCCCCTCTTTAATTGATTAGTCATTCTAGAGTAAAATATCTTTCAAATATGGCTACCCACTTTCGCCCTTGGGTTCAATATTTCTAAATTTTGCACTTGGTCACTATGGTCTACTACGCAATAGAGTACACTTGCTCTAATCAATTTAACCATAATTGAAACCAAGTTCATCCAGTGGGGAAAGCAAGACCAGTTCCCCAAAGAAACTATATATTTTGAGCTAAACTATAGCTATATAAAATTACTTGAACAAAACATAATCTTTGAGATAAAGAACTGCATGCAAGCTACCCTATACAATCAATTTAACTATAATTCATACAGCTCTATAATATCTTGCAGTTATTATTATTTTTCCCTTGCAGACATAAATTCTGAAATAAAATAAAAATATGAATATTAAGCGTCACAAACTCAATATTTTTCACTTCCACTGCAAAAGAGTTGAGCACATGATTCACATAGCCGAATTTCTACCCATTTTGACTGCAATATCATCGGCAATAGAGAGTATTAGATTTCATTAGATCAAAAAATGAGTACATGTGTGTTTATTTATAATACCATATACCAGTTTTTTAGCTACTTTACTAATATCCCCATCTTCAACACATAGCTTCCCATGCTTTGTATCTCAAATAAAACATTAAATCACAATATGTGTGATAAATATGGGTGTGAAATAATGAAAATATCAATTAGACAAATAAAACCTTCCAAATCACAATATGTGCGATAAATATGGGAGTGAAATAATGAAAAATGGCAATACACACAATGATGAATTAAATTGAACAGATTGAAATCACAAAACTAGTTAATAAATAAAGTAGTTTTTCTCTAAAAAGCAAAGAAAATGAATATACCTGGCGCTTGGTGAGACGGCGACAGTGTTTGGGCGGTGGTCGACGGTGCTGTGGCCGCAATTTTGTGGTGGCAAAAAGCAACACGGCGATGGGCAATTCTTTCCTACGGTAGCAGCGTCAAGCGGAGGAACATGCCTCTTTCATCAAACCCCTCGACAAATTTTACTAAAAGTAACCCTTCCTATCCATCTTCGAATTCTGACCTTGGTAGGGGAAGCACATATTTTGGGGGTGCAAGTATTTGATTACGCTGAACTTGAAGAAGCTACTGATAATTTTAATCATTCAAGAGAACTAGGTGATGGTGGATTCGGAACAGATCCGCGCATGAAGACAGCTGTTCGCAAACTGGGCAAGAAGACCGATGGGCGTCGGTATCGTTTCCGACTGTGGATTTGTTGCGATATTTTTTCCAATAATGGCGCAACGGCTCGATGGATTGGCAGATTGGTGGATTCGTTTTAGGGCTAATGGATCGTAATGGAGGCAGATGGGTGGATTTGTTTTCTAGGGCAGCCCTAAAACTTTAAAAAAAAAATCATTACCGACGGAAATAATCCGTCGGTAAATTAAAGAATAATTATTTTTTAAAATAAAATTTTATAATTAATGACTCGATACATTTATAAAGAATAATTATTTTTTTAAATAAAATTTTAAAATTACCGACGGATAAAATCCGTCGGTACATTTATAAAGAATAATTATTTTTTAAAATAAAATTTTATAATTACCGATGGATTTTATCCATTGATAAGTTTAAAAAAATTAAGTCTTCACTTTACCGAAAGATACAATCCGTCGTTAACTTAAAAATTAATTTATTTTTTAAATAAAAAATAAATTGTATATTTACCGACGGATTTAATCCGTCGGTAAATGAAAGACTCGAATTTATTTTTTTACAATAAAATTATAGCATTTACCGGCAAAAAAATAGTCGTCGGTAATTTTTCAGGATTTAATCCCTCCAAAATAACGACGGATTTACCGACGAAAAATAATTCATCGCTAATTCTGTTGGTAAATCTGTGGCAAATTTCGTCGTAAATTTATTATGATAATTTTTTAAAAATAATTCATACTAAATTGAAAAAATATCGGTAATCCGTCGGTAAATTTGTCGGTAATTCGACAGTTTCTTATAGTGAAATGAGAAAAGTGTGAATAATTTTTTGAAACCGAGAGAGTATAATACTCCCTCCGTTTCGTATATAGGTCATCATTTGTTTTTTGCACATAAATTAAGAAGTATTACTATTATTTTAGAGTGAGGCTTGTGTGCGGCCGGGCGCACGGGAACACATTCCGTGCGCCTTTAGAAATTTAGTATTATGAGTAAGGGTACATTACTTTGGTCTAAAGGGTATACACTTTAATTAATAAAAGGTACACCATTTTGTTTTAAAGGGTATACACTTTTCATTAATATTTTTTTTCTTTAAAAAATAAAGGGTATACATTTTTATACTAAAGAGTATACAATTTAACACAAAATTCTAAAGGCGCACGGATTGTTGTTCATGCGCCCAGATACACACAATAATTTTCTTTAGAAAATAAAGGGTACATATATGTATACTAAAGGGTATACAATTTAACATAAAATTCTAAAGATGCACGAAATGTGGTTCGTGCGCCCGGGTGCATAGGAGTTTTTACCATTATTTTATATGTAGCAGGTAATTTTTTTAATAGTAAATAGTGGGTCATATGTGGAGTTTTTTTACTTAAAAAAGAAAATTGAAACCTATGAATAAGACAACAAATATTATAAAATGAGAAATTTTCAAAAGGACAATAGGACTAATAATAAAGGCTACTATTAGAAACTAAGGTGTAAATTAGTCAAGTCGAGTAATGCCAAACTCAAACTCGATTCAATTTTAAAATTTGAAACTCAACTCAAACTCAATCAAGCATAATTTTTGAGAACTTGAGCCCGGCTTGAAATCTAATTCAAAAAGACGGACACGACTCCATACTTTGTATAAAATTAATAAAATAATTAAATATAAAAATATTTGTTCAATTGAAAAGAAAAAATATAAAATGCTCCCTCCATCTTGAAACTATATAATATTCTAATATGTAATAGGTAATTGGAACAGTGTAGTGTGTGGGCCCTATATATATAATAGTAATTGTTTTGTGTGAGTCTTATTCACTAAAAGAAGAAATTTATACTTTGTTTTAGAACAGAACAAAATAGAAAAGTATTGATTGCGTAAGGAGGATGAGTTATAGTTGACAAGGTAAAGAATGTGAGGGTAGAAATTTAAAAGCGAAAAACAAAGAACTTATCCCAACAAGAATTTATATTTAATTTTAAATTTAATATATATAAACATGAATGGATTAATTTATAAATATATTATATAATAATTTCATATATATAAGCTTGAATAAGTACGTTAGCTTATTGAGTCAAGTAATATTGAACTTGTGCTCAAGCTCGAAAAAGTGTTCAAGTAACTTAAACTCAATTCGAATTCGTGTTCTTTGCGAGTAAAGTATAGCTAAGTCACAAGACGACTCGACTTACGTGCTCTTCTATTTGGAAACTACTTCCTTTCGTCCCACAATTAAATATATACTTTTCTATTTTAGTCTATCCCAATACAAAATATACATTTATCTTTTTAGTAGATGGAACCTGCCAAAACAATTATTATATTCACATGGGTACACGCACTATATTAATACAACTACTTACTACGTACATATTAAAATATTATTTCCTTCATCTCACCCCTGACCCCACATTAAAATATTACACTCCTCAATTTACGTACAAAAAGTAAACATGGAGGGAGTATAAATTTTCACACAAAAGCCATCTTTCGTGACTTATGTACTCTCTTTTGTAGCGATAAGCCTTTGTCGGACATCAATAGGGATACATTTGTTCGGATAGGCGCTATCAATCAGCCATGAGGGAATCCCTAGGAGTCGAAAGAAGTAAAGCTCCATTGAATGAATCAACTTCTCCATAATCCAAAACTGGAAATTATTTTGAAAACATGAATTACTATTTTTTTTTAATGAGATTATCATAAGTATTACTGCAATAATTTTTATTCTTTGTCAATTTTGGATCAGTAAGAGCTGATAATCATGAATTTAATTTGAAATTTTATTCTTTGTCAATTTCAATCACCATGAATATACTCTTTTCGTGCCAATTTATTCAGCGTCATTGCGGTAAAATAGAGTTTAAAAAAGAAAAAAATATTAATTTTATTGATTTTTTGGAGGTATTATAGTATTTTATATAATAAATAAATTATGAAGTATCATATGTGGCACGGGATGTGTGTTAGGTATGAATGATATATTTGTAATTAAGATCATGAACGATGTGAATGATAAATTTATAATTAAGATGATGTAATTGCAGAGTTGGAAATTGATGTGGTTTTCTTTTTGAGATGAGAAAGTTTAATTTGGTACAAACGAAAACGGAAAGTGTGAAATTTAATTTGTTATGGTAGGAGTATTTTTTTTCAGAATGTAATTATCTTAAATTAATCTACTTATTTGTCGCAATGAAAAAAAAGAAAAAGAGGAGGAAAGAAGATGGCCAAAGATGTGCCCAAATATCTTAAATCAATCGAATAAATAAAAGATACCATAATGTTGTGTATATTATTCCTAACCCTAATCTCGACAAGCGGGTTTCATCTATGCACGTCGAGTCTTAGCAAATGATCATCATAAGATTGATTGTTTTAAATCTATATTCTCACTTATTATGGACTATTTTAAAAAATATATATTTATATAACACTTTTGAATTGTTCTTTAAATTTCGGTGAAAGACTTATTAAGTTCAATTACATTTTTGTCGATTTACTTGATGGTATGTCGTAGTGCTCTAAATCTATACACCAAATTCATTGCGTCACTTTTAAATAGTGTAGTGAATTCGTGACGTCACCAAATGAATGTATTTTTTTTCTTTTTTAACTTTTGTGAGGAGATGCAAAATTGGAAGAAATTCTTTAATCGAAGAAAAATATAATAAAAAGTTAATGCAACTTATTACATTCCTATAATCATATGGTATATTTTGTGACATTCTTATAATCATATGGTATATTTTGTGAGGAGAAAAGCATAAATGTTGTGTTTTTATCAAGGTATTTGTTAAAGTAACTTTGATGAGTAGTAAACTATTTAAATCTTTACCATCTTAAATTTTTAAATGAAGTGATCACTTAATATGTATAAGAGTCAAGGTCTAATAAAGGTTCATAATTCAAACCTCATTAAGGTCCAGAGTTCAAACCTCACTTGTAACAACAAATTTTGTATTTATGGAAAAAGTAAACACAAAAGGGAATTACAAACATAATCCGGATGGATTTAATTTAGAAGAGTATTCAAGTAGGGTTACAATATCTAATTATTCTCTCGAACTAATTTGGCTTTGATTTTGAGTTGACTTGAACTTTGACTTGACTACGTGTATGTTGAGCTGGATATTTGGTTGAAGCTTGTTCAAGCTCGGATTTGAAGTCTTGTGACGTTAATCCGGAGGCATCGAATCTTTATTCGGATTAAATGTTGACTTGAGAGCATTTCGCGAAGAACATCGTTGATGTGTAGAACGTCGTTGACTCAGCGAAAAATGCTGGATGAACTTGAGTTGAATAACGCTGGATCGGAGGGGTTTAGAACCTTAATCTCTAATCGGAGGATGTTGACTTTAAGAACGCTGGATCGGAGGGGAGTAAAACCTTGATCTCTGACCGGAAGCTATTGACTTGAAGAACGCCAGATCGGAGGGGTGTAGAAACTTGATCTCTTATCGGAGGTTGTTCTTGACTTAAGATCTTGAAGGAGCGTTCTTGACTTGAAGATCGTGGCTTGTGTTTTCAATCTCTTCGACATAAATTTTGTGGGTTTGAACTTTTATCTGATTGGTTGAGTCAGATTTGATTCCAAATCCGATATTGATTTGAATAGATCACATCCAAACAATTGGTTTTTGACATCTTTGATTTGCCAGTACTAATTAATTTATTTTAATTTCTTAATAAATAAATAAATAATTGATTTTTAATGTGTAATTTACCACTTATTTTTATTTAATAGGCTATAAAATTAAGTGCCTACACTTATCACCACCCATTTATGAGAAAATTTCACATCCAGTGTTCAAACCTAATCGTCATCCATTTATGAGAAAATTCCACATGCAAGGCTTGAAATAAAAATTAACCCCGCCTGCATGTGAGGGCTTTGATAAGTATTAAACTATTTATCTCTTTATAAGGTTAACATTTTAGATAAGGTGGTTATTTAACAGTGTTGGGGAAGGATCTATAAACTCATTCTCAAATCCATCTGTATTTTTAATACATAATCAAATCAATGAATTTATTAATCCATAATTTAAAATGATTAAATTTAAAATTCTAGATTTGAATTGATGTTTTAATAATTGGTTTGGAATGAATTTTAGATTCTTACACAACCGTTTCATTTGAAATAATTCATTTCTATAAAAAGAACATTTTAATACTAGAAAAAACATATTAATGAAAAATTAATATAAAAAAGTTATAAATTTTTTTTTAAAAAAAAAAACTAGTAATCCTACCCCTCAAAGCTCATCCGCTATAGTTACTACATATTCAAAATTCTAAAAATAAAATAATTGATTTTAACTTTTTAGGGATAATATAATTTAATATTTTTTGGTAATTAATAAATATAAAGTAAATTATATAAATTGTAAAAAAAGTGGCAATTTTAAAATTAAAATTTATTGTGAGTAATTTTCTAAAGATCAAAAGAAATAGTAAATGTAAATATTTTTATTTTTGGTACCGGCAGAGTAAGATATGAGTATTTATTTTTTAATTATTTTTTATATAATTTTATTATTATTTATTATTATTGTAAAAAAAACATTTTAAATTATCAAACAATGAGTATTAACTTTACTGATTTGAAAACCCTTTTAATAAATTCACAATTCATCGAAATTCAAATGAGTTAATTTATAATAGGGAAAGGGTCGTATAGACTCTTACTAGTATGAATCCGCGTACAACGTGCAATCATTTAATTATTATTCTTATTTTTTATAATTAAATAATCCGTTTATAATGTAACAACATTAATTAAGGATTTTTTTTTCCTTATAACTAAACAATTTCTTTCATTAATTTAAAGAATTTGTAAAAAATTATAACATTTGATTTTTGATAATGTAACATATAACTAAATCATGTAAAAAGTTAATATAAATGTTTATATATTTTAATTATTTGAAAGAATCTTGACTTGCATTTTTTTTAAAATGTTACTTAATAGTAATATAATATAATTGAAAATTATTTATTACTCTTCGTCTCTCTAAAAAAAATGTACAATCATATAGGGGCAATTTTGTCTACTGTATATTTATATAGTTGTTAGTAGAGTGAGGTTCTTGTACCCCCAGGGACACCGTGCCCCTTTGCAATTTCTATACCCCTTTGCAATTTAAATCCCCTAACAATATATAGGTTTAATAGAATTGGAGGGAGAGGGTTGTGTTCACATGGGGACACGGCGTGTCCCCAAGGTGCAGGAGCTTTTGCCTTCTTAGTATTTCATTTTTTTAATTGTATATAAATGCAGTTATGATCAAAGTATGTAACTCTTAGTAATAAATTATTAATTTTATTGTTTGTTTAAAATAAATATCAGTTATATATAAAAAAATCATAATTTATTCTTTTTTTCTATACATGCATGATTTGATTTGACAGTAATTAATTTATTTATTTATATCGAATGATTTATTTATTAATTGCAATAAAAGATATTAAAGTAAATAAGTCATAATAAGTGTATAGAAAAAATAAATAAATTAATAAACTATACATGAACAGCACGTTAGCGAAAAAGACTTTGTTATATTATACTTAATATATATATATATATATATATATATATATATATATATATATATATATATATATATATTATGAAAAATAAGGTCAAACATTTTATAATTAATCAAAGAGACACTCTCTTGTGAGACAGATTTTTTGTGAGATGGGTGTAAGACGGATCGACCCGTGTGCTTATTATATAGGTAAAGTATGCTTATTTGTAGTTAAATTATGTCAATAATAAATCATGTTATAATACCCTAAAATCATATTTTAAATCATCATTCATCATAATTTTGTAAAACATACTTTAACAACCATTAAACATATTTTATCGTTATAATAGACATACTTTAACACGTCTCACAAAACTAATGTCTCACAAGAGACTTTTCTTAATTAAAACAAAATTATTAAAATATTTTTAAATAGTTGCTATATATATATATATATATATATATATATATTTAAAAATATACATAATATTATAAATAGTATTAAAATGGAGTATTACTTTTTACTCATAATTATGGTTTTAACATTTCTTAATTAACTATATAATAATAATCCAATTTCCATTAATTGTTATTTTTAAGAAACTAATATACTATATATATATATATATATATATATAATATAATATAATATAAATAAATTTAATTTTTATATATAATATTCCTTTAAATATTCATAAATTTGTAATGAATGTTTTAACTTGAAAAACTTAACTTTTTGATTCTATGCATAAATTTATTTTTAATCGCTTATTTTCTAGAGGTAAATCGATTCAAGAGTACTTGAATCGTCGGTCCTCTTTCACTTGAAGAATACTTAAATCAATACTTTAGATATAGATCTTAAAGAATACTTGAATCGATTCTTAATAGGTAATACTTGAATTAATTTTTTTACTCTTACTCTTGAAAGATCGACTTTTAAGATGTAAATCTATTCAAGAATACTTGAATCGATTCTCTTTCTCTTGAAGAATCGATTTTTAAGAGGAAAATCGATTCAAGAATACTTATCTAAATCTATTCAAGAATACTTGAATCGAATCTCTTCCTCTTGAAGAATCGATTTTTAAGAGGTAAATTGATTTAAGAATACTTTATGAAAATCTATTCAAGAATACTTGAATCGATTCTCTTCCTCTTGAAGAATTGATATTTAAAAGGTAAATCGATTCAAGAATACTTGAATATGTTCTCTTCCTCTTGAAGAATACTTGAATTGCGTTTTTAGGGGTAGATCGAATCTCTACTTGATTCGCTCTATCGAAATAAATTTTTATACTTTCATAACTCAATTCTCTAGAGAAACTTGAAGAAGCTCATATTCCTCTTAGAGAATCGAATGGGTTTATTTAGAATGAATAACCAAAAAGTCTTATTTATAGGTGGGGTGGGAGAGAATATTATATAGAATATTCTTTTATATATATATATATATATGAATTAATTTGATATGAATTAATTTATTTATTGCATTAAAAGATTTAATAATTAATTAATGATACTCAAATAAATAAATAAAATATTAAAAATTCAATCATTATTAAAAATAAGAAATACATTATTTAAAAAAGAAAATATTAAATAAGGAAGTTAATTAAAAGTAAGGGTAGGTCTTGTATCACTTTTGCTTTATTATATGTCACTTTTTACTAAAAATGTAATAATTTTTTTTGGTTATCACACGAATTCTTTATGAAATAATTTAATGGAAGATTATCATTTTTTTTATTTTTTTCATATTCATTTCTATCAAAAATATTAGTATCACCTTTTATTCGACTAATCAAATTATTTTATAAATAAACAATTAGTAAGAAAAACAAAAAGTAATAACATTTTAATCAAAAGTAATACTTGATTACGAAAAAGTGATACACATTTAATTAAACTATTTAATGAAAATTTTATAGGACGGATAAAAAGTTATAATATTTTTAATAAAAAGTGATATCTGATCAAAAGAAAAGTGATAAATGTCCAATTAAATTATTTAATGAATATATTTTTAAAAAAAAATAAAAAGTGATAATATTTTTTTATGAAAAATAATACTCGAGGGAGGATTACTACTTGGTACATTGAAAAACCTATATTATTATGAGATACAAACATACAAAAATATTACTACTAGCTACAAAAATACTTAGTGATATTCCAATATTACCCAAACAATGTGCAGCACATAAATGTTCGTGTGCAGCATGAATATTTGTGTGCAGCAAAAGTGTGTCCATCAAAAAAAGTGTATATCCGGCGGCAGTCCGGCGATCGGCCCGCGGCGGTCCTGCGGTGGGTGAGGGTTTAGGGTTTATGGTTTAAAAGTGTATGAATTTAGGGTTATATTTGATATTTTACTTTAATATTTTGTATGTGAGAGTAATTTATTTAAATCAATTTATCTCACAATAATTATGGGTACAAAGTGTGTACTTACTATCTATGAGTAATTTTTCCATTAATTAACAACATAAACAGAAAAAGAGTAACGTATCAAAAAAACAAAAATAAATAAAAAAACAAGTCAAATGGCAAAAAGAAGAACACGTTAGTTAAACTTAGTGGACACAATAGCAGGTAACACATTGGGCTAGATCCGTGGCTTTTATACGTGTTTAAATTTTCACCCGTCATGGAATAAAATCCACGATCTCGTATAAGTATTTGTCAAATAACATTTCATGGATTAAAAATTAATAATAACTAGTATATGACCCGTGTCTTACGCGGATTATAAAATTTTACTATGTTATCTAATAAAATTTTGATAACAAGCGGACCCATTATTTTTGAATTTATTATTCCTAGCGTTTGGAATTCTTTCATCTCCATCATTTTTTACACACATTCCTCAATTATACACGTCAAGCCTTCACCTTTTAATTTTTTTCCACATGTGAGTATAATGTAAACTCGGTTTCACACCAGCACTACAATTTATTTATATATTTTAAAATTATCTTTTAATGCATAAAAACTTTTTAGAGATATAAATTGTTACTTTTTTTAAATAAAAACTACTATTCCTCAAATTCTACTCAACAAGAATGTAAAAATTTAAAATATATCAGAACTTAAAGGTTAATATTTCTCATTTAGGAGGGTAGTAGTTCATCTATTTAAAGAGTAGTTTTTAATATAATAAAAAGTAATCGATAAATTAAGATGCAAGATCTAAGAATAATATTTTTCATTTAGAATAATAATAGTTAATTTCTCTAAAGCTCTGAAAAGTAATTTTTCAAATATTAAAGATAATCGGTATATTGGAATTCATATGTGAACCCGGTCCACGAGTATTTGTCTTAAGAAATATAGTAGTATATTAGAAATGAGATTAAAGAAAAAATAAGTACTATACTTATTGGAAAAATAAAAATTGTTTGATAAGATTTATTTAAATTGACATAATAATAAAAAAAATACTAGAATGAAATTAGCTTCTTTTTTTAATTTTTTTTTTCTAACATCCTGCCACAGCTGGCCCCACCCCCTCACCCCCAAAATTCGCTAATTTGCGTGGATTTACTGATTTTTTCTCCCCTTATTTTTTGTTATTTATTTATTTTTTTAAATTTAGGATATACTTTAACTTTTAGAATTATGAGTATAATTGTAATTTTACCATTGTAGTTTAGAATATAATTGTAATTTTACATTATGATTTAGGATATAATTGTAATTTTACCCTTATAGTTTAAGGTATATTTCATTCATAGGGTTTAGAGTATAATTATATTTTTACCCTTATGTTTTAGAGTATAATTGTAATTTCACCCTTGTGATTTAGGATATATTTTATCCCCAGAGTTTAATGTTTAGGGTATAATTCTAATTTCACCCTTGTGGTTTAGGGTATATAATTTTACCCTTGTGGTTTAGTGTATATTTTACACCTAAGGTTTAGAGTTTAGGATTAAATAGTTATTTAAATATAATAAATTTAAAAATAAAAAATAAAAACAACATTGATGAAGAAAGAAAAATTAATTAAAAAGGATGGAACCACGAGTTCTACCAATTCATTTGGTGGAACTGTTTCGACTCAAGTTACATTCTAATAAAAAATTAAAATGTTTGATAGAAGATAAAATAATTTAGATAAATGTTGTAATATTTTTTACGACCCTTATTTATAGGGATAAAATTTTTTTTTGCCAAAAATTAAAATATTTGATAGAAGATAAAAAAATTAAGATAAATGTTGTAATCATTTTTACGACCCTTATTTATAGGGATAAAAAATTTTTTTGCCCCATAAGTTTGGCCATGTACAATTTTTTCCCCAAAAAAGATAACATTTGGGAATTTGTCCCACTATCTTCATAATTGCGCCAATGTTGCCCCATTTTCGCCAGAATTTGACATTTTCGCCGGAATCGATCACGTGCATGTCACGTGATCATCGGATTTGGAATTTTTCGGCAGAAATTTTTTTTTGCCCTGTAAGTTTGGGCATGTACAATTTTTGCCCAAAAAAACATAAGATTTGGGCATTTGTCCAAATATCTTTATAATTGCGCCAATGTTGCCCCATTTTTCCTAAAATTTGATATTTTCACTAGAATCGATCACGCCCATGTCACGTGATTATCGGATTTGGCATTTCCCCAACGAATTTTCTAACCAAGCGATACAGTGGCATCCACATTAACAATAATAATATTTTATTAGTAATTTAATTTTAAAAAATACCCTCAATATCGATGAACTCAGTTCTCACGTGCCCTCCATGTGCTTCCACCATCTACGCAAACTCACTCTTCTTGTCAATCAGGAATCCCCTATGTACCCTCTTACCACCATGAGCGGCAACTGTCAGATCTTCTCCTCCAAGGGCCTACCACCAATGAACGTATCACAGTATACATGGCCTCGATCTGTACCCTCCGAAAGTGCGAGCAACCACATGATATCGGAACCATGCAGAGGAGGATGGTGTCTTTGGCATTCTTTTAGCTCCGATTCAGTCCTTCGCACCCCACTGAAGAATGAATGGTTCATTATCAGTCTTGCGATTCTAATTGTGATCTGGAGATCAATATCAAGTGCACGCATCCCCACGTGGTAGACAATGTTGCTGGCGATGCTGCTTTCCATTAGAAAAATCCTAGAGAATTCACGAATTCTTCGATCGAAGGGTTGGCGTCACGATCGGCGAGTGCTTAGGTTTTAGCCCACTGCACTTCGTCCATGAGGTCATCGTACGCCTCTAGAAGACGACTCTCCAATGCTAGGTATTACTCGACGGAAGCGATGAGGGAAGGAACGTGAGCAACCATACGGACTCGTGGAAGAATATGGAGTGATGGCACTCAAGAATACGAATCCTCCGCCGTGGAAGTAGATGATGATGGGGAGCTTGGTGACGTGAGTAGGGTGGTGCGAGCGAAAGATCCAATGGTTGCCGTCCATAGTGGTGAGAGAGTACACGAGGGATCCTCTAATTGACAAAAAGAGAGAGTTTGCGAAGATGGTGGAAGTACGTGGAGGGCACGTGAGAATTGAGTGCATTGATGGAGAGTATTTTTTTAATTAAATTTTCAATAAAATATTATCATTGTTGTTATTGATGTGGATGCCACTGTGTCGCCAGGTCAGTAAATTCGCCGGAAAATGCCAAATCCGATAATCACGTGACACGCATGTGATCGATTCTAGTAAAAATAACAAATTTCGAAAAAATGGGGTAACATTGGCGTAACTATAAAGATATTGGGACAAATGCCCAAATCTTATTTTTTTTGGGGCAAAAAGTGTATATGACCAAACATACTGGCAAAAAAAAAATTACCGCCGGGAAATGCCAAATCCGATGTCACGTGACATGCACGTGATCGATTCCGGCGAAAATGTTAAATTCCGGCGAAAATGGGGCAACATTGGTGCAATTATGAAGATAGTGGGACAAATGCCCAAATGTTATTTTTTTGGGGCAAAAATTGTACATATGGGGCAAAAAAAATTTTATCCCCCTATTTATATTAGGCATCAGAGAAACAAAATTGGGCTTAGTGCACCAAAAAAATAAATAAATTATGTGTTCTTCCTCATAGACCATAGTTTCAGGGTATAACTTCAACTGCTTGGTATTCTTAAAATGGTTGCTATCCTTCTTACTAAGATTTCTTACCAAAGATTCTAAGCTAAGTCCACTGCTGAACAAATTACTCAGATACGTTGCTGAGTTTAATTTTTCAGAAAATTGGGAAATGAAAAGTCCACAGATAGGAAATTCTATTAAGAAAGAAAATTTAACACAAGGTTATCAAATCTAACTTCCACTCCGTTAAACCAAGACATGTTTTTATTATGCTGAAAATGTCACGATTTGTACGTTGGCAAAGGATTTCACGAGGGTTTATAATGATTTACTCTCAACTTCAGAATAGTCAAAGGTCAAGAGTAACCTAAAGACAAATAATTTAGGAAAAACAAAAAAAGAAGAGAACATTATGAGCAAAATTGATCAAGAAAGAATAGGAAAAGCGAATGAGCTGTAAAAGTATGACTAATATGTTCTAAGTTACTAGGATTCATCATCTGAACTCGAAGTGTCGATTCGCCTATCAGCAATAGCCGGGAAGAGGCGCTGTCGAGGGTCGGTTGTTGGAGTTGTCTGTCGAGGATCCGGAGCTGCTGCTGTATCTTCCTTCTTAGATGTTCTACTTGACTTCTGCGGTGCATTTTTCACTTCCTTACATACTTTATCCAAAATTATTAGGAAATCGCGAACAGTGACGAACAATCTCAAACCTTCGTCCTTTCCAGAATTTCCATGGAAGTAATCTGCTGTGCTCTTCACCAGTGTCATTATCCGTTTGTCTTCCTCGCGCGCCCACATAATGTCAACCTCGGCATTCCTTACAAAGCTTCTCAACATTTGGTGAAACCCATTTTCTTCAGGTATATTCCTCATATCCGAGTTTAGGAAACTCCGGGCCTTCTCAAGTGCATTTTCAAGCTTGGTAACTGTTCCTGTTATGCTGTCAGCGTCTAAGACTGCAGCTCTTTTGACATTCTCAAGCTCGTTTCCCAGACCGGAGACGACCTGGAGACCAAGACTCCTCAAATGCCCGTCCGAGGCATGAGTAGATTCCTCAAGTAAATCATCGGAGCTGGAGATGCTCTGCGTCTCTTTGGCTGCTCTATCAGCTTTTATGCCTTCAGATCGGATTATTTCCAGAACAACAAAGTGTAGCAATGTAGTTTTACCATCTGTTCCTTTCACATCTGATAACTTGAGAAGTGTATCAAGCTTAAATGCTTGCGCACCACCTCGGAATGTTCCGTCGTTCATACGATTCCCTGTTTTAAGAACAGCCTCAAGAAGTTTGAAAAATAACCGGCTTTTTCTCAGTTCTGTGCAAGCTGCCTGAAAAAGTGGACAAAGCAACATTTCTTCAATGTTAAATATGAATTACACTCATTTTATTAGCAGGGAGGAACTTAAATACGATAACATATCTCTGTTAATCCTGTATATATAATTGCTAGCGAAGAGACACCCATTAAATGGTACACAGATCCACATGCATTACAGATCTCCAAATATCTAATCATAACAGATATTTCTGCAAGAGTTCATGGACGTCACCCTGATGTAAGTCAAACTACATGCAAATCGAAGAATCGCCTAATATCAGCTTCAACAAGTGAATGAGATCAAATATTGATTAAGAAAAGTTCAAAACAATTAACTTTACTTGGTCCATCAATTCAGTTG
The DNA here is from genome assembly GCA_023678885.1 of Pogostemon cablin. NCBI lineage: Eukaryota > Viridiplantae > Streptophyta > Magnoliopsida > Lamiales > Lamiaceae > Pogostemon > Pogostemon cablin. The sequence goes on from CM042959.1 coordinate 23,954,980, forward strand.
CTGAATCAAGGGGGCAAACCAAACTAGAATGTTACACAACCCAACTAGAATTTTACTCGAAGACATAAAAGTTGCAACCCAATTATTTCTTTATAGACATAAGAGACGCTTTGATGACCCCACCACTTCCTGATAATATAACTCATGCTAGGTGGGGGAGATGGTAACTATCGCCCATAGGAACAGTGGTTAAAACCCTCCTCCACTGCCCTAATTAAGTATTAATAGGCTTCAAACTATAAATAAAAAAATAAAAAATAAAAGCATTTCATGCTTATATGCACATCGACAAATAAAGCACTTTATATTTTCACCAAGGCAACACCTAATGGATTCAAGAGTTCTACACACAACAGCAAGCACAGTAGACGCTTGAGTTCTTCAAAGATAATATATCTACACCAATGCACTTTATGAAAAAGCATGTTTTGAGTCATTGCAGCACTCCGCTATTAATTTTGCAAAATATAGCAATCCGGATTTGTATTATTCTTACCTCTAACACTTCAAAGGACTCTTTCAATGTTGAGGTCTCCTCTTGAAGAGTGCACATGAAAAGCAAAGATTCTAGTCTCTTAAATGCAAATGGAATATCAACCAAGACTTTTAGGAAGCGCTCTGCAGGAAATAGTTGAGAAAGTTCGCCACTATAGAGTCTCAGCTTCAATTCTTCATCAGCTGTTGGTGCCATTTTCATTAAAGTCTGAATAAGTTCGGGATGAAGCTCGTTACCTGATTCATTTGAAAGGGTTAGCTCATGATGCATCAGTCACAAATAAATATCCCATTTCCCTACTTCAAGAAACTGCATCTATAAAAAAAATGCGCCACAGATCATAACGAGTTTTTGAGAATCAAGCAAACTGACAAATCACAATTTTGAATTCCAAAACACTAGTTATTTTTGTAGCAGAGCACTCACTCCCCTTTATATTTGAAATTTTGTAATTTAAACCTGCTCTTCAGTAGATTACTATTTAATCCCTAGGCCAATTAATGGCAACTTTGGTAGGTGATTTTTTTAAATAAGTTAATAACTAAATTTTTCTTTGGTTCCAAGCCACAGGTCACAACTGAAACACCACATACTAAGACGAATGATGAATGAAACCCCAGAAAAGTTTAAAAAATATTATGATAATCAGTATACACACTTCCATGTCGTATATACACTATCATGCCATTATTTTGGCAGACAAAGCAATTAAATTGAACCATATGGAAATTCAAGATACACATTGCTATATTTTACATCTTGAAAAAGTGCAGAATATTAAGAAAAACTTGAGTTACAACATGGTTTATTTGACACCAAATATATGTGAAGCATTCGGTCTTGATATCAATTTCATTTTTTAAAACTACTTCCCTCACTAATCAACATGTTAGTTATTTAATGCAGCATAACTTCTACAAATTTAATACTTCACTTTAATCAGGGGATTTAAACATATCTCTAACAAATATATCACAAAGTTAAGAAGGATTAGAGAAACAAAATCACCTTCTTTTAGCGCATCACAAACTTCTTCTGTAGTCACATTTAAAGCTTTGAGCAAAATTGAAATATTTTGTGACTTCTTGGGATCAATTAGTTGGATATATTGGGGTAAGACATCTTGGGATGTAGACTCTTTCTTTGCCTCATTCTTATTATTCCCAGGAGGGGCATAACCGAATAGAGATTCTATCATCTCTTCATTGAACCTGTTAGTAAAGACATTATATGTTCATAAGCTGTGTTTGCTCATGCATTAGTTGAGCAGATCAACCATATGGAAGAAAAATAAACTTACTGGAATGATCCGGATTTGATCTGATGCCAAACCATTGAATGATCAGGGTTGGCCAATACTTTGTCCCAGAAGAAAGGCTTCAGTTTAGCTTTACTAGAACCAGCCTCACTCTCTTCAGTTGAAACTGACGGATTATGTGGTCCAGGAGGTAAATTCCGTGGGGGTTTCATGCCAAAAGGTGGCGGCCGAGGTGGAGGCACACCAGCACCAGGTGGGAGGGGTGGCTGAGGACCAGCCTTAGGGCCATGAGGTATAGGAGGAGGTGGAGGAGGTGATGGCCGAGGACCGGATATAGGAGGTGGAGGTGGTCCAGGTGCAGGAGGATGTGGTGCTCCAGGATTAGACTTTATAGGTGGAGCAGGAGGTGATACTGGAGGTGGAGCCGGAGGAGTATTTGCACTTTGTAGAGACTGTTTAGGAGGTTCTGTCCTTCCAGGAGGTGGTTTTAGTGGAGGCAATCCAGGTCTTCCCAGCACTCTAGGTGGCATGTCCAAATTGTTATCCACTGAGGCAGTAGAAGCCCCGGCAGTGTTTCTGACTGGCGCATCAATTCTTGAATTGCTTAGCGAGTGTGATTCCATGTAGTAGTTTCCGCCAATAGTATTATGGTTCAATTTGTTATTGAATGCCTGATTGCTAAGCTTTTCTTCATTCACTGAAGTTCCTAGGCCATATGACTTTTGTGGAGAGGCTATACAAATTATAAAGCAAATAATTAAACCAAATGAGAAGATGCAAGATGATAAAGATAAAACTATATGAAACAGATATTGTACCAATTGAATAGTCACTTAGGCTTAAGCTGAGAAGTGGCCTCTCATCATTTTTACGTCTTGAATCTGAGCATCTCCGACAGAAAAGAAAGAGCAATGCAACAACAGCAAGCGTTACGGAAGCAGTTACAACAACAGCAATAATAACAGTTCGCTTGCTGGTTTTCCGATTGGAATGCACATCAGAAGCAGCGGGAGAAGTTTGGTCACCGACACTAGGCTGCAAAATGGGGTCTTTTAGATCAGGGAAAAAGGGAACTGATGGAGGACTAGCTGGAATCTCAGTAGGAGCTAAAGGAATTGAAGGTGCTGGACTAGGTGATGAACCCATTGGGGATGGAGCAGGTCCCTCTCCAGGTGTCTGAGCTAGCACTCGTCGTGAAGAAGACCAGCGCAGGTTATATATAAACCCCACATACTTGGTATACCAAGAATCTGTACTCTTTTCTGATTCACCATCATGAAGCATAAGAGTTTTTCCACTAACACAATTTACAAGCATTTTGTTAACCAGAGGGAACAAGATTGCATTAGGCATTTTTGTTCTGGACATACCATTCAAAAGTTCACCAGTATCACCCAACTTCTTCTCAAAAAAATGGAGTTCGAGATGTAAGGTTTTCTGGGCATGTAATAACTCATGCATACATCTATCCTGTAATAACTCAGCCTGCAGAAAGAAATTCCATCAGATTATGTGCAATATGCATTATGCACATGTGTAATTCGTAGATATAATAAGCATTCAACATTATAGTCATGCTTTCTCCAAAGCTCAGGAAAACCATAGGACAAATTGAAGAAGATTAACATAAGGATATGTTATGATATCCCACATCAGTTCCACAAGAAAGTGCAGAAGGGCATATATGTGAGGATCATTGCCTTCGGCTATGGTTTGGGGTTAAGTTAAGGCTCCTAGCTTATCCTAACAATTTGGTTCGACCTCCAGATTCGGTCAGTCTATGGAAACGAGCTATCCCATGGTGGACATAAGGATCACCTAGATGTGGGCCTACGTATGTGGGTTGTCACCTGAAGTGTGCTGGACGTCCGGTTTGATGTTGGTCGATTCAACACATATATGTGGAAAAGAAGCCCTTACCTTTGATCATGATTTTTCGAGTTAAGTTAGGGCTCCCTAGCCTATGTGCCTAACTGGATCATACTCTATTTTTTCACAAAGAGGAGAAGTTTAAAGGAACAACAAAATAACAAGTACGATTAGCAGGATATCAAAGTTCTCACCTAGATAATTTTATAGATCAAATACCATCAACATGTTGTGTTTGTAACCTTTTAAAATATATTTGATGAATAAGAATGACGTGACAATTTTTTTTTTTAAGATAATGACTTGAAGAGGCTTTGAAGTTCAGTGGGTGTGCGGCATGATCATGACTAACATCAAGCCTGGGCCAACTTACACCCTCACTCATCAAAGATTGACTTCCCCTGACTGCAAAAGTATTTAAAATGAGCAGACATGAATGTGGAGTGACTTAATTGCAGTTTGCTAAAACCAATTCCATAGCATCACATAAACTCCTCAAAGAATGGAAATACTCTAATTCATTATATTTCAACAAATATTTGCTCACAAAATCTTGAATATAAAAATTCTTCACTCTGACCAATGGGGAGGCACTATGCTTCATTCAGAACTGCCATTGCTCACTCTTTTCTACCAAAATTGTTCCTACCCCATAAAAGTTAGTGTGGGATATACAGTATGACTGAAGGAAGGACTTACTATAGATTTAGTCAAAACTAGCATACATTGAAGGGAGAAAAACAGTTTGCTAGATCATCACTATAGTGCATTGGTTCAACCCAAGGGAAGACAAGAACTTACAAACTCTCTATCCATTAAGAAACCTTAATCATTCGTCAATACTTAACAAAAAAAAAAAAAGTATTTGCAGCTAATTCTTAGAGAACAATGATGAACAATAATGAAAAAAGGAACAGCCAGCATTCAGTAATTAAGTTACTACAACACATTTAAATAAAGACATTCTGGAAGGAAAAACCAGTGAATTGAGCTACACCATATTCGGACGACAAAATGGAACAATACCATAGCATAAAAAACACATTAAACAATTATACAGTTAACAACATCAGCACCAAGCTTTTATCATCATACACCAAAGAAATATCAGAATAACTTATGCATCTGAAAGTTGAACAAACTTATGAGAACGGAATCAAACAAAGACTAGTGTAAGAGCTACAAACCATCTCCAGATTAATAACGCCTGAATCTATCAGATTGGCCAATAAAGGTTGTTCCTCCAACTTGCTGCTTTCCACACCGGTTGTCACCATTCTTGAAAGCAGAAGAACGAAGCCTACAACATAAAACGCTCCTCTCTTTTCTTGAATTCCCATCTTTCCAATTCAACAAATTACTTTTCATACCATTCGAAAAGTAAAAACACAACTGCCCATTTTATTCCTTATTCCTCAATTCCTTAAAGAAAACGAACCAAAGGTCAAATCTTTGCATCAATTTTAACACCAACTCAATATTCCAATCACCCAAATGCTTGATTTTTATAACCAAGAATCTTAGTGGGCTTCTGAAGAACTCCAAGGGAAAGCACGAAAGTTGGTTTAAATCACACCTGGGAAGAGGGCAGAAGTTAAAACAGTAGTCAAAGAGAACACCAAGAAATGGGATTTTACCAAACCCAAATGATTACAACTCTTGAATCGAAGAATGAAATTCCTTAGCTTGTGGGGTTCTTAAGTTATACTCCAGCTTATAAGAACAGATCCACCAGGCAAAGGGGGCGTTATAACTATGATTTTTTTTTACGGATACCGCGTCAGTTGACCAAGAAAATTCTTTACGAGGAAGGGCTCATTTTTTCTTTAGCTGTGTGCCAACTAAAAGGTAGAGACGAGAATAAAAAAGGCTGACATAACTTAGCAGAATAATTTTTTAATGTAATTATTTTTGTTTCCTTTATTTGTGAGTTTCCGTAAGCAAGAATTTCGTTCATATCTGAATTTGGGTTAAAATATACTCCGGGTATAAGCATACATGTCCACTGTCATATATTACTAATAAAAAATCCCAATTTAATTGAAAAAAAAAATACCCACTTTTAATTTAATTGGACGTAGTTATCCTTGATTTGACTTTAAAAACCCTTTGACCTATATTTTTCTTAAATGCGTACAGTGAGATTAAAGTCCAAGTAATTTAAATATTAACAAAAAAAAAAAGCTAAAAGACCTAGTAGTTCACAAAAAAAGAGAAAAGAAAATGAGAAATGACTATGAAAGATCGAGTAGTTTAGAGAAAATAGTAAAGACTGAGTAGTTGAAATATAAGAAATGAAATGAGAATGAAAGACCGAATAATTCACAAAAAAGAGGAAAGGCCGAGTAGTTCAAAATGAGAAATGAAATGAGAAATGAGAATGAAAGAGCGAGTAGTTCATAAAAAATAATTAACAGATAAGATTGAAAGATCGAGTATTTTAATAATTTACAGAAAAGAAGAAAGAACGACTAGTTAAACAATTAACAATAATTAATAGGAAATATTCAAAGATCGAGTAGTTCAAGAAAAAATATTAAGAGTTATGTCTGAATGAAAAATGTCAGAATGTGGTTGTGTTCACATCGGAAATTATTACTAGGAATTTAAAAAGGCTAACACATGGTAGGGGTATACCAGTAAAATTATCTCAGAAGTGGATATTTTTTCTTATATTTAGTCAAAATAAGCATTTTTGCAAGTGTCAAAATCCATTTGGGCAGCAGACCATAATTCTCTAAAATATAGGGCTAAAATTGGTGTGGCCATGATACCGCCCAAATATCTAAGTATTAAATGATATACCATTTAGTATAAGGATGTGTACCCTTTATTTCCTGAAAAAAAATTAATGAAAGTGTATATCTTTTAGAACAAAATGTTGTAACCTTATTAATTAAAGTGTATACTATTTAAAATAAAATATTGTATCCTTATACACTTCGTGCACTTGGGGACACAAGAGACCAACTCAAAATATAGGGTAATTTTGAACAACGGGTATTTAGATTGAAAAATATTCTTTTTCTACCAACTTTTTTAAAAAAAATATTAAAAAAATGATCAAAATGATAGAAAATCCTAATTCAATATTGATACGATATTAACTTTTTAAAAGTAATTGACGAGTTAAGTTTTTTTACTTGACTCAATACATATACTATGACTCGAGTAAAGTAAAGAACTTGATTCGATAATTACTTTTTTAATAATTAATATCGTGTCAATATGAAGTTAACTGTACTTTCATCATTTTGGGTATTTTTAAACATACCCTGAAAGTGGGTAAAAAAGAATTTTAAAAAATCTAACAGCCCTTTGCCATCAATTCCTTCTAAATATACTATATGATAAAATGGGAAAGGTTCTTTTATTTTGAAGTTCAAAACGGGGTTTTCGATTAGAGGAGGTGAGATTTTTAAGTTCATTTCTAAATTACTATAAGCCCATTAAAATCGAAATTTGTTTTAAAACGATAGATTGACTGAGATTGAAATATGAAGATATTGTTTGGAGTAATCATTTAAAATATGGAATTTATATTGAACAAGTTTGAGTTGTAAAATTCAAGGTTATGTTGTCAATATATTTATAGGCTAAAACTTGTGTATTTTCGGGTACACTATGAGCCCAGATACTATTTAATATTAAATGATATACATTTTAATATAATGATGTGTACTCTTTATTTTTTGAATTTTTTTTAATAAAAGTGTTTACAAGTACATTATTGTCTATAAATAAATTTGTTCCATCTAAATTGACCACACTTTTACATTACATCTAAGATACACAATTTTAAAGTATAGTGCCAATAGTGGCCGCATGTCATTCTTGGGTTTGAGAGACATATTTTGGTATTAGTCACATATCAAAAACTTGATATGCTTCAGAATTTAAGAGAGAGAAAGAGAGTGAGAAACATATTAATAAATCAAACCAAAGATTTGTTAAGGTTATCACACACCTCTTTATTAAATACACACCCCTACTATTATATAATTAAATTATAACATGTCATTATATAACATCAAAAAAATGTTACTCGCTCCGTCTCATTTCAATATTTACATATTTTCATTTTGGGTGTCTCATTTCAATTTTTACGTTCTTTTTTAATAGATGGACCCAGACAAAACAATTAATATTTTTCCATTGGATCCACACACAACACTAATACAACTACCCACTTTAAAATATAATTTCTCTCACCTCACTGATGGGTATTTTCTCAACACATAATTAATCCCCAAGTATGAAGGATGTGATTGTAGTTTAGATAAGCGACCAAATTATATATCAAACCCAAAGGACGGATGATTATCAATTTATTAATAACTAAATTAACTAAAAATTGTTGTTTGACAATTTAATTGGAAAGTAGCTATTAATATAATAAACAAAATAATTGAATAATAAGTAAAATAGAGACAATAGAGAATAAACTAGAGTTAAACAAATGAGAAGATAGGTAGCTCTTCGGGCCATTCATTTTTACTAATTAATCTCCCTTCCGTATGTCAATGTCCGACTCTACCTTGTGGAATATGGACGCATCACTAAGTCATGCTAATATACTCTATAGACACAAGCAGCTAAGCGTGTAATACGTGTGAATTACCTCGGAGTAAGAATACAATTTCACCCCCTTTTTTAGGTACTATCAGTATCAGTTATTTTCCGTGGATTAAGTACTCTAACCCGATATGATCTCCCCTTATAGGTACTATGAAATTATCCTCTTTATCTTACTTACTAACCCGAATTCAATTCAATTAATAAGTATTCATTTAAGATAGTTCTAATGAAGCTTCGTAGTCACCTCATTTAGAATCATAATATGGAATCATACTCAGCTGTGAACACACTCAATAAATAATCGAGATATGTATTCTGACTCTACATAACAGTTAATGATGCACAAAATAACTCAGAATATGAATTAAAAATGCATTGTCTTATATAAAATAAATTCATAAGTAGTGTTGTACGGAGTATACACATGAAAGTTCAATTAACTAGATAAAAACCTTCATAACCCTAGAATTCCAAATTGATTCTAGCCTATAACGTTTCGGAGAACATTCATGGTATTTGGATAGATCTTACCCATAGTCTTGAAAATTATAAGAAATATTAAGTTGTGAAGTAAACCCTAGATGTGGGTGACGTCGCTTCTCGCTCCATCTTGAATCTTCACTTGGTTTTCACTTGATTCGCTGCATGAATCTCTCTCTACAGCTCCTGCGGATGGAGTTAGGATTTGGATGTGGTGTAGGATGGATGTGGAATCTAACTCTCCTCTTCATGTAATCTGCTTCTCTTTTTATACTTGTAAAACACTCCTTACAGACCTTTACTAGGCTTTTTCTTGGAAAATACGCTAAAACACGCACTGGAGAAGAGAATTACCAAAAATAAAATTATGTGTCCCTGCTCGATCAAAATGGTTCAGGTTGAGCGTGCTCGGCCAGTTCGAGCGACGGTCGAACGGACTCCCTGAGCGCTGAAACTCTGTCCGGGGTCTAGCTCGACCAAATCTGATGTTGCTCGACCAAACTGACTTGGTCGAGCGGCACCTCGAAATTCGTGTTTTTTAATTATGAGCACTTTTGACTTGTTTTTCTGTATAAATATGCTAAAATAACCTTAGTAGCATCTGATTCATGACTTTTCCATAAACAACCCGATTTGTCTTGATTTTAGATCAAATCGTACCCAATTTTTATATAAATCAGAGCTCAAAATATGTGAATTATCACTCTCATCAAACCCCCAAACTTCCATATTTCTTGTCCCGAGGCAACGAAATCAAAACAAAGACAAGAGAGTATAATTCACAAGATCCTTATAACATGCAAAACTTATAATAACACATGCAATTTCATTAAATCAAAACATGCATTCATCATACTCTTCATCTATGCAAAAACATCAATCAATCACAATACTTCTACATTGCAAAGTTATCTAGCTCAATAGGTAAGTGTATACTCCCGCTCTCAAGTGTAAAAGATGTATACTTCAATGGTTAGTATATACGCTCAAAATCAATTCATACATCCACATACCATAAGCTTGGCAAAGGTCTCAAAAATCAATTCATAATTGCCTCAACACTAGGATCACAAAGGACTTGTTCTTGGGTTGTAATGTTGGCTCTTTGGTAAATGTAAGAGAATATAGATAAAGTGACTAATTCACTAGTAGAGAATTACCTTTGAGTTTTGCTTTTCATAAAATAGCTTCATTCTTCTTCTCCATTCTTTTCTCATGATCTTTTCGATACTTCTTTTCTCATTCTTCACATGTAATTAACATCATTTGTCTTCTTCAATCAATAGGGTACCAATTTCGGGCACTATCACTGCAACAAAAAAGAGTTTTAGAGACACCAAAAAGTGTCCCAATTCCATACATATTAAGACACTTATAATTCTTGAGACACTTAATATAAGTTTTGCATGTAGTGATGTCCCATTAAGTTTAGGGACAATTTATGTGAACACTTATAAATGCCTCTAAATGTGTTAATATATGATACTTATATATGTCTCTAAATAATTTATAAAATACAATTAAGTGTCTCAATATGATCTTGTATGCGTTAAGATAATAATATTTTTAGATATTTAAAAGTGTCTCCAAATATGTATTAAGATATTTAAAAATGCTTGTTATATATGTTATTAAAATACTTAAAAGTTTCTCTAAATATCTTTTGAGACATTTATATATGGTTGTTACAAATTTCACAAGACATAAATAAGTGTTCCAAAATAAAAACTAGCTTGTTAAGTGGCCACCTCCCAAAAAATAAGTTGTTCCCATTTCTTACAACCAAAAGAAGGATTTACACAAATAATGGTAATTCACACTAATTAAACAAAGAATATAAAACACACATTCATTGCCATCAAGCTGTTCCCATTTCTTACAACCAAAAGAAGGATTTACACAAATCATGGCAATTCACACTAATTAAATAAAGAATATAAAACATACATTCATTGCCTGACTCTGCGCAAATTATCGAGTCACGTCTTACATCAAAATCTAGTACATTATTTAATGTTTTATAGCTTTTAGATGCTTCTGCGAGATCCTCAACTTGAAATAGTGAAACCAATTAAATATTTTATTAAATCCAAGCATGACGAGGAAAGAAGAACAGAGAACACTATAAACCATTATATAATAAGAAATATGCAATTTATTTAAAATCAGGACACGAAGAATAATAAGTGTGAGATCAGTTGAAGTGGGATTATTACATTTGACAAAGGAGAGACTACTGAACACTAGAGTTCTCACATTTTGAAGGGAGTTTGGAGTCTATAGGGATGAAAATACATGCATTTTATGCCTCAGTTCAAGGAAAGCAAATAGTTTACGGAGGGATTATTGTTTACAATGTAATATGATTCGTGGCCAATAAACTCTCTTTCTTTCTAACCATAAAAACCTGATGGGTGCTTATTTCTGATGGCTCTTGGATCGTTTGGTTAACGTGACCTGTTAGGATACCATGCCTTTCTATCACAGCGAAAGCAATCAATCATAGAAACGATTACCGTTCACCGAGTATGTTGATGAAAATTGATTCTCGTAGGCAGCCTGCACAGTCCCACGAGAATGGCCATAAATTCCACGTCTGATGTCGAAATTAAGTGATATTTGTGTTCAGACGATCCTCTCTTCGATGGCTTTCCGTCAGTATATTGATCAACAAATTCTGAGTATTTTACGATTTTATATAAATTTCACAAGGCGGCAGATAGCAGCAGCAAACTACCTTCTGATCTTCTGCTGTATGTCCCAAGTCCGATCTCAACGTCGTGTGGGCGACGATCTACGAGACCTCCTCAATCTGCTCTCAACCCTCATCATACGTGAATAATCAGTTAGATTAGGGTTCCAGATAAGTTGAGGTGACTTATATACATGGGCTACAGCAGGGACCAGGAGGAGAAATTGGGTTGGGCCTCCATTGGGCTTAAGTATCCAAGCTTAGCCCAAAGCTTATACTTAAGTCCAATAATAATAATATATTCCACTAAAATATTATTATTGCACTACCGTACCAATTCCAAAATTACGTTTTGGGCTCCTTCTTATTATGAGCCCGTTAGTCTCCCCATATTTAAGATATACAATGTCCATTAATTAATTTAAGTTACTGACAACTCAATTAATTAATATCTCATCCAAGAGTAGTACTACTCAACCTCATTATCATGTCGGAATAAATTCCACCTGCAGGGTTTACATGATAATCCTTATGAGCTCCTCAAGGGGACATCATCAACCTATGACGGACACGGATTCCTTCTACAATCAACAGCACACCATAGAGACATCACTATTTCCCAACTCATCGAGTTTGTTGATTTAATTACATGTAAATCTCACCCATTGATGAATCAAAGAAATACATACTGCCCTACATGTCGAGGTTATTGTATAGGGATTAAGAGCATGAATTTCCATAATAACTGAGATCAAGTTCTCCTATAAGTCAGTATAAGTCAAACGATCTCAAGTGGTCCTGCTCAATACACACAAGTGCACTAGTGTGATTCTATAGCCAAGACAAGCTAATACCAAACCACACTACAACCATCCCGATAGAGAGTCATCGTCTATCTCGGTTGTGAGCATCTGTTTATACTTTATAAGAAAACCGATAATATGATCTTCCGCGTGTTGTCGCACAACATATTATCTACAGTATAAAGTAAGTGGACTATTGCATCGAACATATAAATAAATTATAAGATGCAATCATTTGATCATATGATTCTCATTTCAAATTAATTGTTATAACATTGTTCATACATAAAGCTAGACTTTTAGTATACAATCCAACAATCTCCCACTTATACTAAAAGACTATGCTGTCATGTCTTCTGCCATACATCTGATTTCCACTCCCACTACACGACCATCAAAAGCTCTCGCCTTAAGGTCCTTGTAAATGGATTTACTAGGTTATCATCCGATGCAATCTAGGTGACAACAACCTTCCCCTCATCATACGATTTCTCATAATAGGTGGTACTCGCGCTCCATGTGTTTAATTGCCTTATGGACTCGTGATTCCTTTAAGTTTGCAACTGCACCAATATCATTAATTTAAATTGTGATAATTTTGGGCAAACTTAGAAATACTTCAAAGTCCATCATGAAGTTTCTAGAGTCATATAGATACTTTGGCTGCCTTATAGGTTCCAATTTATCATCTTTCCATGATGGAGTCTGGAGTACGAAATATATTTCTATATAACACTCCTCCATATTATGGCTCTACTTCCTAAAATTAAACACATAACCTTGAGGTGGATTTACTACCATCCCCATCTGATTTGAAAAATTCAAATCTACGTAACTCATAAGAAGCAGCGAATCTGTCCAGTAAGCCTACATATAATTTCTAGTCCTTTTCAGGTACATAAGTATATGTCTTACCACAATTCAACATTCTTATTTTGGGTTACCTTGATACCCACTGTTCATGCCATCGGGAAAATAGATATCCAATCTCGTGCATAGCATTCCTTAGATTAAGCTTCCTCATTTGCCGAAGCATAAGGAACCGCTTTCATCTTCTTTATCTACTTTTGTGTCACAAGACACATTCACTTAGATAAATTCACATGCTAAACGAGTAAGGATCGTATCATTATATGAAACTTGAGATAAGCATAACATCCTTTCTTGTGATCCTTATTACCGTGATCAAAAGGATATTTTTGCTCTTCTTAAGTCCTTCATCTCATACCGCTTTATCAACCATACCCATACGCCCGACAATACTCTTTCACTGTCTCCAATGAGCAAGATACTATCTACGTATAGTACAAGAAATACCACCACGTTTCCATCACTCTTTTCAATACACAAGACCCATCCGATCATTGATTAGATCCATGTCACTGGATTACCTCATCAAAACGGATGTTTCATGATCTTGAAGCTTGCTTTAGTCCATGAATGAACACTTTTAAGCTTATTATCACAATGCTCTTAGCTTTTTGCAATGAATCACTCTGGTTGCTTCACATAGATGTTTCCCTTAAGACTTCCAATCAGGAAAGCTGTCTCGACATCTATTTGCTATCCCTCATATTTCATATGAGTAGCAACAAATAAAAGAGTCCGGATCAACTTAGGCATAACTACCGGCGAACAGGTTTTCACATAATTGAACTCTTTCTTTCTGAGTATACATTTTCGCAACAAGCTTGCTTCCAAGGTTTTCACCTTATTCTATGATCCTCTTTTATTCTTGCATGCCCGCTTTCAATGGCTTTTACGCCATTTAGCGGTTCAACAAGCATCCAGACCTAATTTAAAATCCATCGATTCTATTTTAATATTCATTGCACTTTGCTAGGATTTGGCATTTCTAACTTGTAGTGCTTCGTCGTATCCGTGGGTCCATTTCATGTTTGCGAGGGACCAAGTCTCACGACTTTCCCAAAACATGTATCTTACAAGTTGTCGAAGAACCCTCCCACTACGACAAGGCACTACATGCAATTGTGTATCAGACGTGACACGCGTTGCAGTTTACCTTGTGGTATATCCTCTTGTACACTTGGTACTTATACTTTGTTTTTCCCTCTCACTTCCTTTAGAACAATTTATACATGGGTTTATGATTTAATACATAGTCTCTTTTCAAAAATCTAGTGTTTGTATTAACAATCACCCTTCGATCTTTTAGACTAAATAAATCACCTTCATTTTTATAGCATATCCCACAAACAGACAAACATTCAAATGAATTACTGTTTCTAGGGCTTATCCATAAAATGAATTAAGTAATTCCAAATAATTCATCATCTATCTAATCATTACCATAAGAGTCTTATTCCTTCTATCCACCACACCATTCAGCTGGGGCATGCCCGGTGTAGACCACTTGAGATTTAATCTCAACCTCTGATTAATAGCTCCTAACTATCCTAAGAGGTACTCGTAATGACGATTAAATCGTCATTATTTGATATATTTTCCATGACGCTTCACTGTACCAGCCTTGCAATTCTTGAATTAATCAAAGAACTTAGACATGCAGTGCATCAAATAAATATATCGATATCTAGAATAATCATCGATTGACGAATATTCATATCCACCTCTCATCCGGATAATCTTAGGACCACATAAATCATAATGAACTAATTCCAACATATATATCTTTGGTTCTGCACCCCTTTGCCTTGAAAAAGCAATTAGTCATTTTTACTCCCAAGCAAGACTCGAAAGTCAGATAGTTTTCACTTCAGATAAACCTAAGGGTCTATCGGCTATCAACTTTTGAATCCTACTCAAGTAAAATGATCTAGTCTTAGATGCCAAATATATGTTTAGTTCATATCCGAAGGTATCTTTCTCTTACTAAGATTAGAAGATTCATTATTAATTACTATTTGTTGCATCTGTGGAATATACATGATTTAAAAGTATACAAATTGTTCACCAACGTACAATAACAGATTACAACTATATCCTTCATTATAATGACCATGTCATTTAAATGAAATGGAGTATCCATCTATTAATGCATAGAAACCGAAATCAAATTCTTTCTATGAAAACGTACGTAAAATAATTTCTCATAATCAAACGTCTACTCATATCATTAGATAAATAGACAACTCCCACTGCAATAGCCACTACTATTGTAGTTTTACCCATGTCATAACAATCTTATCCTCACTTAGTAATAAACATTTAGTGATTCCAGTATCTACACACTTCGTGTCAGTAAATGCCACCACTAATCATGTTTTAAACAACTAGTGAATAAGATATAAAACTTGTTCACATTATGATGAAAATGGCTTTTCTTTGCCACATGTTTTGCCAGAAGTTTTCCACCATATACATCCTATTGTAATTCAGGTGGAACTTACTCAAAAACATCTAGGCAATTCACGAAGAATTAAATTGATCTAGGTTTCCCTTCAATTTATACTCCATGCTTTCCCAATTCATTCATCAAATTAAATCATGATCTTCTGCCTTTTAACTTACTCAAGTATCCGAAGAGTTACATGAGACGATCATATTTCTATGAACCTCTCATCTCTTCACTAGAGACTTTAATAGGCATCATGAGACGTCCCTTGTGAGAACACACATGTATTTTCTTAAGCAGTAAAATTCAAAACCAAGATTCTTTTCTAATCATCTAATTTGGACAAGCAAATATAATTTCTTTTAGTTAATAATATGTGAGATAAAACTATTTGAAAATCAGAGAATCATAAATTAATTTACCGATCAAAACTTCGAATTTTATCCTTTTATATTGATTCCCTCAAAACAATATAAAAATAAAATTCACCGACATCTCAAGCACCGTGAGTCTGCAAGCCACGTTAGTGTGGACGTTTACAAACCCGAACATTTACAAGAGAAGATTTTACCCATTAATTTCATTTGTCAACCTAACTTCATGACAAAATAATTAATAGTCGGTTCCTCTTTAGCCATGCAAATAATAGCAGTGACTCCGTTGGGGAGGATACTAATTATTTACATCTAAGTGTGCACCATTATTTGATTCCAAGTCCGCTGTCCAAGCTTATGTGCCTTACTGTTGGAGAAGTACACACGCGCTCAGATAACTTACTACAACCATCAATTATATAAGTTTGTACTAGTGAACCGCATATAAGCCCATCCGTTAGGGAGGAAGGCACTATAGCCAACGCGCAAGTCCATATGCATCACATTACAAATAATAATTATTTAAAGAAGTTTGTACCAGTGATCCGTGAATAAACTCATCCGCTAGGGAGGAAGACTCTATTGCCAACGCGCAAGTTTACTCGCATCACTTACAAACCAATAATGGAGGCCGTGGGAATTAATTATCAATCCCCTCTCCCACTTAGTTATTTAAGACCGAGGGTTTTTACATGCATATAATATTTCAGAATAAAATATGCAACCTAGCATGCTCATACTTCCAAATATATAACAATAAATGACCAATAAAACAATTATAGCAGTTATATATAAGGAAATAAATTGCCAAAAATAAGTTGACTTGATCAACACTCCAACATACATGCATATAATATACCAAATATAATACGCAATCTAGCATGCTTCTATTTAAGGCAATAAATCATAGAGAATCATGCATACATATATAACAATAATCAATTAATAAATCAATTATAACAGTTATATAACAGCGAATTCGATTGTTCGCCACCAATCACGAATGCTGACAACTGCGATGGGGATCGACCTTCCAGCAGCCTGCTCCACCACTCTGGCACCTTGCCCGATCATATTGTGAAGACTCACGCGGAACCTGATGCAGACCAGTCGAACTTGATGCAAACCCGCTCGAACCTGGTGCAGAGTCGATCAAACCTGATGCAGACCAATCGAACCTGATGTGAATCCGCTCGAACCTGGTGCAGCATTGATCGAACCTGATGCAGACCAATCGAACCTGATGCAGACCCGCTCGAACCTGGTGCAGCATCGATCGAACCTGATGCAGACCAATCGAACCTGATGCAAATCCATTCGAACCTGGTGCAGCATCGATCGAACCTGATGCAGACCAATCGAACCTGATGCAAATCCGCTCGAACTTGGTGCAACATCGATCGAACCTGATGCAAACCAATCGAACCTGATGCAAATCCGCTCAAACTTGGTGCAACATCGATCAAACTTGATGTAGACCAATCAAACCTGATGCAAATCTGCTCGAACTGTTGCTCGTCCAAGGGCCTACTTGCATGGAACCAAGTTCAGCCCAACGCGCAACATCAAACTACACTAACTGTTGTTCAGGGTTCGCAACAGTAGGAACCTGGGAATTCAATCTTCACCGTCCAGAATCTACGCCTATGAGTTTTGAACATGCTGTCCAAATTACAGGTCGATCCAACGGTTAGATTGTGAGAAATAGCTCTTTTCCCTCGACTGCGCAGAACAGAATCGCCCAAAAAACTGCTTCTATTTTCGGCATATTCCCGATAACACAAAGCTCCAAATACAATCTTCACCGTTCAGAATATACATCCACAAAATCTGAACATTCTGACCAAAAATCAGCCTGATCCGACGGTTGAAACTCCGGTATTACCTCTGCAATATCACTGCGCTGGATTTTCTCTCAATTTCTTCCTTCCATGTGAAATTGACGAACAGTTTTCGTCGAATCCTCTCACACACAACCATCAACGAACAGATATGATATAGGGTATATTTCACATAGGGATATTCATGGTTTGTGCAGTAAAACCAAAACCCTAAACATGCGATCCTAATTTCGAAAAATTAAGTACATAAACCCTAGCCTAACGTGTCACGCTTCACCACGAAACCGAAGCTCTGATACCAATTGATGTCTCTTGGATCATTTGGTTAACGTGACCTGTTAGGATACCATGCGTTTCTATCATAGTGGAAGCAATCAATCATAGAAACGATTACCGTTCACCGAGTATGTTGATGAAAATTGATTCTCGCAGGTAGCCTGCACAGTCCCACGAGAATGGCCATAACTTCCACATCTGATGTCAGAATTAAGTGATATTTGTGTTCAGACGATCCTCTCTTCGACGGATTTCCGTCAGTATATTGATCATCAAATTCTGAGTATTTTATGATTTTATATAAATTTCTCAAGGCGGCAGATAGCAGCAGCAAACTAGCTTCTGATCTTCTGCCGTATGTCCCAAGTCCGATCTCGACGTTGTGTGGGCGATGATCTACGAGACCTCCTCAATCTGCTCTCAACCCTCATCACACGTGAATAATCAGTTAGATTAGGGTTCCAGATAAGTTGAGGTGACTTATATATATGGGCTACAGCAGGGACCAGGAGGAGAAATTGGGTTGGGCCTCCATTGGGCTTAAGTATCAAAGCTTAGCCCAAAGCTTATACTTAAGTCCAATAATAATAATATATTCCACTAAAATATTATTATTGCACTACCGTACCAATTCCAAAATTACGTTTTGGGCTCCTTCTTATTATGAGCCCGTTAGTCTCCCCATATTTAAGATATACAATGTCCATTAATTAATTTAAGTTACTGACAACTCAATTAATTAATATCTCATCCAAGAGTAGTACCACTCAACCTCATTATCATGTCGGAATAAATTCCACCTGCAGGGTTTACATGATAATCCTTATGAGCTCCTCAAGGGGACATCATCAACCTATGACGGACACAGATTCCTTCTACAATCAACAACACACCATAGAGACAGCACTATTTCCCAACTCATCGAGTTTGTTGATTTAATTACATGTAAATCTCACCCATTGATGAATCAAAGAAATACATACTGCCCTACATGTCGAGGTTATTGTATAGGGATTAAGAGCATGAACTTCCATAATAACTGAGATCAAGTTCTCCTATAAGTCAGTATAAGTCAAACGATCTCAAGTGGTCCTGCTCAATACATACAAGTGCACTAGTGTGATTCTATAGCCAAGACAAGCTAATACCAAACCACACTACAACCATCCTGATAGAGAGTCCCCGTCTATCTCGGTTGTGAGCATCTATTTATACTTTATAAGAAAACCGATAATATGATCTTCCACGTGTTGTCGCACAACATATTATCTACAGTATAAAGTAAGTGGACTATTGCATCGAACATATAAATAAATTATAAGATGCAATCATTTGGTCATATGATTCTCATTTCAAATTAATTGTTATAACATTGTTCATACATAAAGCTAGACTTTTAGTATACAATCCAACAATTTCTTCATAAAGAACATCGTAATTTAACATACTTATGAGAATATTATTAGCATACAAATGTAAATTTAAAATCGACACCCAGTTGTGAAAAATAAACAAGTTAAGTCCTTTTCAATCTGTTAGGTAAGTGATTAGTAAGGAAGGACCCTTATCTCAGGCTCGGAAATAAAAAATGAAACTTCGAATTACTTCTAAATATGTACTCATGATAAGTTTTATGGGAAATTTGTTAAGTGTTGCTTGTGAATCCAATCAGACGTCACACTTTATCCATACACTTGACAGAATAAATTGTTTGATGAGTGTAAATAAGTAAAAAGGGCTTCACACATTCATAAAACAATGGATGTGGACATTGAATCCAGTAAAAATGGATCAAGAATCACATTGCACACAACCTATATCTCCTAGGTAATTGAAACTAATTATTGCATTCTTTTCCCTCTCAAGAATCACTCTAATTGATCATAATATGATAGTGTTATGGAGAACATACCTTTAAATGGAGCCATGTCTACAGTAAGCAGTCCAATACCGCAGACGCAATCAATTATCATTTTGATCCAAAGCAACCTATATAAGTATATAACTTGCTATCAAAATAAATATAACAAAAACTTTATAAATAGATGATAACTTGGCATACCAAAGATAATGGCCAAGCAACAAGAGCTTCAAGAGAGTCTCCAATTGTGTGTATGTGATCATAAGGTTTGATCACACATACATCATTTCTCATTTGACGTTGATTTGTCACTTCACACCACCTAGGCCCTAAATTTTTCCCATTTACTCTGACAACATCCATGTCACTAATATAACCAATCGCAATAATTTCATTTATATCCTCCAAACTTTTCAAAACAACTCTAAAATAAACTTGTATATCATATAATTGTATCACTAAACTTCCATATATAATGAATATATTATATAAGAAAGGTATGTCGCACAAGAAATAGTACCCGGATGTGCTTAGTACGTGATGTTGATGCTGATCCCTGATTGTTTGAAGATGAGAATGATATATTTTGACACTCAGATGATCTAACTTCTTGTGCTTCCCTATTAACTTTTGCTGTTAAAGCATCATATTTCTCTTTGTACTCCATCGCAAGTCTATAACTTACATCGCGACTCGGGAGTGGCCCATGCACGTCAGACCAACTAACTCCAAGGCCATACATTTGCAAAGATCCACTTTTATCCTTCCCCATCACCTTTCAAAGAATTCTTCACAGTTCTCTGCCTCAAATTTGGTTTCACCTTCTTCCAGAAACTCTTCATTTAGTTGTTCCATCTTATTCTGTGATCAACAAACAATAATCAGCTAGTGTATAGCAATAAAAAAATTAAACTATATTATTAAAGTTGAATAAATTAACTCACAACAGCTTCTTTTATGTCTTTACTCATGCGAGGATCATTTACTTTATAATAGCATTCCTTAAACAACTCTACTTTTGTTCTTCTTCTGGAAACAAAATAAATATATTCGAGATAAGTTGTTGAATTCATTGAAAATTAATAATATTATATACAATTTAAGGAAAATTTTCCATGCTTCTTTGACTAATGCATAGCTCTTCTTTCCCATATGATGAATTAATTTAAGCTCATCATGTGTCTTTTTATTTTTTCGGTAATTGCCTAAATAAATAAATAAACAAAAATGATATTAAGTATAACACAAATTGATATTACTCATTATATACCTTAGATTTGTCAGACTT
The DNA here is from genome assembly GCA_023678885.1 of Pogostemon cablin. Taxonomy (NCBI): domain Eukaryota; kingdom Viridiplantae; phylum Streptophyta; class Magnoliopsida; order Lamiales; family Lamiaceae; genus Pogostemon; species Pogostemon cablin. The sequence continues at coordinate 23,976,112 of CM042959.1, forward strand.
CCAATGATCAATTAAAGCTTTAAATTGCTTGTCTTCCACTCTACCATTCACCTTATCAGGTACGTTTGCATTTTGCCCCTTAATAGATTCATTAGGGTTGAACTTCTCTTTCTTCACAAAACGTTTCCAACTTCTCCATTTCTTATTGATTGATTTCAAAATATATGGTTCATTTCCAACTCCAATGATAAATTTTGCCTGTAAGAAATTAAAGAGGTAAAAGCCATGTAAAACTATAAACATACATCTCTAAATACAAAAATCAAAGGACATATATATTATATGTTTACCAATCTTAACAATCTTTAAAATCTCAGTCTTGTAGGAATATGACATGAGTCTCCAATCCAAATAGTGAAGAGGATAATATCTACCATTTCTGGCAATAGTGCCCAAGAAATGTGCTAAAGTACATGCATTTTCTTAATTGTTTGGTTGTCCATGTTCATTAAACGGTATAAGTTTCAACTTATCTATAGGTTGTAGGCATGAATGTAGGTCCTCTAATTCTCCTTCTTTTGTTATCCGCTATAAGATATTTACATGAAAAATATTTTTTAAAATTAATTATTTTATTTAACAAATAAATATATAAAAACATGTTAATTACCTGACTCTATTGCAACCTCAAGGTCAATGGCAATTGCAGAAGAACCATCTTTTGCACATGATGTAGAAGGTGTTGTATTCCTTGTAGACTGATTTGAACCCACTGTATGCTTTGGTAATCCTATAAAAAATAGAACATAATTAATTCTAAACATATACCATTACTAGAATAAAATAATATATAAATATATATGAAGACTGATGAAATACAACCTAATTGAGTTTGACTTGTATCATGTGTAGCAGAATCACAATCTACGGGCAGAGGTCTCCTACAAGATCTCGCTCTAATAGGCATGACCTACAAATATGAAAATAATAAATTAAAATAAATAAAAATTCAACAACTAAGAGTTTGAAATATAAAAAATTTATGGAACTTACCACATTAAATAGTCCACCTAATAATTCTTAAGTAACAAATCTATATTTATATTTCAATAGTGTGCAATAATCAACCATTTCATAAGAAATAAAAATTAAGAAAAGTAGTAATAAGTTATATGCATAATCTCCATCTTAAGAAACAAAATGGCACATCATTTAAAGGTATAGTACGTCCAGATGACTTGCTAACTAATCAACAACTGTTCCTTCTGCATCTCTTCTAACCCAAGTAGGTTCCTCATTTTCATCTAAGGGTATATCATGGTTATCATATTGAAAATGCACCATTCCATCTACGCTCAAAATTGGATCCATATCGAATGAATCTCTAGTTTTTGTTCTCACAACAACATGTCATCCTTTGTCAATTGGATCTTCCACATAAAACACTTGTTATGCTTGAGAGGCTAGTATAAATAGTTCGCTACGTTGCCTTGCCAAAGAAAAGTTGACTAAGGTAAAACCATAGCTATCACGTTTTTGAGCCTTCCTTGGACACCCATCACACTCAAACATTACAATCTTTCCCTCATCAGTAGGATATTCTAACTCGATGATGTCTTTAATCATACCATAATAAGCCACACCACTAATGATAGGATTACTGTTTGCCTAATTTTGTAGCACTCACGAGCAAGAATACTCGATCGTTGTAGTAGTATATCCCAAGAAAAATTATCAATACATAAAGGAGTTATGTTCGGACTAGCAAAATATGTGAGCTCATGTTCATGTTGTTTTTGTAAAGATGATCGGGGGTTTTGAGATTGATTAACAACATAAACAAGTAGCAAGTAAATAAAAATAGCAAATAAGAGAAATGACAAGTAAAGAAAATGGGTGCTAAAGTTCAAGTATGGAAAAACATGGGATTAGAAACATCCAAACACACTCGATTCATATTATCATGCAAACGGAATTCAACTCAATTGATGTAGACTAAGGGTGATCACGATTGTATCCTAAGCTCCCTTTCGGGTTACAAAGGTTGTTGATCCATTTTAGACTCCCAAAAGCACTTAAGATCAAAGCCCAACATTAACCCCTTCCATCTAGGTACTAGTTAGATTAAACTCTCCCTTTTTGTGTACTAAGACCAACGAATGGATTGGTTCCCCTCATTGAATTCAAATATCCTTTCGGTCAAACCCAAACTCAATGTCTATTCATGCCTTCCTAATACTATAGAGGGTCGTTTCCGTCTCACTCCAAGCAATACATACATGAACATCATGATAGCATTTAATTACCACAAATAATCCATTGATCAACAATCCATTAAACCAATAAACATTCATGAATAACAAACCATGCCATCACAACATCAAGACAATTAAACTCCATGAATAGAAATCAACATCAATTAAATCAAAAACCAATTTAATCCACATGATAATATAAATCTAATATGCTCTTCATATTCCTAATCCCACTAGAGGGATTAGCCTAACATGATAAAAGTAATAAAACAAATAAATAATTCATTACAAATACCCATAGTCTTAGATCTAAAGAAATACAAAATGAATGGATTCTTCCCTATCAATTTCTTGAAGAGAATCTTCTATTCTTCTTGATCTCCACCTCTAGCTCTTGATTTTGAAGTCTTTAGCACCAAAAATAGAAGATATGATGGGTGGATGAAGATGGATGAAGATGGATGAAGAGGTGGAAAATGGAAGAAATGGTGTGTGATGTGTGTAGAGGATGGGATTTTCGGATCCTATGCCAATTGTTGAATAAAGGGGTATTTATACCCCTATGGAGGCTTTTAGAAGGATCTAAAAATTTCTGCAGGAAAATACACAGCACGAGTTGTGTTCTGCAACACGGCCACGAGGTGGCCGTGTTGTGTCTTCTGATGCTGCCGCACGGCCTCGCCTTACAGGGCCGTGTTGATGACACGGCTCGTGCTGTCAACACGAGTCGTGTGTTGTAACACGGGCACAGGGTGGTCGTGTTGGCTCTTCTGATGTCGCCACACGACCACTTCTTATAGGGCCGTGTTGGCGACACGGCTCGTGCTCCCGACTCGACTCGTGCAATTGGACACGACCTGAAGTTGTCCGTGTTGAATGACTAGATTTCACCACACGGCCAACTCTTACAGGGCCGTGTTGGCTACACGGCCCGTGTTGGTGCTGGTTCCTGCATTTCTTTACTGTTTTGGCTCGTTCTCCCTCGTTTGAACTCCGAATTGAGATCCGCTTTTTCCTACATCTTCCTTATCATGTTTAGCATCCAATAAAAAGTGAAAATCTTAAGTTTAAGCTCATTCACACACATTTCAATAAAAATACAAAACACAACCAAATAACATATAAAATACAGATAAAATAATACGAAAACACATATAAAAAGACACTAAAATCTAGGTAAAAATAGGTCTAATCAATTACTATCATATCTACTAGAGAAACTATTTGTTTGTGCATCAACCACCACTCTACTATTTTGGGTTCTTTTATGAATGCCAAATCCTTTCACATGGAACCTAAACCCATTGATCATATATCCTCCGTAACGTTTTCCAACTGGATTTGGTCCTCGTGCGAGTGCCCTGAGTTTTTCTGGTATTTCAGTTCCATTCAGATACAACTCCTCTACCTATTAATATAAATGTAATGAAATTAATCAGGTAATGAAGGATCTTAAAGTGTTATATTGAAAAGTAGATTAACTTACATGACTCTTAAACTAACTAGGAAAAGTCTCACTATGAATGTGTTCTATATCTCTCTCGGAAAGACAAGGATTTTCATTTCGAACAATGACTTTGTGTTGCCTACAAATAATTTGTTTAAGTAAAAAGGAATATTAAGTTTTAAAAATAAAGTGCAAACTACACCAAGTAAATCTTACTTTATATAGGATTCAATTGCGCCGCAGTTGAACAAAATGTATTGGTGTGCTTTAATAAGAATGTTTGAATCCTTCACTATGCATTCTTGCTTTTCGATAGGTCGTCCAGACTTGGAGAATAAAGGAAACTCAGGCACATTGACAACACATTTGTCATCATTTCGTTTCACTTGATTGAATTTAGTATCAACATCGTTTAAGTATCGTGAACAGAAAGTCACACATTCCTCCATCAAATAACCTTCTATAATTGATCCTTCCGGATGACTTCGATTTCTGTTAATACGATTTAAACTCTGACAAGTATCTATACATAAAATAAAAAACCAGTTAAAAGAAACATTAAGTAAAGAGTTTATTACAATAAGAATGATATTACCTCTCAATAGGATACATCCACCTATATTGGACCGGTTGATGAGAATGATAATTCACGTATTTTAAGCTCTGATTTGTGAGGAAAGTGAGTACGATTTGGTCTATAATTGATATGAATCGGGATATTTATGGAAAAGCCACGAATCAGATGCTACTAAGGGTATTTGAGTATATTTGTATAGGAAAATAGGTCTTAAGTGCTCGGAATTGGAAAACACGATTTTCGAGATGATTTTCGAGGCCTTCTCGACCTGGAGGAGTTGTTCGACCAGCATCAGTCTGGTCGAACAAGGGTGATGAAGTCGAATGAGAGGCATTTCAACTTACAGTGAGGTCATTCGACCAAGGATGCCCGTTCGACCAAACGAAGTTAAGTCGAACGGGAAGCAAAGATGAAGTTCAGATTATAAACATGTCGTTCGACCAGTGTTCGACCAAGTCTAGTCTGGTCGAACGACGATGTAGCAGCTCCAAAAAGTCGGGGTTTCACCTCCAAGTGCATGCATATGCGTATTTTCGATGAGAAAGCCCAGTAAAGGTCCATAAGGAGAAGTAAAAAGTATAAAAAGGGGTGCCGATCACACCAAAAAGGGAGTTAGATTCCACATTCATCCTAAACCACATCCAAACCCTAACTTCATCCGCAGGAGCGGTAGAGAGAGATTCGTGCAGCGAATCAAGTGAGAACCAAGTGAAGATTTAAGACGGAGCAAGAAGCAACGACACCCACATCTAGGGTTTACTTCGCAATTTAATCTATCTTGTAATTTTCAAGACTATGGGTAAGATCTATCCAATCACCATGAACGTTCTTTGAAGCATTATGGGCTAGAACCACTTTGGTAGTTCTAGGGTTATGAAAGTTTTTATCTAGTTAATTGAACTTTCATGTGTATACTCCATACAACACTACCTGTGGTTTATTTTATATAAGACCAAACTTTATTAATTCATACCTAGAGTTGTTTTGTGCATCATTAACTGTTATGTAGAGTGTGAATGCATATCTTAGTTATTGGTTGAGTACATTCACTGCTGAGCAGGATTACATGTTATGATTCTGAGTGAGGGAACTCCGAAGTCTCATTAGAACTATCTTATATGAATACTTATTAATTGAATTGAATTCAGGTTAGTAAGTAGGATAAAGAGGGTAATTCTATAGTATCTATAAAGGGAGATCATATCGGGTTAGAGTACTAAGTACACGGGATATAATTAATACTGATAGTACCTAGAAATGGGGGTGTAATTATATTTCTTGCTCCAAAGTAATTCACACGTGTTACACACTTGTCTGTTTGTGTCTATAGAGTAGATTTGCATGGTTTAGTGATGCGCCCATATTCAACAAGGTAGAGTCGGATATTGATATAGGGAAGGGAGATTAATTAGCACCCTTTAATTCAGAGATCGGTGCATCATCGAGGAAGAAAAATAAGAAGAAGAACAAGAACAAGAATGTAGAACCAACCGAGGCTCTTAATTTAGAAGTTGAAGTTGACGAGCTGAACTTGCAAGCGACTGAAGCTGCAACCGGAGACGAATCGGAAGCAGAAGCAGTCAACATGGCTGTGAATCCGTATAATCTTGCCATCCGTGAAGTCTTTAAGAACAACAGATGGGGCAATGCAGGGCTATTAGGAGCAAGAGCAGACGGAGCTGATTTTGATCTTCACCCTGCTCTGATCTGCATGATTGAAAGGAGTCCCTTCTCTGGGGGACCTTTGAAGATCCTCAGCAACATCTGAATAAGTTCCTTGGTTATGTAAGTATATAAAAGGATGCAGGTGCAAGGAGGATTATTTTGTTTATGTTCTTGCTTCATGAAAAGGCGAGAGATTGGTACAATAATCTTGATGCTGCTGAATGCACTACTTGGGAGCAATTGAAATTGAAATTCTTGGAGCGATACATGCCACCTTCGAAGGTGTTTAAGATGAAACAAGAAATTAATCAATTTGCTATCAATGGTAATGAGAAGTTTCATGAGGCTTGGGACCGATTCAAGGACATGCTTCGAAAGTATCCACAACATGTGTTATCTAAAGCTTAATACATCAATATTTTCTACAATATGTTGGAATATATACTAAAAGTCTAGCTTTTTGTGTGAACAATGTTTTGATAATATTTGGAATGAGAATCATGTGATCAAATGTTTGGAATTATGTTATTGTAAAAGTCCATTTACTTTATACTGTAGATAATGTGGTGTGCGACGTCACACGGAAGATCATATTATTGACTCCTTATAAAGTATAAATAGATGTTCACAACCGAGATAGACGGGGACTATCTATCGGTTTGATTGTAGTGTGATTTGGAGTTAGTCTGTCTTGACTATAAAATTGCACTAGTGCACTTTGTGTGTATTGAATAGGACCGCCGTTGAGATTGTTCAGTTTATACTCACTATATAATAGAACTTGATCTCTGTTATTATGGATGTTCGTACTCTTAATCCATATACATTAACCTCGACACGTAAGCCAGTATTTATTTCTTTAATTCATCAATGGGTGAGATTTAATTATTAAATCAATATGCTCGGTGGATTGGGAGATGGTGGTGTTGTTGGCAATTGGATCGTGTGGTTCAACATGATCTGTTTAGGAATTCAGGCAAACAATCAGCGGAAGCATAAAAAATGTTTACCTGACTTCTGGGTCGATGTAGAGGATGAAGATCTGTGATGAACACATCTGATCTTCTACCGTATGTCCCAAAGTCAACTCTGGTGTTGGGTGGTCAACAATCCCCAGAGTTCTCACAATCTGCTCTCTGTTGTCTCCCGTATGTCAAATGAGGCACTGACTTAGGTTTCACAGGAACTGAGAAGACTTATATACTTGGGCTACAGTAGGGACCAGGAGGAGAAATTGGACTGGGCCTCAATTGAATTTAATTAACCAAGCTTAGCCCAAAGCTTTTAATTAAATCCAATAATAATAATATAGTCCACTAAAATATTATTACTGCACTACCCGTCCAATCCCAAAATTATGTTCTGGGCTCCTTCTTATTATGAGCCTGACAGTCTCTGATGAGTGATATTTTCACCTAGATTTTAGTGCCTTTTTATATCCGTTTTCGTATATTTTTATCCGTATTTATGTGCTATTTGGTTGTATTTTGTGTTTTTATGGAGATGTATGTGAATGAGCTTAAATGTATGATTTCCAGGTAAAAAAGAGATTCTAGGCTCAACAAGGAAGATGTAAGAAAAAGCAGATCTCAATTCGGAGTTGAAACGAGGGAGAATGAGTCAAAGCAAAATGCTGAAAAACGCACGTCCAACTTGTGAACTTTTTCTGTACTCTTTTGGAGCTCAAAACTAGAAGTGTGATACATGGTTGAAAAGCCACAGAAAATAGGATCGTTTTGGTATAAGAAAGACTTCAATTGGAGCCCAAACGAGAAAGTTATGATTAAAATGGTGACGTCGCGCAAGCGGTCCTATTCAGCACGGTTGTGCTACTTTGCATGACTTGTTATACCTTCAAATGTTGGAAGTTTTGTCAAATCTTTATATGGATAGAAAGCCAATGAAAAGAGGATCGCGTGAGCACAAGAATTACTCAAATTAGAGATCGGATGTGGAAGTAATGCGCGAAACGGTGAGACTGCACAGTCAGCAGCTACACGGGGCGTGTACCGAACTCGACCCTGTAACAGTTGGGCGAGTTCGGACACCTTAAACACCTACACGGCCACCCCTGTGGCCGTGTACCGTACACGGGCCGTGCAGGTGCTTTTTCTGCAAAAAAAATCAGAATTCTTCTAGAAGCTTCCCAAGGGGTATAAATACCCAATACTTCAATATTTGAGGAGATCTTCGAAGGGTTTCACTCCTACACATATCTCACATACCATTTCCTCCATTTTACACCATCATCTTCATCCATTCTTCACCCTTTGGATCTACCTTCATCCAACCATCAAATCCTTCATCCAAGTAGCTAGAGAAGCAAGGAAGAGAGGTGAATTGCAAGGGGGAGAAGAAGATTACCATTGGAGACATCCAAGGGAGTTTTCATCTACACTTTGTATTGAAACCTATTGTTTATCATGTTTTGTAAGGATTTTAATGTCTATGTTGGATTCCTTGTGACCATGAGAGGCTAATCTCCCTTGTGAGATTAGCAATATGAATTGTGTTGGATAATTTTGGGTATTTTGCAATTGAATGATTATGTTGAATGGGTTAATTGATTTTCTATCATTGATTATTAATTGCTTGATTTGTTTTGTTGATTTGTGTGTTTAGTTGTTCTAGATATGTGATTAGATTGAGAAATCAATTGCATGCTTAGGATAATTGAGTGAATCATTTCATCAAACACCTCATGTGCATTATAAATTGTGAAGAGATTGAGAAGTCCTTCATAGTTTAGAACCCTTTGGTAGGACATGTAATTGGTTTGATCGAGAGGTTGATTAATTGTGTGAAGGGACTCTCATTTAAGCTTAGTACCTAGTTGAAATTGTTTAAGTGAGAACCAATCCATTGAGCTATGTTTAGAACCATATCCTATTCACTCTGAGAGGGAGTTTAGGTGATCTTAGTGTTGGCCCTTAGTCTCTTACCCATGACACATATGAATTCATTGCATGATACCTAGATTTTCCATGCTTTAAGTATTGCTAGTCTCATCTCTATCTACTTGGCTCATTCATCCATCTCCCATTCATCTATCCATTTATTTTATTGTCATTTATTGATTATCTTCCCTTTATGATCATCTCTATAATACTATGGTGAACACGAGATCGCTTAGACCCTAGTACCTTCCTCCCTGTGGTTCGATAATTTCTTTAATTGGTCATGCCCACTATATTATGGCTAATCAAATGGCGCCGTTGCCGGGGAGGTAACGGTTGCTAGTGGTTTAATGAAGGAGTGTTTTGATTGGTATTACTAGAGATATTTTTATTATTTTTCATTATTTGCTTTGGAAAATTTTTGATCTCTCTTTTTCATTTTGATAGGTACTTGACACTACCTTGAGAGAAGAGGAGGGGGGATCAAGCCAAAAATAGTAGTTTGAAGGAGAATTGTAGTAAGCCTTGAGGAGAGCGTTTAAATGGAAGGTTGGAACCAATACTTGAGTGATATTTTTGGTATTCAAAGTGCAAGGGTTCCACCTCAACAATCAAGAGGTTATATGAATGAGAGCAACTATGGTTACAATTTCCAAATGAATCAAGATAGCTCTCAATACTACAATCAAAGAAGAAATGGAGAATGACAACAAGCTTACAATGGAAATACATTCCACCCTTATCAAGCATATACTTATTCTCCACAAAATCCCAACACCAACACTTCTCCTCCATTTCAAAACTACGCCTTACTTGAATTATATAGAAGAAGTGCTCAAGGAAGTGATGAAGGTCAAGATTCTCAATCAAGTTTTCTTCAAAATGAATCCTCCGAGATAATTACCCAAGTTACTTTGGAAGTGACAAGACAAATAAGGATGATGAATCAAGGTGCTTATGGTCAAGTCTTGTCTAGTTCAAGTTTGGGGGGTGCTCAAAATATGCAAGGTGTATCGATTCCTAGCCCTATGGAGCAAGAAGAGTGGAGGATGCCTACGCATCAAGTAGGAGATGTTTCTTTCATGGGAGTGAATGATTTCAAAGGAAATTTTCAACATAACTATGAAGGAAATTTTCATGGGAATTATCCACCAATTCAAGGATGGAATTGTGACAACCAAGAGGGAGGAGACTTTCAACAAGTCGAAGAAGAAAAATCATCTTTAGAAGTCTTGATTGAGAAGATGATAGCAAACCTTGAGGAGAGCAAGAAAAGAGATGAAGCTAGTTTTGAAGAATGGAAGAAAAGAGATGAAGCAAGTTTTGAAGAAATGAAGAAAAGAAATGAGGCAGATGAGAAGAGGTTTGAAGCCTTGGAGCATCAAGTAAGCCAAATTGTAAGTGCTTTGACCAATTTTTAACAAGTTGAAGAACTTGAAGAGGAGAGCAAAGTCGAAGAAGAGTTGGAGAAAGAAGAGAATTTGGGGGATGAAGAATCAAATGAGGTGTTTGAAGAGCCTATTGAGGCAAATGATGTTGATGAAGAGGAACAAAGTCTAGAAATAAATGATGATGACTTGAAGAGTGAAATGAGCATTTCTAAACCTTTAAACTCTTTAAGTTGCTTTGAACTTGATAATATTGTTTACATTGATTTTGTTTTACCCATTGATTTTTCTCATATCCTTAGAAACAAAAGAGAACTCGAAGAGATGTTGGAGATCTATTTGGTAAGGAGGAATAAGTGGTGTTCAAGAATGGAGAGGGCAATGGAGTGTAAGCTCAAGAAAGTCGAATTTTTTAAGCCATGCTCGAAGGATGCAACTGAGGTCGTCACTTGCCACAAATGCCTAATAGAGGAAGAAACACAACGGTTAAAATTCAATGGCAAGGATGAAAGATATCCGTGGCCATTCCGATGAGTTCTCCATATCCCGTCCGGCTTGAAGACGTTAAACTTAGCGCTAGATGGGAGGCAACCCATCATTATCTTTATTGCTTTATTTATTGCTTTCAATAAGGATGGTGGATTTGTTGTTTCTTGTATTTTTGGCATGTAGGTTGATTGTGCTTATGAGGAGAGTGCGTATTGAAGATACGATAAGTGCTTGATTTGAAGTGTGAAAGTAAGTCATACCACTTTTTGCAAACTTACCTCGAAACTCTTGTTTCAATTTAAGTTTGGGGGGATATGGCGTGGTGTGACATACTTTGTCTTGAAAGCATATACTTTTCGTATTTTTGGGCTAATTTTAAAATTTTTCTCATGAGTTTGGTTTGATTTTGGTATGATTGGTGGTGTTGAAGTGCATGATAGTCCATATTTGTTAAATGCAATTGTTGAGCTAACGGTGTTTGTTGAGTGTTTGAGCATGAATGAAAGGTATTGGAAGCACGAATGGAGCTTGGAGCTAACGTTTTCTTTACCAAATGCCTATTGAGGGAGTACTCTACACCTTATCACTTCTAGTTGCTTGATATATTTTGATGTGTATTGATGTGATTAGCATGCTACTTTATGTGTTATGTTTTTGGGAGGTTTACTTTTCAATCAAAGGTTGGGATGATTGTGAGCTTACATTGTTATGGATGATTTGAATGTGTGCTTCATTTTTCAATGATGGTGATTTTTATTCTTGCATGTTATGTATTTTTGTTTTGTTTCGTGTTTGTTGAGTCTTTATTTTATGTTTTGTGTGTTTTCTTATTTTTGTATTGGTATGTTTGGTGGTTTGTTTAGGGAGGTTGTGAGTCATTTTTGAATATGAGTGATGATATGTTGTGGCGATAGGTGATGACAAGTTATGATTAAGAATCTCTACACTTTCGAATTGTGACATGTTTTACTTAACTTGTTCAATTTTGAGATGAATGTGGTGTAATAAGTTTTTTAAGGTCCAATGCATAAGCTTGTGAGGATTTGAGCCTCAACCGTGCATACATGGTTTTTCTTCATGAGTGGATTGGTTGTGTTTGATAAGCTAGAACTTGCTCAAGGACTATAGGAATGAGCCCGATTTGTGGAGATTAGTGAAATGATCTAAGGCCATCCTTGTCATTTATAGTCATTGCCAAATATTTTCCTACCATGAACATCATCTCAAGTCAACCACTTTGAGCCTTAAAGCCATTTTATTATGAATTTAGCACACTACAAGCCTTAATTACCCACTTGAGCCTTACATACATACCTTTTGTGTGAGTCATTGAGGAGATGGTAACTAGAAATGTTTGATGAGGAAGAAAAAGAAAAGAAAATGGTAAATAAGCAAGAAAAAGGATAAAAAGAGCACAAACAAGAATGAACATGCAACCTCATGACAAGAAAATGAGCAAAGTAACAATAATATGCTCAAGTACTTAAAAATCCAAGAAAGGAAGCATGAATCAAAAGAAGCTCAAAATCTAAGGAAAGTTGATGATTAGTGCTTGTGATTACCAAAGTTGAGAAAGGAAGAAAGAAAAGTGGAGAAGTTGAGGAATTTGATCATCTCTTCGATTACTTACACTTGTTTAGTCACTATTACCTATATTCTTCCTACCTTACCAAAGAGCCTATCATTACATCCAATTAAAGACCTTTTTGATCACTAATTGAAACTTTAGTGGTTTGTGAATGTAGTCCACGAGCAAGCTTATGGCGAGTCGAGCCAATCGATTAATGAGTGATGATTTACCCTACTTTAAAGAGTGTTGAGTGACATTGATATCCTATGTGAGGCTTGGACTAAAAAGGGACTATATTACACTTTTATTCTCTTTAGATTGAACTTGTTAATTTTTCATGTTATGAGTTTAATGTGGTAGGATGCCTTAGCATAGTTTGTAATTCTTATTATTATTAATGTGTTATTGCTTATGTTCGTTTAGTCTTTTCCTAGGTGAAAATCTCACCCCTTGGTTTATCATTTTCGTTGTGCGGGGACGCACAACACTTTAAGTTTGGGGGTGTGATGAGTGATATTTTCACCTAGATTTTAGTGCCTTTTTATATCCGTTTTTGTATATTTTTATCCGTATTTATGTGCTATTTGGTTGTATTTTGTGTTTTTATGGAGATGTATGTGAATGAGCTTAAATGTATGATTTCCAGGTAAAAAAGAGATTCTAGGCGCAACAAGGAAGATGTAAGAAAAAGCGGATCTCAATTCGGAGTTGAAACGAGGGAGAATGAGTCAAAGCAAAATGCTGAAAAACGCACGTCCAACTTGTGAACTTTTTCTGTACTCTTTTGGAGCTTAAAACTAGAAGTGTGATACATGGTTGAAAAGCCACATAAAATAGGATCGTTTTGTATAAGAAAGACTTCAATTGGAGCCCAAACGAGAAAGTTATGATTAAAATGGTGACGTCGCGCAAGCGGTCCTATTCAGCACGGTTGTGCTACTTTGCATGACTTGTTATACCTTCAAATTTTGGAAGTTTTGTCAAATATTTATATGGATAGAAAGCCAATGAAAAGAGGATCGCGTGAGCGCAAGAATTACTCAAATTGGAGATCGGATGTGGAAGTAATGCGCGAAACGGTGAGACAGCACAGTTAGCAGCTACACGGGGCGTGTACCGAACTCGGCCCTGTAACAGTTGGGCGAGTTCGGACACCTTAAACACCTACACGGCCACCCCTGTGGCCATGTACCGTACACGGGCCGTGCAGGTGCTTTTTCTGCAAAAAAAATCAGAATTCTTCTAGAAGCTTCCCAAGGGGTATAAATACCCAATACTTCAATATTTGAGGAGATCTTCGAAGGGTTTCACTCCTACACACATCTCACACACCATTTCCTCCATTTTACACCATCATCTTCATCCATTCTTCTCCCTTTGGATCTACCTTCATCCAACCATCAAATCCTTCATCCAAGTAGCTAGAGAAGCAAGGAAGAGAGGTGAATTGCAAGGGGGAGAAGAAGATCACCATTGGAGACATCCAAGGGAGTTTTCATCTACACTTTGTATTGAAACATATTGTTTATCATGTTTTGTAAGGATTTTAATGTCTATGTTGGATTCCTTGTGACCATGAGAGGCTAATCTCCCTTGTGAGATTAGCAATATGAATTGTGTTGGATAATTTTGGGTATTTTGCAATTGAATAATTATGTTGAATTGGGTTAATTGATTTTCTATCATTGATTATTAATTGCTTGATTTGTTTTGTTGATTTGTGTGTTTAGTTGTTCTAGATATGTGATTAGATTGAGAAATCAATTGCATGCTTAGGATAATTGAGTGAATCATTTCATCAAACACCTCATGTGCATTATAAATTGTGAAGAGATTGAGAAGTCCTTCATAGTTTAGAACCCTTTGGTAGGACATGTAATTGGTTTGATCGAGAGGTTGATTAATTGTGTGAAGGGACTCTCATTTAAGCTTAGTACCTATTTGGAATTGTTTAAGTGAGAACCAATCCATTGAGCTATATTTAGAACCATATCCTATTCATTCCGAGAGGGAGTTTAGGTGATCTTAGTGTTGGCCCTTAGTCTCTTACCCATGACACATATGAATTCATTGCATGATACCTAGATTTTCCATGCTTTAAGTATTGCTAGTCTCATCTCTATCTACTTGGCTCATTCATCCATCTCCCATTCATCTATCCATTTATTTTATTGTCATTTATTGATTATCTTCCCTTTATGATCATCTCTATAATACTATGGTCAACACGAGATCACTTAGACCCTAGTACCTTCCTCCCTGTGGTTCGATAATTTCTTTAATTGGTCATGCCCACTATATTATGGCTAATTAGTCTCCCCATGTTTAAGATATACAATGCCCATTAATTAATTAAGTTACTGACAACTCAAATTAATTAATATCTCAACCGAGAGTAGTACCACTCAACCTTATTATCATGCCGGAAATTAATCCACTTGCAAGATTTACATGATAAACCTTATGAGCTCCTCAAGGGGACATCATCAACCTATGACGGACATGGATTCCTTTTACAATCAACAGCACACCATAGATACAGCACTACTTCCCAACTCACCGAGTTTATTGATTTAATACTTATAAATCTCACCCATTGATGAATCAAAGAAATACATACTGCCTTACGTGTTGAGGTTATTGTATAGGGATTAAGAGCACGAACTTCCATAATAACATAGATCAAGTTCTTCTATAAGTCAGTATAAGTCGAACGATCTCAAACGGTCCTGCTCAATACACATAAGTGCACTAATATGATTCTATAGCCAAGACAAGCTAATACCAAACCACACTACAACCATACCGATAGAGAGTCCCCGTCTATCTCAGTTGTGAGCATCTGTTTATACTTTATAAGGAAACTGATAATATGATCTTCCGCGTGTTGTCGCACAACATATTATCTACAGTATAAAGTAAGTGGACTATTGCATCATGCATATAAATAAATTATAAGATACAATCATTTGATCAATGATTCTCATTTCAAATATTGTTATAACATTGTTCATACTAAAGCTAGGCTTTTAGTATACAATCCAACAATTTTCCACTTATACTAAAAGACTATGCTGTCATGTTTTCTGCCATACATCTGATTCCTACTCCCACTACACGACCATTAAAGACTCTCGCCTTAAGGTCCTTGTATATGGATTTACATAGTCATCATCCGATATAATCTAGGCGACAACAACCTTCCCCTCATCATACAATTTCTCGTAACAGGTGGTACTCGCGCTCCATGTATTTAATTGCCTTATGGACTCGTGATTCCTTCAAGTTTGCAACTGCACCAATATCATCAATGTAAATTGTGATTACCTTGGCAAACTTAGAACCACTTCAAAGTCCATCATGAAGTCTCTAGAGTCATATAGATACTTTGGCAGCCTCACAGGCTCCAATTCATCATCTTTCCATGATGGAGTCTGGAGTCTGAAATATATTTCTATATAACACTCCTCCACATAATGACTCTACTTCCTAAGATTAAACACATAACCTTTGAGGTGAATTTACTGCCGTCCAATCTGACTAAAAAATCCGAATCTTCGTAATCCACAAGAAGCAGTGAATCTGTCAAGTACATCCACATATAATTTCCAGCCCTTCTCAGGCACTTTATATATGTCTTACCACAGTTCATCATTCTTGTTCTGGGTTACGTTGATACCCTCTGTTCATGCATCCAGTAAAACAGATATCCAACTTCGTTCATAGCATTCCTTAGATTAAGCTTCCTTATTCGCCGAAGTATAAGGAACCGCTTTCATCTTCTTTATCTTCTTTTTGTGTCTTAAGACACAGTCACTTAGATAAATTCACATGCTAAACGAGTATGGACTGTATCATTTTATGAAACTTGAGATAAGCATAATATCCTTTCTTGTGATCCGAATTACTGCGATCAAAAGGATATATTTTGCCTTTCTTAAGTCCTTCATCTCTACCGCTTTATTAACCATACCCATACACCCGATAATACTCTTTCATTGTCTCCAATGAGCAAGATACTATCTACGTATAGTACAAGAAACACCACCACGTTTCCGTCACTCTTTACAACACACAAGACTCATCTTCTTATTTAAATCCATGCCACTGGATTACCTAATCAAAATAGATGCTCCACAATCTTAAAGCTTGCTATCGCTGGACAATTAGTCCATCGCTGGACAATTTTAAGCTTACTATCAAAATGCTATTAGTACTTTGCAATGAATCACTTTGGTTGCTTCACATAGATGTTTTCCTCAAGACTTCCAATCAGAAAAGCTGTCTTTGACATCTATTTGCTGTTCCTCATAGCAGCAACAAATAAAAGAATCCGGATCAACATAAGCATAGCTACCAGCGAACATGTTTCCTCATAATCGAACCATTTCTTTCTGAGTACACTTTTTCGCAACAAGCTTTGCTTCCAAGGTTTTCACCTTTCCATATGATCCTCTTTTATTTCCTTTGACCACTTCCAATGGCTTTTACACTATTTAGTGGTCTTACAAGCTCCCAGACTTAATTTAGAATCCATAGATTCTATTTCAACATTCATTGCAACTTACTAAGATTCTGATTTTTAATCTTGTAGTGCTATGTCGTATCCGTGGGACAATACCATGTTCACTAGGGATCAAGTCTCACGACTCTCCCAAAACATATATTTATGGGTTGTCAAACAACCCTCTCACTACGATAAGACACTACATGTAATTGTGTATCAGACGTGACATGCGTTGCAGTTTACCTTGTGGTATATCCTCTTGTACACTTGGTACTTTTACTTAGTGTTTTCCTCTCACTTCCTATTAGAACAACTTATACATGGGTTAGTGACTTATTACATAGTCCTTTTCCAAAAATCTAGTTATTGTGTTAACAATTACCCTTCGATCTTTTTGGACTAAATAAATCACCATCCATTTTTCTAGAATATCCCATATACAGACAAACGTTTCACGAATTACTGTATCTAGGGCATATCCATAAAATGAATTTAATTATTCCAAGTAATTCTTTATCTATCTAATCATTACCATAAAAGACTTAATCCTTCTATCCACCACACCATTCAGTTGGGGCATGCCTGGTGTAGTCAATTTGAGATTTAATCTCAACTTTTGATTAATAGTTCATAACTATCCTAAGAGGTATTCACCATCACGATTAAATCGTAATGACTTAATATATTTTCCATGATGCTTCACTGTACCAGTCTTGCAATTCTTGAATTAATCAAAGAACTTAGACATGCAGTGCATCAAATAAATATATTGGTATCTAGAATAATCTTCGAAAATTCATAACCACCTCTCGCCTGGATAATATTAGGTCCGCTTGAATCAGAATGAACTAATTCCAACATATATATCTTTGGCTCTACATCCCACAGCCTTGAAAATGCAGTTAATCATTTTTACTTCCAAGCAAGACTCGCAAGTTCGATAGTTTCCACTTCAGATAAACCTTACGGTCTATCGGCTATCAACTTTTGAATCCTACCTAAGTAAAATGAACTAATCTTAGATGCCAAATGTATGTTTTAGTTCATCTCCGAAGGTTCCTTTCTCTTACTAATATTAGAAGATGCATTATTAACTACTATTTATTGCATCTGTGGGATGTGCATGATTCAAGAGTTTACATATTATCCACCAACGTACTTTAACGGATTATAGCCTCATTCCTCATTACTATGACCATGTCATTTAAATGAAATGAAGTATCCATCCGTTAATGCATAGAAACCGAAATCAAATTCTTTCTATGAAACGTACGTAAAGATAATTTCTCATAATCAATCGTTTATTCTTTATCATGAGATAAATAAACAACTCCCACTGCAATAGCCACTACCTTTGTAGTTTTACCCATGTTATTAACAATCTTATCCTTACTCAGTGATAAACATTTAGTGATTTCAGTATTTACACACTTCGTGTCAGTAGATGCCATCACTAATCATGTTTAAATAACTAGTGAATAAGATATTAAACTTGTTCACATTATGATGAAAATGCCTTTCCTTTGCCACATGTTTTGTCAGAAGTTTCCCACCATATACATCCTCTTGTAATTCAGGTATAACTTGCTCAAAACATCCAGACAAATTGTGAAGAATAAATTGATTTAGGTTTCCCTTTCAATTTCTATTCCAAGCTTTTCCAATTCATTCATCAATTCAACCATGATCTTCTGCCTTTTAATTTACTCAAGTATCCGAAGAGTTACATGAGACCATCATATTTCTATGAACCTCTCATCTCTTCACTAGAGACTTTAATAGGCATCATGAGACGTCCTTTGTGAGAATACACATGTATTTTCTTAAGCAGTAATTTTCAAAACCAAGATTCTTTTCTAATCATCTAATTTGGACAAGTAAATATAATGTCTTTTAGTTAACAATTAGTGAAATAAAACCATTCGAAATTCAGAGAATCACAAATAAATTTACCGATCAAATCTTCGAATTTTATTCTTTTATATTGATTCCCTCAAAATAATATAAAATAAAATTCACCGACATCTCAAGCACGTGACTTTATTAATAAAATAATTAATAGTCGGTTCCTCTTTAGCCATGCAAATAAAAGCAGTGACTCCGATGGAGAGGATACTTATTATTTACATCTAAGTGTACACCATTATTTGATCCCAAGTCCGCGGCCCAAGCTTATGTGCCTTACAGATAGAGAAGTACACACGCGCTCGGATAACTTCCTATAGTCATCAATTACAAGTTTGTACCAGTGAACCGCATATAAACTCATCCGATGGGGAGGAAGATCTATGCCAACACGCAAGTTCATGTGCATCACATTACAAATAATAATTATTTAATGAAGTCTGTACCAGTGATCCACAAATATACTCATCCGACGGGAAGGAAGGTCTATGCCAACACGCAAGTATACTTGCATCACTTACAAACCAATAATGGAGGCCGCGGGAATTTTTAATCAATCCCCTCTCCCACTTAGTTATTTAAACACTGAGGGTTTTTAACATGCATATAATATTCTGAATAAAATATACAACCTAGACATGCTTCTATTAACAGCAATTTAAATAAATAAATCACATAGAACATGCCTTTCATATATAACAATTAATTGTCAAGCAAAACAATTAAATCAATTATATATAATAATTAATTGCATAATAATGTTGGATCAATTAATTAGGCCCTAGAGCAACAAATAAGTACAAAATGAGCAGCAGACTAAATAATTAATCAAGCCTATTATCCATGACCCATTAACTCAGCCCAAAATTAAATTAAATCCACCAAGCCCACTAGCACAAAATTAGCCCATTAATAAATAACTAATTTATCATGCTTGGCCCATTAACCACAATTAATTAAAACCAGGATTGGCACAGCAGCCCATAAGCTTTCAATTAAAATTGGGCCTTTAAATCCAACCCAAAACCAATTTGAAACAAAGCCCAAAGGGGCAGTCCAATAAGTAAATATGGGCCCAACTCAAACATTAAAAAAAATTGGGCTCAGCAGACTCAAGCCCAACACCTTAACAATTAAATGAGAGAGGCCCTGGCTGCCCTAATCTCCTGCCAGCCGCAAACAAGGTTCCACACGGAGCTGTCATGAGAAGCACAGGCGCCGCTGCTCTCGGCAATCGTGCCGTCAGCCCACCATTGCTGCCGCCGTCGGTGCCTCTCTCAGCCCACCAAAACGGTGCCATCAGTACGTCCGGTAACGAGCCTCCAGACCACCGGAGTCGTCCCGTCCGGCCAGCAGATCGACGACTTCCTCGAGTCTTCATCGTCGCACGCCGCTGCAACCGTGCCCTCAACCACTACCGGAATTGAGCCGTCAGCACGACGCCATGCAAGCACCACAGTCGCGCCTGCCTCTCACGCTCCCACCGACCAACAGTCGTGCATGCAGATTGACCAGATCAGAAAAGCGCATCAGACCGGCGTGATGAGACGCAGTCCAGTACCACCGCACAGCCGCGCGCTTCTCCCAGCACCGTCCATCCACCGCTGTCACAGGTGGCAGCTGGATCCCGCTGTTCAGTCTCGCTCGTGGCTAGTCTGATCCGATCGGTAATGGGTTCGACTCACCCGGGTCCCACCAGATCAGATGCGCCAGAACTCCAGTCCACTCGCCGGCCTGAACGTTGTTCAATTAGCCTGGATAGATCACGCCGCTTCAGTTTTCACATCGTGCGGCCATTGACAAACACCAGCAGCCGCTAAGGCCCATCGTTTTCCACTCCTCTGCCATCGTTCATCCGGCCGTGGTCGTCTCCATCGTCAGGCCTGTATGTCCATGAACTATACCCACTGCCTCCTGCCTTCTTCGTTAAGCCATGACACCCATCAGCTTTCACCGGGTTCAACTTGTCCAGCCCACCCACAAATCGCCGTGATGCCTTTATTTTTGACTCGAGGCACAACGAAGTGATAGTTGTGTATATGTGTGATGTAGTGGCGTGTGTGAAATCCAGGATTAATATCACAGTAATACCCAACTAAAAATGCGTATAATAATCCCAGCAATGAATTCATAGGATTTTCACAAATAATACAAAATTATTCAAATCCTAATACACATGCTTTCTATACGAATTTAGAAACACGTATAGCATATAACAGAACATAGCATCTCACGTGTCACCACGAAACCAACGCTCTGATACCAATTGTTGGCAATTGGATCATGTGGTTCAACGTGATCCATTTAGGAATTCAGGCAAACAATCAGCGGAAGCATAAAAAACGTTTACCTGACTTCTGGGTCGATGTAGAGGATGAAGATCTGTGATGAACACCTCTGATCTTCTACCGTATGTCCCAAAGTCAACTCTGGTGTTGGGTGGTCAACAATCCCCAGAGTTCTCTCAATATGCTCTCTGTTGTCTCCCGTATGTCAAATGAGGCAATGGCTTAGGTTTAACAGGAACTGAGATGACTTATATACTTGGGCTACAGTAGGGACCAGGAGGAGAAATTGGACTGGGCCTCAATTGAATTTAATTAACCAAGCTTAGCCCAAAGCTTTTAATTAAATCCAATAATAATAATATAGTCCACTAAAATATTATTACTGCACTACCCGTCCAATCCCAAAATTATGTTCTGGGCTCCTTCTTATTATGAGTCCGACAGTCTCCCCATGTTTAAGATATACAATGCCCATTAATTAATTAAGTTACTGACAACTCAAATTAATTAATATCTCAACCGAGAGTAGTACCACTCAACCTTATTATCATGCCGGAAATTAATCCACTTGCAAGATTTACATGATAAACCTTATGAGCTCCTCAAGGGGACATCATCAACCTATGACGGACATGGATTCCTTTTACAATCAACAGTACACCATAGATACAACACTACTTCCCAACTCACCGAGTTTATTGATTTAATACTTATAAATCTCACCCATTGATGAATCAAAGAAATACATACTACCCTACGTGTCGAGGTTATTGTATAGGGATTAAGAGCACGAACTTCCATAATAACAGAGATCAAGTTCTTCTATCAGTCAGTATAAGTCGAACGATCTCAAACGGTCCTGCTCAATACACATAAGTGCACTAATGTGATTCTATAGCCAAGACAAGCTAATACCAAACCACACTACAACTATACCGATAGAGAGTCCCCGTCTATCTCAGTTGTGAGCATCTGTTTATACTTTATAAGGAAACCGATAATATGATCTTCCGCGTGTTGTCGCACAACATATTATCTACAGTATAAAGTAAGTGGACTATTGCATCATGCATATAAATAAATTATAAGATGCAATCATTTGATAAATGATTCTCATTTCAAATATTGTTATAACATTGTTCATACTAAAGCTAGGCTTTTAGTATACAATCCAACATGTGTCTCTATGGTATGCTGTTGATTATAGAAGGAATCCGTGTCCTAACAGAATTGGTTGATGATGTCCCCTTGAGGAGCTCATAATGATTATCATGTGAACCCTGCAAGTGGATTTATTCCTGCATGATAATAAGATTGAGTGGTACTACTCTCGGTAAATATATTAATTAATGGAGTTGTCAGTAACTTAATTAATTAATGGGCATTGAATCTTAAACACGGGGAGATTAACAGGCTCATAATAAGAAGGAACCCATAAACGTAATTTGGGATTAAGGTGGCAATGCAATAATATTTTTTAGTGGAATAATTTATTATTATTGGACTTAAGTATAAGTTTTGGGCTAAGATTGGATGCTTAAGCCCAATGGGAGGCCCAAACCCTAATTTCTCCTCCTGGTCCCTATTGTAGCCTATATAATAGCCAATCTCAGCAGTCCATATAATCAGTAACGCATGCATAAAATTGTGAGAGGCAGATTAGGGCTGTAGATTGAGTTCGTTTTGTAGATCGTTGCCCATACCAACGTTAAGATGTGGCTTAGGAATACAATAGAAGACATGAAGGTCGTTTGCTATTTCTGTCCGTCAACTTGCACAATTTTTATAAAATCACGTAGATATCCAAACTGAACGTATGATATACTGGTGGAAAGCCACGGAAAAAAGATAGTTTTGGCCCGTAGATCACTCCAATCGGAGATCAGACGAGAGAGTTATGCCCTTACTATGGAAAAGTTTTGCATAACATTAAATGTTTTTGATTTAATAGCATGATTCTAATTTTTAAGATATTTTTTTCTTCCAGTTTTAATTATACAATATAGTGTGTGCATTTTATGAAAATTGCAGGTGAACAAATAGATCACTATTAAGAAGTGCGACTGTGCAGGCTGCCGGCGAGAATCCTTTTTCTTCAACATACCCTGGTGAAAGGTAATACGTTTTTATGATTTCTTGCTTCCGCTGATTTAGAAACGCATGAAACCCTAACGGTTCACGTTAATCAAAAGATCCAAACACCATCAATTGGTATCAGAGCGTAGGTTCTAAGGCTAAACGTGACACGTTATGCTAGGGTTTGAGTGGATAATGTGGTGCTAGAACTTAGGGTTGAATGTTTGAACTTGTTGTATGTTTGAACTTGTTGGAACCCTAATTGCATATCGCACACACAACACTGCACATGTTAACGGCGACGGCCATACAAGGCTGAGAGTGGACGTTGGCACATGGCTGTTGGCACCCAACGGTGCAAGGCCGGTGACGGCAAGGCTTGGCAGATGATGCTGTCGTGATCTGGTTCTGGAGATGGGGCTGAGCCGCACGTATTTAGCACTTACGATGGCATAGAATTGCTGGGGTGCAAGCGGTAGTTTCTCCAAATGTGTGAAGGCGGTTTCGGTAGTGACTTGTTGGCCAAGCGACGAGGGATGCTAGCGGTAATCGCTGATCAGCAAACCTTGGTAGCGCAGACCAGCCGGTGGAGATTGTTAGGATGACGAAGAACCCAGTGAAGATGTGGCGCTGTTGGCATGCGCGGCTGGATAGCTGCTGGGCAGTTTTCGATGATGGCTAGGTTGCAGAGAGATCCCGGCGGTAGCGAGTCTGCCATGGTTTTGATTGTGCCTGGAAGCTTTCCGATCCAGGCTCCAGGTAGTTTAGGTTGAGTCAACCTGGGGTTCCGGGCGGGCCCTCTTCACATGCCGGACTGGGACGATGGCTGAGCGATGTAGATGCAGGGATGCGGCGTGCAATCCAAGGAATGATCATTGCTGCTCATCAGCATGATCAATGGGAAGCATGGTGCCGGTGTTGCGCATTGCGGTTGCAGTTTTTGGCGGCGGCAAGATGTGAGTACTGGCCATCTGCGGAAGGGAAGCTGCACGACGGAATCTTGCTGGGTGCCTTTTCCGACGGACTATGTTCGTCCGGCGCAGATGGCATGCACAGGTACAGGCTGTTTCTTCATTAGGATTTCAGCAGTCAGTTTTCCAGTGGGCCTGCTGCGGACTTCCGAGAGAGTCTGCACATTCTTCCAGGCGTGCTTCCTCTGTCGCTGGATTACATCATAATGGCTAGAAGCGGATAGCGCTATTAATTTTGATTATGGTAACGGGGTGATCAGTTGCGGCGCAAGTCCGGTCAGCCGGCGGGGCTGATCATTGTGGGTTGCACGACCTGCCGGAGATGGCGGTACGACCGGCGTTGTTGGAGGTGTCGGCACGACTGTAGTGACTGCTCGATCGGCAGCTCTAGTCACAGTCGATGTTTTTTGACAGCCAGATGAAACTGATGCATTTTTCTGGTGGGTGGCTTGGCTGGGTCCTACAGTGGCTGTTGGCGGCTGTTGGAATTGACCGGTAGCTGCTGCCGGTATGTTATCCGGCAGTGGTCGGTGTTGTGGGATTCCGGCGAGCTGTGGCGGGGATGGCATAGTGAAGATCCGTGTGGGTTGGATTCCTGGAGGCACAAACTTGTAGTGTAAGACAATTATTTAATTTCTTTATTTGTTGACCAAGTCAACTTTTATTTGGCAATTGTTTTTATTTCCTTATATATAATTGATATAATTATTTTATTTGTCAATTATTGTTATATATTTGGATGCATGAGCTATTTGATTTACTGTCGTATTTGCTATAATTATAGCATGTTTATTTGCGTATTTTATATTTGATATATATTGTATGCATGCAAAAACCCTCTTGTTAAATAACTAAGTGGGAGAGGGATTGGTCATGATCCCGCGGTCTCCATTATTAATTTATTAAGTGATGCAAGTAAGCTTATGAGTCGGTTTTAGTGCCTTCCTCCCCAACGGATGAGTTTTATTTGTGGATCACTGGAATAAATTTCAATAAATAATTATTATTTGTAATGTGATGCAAGTAAGCTTATGAGTCGGCTATAGTGCATTCCTCCCTAATGGATGAGTTTTATTTGCGGATCACTGGTACAAATTAATAATTGATGATTATAGGAAATTATTTGAGCGCGTGTGGACTTCTCCAACTGTAAGGCACACAAACTTGGGTAACGTAGTTGTATCAAATAATGGTAAACACTTGGTGCAATTAATATGTATCCTCTCCAACGGAGTCTCTACTATTAAATTGCATGGCTAAAGGACAACCGACTATTAATCATTAAGTCATAAGGTTAATTATGACGTATGGAATTAATGGATAAAACCTTTTCTTGCGAATGTTAGGATTTATATACGTCCACACTAACGTAGCATGCAAATTCACGGTGCTTGAGATGTCGGTGAATTTATTTTATATTGTTTATTGAGGGAATCAATGTAAAATTTAAATTCGATATGTTTGATCGTCGTATTTATTTACTTGATTCTCTAAATTTTTGAATAGTTTATTTCGCTTATTATTAACTAAAGGAAAACATACTTACTGGTACAAAATAGTTGATTAGAAAAGAATCTTTGTTTTAATTCTTACTGCTTAAGAAAATATTAAAATGTGTTCTCACTAAGAATGTCCTCTGATGTCTATTTAATTCTCTAGTGAAGAGTTGAGAAATTCATAGAAATATGATGGTCTTATGCGACCCTTCAAATACTTAAGTAAGATAGAAAGGCAAGAGGTCATGGTTAACTTAATGAAAGAATTGGAAATATATGGAATATAAATTGAAGGGCAAACCTAGCTCAATTTTATTCTATGTATTTCGTTTAATTATTTTGAGCAAGTTTCACCTGATTACAAAAGGATGTACATGGTGGGAAACTTTTGACAAAATATGTGGCGAAAGAAAACCAATTTCATCAAGAAGTGAACAAGGATAATATCTTATTCACTAATTGCTGAAGCGTGATTAGTGATGGTGTTTACTGACTGACATGTTGTGTGTAAATACCGAAATCACTAACCTGCAACTAAGTGATGATGGGATTACTAAGTATATGAGCGAGCTACGAAAGTAGTGGCTATTGCAGTGGGAGTTGTTTATTTATCTTTTGATAGGAGTAAACGTTTGATTTTGAGAAATTATCTTTACGTACGTTTTCATAGAAAGAATTTCATTTTAGTTTCTTAGCATTTACGGATGGATACTCTATTTCATTTAAATGACATGGTCATTATAATGAAGGATGGAGCTATAATCTGTTTCGGTATAATGGTGACAATTTGTACACTTTTAAATCATATTAATCCAATGGATGCAACAAATATTAATTAATAATGCATCTTCTAATCTTAGTAAGAGAAAGGAACCTTCGGCGATGAACTAAACTTACTTTTGGCATCTAAGACTAGATTATTTTACTTAAGTGCGATTCGAAAGTTGATAGCTGGTGGACCAGTGGGTTCATCGAAAGTGGAAACTATCGGAAGTAAAAATGACTAATTACTTTTTCAAGGCAAAGGAGTATAGAGCCATGAAAAGATATGTTAGAAATGATTCATTCTGATTTAAGTGATCATAAGATTATCCTGTCGAGATGTGGTTATGAATATTCATCATTTTGTTTGACGATTATTCTAGAAATAAGATATATTTATTTGATACACTGCAAGTCTGAGTACTATGATTAATTCAAGAAGTACATGGCTGATACGATGCAGCGTCATAGAAAATATATCAAGTCATTACGATTTAATCGTGATGGTGAGTACCTCTTAGGATAGTTAAGAGTTATTAATCGGAGATTGGGATTAAATCCTAAGTTAATTACACTGGGCAAACCCCAGATGAATGGTGTAATGGAAAGAAGGAATAAGACTCTTATGGAAATAGTTAGATAGATGATGAATTATTTGAAATTACTAAATTCATTTTATGGGTAAGCCCTAGAAACAACATGTCGAATGTTTGTCTATTTGTGGGATATCCTTGAAAAATAAAGGATGGTTTATTTAAATAGTCCAAAAGTTCAGAAAGTGATTGTTACCACGAACACTAGATTTTGGAAAGGGACTATATAATAAATCACAAAATCATGTATAAAATGTTCTAAAAAAATATGAGAAAAGAAAACATAAGTTTTAGTACCAAGACTACACGAGGATATACCACAAGTAAACTGCATCGTGTGTTACGTCTGATACACAATTGCATGTAGTGCCTTATCGTAGTTGGAGGGTTGTTGAACAACCAAAAAGATTTATGTTTTGGAAGAGTCGTGAGACTTGGCCCTAGAAAACATTTTTCCCATGGTATTGCGACAAAGCACTACAAGATCGAAATGCGAAATCTTAGTAAGTTGCAACGATTTCTGAAATAGAATCTATGGATTCAAAATTAACTCTGGGAGCTTGTAGAACTATCAAATGGTGTAAAAGCCATTGGATGAAAGTAGATCTACAATGAAGAAAACAGAGTGATTCATTGCATAGAACTAAGAGAATTTCATGTGTAAGCTTAAAAGTTTCCATCAATGGACTAAAGCAAGCTTTAAGATCATGGAACATCCGTTTTGATAAGGAAATCCAGTCATATGGATTTAATCAATGCTCGGATGGGTCTTGTGTATTGAAAAGAGTGACGGAAATATGGTGGTAATTCTTGTATGTACATAAATAGTATCTTGCTCATTGGAGACAATGAAAGAGTATTGTCGGACGTATGGGTATGGTTGATAAAGTAGTATGAAATGAAGAACTTAAGAGAAGAAAAATATATCCTTGCGATCATGTGATAAAGATCACAAGATAGGATGTTGTGCTTGTCTCAAGCTTCATAAAATGATACAATCCTTACTCGTTTTAGAATGTGACTTTATCTAAGGATTTGTATCTTAAGACACAAAAAAAAGATAAAATAGATAAAGGCGGTTCCCTATGCTTCGGCAATAAGGAAGCTTAATCTATGGAATGCTATGCACGAGAATGGATATCTGTTTTGCCAATGGCATAGTCAGTGAGTATCAAAGTAACCCAGAACAAGAATATTGAATTATGGTAAGACATATTTGAAGTGCCTGAAGAGGATTGGAAATTATATGTAAGCTTATCGAAATAATTCATTACTTCTTGATGGTTACTTAGATTCGTATTTTCGAATCATAGGGAAGGTAGTAAATCCACCTCAAGGTTATGTGTATAATGGAAGTAGATCCATACTATGGAGGAGTATCATATGGAAATATATTTCGGACTCCATCATGGAAAAAGGATAATATTAGAGCCTTGTGGCATCCAAAGTATCTGTATGGTTCTAAAAACTTCGTAATGGACTTAGATGTGATTTTGAGTTTGTCCAAGGTTATCACAATTTATTGTGATAATAATGGTCTAGTAGCAAACTTGAAGGAATCATAAGTCCATAAGGAAATTAAACACATTGATAGCTAGTACTACCTGATACGAGAAATCGTATGAAGAGGGGAAGGTTGTTGTCACCTAGATTACATCGGATGATAACTAGTAATCATTTTACAAGGACTTTAAGGCGTAAGCTTTTAATGGTCAAGTAGTGGGAGTGGTAATCAGATGTATGGCAGCGAATATGGCAGCATAGTCTTTAAGTATAAGTGGAAGATTATTGGAATATATACTAAAATTCTAGCTTTTTGTATGAATAATGTTTTGACAATATTTGGAATGAGAATCATGTGATCAAACGTTTGCAATTATGTTATTGCAAAAGTCTATTTACTTTATACTATAAATAATGTGGTATGCGGTGTCACACGGAAGATCATATTATCG
The DNA here is from genome assembly GCA_023678885.1 of Pogostemon cablin. Taxonomy (NCBI): domain Eukaryota; kingdom Viridiplantae; phylum Streptophyta; class Magnoliopsida; order Lamiales; family Lamiaceae; genus Pogostemon; species Pogostemon cablin. Next base: position 24,004,893 of record CM042959.1, read on the forward strand.
GCTCCTTATATAGTATTAACAGATATTCACAACCGAGATAGACGGGGACTATCTATCGGTTTGGTTGTAGTGTGATTTGGCGTTAGTCTATCTTGACTATAAAATTGCACTAGTGCACTTTGTGTGTATTGAATAGGACCACTGTTGAGATCGTTCAGTTTATACTGACTATATAATAGAACTTGATCTCTCTTATTATGGATGTTCGTACTCTTAATCCCTACACAATAATCTCAACACGTAAGCCAGTATTTATTTTCTTTAATTCATCAATGGGTGAAATTTAATTATTAAATCAATATGCTCGGTGGATTGGGAGATGGTGGTGTCTCTAAGGTGTGCTGTTGATTGTAGAAGGAATCCGTGTCCTAACAGAGTTGGTTGATGATGTCCCCTTGAGGAGCTTATAATGATTATCATGTGAACCCCGCAGGTGGATTTATTTCAGCATGATAATAAGGTTGAGTAGTACTACTCTCGGTAAATATATTAATTAATGGAGTTGTCAGTAACTTAATTAATTAATGGGCATTGAATCTTAAATACGGGAAGATTAACGGGCTCATAATAAGGAGTCCATAAACGTAATTTGCGATTAGGGTGGCAGTGCAATAATATTTCTTTAGTGGAATGATTTATTATTATTGGACTTAAGTATAAGTTTTGGCTAAACTTGGATGCTTAAGCCCAATGGGAGGCCCAAATCCTATGTTCTCCTCCTGGTCCCTGTTGTAGCCTATATAATAGCCAATCTCAGCAGTCCGGATAATCAGTAACACATGCATAAAATCATGAGAGGCAGATTAGGGCTGTAGATTGAGTTCGTCTTGTAGATCATTACCCACACCAACGTCAAGACGTGGCTTAAGAATACAATAGAAGACATGAAGGTCGTTTGCTGTTTCTGTCCATCAACTTGCATGATTTTTATAAAATCACTAGATATCCAAATTGGATATATGATATACTGGCGAAAAGTCACGGAAAATAGGATCGTTTTGGCTCATAGATCACTCCAATCAGAGATCAGACGAGAGTGTTATGCCCAAAACCGAGCGACTGCGCAGGCTACCGACGAGAATCCTTTTTTTCAACATACCCTGATGAAAGGTAGTGCAGGTTAGGCCAAGTGATACAGTGAGAGGCACTTATGTTCTTGGAAAAGTAGCGCAGGTTGAGCACACTATAGTTAAGTCGAGTAGAGAAGATGAAATTATCTCTAGTTTGGCTAGTATCAACAAGTTACTTGAGTCTCAGCAAAAGCAGATCACTGATATAGCGTAGTGAGTACCAATGATGCAGTAAGGTGTTGGTTATGAAAGAACTAATCAAGAGGAATTGGAAGAAGAAAATTATGCCATGGGTAAAAGTATTCAATGAACGAGGTATCCGAATAATCAAGAAAACAGGAATTATCAGGGGAACTACAATAATCGTGGTCCCCCGGGTAACTACCAACAACAAAGGAGGCCAGAATTTTCATGGAGCAATCCCAATGCAGCGATGCAACCTCCTATTGGAATTAATCCTAGTGCTAAGATGGAAGAAGAAAAATCTGGTTTAGAGAATACGGTGAACCGATGTGGGGCTAAGAATGATGCTAGGGTGTATCGATTGGAAGAAAAGATTGATTCAAATCTTGAAGAATTGTCAAAGCAGATGAAGGAACTAACATTGTTGATGGGTCAGATGGCGGGGAGCGTAAACCAATTGACACAAATAATTGAGAAAGGAAAGCTTCATTCTCAAAGTATTACGAACCCTAAATCTTGTAATGCCATTACATTGAGGTCAGAGACGTAGTACGAAGGTCCGATGAAGCCGGTGAGCAAAAACGATAAAAATAGGAGCACTGTTCGACCAGCACTACTGCATTCGACCAGACCAGATGGATGAATGAAGGTCGAACAGCTCCTGGAAAAATAGAGTTACGACACTCTGTTTTCAATCTTGCCATTCAACCAAGACACCATTTTCGACCAGACCACTTTGGTCGAACAATGATCGAACGAGCACATGTGGAGAAAAAGGATCGTGTTCAGTTTATAGGGTCTTCGTTTGACTAGACCAATCTTGTTCAACCTGACCATTCTGGTCAAATGATGGTGGAACAAGAGCTGAACGAACGGAACCAGTTTACAGAGCCTTCGTTTGACCACACCACTATTGTTCGACCAGACCATTTTAGTCTAACAGCAGTCAAACAGCTACACCCCGTTGTTCAGAACAATTCAAAGCCATCCAAGGAGCATAATACTGAGCTTGTAGTAGAGAAGAAGTGGGAAAGAGTCAAGATATTGAAGGCCGAGAAGGACAAAGCGAAAGAGCTGGAATGTGATGAATGGGGAATCCCTAAGACAAAGATACCTCCTCCATTTCCCTTTGGGATAGTGAAAAACCCACACGGGACTCCCGGATCACTATGGCCAACTTTTATCCCTGCTCGACCAGTCTACCGTCCCTTCGGGTAGGGCGTAGGTGGCTACAGGGATTGGAAGACAAGTTCAAGAGATTTCAAGATATAATGAACAAGATAAGCTTGAGCATTCCTTTATCCGAAGCAATCATGGAGATATCATATTATGCCTGATTTTTGAAAGATATCATATTAAAGAAGAGAAGCTTGAATGGAGTAGAGACAGTGAATCTATAGAGAACTGCAACTCGATCATACAGAGAAAGCTACCACAGAAGTTGAAGGATTTGGGGAGCTTCACTTTTCTATGTGAAATTGGAAACGTGCCAGCACATAAAGCTTTATGTGATCTTGGAGCAAGCATTAACTTGATGCCCTTATCGATATTCAAGAAGCTAAGTTTAGGGGAGCTCGCTCCCACAACAGTGGCTCTACAATTGGCGGATAGGTCTATGACTTTTTCGAAGGGTGTGATAGAGGATGCACTTGTTAAAGTGGCTAAGCTTGTCTTTCCTGTGGATTTTCTAGTGCTAGAGATGGAAGATGACAAGGATAATGTCCTCCTTATTTTGGGTAGGCCATTCCTTGCCACAGCTGGAGTTATGATTGATGTACAAAAGGGGGAGCTTAGATTGAGAATGGATAAAGAAGAATTACAATTCAACCTGGACAAGGCAATGAAGATGCCAATGGAGACGGAATGTCACATAATTGATGTGGTAGAAGAGATCATGAAAGAAGATATGTCCTTGATCCTATCAAAGGATCCCTTAGAGACATGCCTGGCGGAGTCTCTTACTTTTCCTACCACGGAGTTAGATGAGCTCTCTCATGAGGTATGTATTGAATTTCTAGAAACTTTACTTGCTTTGGGTAATAACAGGTATGAACCAAAAAGAACCAAGCTTGAAGAAGTCAAATGGACTAGAAAATACCTCCCATTGGATAGAGAAAGCACACTGAAGGAGGAAAAGAATGAGGAGATGAAACCACTACCGGAGCACTTGAAGTACACCTATCTAAGTGATAATAAAACTTATTCGGTAATTGTATCTTCTTCTCTTACTGATGATCAACTCAAAGAGTTGTTAGATGTGCTTAGGAAGCATAAGTCTGCTATTGGTTGGACTCTTGATGATTTGAAAGGTATTAGTCCATCATATTGCATGCATAAGATTAGGTTGCTAGATAAAACTAAGAGTAGTATTCAGAATCAGCGGAGAGTTAATCCCATGATTCAAGAAGTGATTAGGAAGCAAATCCTAACGTGGTTAGATGCAGGAATTATTTATCCAATTAGTGATAGTTCCCATGTGAGTCCGTTGCATGTTGTAGCTAAAGAGGGGGGCATGACTATTGTAAAAGTCGATGATGGCCAGACCTTAGCCACTAGGATTCCTACAGAATGGCGTGTGTGTACGGATTACAGGAAACTGAATGAAAATACATGCAAAGACCATTTCCCTCTTCCTTTCATGGATCAAATGCTTGACCGTCTGGTAGGGTATGAGTTTTATTGTTTCTTAGACGGGTACTCAGGTTATAATCAAATCATGATTGCGCGCGAGGATCAAGAAAGATGACTTTTACTTGCCCATATGGACCTTTATTTTTAGGAAAATTCCTTTTGGATTATGTAATGCACCTACTACATTTCAGCGTTGCATGATGGCCATTTTGATGGGTTGATAGAGAAAATCATGGAAGTGTTTATGGATGATTTTTCTATGTTTAGTTCCTCTTTCGATGTTTGTTTGTCTAACCTCGCTACTATTTTGAAGAGATGTCAAGAAACTAATCTTGTCTTGAATTGGGAGAAGTGCCACTTCATGGTAAGAGATGGGATTGTTCTTGGTCATCATATTTCGGCTAAAGGATTGCAGGTTGATAGAGCTAAGGTGGTGGCGATTGAGAAGCTTCCACCAGCTACGAATGAAAAAGGAGTGCGGTCCTTCCTAGGACACGCCGGATTTTATAGAAGATTTATCAAAGATTTCTCAAAATATTCTAAGCCCTTATCTCATTTACTTGAAAAAGATGTTCCTTTTGTTTTTGATGAAGAATGCCTAACAACTTTTTAGGTTTTGAAAGAGACGCTTATTACTGCACCTATCTTGATCACACCGGATTTGACTCAGCATTTGTACTGATGTGTGATGCGAGCAATCTAGCACTTGGAGTGGTGCTCGGGCAGTTGAAGGAAAAGAAGTTCTGCGCCATTTACTATGCGAGTAAAACTTTTGATGCAGCACAAAAGAACTACACTATCACTGAAAAGGAATTTTTAGCGATTGTGATGCATTTGATAAGTTTCGACAGTATTTGGTTGGCATGAAGACTATTGTGTACACGGATCATTCTGCGATCCGGTACTTAATGGAGAAGAATGAAGCGAAGCCCAGGATTATTCGATGGATCCTTCTTCTACAAGAGTTTGGCTTGAAGATCCGAGATAAGAAAGGAACCGAGAATGTTTTGGCGGATCACCTATCAAGGTTAGAGACAAGGGAACATTGTGATGACTCTTTTGAATACATTGAAGAAATGTTCCCGGATGAGAAGATCATGGTGGTGTTTGTTGAAGGAGCAAAGAGAGCTAGTGTAGTGGCTGCTCAAAGAATGGATCCATGGTATGCGGATTATGTCAATTACATTGCCATAGGTAAAATTCTGATAGATCTCAATAGGTATCAATTTGCGAAATTCAAGAGGGATGTTGAGACTTTCACATTGTATGATCCGTTTGTTTACAAGATTTGTACGGATTCTATCGTCCGTAGGTGTGTGCCCAAGATGGAAATGGAGAGTGTTCTCGATTTTTGCCATGTACAACTTAACGAGGGCACTTCAGAGCTCAAAAGACTGCTGCCAAGGTACTACAATATGCTCTTTATTGACCTACTTTGTTTAAAGACTGTGAATCCTATGTAGTGACATGAGATAAATGTCAAAGGATGGGAAACATAAATAAAAGAGATGAGATGCCACTTCAACCAAGCATTGTTGTAGAGATCTTCGATATATGGGAATCGATTTTATGGGGCCATTTTTCCCATCTAATGGATTTCTCTGCATCCTAATTGTTGTGGATTATGTTTCTAAGTGGGTGGAGGCCATTCCTACTAGAATGAATGATTCAAAGGCCGTGTTGTCTTTCTTGAAGAAACATATCTTTGGCCGCTATAGAGTCCCAAAGGTACTTGTAAGTGATGGAGGTTCTCACTTCATCAACAAGCTTCTTGAAAGAGTGCTCAAGGATTATGGTGTTAAGCATAGAGTCGCTACACCCTATCATCCTCAAGTGAATGGGCAAGCAGAAGTTTCTAACCAGCAAGTGAAGCAAATCCTGGATAAGGTGGTCGTGTCCAGTAGGAAGGATTGGGCTATGAAGCTTGATGACATCCTATGGGGGTTACGAACCAATATAAGACTGTGCTTGATATGTCGTCGTATCAAATTGTCTATGGAAAGCCGTGCCACTTACCCATAGAAGTACAACATAGAGCTTTTTGGGCATTGAGAAGTTTGAACTTGTGTCTTAAGGATCAAAAGGAGTTGAGGTTGACTCATATCAATCAACTAGATGAGTTCAGAAATCAAGCCTATAAAAACTCGGTGATCTACAAGGAAAGAATGAAGAAATGGCATGATTCAAAGAGCACTTATAAAGAGTTCAAGCAAGGAGATGAGGTATTACTTTTTAACTCTTGTTTGAAGCTTTTCGTAGGAAAATTGAAATCAAAATGGACGGGACCGTTTATTATCCATAGATCCTGCGGAGGGGGGAGTTTTGAAATCATGGACAAAGATGGAAACATCATAGCAGCGAATGGGCATTGATTGAAGCACTATAGGTTGCCGGATGATGCGTGTGTAGTCTTTGAAGATACCTTACATTGAGTTGGTACCGTCGTGACTCTCCGACGTTAAACATGAGCGCCTGTTGGGAGCTTTTTCTCCCATTTTATTGCTTTATTTATTTTTTGTGAGTAAGAAATTTTTGTATTTAAGGTGCTTACCAATCGGTAATTACATATCTTTGCAAACTTAGTTTCGACTATAGCTTCTGCTATGTTTGGGGGGATTGTGATGTTCTTACCTCATTGAAGAACCAAGAGTATAATCTTTTCTTCGTAACGTTCGCTTGGGGAGTTGATTTTTTGCGGTATATTAAAACTTTAACCGATTTTGATGTGTCAATTTTTTTACAATTTTCCTAGTGTTCTATGGTGTTTTATTATTTTAGTGTAAACGGAGTATTATACATGATTTTATATAGTCTAAGAGTGGTTCTCTAGTTTTATATTGGTATTATGATGCTTGATGATGTCCTAGAGTTTAAGTTTTGCAGGGAAAAAAGAGAGGAGTATGAAATTTTAGAAGTTCGGAGGCTCGTTCGACCAGCAAGCCTTGTTCGACTAAATACTTTGTGGTCGAATGTTGGTCGAACGGAACAGGGGAGAACAGAGTATGATTTTTCAATTCACAGTGGTGTCGTTCGACTTACCCAGGTTGTTCGACCAAGCAAATCTAGTCGAATGGTGGTCAAACGAGGTCACAATTTAGGAGCAGTTTCACACTGTTCGACCAGAAACCCTAGTTCGACCACATTGCTCGAGTCAAACGCGGTCTGAAATTGAAATTTAAGGTCAGTTTCTTCATTTCGTTTGACCAATTCTCGTCACCCTCTCTCGAACACCCATCAAGAATTGTAAGTCTTTATTCCCAAACTCTTCCCACACTTAAATCTTCCTCTCCACACACTTCCACATCCAAGATTTGGAGGATTCAAGTCTGAATTGGGGGCTATTCCGTTCAAAATTTTGGGGATTTACTATCTACATCACACGCACATCATGAAAAACAAAGGTATGTTTGCCTACCTCTTTACTCTTGAATTGAAGTGATTATGCTTAGTGAAGATTGGGTAAGTTGGTTAAACATAGTTTTAGTTGGATTTGAAGTGTTAAATTTTTGGTGTTCTTGTTGAAATTTCACTTGAATTGGCATTATTTGATTTACGTTGGATTGTTGAGATTTTTGTGAAATTGATGATGCATATTTTGTGGGTTTTAAGTTAATTTCGAATTATATCTATGGGCTCATTGATTTGAAGTGTTGATATTGTGCAATCGAATGTGGAAGATAAGCATGTTATGATTTTTGTTGAAGTGAATTGAGAAGCATGTTTTGTGTGGTAATGTTAAGACTATTGGTTGACATGGTCTCGTGATTGAAAGTGTTGAGCATATATTTGTTATGATTTTTGGATGAACACTTGAAATTTAGGAATTAAATTATGATTATAGCATATGAATTTGAAGTCTTGAGTAGAATTCATGCTAGGGTAGTCTTAAGATTGGTGAACTTGTTTTATCTCTTTTATTGTGTATTGAAGTATATCTTTTGTAGGTAAAGAGATTGCTTCATCTTCGAAGAGGAAGGAGACTAAGTCTCCTAGGAAGGTGATAGTGAGAAGAGGTTGAAGCTTGACAAGAAAAGACATTCTGACTTCGGTATAAAGATCGAGAATTGGGAGGAGAAGGAGTTATGGACAGCCATTGCAAGCAAAATAATGAGGACTCGTTATCAGGATGATCAAGTTATGGTGGAGATGAACATTATCAACGATATTCGTTAGATGTTCAATCGAGTAGGGATCACTATGTTCATGGAGATAAAGAGGGAGACGTATTTCCACATCACAGCTGAAGTTTTGTGTACAATGAGAGTTGATCGTGGAGATCATTATCTTCCATATGGATTGTGGATGCAGATTGGTGGACAATTGCAGCTGATGTATGCCAGTGAGTTTAATGAGATGACTGGTTGCGAAAATGTGTCTGAGGTAGAGCACGTTGATTTCCATGTTGACGAGTTTTGGAGGTCTATTTCGGGGAGGCAAGATCGTTATAATTTGAATACTACTAAGGTTGCCTTCATCCATAATCTCGTGATAACATATATTGAGCGAATTCTTAGCAATACTCTGTTTGCTCGATCCGAGGACAGTTGTATTCCAAGGGGGGAGTTGTATGTACTATGGTCCATGATGAATGGAGTTCGCTTCAACGTTGCGGCTTACTTTTTCCAGCAGCTGTACAAGTTCTCTACTATTGATTTCTAGTGAGTCAACATTGGAGGGCTGATTACTCTGATATCTGAGCACTATTGAGTTGATTTGAGCAGGCATAGGCCAATCCGAGGTGATCCGGATTTGATTCTGTCATCCTGTATTAGGATAGGATTGATCCAGAGGATGGATGATGCGTGGATGTTCAACTGTGGCAAGAATTCGCTTTCTTTTCGATTTCCTCTATCAATTGTTGATCTTACTACAATTTAGATCAACACTAACCTCTTGATGGATACCTTGGAGCATAGGGCGATTTCTAGGACTTGCTTGGAAGAAGGAAATTGGAGACTTCTGGCTGAGATGCACTTGCAGGGAATCCTCATTGATGAGGATATGGTTTAATCGGTGATCCAGCTGATTTCATCAATGAGGATCAGCCACAGTAGCCAGCATTTCTGTATCTGGAGATGGATTTGCTTCCGATTAAGCAGTAGCAGCCACAACATGAGTATTTTAAGCCACCACCACAGTAGCAGTAGGATTTCTGGCAAGCCCAGGATCATTTTTATAGAGAGCAGTTCAGATTGATGCACGAGCATTTTGCTACCTTGAATGCGATCTAGCAGGAGACGAATCGACCGCTGGCATTGGCCAATTTAAATTATGTTGCGCTCAACCTTCGGTATGATGGTATGGATCAGAGATTGGGAGAGGTGAATAGGAAACTATATAATCTACACAGGGATTTTTGATTATTGGCGCATGGATATAAGGGATGATGATGATGATGCCCCGGAGGAGTAGTGGCGCTAGGTTTTTTATCCTTTTCTGATTCCTCTCATCTCCATTCTATTTTTCACTTTACATGTTCAGTTATTGTGAGAGTGTGGAGTGTTTGAGTGAGTTTCATGCGTGGGTGGTCTGTATTGATATTGATTGATGGATACATTGGTTATGTTTGATTTGGATGTGATCGGATTGATTTGAGAAGTATGATGTTACTTCTTGGTTATCCATGAGCACTTGTTTTTGATGCATGTTGATTTTATTGATGATGGCATGTACTATTATTTCTTGTAGTTTATGTAAATATTGATGTTGATTTCATGCTTTGAAGAGTACTTAGGAGTCTATTACCCATGTGAGAATATGAGCCTATTACTCATGCTACATGATTGCATGATAGTTTATTCTTGTGAGTATCATTCATATGTTCGTATTCTAGAACTTGGCTTGGAGTCTTGTTTGAAATTTATGATTGATAGAGACTAGAGACATGATCTTAGGCCGTTATTGCTTAAATTAAGCCACCTAGCCAAATTTCCTACCTTATAATATTAATCATTGGAAGCCCCGTTGAGCCTTAAAGCTTTTATTTGGCAAGGCTATGATAAATAACCTTTATTTACCTATCTTGAGCTTTTAAATACTTTATTTACTAGTAGAGAGTTGAAGTGAATAAATTGCTAGCTTGTATGTGAAGAAAAGGAAGGAAAAGTTTGCATAGTGTTGAAGATAAAATTGTCGTTAAATCTTGTTGAGGTGTAGTGCCTGAAACCGGTATCCCAATTGCTTAAGAGGGTAGTGCCCGAAATTGGTACCCTTATAATTTGAAGAAGAAATATGTTGATTCCAAGTGAAGCAGGAGAAGAAGTATTGAAAGACCGTGAGAATGATGAAGGAGGATAAGAATTGGTGCTGTTTGATGAAAAGCAAATCTCCAAGGTAATTCTCTACTAGTAGAATTAGTCACTTTATCTATATTATCCTACCTTTACCAAAGAGCCAACATTACAACCCAAAGAACAAGTCCTTTGTGATCCTAGTGTAGAAACAATTATGAATTGATCTTTGAGACCCTTTCCAAGCTTATGGTTACACAAAAATGAATTGATTTGCGTGTATATATGATGAGAGTGAAAATAAGCGTGTTTGACTGTCCAATTTAACACCTCTTTGATAGAAATTGTTGTTGTATATTAGCACAAGTATCTTATATTTGATATATGTGAGAAAAAGGTGCGTATGAGGTGTTTTATTGTGTTTTAGGTGGAAAAAGAATCAAAAGTGCAAAGTTGGAGAAAATGTGCAAACTTGTGTATGAATGCTGAAAAACGCACGTCCAACTTGTGCAATTTTTCTGTGTCTATGTGGAGATCAATTCTAGTGATGTGATGCGTGGTTGGAAAGCCACTGAAGAGAGGGTCGTATTGGCGTAAAGAACACCCCAATCGAGTCCCAAATGAGGAAGTTATGAGCAAAATGGTGACGTCGTGCGAGCTGTGCCGAACAGAACGGATGTTCTGCTTTCCATGGATTTTTACATATTCAAATATTGGAGTTTTTGCGAGTTCTTTATATGGATACAAAGACAAGGATGAGAGGATCGCGTGAGCATAAGAATCACTCAAATTGGAGCACGGATGTGGAAGTTATACATGAAATAGTGAGACAGTGCAAGTGTGATTCGACCACGACAGTCCAGTTCGACCAGACACCTTGGTCGAACTGAAGCCATTTTGGTCGAATCGAATGCCTGAAGTGCGAATTATCACCGATTTTGATTTGACCAGGGTTTGACCAAGCCCTAGGTCGAATCCTAGGTTGAACTCCGTGCCTGGGACGCGTCCGGATCCAATTTTTATACCCCAAGTGCGTGTTTCTGCATGTTTTTCAAGAAAAAGCCCATCCTAGGTCCATAAGGAGAGCTTACAAGTATAAAAGGGAATATAGATCACACTAAGAAGACACAAGAATAGAAGAGATTGAATTGGAGAGAGGCCACAACAATACACCACCCCATAAGGGGGGATCACCCCCAACCATCATCCACATCCTTTCCTCTATCCATCCATCACTTTGAAGATTCGTCTGTGGAATCAAGAGGAGAACCAAGAGGAGAATTCAAGATGGAGAAGGACGCGACGATTCCCAAATCTAGAGTTTATTTGTTTCCTAATTTTTTTGTATTTACCGGACATCCGGGTAAGATCTATCCAACACCCATGATTGTTCTTCGTAACATCATGGGCTAGAGCCTTTTTGGTAGAACTAGGGTTGTGAAGGTTTTTACGAATTAATTGAACTTTTGTGTGTAAACTCCGTATAACACTACTTGTGGATTTATTTTATATATGATTGTGCTTTCTTAATTCATACTCACGGTCGTTTTTGTGCATCATTAACTATTATGTAGAGTCTGAATAAATCTCTTGGTTATTGATTGAGTGTGTTCACCGCTGAACAAGATTCCATGTTATGATTCTAAGTGAGGGGACTCCAAAGCTTCATTAGAACTATCATATATGAATACTTATTAATTGAATTGAATTCAGGTTATTAAGTAGGATAAAGAGGATAATTTTATAGTACCTATAAAGGGAGATTATATCGGGTTAGAGTACAAATTGGCCAGAAAAATATTTGATACTGATAGTACCTAGAAAGGGGGTGGAATTATATCTCGTGCTCTGAGGTTATTCACACGTGTTACATGCATGTTTACTTGTGTCTATAGAGTAGATATGCATGGTTTAGTGATGCGTCTATATTCCAAAAGGCAGAATCGGACATCAACACATGAAAGGAGATTAATGAGTGAAACTGGATTATCCTAGAGCTACCTATTCTTCTACTTCATCCACTTTCGTATTCTTCGAGTGATATTTTATTTTATTTGTTATTTTAATTAATTGTTTATTAGTTTAATAATTCCAAATCTACAACTTTTATTGCCTTATGTCTTAATTAATTTAGTAAATAATTAAATTGATAATACGCCGTCGTTTGGGTTTGATATTCACTTGGTAGCTTGCTTAAGCTGCAATTGATATCCTTAATACTTGGGGATTGATGAGAGTGAAAATAAGCATGTTTACTTGTGTCTATAGAGTAGATATGCATGGTTTAGTGATGAGTCCATATTCCACAAGGCAGAGCCGGACATCAACATACGAAAGGAATATTAATGAGTGAAACTGGATCATCCTAGAGCTACCTATTCTCCTACTTGATCCACTTTCATATTCTTCTAGTGATATTTTATTTTATTCGTTATTTTAATTAATTATTTAGTAGATTATAATTAAATTCTAAAAACTATATTGCCACACTTGTCTTAATTAATTTAGTAAATAATTAAATTAATAATACGCCGTCCTTTGGGTTTGATATTCACTTGCAATTGATATCCTTAATACTTGGAGATTAATTTTGCGTGCAAAGAAAACGCGCATCAATATACTAACCCTTTGAAAATGTAAGCCCGAGAGTTAAACACTTACTTAGTGAGCTAGATGATTTTGCACTCGTAGAAGTATTGTGGTTGATTGATATAGTTGCATGGATGAAAGGTATGATGGATGCATATTTTGAATTGATATTATCGCATATGTAGGATAAGTTGTGCTTGTTAGAAGGATTTTGTGATTACACTCTCTTGTCTAGTTTTGATTGTCGTTGCCTCGAGATGAGCAACATGTAAGTTTGGGGGTTTGATGAGAGTGATAATTCACGTATTTTAAGCTCCGATTTTTGAGGAAAGTGAGTATGATTTGATCTATTATTAATACGAATCGGGTTGTTTATGGAAAAGCCACAAATCAGATGCTACTAAGGGTATTTGAGCATATTTGTATAGGAAAATAGGTCTTAAGTGCTCAAAATTGGAAACATGATTTTCGAGATAATTTTTAGGCTTTCTCGACCTGGAGGAGTTGTTCGACCAGCATCAGTCTGGTTGAACAAGGGTGATGAAATCGAACGGGAGGCATTTCAACTTATAGAGAGGTCATTCGACCAAGGATTCCCATTTGACCATACAAAGCTAAGTCGAATGAGGAAGGTCAAGTCAAACGGGAAGCAAAGACGAAGTTTAGATTACAGACATGCCATTCGACCTGCATTCGAGCAAGTCTAGTCTGGTCGAACGACGACGTAGCAACTCCAAAAAGTTGGGATTTCACCTCCAAGTGCATGCATGTGCGTATTTTCGATGAGAAAGCTTAGTAAAGGACCATGAGGAGAAGTAACAAGTATAAAAACACACCAAAAAGGGAGTTAGATTCCACATCCATCCTACACTACATCCAAACCCTAACTTCATCTGCAGGAGCGGTAGAGAGATTCATGCAGCGGATCAAGTGAGAACCAAGTGACGATTCAAGACGGAGCGAGAAGCGACGGTGCCCACATCTAGGGTTTATTTCGCAACTTAATCTATCTTGTAATTTTCAAGACTATGGGTAAGATCTATCCAATTACCATGAATGCTTTTCGAAGTATTATGGGCCAGAACCACTTTGGTAGTTATAGGGTTATGAAGGTTTTTATCTAGTTAATTGAACTTCCGTGTGTATACTCCATACAACACTACTAATGGTTTATTTTATATAAGACTATGCTTTATTAATTCATGCTCAGAGTTGTTTTGTGCATCATTAACTGTTATGTAGAGTCTGAATATATATCTTGGTTATTGGTTGAGTGCGTTCACTGCTGAGCAGGATTACATGTTATGATTCTGAGTGAGAAAACTCCGAAGTCTCATTAGAACTATCTTATATGAATACTTATTAATTGAATTGAATTCGGATTAGTAAGTAGGATAAAGAGGGTAATTATATAGTACCTATAAAGGGAGTTCATATCGGGTTAGAGTACTAAGTGCACGGGAAATAATTGATACTGATAGTACCTAGAAAGGGGGGTGTAATTATATTTCTTGCTCCAAAGTAATTAACATGTGTTACATACTTGTCTGATTGTGTCTATAGAGTAGATTTGCATGTTTTAGTGATGTGTCCATATTCCATAAGGCAGAGTCGGACATTGACATACGGAAGGGAGATTAATTAGTGAAACTGGATGGCCCGAAGAGCTACCTATCTTCTCACTTGACCAACTCTCGTTTATTCTCTAATGTTATTTATTTTAATTGTTATTTTAATTAATTGTTATTGGTTACTTAATCATCACAATTTATTTGCCATACTAGTCTTAATAAGTTAGAATATAATTAAATTGATAATAATACATCATTTGAGTTCGATAATCACTTGGTCGCTTATCAAAACTACAATAGCATCCTTCACACTTGAGGATTAATATTGTGTGTTGAGAAAACGCTCATCACCGGTCCCGCAACTTTAGCCTCATTTGCCAAATGAACCAGTAAGTGAATCATGATATCAAAGAATGATGCAGGGAATATTTTCTCCAAATCACAAAGAGTTATGGCAATCTCCTTTTCCATATGAACCAAGTCATGAGCACTTAACACTTTAGAACGAAGCTCTCTAAAGAATGTGCACAAATTAATTATAAGTGTCGTGACATGTTTTGGCAACACTCTTCGTAATGCAATTGGGAGTAGCTGACTTTTAAAATTTGAGATTTTAGATGGCTTAACTTGCACACATCTTGCAATGTTATAAGCATAGCCATCAGGAACCTTCACATTCTGTAAAACATCAAGAAATATATCTTTTTCCTCTTTATTCATTGCAAAACATGCAGGGGGTAAAATTCTCTTTCCTGAATCAAGATCAATTAGATGAAGTTCATGCCTTATCCCCATATCTTGCAAATCCAAACGAGCATTTTCTTAATCTTTTGTCTTTCCTTTCAAATTCAACAATATCCTCAACAAACTATCACAAATATTTTCTCTATGTGCATGACATCCAGATTATGAGGTAACATAAGATCTTTCCAATAAGGTAACTCAAAAAATATATCTAATTCTTCCAATTGTGAGGAAAATTGGATTATCACTCACTGTCTTTCCAAAACTCATGTTCAATCCAAATAATTTCTCTAATATCATATCACCTGTCAATGGCTTGGACGTTCACAATGTTCCACATCACCGTTAAAAGATATCGTATCTTCTCTATCTGGATGATCTTCATTTAAAAACACATGATGATCCATATAACAGTGTTTATGACTATCATCCAAAAATACAGAACATGCATGTTCATGACATGTTGGGCATCCAAGTTTTCCCTTAGTACTCCAACCAGATAAATTTGCATATGCTGGAAAGTCATTAATAGTCCACAATAGCGCTGCATGCAAAGTGAAAATTTCTTTTTCTAATGCATCATATGTCTCAACCCCATGCCATAATTCTTTAAGATCCTCTATTAATGGCTGCAAATACACATCAATGTTGTTTCCTGGATATGATGGACTTGGATTGAGCAAGGTCATGAATAAGTAAGGCTCGGTCATGCACATCCATGGCGGTATATTGTATGAGATTAATATAACTGGCCAAGTACTATGAGAGACACTCATATTCTTTTGCAAAATCATAATATTTACTATTAAAATTAATCCAAGCTGGAGAATCGCTTGGATGTCTCATGGAAGCATCTTTATCATGATCTGCATGCCATTTCATGAATGGTGATGTTCTAGATGACATATAAAGCCTTCAGAGCCTAGACTTTAGAGGAAAATGTCTTAAGACTTTGGCTGGAACCTTTTTACGTTTCTCAGATGAATCCTCTACATCACTTTCACTCATTTCATCTTGAACGTACCTTGGTACTTTACAAACATGACAAAATGTATCATTTTCATGTTCTTTCCAATATAACATACAATAATTCGGGCATGCATCAATTTTCTCACAAGGCAGTCCCAAAGCTCCAATTATCCTTTGCACCTCATAGTACGATTACGGCAACAATTATGTAACACTAGGGAATGCCTCTTTTAACAACTCAAGAAGCATTGTAAATGACTTGTTAGACCAATTTCCAGTTGATTTCAAGTGAAATAGTCTGATAAGAAATGAAAGTTTCTAGAATTTCTAACATCCAGGGTACAGTTCAGTTTGAGCATCTTCTAATAAATCATAAAATGCACGAGCTTGCTCATTTATCCCTGATGAGAGTGATAATTTACATATTATGAGCTCTGATTTATGTGGAAATTGAGTATGATTTGGGCTATTATCAAGGCAAATCAGTATATTTAGGGAAAACCCATGAATTAGATGCTACTGAGGATATTTGAGCATATTTATATAGGAAAATAGGTCAGAAGTGCTCAGAATTGGAAAACACGAGTTTCAAGACACCACTCGACCTCAGGAGGAACCGCACGACCTGCACGACTTGGTCGAGTGAGGTTGAAGTTGGTTGAGCGAGTGTCTATACAGAGTTTCAGCGAATAGGGAGGACACTTGACCGCCACTCGACCTGGCCGAAGTCCGCTCGACCTCGCTAGTTTTGGTCGAGCAGGGACACACACACCTATTTTTGATAATTTCGACCCTCCTATGCATGAATTGACGTATTTTCCAAGAAAAAGCCTAGTAAAGGTCCGTAAGGAGAGTTTTATAAGTATAAAAAGGGATGCCGATCACATAAAAAAGAGAGTAAGATTCCACATCCATCCTACACCACATCCAAACCCTAACTCCATCCGCAGGAGCTGTAGAGAGAGATTCGTGCAGCGAATCAAGTGAGAACCAAGTGAAGATTCAAGATGGAGTGAGAAGCGACGGCGCCCACATCTAGGGTTTACTTCGCAACTTAGTATTTCTTGTAATTTTCAAGACTGTGGGTAAGATCTTTCCAAACATTATGAATGTTCTTCGAAGCGTCATGGGTTAGAACCGCTTTGGTAGTTCTAGGGTGATGAAGGTTTTGATCTAGTTAATTGAACTTTCGTGTGTATACTCCGTACAACACTACTTGTGAATTTATTTTATATAAGACAATGCTTTATTAATTCATACTCAGAGTTTTTTTGTTTGAGTGCGTTCAATGCCGGGCAGGATTTTATGATATGATTCTAAGTGAGGGGACTCCAAAGCTTTGTTAGAACTATCTTATATAAATACTTATTAATTGAATTGAATTCGGGTTAATAAGTAGGATAAAGAGGATAATCATATAGTACATATAAAGGGAAATCATATCGGGTTAGAGTACTTAGTGCACGGGAAATAATTGATACTGATAGTACCTAGAAGGGGGGTATAGTTAGGTTCTTGCTCCAAAGTTATTCACATGTGTTACACGCATATTTACTTGTATCTATAGAGTAGATTTGCATGACTTAGTGATACGTACATAGTCCACAAGGCAGAGTCGGACATTGACATACGGAAGGCAAGTTAATTAGTGAAACTTGATGGGTCGAAGAGCTACCTATCTTCTCACTTGTCAACTCTCGTTTATTCTCTACAGACTTTATTTTATTTGTTATTAATTATTTTATCTAATAGATTAAACAATACTCTCCACTTAAATTTCCAAACAATAGTTTCTCTTAATTTAGATAATAATAAATTGATAACCAATCGTCCTTTGGGTTCGATAATATAACTTGGTCGTTTACCTCGGCTACAATAATATCCTTCATACTTGGGGATTAATTGTGTTTGAGAAAATGCCCATCAATCCCATCGTTCATATTATTATCTTCTACTTCAAAAGCATCATGGACCAAACTATTCATATCATCCAAAGTATCAAATTCATCACATGATTGAGAACTACCTTCACCAAGTGACGTCTCTTCTCCGTGAGCAATCCAATTTTGGTAAACTTTCATGAAGCCATTTATTATCAAATGCTCGTTAGCAACCTCTCTAATTACCCAAATTTTCCATTCTTACAGAACTTATAGGGGCATATAATCTTTTCATTTACACATACCTTAGCAAAAGCCATGTCAAGAAATTATCTTACCCCATTTTCATATTCTCCACTTGACCTTGATTTGAGCATCCAACTTTTATCCATCATGAATCTGTAAAATGCAATATATTTTTAGCAAAGGGAAAAGTAAAAAATTATATAAATATGGAAGAGTGGGAGATAACATGACAAACATGACGATATATGAAAAATACAAGAAGAGAGTCATTTTATTTATTTATTTATTAAACAAGAGAACAAAAGGGCAGGGGTACTAGTTTGGGGGTGGTTGTGATGATGTATTGAGATGCAGATAAAAGAAGTAGTGTGTTGAACAGTGGTATTGGGAGCAAGGATTGAGTGGTGGCAAAGCAGACAGGTAGTATGAATACTAACACAAAAATTATGCTTACTAAAAATATTAAACTATCCAAAAAAAGTCAAAAACCAATTTTTCCTGATTTTTATTTCCTGTTTTGTCCAATTAATTTTCAAACTTGTAGAGAATAGTATGCTTTAATTCTCTTTCTTGCATGGATTTTTAATTCAAGTCTAAATATTCTATGAAAGAAGTGAAATAAGAATCAGAAGTAGATTTCCTAGGAAGTATGGATTGGCTACCTAAGCGCATGACATTTAGAATATGGTCTAAATTTCAAACAGAAAGTCAGCCCGTAAACAAATAGAGAAGAGTGAGGAATGAATAATAGAGATTGTAAAATGACAGAGTAAGGGTAGAAAATGAACTGGTAGGAGGAAATGCAGAAGCAGCAAAGTTTGCAACCAAAGTTAGTGTGGTGCAATCCACAATCATGGGTTGCTTCTTTACTGCCCTTGTACTCATCTTCAGAGGCAATCCACAAATATTTCTAAAGTAGGTATAAGATTATTACACTTACAAATTAAATATAAATATTATTCTACTAATTATTTCATGTAATCCATGTATGTATGTAAGAAAAACAAGGATATACTATGAGCTTACCAATTAAACTTTGGATTTACTCCTATTTCTCTTCTTTTATACTTTAATTTATCTTGTAGCAGTTCAAAAAGATAGCAAGAAACGACATAAATAGACCCATTAAATCTGTTTTGATCATGAACTTTAGATGTGGTAGATGTTGAGAGTGAAGTTTACACAAAGAATCAAGGGTAGATGGCCTTAGATACATGAGTATGATATTTCAATATGATGATGACTTTGTTTAACTAGTTCAATCAAACTACACAAGATATGTATACATAGACTAGTTAAAGGAATCAAAATTTATCCGATTCAGAGTAGTCTGTTTCTGAATAGAGCAACATTTTTAATGAACATGAGTTGTTGAAAATCTGTTAAGAAGTCTAGAAAAGGAAATACAAAGGAATAATGATATCATCAATACAAAGGATTTGACATCATAATTCAAGTTATCTCAGTGAACTTGGTTTCAATTTCGGTAATTGATAAGAGCAAGTGTACTCTATCGTGTGTAGCACGTAAGCGACCAAGTGCAAAATTTATAAGATATCGAACCCAAGGGCGAAAGTGGGTAGCCGTGTTTGAGAAATGCTTTACTCTAGTAGGACAAATCAAAGAATGAGGGGGTTGATTATACTACAAACTAACAACTAGGAAAGCAATGAAAGATAGAACATGTACAAGTGTGATGGAAAATGGATGAAGGTGAACAATCTAAGAAGTATGTAAGGCAAGCAACATCATGGATAAGGCTTATGTAGACTCACACACACACATGCATTGATGATTTTCAAGTTATGATACTAAGGGCAATCACAATTGTACCCCTAACCCCTATGGCCAAGGTGATTAGGTTCTCAACTCTTTTACAAGTTTAAATCTCCTAAGATTGTCTTACTCTCAATTCCCTCATGGGTACTATGATCATAAGTTGGTTCCCCTCACTAGTTCATCACTAATGTCCTATCATGAGGTTCTAAGCACTTGGAGGGAATGGCTTTCCTCCCCTCATACTAACTAAGTCACCTCATACAATCAATGATTCAATTAAACTACCATACATAATATTGGAATGACCATCCTAACACTATGCATAGAGAATTTTACCACACAAATGATGCATCAAATGAGAATAAGCATTCATGATAGAAAATATTCATAACAATCATTTCATCAAACATGTGGTGTGCAAAATCTACATAATTCCTAACCAATCATATTGCTAGCCTCACATAAGGACTAGCCACTACAAATCATAGTAGAATCAATACAATACATAGCTTGCTCCAATTGAGCCAAATAATGAAGAAAATAACAAAATAAAGGTAAGTTGGCTCCCCTTTGATGGTGAACTTCCTCCCCTTTGATCATGCTACAATCTTCAATCAATGATGAATTCCTCTTCTTAGATTGGTGGATTGATGGATTAATGGATGGATTTGAGGAGATCAAGTGGTTTGGATGGATGAGGTGAAGGATGGAAGAGATAGAGATGAATGTGTGTGATTTAGGTGTTTAGTGTGTGTGGAAACTGATCCAAAATGATTCCTCTCGAATTTTGTGGTCAAAATATGTATTTATACCCCCATGGAAGCTTCTAGAACATTTAGAGATCATAAAACTGCCTTTGGAACCTACACGGGCCGTGCAGCGTCACACGGCCACGGAGGTGGCCGTGTAGCATTTTCTGGTGTCCGAGCACGCCCATGCCTTACAGGGCCGTGCTCGGTACACGGGCCGTGTAGCGTATCGCGTGCTGCGCAGTCTCACCGTTTCGCGCATAACTTTCACATCCGATCTCCGTTTTTAGTGATTCTTGCGCTCACGCGATCCTATCTTCCATGGCTTTCCAACCATATATAGATCTGAGAAAACTTCCAACATTTGAGGGTATAACAAGTCATGCAAAGTAGCACAATTTAAGGCACTTAATCATGAAAATCACACATTTATCATTTCAAGGCACACATCTCCATATCTTCACATAACACCACCAAATGATATACAAAATGAATAAAAACACACAAAATACATAATAAAAAGACACTAAAATCTAGGTGAAAATGACACCGATCAACCCCCCAAACTTAAAGTTTTGCTCGTCCTCGAGCAACGAAAATGAGAAAACGAGAGGGGGAATTTTCACCTAGAGAAAGACCTAACGAACATAAGCAACAACACATCATAAGTAACAAGGACTACAAATCATATCAAGTCACACTACAACATTAAAATCATGACATAAAAAAAATTAACAAGTTCAAGTCTAAGAAAATTAAGAGTAATAAAGTCCTTTCCGGTCCAAGCCTCACAACGGGTATCAAAATGCACTCAACACTCTATGAAGTAGGGTAATTTTCACTCATCAATCGATTGAACCCGACGCACCATAGGCTTGCTCGCGGATTACATTCACAAGCCACCAAGGCTTCAACTAATGATCAAAAAGGTCTTTTATTTTTGGATGTAATGTTAGGCTTTTTGGTAAGGGTAGGGAGATTATGGATAAGAGTGACTCATCGAGTGTAAGTAATCGAAGAGATGATCAACTTCTTCAACTTCTTCACGTTTCTATCTTCCTTTTTTTTTCTTTTCTAATCACAAGCACTAATCATTATCATTCCTTGGATTCTTGAGCTTCTTTTAATTTGCATGCTTCCTTTCTTTCAACTTTTGAATTCCTTGAGCATATTTTTGTTGTTTTGCTCCTTTTTTACTTTGAAGGTTGCATGTGCATTTTGCTTGAGCTCTTTTCATCCTTTTCTTGCTTGTTTATCATTTCCTTCTTTCTCTTGCACAATTCTCATATCAAACCTTGTAGACCATCATCTCCTCAATCACCCACACAAAGGCATATATATAAGGCTTAAGTGGGTAATCATGGTTTGTATTGTGCTTATATCACAAGAAATAGGCTTAAAGGCTCAAAGTGGCTAACTAGGGATGATGTATAGGGTAAGGAAATATATGACAATGGCTATAAAATTACAAGGATGGCCTAGGATCATTTCACTAACCTCCACCAATCGGGCTCATTCCCGTAGTCCATGAGCGAGTTCTAGTTTATCAAGGCTCAATCGACCCACTCATTAAGAAATTAACCATGGATGCACGGTTGAGGCTCAAACGCTCACAAGCTTTTGCTCGGACCTTTGGGAACTCATTACACCTCAATTCATCTCAAAATTGAACAAGTTAAATAGAACATGTCACAATTTCAACAAGTAGAAACCATTAACATGCTTGCCATCACCTATCACAAACAATGCATTATAGCTCACATTCAAAAACATTTAACTCCTTCCCAAAACAAACCACCAAACAACCCTATACAAGAATAAAAATACAAACAAAACACATGAGCAAAGACTCACCAAGCAAGAAACAACACAAAAACACAAAACATGCAACAACGACAATTCACCCATCAAAAGAAATAAAGCACATATCCTCAATCCTCTAATAACATGTAAGCTCAAGATTTGCCACCTTATTCAAAAATAAAAATAAAGCAAGTAAACTACCTAAATAAAGCAAGTAAACCTCCCAAGTACATAACACATGAAGTAACATGTTAATCCACTACAATCCAAATCAACATCAATTCATGTCAAGCAATTTAGAAGTGATAAGATGTAGAGTGAACTCCCTCAATAGGCATTTTGATAATGAAAGCGTTAGCTCCAAGCTCCATTCATGCTTCCACTATCCTTCATCCATGCTCAAACACTCAACAAACCATTAGCTCAACACTTGCAATAAAAATAAGGATTATCATGCACTCCAACACAACCAAACTAACCAAAATCAATCCAATACTCATGAGAAAAATTTTAAAATTTACCCAATTTTCACAAGACAATCAAGATAATCACTCTATCAACATGATACATCAAGCATACACAAGTGGTAAGGCACACCACACACTATCCCCCCAAACTTAAATCGAAACAAGTTGAGAATTAAGTTTGCAAAAAGTGGTGAGACTTACCCTTGTAGTTTCCACCATTGATCATCTTAAACGTACCTTGTGATGACGTATGTGCATGCCAACATTCAAGTATGGCCACCACACACTCTCCCCCCAAACTTAAATTAACACAAGTGTTAAATTTAAGTTTGAACAAAGTGGTGTGACATACATCTTCATTCAAAATCTAGCACATCTCGTCTCATCCTTATGTGTTTTCCTTCATGAGCACAATCCACCTACACACAAAAAATGCAAGAAAACTAAATCAAAGCAATTAAATGAAAGCATTAAAATAAATGATGGGTTGCCTCCCATCTAGCGCTAAGTTTAACGTCTTCAAGCCGGACGGATTATGGAGAACTCATCGGAATGGCCAAGGATATCGTTCGTTCTTGCCATCAAATTTTAATCTTTGTGCTTCTTCCTCTATTAGGCATTTGTGGCAAGTAACGACCTCGGTAGCATCTTTCGAGATTGGCTTTAGAAAATCAACTCGCTTGAGCTTGCATTCCATTGACCTTTCCTTCCGTGACCACCTCTTATTCATTTTTATCAAGTAAGTGCCCAACACTTCTTCAAGCTCTTTCTTGTACCTAAAGCTTTGAGAAGAATCAATAGGTAAGACAAAGTCAATATAAACAATATTTTGAAAATTAATGCAACTTGAAGAGTTAAAAGATGTAGAAATGCTCATTTCACTCCCGAACTCATCATCAAGTGCTTCTAGACCTTGTTCCACTTCATCAAATTCATACTCCTCTCTTGATTCTTCATCTTCACTTGAATTTTCCTTCTCAACCTGAGACAAGAAATCTTGGATAATCTCTTTATCTTCAAAGCTCTTTTCTTCCTCAAGCTCTTTACTCCTCTCACTTTCCTCCTCGAAACTTTCTTTTACCTTGTCTTCCTTCTCCTCATTAAGCTCCACATCTCTTGAGTCTTCTTCTTTATCCCCCGAACGCTCTTCTACCTCTAATTCTTCTTCATTCTCTTCATCAAAATTCTCCATGTTGTAGAGAGTGTTCCGTTCACTTATCATTTGACTCATTTGACGTTCCAAGGCCTCAAATCTCCTATCATCTTCTTCTTCTCTTTGCTTCCTATATTCAAACCATCTTTCATTCTCCTCTTTCTCTTGCTTCATAAAGTCAAACATCTTTGTCATTTGATCCTCCAATGTGGACAATGTGGACTTTTCTTCACCATATGGTGGACACTCTTCTTGGAAGTTCCCTTGGACATACCCGTTTTGCATACTTGTTATATTCCCCATTTGGTAATTGGGCATGTTCCACACTTGTCCCCCATTAAAGTTGGAAGTAGGCATGGAGTAGGTATTTTGAGGCTCATAGCTTGAAAGACTTGGTTGAAAGCCTTGCCTTGTATCATTTCCATAAACATATCTTTTAAGCTTTTCTATCAAGGCATCATTTTTGGATAGAAGAGTATCCATAGAAACTTGATTGTTGTAAGAACTTGGAACGGAATAAGTATTTCCTTGATACAGTTGGAATGTATTCACATTGTAAGCTCCTTGCCATTCCTCATAACTCCCATTGTTGTAGCTTTGAGAGCTTGCTTGACTCATTTGACTACTATACCCATAGTTGCTCTCATTCTTATAGCCATTTGATTGTTGTGGTGGAACCAAACCAATTAGATTTCCATAATTTCCTCCCATGTATTGGTTCCACCCATCCATGTTCATACTCTTCTTTTCAAGGCTTGCTACAACTTTCTTTCACTTACTATTTTTGGTTTTGCTCCTTCTCACCTTCTTTCAAGGTTGATGTACCTATTAAGAAGAACAAGTAAGAACAAGATTTTCCAAAGCAAATATAAATGCAAAAATAAGAAAAATGTCCTAAGTAGAGCTAACAAATTCAAACACGTTACACCGAAGGCTTTCGCCCCGGCAACGGCGCCATGAACTTGGTTTCAATTTCGGTAATTGATAAGAGCAAGTGTACTCTATCGTGTGTAGCACGTAAGCGACCAAGTGCAAAATTTATAAGATATCGAACCCAAGGGCGAAAGTGGGTAGCCGTGTTTGAGAAATGCTTTACTCTAGTAGGACGAATCAAAGAATGAGGGGGTTGATTATACTACAAACTAACAACTAGGAAAGCAATGAAAGATAGAACATGTACAAGTGTGATGGAAAATGGATGAAGGTGAACAATCTAAGAAGTATGTAAGGCAAGCAACATCATGGATAAGGCTTATGTAGACTCACACACACACATGCATTGATGATTTTCAAGTTATGATACTAAGGGCAATCACAATTGTACCCCTAACCCCTATGGCCAAGGTGATTAGGTTCTCAACTCTTTTACAAGTTTAAATCTCCTAAGATTGTCTTACTCTCAATTCCCTCATGGGTACTATGATCATAAGTTGGTTCCCCTCACTAGTTCATCACTAATGTCCTATCATGAGGTTCTAAGCACTTGGAGGGAATGGCTTTCCTCCCTCATACTAACTAAGTCACCTCATACAATCAATGATTCAATTAAACTACCATACATAATATTGGAATGGCCATCCTAACACTATGCATAGAGAATTTAACCACACAAATCATGCATCAAATGAGAATAAGCATTCATGATAGAAAATATTCATAACAATCATTTCATCAAACATGTGGTGTGCAAAATCTACATAATTCCTAACCAATCATATTGCTAGCCTCACATAAGGACTAGCCACTACAAATCATAGTAGAATCAATACAATACATAGCTTGCTCCAATTGAGCCAAATAATGAAGAAAATAACAAAATAAAGGTAAGTTGGCTCCCCTTGATGGTGAACTTCCTCCCCTTTGATCATGCTACAATCTTCAATCAATGATGAATTCCTCTTCTTAGATTGGTGGATTGATGGATTAATGGATGGATTTGAGGAGATCAACTGGTTTGGATGGATGAGGTGAAGGATGGAAGAGATGGAGATGAATGTGTGTGATTTAGGTGTTTAGTGTGTGTGGAAACTGATCCAAAATGATTCCTCTCGAATTTTGTGGTCAAAATATGTATTTATACCCCCATGGAAGCTTCTAGAACATTTAGAGATCATAAAACTGCCTTTGGAACCTACACGGGCCGTGCAGCGTCACACGGCCACGGAGGTGGCCGTGTAGCATTTTCTGGTGTCCGAGCACGCCCATGCCTTACAGGGCCGTGCTCGGTACACGGGCCGTGTAGCGTATTGCGTGCTGCGCAGTCTCACCGTTTCGCGCATAACTTCCACATCCGATCTCCGTTTTTAGTGATTCTTGCGCTCACGCGATCCTATCTTCCATGGCTTTCCAACCATATATAGATCTGAGAAAACTTCCAACATTTGAGGGTATAACAAGTCATGCAAAGTAGCATAATTTAAGGCACTTAATCATGAAAATCACACATTTATCATTTCAAGGCACACATCTCCATATCTTCACATAACACCACCAAATGATATACAAAATGAATAAAAACACACAAAATACATAATAAAAAGACACTAAAATCTAGGTGAAAATGACACCGATCAACCCCCCAAACTTAAAGTTTTGCTCGTCCTCGAGCAACGAAAATGAGAAAACGAGAGGGGGAATTTTCACCTAGAGAAAGACCTAACGAACATAAGCAACAACACATCATAAGTAACAAGGACTACAAATCATATCAAGTCACACTACAACATTAAAATCATGACATAAAAAAATTAACAAGTTCAAGTCTAAGAAAATTAAGAGTAATAAAGTCCTTTCCGGTCCAAGCCTCACAACGGGTATCAAAATGCACTCAACACTCTATGAAGTAGGGTAATTTTCACTCATCAATCGATTGAACCCGACGCACCATAGGCTTGCTCGCGGATTACATTCACAAGCCACCAAGGCTTCAACTAATGATCAAAAAGGTCTTTTATTTTTGGATGTAATGTTAGGCTTTTTGGTAAGGGTAGGGAGATTATGGATAAGAGTGACTCATCGAGTGTAAGTAATCGAAGAGATGATCAACTTCTTCAACTTCTTCACGTTTCTATCTTCCGTTTTTTTTCTTTTCTAATCACAAGCACTAATCATTATCATTCCTTGGATTCTTGAGCTTCTTTTAATTTGCATGCTTCCTTTCTTTCGACTTTTGAATTCCTTGAGCATATTTTTGTTGTTTTGCTTCTTTTTTACTTTGAAGGTTGCATGTGCATTTTGCTTGAGCTCTTTTCATCCTTTTCTTGCTTGTTTATCATTTCCTTCTTTCTCTTGCACAATTCTCATATCAAACCTTGTAGACCATCATCTCCTCAATCACCCACACAAAGGCATATATATAAGGCTTAAGTGGGTAATCATGGTTTGTATTGTGCTTATATCACAAGAAATAGGCTTAAAGGCTCAAAGTGGCTAACTAGGGATGATGTATAGGGTAAGGAAATATATGACAATGGCTATAAAATTACAAGGATGGCCTAGGATCATTTCACTAACCTCCACCAATCGGGCTCATTCCCGAAGTCCATGAGCGAGTTCTAGTTTATCAAGGCTCAATCGACCCACTCATTAAGAAATTAACCATGGATGCACGGTTGAGGCTCAAACGCTCACAAGCTTTTGCTCGGACCTTTGGGAACTCATTACACCTCAATTCATCTCAAAATTGAACAAGTTAAATAGAACATGTCACAATTTCAACAAGTAGAAACCATTAACATGCTTGCCATCACCTATCACAAACAATGCATTATAGCTCACATTCAAAAACATTTAACTCCTTCCCAAAACAAACCACCAAACAACCCTATACAAGAATAAAAATACAAACAAAACACATGAGCAAAGACTCACCAAGCAAGAAACAACACAAAAACACAAAACATGCAACAACGACAATTCACCCATCAAAAGAAATAAAGCACATATCCTCAATCCTCTAATAACATGTAAGTTCAAGATTTGCCACCTTATTCAAAAATAAAAATAAAGCAAGTAAACTACCTAAATAAAGCAAGTAAACCTCCCAAGTACATAACACATGAAGTAACATGTTAATCCACTACAATCCAAATCAACATCAATTCATGTCAAGCAATTTAGAAGTGATAAGATGTAGAGTGAACTCCCTCAATAGGCATTTTGATAATGAAAGCGTTAGCTCCAAGCTCCATTCATGCTTCCACTATCCTTCATCCATGCTCAAACACTCAACAAACCATTAACTCAACACTTGCAATAAAAATAAGGATTATCATGCACTCCAACACAACCAAACTAACCAAAATCAATCCAATACTCATGAGAAAAATTTTAAAATTTACCCAATTTTCACAAGACAATCAAGATAATCACTCTATCAACATGATACATCAAGCATACACAAGTGGTAAGGCACACCACACACTATCCCCCCAAACTTAAATCGAAACAAGTTGAGAATTAAGTTTGCAAAAAGTGGTGAGACTTACCCTTGTAGTTTCCACCATTGATCATCTTAAACGTACCTTGTGATGACGTATGTGCATGCCAACATTCAAGTATGGCCACCACACACTCTCCCCCCAAACTTAAATTAACACAAGTGTTAAATTTAAGTTTGAACAAAGTGGTGTGACATACATCTTCATTCAAAATCTAGCACATCTCGTCTCATCCTTATGTGTTTTCCTTCATGAGCACAATCCACCTACACACAAAAAATGCAAGAAAACTAAATCAAAGCAATTAAATGAAAGCATTAAAATAAATGATGGGTTGCCTCCCATCTAGCGCTAAGTTTAACGTCTTCAAGCCGGACGGATTATGGAGAACTCATCGGAATGGCCAAGGATATCGTTCGTTCTTGCCATCAAATTTTAATCTTTGTGCTTCTTCCTCTATTAGGCATTTGTGGCAAGTAACGACCTCGGTAGCATCTTTCGAGATTGGCTTTAGAAAATCAACTCGCTTGAGCTTGCATTCCATTGACCTTTCCTTCCGTGACCACCACTTATTCCTTTTTATCAAGTAAGTGCCCAACACTTCTTCAAGCTCTTTCTTGTACCTAAAGCTTTGAGAAGAATCAATAGGTAAGACAAAGTCAATATAAACAATATTTTGAAAATTAATGCAACTTGAAGAGTTAAAAGATGTAGAAATGCTCATTTCACTCCCGAACTCATCATCAAGTGCTTCTAGACCTTGTTCCACTTCATCAAATTCATACTCCTCTCTTGATTCTTCATCTTCACTTGAATTTTCCTTCTCAACCTGAGACAAGAAATCTTGGATAATCTCTTTATCTTCAAAGCTCTTTTCTTCCTCAAGCTCTTTACTCCTCTCACTTTCCTCCTCGAAACTTTCTTTTACCTTGTCTTCCTTCTCCTCATTAAGCTCCACATCTCTTGAGTCTTCTTCTTTATCCCCCGAACGCTCTTCTACCTCTAATTCTTCTTCATTCTCTTCATCAAAATTCTCCATGTTGTAGAGAGTGTTCCGTTCACTTATCATTTGACTCATTTGACGTTCCAAGGCCTCAAATCTCCTATCATCTTCTTCTTCTCTTTGCTTCCTATATTCAAACCATCTTTCATTCTCCTCTTTCTCTTGCTTCATAAAGTCAAACATCTTTGTCATTTGATCCTCCAATGTGGACAATGTGGACTTTTCTTCACCATATGGTGGACACTCTTCTTGGAAGTTCCCTTGGACATACCCGTTTTGCATACTTGTTATATTCCCCATTTGGTAATTGGGCATGTTCCACACTTGTCCCCCATTAAAGTTGGAAGTAGGCATGGAGTAGGTATTTTGAGGCTCATAGCTTGAAAGACTTGGTTGAAAGCCTTGCCTTGTATCATTACCATAAACATATCTTTTAAGCTTTTCTATCAAGGCATCATTTTTGGATAGAAGAGTATCCATAGAAACTTGATTGTTGTAAGAACTTGGAACGGAATAAGTATTTCCTTGATACAGTTGGAATGTATTCACATTGTAAGCTCCTTGCCATTCCTCATAACTCCCATTGTTGTAGCTTTGAGAGCTTGCTTGACTCATTTGACTACTATACCCATAGTTGCTCTCATTCTTATAGCCATTTGATTGTTGTGGTGGAACCAAACCAATTAGATTTCCATAATTTCCTCCCATGTATTGGTTCCACCCATCCATGTTCATACTCTTCTTTTCAAGGCTTGCTACAACTTTCTTTCACTTACTATTTTTGGTTTTGCTCCTTCTCACCTTCTTTCAAGGTTGATGTACCTATTAAGAAGAACAAGTAAGAACAAGATTTTCCAAAGCAAATATAAATGCAAAAATAAGAAAAATGTCCTAAGTAGAGCTAACAAATTCAAACACGTTACACCGAAGGCTTTCGCCCCGGCAACGGCGCCATGAACTTGGTTTCAATTTCGGTAATTGATAAGAGCAAGTGTACTCTATCGTGTGTAGCACGTAAGTGACCAAGTGCAAAATTTATAAGATATCGAACCCAAGGGCGAAAGTGGGTAGCCGTGTTTGAGAAATGCTTTACTCTAGTAGAACGAATCAAAGAATGAGGGGGTTGATTATACTACAAACTAACAACTAGGAAAGCAATGAAAGATAGAACATGTACAAGTGTGATGGAAAATGGATGAAGGTGAACAATCTAAGAAGTATGTAAGGCAAGCAACATCATGGATAAGGCTTATGTAGACTCACACACACACATGCATTGATGATTTTCAAGTTATGATACTAAGGGCAATCACAATTGTACCCCTAACCCCTATGGCCAAGGTGATTAGGTTCTGAACTCTTTTACAAGTTTAAATCTCCTAAGATTGTCTTACTCTCAATTCCCTCATGGGTACTATGATCATAAGTTGGTTCCCCTCACTAGTTCATCACTAATGTCCTATCATGAGGTTCTAAGCACTTGGAGGGAATGACTTTCCTCCCTCATACTAACTAAGTCACCTCATACAATCAATGATTCAATTAAACTACCATACATAATATTGGAATGGTCATCCTAACACTATGCATAGAGAATTTAACCACACAAATCATGCATCAAATGAGAATAAGCATTCATGATAGAAAATATTCATAACAATCATTTCATCAAACATGTGGTGTGCAAAATCTACATAATTCCTAACCAATCATATTGCTAGCCTCACATAAGGACTAGCCACTACAAATCATAGTAGAATCAATACAATACATAGCTTGCTCCAATTGAGCCAAATAATGAAGAAAATAACAAAATAAAGGTAAGTTGGCTCCCCTTTGATGGTGAACTTCCTCCCCTTTGATCATGCTACAATCTTCAATCAATGATGAATTCCTCTTCTTAGATTGGTGGATTGATGGATTAATGGATGGATTTGAGGAGATCAACTGGTTTGGATGGATGAGGTGAAGGATGGAAGAGATGGAGATGAATGTGTGTGATTTAGGTGTTTAGTGTGTGTGGAAACTGATCCAAAATGATTCCTCTCGAATTTTGTGGTCAAAATATGTATTTATACCCCCATGGAAGCTTCTAGAACATTTAGAGATCATAAAACTGCCTTTGGAACCTACACGGGCCGTGCAGCGTCACACGGCCACGGAGGTGACCGTGTAGCATTTTCTGGTGTCCGAGCACGCCCATGCCTTACAGGGCCGTGCTCGGTACACGGGCCGTGTAGCGTATCGCGTGCTGCGCAGTCTCACCGTTTCGCGCATAACTTCCACATCCAATCTCCGTTTTTAGTGATTCTTGCGCTCACGCGATTCTCTCTTCCATGGCTTTCCAACCATATATAGATCTGAGAAAACTTCCAACATTTGAGGGTATAACAAGTCATGCAAAGTAGCACAATTTAAGGCACTTAATCATGAAAATCACACATTTATCATTTCAAGGCACACATCTCCATATCTTCACATAACACCACTAAATGATATACAAAATGAATAAAACACACAAAATACATAATAAAAAGACACTAAAATCTAGGTAAAAATGACACCGATCAACCCCCCAAACTTAAAGTTTTGCTCGTCCTCGAGCAACGAAAATGAGAAAACGAGAGGGGGAATTTTCACCTAGAGAAAGACCTAACGAACATAAGCAACAACACATCATAAGTAACAAGGACTACAAATCATATCAAGTCACACTACAACATTAAAATCATGACATAAAAAAATTAACAAGTTCAAGTCTAAGAAAATTAAGAGTAATAAAGTCCTTTCCGGTCCAAGCCTCACAACGGGTATCAAAATGCACTCAACACTCTATGAAGTAGGGTAATTTTCACTCATCAATCGATTGAACCCGACGCACCATAGGCTTGCTCGCGGATTACATTCACAAG
Organism: Pogostemon cablin; assembly: GCA_023678885.1. NCBI lineage: Eukaryota > Viridiplantae > Streptophyta > Magnoliopsida > Lamiales > Lamiaceae > Pogostemon > Pogostemon cablin. The sequence continues at coordinate 24,037,311 of CM042959.1, forward strand.
CCACCAAGGCTTCAACTAATGATCAAAAAGGTCTTTTATTTTTGGATGTAATGTTAGGCTTTTTGGTAAGGGTAGGGAGATTATGGATAAGAGTGACTCATCGAGTGTAAGTAATCGAAGAGATGATCAACTTCTTCAACTTCTTCACGTTTCTATCTTCCTTTTTTTTTCTTTTCTAATCACAAGCACTAATCATTATCATTCCTTGGATTCTTGAGCTTCTTTTAATTTGCATGCTTCCTTTCTTTCGACTTTTGAATTCCTTGAGCATATTTTTGTTGTTTTGCTCCTTTTTTACTTTGAAGGTTGCATGTGCATTTTGCTTGAGCTCTTTTCATCCTTTTCTTGCTTGTTTATCATTTCCTTCTTTCTCTTGCACAATTCTCATATCAAACCTTGTAGACCATCATCTCCTCAATCACCCACACAAAGGCATATATATAAGGCTTAAGTGGGTAATCATGGTTTGTATTGTGCTTATATCACAAGAAATAGGCTTAAAGGCTCAAAGTGGCTAACTAGGGATGATGTATAGGGTAAGGAAATATATGACAATGGCTATAAAATTACAAGGATGGCCTAGGATCATTTCACTAACCTCCACCAATCGGGCTCATTCCCGTAGTCCATGAGCGAGTTCTAGTTTATCAAGGCTCAATCGACCCACTCATTAAGAAATTAACCATGGATGCACGGTTGAGGCTCAAACGCTCACAAGCTTTTGCTCGGACCTTTAGGAACTCATTACACCTCAATTCATCTCAAAATTGAACAAGTTAAATAGAACATGTCACAATTTCAACAAGTAGAAACCATTAACATGCTTGCCATCACCTATCACAAACAATGCATTATAGCTCACATTCAAAAACATTTAAATCCTTCCCAAAACAAACCACCAAACAACCCTATACAAGAATAAAAATACAAACAAAACACATGAGCAAAGACTCACCAAGCAAGAAACAACACAAAAACACAAAACATGCAACAACGACAATTCACCCATCAAAAGAAATAAAGCACATATCCTCAATCCTCTAATAACATGTAAGCTCAAGATTTGCCACCTTATTCAAAAATAAAAATAAAGCAAGTAAACTACCTAAATAAAGCAAGTAAACCTCCCAAGTACATAACACATGAAGTAACATGTTAATCCACTACAATCCAAATCAACATCAATTCATGTCAAGCAATTTAGAAGTGATAAGATGTAGAGTGAACTCCCTCAATAGGCATTTTGATAATGAAAGCGTTAGCTCCAAGCTCCATTCATGCTTCCACTATCCTTCATCCATGCTCAAACACTCAACAAACCATTAGCTCAACACTTGCAATAAAAATAAGGATTATCATGCACTCCAACACAACCAAACTAACCAAAATCAATCCAATACTCATGAGAAAAATTTTAAAATTTACCCAATTTTCACAAGACAATCAAGATAATCACTCTATCAACATGATACATCAAGCATACACATATGGTAAGGCACACCACACACTATCCCCCAAACTTACACCGAAGGCTTTCTCCCCGGCAACGGCGCCATGAACTTGGTTTCAATTTTGGTAATTGATAAGAGCAAGTGTACTCTATCGTGTGTAGCACGTAAGCGACCAAGTGCAAAATTTATAAGATATCGAACCCAAGGGCGAAAGTGGGTAGTCGTGTTTGATAAATGCTTTACTCTAGTTGGACGAATCAAAGAATGAGGGGGTTGATTATACTACAAACTAACAACTAGGAAAGCAATGAAAGATAGAACATGTACAAGTGTGATGGAAAATGGATGAAGGTGAACAATCTAAGAAGTATGTAAGGCAAGCAACATCATGGATAAGGCTTATGTAGACTCACACACACACATGCATTGATGATTTTCAAGTTATGATACTAAGGGCAATCACAATTGTACCCCTAACCCCTATGGCCAAGGTGATTAGGTTCTCAACTCTTTTACAAGTTTAAATCTCCTAAGATTATCTTACTCTCAATTCCCTCATGGGTACTATGATCATAAGTTGGTTCCCCTCACTAGTTCATCACTAATGTCCTATCATGAGGTTCTAAGCACTTGGAGGGAATGGCTTTCCTCCCCTCATACTAACTAAGTCACCTCATACAATCAATGATTCAATTAAACTACCATACATAATATTGGAATGGCCATCCTAACATTATGCATAGAGAATTTAACCACACAAATCATGCATCAAATGAGAATAAGCATTCATGATAGAAAATATTCATAACAATCATTTCATCAAACATGTGGTGTGCAAAATCTACATAATTCCTAACCAATCATATTGCTAGCCTCACATAAGTACTAGCCACTACAAATCATAGTAGAATCAATACAATACATAGCTTGCTCCAATTGAGCCAAATAATGAAGAAAATAACAAAATAAAGGTAAGTTGGCTCCCCTTTGATGGTGAACTTCCTCCCCTTTGATCATGCTACAATCTTCAATCAATGATGAATTCCTCTTCTTAGATTGGTGGATTGATGGATTAATGGATGGATTTGAGGAGATCAAGTGGTTTGGATGGATGAGGTGAAGGATGGAAGAGATGGAGATGAATGTGTGTGATTTAGGTGTTTAGTGTGTGTGGAAACTGATCCAAAATGATTCCTCTCGAATTTTGTGGTCAAAATATGTATTTATACCCCCATGGAAGCTTCTAGAACATTTAGAGATCATAAAACTGCCTTTGGAACCTACACGGGCCGTGCAGCGTCACACGGCCACGGAGGTGGCCGTGTAGCATTTTCTGGTGTCCGAGCACGCCCATGCCTTACAGGGCCGTGCTCGGTACACGGGCCGTGTAGCGTATCGCGTGCTGCGCAGTCTCACCGTTTCGCGCATAACTTCCACATCCGATCTCCTTTTTTAGTGATTCTTGCGCTCACGCGATCCTCTCTTCCATGGCTTTCCAACCATATATAGATCTGAGAAAAATTCCCACATTTGAGGGTATAACAAGTCATGCAAAGTAGCACAATTTAAGGCACTTAATCATGAAAATCACACATTTATCATTTCAAGGCACACATCTCCATATCTTCACATAACACCACCAAATGATATACAAAATGAATAAAAACACACAAAATACATAATAAAAAGACACTAAAATCTAGGTGAAAATGACACCGATCACTCAGCACATTCATTCATGAAATCATGAAACCGGATTCAACTAAATTACACTAACCTCTTATGCTATCGGCCACTCAATTCAATTAGAATACTAGTGTATATCAAGGATTTCAGCCGGCTGGGTAGCAATCAGAAGTACACTGATGTTTTACCATATTCTCTTATCTAGTGCCTTAGTTAAGTGATACAAAATTTAGAAATAAACAAATGAGGAGATCAATCTTAGCTAATCACAATAAGTACCTTAACTATGTTGCATTCTATCACCATTAATTAATGTACTGGTAATGAAACTAAGCTCAACTAACTAGGAAACAAAATTTCTATCAATTTAATATTCTATACCTGCGAATCCATTTCAACTCCAAATACTTAGTTTCTTGAAATTAGAACCAATTGTCTACAATTGAAGATGTATTTGTATGTGAGCGTGAGAGAGAGAGAGAGAGAGTACCTCGTGTAGTGTAGGAAGATAACTCTATTCTAAATTAGAACTAATAAAAGAAGAAGACGTCCTTGGCAACTCCAAAAGCATACAACATGACAATTAAAACTAGTAGAAGAGAAATGCAACAGAATCAAAATTTACTTAATTAGCGACTTCACTTCAAAATCAAAACACTAGCAGAACACGATCAACAATTAAAACCAGTAGAACATAGAAAAATGACACTGGCTCAATGAATGACTTCATATTGATGATCAACATAATAAGAACGAAGAAGTGTTTCCATGGAAAGAAGCTATAAATTGATCATCATAATTAATGAATTTCATTATCGAATCTACAATTGATACTGTAGATTGATTCATAGACTAAAATGGGAAGAATAAGATTTCTCTCACCTCACCTCATGAAAATGAAAAAAGAAATTGGGTGAAAAGATTAAAAAAGGAATTGGGTGTAAACCCTTTAATGATGGAACCAAAATGCTGGCTGATCCAGCGGTTGAGGAGGCTCTTACATTCAGCCGTTGAAAAAGTTTAAAATAATATTATTAAATTGAATATATTACAAAATAAAAATTAAAGTATCTCAATAAAATATATTAGAGACTCATGTTTAAATGTCTCAAAATAAATTTAAAAAAACAAATACATGCAAAATTTAAATATTCTAGAGAAATTAATAAGTGTCACTAATAAAGTGTCTCTCAAAATTTAAATATATATTAAGAGTTCCTAAAATATAAAGGCACAAATTAATAAGTGTCACTAATAAAGTGTCCATTAAAGTCTAAAAATATATTAAGTGTCCCTAAAATATAATTTGGAGACACAAATTAATAAGTGTCACTAATAAAATATCCCTCAAAGTCTAAAAATATGTTAACTGTCCCTAAAATATAATTTTGGGACACAAATTAATAAATGTCACTAATAAAGTGTCTCAATATCACATTTTTGTTGTAGTGTACCCTTCTAAGCAATCGGGGTACCGGCTTCAGGCACTACCCCTAAACAAGATTTAACCACATTTTTTCTTCACTTTCATCACTACCACCAATTCTTCCTCCTTTCTCTTTAACTTCATCACTAACATTTATTCACCTCAACTTTCTACTAGTAAATAGGATATAAAAGGCTCAAATAAAAGGTAAATAAGACTTCTGTATCAAAGGCTTGCCAAAGAAAAAACTTTTAAAGACTCAACGGGGCTTCCAATGATATAAACATTATAAAGGTAAGGAAAATTTGGCTAAGTGGCTCAATCAACAATAATGGCCTAAAATCATGTCCTAGCATCTAACAATCACAAATCTCAAACAAAACTCCAAGCCAAGTTCTAGAATATGAAAATATGAATGATACTCTCAAGAATAAATCATCATGCATTGATGTAGCATAATTAATAGGCTCAAAATCTCACATTCGTAATATATTTTCAAAGCACTCTTCAAAGTCTGCAATTAACATCAATTCTTACTATTGAGAGTGAAAATAAGCGTGTTTAAGTGTCTAATTTAACACTTTTTTGATGAGTATTGTTATCATATATTAGCACAAGTATCTTATATTCAATATATTTGAGAAAAAAGTGCGTTTGAGGTGTTTTATTGTATTTTAGGTGGAAAAAGGATCAAAAGTGCAAAGTTGGAGAAAATGTGCAATTTGTGCAGGAATGCTGAAAAACGCACGTCCAACTTGTGTAATATTTATGTATTTTTGTTGAGCTCTGAACTGAAATTATGACACATTATTGGAAAGCCACAGAAGAGAGGGTCGTTTTGGCATAAAGAACACCTCAATCGGAATCCAAATGAGAATGTTATGATCAAAATGGTGACGTCGCGCAAGCTGTTCCTGTTCAACACGAATGTTCCACTTTGTATGACTTGTTACATATTCAAATGTTAGAGTTTCAGAGAGTTCTTTAATGGATAGAAAGCCAAGGAAGATAGGATCACGTGAGCATAAGAATCACTAAAATCGGAGTTTGGATGAGGAAGTTATGCTCAAAATCAAGAAGTCGCGCAGATGGCAGCGAGAATTTCCGGAAAATTTTTTTCTGAAAATTGCCTATTTCTTGGAGCACAATTAATCTCCTTATCACATAATTCTCCATGATTTACCCATATCTTTTATTTCCTTATTTAAGTCCTTTCTCACACCTATATATATTTTACATCATTATTCATTGAGAGGGAGAGCCACATCCATCCTACACCACCCCAAAAAGGGGGGATCACCCCCAACCATCATCTACATCTTCTCCTCCATCCATCCATCACTTTGAAGATTCGTCTGTGGAATCAAGAGGAGAGCTAAGAGGAGGATTAAAGATGGAGAAGGACGCGACGACTCCCACATCTAGGGTTTATTCGTTTCCTAATTTATCTTGTATTTTCCAGATATATGGGTAAGATCTAACTAAACCCCAGGATTGTTCTTCGAAACATCATGGGTTAGAATTGTTTTGGTAGATCTAGGATTTTGAAGGTTTTATGAATTAATTAAACTCTCTTGTGTGTCCTCCGTACAACACTTATGGATTTATTTTATATATGATTGTGCTTTCTTAATCCATATTCACGGTCGTTTTGTGCATATTCAATTGGTATATAGAGTCTGAATATATCTTGGTTGTAGATTGAGTGCGTTCACCACTGAACATGATTCCATGTTATGATTCTAAGTGAGGGGACTCCGAAGCTTCATTAGAACTGTCATGTATGAATGTTTATTAATTGAATTGATTCGGGTTAGTAAGCAGGATAAAGAGGATAATTTTATAGTACCTATAAAGGGAGATCATATTGGGTTAGGTTCCAGACGTGGAAAATAATTGATACTGATAGTACCTAGAAAGAGGGGGGGATGAAATTACGTCTCTTGCTATGAGGTTATTAACACTTGTTACACGCATATTTACTTGTGTCTATAGAGTAGATTTACATGGTTTAGTGATGCGTCCATAGTTCACAAGGCAGAGTCGGCCAGCATATGAGAGGGAAGTTAAGTAGTAAAACCGGATTATCCTAGAGCTACCTATTCTCCTACTTGATCCACTTTCGTATTCTTCTAGTGTTATTTTATTTTATTTGTTATTTAATTAATTTGCTTAGAAGTTTAATAATTAAATCCTCAAACTTAATCACTTGTCTTAATTAATTTAGTAAATAATTAAATTGATAATACACCATCATTTGGGTTCGATATTTAACTTGGTCGCTTGCTTAAGCAGCAACTGATATCCTTTGTACATACACCACAAGTAATCAAACGTACATGCCTATCATCAACAAAATCATCATATGTCAAATATACGCACACATTCATTTAAAAGAGACAATATATATACTCAATCCATCAAATCATCAACAACGTACAAGTATCCATCACACCATCAATATAATCAATATCAAGTACATGCCACTCATGCATCAATCTTATAAAACCCAAACTCAACCACCAACTCAATACTCCACATGTTAAGTAAAAATTAGAAGGGAGATGAGAGGAAACAGACAAAGGAAAAAACCTGGAGCACACTACTCATCCGGAGCATCATCATCATCATCATTATCGCGCCAATCGTCAAAATTCCTCTGCAAGGTACCGACCTTCCTGTCCAAAGCCTCGTAATTCTCATAAAATCTCCCAACCTTTTATCCAAAGCATCATACCTGAGGTTGAGTGCAGCATAGTTCGTGTTCGCCAAGCAAGTTGGCAGTTCTTCTCCTACTGGTTTATATTCAATGTGGCAAAGTGCTCGTGCATCAATCAGAATTGCTCTTTATGGAAGCAATCTTGAGCCTTCCAAAAATCATACTGCTGCTGCTGTGGTGGTGGTGGCTACATCTGAGGAATTCCCATCTCCGGAAAATCGTGAGGCATCTCCATATGTACCTCAGAAATCGACTGCTGCTGAAATGGTTGCTGCGGCTCAAATGGCTTATCCTTTTTATACTCCCCTGGCTCTCCTACTAAAATCATATCGAGATCTAGATAGATCCCGCCCAAGTGCATCTGAGCCAGTGTACACCAATCTCCCTCTGCACAACAAGTAGTAGAGATCGCGATATGGGGAGGAGTATTCATCAACAAATTTGTGTTGATCAGAAAAAAGGTGAGATCAACAAGAGAAAAAGGCATCTTGAAAGAAATCAAGTTAATACCTCTAATGAACATCCAGACACCATCCTCCCTCTAGCCAAATTCATTCTCACACACAGACATAATTAGACCAGGATCACCTAGGACAGGCATATATCTTGACAAATCCACGTTAAAGTGCTCCACAATTAGAGTAATCAGCCCCCCTATGTTGACCTTCTGAAATGTGTGTGTGGTAATAAATGCAGCTGCTGAAATAAATATGCACCAAGGTTGAATTGGACTCTGTTCATCATGCACCAGAGCACGTACAACTCCCCTCTTAGAAGGCAACCCCCCTTAGCTCGAGCAAATAGGGTATTTTCGAGGATCCGATCCATGTAAGCGATCACCGAGTTGTGAATTAAAGAAGCCCTCGGTTGTTGAGGATCATAGGCCCCTTGCAAACCCGTGGTCGATCTAAAAAATCATCAGCATTAAACCTTGCGTCCTCTTTTATAGAAACATTCTCCGAGCATCCAATTGCTCTGTTGAATTCACTTGCATACATAAAATGGAGATATCCTCCAATCTGAAACCAAGCACTCTTAGGAAGAAAGTACTCTCCACGAAGCACCTCCAGCGTACATAACATCTCAGCTGTGATATGGAAATAGGTTTCCCTCTACAGATCCATGAAACCGCTGATTCCTACTTGGTTGAACATCCACCTGATGTCATTGATTATATTCATCTCCACTATCGCTTGATCGTCCTGATAACGAGTCTGAGTAATCTTCCTAGAAATTACTCCCTACAGCTCCTCTTTTTCTTCCCAATCCAGTATTTGGATATCAAAATCATACGACATCATGTTGTTTTCTTAAGTTTCTTAGCCGTCGCTCCTTTCTTTGGTGCTCCAAATCCCTTCCTCTTAGATGAGGATGCTATGCCTTTTCCTACAAAAATTATACTTCAATACCAAACACAAGCATAGAAATGAATATATCAATCCTCGGACTAGTTATTATATCGACTCTATTCAGACTTCAAATCATATGCACAACCCATTCAAACTTAAACTTTCCATAACTTCACAAGCTTTCATAAATTGAACAATAAACCTCATAAGTTATATTATGAAGAAATCTAATTAAATGTCCTAAGTAACACCAAAGAATTCACTATACTCCAACAAATATCAACATGCTTCAATAGGCACTACAAAAATAATAAACGATTATGTAGTTCCTATGCATTTACCATAACTCAACAATTCAATTACTCTTAACCATCACTCACAATCAATGAGCCCATACAAAAATTCAACAATTAAACTCAAGCCCGTGACATATGCATCATCAATTCCACAAAATTCCATGAATCCAACGTAACATTAAACCTATGCAATTTCATATAAAATTTTTACATAAACACTCAATTTCACATTACAATTCAAATAAAAAAACGTGCTTAATCAACTCACCCAACTAAACTAAATAATGTACAATCCAATTCAAGGGTAATGAGTCGAGAAAACATAAATTTATCTCTAGCCATGGATGTGTATGAGCGACGAAGAATAGAAACTCAAAATTGAGAAGAAAAGACCTAAATTGAACTTGAATCACCCAAAATTGATGTGGAATGTGTGTGGTTTAAGAAAAGAAGAGTGTTCTAAGGATTTGGAGTGAAAATCTTACATTTCGGGATGAGTGCTCGAGAGAGGGTGGCGAGAAAATGGTTGAGCACACGCTGGAACTGACCTTTTATTCGCAAATTTCTGCCTTCGCTCGGGTCGAGAGGCGCTTGACCTGGTCGAGCGGTGACTCTATAAACTGAACCCATTTTCCCACTCCTGCTCGACCACCGCTTGACTTACCTGTAGGGTCGAGCGGCCTCCTTCTCTATCGAGTGAGCACTCTATTAGCTGGAAACTCTGAACCAGATGTCGAGGTTGTCGCTCGACCACCACTCAACCTTAGTGCTTGGTTGAGCGGTGAAAGTTTTGGTTGAACGGATCTCTGACACTTTATTTTTCGTGATTTTCTTCATCCCCTTCAAAACTCAGACTCTAAAACAATATTAAGCATCATATCAAACCAAAACAATAACTAGAGAACCACTACTTAGACTCTTTAAATCATATATAACTCTGCTCACACTACAAAATAAAATAAAACACCACTGAACACTAGGCAAATTGTAAAAAATCGACACATCAAAACTGGTTAAAGTTTCAGTATACCGCAAAAAATCAACTCCCCTAGCAAATGTTACAAAGAAAAAATTATACTCCTAGTTCTACGATGAGGTAAGAACATCACACCTTAGTGCTACGATAAGGTGAGAATATCACACCCCCCAAACATAGTAAAAACTTAAGTTGAAACTAAGTTTGCAAAGAGATGTAATTGTTGATTAGTAAGCACCTTAATATAAAAATTTCTCACTCACACGGAATGAATTAAGCAATAAAATAGGTGGGAAAGCCCCCAACAGGTGCTCATGTTTAACGTTGAAGAGTCACGACGGTACCATTTCAATGAAAGGTATCCTCAAAGACGATGCATGCATCATCCGGCCATTTAAAATGCTTCAATCGATGCCCATTTGCTGCTATGATGTCTCCATCTTTGTTCATGATCTCAAAACTCTCCCTCCGCAGGCTCTATGGATAATGAACAGTCCCGTCCACTTCGATTTCAGTTTTCCTGCAAAAAGCTTCAAACGAGAGCTAAAGAGTAATACATCATCTCCTTCTTTGAGCTCATTATAAGTGATCTTCAAGTCATGCAATTTCTTCATTCTCTCCTTGTAGATCACCGGGTTCTTGAAAGCTTGATTTCTAAACTCATCCAATTAATTTATCTGAGTCACCCTCAACTCCTTTTGCTCTTTAATAGATAAGTTCAAACTTCTCACTGCCCAAAAAGACTTATGCTAAATCTCTACGAGTAAGTGGCACAGTTTTCCATAGACGATTTGATAAGGCGACATTCCTAGCACAGTCTTTTATGAAATCTGGAACCCCTATAAAACATCATCGAGCTTCATAGCCTAATCCTTCCTATTGGTTCTGACTACCTTCGCCAGGATTTGTTTCACTTGAAGGTTAGAGACTTCGACTTGCCCATTCGCTTGAGGATAATAGGGTGTAGTAACCCTATGCTTAACACCATACTCCTTGAGAACTCTTTCAATAAGCTTATTGACGAAGTGTGAACCTCCCCATACATCGAAGATCTCTACTACAATGCTTGGCTAAAGTGGCATCTCATGTCACTTCATAGGATTCACAATCTTTAAACAAGGTAGGCCAATATAAAGTGGATTGAAGTACCTTCGCTGCAGTCTTTTGGGCTCCAAGTGCCCCCTGTTAGGTTGTGCATGATAAAAATCAAGAACACTCTCCATCTCCATCTCGGGCACATACCTACGGACGATAGAATCTGAACAAATCTTGTACACAAACGGATCATACCATATGAAAGTCTCAACATCTCTCTTAAACTTGACAAGTTGATACCTATTGAGACCTTTAAGAATTTCACCTGATGCAATGTAATTGACATAATCAGCGTACCATGCATCCATTCCTTAAGTAGCGACTACACAAGCTTTCTCCGCTCCTTCAGTAAGCACCACCATAATCTTCTCATCTGGGAACATCTCTTCTATGTATTCAAATGAGTCATCACAATGCTCCCTTGTCTTCAACCTTGATAGGTGATCTGCTAGCACATTTTCTGTTCCTTTCTTGTCTCGGATCTCCATATCAAACTCCTGTAGAAGAAGGATCCATCTTATAATTCTAGGCTTTGTTTCCTTCTTCTCCATCAAGTACCTGATCGCATAATGATCTGTATACACTATAGTCTTCATGCCAACCAAATACTGTCAAAACTGGTTGAATGCATACACAACAGCTAAAAACTCCTTTTCAGTGATAGTGTAGTTTTTTTGTGCCACATCAAAAGTTTTACTCGCTAGTAGATGGCGTAGAACTTCTTCTCTCTCAACTGCCCAAGCACCACTCCAAGTGCTAGATCACTTGCATCACACAAAGTACAAACGGCTGAGTCCAATCCCGTGTGATCAAGATAGGTTCAGTAATAGGTGCCTCTTTCAAAACCTGAAAAGCTATTAGACATTCATCATCAAAATTAAAAGGAACATCCTTTTTGTTGGCACTTGGATCTTTTGATTATCGTAAACCATTAGGGTTTCATGCAATTCTACAGCAGCAGAAGCATAAGTGTAGAATCAAATTACCTTTCACCAGGTTTGATGTAGAGGTTGAATTCTCGCTGACATCCCTGCACAGCCTTACGGTTTTGGGCATAGCTCTCTCATCCGATATCGGAATCAAGTGATCTATACACCAAAACGATCATCTCTTCAGTGGCTTTCTAATGCTGTATCACACGTACAATTTTGACTTCCATACAATTTTTAAAAAATCAGTGAAGTTGACGGACAGAAATAGCAAGTGGCCTTCTGGTCTTCTGTTGTATTCCTAAGCCACGTCTTGACGTTGATGTGGGCAACGATCTACAAGACGAACTCAGTCTACAACCCTAATCTGCCTTTCATGTGTGTTATGCATGTGATCTAGATTTTGGATTGATGAGATTGGCTATTATATAGGCTACAACAGGGACCATGAGGAGAAATTAAGGTTTGGGCATCCATTGGGCTTAAGCATCCAAGTTCAGTCCAAAACTTATACTTAAGTCCAATAATAATAAATCATTCCACTATAGAAATATTATTGCACTGCTACCCTAATCCTAAATTACGTTTATGGCCTCCTTATTATGAGCTCGTTAATCTTCCCGTGTTTAAGATTCAATGCCCATTAATTAATTAAGTTACTAGCAACTCCATTAATTAATATATTTACCGAGAGTAGTACCACTCAACCTTATTATCATGCCTGAATAAATCCACCTGCAGAGTTTACATGATAATCATTATGAGCTCCTCAAGGGGACATCATCAACCAATTCCATTAGGACACAGATTCATTCTACAATCAACAGCACACCATAGAGACAACACCATCTCCCAACTCACCCAGCATATTGATTTAACTATTAAATCTCACCCATTGATGAATTAAAGAAATAAATACTGGCTTACCTGTCGAGGTTATTATATAGGGATTAAGAGTACGAACTTCCATAATAACAGAGATTAAGTTCTATTATATAGTCAGTATAAACCGAATGATCTCAACGGCGGTCCTATTCAATACACATAAAGTGCACTAGTGCAATTTTATAGTCAAGACCGACTAATGCCAAATCACACTACAACCATACCGATAGATAGTCCCCGTCAATCTCGATTGTGAACATCTGTTTATACTTTATAAGGAACCGATAATATGATCTTCTGTGTGATGCCGCACGCCACATTATCTACAGTATAAAGTAAATGAACTTTTGCAATAACATAATTACAAATGTTTGATCACATGATTTTCATTTCAAATATTATCAAAACATTGTTCATACCAAAAGCTAGACTTTTAGTATACAATCCAACACTTTTCAAGTAAGTGAGACAACGATTTGGAGTATTTTGAGAAGTCTTTGATAAATCTTCAGTAGAATCCTACGTGTCCAAGGAAGAATCGCACTCCCTTCTCATTAATGGGTGGTGGAAGCTTCTCAATCGCCACCACCTTGGCTCTATCAACTTGCAATTCTTTGGCTGAAACATGATGTCCAAGAAAAATCCCATCTCTCACCATAAAGTGACACTTCTCCAATTCAAGACAAGATTAGTTTCTTGACATCTCTTCAAAATAGTTGATAGGTTGAACAAACAAATATCAAAGGAGGAACAAAACACAAAAAACCATTCATAAACACCACCATGATCTTTTCTATTAACCCATCAAATATGGCCATTACGCATTGATCGGTGTCATTTTCACCTAGATTTTATTATCTTTTTATTATGTATCTTTGTGTGTTTTTATTCATTTGGTACATCATTTGGTGGTGTTATATGAATATATGGAGATTTGTGCTTTGAAATGATAAATGTGTGATTTTAATGAATAAGTGCCATAAATGCGCAATATTCGTAAATATTTAGAGAATTGCTATCTTGGTGTAATTTGTCTGATTTTCAGGTAAAAATGTATTCTAGATGCGATAAGGAAGATGTGAAAAAAATAGATCTTAATTCGAAGTTGAAACGAGCAAGAAACGAGCTGAATTGACCCAACTCAAGTTGCCTCAACGCAACTCGAGTTGGCAACTGGTTTTGAAATTGTCCAGAGAGCCTACTCGAGTTGCAAGGTCCAACTTGACTTGCAACTCGAGTCAAGCTGCACCTTAAAAAATCAAAAAATTCAGGAAGCTTCCAGGGGTTATAAATACATGTTTTGATCACAAAATCCAAGAGGAATCATTTTGGAATCAGTTTCCACACACACTAGACATCTAAATCACACACATTCATCTCCATCTCTTACACCCTTTACTTCATCCATTCAATCCACTTGATCTTCTCAAATCCATCCATAAATCCATCCATCCACCAATCTAAGAAGAGGAATTCATCATTGGTTGAAGATTTTAGCATGATCAAAGAGGAGGAAGTTTACCATCAAAGGGGAGTCAACTTACCTTTATTTTGTTATTATCTTCATTATTTGGGTCAATTGGAGCAAGCGTTGGATTATGCTGAATTTGTAATGATGTGTAGGGGCTAGTCCTCATGTGAGGCTAGCAATGTGATTGGTTAGGAATTATGTAGATTTTGCACACCATATGCTTGATGAATTGATTGTTATGAATATTTTCTATCATGAATGCTTATTCTCATTTTATGTATGATTTGTGTGGTTAAATTCTCTATTCATAGTGTTAGGATGGCGATTCCAATATTACATATAGTGGTTTAATTGAATCATTGATTGCATGAGATGACTTGGTTAGTGTGAGGAGAGGTAAGCCATACCCTTCAAGTGCTTAAAACCTCATGATAGGACATTAGTGATGAACTAGAGAATGGAACCAGACTTATGATCATAGTACCTTAAGGGAATTGAGAGTAAGAGACAATCCTAGGAGATTTAAACTTGTAAAAGAGTTGGGAACCTAATTGCCTTTGCCATAAGGATTAGGGGTACAAACATGATTGCCCTTAATATCATAACATGAAAACCATCAATGCATGTGTGTGTGTGAGTCTATATATACCTTACCATGAACGTTGCTTGCCTTACGTCCTTCTTAGATTGTTCACCTTCACCCATCATCCATCTCATTTATACATGTTCTATCTTTACTTGCTTTATTAGTTAGTTTTTAGTATTAATCAACCTCTCCTTTATTGATTCGTCCTACTAGAGTAAAATATCTTTCAAATATCGCTACCCACTTTCGCTCTTGGGTTCGATATTATATAAATTTTTCACTTGGTCACTTACGTGCTACACACGATAGAGTATACTTGCTCTAAATCAATTTAACGAAAATTAAAACCAAGTTCATGGCACTGTTGCCGGGGCAAAAGCCTTCGGTATAACGTGTTTGAATTTGTTACCTCTACTTAGGACATTTTTATTATTTTTGCATTCTATATTTGTTTTGAAAAATTTGTTTTAGCTTGTTCTTCTTGGTAGGTACATCAACCTTGAAAGAAGAGGAGAAGGAACAAACCAAAAATAGTAAGTGAAGGAAGTTGTAGTAGCCTTGAAAAGAAGAGTATGAACATGGATGGGTGGAACCAATACTTGGGAGGAAATTATAGAAATTTACTTGGTTTGGTTCCACCACAACAATCAAATGGCTACAAGGATGAGAGCAACTATGGGTATAGTAGTCAAATGAGTCAAGCAAGCTCTCAAAGCTACAACAATGGGAGTTATGAGGAATGGCAAAGTGCTTATAATGGAAATACATTCCAACCTCATCAAGCACACACTTATTCCATACCAAGTTCTTCAAACCAAATTCATTCGCCTATATTTACTCCTTTATCCGAAAATACAATGGAGTTGCTTAGAAGATATGTTTATGGAAATGATACAAGGTAAAACTTTCAACCAAATCTTTCAAGCTAAGAGCCTCAAAATGCCTACTCAATGCCTACTTCCAACTTTAATGGGGGACAAATGTGGAATATGCCCAATTACCAAATGGGGAATGGAACATGTACGCAAAACGGGTATGGTCAAGAGAATTTCCAAGAAGAATGTCCACCAAACGATGATGGAAGACCTTCCTTACCAAGTTCCTACAACCAAATGCCCAAGGTTACTCCTTTATCTGAAAATAGTGCCTTAATAGAGTTGTGTAGAAGATATGTTCAAGGGAATAATGCAAGGCAAAGTTTTCAATCAAGTCTTCCTAGTTATGGGTCTCAATGTGTTCAAAGTATGCCAACTACTTATCCTACGGTGCAACAAGAGTGGATGATGCAAAGTCCTCAAGTAAATGATATGTCTTACATGCAAGGGAGTACTTTTCCAAGTGTTTATCAAGGAAATTATCTCTAAGATCAAAGATGGCAACCACCGAGTGAAGAGATAAAACCAACCGTAGAAGATAGAGATAGTAAACTCATGGATATGTTGAATGAGATGATTGAATTTAACAGAAAAATAAGTGAGGAAAATGAGAGGAGATTTGAGGCCTGAGAACGTTAAATTAGTCAAAGGATAAGTGACCGTAACACTCTTCACGAAATAAAGAATTTTGATAAAAAGATTGAAGAAAAGTTGAAGGCAGAATAGTGTTCGGGGGATAAATGAAGAAGACTCAAGAGATGTTGAGCTTATTGAGGATAAGGAAGACCAGGTAAAAGAATGCATAGAGGAGGAAAGTGAGAGGAGTAAAGAGCCTAAGGTAGAAGAGAGCTTTGAGAATGAAAAGATTATCCAAGATTTCTTATCTCTTGTTGATGAGAAAAATTTAAGTGAAGATGAAGAATCAAGAGAGGAGTATGAATTTGATAAAAGAAATTCAAAATAAATATAAATCCAATATTCCCCTTTTAGATTGGTTTGCAGCTTATTGCAAAATAGGAGATATTTCTGAAAATGTTTTTTCTGCAAATCAAATAAATGTTCAAAAAAGTATTTACAAAAAATGGAAACTAGACAATGGTGTCATTATTTCTTCAGTTCATCCTCCTTTACAAAATATAAAAATATCTTTAGAAAAAGGAAAAATCCCAGCTATCCCTTTTCGAACAGGGGAGGGAGATGTTGCTAAGGATATTAAAAAGGTTATTGAACAAAATAATTTTTCAAATCAAATTCTTCATACTATTGCAAAACAGGTGGATCACCTATCAGTGAAACTAGATTCAAAACCCTCTGATTCCAAATTCCCAAATAGCACTTCTACTCCTCATTTCATTCCGAGGAGCCTTCCCACTAATATCGAGAAGAATTTGCAGCTTCCTGCTAGTTCCAGTCTCATAGACAAAATCTCAAAAAGACTTATTGAGACTTCATCTCCTCACATAGCCTCTACCTTTCATACTTCAAACATTAATTTTTTGAATAAAGCCAAAAACATTTCATCAAAAATCTCATCCGAATCAGAATCTGATAATAATGAGATTAATAAAATTCGTTTCCAATCCGGAACAAAAGCCTTTTATAATAATAGATATTCTCCTCCAGATATTCTATTCGAAGAAAGGGCACATTTCAAAAACAATGCCAAATATGATGGTCATTCAATACATGAATGGAACATTGATGGCAAATCATAATATGAAATACTTAATACTCTTCAAGAAATGGGCATGGCTCGTATTGCTTATAAAGCCCAAGGACAAAAGGAATAGAGCGCCGCCGCTCTCATTGTTACTGGCTTCACTGGTCAGTTAAAAAACTGATGGGATAACTCCCTTACTCTCACCGACAAACAAAATATTCTTCAACATACCATTGAGGTTGAAGAACCTGATGGTACTATTATTTCAAAAAATGATGCTTGTGACATGTTGATACTCACTATTGGCATGTATTTCATTGGTAATCCTAAAGAACTTGATTCAACACAGGTTGTATTATCTAATATTAGATGTCCTACTTTATCTGATTATAGATGGTACAAAGATCTTTTCCTCACTCATATTTTAAAAAGAAATGATTGCAATGCTTCTTTTTGGAAAGAGAGATTCATAGCTGGACTTCCTAAACTTTTCGGTGAAAGAATTCATCGAAAGCTTTAGGAAGCTACTGGTCAAAGTGACATTCCTTTCGAAACTATTACATATGGTCAATTATTTGCTTTTATTAAAAAAGAAGGACTAGCTTTGTGTTCAGAATTGAAAATACAATCTAAGTACGGATCTGAAAAGAATAGATACCGTAAGGAGATTGGTACATTCTGCGAAGCTTTTGGATTACAAAAGATTCAAGCTCCTTCCTCTAAATTCAAAAACAAAGCAAAACATTTTTTTAAAAAACGCTATAACAATGATTTCAAAGAAAAAATTTATAAAAACCCTAAATTTTCAAGAAGAAAGTCTTTTAAAAAGAATTTTGATAATTTTCAAATTACTTGTTTCAAATGTCATAGAAAAGGCCATAAAGCTGATGTCTGTCCTTTAAAAAAGAAGATTAATGAAGTTTTTCATGATGATGAAGTTTTAAGAGATAAGATTTCTGCTCTTTTAATTTCTGATAATAATTCTCAAAAATATTGCTCAAATGAATCTGATTCAAGTTCTGATTTAGAAGAAGTTTACACAAGCTCAGAATCTGAAATAGACAAGTCCTCTTGTCAAGGATTCTGTCCATTAAACATAAATGTTATTTCAAAAGAGAAGACTGAACAAGAACTCTTGTTCGATCTCATCGACAAAGTTCCCGATCTAGAAGAGAAACACAAATATCTTCTTAGATTAAGGAATATCATTCTTAATGATGACATTCCCAATAAAGACAAATCTCCTGCTATCATAGAACCTTTCAGCATTTCAAAGCTTTTTAACAAAGCTCCTTCCTCCTCCTTAATCAAAACAGATATTAATATTAATGATCTTCAGCAAGAGATTAATACTCTAAAAGCTGAGATAAGCATTCTGCATAAGGAAATTGACGATCTTCATCTCAAAGATTTTGAATTAGAAACCAGATTATCTATTTTCAAAAATGTTCCTGAAAAAGATATTTCTGAAAGCTCTTCAAAAAATCAAGTGATCGATGCTATTCCAGATAATTCAGATAATGAAGCTATCCAAAGTATCGAACATATAGCTTTTCAAAAATGGAATTCTATCATAACTTTGGTCATAAGCGATTTCAAGATCAATGTTTCCTGTCTTATAGATAGTGGAGCTGATCAAAATTGCATAAAAGAAGGTCTTATTCCTTCAATTTATTATGAAAAAACTAATGAAAGGCTTGTAGCAGCTAATGCTACTCCCCTTCATATTAAGTATAAACTTTCAAAAGCTTTTATTTGCAATGATGGTTATTGTTTCAAAACCCCTTTCATTCTGGTCAAAAACTTAAGTCAAGATATTATTTTAGGAAATCCTTTTTTAACTACTATTTATCCTTTCAAAGTTGATGGTACTGGTATTACTACCAATATCATGGGAAAAGATATTCATTTCAAATTTCTTCATCCTATCAAAGATAGAGAAGTCTCCCTTCTTTAAAATTATTTCATTTCTCAAATAAATGTTATTAAGTCTAAAAAGTCTCATTTAAATTTCCTCAAAGATGAAGTTTCTTATTTTCGTATTGAAGAAAATTTACTCAAAAAGGAGATTCAAAACAAAATTTTAGATTTTGAAAATATCTTGAAAAAAGAAGTATGCTCTGACCTTCCCAATGCTTTCTGGGAAAGAAAGAAGCATATTATTTCTCTACCTTACATTACTGGTTTCAATGAAAAGTCTATTATTACCAAAGCAAGACCTATTCAAATGAATCACGATCTTCTTAACATTTGTAAAGAAGAAATCAAATCCCTTCTTTCCAAAAAACTCATAAGACCCTCTAAGTCTCCTTGGAGTTGCCCTGCCTTCTATGTTAATAATCAAGCAGAGAAGGAAAGAGGAGTCCCCAGACTCGTTATCAATTACAAACCACTCAATGAGGTTCTTGAATGGATTAGATATCCTATTCCTAATAAAAGAGATTTAATCAAAAGATTGCATAAAGCATGCATTTTTTTAAAATTCGATCTTAAGTCTGGCTTTTGGCAGATACAGATCAGAGAAGAAGACAAATACAAAACTGCTTTCACAGTTCCTTTTGGACATTACGAATGGAATGTAATGCCTTTTGGTCTAAAAAATGCTCCTTCTGAATTTCAAAATATTATGAATGATGTTTTCAATGATTATTCAAATTTATCTATTGTTTATATAGATGATATTTTGATATTTTCTCAAAATATAGAACAGCATTTCAAAAATCTCAAAACTTTTCTTTATATTTGCAAAAAGAATGGATTAGTTATTTCTGCATCACAGATAAAGATTTTCCAAACAAAAGTTAGATTTTTGGGTTATGACATTTCAAAAGGTACAATAAAACCTATTTCAAGAGCTATAGAATTTGCTGATAAATTTCCTAATGAGATTAAAGAAAAGAATCAATTACAAAGATTTTTAGGTTGTTTAAATTATGTTTCTGACTTCTTTCCTAAACTCAGAATTATTTGTCAACCTCTTTTTCAAAGATTAAAAAAGAATCCTGACCCTTGGTCTGATATTCATACTAATATTGTTAAACAGATTAAAGTTCAGGTTAAGTCACTTCCTTGTTTAGGAATACCTAAACCTGAGGCATTCATGATAATTGAAACTGATGCTTCTGATAAAGGTTATGGAGGTATCCTTAAACAAAGAATTCAAAATGATCATACATCTCATGCATTCATTGAACAACTTGTTCGTTTTCATTCTGGCATTTGGAATGATTCTCAAAAGAATTATTCTACTATTAAAAAAGAAATACTTTCAATTGTTTTATGCATTACCAAATTTCAAGATGATATTTTCAACAAAAAATTTCTTCTTAGAATAGATTGCAAATCAGCAAAAGAAGTTTTACAAAAAGATGTCAAAAATATTGTTTCAAAACAAATTTTTGCTAGATGGCAAGCTATACTTTCATGTTTTGATTTTGACATTGAATATATCAAAGGAGATAATAATTCATTACCTGATTTCCTAACTAGAGAATTTCTTCAAAATCCTGCAGAAAACCATGAGTAAGCTCAGACCTCAAACTTCTCAAAACTATTCAAAATCCCTTGTTAACGTTAATCAATTTCAAGCCCTTTCCGATTTTCCAAGCTTACATTCTCCTTCTTATTCTCAAGCAGTCAAAGCACCCACAACTCCTACTCAAAACCCCATTTCAAGTATTACCAGAAGCTCACCTTCAAAAACCTATATTACCAAACCCAATATTCAAAACTTAACCCTCACTCGATATCATACTACCCCAGATCTAGTTACTTTGAAAGGAATCATTTCTAAATATTTTCCTAAAGGATGTCAATGGTATCCTGACAATCCTTTAAAAACTCAAAATTTTTATGAATTCATTCTAATAGACACTGGATCTATTGAGTTGGTGCATACTCCTGATCCTAATAATCCAGATCGTATTTCCTACTCAAAATGTATTATCAAAAGAATCTTCAAATCAGACGAATGGACCTTCCCATTCAATGAAAAACATTTTTCTATTCCTTATAATCCCAGAGGATATAATTATCCTGATTACAAAATGGCTTGGTTTAGAACCTTTCTTTTTAGACCATTTGATCATTCATGGTTCTTTACCTTTCATCCAGATTTCATAAAAACCTCATTTCCTATTTGGTTCCTAGAATGGTGGATGGATTTTGGACCTATCCCTTCCATTTTACCTCCAGATGTCATGGAAGCTTATTCATACTATACTACAAAAACCTCAAAAACTCCTGTTGAAAGATCTCATACAGAGATCCACTTTTTCTCCGAATTCAAAGTCCCCTGGATAATTTGTTGGAGCTTCGCCTTTAAATAATTTTTCCCTCTTCCTAATCCACTCTCTATTGTTAGAGAATTCAAAGTTAAATGGTGGTCAAATTACTCTACAAAATATTGCAACCTTCAAGTTGTCAAAACTTTTCTTACCACTGGTGAAAAACCTCAATGGGAAAAACCAGCCAGCAATGATTCATCAACTAGCAGGAATAAGAAGAAAAAAGATACTAATGTCTGTTCCCTCTCTAAAGAACAGATTGAAGTATTTCAAATGATGGAGAAAGACCCAGAAACTTTTAAAGAATATCTTCAATTCTGTAAATTCAAGAAGATGAATTCAGAAGCCGAAGAAGTTTCATCAGGCGATTCAAAATCAGACTTTGATCCTTTTGGTGGTCCTTGTGATCAAGATCCATTTGATTTATGACTATTTTTGGTATATTCAAAAGTAAAGAAAAAGAAAAGAAAGAAAAAAAAATTCAAAAGAAAAGAAAAAGAAAGAAAAGAAAAAGAAAAATTCAAAAGAAAAGAAAAAGAAAAAAGAAAAAAGAGAAAAGGAAAAAGAAAAGAAGAAAAATTCAAAATTTCTTTCAGCAGAAAGATTTATTAAAATGTTGAGTCAGAAGTTTCTCGGTGAAACGAGTACTCAATGATTTTGATAAATTCAAAACAGGCCAACTATCCTGGCTATTCTTATCAAAAGCAGCCTCCAACTTTGTCAAAAAGCTGGCCAAATTTGTCAAAAGCAGCCATTCACTATTCAAAAAGCAGCAGCCAATCACTGTAGCAGAAGTCACAATTCATATCACTGTAGCAGCTGACAGGTCACTGTTCACATAACTGTAGCAGCCGACAAGTACTGTAGCAGACACTATTCCAACCACTGGAAAAAGACGTTTCATCAACCACACTCAGCAAGAATTCAAATTCTGATGAAATTCAAATTCAAATGGAGATTCAAATTCTGATGAAATTCAAATTCAAATGGAAATTCAAATTCAGAATTTGCCTATAAATAAGGCAGTTCATTTCATTTAGAGGGCATCGAAATATTTTAGCATCAAAATACTTGAGAAGAAAAGCCCTTAAGCTCAGATATATCATTCCTTGTATTCCAATACTCTTATATTCATCCTTGTATTCATTCATATCCCTTTCTTACATTGTAACTCATATCTCCGATAATTCAAAGTAAGTTTTATTCAAATCTTATTGTTTTCAATTTGTTATTTCATTCATTTATACTCTGATTATTCCATATCATGTCCATCATGCATACAGTTATCCTGAATACGCCGATATTGAATTGGAGAGAGGCCACAACAATACACCACCCCACAAGGGGGGATCACCCCCAACCATCATCCACATCCTTTCCTCTATCCATCCATCACTTTGAAGATTCGTCTGTGGAATCAAGATGAGAACCAAGAGGAGAATTCAAGATGGAGAAGGATGCAATGATTCCCAAATCTAGAGTTTATTTGTTTCCTAATTTATTTTGTATTTACCGGACATCTGGGTAAGATCTATCCAACACCCATAATTGTTCTTCGTAACATCATGGGCTAGAGCCTTTTTGGTAGAACTAGGGTTGTGAAGGTTTTTACGAATTAATTGAACTTTTGTGTGTAAACTCCGTATAACACTACTTGTGGATTTATTTTATATATGATTGTGCTTTCTTAATTCATACTCACGGTCGTTTTGTGCATCATTAACTGTTATGTAGAGTCTGAATAAATCTCTTGGTTATTGATTGAGTGTGTTCACCGCTGAACAAGATTCCATGTTATGATTCTAAGTGAGGGGACTCCAAAGCTTCATTAGAACTATCATATATGAATACTTATTAATTGAATTGAATTCAGGTTATTAAGTAGGATAAAGAGGATAATTTTATAGTACCTATAAAGGGAGATTATATTGGGTTAGAGTACAAATTGGCCAGGAAAATATTTGATACTGATAGTACCTAGAAAGGGGGTGGAATTATATCTCGTGCTCTGAGGTTATTCACACGTGTTACATGTATGTTTACTTGTGTCTATAGAGTAGATATGCATGGTTTAGTGATGCGTCTATATTCCACAAGGCAGAATCGGACATCAACACATGAAAGGAGATTAATGAGTGAAACTGGATTATCCTAGAGCTACCTATTCTCCTACTTGATCCACTTTCGTATTCTTCGAGTGATACTTTATTTTATTTGTTATTTTAATTAATTGTTTATTAGTTTAATAATTCCAAATCTACAACTTTTATTGCCTTATGTCTTAATTAATTTAGTAAATAATTAAATTGATAATACGCCGTCGTTTGGGTTTGATATTCACTTGGTAGCTTGCTTAAGCTGCAATTGATATCTTTAATACTTGGCGATTGATGAGAGTGAAAATAAGTATGTTTACTTGTGTCTATAGAGTAGATATGCATGGTTTAGTGATGAGTCCATATTCCACAAGGTAGAGCCGGACATCAACATACGAAAGGGATATTAATGAGTGAAACTGGATCATCCTAGAGCTACCTATTCTCCTACTTGATCCACTTTCATATTCTTCTAGTGATATTTTATTTTATTCGTTATTTTAATTAATTATTTAGTAGATTATAAGTAAATTCTAAAAACTATATTGCCACACTTGTCTTAATTAATTTAGTAAATAATTAAATTAATAATACGCCGTCCTTTGGGTTCGATATTCACTTGCAATTGATATCCTTAATACTTGGAAATTAATTTTGCGTGCAAAGAAAATGCGCATCA
Organism: Pogostemon cablin; assembly: GCA_023678885.1. NCBI lineage: Eukaryota > Viridiplantae > Streptophyta > Magnoliopsida > Lamiales > Lamiaceae > Pogostemon > Pogostemon cablin. The sequence goes on from CM042959.1 coordinate 24,061,776, forward strand.
ATATACTAACCCTTTGAAAATGTAAGCCCGAGAGTTAAACACTTACTTAGTGAGCTAGATGATTTTGCACTCGTAGAAGTATTGTGGTTGATTGATATAGTTGCATGGATGAAAGGTATGATGGATGCATATTTTGAATTGATATTATCGCATATGTAGGATAAGTTGTGCTTGTTAGAAGGATTTTGTGATTACACTCTCTTGTCTAGTTTTGATTGTCGTTGCCTCGAGAGGAGCAACATGTAAGTTTGGGGGTTTGATGAGAGCGATAATTCACGTATTTTAAGCTCCGATTTGTGAGGAAAGTGAGTACGATTTGATCTATTATTGATACGAATCGGGTTGTTTATGGAAAAGCCACAAATCAGATGCTACTAAGGGTATTTGAGCATATTTGTACAGGAAAATAGGTCTTAAGTGCTCAAAATTGGAAACATGATTTACGAGATAATTTTTTAGGCTTGCTCGACCTAGAGGAGTTGTTCGACCAGCATCAGTCTGGTCGAACAAGGGTGATGAAATCGAACGGGAGGCATTTCAACTTATAGAGAGGTCATTCGACCAAGGATTCCCATTTGACCATACAAAGCTAAGTCGAATGAGGAAGGTCAAGTCGAATGGGAAGCAAAGACGAAGTTTAGATTACAGACATGCCATTCGACCTGCATTCGAGCAAGTCTAGTCTGGTCGAACGACGACGTAGCAACTCCAAAAAGTTGGGATTTCACCTCCAAGTGCATGCATGTGCGTATTTTCGATGAGAAAGCTTAGTAAAGGACCATGAGGAGAAGTAACAAGTATAAAAAGGGGTGCCAATCACACCAAAAAGGGAGTTAGATTCCACATCCATCCTACACTACATCCAAACCCTAACTTCATCTGCAGGAGCGGTAGAGAGATTCATGCAGCGGATCAAGTGAGAACCAAGTGAAGATTCAAGACGGAGCGAGAAGCTACGGTGCCCACATCTAGGGTTTATTTCGCAACTTAATCTATCTTGTAATTTTCAAGACTATGGGTAAGATCTATCCAATCACCATGAATGCTTTTCGAAGTATTATGGGCCAGAACTACTTTGGTAGTTCTAGGGTTATGAAGGTTTTTATCTAGTTAATTGAACTTCCGTGTGTATACTCCATACAACACTACTAATGGTTTATTTTATATAAGACTATGCTTTATTAATTCATGCTCAGAGTTGTTTTGTGCATCATTAACTGTTATGTAGAGTCTGAATACATATCTTGGTTATTGGTTGAGTGCGTTCACTGCTGAGCAGGATTACATGTTATGATTCTGAGTGAGAAAACTCCGAAGTCTCATTAGAACTATCTTATATGAATACTTATTAATTGAATTGAATTCGGATTAGTAAGTAGGATAAAGAGGGTAATTATATAGTACCTATAAAGGGAGTTCATATCGGGTTAGAGTACTAAGTGCACGGGAAATAATTGATACTGATAGTACCTAGAAAGGGGGGTGTAATTATATTTCTTGCTCCAAAGTAATTAACATGTGTTACATACTTGTCTGATTGTGTCTATAGAGTAGATTTGCATATTTTAGTGATGTGTCCATATTCCATAAGGCAGAGTCGGACATTGACATACGGAAGGGAGATTAATTAGTGAAACTGGATGGCCTGAAGAGCTACCTATCTTCTCACTTGACCAACTCTCGTTTATTCTCTAATGTTATTTATTTTAATTGTTATTTTAATTAATTGTTATTGGTTACTTAATCATCACAATTTATTTGCCATACTAGTCTTAATAAGTTAGAATATAATTAAATTGATAATAATACATCATTTGAGTTCGATAATCACTTGGTCGCTTATCAAAACTACAATAGCATCCTTCACACTTGGGGATTAATATTGTGTGTTGAGAAAATGCTCATCACCGGTCCCGCAACTTTAGCCTCATTTGCCAAATGAACCAGTAAGTGAATCATGATATCAAAGAATGATGCAGGGAATATTTTCTCCAAATCACAAAGAGTTATGGCAATCTCCTTTTCCATATGAACCAAGTCATGAGCACTTAACACTTTAGAACAAAGCTCTCTAAAGAATGTGCACAAATTAATTATAGGTGTCGTGACATGTTTTGGCAGCACTCTTCGTAATGCAATTGGGAGTAGCTGACTTTTAAAATTTGAGATTTTAGGTGGCTTAACTTGGACACATCTTGCAATGTTATAAGCATAGCCATCAAGAACCTTCACATTTTGTAAAACATCAAGAAATATATCTTTTTCCTCTTTATTCATTGCAAAACATGCAGGGGGTAAAATTCTCTTTCCTGAATCAAGATCAATTAGATGAAGTTCATGCCTTATCCCCATATCTTGCAAATCCAAACAAGCATTTTCATGATCTTTTGTCTTTCCTTTCAAATTCAACAATATCCTCAACAAACTATAACAAATATTTTCTCTATGTGCATGACATCCAGATTATGAGGTAACATAAGATCTTTCCAATAAGGTAACTCAAAAAATATATCTAATTCTTCCAATTGTGAGGAAAATTGGATTATCACTCACTGTCTTTCCAAATCTCATGTTCAATCCAAATAATTTCTCTAATATCATATCACCTGTCAATGGCTTGGACGTTCACGATGTTCCACATCACCGTTAAAAGATATCGTATCTTCTCTATCTGGATGATCTTCATTTAAAAACACATAATGATCCATATAACAGTGTTTATGACTATCATCCAAAAATACAGAACATGCATGTTCATGACATGTTGGGCATCCAAGTTTTCCCTTAGTACTCCAACCAGATAAATTTGCATATGCTGGAAAGTCATTAAAAGTCCACAATAGCGCTGCATGCAAAGTGAAAATTTCTTTTCCTAATGCATCATATGTCTCAAACCCATGCCATAATTCTTTAAGATCCTCTATTAATGGCTGCAAATACACATCAATGTTGTTTCCTGGATATGATGGACTTGGATTGAGCAAGGTCATGAATAAGTAAGGCTCGGTCATGCACATCCATGGCGGTATATTGTATGAGATTAATATAACTGGTCAAGTACTATGAGAGACACTCATATTCTTGAAAGGGTTAAATCCATCAGTTCCCAAACCAAGTCTTAGATTTCTTGATTCTTTTGCAAAATCATAATATTTACTATTAAAATTAATCCAAGCTGGAGAATAGCTTGGATGTCTCATGGAAGCATCTTTATCATGATCTGCATGCCATTTCATGAATGGTGATGTTCTAGATGACATATAAAGCCTTCAGAGCCTAGACTTTAGAGGAAAATATCTTAAGACTTTGGCTGGAACCTTTTTACGTTTCTCAGATGAATCCTCTACATCACTTTCACTCATTTCATCTTGAACGTACCTTGGTACTTTACAAACATGACAAAATGTATCATTTTCATGTTCTTTCCAATATAACATACAATAATTCGGGCATGCATCAATTTTCTCACAAGACAGTCCCAAAGCTCCAATTATCCTTCGCACCTCATAGTACGATTACGGCAACAATTATGTAACACTAGGGAATGCCTCTTTTAACAACTCAAGAAGCATTGTAAATTACTTGTTAGACCAATTTCCAGTTGATTTCAAGTGAAATAGTCTGATAAGAAATGAAAGTTTCTAGAATTTCTAACATCCAGGGTACAGTTCAGTTTGAGCATCTTCTAATAAATCATAAAATGCACGAGCTTGCTCATTTATCCCTGATGAGAGTGATAATTTACATATTATGAGCTCTGATTTGTATGGAAATTGAGTATGATTTGGGCTATTATCAAGGCAAATCGGTATATTTAGGGAAAACCTATGAATTAGATGCTACTGAGGATATTTGAGCATATTTATATAGGAAAATAGGTCAGAAGTGCTCAGAATTGGAAAACACGAGTTTCAAGACACCACTCGACCTCAGGAGGAACCGCACGACCTGCACGACTTGGTCGAGTGAGGTTGAAGTTGGTCGAGCGAGTGTCTATACAGAGTTTCAGCCAACAGGGAGGACACTTGACCGCCACTCGACCTGGCCGAAGTCCGCTCGACCTCGCTAGTTTTGGTCGAGCAGGGACACACACACCTATTTTTGATAATTTCGACCCTCCTATGCATGAATTGACGTATTTTCCAAGAAAAAGCCTAGTAAAGGTCCGTAAGGAGAGTTTTATAAGTATAAAAAGGGATGCCGATCACATAAAAAAGAGAGTAAGATTCCACATCCATCCTACACCACATCCAAACCCTAACTCCATCCGCAGGAGCTGTAGAGAGAGATTCGTGCAGCGAATCAAGTGAGAACCAAGTGAAGATTCTGTTGGATTGTATACTAAAAGTCTAGCTTTTTGTATGAACAATGTTGTAACAATTAATTTGAAATGAGAATCATATGATCAAATGATTGCATCTTATAATTTATTTATATGTTCGATGCAATAGTCCACTTACTTTATACTGTAGATAATATGTTGTGCGACAACACGCGGAAGATCATATTATCGGTTTCCTTATAAAGTATAAACAGATGCTCACAATCGAGATAGACGGGGACTCTCTATCGGGATGGTTGTAGTGTGGTTTGGTATTAGCTTGTCTTGGCTATAGAATCACATTAGTGCACTTGTGTGTATTGAGCAGGACCGCTTGAGATCGTTCGATTTATACTGACTTATAGGAGAACTTGATCTCAGTTATTATGGAAGTTCGTGCTCTTAATCCCTATACAATAACCTCGACACATAGGGCAGTATGTATTTCTTTGATTCATCAATGGGTGAGATTTACATGCAATTAAATCAATAAACTCGGTGAGTTGGGAAGTAGTGCTGTCTCTATGGTGTGCTGTTGATTGTAGAAGGAATCCGTGTCCGTCATAGGTTGATGATGTCCCCTTGAGGAGCTCATAAGGATTATCATGTAAACCCTGCAGGTGGAATTTATTCCGGCATGATAATGAGGTTGAGTGGTACTACTCTTGGATGAGATATTAATTAATTGAGTTATCAGTAACTTAAATTAATTAATGGACATTGTATATCTTAAACATGGGGAGACTAACGGGCTCATAATAAGAAGGAGCCCAAAACGTAATTTTGGGATTGGTATGGTAGTGCAGTAATAATATTTTAGTGGAATATATTATTATTATTGGACTTAAGTATAAGCTTTGGGCTAAGCTTGGATACTTAAGCCCAATGGAGGCCCAACCCAATTTCTCCTCCTGGTCCCTGCTGTAGCCCATGTATATAAGTCACCTCAGCTTATCTGGAACCCTAATCTAATCTAACTGATTATTCACGTGTGATGAGGGTTGAGAGCAGATTGAGTAGGTCTCGTAGATCGTCGCCCACACGACGTCGAGATCGGACTTGGGACATACAGCAGAAGACCGGAAGGTCATTTGCTGCTGCAGTTCGTCATGTTCCAAAATTCATATAAAATCGTACAGTTCTTCGATTTTGATGTATTATATACTGATGGAAAGCCGTCGAAGAGAGGATCGTCTGAGCACAAAGATCACTCAATTCCGACATCAGAAGAGGAACTTATGGCTATTCTCGTGGGACTGCGCAGACTGCCAGCGAGAATTCAACCTCTACATCAACCCTTGGTGAAAGGTAATGCGTTTCATGTTTACTTGCTTCCGCTGCTTGTTAGAAATACATGGAACCCTAACAGTTCACGTTAACCAAACGATCGAATGCCAACAGATTCAAGATGGAGTGAGAAGCGACGGCGCCCACATCTAGGGTTTACTTCGCAACTTAGTATTTTTTGTAATTTTCAAGACTGTGGGTAAGATCTTTCCAAACATTATGAACGTTCTTCGAAGCGTCATGGGTTAGAACCGCTTTGGTAGTTCTAGGGTGATGAAGGTTTTGATCTAGTTAATTGAACTTTCGTGTGTATACTCCGTACAACACTACTTGTTAATTTATTTTATATAAGACAATGCTTTATTAATTCATACTCAGAGTTTTTTTGTGCATCATTAACTTTTGAATGGAGTTTGAATATTCATCTTAGTTATTGATTGAGTGCGTTCAATGCCGGGCAGGATTTTATGATATGATTCTAAGTGAGGGGACTCCAAAGCTTTATTAGAACTATCTTATATAAATACTTATTAATTGAATTGAATTCGGGTTAATAAGTAGGATAAAGAGGATAATCATATAGTACATATAAAGGGAAATCATATCGGGTTAGAGTACTTAGTGCACGGGAAATAATTGATACTGATAGTACCTAGAAGGGGGGTATAGTTATGTTCTTGCTCCAAGGTTATTCACATGTGTTACATGCATATTTACTTGTATCTATAAAGTAGATTTGCATGGCTTAGTGATACGTACATAGTTCACAAGGCAGAGTCGGAAATTGACATATGGAAGGCAAGTTAATTAGTGAAACTTGATGGCTCGAAGAGCTACCTATCTTCTCACTTGTCAACTCTCGTTTATTCTCTACAGACTTTATTTTATTTGTTATTAATTATTTTATCTAATAGATTAAACAATACTCTCCACTTAAATTTCCAAACAATAGTTTCTCTTAATTTAGATAATAATAAATTGATAACCAATCGTCCTTTGGGTTCGATAATATAACTTGGTCGTTTACCTCGGCTACAATAATATCCTTCATACTTGGGGATTAATTGTGTTTGAGAAAATGCCCATCAATCCCATCGTTCATATTATTATCTTCTACTTCAAAAGCATCATGGACCAAACTATTCATATCATCCAAAGTATCAAATTCATCACATGATTGAGAACTACCTTCACCAAGTGACGTCTCTTCTCCGTGAGCAATCCAATTTTGGTAAACTTTCATGAAGCCATTTATTATCAAATGCTCGTTAGCAACCTCTCTAATTACCCAAATTTTCCATTCTTACAGAACTTATAGGGGCATATAATCTTTTCATTTACACATACCTTAGCAAAAGCCATGTCAAGAAATTATCTTACCCCATTTTCATATTCTCCACTTGACCTTGATTTGAGCATCCAACTTTTATCCATCATGAATCTGTAAAATGCAATATATTTTTAGCAAAGGGAAAAGTAAAAAATTATATAAATATGGAAGAGTGGGAGATAACATGACAAACATGACGATATATGAAAAATACAAGAAGAGAGTCATTTTATTTATTTATTTATTAAACAAGAGAACAAAAGGGCAGGGGTACTAGTTTGGGGGTGGTTGTGATGATGTATTGAGATGCAGATAAAAGAAGTAGTGTGTTGAACAGTGGTATTGGGAGCAAGGATTGAGTGGTGGCAAAGCAGACAGGTAGTATGAATACTAACACAAAAATTATGCTTACTAAAAATATTAAACTATCCAAAAAAAGTCAAAAACCAATTTTTCCTGATTTTTATTTCCTGTTTTGTCCAATTAATTTTCAAACTTGTAGAGAATAGTATGCTTTAATTCTCTTTCTTGCATGGATTTTTAATTCAAGTCTAAATATTCTATGAAAGAAGTGAAATAAGAATCAGAAGTAGATTTCCTAGGAAGTATGGATTGGCTACCTAAGCGCATGACATTTAGAATATGGTCTAAATTTTAAACAGAAAGTCAGCCCGTAAACAAATAGAGAAGAGTGAGGAATGAATAATAGAGATTGTAAAATGACAGAGTAAGGGTAGAAAATGAACTGGTAGGAGGAAATGCAGAAGCAGCAAAGTTTGCAACCAAAGTTAGTGTGGTGCAATCCACAATCATGGGTTGCTTCTTTACTGCCCTTGTACTCATCTTCAGAGGCAATCCACAAATATTTCTAAAGTAGGTATAAGATTATTACACTTACAAATTAAATATAAATATTATTCTACTAATTATTTCATGTAATCCATGTATGTATGTAAGAAAAACAAGGATATACTATGAGCTTACCAATTAAATTTGGATTTACTCCTATTTCTCTTCTTTTATATTTTAATTTATCTTGTAGCAGTTCAAAAAGATAGCAAGAAACGACATAAACAGACCCATTAAATCTGTTTTGATCATGAACTTTAGATGTGGTAGATGTTGAGAGTGAAGTTTACACAAAGAATCAAGGGTAGATGGCCTTAGATACATGAGTATGATATTTCAATATGATGATGACTTTGTTTAACTAGTTCCATCAAACTACACAAGATACGTATACATAGACTAGTTAAAGGAATCAAAATTTATCCGATTCAGAGTAGTTTGTTTCTGAATAGAGCAACATTTTTAATGAACATGAGTTGTCGAAAATCTGTTAAGAAGTCTAGAAAAGGAAATACAAAGGAATAATGATATCATCAATACAAAGGATTTGACATCATAATTCAAGTTATCTCAGCACATTCATTCATGAAATCATGAAACCGGATTCAACTAAATTACACTAACCTCTTATGCTATCGGCCACTCAATTCAATTAGAATACTAGTGTATATCAAGGATTTCAGCCGGATGGGTAGCAATCAGAAGTACACTGATGTTTACCATATTCTCTTATCTAGTGCCTTAGTTAAGTGATACAAAATTCAGAAATAAACAAATGAGGAGATCAATCTTAGCTAATCACAATAAGTACCTTAACTATGTTGCATTCTACACCATTAATTAACGTACTGGTGATGAAACTAACCTCAACTAACTAGGAAACAAAATTTCTATCAATTTAATATTCTATGCCTGCGAATCCATTTCAACTCCAAATACTTAGTTTCTTGAAATTAGAACCAATTGTCTACAATTAAAGATGTATTTGTATGTGAGCGTGAGAGAGAGAGAGAGAGAGTACCTCGTGTAGTGTAGGAAGATACCTCTATTCTAAATTAGAACTAATAAAAGAAGAAGACGTCCTTGGCTACTCCAAAAGCATACAACATGACAATTAAAACTAGTAGAAGAGAAATGCAACAGAATCAAAATTTACTTAATTAGCGACTTCACTTCAAAATCAAAACACTAGCAGAACACGATCAACAATTAAAACCAGTAGAACATAGAAAAATGACACTGGCTCAATGAATGACTTCATATTGATGATCAACATAATAAGAACGAAGAAGTGTTTCCATGGAAAGATGCTATAAATTGATCATCATAATTAATGAATTTCATTATCGAATCTACAATCGATACTGTAGATTGATTCATAGACTAAAATGGGAAGAAGAAGATTTCTCTCACCTCACCTCATGAAAATGAAAAAAGAAATTGGGTGAAAAGATTAAAAAAGGAATTGGGTGAAAAAACCCTTTAATGATGGAACCAAAATGCTGGCTGATCCAGCGGTTGAGGAGGCTCTTACATTCAGCCGTTGAAAAAGTTTAAAATAATATTATTAAATTGAATATATTACAAAATAAAAATTAAAGTATCTCAATAAAATATATTAGAGACTCATGTTTAAATGTCTCAAAATAAATTTAAAAAAACAAATACATGCAAAATTTAAATATTCTAGAGAAATTAATAAGTGTCACTAATAAAGTGTCTCTCAAAATTTAAATATATATTAAGTGTTCCTAAAATATAAAGGCACAAATTAATAAGTGTCACTAATAAAGTGTACATTAAAGTCTAAAAATATATTAAGTGTCCCTAAATTAATAAATGTCACTAATAAAGTGTCCCAATATCACATTTTTGTTGTAGTGTACCCTTCTAAGCAATCGGGGTACCGGCTTCAGGCACTACCCCTAAACAAGATTTAACCACATTTTTTCTTCACTTTCATCACTACCACCAATTCTTCCTCCTTTCTCTTTAACTTCATCACTAACATTTATTCACCTCAACTTTCTACTAGTAAATAGGATATAAAAGGCTCAAATAAAAGGTAAATAAGACTTCTGTATCAAAGGCTTGCCAAAGAAAAAACTTTTAAAGACACAACGGGGCTTCCAATGATATACACATTATAAAGGTAAGGAAAATTTGGCTAAGTGGCTCAATCAACAATAATGGCCTAAAATCATGTCCTAGCATCTAACAATCACAAATCTCAAACAAAACTCCAAGCCAAGTTCTAGAATATGAAAATATGAATGATACTCTCAAGAATAAATCATCATGCATTGATGTAGCATAATTAATAGGCTCAAAATCTCACATTGGTAATATATTTTCAAAGCACTCTTCAAAGTATGCAATTAACATCAATTCTTACTATTGAGAGTGAAAATAAACGTGTTTAAGTGTCTAATTTAACACTTTTTTGATGAGTATTGTTATCATATATTAGCACAAGTATCTTATATTCAATATATTTGAGAAAAAAATGCGTTTGAGGTGTTTTATTGTATTTTAGGTGGAAAAAGGATCAAAAGTGCAAAGTTGGAGAAAATGTGCAATTTGTGCAGGAATGCTGAAAAACGCACGTCCAACTTGTGTAATATTTATGTATTTTTGTTGAGCTCTGAACTGAAATTATGACACATGATTGGAAAGCCACAGAAGAGAGGGTCGTTTTGGCATAAAGAACACCTCAATCGGAATCCAAATGAGAATGTTATGATCAAAATGGTGACGTCGCGCAAGCTGTTCCTGTTCAACACGAATGTTCCACTTTGTATGACTTGTTACATATTCAAATGTTAGATTTTCTGAGAGTTCTTTAATGGATAGAAAGCCAAGGAAGATAGGATCACGTGAGCGTAAGAATCACTAAAATCAGAGTTTGGATGAGGAAGTTATGCTCAAAATCAAGAAGTCGCGCAGATGGCAGCGAGAATTTCCGGAAAAAAAATTTCCGAAAATTGCCTATTTCTTGGAGCACAATTAATCTCCTTATCACATAATTCTCCATGATTTACCCATATCTTTTATTTCCTTATTTAAGTCCTTTCTCACACCTATATATATTTTACGTCATTATTCATTGAGAGGGAGAGCCACATCCATCCTACACCACCCCAAAAAGGGGGGATCACCCCCAACCATCATCTACATCTTCTCCTCCATCCATCCATCACTTTGAAGATTCGTCTGTGGAAACAAGAAGAGAGCTAAGAGGAGGATTAAAGATGGAGAAGGACGCGACGACTCCCATGTCTAGGGTTTATTCGTTTCCTAATTTATCTTGTATTTTCCAGATATATGGGTAAGATCTAACTAAACCCCATGATTGTTCTTCGAAACATCATGGGTTAGAATTGTTTTGGTAGATCTAGGATTTTGAAGGTTTTATGAATTAATTAAACTCTCTTATGTGTCCTCCGTACAACACTTGTGGATTTATTTTATATATGATTGTGCTTTCTTAATCCATATTCACGGTCGTTTTGTGCATATTCAATTGGTATATAGAGTCTGAATATATCTTGGTTGTAGATTGAGTGCGTTCACCACTTTACAGGATTCCGTGTTATGATTTTAAGTGAGGGGACTCCGAAGCTTCATTAGAACTGTCATGTATGAATGTTTATTAATTGAATTGATTCGGGTTAGTAAGCAAGATAAAGAGGATAATTTTATAGTACCTATAAAGGGAGATCATATTGGGTTAGGTTCCAGACGTGGAAAATAATTGATACTGATAGTACCTAGAAAGAGGGGGGGATGAAATTACGTCTCTTGCTATGAGGTTATTAACACTTGTTACACGCATATTTACTTGTGTCTATAGAGTAGATTTACATGGTTTAGTGATGCGTCCATAGTTCACAAGGCAGAGTCGGCCAGCATATGAGAGGGAAGTTAAGTAGTAAAACCGGATTATCCTAGAGCAACCTATTCTCCTGCTTGATCCACTTTCTTATTCTTCTAGTGTTATTTTATTTTATTTGTTATTTAATTAATTTGCTTAGTAGTTTAATAATTAAATCCTCAAATTTAATCACTTGTCTTAATTAATTTAGTAAATAATTAAATTGATAATACACCATCATTTGGGTTCGATATTTAACTTGGTCACTTGCTTAAGCTGCAACTGATATCCTTTGTACTTGGGGATTAATTTTGCGTGCAAAGAAAACGCGCATCACTTACATACACCACAAGTAATCAAACGTACATGCCTATCATCAACAAAATCATCATATGTCAAATATACGCACACATTCATTTAAAAGAGACAATATATATACTCAATCCATCAAATCATCATCAACGTACAAGTATCCATCACACCATCAATATAATCAATATCAAGTACATGCCACTCGCGCATCAATCTTATAAAACCCAAACTCAACCACCAACTCAATACTCCACATGTTAAGTAAAAATTAGAAGGGAGATGAGAGGAAACAGACAAAGGAAAAAACCTGGAGCACACTACTCATCCGGAGCATCATCATCATCATCATTATCGCGCCAATCGTCAAAATTCCTCTGCAAGGTACGGACCTTCCTGTCCAAAGCCTCGTAATTCTCATAAAGATCTCCCAACCTTTTATCCAAAGCATCATACCTGAGGTTGAGTGCAGCATAGTTCGTGTTCGCCAAGCAAGTTGGCGGTTCTTCTCCTACTGGTTTATATTCAATGTGGCAAAGTGCTCGTGCATCAATCAGAATTGCTCTTTATGGAAGCAATCTTGAGCCTTCCAAAAATCATACTGCTGCTGCTGTGGTGGTGGTGGCTACATCTGAGGAATTCCCATCTCCGGAAAATCGTGAGGCATCTCCATATGTACCTCAGAAATCGACTGCTGCTGAAATGGTTGCTGCGGCTCAAATGGCTTATCCTTTTTATACTCCCCTGGCTCTCCTACTAAAATCATATCGAGATTTAGATAGACCCCGCCCAAGTGCATCTGAGCCAGTGTACACCAATCTCCCTCTGCACAACAAGTAGTAGAGATCGCGATATGGGGAGGAGTATTCATCAACAAATTTGCGTTGATCAGAAAAAAGGTGAGATCAACAAGAGAAAAAGGCATCTTGAAAGAAATCAAGTTAATCCCTCTAATGAACATCCAGACACCATCCTCCCTCTAGCCAAATTCATTCTCACACACAGACATAATTAGACCAGGATCACCTAGGACAGGCATATATCTTGACAAATCCACGTTAAAGTGCTCCACAATTAGAGTAATCAGCCCCCCTATGTTTACCTTCTGAAATGTGTATGTGGTAATAAATGCAGCTGCAGAAATAGATATGCACCAAGGTTGAATTGGACTCTGTTCATCATGCACCAGAGCACGTACAACTCCCCTCTTAGAAGGCAACCCCCCTTAGCTCGAGCAAATAGGGTATTTCCGAGGATCCGATCCATGTAAGCGATCACCGGGTTGTGAATTAAAGAAGCCCTCGATTGTTGAGGATCATAGGCCCCTTGCAAACCCGTGGTCGATCTAAAAAATCATCAGCATTAAACCTTGCGTCCTCTTTTATAGAAACATTCTCCGAGCATCCAATTGCTCTGTTGAATTCATTTGCATACATAAAATGGAGATATCCTCCAATCTGAAACCAAGCACTCTTAGGAAGAAAGTACTCTCCACGAAGCACCTCCAGCATACGTAACATCTCAGTTGTGATATGGAAATAGGTTTCCCTCTTTAGATCCATGAAACTGCTGATTCCTACTTGGTTGAACATCCACCTGATGTCATTGATTATATTCATCTCCACTATCGCTTGATCGTCCTGATAACGAGTCTGAGTAATCTTCCTAGAAATTACTCCCTACAGCTCCTCTTTTTCTTCCCAATCCAGTATTTCGATATCAAAATCATACGACATCATGTTGTTTTCTTAAGTTTCTTAGCCGTCGCTCCTTTCTTTGGTGCTCCAAATCCCTTCCTCTTAGATGAGGATGCTATGCCTTTTCCTACAAAAATTATACTTCAATACCAAACACAAGCATAGAAACGAATATATCAATCCTCGGACTAGTTATTATATCGACTCTATTCAGACTTCAAATCATATGCACAACCCATTCAAACTTAACCTTTCCATAACTTCACAAGCTTTCATAAATTGAACAATAAACCTCATAAGTTATATTATGAAGAAATCTAATTAAATGTCCTAAGTAACACCAAAGAATTCACTATACTCCAACAAATATCAACATGCTTCAATGGGCACTACAAAAATAATAAACGATTACGTAGTTCCTATGTATTTACCATAACTCAACAATTCAATTACTCTTAACCATCACTCACAATCAATGAGCCCATACAAAAATTCAACAATTAAACTCAAGCCCGTGACATATGCATCATCAATTCCACAAAATTCCATGAATCCAACGTAACATTAAACCTATGCAATTTCATATAAAATTTTTACATAAACACTCAATTTCACATTATAATTCAAATAAAAAAACGTGCTTAATCAACTCACCCAACTAAACTAAATAATGTACAATCCAATTCAAGGGTAATGAGTCGAGAAAACATAAATTTATCTCTAGCCATGGATGTGTATGAGCGACGAAGAATAGAAACTCAAAATTGAGAAGAAAAGACCTAAATTGAACTTGAATCACCCAAAATTGATGTGGAATGTGTGTGGTTTAAGAAAAGAAGAGTGATCTAAGGGTTTGGAGTGAAAATCTTACAGTTCGGGATGAGTGCTCGAGGGAGGGTGGCGAGAAAATGGTTGAGCACACGCTGGAACTGACCTTTTATTCGCAAATTTCTGCCTTCGCTTGGGTCGAGAGGCGCTTGACCTGGTCGAGCGGTGACTCTATAAACTGAACCTGTTTTCCCACTCCTGCTCAACCACCGCTCGACTTACCTGTAGGGTCGAGCGGTCTCCTTCTCTATCGAGTGAGCACTCTATTAGCTGGAAACTCTGAACTAGATGTCGAGGTTGTCGCTCGACCACCGCTCGACCTTAGTGCTTGGTTGAGCGGTGAAAGTTTTGGCTGAACGGATCTCTGACACTTTATTTTTCGTGATTTTCTTCATCCCCTTCAAAACTCAGACTCTAAAACAATATTAAGCATCATATCAAACCAAAACAATAACTAGAGAACCACTACTTAGACTCTTTAAATCATATATTACTCCGCTCACACAACAAAATAAAATAAAACACCACTGAACACTAGGCAAATTGTAAAAAATCGACACATCAAAACTGATTAAAGTTTCAGTATATCGCAAAAAATCAACTCCCCTAGCAAATGTTACAAAGAAAAAATTATACTCCTAGTTCTACGATGAGGTAAGAACATCACACCTTAGTGCTACGATGAGGTGAGAATATCACACCCCCCAAACATAGTAAAAACTTAAGTTGAAACTAAGTTTGCAAAGAGATGTAATTGTTGATTAGTAAGCACCTTAATATAAAAATTTCTCACTCACACGGAATGAATTAAGCAATAAAATAGGTGGGAAAGCCCCCAACAGGTGCTCATGTTTAACGTTGAAGAGTCATGACGGTACCATTTCAATGAAAGGTATCCTCAAAGACGATGCATGCATCATCCGGCCATTTAAAATGCTTCAATCGATGCCCATTTGCTGCTATGATGTCTCCATCTTTGTTCATGATCTCAAAACTCTCCCTCCGCAGGCTCTATGGATAATGAACAGTCCCGTCCACTTCGATTTCAGTTTTCCTGCAAAAAGCTTCAAACGAGAGCTAGAGAGTAATACATCATCTCCTTCTTTGAGCTCATTATAAGTGATCTTCAAGTCATGCAATTTCTTCATTCTCTCCTTGTAGATCACCGGGTTCTTGAAAGCTTGATTTCTAAACACATCCAATTAATTTATCTGAGTCACCCTCAACTCCTTTTGCTCTTAATAGATAAGTTCAAACTTCTCACTTCCCAAAAAGACTTATGCTAAATCTCTACGAGTAAGTGGCACAGTTTTCCATAGACGATTTGATAAGGCGACATTCCTAGCACAGTCTTGTATGAAATCTGGAACCCCTATAAAACATCATCGAGCTTCATAGCCCAATCCTTCCTATTGGTTCTGACTACCTTCTCCAGGATTTATTTCACTTGAAGGTTAGAGACTTCGACTTGCCCATTCGCTTGAGGATAATAGGGTGTAGTAACCCTATGCTTAACACCATACTCCTTGAGAACTCTTTCAATAAGCTTATTGATGAAGTGTGAACCTCCCCATACATCGAAGATCTCTACTACAATGCTTGGCTAAAGTGGCATCTCATGTCACTTCATAGGATTCACAATATTTAAACAAGGTAGGCCAATATAAAGTGGATTGAAGTACCTTCGCTGCAGTCTTTTGGGCTCCAAGTGCCCCCTGTTAGGTTGTGCATGATAAAAATCAAGAACACTCTCCATCTCCATCTCGGGCACATACCTACGGACGATAGAATCAAACAAATCTTGTACACAAACGGATCATACCATATGAAAGTCTCAACATCTCTCTTAAACTTGACAAGTTGATACCTATTGAGACCTTTAAGAATTTCACCTGATGCAATGTAATTGACATTATCAGCGTACCATGCATCCATTCCTTGAGTAGCAACTACACAAGCTTTCTCCGCTCCTTCAGTAAGCACCGCCATAATCTTCTCATCTGGGAACATCTCTTCTATGTATTCAAATGAGTCATCACAATGCTCCCTTGTCTTCAACCTTGATAGGTGATCTGCTAGTACATTTTCTGTTCCTTTCTTGTCTCGGATCTCCATATCAAACTCCTATAGAAGAAGGATCCATCTTATAATTCTAGGCTTTGTTTCCTTCTTCTCCATCAAGTACCTGATCGCATAATGATCTGTATACACTATAGTCTTCATGCCAACCAAATACTGTCAAAACTGGTTGAATGCATACACAACAGCTAAAAACTCCTTTTCAGTGATAGTGTAGTTTTTTTGTGCCACATCAAAAGTTTTACTCGCTAGTAGATGGCGTAGAACTTCTTCTTTCTCAACTGCCCAAGCACCACTCCAAGTGCTAGATCACTTGCATCACACAAAGTACAAACGGCTGAGTCCAATCCCATGTGATCAAGATAGGTTCAGTAATAGGTGCCTCTTTCAAAACCTGAAAAGCAATTAGACATTCATCTTCAAAATTAAAATGAACATCCTTTTTGTTGGCACTTGGATATTTTGATTAACGTAAACCATTAGGGTTTCATGCAATTCTACAGCAGCAGAAGCATAAGTGTAGAATCGAATTACCTTTCACCAGGGTTGATGTAGAGGTTGAATTCTCGCTGACATCCCTGCACAGCCTTACGGTTTTGGGCAAAGCTCTCTCATCCGATATCGGAATCAAGTGATCTATACACCAAAACGATCATCTCTTCAGTGGCTTTCTAATGGTGTATCACACGTACAATTTTGACTTCCATACAATTTTTAAAAAATCAGTGAAGTTGATGGACAGAAATAGCAAATGGCCTTCTGGTCTTCTGTTGTATTCCTAAGCCACGTCTTGACGTTGATGTGGGCAACGATCTACAAGACGAACTCAGTCTACAACCCTATGTTATGCATGTGATCTAGATTTCGGATTGATGAGATTGGCTATTATATAGGCTACAACAGGGACCATGAGGAGAAATTAAGGTTTGGGCCTCCATTGGGCTTAAGCATCCAAGTTCAGTCCAAAACTTATACTTAAGTCCAATAATAATAAATCATTCCACTATAGAAATATTATTGCACTGCTACCCTAATCCTAAATTACGTTTATGGCCTCCTTATTATGAGCCCGTTAATCTCCCCGTGTTTAAGATTCAATGCCCATTAATTAATTAAGTTACTGGCAACTCCATTAATTAATATATTTACCAAGAGTAGTACCACTCAACCTTATTATCATGCCTGAATAAATCCACCTGCAGGGTTTACATGATAATCATTATGAGCTCCTCAAGGGGACATCATCAACCAATTCCATTAGGACACAGATTCATTCTACAATCAACAACACACCATAGAGACAGCACCATCTCCCAACTCACCCAGCATATTGATTTAACTATTAAATCTCACCCATTGATGAATTAAAGAAATAAATACTTGCTTACCTGTTGAGGTTATTGTATAGGGATTAAGAGTACGAACTTCCATAATAACAGAGATTAAGTTCTATTATATAGTCAGTATAAACCGAATGATCTCAACGGCGGTCCTATTCAATACACATAAAGTGCACTAGTGCAATTTTATAGTCAAGACCGACTAATGCCAAATCACACTACAACCATACCGATAGATAGTTCCCGTCAATCTCGATTGTGAACATCTGTTTATACTTTATAAGGAACCGATAATATGATCTTCTGTGTGACGCCACACGCCACATTATCTACAGTATAAAGTAAATGAACTTTTGCAATAACATAATTACAAATGTTTGATCACATGATTTTCATTTCAAATATTATCAAAACATTGTTCATACCAAAAGCTAGACTTTTAGTATACAATCCAACACTTTTCAAGTAAGTGAGACAACGATTTGGAGTATTTTGAGAAGTCTTTGATAAATCTTCAGTAGAATCCTACGTGTCCAAGGAATGATCGCACTCCCTTCTCATTAGTGGGTGGTGGAAGCTTCTCAATCGCCACCACCTTGGCTCTATCAACTTGCAATTCTTTGGCTGAAACATGATGCCCAAGAACAATCCCATCTCTCACCACAAAGTGACACTTCTCCAATTCAAGACAAGATTAGTTTCTTGACATCTCTTCAAAATAGTAGATAGGTTGAACAAACAAATATCAAAGGAGGAACAAAACACAAAAAACCATTCATAAACACCACCATGATCTTTTCTATTAACCCATCAAATATGGCCATTACGCATTGATCGGTGTCATTTTCACCTAGATTTTATTATCTTTTTATTATGTATTTTTATGTGTTTTTATTCATTTGGTACATCATTTGGTGGTGTTATTGAATATATGGAGATTTGTGCTTTGAAATGATAAATGTGTGATTTTAATGAATAAGTGCCATAAATGCGCAATATTCATAAATATTTAGAGAATTGCTATCTTGGTGTAATTTGTATGATTTTAAGATAAAAATGTATTCTAGATGCGATAAGGAAGATGTGAAAAAAATAGATCTCAATTTGGAGTTGAAACGAGCAAGAAACGAGCTGAATTGACCCAACTCAAGTTGCCTCAACGCAACTCGAGTTGGCAACTGGTTTTGAAATTGTCCAGAGAGCCTACTCGAGTTGCAAGGTCCAACTTGACTTGCAACTCGAGTCAAGCTGCACCTTAAAAAATCAAAAAATTCAGGAAGCTTCCAGGGGTTATAAATACATGTTTTGTCACAAAATCCAAGTGGAATCATTTTGGGATTAGTTTCTACACACACTAGACATCTAAATCACACACATTCATCTCCATCTCTTCCACCCTTTACTTCATCCATTCAATCCACTTGATCTTCTCAAATCCATCCATAAATCCATCCATCTACCAATCTAAGAAGAGGAATTCATCATTGGTTGAAGATTATAGCATGATCAAAGAGGAGGAAGTTCACCATCAAAGGGGAGTCAACTTACCTTTATTTTGTTATTATCTTCATTATTTGGCTCAATTGGAGCAAGCGTTGGATTATGCTGAATTTGTAATGATGTGTAGTGGCTAGTCCTCATGTGAGGCTAGCAATGTGATTGGTTAGGAATTATGTAGATTTTGCACACCATATGTTTGATGAATTGATTGTTATGAATATTTTCTATCATGAATGCTTATTCTCATTTTATGTATGATTTGTGTGGTTAAATTCTCTATTCATAGTGTTAGGATGGCGATTCCAATATTACATATAGTGGTTTAATTGAATCATTGATTGCATGAGATGACTTGGTTAGTGTGAGGAGAGGTAAGCCATACCCTTCAAGTACTTAAAACCTCATGATAGGACATTAGTGATGAACTAGAGAATGGAACCAGACTTATGATCATAGTACCTTAAGGGAATTGAGAGTAAGAGACAATCCTAGGAGATTTAAACTTGTAAAAGAGTTGGGAACCTAATTGCCTTTGCCATAGGGATTAGGGGTACAAACATGATTGCCCTTAATATCATAACATGAAAACCATCAATGCATGTGTGTGTATGAGTCTATATATACCTTACCATGAACGTTGCTTGCCTTACGTCCTTCTTAGATTGTTCACCTTCACCCATCATCCATCTCATTTATACATGTTCTATCTTTACTTGCTTTATTTGTTAGTTTTTAGTATTAATCAACCTCTCCTTTATTGATTCGTCCTACTAGAGTAAAACATCTTTCAAATATCGCTACCCACTTTCGCTCTTGGGTTCGATATTATATAAATTTTTCACTTGGTCACTTACGTGCTACACACGATAGAGTATACTTGCTCTAAATCAATTTAACGAAAATTAAAACCAAGTTCATGGCACTGTTGCCGGGGCAAAAGCCTTCGGTATAACGTGTTTGAATTTGTTACCTCTACTTAGGACATTTTTATTATTTTTGCATTCTATATTTGTTTTGAAAAATTTGTTTTAGCTTGTTCTTCTTGGTAGGTACATCAACCTTGAAAGAAGAGGAGAAGGAACAAACCAAAAATAGTAAGTGAAGGAAGTTGCAGTAGCCTTGAAAAGAAGAGTATGAACATGGATGGGTGGAACCAATACTTAGGAGGAAATTATAGAAATTTACTTGGTTTGGTTCCACCACAACAATCAAATGGCTACAAGGATGAGAGCAACTATGGGTATAGTAGTCAAATGAGTCAAGCAAGCTCTCAAAGCTACAACAATGGGAGTTATGAGGAATGGCAAAGTGCTTATAATGGAAATACATTCCAACCTCATCAAGCACACACTTATTCCATACCAAGTTCTTCAAACCAAATTCATTCGCCTATATTTACTCCTTTATCCGAAAATACAATAGAGTTGCTTAGAAGATATGCTTATGGAAATGATACAAGGTAAAACTTTCAACCAAATCTTTCAAGCTAAGAGCCTCAAAATGCCTACTCAATGCCTACTTCCAACTTTAATGGGGGACAAATGTGGAATATGCCCAATTACCAAATGGGGAATGGAACATGTACGCAAAACGGGTATGGTCAAGAGAATTTCCAAGAAGAATGTCCACCAAACGATGATGGAAGACCTTCCTTACCAAGTTCCTACAACCAAATGCCCAAGGTTACTCCTTTATCTGAAAATAGTGCCTTAATAGAGTTGTGTAGAAGATATGTTCAAGGGAATAATGCAAGGCAAAGTTTTCAATCAAGTCTTCCTAGTTATGGGTCTCAATGTGTTCAAAGTATGCCAACTACTTATCCTACAGTGCAACAAGAGTGGATGATGCAAAGTCCTCAAGTAAATGATATGTCTTACATGCAAGGGAGTACTTTTCCAAGTGTTTATCAAGGAAATTATCTCTAAGATCAAAGATGGCAACCACCGAGTGAAGAGATAAAATCAATCGTAGAAGATAGAGATAGTAAACTCATGGATATGTTGAATGAGATGATTGAATTTAACAGAAAAATAAGTGAGGAAAATGAGAGGAGATTTGAGGCCCGAGAACGTTAAATTAGTCAAAGGATAAGTGACAGTAACACTCTTCACGAAATAAAGAATTTTGATAAAAAGATTGAAGAAAAGTTGAAGGTAGAAAAGTGTTCGGGGGATAAATGAAGAAGACTCAAGAGATGTTGAGCTTATTGAGGATAAGGAAGACCAGGTAAAAGAATGCATAGAGGAGAAAAGTGAGAGGAGTAAAGAGCCTAAGGTAGAAGAGAGCTTTGAGAATGAAGAGATTATCCAAGATTTCTTATCTCTTGTTGATGAGAAAAATTTAAGTGAAGATGAAGAATCAAGAGAGGAGTATGAATTTGATGAAGTGGAACAAGGTCTAAAAGCACTTGATGATGAGTTCGGAAGTGAAATGAGCATTTCTACACCTTTTGACTCTCCGAGTTGCATTGAATTTCAAAGTATTGTTTATATTGGCTTTGTCTTACCAATTGATTCTTCTCAAAGCCTTAGGTACAAGAAAGAGCTTGAAGAAATGTTGGGAACATACTTGATAAAGAGGAATAAGTGGTGGTCTCGAAAGGAGCGGTTAATGGAATGCAAGTTCAAGCGAGTTGAATTTCTAAAGCCAATTTCGAAGGATGCTACCGAGGTCGTTACTTGCCACAAATGCCTAATGGAGGAAGAAACACAAAGATTAAAATTTGATGGCAAGAACGAACGATATCCTTGGCCATTCCGATGAGTGCTCCATATTCCGTCCGGCTTGAAGACGTTAAACTTAGCGCTGGATGGGAGGCAACCCATTGTTTGTTTTATTGCTTTCATTTAATTGCTTTGATTTTGTTTTTTTACATTTTTGGCATGTAAGTTGATTGTGCTCATGGAGAAGAATGCATATTGAAAATACGAGAAGTGCTTGATTTGAAGTGTGAAGGGATGTCTCTCTACTTTTTGCAAACTTAAATCAAAACTTTTGTTTTGATTTAAGTTTGGGGGGATAGTGTGTGGTGGACGTACCTTGAGTGTTGTGATGCATATGCTTCTCTACAAGAAGATCATTGGTGGAAACTACAAGGGTAAGTCCAACACTTTTTGCAAACTTAATTCTCAACTTGTTTCGATTTAAGTTTGGGGGGAGAGTGCATGGTGTGACTCACCACTTGAGTGTGCTTATTATTTTGATTGAAAGATCTTCTTGTAAAAGTGGGTAAATTTTAAAATTTTTCTCATGAGTATTGGTATGATTTTGGATCGTTTTGTTGTGTTGAAGTGTATGCTAGTTCATTATTTGCTAGTAATTGTTGTGCTAATGGTTTTGATGAGTTGTTGAACACAAATGAAGTGTAGTGGAAGCATGAATTGAGCCCAAAAATCAATGTTGAGATTCGTTGTGCATACAATTCGGAAGCTCGTGCCAACCATTTCAATTGCCGAACGCCTTTTCAGGGAGTTTACTTTAATACTCATCATTTCTATTTGCTTAGCATATACTTGATTTGATTTGGATTGTTTGGATTAGTATGCAACTTCATGTGTTATGTACTTGGGAAGTTTACTTGCTTTATTAGTTTTTCTTATTTTTGAATAAGGTGGCAAAATCTTGAGCTTAAACGATATTGGATGATGAGGATATGTGCTTGATTTTCTTTTGATGGATGAATTTTCATTCTTGCATGTTTTGTGTTGTTGTCTTGTTCCTTGTTTGGTAAGTCTTTGCTTATGTGTTTTGTTTGTATTTTTATTCTCATATAGGATTGCTTGGTGGTATGTTTTGGGATTTGTGAGTCATTTTTGAATGTGAAATGGCATGTTTTGTTGATAAGTGATGGCAAATTATGTTAAGAATCTCTACTCTTTAAAATTGTGGCATGTTCTATTTAACTTGTTCAATTTTGAGATGAATTGAGGTGTAATGAGTTCCTAAGGGTCCGAGCAAAAGCTTGTGAGCGTTTGAGCCTCAACCGTGCATCCATGGTTAATTTCTTCATGAGTGGATCGATTGAGCCTTGACAAACTAGAACTTGCTCATGGACTACGGGAATGAGCCCGATTGGTGGAGGTTAGTGATATGATCTTAGGTCATCCTTGTTATTTTAAAGTCATTGCCATATATTTACTTAACTTATACATCATCCCTAGTTAACCACTTTGAGCCTTAAAGCCTATTTCTTGTGATATAAGCACATTAAAGCTTTGAATACCCACTTGAGCCTTACATATATAACCTATGTGTGGGTGATCGAGGAGATGATGGTTTATAAAGGGTTGATGTGAGAATTGTGCAAGAGAAAGAAGGAAATGGTGAACGAACAAGAAAAGGATGAAAGAGCTCAAGCAAATGAACATGCAACCTCAACACAAGAGAAATGAGCAAAAAATCAATAAAAAAGTGCTCAAGCAAATACAAAGTCAAAGGAAGGAAGCATGCAAATTAAAAGAAGCTCAAGAAATCCAAGGAATGATAATGATTAGTGCTTGAGATTAGAAAAGAAAAGCAAGGAAGATAGAAACATGAAGAAGTTGAAAAGCTGATCATCTCTTCGATTACTTACACTTGATGAGTCACTCTTATCCATAATCTCCTACCCTTACCAAAAATCCTAACAATACATCCAAAAGTAAAGTCTTTTTTAATCATTAGTTGAAGCCTTGGTGGCTTGTGAATGTAGTCCGTGAGCAAGCCTATGGTGCGTCGGGTTTAATCGATTGATGAGTAAAAACTACCTTACTTCATAGAGTGTTGAGTGTTGGTGTTCGATCGTTTGGTTAACATGAACCGTTAGGGTTCCATACATTTCTAACAGTCAGCGGAAGCAAGAAAACAAGAAACGTATTACCTTTCACCAGGGTATGTTGGAGAAGATGAATTTTCGCCGGCAACCTGTGCAGCCTCACTGTTTTGGGCATAACTCTCTCATCCGATGTCGGAATTGAGTGATCTATGCCCCAAAACGATCCTCTCTTCCGTGGATTTCCATTAGTTTATCACATGTCCTATTCTGAAGTTTGTACGATTTTATAAAATCATAGAAAGTGGCGGACAGCAGTAGCAAACGACCTCTTGATCTTCTGCTGTATTCCCAAGTCCAATCTCGATGTCGTGTGGGCGACGATCCTCGAGATCTTCTCAATCTGCTATTTCCTCACCCTCCTCACAGTGTTAGGCGTGAATAATCTCATTAGATTAGGGTTTTCGGACAGTTGAGATAACTTATATATAGGCTACAATAGGGACCAAGAGGAAAAATTAGAGTTGGGCCTCCATTGGGCTTAAGTATCCAAGCTTAGCCCAAAGCTTATACTTAAGTCTAATAATAATAATATATACCACTAAAATATTATTACTGCACTACCGTTCTAATCCCATAATTACGTTATGGGCTCCTTCTTATTATGAGCCCGTTAGTCTCCCCATGTTTAAGATATACAATGTCCATTAATTAATTAAGTTACTGACAACTCCATTAATTAATATCTCATCCAAGAGTAGTACCACTCAACCTCATTATCATGCCGGAATAAATCCACCTGCAGGGTTTACATGATAATCCTTATGAGCTCCTCAAGGGGACATCATCAACCTATGACGAACACGGATTCCTTCTACAATCAACAGCACACCATAGAGACAGCACGACTTCCCAATTCACCGAGTTTGTTGATTTAATACATGTAAATCTCACCCATTGATGAATCAAAGAAATACATACTGCCCTACGTGTCGAGTTTATTGTATAGGGATTAAGAGCATGAATATGCATAATAACTGAGATCAAGTTCTTCTATAATTCAGTATAAGTCGAACGATCTCAAGTGGTCCGGTCAATACACACAAAATGCACTAATGTGATTCTATAGCTAAGACAAGCTAATAACAAATCACACTACAACCATCCCGATAGAGAGTCCACGTCTATCTCGGTTGTGAGCATCTATTTATACTTTATAAGGAAACCGATAATATGATCTTCCGCGTGTTGTCGTACAATATATTATCTACAGTATAAAGTAAGTGGACTATTGCATCGTACATATAAATAAATTATAAAATGCAATCATTTGATCATATGATTCTCATTTCAAATAAATTGTTATAACATAGTTCATATAAAAGGCAAGACTTTTAGTTTAGAAACCAACATTGAGTTCATTTTGATATCCGCCGTGAGGTTTGGACCGGAAAGAACTTTATTACTCTTAATTTTCTTATACTTGAATTTGTTAATTTTTTATGTCATAATTTTAATGTTGTAGGATTACTTGATATGGTTTGTAGTCCTTGTTACTTATGATGTGTTCTTGCTTATGTTCTTTAGGTCTTTCTCTAGGTGAAAATTTCCCCTCTCGTTTGATCATTTTTGTTGCTCGAGGACGAGCAACACTTTAAGTTTGGGGGGTTGATCGGTGTCATTTTCACCTATATTTTAGTGTCTTTTTATTATGTATTTTTATGTGTTTTTATTCATTTGGTACATCATTTGGTGGTGTAATATAAAGATATGGAGATTTGTGCTTTGAAATGATAAATGTGTGATTTTAATGAATAAGTGCCATAAATGCGCAGTATTCATTAATATTTAGAGAATTGGTATCTTGGTGTAATTTTTATTATTTTCAGGTAAAAATAGAATCTAGACAAGATAAGGAAGATTTGGAAAAAAATGTATCTCAATTCGAAGTTGAAACGAGCCAGAAACGGGCTGAATTGACCCAACTCGAGTTGCCTCAATGCAACTCGAGTTGGCAACTCGAGTCTAGTTAGGGTCCTGAAATTATCCAGAGAGCCTACTCGAGTTGCAAGGTCCAACTCGACTTGCAACTCGAGTCGAGCTACACCTTAAAAAATCAAAAAATTCAGAAAGCTTACAGGGGTTATAAATGCACGTTTTGATCATAAAATCCGAGAGGAATCATCTTGGGATCAGTTTCCACACACACTAGACATCTAAATCACACACATTCATCTCCATCTCTTTCACCCTTTACTTCATCCATCCAATCCACTTGATCTTCTCAAATCCATCCATAAATCCATCCATCCACCAATCTAAGAAGAGAAATTCATCATTGGTTGAAGATTTTAGCATGATCAAGGAGGAGGAAGTTCACCATCAAAGGGAAGCCAACTTAAATTTACTTTTTTATTATCTTAATTATTTGGCCCAATTGGAGCAAGCCTTGGATTATGTTGAATTTGTAATGATATGTAGTGGCT
This sequence comes from Pogostemon cablin, assembly GCA_023678885.1. Lineage (NCBI taxonomy): Eukaryota > Viridiplantae > Streptophyta > Magnoliopsida > Lamiales > Lamiaceae > Pogostemon > Pogostemon cablin. Next base: position 24,088,426 of record CM042959.1, read on the forward strand.
AGTCCTCATATGAGGCTAGCAATGTGATTGATTAGGAATTATGTAGATTTTGCACACCACATGTTTGATGAATTGATTGTTATAAATATTTTCTATCATGAATGCTTATTCCCATTTTATGTATGATTTGTCTGGTTAAATTCTCTATTCATAGTGTTAGGATGGCCATTCCAATATTATATATAGTGGTTTAATTGAATCATTGATTACATGAGATGACTTGGTTAGTGTAAGTAGAGATAAGTCATACTCTTCAAGTGCTTGGAACTTCATGATAGGACATTAGTGATTAACTAGTGAGGGGAACCAAACTTATGATCATAGTACCTTAAGGGAATTGAGAGTAAGAGACAATCCTAGGAGATTTAAACTTATAAAAAAGTTGAGAACCTAATTGCCTTTTCCAAAGGGATTAGGGGTACAAACGCGATTGCACTTAATTGTTGGGTTGTATACTAAAAAGTCTAGCTTTAGTATGAAAAATTTTATAACAATATTTGAAATGAGAATCATATGATCAAATGATTGCATCTTATAATTTATTTTATATGCATAATGCAATAGTCCATTTACTTTATACTGTAGATAATATGTTGTGCGACAACACGCGGAAGATCATATTATCGGTTTCCTTATAAAGTATAAACAGATGCTGACAACCGAGATAGACGGGGACTCTCTATCGGTATGGTTGTAGTGTGATTTGGTATTAGTTTGTCTTGACTATAAAATCACATTAGTATGCTTTGTGCATATTGAGTAGGATCGCCTGAGATCGTTCGTCTTATACTGACTATACAGTAGAACTTGATCTCTGTTATTATGGAAGTTCGTTCTCTTAATCCCTATACAATAACCTCGACACGTAGGGCAGTATGTATTTCTTTGATTCATCAATGGATGAGATTTATAAGTATTAAATCAACAAACTCGGTGAGTTGGGAAATAGTGTTGTATCTATGGTGTGCTGTTGATTGTAGAAGGAATCCATGTCCGACATAGGTTGATGATGTCCCCTTGAGGAGCTCATAAGGTTTATCATGTAAATCTTGCAAGTGGATTAATTTCCGGCATGATAATAAGGTTGAGTGGTACTACTCTAGGATAAGATATTAATTAATTTGAGTTGTCAGTAACTTAATTAATTAATGGGCATTGTATATCTTAAACATGGGGAGACTTCGGGCTCATAATAAGAAGGAGCCCAAAACGTAATTTTGGGTTGGAGTGGGTAGTACAGTAATAATAATTTAGTGGACTTTATTATTATTATTGGATTAAATATAAGCTTTGGGCTAAGCTTGGATATTTAATCCAATGGAGGCCCAACTCCAATTCTCCTCCTGATCCCTGCTGTAGCCCAGTATATAAGTGAACTCAGCCTCTTGGAACCCTCAGATTTCCTCGCCTCTTTTGACGTGAGAAGGGAAAGAAGCAGATTGAGAGATCCTGTAGACTGTTGCCCACACAACAGTAGGATCACACTTGGGACATACAGTAGAAGATCAGAGGTAGTTCTCTGCAGCGATTCATCCTCTACATCAACCCAGAAGTACGGTAAACATATTTTAATTACTTCTGCTGATTGTTTGCCTGAAATCCTAACGATCACATTTGAACCACACGATCCATAAACCCAACAATTGGTATCAGAGCATTGGTTTCGTGGTGAAACGTGAACCGTAAGGTTGGGGTTTATGTGATTATAAGATTAATTGATTTGATCTGGATGTAATCGCATGTTTTTTGTGCCATTCGTGTGTTCCTTATCATGATAGAAAGCATGTGTGAAAGGGATTGTATGTGTGATATTATCCATTATTCCTTGGTGTTTCTCCATATAAATCGTGTGAGATTTTTGTGGATTGTTATTACTGAACACATCACAAACAATACTTGAAACACATCTGCTATCACACACACAACTGTACAAGTCAGTCAGAAAGAAAAAGACGGGAGCTCGATGGCCTGTTGAAGGCACTGACTGGCGTTGGCTGGGCAGCTATGCAACTCTCGGTTGCTGGTGTGAAGGCGACCACCGGCACCCGATGGTGGGACGAGGCAGATTAGTCGACCGCGATGGGGTGGGAGGATGGTTGCGAGATGTGGCTGGGTTTCAGGCAGGTCGCTGATGCTTCCGGTTGAACCAGTGGTGGGTTCTGGTCGCATCAGGAAGCGACCCGATTGAGTCCTCCATGAGTTCGAGGCTGCTGGATCTCTATTGCACGGCTGGAGGCAGCGAGGTCAGCAGTGGAATGTGTCTAGAGAGACGTCGAGTGGCCTCAAACCTGGACAGAGGGCGAGTCGAAGCAAATGGGTACTGCTGGGAGATCTTGCACGGCCGGCGGCGAAGGCGCCGACAGCAGTTCATTGGTGGTGTCTGATCGGCTGGTAGGGAAAGATGGAAGCCGGCGTAACTTCGCTGGTTGATTCCTGGAGAGCAGCCGGCAAATTCGTGGTGGGTTGGCGCTGCTGGGAGGTCGTAGTTCGGAGCTTGCGATGGCACGACTCCGGCGGATGACGGCGCGACTCCAGTGGGCTGACGGCGCGACTCCGTCAGGACAATCGCCGACAGCAGCGCCGCCGGTGAGAGCTCTGAGTGAATGCTGCCATGGATCAGTTGCGGCTGTGAGTTTGAATAGGGTAGCATTGATGCATCCTTTTGCTGGGCTTATTTTAATTGTGTTGTTTTTGGGCCTGGTTTATTTCATGGGCCCAATTTTAATTAAAAAGCTTATGGGCTGCTGGGCTTATTTTACTGCTGGATTTAATTAATTGTGGGTAATGGGCCAAGCATGATTAGTTATTTATTAATGGGCTAATTTTGTGCTAGTGGGCTTGGTGGATTTAATTTGGTTTTGGGTTAAGATTATGGGCCATGGACAATGGGCTTGATTAATTTATATAGTTTGCTGCTCATTTTTTGCTTATTTGTCGGTCTTAGGCCCATTTAATTGATCCATTTTTATGCAATTAATTGAAATATATAATTGATTTAATTGTTTTACTTGACAATTAATTGTTATATATGTGGCATGTTCTATGTGATTTATTTTAATTAAATAAATATAGAAGCATGCTAAGATGTATATTTTATTTCAAAATATTATATGCATGTTAAAAACCCTCGGTGTTTAAATAACTAAGTGGGAGAGGGGATTGGTAATAAATTCCCGCGGCCTCCATTATTGGTTCGTAAGTGATGTGAATAAACTTGCGTGTTGGCATAGACCTTCCTCCCCATCGGATGAGTTTATTCACGGATCACTGGTACGAACTTCTTTATGATAATCGTAGGAAGTTATCCGAGTGCGTGTATACTTCTCCATCTGTAAGGCACACAAACTTGGACCGCGGACTTGGGATTAAATAATAGTGTACACTTAGGTGTAAATAATAAGTATCCTCTCCATCGGAGTCACTGCTGTTATTTACATGGCTAAAGAGGAACCGACTATTAATTATTTTGTCATAAAGTTAGGTTGACAAATGAAATTAATGGGTAAAACCTTCTCTTGTAAATGTTCGGGTTTGTAAACGTCCACACTATCGTGGCTTGCAGACTCACAGTGCTTGAGATGTCGGTAAATTTTATTTTTATATTGTTTTGAGGGAATCAATATAAAAGGATAAAATTCAAAGATTTGATCGGAATATTTATTTGTGATTCTCTGAATTTTGAATGGTTTTATTTCACTAATTGTTAACTTAAAGACATTACATTTACTTGTCCAAATTATATGATTAGAAAAGAATCTTGGTTTTGAAAATTACTGCTTAAGAAAATAAAAATGTGTTCTCATATAGGACGTCTCATGATGCCTGTTAATGTCTCTAGTGAAGAGATGAGAGGTTCATAGAAATATGATGGTCTCATGTAACTCTTCGGATACTCGAGTAATTTAAAATGCGGTAGGTCATGATAGAATTTGATGAATGAATTGGAAATACATGGAATACAAGTTGAACGGGAAACCTAAGTCAATTTATTTTCCATAATTGTCTAGATGTTTTGAGTAAGTTCTACCTGAATTACGAGTGAATGTAAATGGTGGGAAACTTCTGACAAAACATGTGGCAAAGGAAAGCCATTTTCATCATGATGTGAACAAGTTTAATATCTTATTTACTAGTGGTTTAAACATGATTAGTGATGGCATCTACTGACACGAACTCTGTAGATACTGGAATCACTAAATGTTTATCACTAAGTAAGGATAAGATTGTTATGACATGGATAAAACTACAAAGGTAGTGGCTATTGCAGTGGGAGTTGTTTATTTATCTCATGATAAGAATAAACGATTGATTATGAGAAATTATCTTTACGTACATTTCATAGAAAGAATTTGATTTCGGTTTCTATGCATTAACGGATGGATACTTCATTTCATTTAAATGACATGGTCATAGTGATGAGGAATGGGCTATAATCTGTTATAGTACGTTGGTGGATAATGTGTATACTCTTGAATCATGTACATCCCACAGATGCAACAAATAGTAATTAATAATGCATCTTCTAATATTAGTAAGAGTAAGAAACCTTCGGAGATGAACTAAAACATACATTTGGCGTCTAAAGACTAGTTCATTTTACTTGAGTAGGATTCAAAAGTTGATAGCCGATGTACCGTAAGGTTTATCTGAAGTGGAAACTATCAGACTTGCGAGTCTTGCTTGGAAGTAAAAATGATTAACTGCCTTTTCAAGGTTGTGGGGTGTAGAGCCAAAGATATATATGTTGGAATTAGTTCATTCTGATTCAAGCAAACCTAATATTATCCAGGCGAGAGATGGTTATGAATATTCGATGATTATTCTAGATACTAATATATTTATTTGATGCACTGCATGTCTAAGTTCTTTGATTAATTCAAGAATTGCAAGACTGGTACAGTGAAGCGTCATGGAAAATATATTAAGTCATTACGATTTAATCGTGATGGTGAATACCTCTTAGGATAGTTAGGAGCTATTAATCAGAAGTTGAGATTAAATCTCAAGTTTTCTACACCGGCATACCCCAGCTGAATGGTGTAGCGGAAAGAAGGAATAAGACTCTTATGGTGATGATTAGATAGATGATGAATTATTTGGAATAATTAAATTCATTTTATGGATATGCCCTAGATACAGTAATTCGTAAAACGTTTGTCTATTTGTGGGACATCCTAGAAAAATGAAGTGTGATTTATTTAATCCAAAAGATTGAAGGGTGACTGTTAACACAAACACTAGAATATTAGAAAAGGACTATGTAATAAATCACAAACCCATGTATAAGTTGTTCTAAAGGAAGTGAGAGGAAAACACTAAGTATAAGTACCAAGTGTACAAGAGGAAATACCAAAAGATAAGCTGCATCGCGTGTCACGTCTGATACACAATTACATATAGTGCCTTGTCGCAGTGGGAGGGTTATTCGACAACCCGTGAGATACATGTTTTGGGAAATTCGTAAGACTTGATCCCTAGTAAACATGGTATTATCCCAGGGATATGACGTTGCACTACAAGATTAAAATGCGGAATCTTAGTAAGTTGCAATGAATGTTGAAATAGAATCTACGGATTCTAAATTAAATCTGGGAACTTGGTAGACCACCAAATAGTGTAAAAGCCATTGGAAGTGGTCAAAGGAAATAAAAGAGGATCGTACGGTAAGGTGAAAACCTTAAAAGCAAAGTTTATTTGTGAAAGGGTGTACTCAGAAAGAAATGGTTCGATTATGAGGAAACATGTTCGCTGGTAGCTATGCTAATGTTGATCTGGATTCTTTTATTTATTGCTGCTCATATTGAATTATGAGGAACAGCAAATAGATGTCAAGACAACTTTCCTGAATGGAAGTCTTGAGGAAAACATCTATGTGAAGCAACCAGAGTGATTCATTGCAAAGTGCTAATAGCATTTTGATAGTAAGCTTGAAAGTGTCCAGCGATGGGCTAAAAGCAAGCTTTGAGATCATGAAGCATCTATTTTGATTAGGTAATCCAGTGGCATGGATTTAAATCAATGAGCGGATGAGTCTTGTGTGTTGTAAAGAGTAACAGAAACGTGGTGGTGTTTCTAGTACTATACGTAGATAGTATCTTGCTCATTGGAGACAATGAAAGAGTATTATCGGGCGTATGGGTACGATTAATAAAGCAGTAGAGATGGAGAACTTAAGAAGGGCAAAATATATCCTTTTTGATCACGGTAACACGGATCCCATGAAAGGATGTTATGCTTATCTCAAGTTTCATAAAATGATACAGTCCATACTCATTTAGCATGTGAATTTATCTAAGTGAATGTGTCTTTGAGACACAAAAAGAAGATAAAGAAGATGAAAGTGGTTCCTTATGCTTCAGCGAATAAGGAAGCTTAATCTAAGGAATGCTATGCACGAAAATGGATAACTGTATTGCCAATAGCATAGACAGTTAGTATCAAACGTAACCCGGAACAAGAATGATGAACTGTAATAAGACACATATAAAGTGCCTGAGAAGGACTGGAAATTATATGTGGACTTACTAAACAGATTCACTGCTTCTTGTGGATTACGTAGATTTGGATTTTTAGTCAGATTGGACGGCAGTAAATTCACCTCAAAACGTTATGTGTTTAATTTTAGGAAGTGGAGTCATAATGTGGAGGAGTGTTATATAGAAATATATTTCAGACTCCGGACTCCATCATGGAAAGATGATAAATTGGAGCCTATGAGGCTGCCAAAGTATCTATATGACTCTAGAAACTTCATGATGGACTTTGAAGTGTTTCTAAGTTTGCCCAAGGTTATCATAATTTATATTGATGATATTGGTGCAGTTGCAAACTTGAAGGAATCACGAGTCCATAAGGCAATTAAACACATGGAGCGCGAGTACCACCTGTTATGAAAAATCTTATGATGAGGGGAAGGTTGTTGTCGCCTAGATTGCATCGGATGATGACCTAGTAAATCCATTTACAAGGACCTTAAGGCGAGAGTTTTTAATGGTCGTGTAGTTGGAGTAGGAATCAGATGTATGGCAGAAGACATGATAGCATAGTCTTTTAGTATAAGTGGGAGATTGTTGGGTTGTATACTAAAAAGTCTAGCTTTAGTATGAACAATTTTATAACAATATTTGAAATGAGAATCATATGATCAAATGATTGCATCTTATAATTTATTTTATATGCATAATGCAATAGTCCATTTACTTTATACTGTAGATAATATGTTGTGCGACAACACGTGGAAGATCATATTATCGGTTTCCTTATAAAGTATAAACAGATGCTCACAACCGAGATAGACGGGGACTCTCTATCGGTATGGTTGTAGTGTGATTTGGTATTAGTTTGTCTTGACTATAAAATCACATTAGTATGCTTTGTGCATATTGAGTAGGATCGCCTGAGATCGTTCGTCTTATACTGACTATATAGTAGAACTTGATCTCTGTTATTATGGAAGTTCGTGCTCTTAATTCCTATACAATAACCTCGACACGTAGGGCAGTATGTATTTCTTTGATTCATCAATGGGTGAGATTTATAAGTATTAAATCAACAAACTCGGTGAGTTGGGAAATAGTGTTGTATCTATGGTGTGTTGTTGATTGTAGAAGGAATCCATGTCCGACATCGGTTGATGATGTCCCCTTGAGGAGCTCATAAGGTTTATCATGTAAATCTTGCAAGTGGATTAATTTCCGGCATGATAATAAGGTTGAGTGGTACTACTCTAGGATAAGATATTAATTAATTTGAGTTGTCAGTAACTTAATTAATTAATGGGAATTGTATATCTTAAACATGGGGAGACTTCGGGCTCATAATAAGAAGTAGCCCAAAATGTAATTTTGGATTGGAGTGGGTAGTGCAGTAATAATAATTTAGTGGACTTTATTATTATTATTGGATTAAATATAAGCTTTGGGCTAAGCTTGGATATTTAATCCAATGGAGGCCCAACTCCAATTCTCCTCCTGATCCCTGCTGTAGCCCAGTATATAAGTGAACTCAGCCTCTTGGAACCCTCAGATTTCCTGTGCTTCTTTTGACGTGAGAAGGGAAAGAAGCAGATTGAGAGATCATGTAGACTGTTGCCCACACAACAGCAGGATCACACTTGGGACATACAGTAGAAGATCAGAGGTAGTTCTCTGCAGCGATTCATCCTCTACATCAACCCAAAAGTACGGTAAACATATTTTAATTGCTTCCGCTGATTGTTTGCCTGAAATCCTAACGATCACGTTTGAACCACACGATCCATAAACCTAACATTAATATCATAATGTAAAAACCATCAATGCATGTGTGTGTGAGTCTATATATACCTTACCATGTATGTTGCTTGCCTTACATCCTTCTTAGATTGTTCACCTTCACCCATCATCCATCTCTTTTGTACATGTTCTATCTTTACTTGCTTTATTAGTTAGTTTATAGTAATAATCAACCTCTCCTTTATTGATTCGTCCTACTAGAGTAAAACATCTTTCAAATACGGCTACCCACTTTCGCCCTTGGGTTCGATATTATATAAATTTTGCACTTGGTTGCTTACGTGCTACACACGATAGAGTATACTTGCTCTAAATCAATTTAACGAAAATTGAAACCAAGTTCATGCATCTTTGGAAAGTAGCAGACGCATTACACAATCCAAAAGGCATCTTTCTAAAAGTAAAGGTTCCATTAGGGCAAGTAAAAGTAGTCTTTTCCTGATCCTCGGGTGCAATCATAATTTGATTATAACCCGAATACCCATCCAAGAAGCAATAAAACTCGTACCCTGATAGACGATCCAATATTTGATCCATGAAAAGAAGAGGAAAGTGGTCTTTACATGTATTTTCATTTAGTTTCCTATAATCCGCACACACATGCCATCCCGTATGAATTCTTGTGGCTAATGTTTCCCCATTATCTGCTTTCACAATAATCATGCCCCACTTCATAGCTACAGCATGCAATGGACTCACGTGCGGAATATCACTAATGGGATAAATAATTCCTGCATCTAGCCACGTTAAGATTTGCTTTCTAATCACTTTTTGAATCGCGGGGTTAACCCTCCGCTGATTATTAATGCATCCCTTATCTTCATCTAGCAACCTTATCTTATGCATGCAATACGATGGATTTTTATATCTTTCAAATCACCAAGAGACCATCATCCTATAGCAGACTTATACTTCCTTAGCACATCTAACAACTCTTCAAGTTGATCATCAGTAAGAGAAGAAGACACAATTACTGGATATGTCTTATTATCACCTAGATAGGCATACTTCAAGTGTTCCGGTAGTGAATTCAACTCCTCCTTATTTTCTTCATTCAATGTGCTCTCTCTATCCAAAGGTAGGTATTACCTAGTCCACTTCACCTCTTCAAGCTTGATTCTTTTTGGTTCATACCTATCATCATCCAAAGCAAGTAAGTTTTTAATAAATTCAATACATACCTTATGGGAGAGCTCATTTAGCTCGGTAGTGGGAAAAGTAAGAGATTCTGCCAAGCATGTCTCCAAGAGATCCTTTAAAAGAATCAAGAACATGTCTTCCTTCATGATCCCCTCCACCACATTAATCTATAGCACTGTGTTTCCATAAGCATCTTCATTGCTTTGTCATGGTTGAACAGAACCTCTTCATTATCCATGCGCAGTCTAAGCTCCCCCTTTTGTACATCTATCATAGCTCCAGCAGTGACAAGGAATGACCTCCCTAAGATAAGAGGGACATTATCCTTGTCATCTTCCATCTCTAGCATAAGAAAATCCACAGGACAGACAAGCTTCTCCACTTTCATAAAAACATCTTCTATCATCCCCTTCAGAAAAGTCATAGACCTATCCGCCAATTGTAGAGCCACTGTTATGGGAGCGAGCTCCCCCAAACTTATCTTCTTGAATATAGACAAGGGTATCAAGTTGATGCTTGCACCAAGATTTCACAAAGCTTTTCGTGCCTGCCCCTTTCCAATCTCATATAGAATAGTGAAGCTTCCCGAATCCTTAACTTTGCTGGCAGCTTTCTCTGAATGATCGAGCTACAGTTCTCAGATAGATTAACAGTTTCAACTCCGTTCAAGCTCCTCTTCTTTAATATGATACAATTTAAGAATCGGGCATATATAGGCATCTCCATGATTGCTTCGGAGAATGGAATGTTCAAGCTAATTTTGTTCATGATATCCGAAAATCTCTTAAACTTTTATTCTAATCCTTTCTTCACTAACCTTAAAGGAAAAGGAGGAAGTATCTTTTTTGGGATTCCCCACTCATCACGTTCAACCTCCTTCTCTTTGTCCTTCTCGGCTCTCGATCTCTTGGCTCTTTCCCACTTCTTCTCCACTATCATCTCAGTATTCTACTCTTGTGATGGTACTGGAGTGTTCTAAACTTTAGGTGTAACATCCTGTATGAAAATCAACATCGACTGACCTTGCCCGACCTCCACTCGACCATAAAGGGTTGGTCAAACGACCTAATAGTGGTCGAGTGAGGTACCTGTAATTGGAGTTTGACTATCCAAAAATACAGGTGTCTGCTCGACTAGAAGGGTCTGTTTGAACGACATCATTTCGATCGAGTGAGGTTCTTGTAGCCTAAACGTTACCTTTCAGAACCTCAGAGTGTCCCTCGACCATAGCTCGACTAAGAGTCTTGGTTGAGTGGTGGTCGAGCAAAGACACGTCCTCACCATTTTCACCGACTGGTAATAGTAGACCTTCATACTGTGTTCCTGATCTCAAAGTGACGGCGTTATAAGATTTCGGGTTCGTTATGCTTTGAGAAGGAAGCTTACCTTTCTCAATTGTTTGCGTAAGCTTATTCACATTCCTCACCATCTCTCCAATCAACAACGTAAGATCCTTCATCTGTTTGGATAACTCCTTATGATTTAAACCTATCTATACTTCCAAACGATCTACCCTTGCATAATTCCTATCCACATATCGGTTCACAGTATTTTTCAAACTAGGTTTTCCTTCCTCGATTTTTGCACCAGGATTAACACCCATAGGAGGTTGGATTGCTGCATTCGGATTGCTCCATGAAAATCCAGCCTCCTTGGTTGTTGATAGTTACCCGGGGGACCACGATTGTTGTAATTCCCTTGGTAATTCCTGTTTCCTTGATTTTGATACCTAGTTCCTTGAATACTTTGACCCATGGTATAGTTCGCCTCATCTAATTCCTCTTGGATCGTGCTCTCATCACCAACATCCTGCAACTGCATCATTGGTACTCTAAGTGACAACTCTGTAATATGCTTCTGCTAAGATTCAAGTAACTTGTTGATATTGGCCAAGCTAGAGACGATCTTGTCTTCTCTACTTAACTTTAAGATGGTGTGTTCAACCTGTGCTACCTTTCTAACTACATAGATGCCTCTCACTCTATCAGTAGGCCAATCTCTTGAATTCATCGAAATATCCTCAAAGAGCTTTTTGGCCTCAACGGGTGTCTTCGTAAGTAATGCTCCATTCGATAAAGCATCGAGTAGATTACGAGAATCACAATCCAGCCCGCTGTAGAAAATAAAGATGTATTGAGCTTAGATAATCCATGTTGAGAGCACTCTCTTAACATCTCTTTGAATCTATCCCATGCCCCATGGAATTTCTCATTACTACTGATAGCGAATTGATTGATGTCTTGTTTCATTTTCAGTACCTTTGAAGGCGGCATGTATCGCTCCAAGAACTTCACTTTCAATTGCTCCCATGTAGTACAATCAGCAGCACGAAGAGTGTCATACTAATCTCTCGCTATTTCTGTAAGCGAGAATTTAAAAAATACGATCCTCATTGCATCCTCATGATCTCCTGCACTTTTTTGTGTACTTGCATAACCAAGAAATTTATTCAGATGCTGTTGAGGATCTTCCAAAGTCTCCAAGAGAAAGGGTTCCTTTTTATCATGTTGTGACCTGAATTATTTTTTAGGCCTCCAGATCAAGCAAAGTGAAAGTGGTATCTATATCTCACAGAGTAAGTATGTAAGGAACTTGGTGAAAAGATTTGGCCTTGAAAACGCTAAGCTTATGAAGAAACCTATGGGAACATCACAGAAACTATGCAGAGATGATGCTGGCTCAGATGTTGACCACACTCTGTATAGATTAATGATTGATAGCTTTCTGTACTTAACTTCAAGTAGACCTGATATTATGTATAGTGTCTGTGTATGTGCTGGGTACCAAGCAAGTCCCAAGGAATATCATATGGAAGCTGTGAAGAGGATCATCTGATATGTTGCTGGAACAAGTGAGATGGGACTATGATTTTCAAAGGATACAAACAACTCCCTGGTTCGATACAGTGATGCTGATTGGGCAAGTGATTGTGATGACAGGAATTGTACAAGTGGTGGATGCTTTTATATGGGTAACAATCTTGTTTCTTGGTATAGTAAAAAGCAAAAATGCATATCCCAATCCACTGCTGAATTTGAGTATATTGCTAATGGAAGTTGTTGCACACAATTGCTTTGGTTGAAAAAGATGTTAGATGATTATGTGCTTGAGATAGATGCTTTAGTGATTTTTTATGATAACACGAGTGCTATAAACATTTCTAAAAATCCTGTGCAGCACTCACTTACTAAACATATCAACATAAGACATCATTTTATTAGAGATTTAGTTGAGAAAAATTAGTTAAGTTGGAGTATATTTCCACTGAGGAACAACTTGCTGACATTTTCACGAAATCACTTCATTTTGAGAGGTTTTCTTCACTTAGGAAATCTCTTGGTCTCTGCATTCTATGAGTCATGCATAATGTTTCTTAGAGTGTGACAACATTCGAAGTGACACTACTGTAAGCTTTGTCATTTTATGTCGAAATTTACTGATTTGGTAGCTTATTTTCTTGTTGCTAACTATATTCTGGTTTAATCTTGAGGTGCAATTCTGGACATACACAGCTGAAAGCACTAGTTCTAAATAAATCAAAGGTCTAAACATGCTGAGTAACTAGACATACGAGGCTGACAACCACGATGTGTTCTTTTCTAAAGGCTTAGTTTCAAAAAAAGAATAAGAACACTCTTGGACTATCACCGAGTAACCAGACACACAGGGCTGACAACCACGATCTGATCTTTTCAAAAGGTGGTAAGTTCCTTGAGATTGAAAAGTGCATAAAAATCCATTAAAGGATAGAAAGTGTATGTGTGCCTGCACAAAAAATAAACCTTGACTGATTTTTCCAGAATGTTTTTAGCTCCTGAAAATGTGTTATTAAATTGATTATTTTCAATAAATTAGGTGATGAAATTTATAGTATATTTATTTATTAATTATGCATATTGTTTCTCTTTTATTTATTAAGGCCATATTTTTCTCATATAAGTTAGTGGGTCTTAGTAACTGCTGCATTTGATCCCCTGCATTATACGATCAGCAGTTACACTTAGTGGACATACACCCTTCTCAAACCTTCTCTTCTTCTCTTTAAATTCTCGATGTGTGATGTGTGAGTTGACATGGTGTGAAGTTTGCTTGCTTGTTAATCATTACACAGCGCTCTCTCACATACTTTAGTTTTTCAAAATTCAAATTGCTGTCTCACTTACGTATCTCAATGACTCCTCCAAAGACAAACCTTCCCCCTTCTAGAGCAAAACATTCATTATCATCTAAACCCTCTGCTTCATCTTGCAAATCCACTCCACTCCAAATCAATGACCGAGAATGTCGCGACTGGTGCTGCTCAGAATGTAAATCCTGATGCTGCTACACCGCTGCTTAGACCCATTATAGAGTCAGCCATACCCAGACATATGGTCCTTTCTCAAGGTACTCCCGACTCTGTATTTCTCTCGCTTCAGGCTCAGGTTGCCGATTCAGGCATTCTTGTGTCTCGAATCTTCATAAAAGCGGGATGAAGATAAAAATCTACTTCAGCTCCCCGCGTTCCTAACAGCCCCAAGTTGCCCCCTCTGTTGTTCTTAAAGACTTCACGGATGGCAACATTGTCTGGATTTGGCCCCTCTACGCCGGCCATGTTAACTGCTTCTGCTTCCAACTTGTCTTTGGTTGCAGCTTCAACTATTTTTGTGTTTGGTTCTTCAATGTCAATTCTAGATCAAGAGTTTCGGTTGCTTCCATGTTCTTATTCTTCTTTTTTTTGCCTTCTTCTTCCTTAACGATGCTCTAATTTTCAGATCAAAAGGCGCTAGTATTGCTCCCTTTGACCTAGTGTGCATATACCTAAGAAAAATTCAGGGTTAGAAATTTAAGACAAGTATGGAGTAGTTTCAATTAAACTAGAATTAAGAAAATTGATAAGGACAACCGTCCCCGGCGACGGCGCCAGAAACTTGATGGGCGTTTTCTCAACACACAATTAATCCCCAAGTATGAAGTTTGTATTTGTAGCTTAGATACCAAGTTATATATTGAACCCAAATGATAGATGATTATCAATTTATTAATAACTAAATTAACTAAAATTGTTGATTGGAAATTTAATTGGAAAGTAGCTATTAATTTAATAAACAGAATAATTGAATAACATGTAAAATTGAGACAATAGAGAATAAATTAGAGTTAAACGAATGAGAAGATAGGTAGCTCTTCGGGCCATCCAGTTTCACTAATTAATCTCCCTTTCGTATGTCAATATTCGACTCTACCTTATGGAATATGGACACATCATTAAGCCATGCTAATCTACTATATAGACACAAGCAGCTAAGCGTGTAACACGTGAGAATTACCTTGGAGCAAGAACACAATTTCAACCCCCATTTCTAGGTATTATCAATATCACTTATGTCACGTGCACTAAGTACTCTAATCTGATATGATCTCCCTTTATACGTACTATGAAATTATCTTCTTTATCTTACTTACTAACCCGAATTCAATTCAATTCAATTAATAAGTATTCATATAAGGCAGTTCTAATGAAGCTTCAGAGTCCCCTCACTTAAAATCATCACATGGAATCCCACTCAGCAGTGAATACACCCAATCAATAGCAAGATATGTATTCAAACTCTACATAACAGTTAATGATGCACAAAATAACTCCGAGTATGATTTAAAAGTGGATTATCTTATATAAAATAAATCCGCAAGTAGTGTTGTACGGAGTATCCACACGAAAGTTCAATTAACTAGATAAAAACCTTCATAACTCTAGAACTACCAAAGCGGTTCTAGCCCATAACGTTTCAGAGAACGTTCATGGTATTTGCATAGATCTTACCCATATTATTGAAAATTACAAAAAATATTAAGTCACGAAGTAAACCCTAGATGTGGGCGACGTGGCTTCTCGCTCTGTCTTGAATCTTCACTTGGTTCTCACTTGATTCGCTACACGAATCTCTCTCTCTATAGCTCCTGGGGATGGAGTTAGGTGGTGTAGGATGGATGTGGAATCTAACTCTCCTCTTCATGTAATCTTCTTCCCTTTTTATAGTTGTAAAACACTCCTTACGGACTTTTACTGGGCTTTTTCTTAGAAAATATGCTAAAACACGCACTGGAGGATCAGAATTACCAAAAATAAAACTACGTGTCCCCGCTCGACCAAAATGTTTCAGGTCGAGCAGGCTCGGCCACATCGAGCGACGATCGAGCAGACTTCCTGAGTGCTAAAACTCTATTCGGGGTCTCGCTCGACCAAATCTGATGTTGCTTGACCAAAATGACTTGGTCAAGCAGCTCTTCCTGAGGTCGAGCGACACCTCAACATCTGTGTTTTCTGATCCTGAGCACTTATGACCTGTTTTCCTGTATAAATATGCTCATATAGCCTTAGCAGCATCTGATTCATGACTTTTCCATAAAAACCCAATTTTCCTTGATTATAGACCAAATTGTACCCAATTTCCACATAAATCAGAGCTCAAAATACATGAATTATCACTCTCATCACTCACTCAACATTAAAATACTATATTTTTTAATTTAAAAAATAAACGTAAAGTTTGAAACGGGACGGACTAAAAACCTGTTCACTGATTTGTGTGCGTCCCCAAGTGTAGGGAATCAGTTGCAGCTCAGCGTGTGACCAAGTATAATATTGAACTTAGAGGATAATTTTAGGCTCTAATAATTCTATTCATGAAAATTCTTATTTAAGACAAATTCGGGTATTTAATGGAATTAATTAAAAGTAAGGATGTAGAAAATAATTACTAAAAATAATAAATTATGCAAATAAAAATACACAAGTGTTTCAATAGAGAAGACAAGATAACTTTCCCAAGTGAAGCTCTTTCTTTTTTTAGGTCGTGCATTAGTTGGCAGAAATGAGATAGTAGTACCATCTCTTGTTGTATTAGCAGCTGCAGGGGAAGTCAATTCAAAAGAAAAAGTCTCATATAAAACTACAATCCGAGCCAAACTTTTGTTTTGATGAGGAAGGGCATCCTCAAATGATCCTTTACTCATACTTATTCAATTGGAAGTTTTGGTCCAATTCAAAAATTATGTTTCAGAATTTTATAATCCAACTTTTCAATTTATAAGTGAATTGACAATCAATTAGAATTTCAGAAGATTTTATGAAAGCAATCACTTAAATATGTTAAATCTCTTTTTTAAAGCAAACTTAACACGTAAACCTGGTTTAAATCCTCAGATGCACTAGAATAATTCATACTCCCTTTCTAGGTACTTAATGCAAAAATTTCATCAAAGGCTAGAGCACTAGACTTCTCTTTATAGGCACTTAAGAAATAAACTTCAATTCCCACCTAACATTTTAAGAAATCAAATCCTATAGAATGATAGTTAATAAATATATTAAATGTCCAATATTAATTATTCTAATGAATAAATGTTATATGGGTTAATTCCCTTTGCCCATAACAGATAGACAAATATAATCCCTTTATGACACAAGCAACAATCATAAGCATGTATAAGACAATATCATATTCATGAATGAAGACAGATCATAAAAATAAAAATATAAGTCTAAATCAAAGTATTAATAATGGAATAAGGATACTGCAGAAATTCATAACCTAGTCTAGATCATCAATTCAACAAATTCAAACCTTCATAATCCTAAAACTATCCAGAAAAGTACTAGCCTATGGTGTTACAAGCAATACCCATAGTTAGAGATGAAAACAAACACATGAGTCTATAATTCAAAATTAAGAAAGAAAGAAACAGAAAAGGCCTTGATATAGCGTGATTCTCCTTTCTTTCCTCCGTGGTTTCGAATCTTCTCCGTTCTCCTTCTCAGGTAAGCAACACAAATAAACTCTTCAAGATGGGTGGATAGGATGGTGGATCTTAATTTCGTTATTGTGACAGGGAAAGGGTATGAAAAGTTATGAAGAGTTATGGAGAGTTATTGTTTATGAATCCCAAGTGCCTCTTTTATAGGAGTGAAAACCCCTTCCTTAGGTCTTCTCACAAATAAATATGACCTAGGCTTAAAAAGAATGAAAAATCACGAATATGGACTTTCTTGCACGTGCCCATGTATTATCCACTGTTGGAGCGCACGTGATCCTTCATGAGCATGCGTGTCTTCAAGGCCAATGCAGGATGATGCTTTTCATGCTTGTGATCGTGCATTCATCCTTCTTCAGTGTATGATGATGACCGTGCTCATGCTATTGGTCAGAACATAATGAACAACATCCTTCTATTTTTTCACTTTTTGTCATTTTCACCTAAAACACGAAACAATGCCTTAAATGCACCAATACCTTTAATATATGAAAATTAACCATTTAGTGCCAAAATAAGAACATAAATTCCACAAAACAGTGCTAAATTAGACCCTAAAATATGCAGATTTTCATACTAAACAATAGTTAACAATGAAAAAATATTATTATAAATCATAAGTAACTTTTTTTGTCAGTGTAGCCCCTATAATCTAAAGTCTAATATTACACTTTTTTTTATCTTTTTTTATCTTATAATAACACCTCATATCAATTTCAACACTTTATTATAACACTTAAAAAAATGTTACAAATACACTTATGTAACATTTAATTTTTATAATGTAACATTATTTTGTTAACACTTTTGAATTTAATATAACATTATTGACACTATTTTGGTAAAATTTTTAAATACTCCTTCCGTTCCACCCAAAGGGTAGTTTTACTTTTTGCACGTAGATTAAGAAGTATTATTATTTAATGTATAGTGGGTAGTTGTATTAGTGGGAGTGTGAACTCCATATTTTAATTGTATTAGTGGGTGTGTGTGGGCCCATGTGTGTAAAAAAGGAAATGGAACTCTTTGTGTGTGACATCCAAAATGGAAAAAAATAAACTTTTTGGGTGGGATGGAGGGAGTATAACTTAACATTACGTACATTATTTTGATAACGCTTTTAAATATAAAGTAACATTAATTACATTATTTTGATAACACTTTTGAATATAATGCAACATTAAATACATATTAATTGTATCGCTTTAAAGAATACATATAACGCTTTTGTAAAACTATTATGTAACACTTGTGTTAACATTTTAGGTTTTTATGCAATATTTATTATTATTATATTAATTAATATATTTATATTTATTATTTAATAATGAATCATAATAGTAATAATTAAATAATTATTATTAATAATATTATTATGAAATGGTAAACTATATTTAAAAGTTAACTTTAAAGTGTTCAATATATTAAAGACAAAATAGTGCATTGTCAAAAACTAGCTCCATGTTGAAACTAAGGCTTACTTTTGTCTAAAATAAGCAACCAATCAATATAGTTAGATAATTCTTTCTAGCAGGTTGTATAATTACAATCGGACAGAAACATACAAATAGCTAACTGCAGCTTCAAATCTTGAATGAAGAAACCAAAGCACCAGCCAACTACTACCCTAGATTCAACAATAGAAACCAACATTCATTAAACTCTGCAAAAATTTAACAGCATGATACAAATTAGAAAGCAAACCTAGAACTAATTTGCTATATATAAAAAAACATTAGAGTATGAAATAGCAAAACTAGCAGAATTACCAGCAACAAAACAAAATGAATGAGCAATTGAAAATATAAGTAGAAGAACCCAACAACACAATGTGTAGAACAATTAGGTAGAACTAGTAGCAAAAAGTAGAATACCATCACAAATGCTGAATAATTGAGAACCAGACTATAAGAAATAAAAAAGAAAAAATAAAGAACAACCCAAACAACAAAATAAAAGGCAGCTACCAGCAAAATAAGCAAAATAAATAGCAACCAACAAAATACCAAGCTGGTAAGAACAAACAGTACCAACTAATTAATAAACAAAATAAGCAACTAGCATATACCAACTATAAAATTGTTTAACAAAAAGCAGTGACCATCAAAATTAGCATCACAACTAAGTTCCACATGAGTCTGTTAAAATCAAAAGATAGACAAGTTAATAATCCTTCAGGTAACCAAGCTGTCACCAAGAAAGTAAATCAATGTAAGCCCAAAACCCATTCAATCATCTTTCCCAAGATAGAATTTGCGAAATTAGTTGGAAAGAACAATAGAAAAACCAAATACTAACACAAAGCAACATCAAAGAGCCATATCTCATCAGAATAACATAAGATAAGCTAGTCAAATAATCAAACAATGAACACAAGCCTAAACAATATTATCTAGTAAAATATAAATAAAGCCAAAACAAAGATAGACATCTTCCAAAACTACTGTCAAGGAATGCTCAAGCCCTAAATGATTTCCTAGAAATCCAGCTCTAAATTTAGTTTCAACAATATTTTCTTTATCATACTTTGCATAATAATATAAAATAGAATTACACAGAGAAGAATATGGTAGACGTGTTTAACCAAAACATAAAAAGAAAATAAAGTTAATACATATATTTACTTGGAAGTAAAGCTAAGCATACTTACTTACTTAACCAAGTATTAACAGAGTGAATAGAGCCACCCATATTCAAGACTGAATTACAAGGTTTCTAATAGATTGGTCTTTAAACTATATAGATTGTTGGGTTACATATGAATATACTACTGAAACTCAATCAAGTCCTTCAATGATATTAATCAATTTAATAAATAAGAGAAAAAGCACAAGAGAGTCACAAGCAAGAAAATTTTTAAGTGATATAAACAATAACCTTATTCTTTGGGAACTTGTAGTCTGCTTTGTTGTTCCTTGATTGCATCCGCTGCTGTTTTTTCATGAGAACTTGTTCTTGAAATATAAAAAGGAAGAATATGAAGTTATAACCAAACACCAATTGAATTAGTAGATGGAAAATGTGATTAAACATTTAAAATTTTAATTTTAGTCTTTTAAAACATGATCACTTAGTTGTGGATGCATTTGCTGCTCACATTTCCCTTTAGTTCTTCTCCGAGTTCTAAGATATTTTACTGTAATATATCATGTATCATCAAATATGGCAACCATAAATTACCTTTCAGTCCTTCAAATGAATCAAAGTCCCGATGCTTGAACCTCCTCCTACTGATGTCCAATTTGATATTCCTGCTCTATTTGATCGTTGTTATTTTCACCTAAATTTTAGTGTCTTTGTTTGTGGATATTCGAATGTTTTTATCCATATTTGTGTGACTTTTGGTGGAGTTTATGTAATTATGAGAAATGTGGTATGGATTGATAGAAATGTATAAATGAGCTTAAATATATGCAAAACAGGTCAAGAAATGGAGAAAAATGAAATTGGGAGCAAAATGGAGAAGGAAGAATAGGGCACGCTCGGACACGCCCCATGTGCGGAACACGAGCCTATCCGAGGTGGCCATGTTCGAGCATCAGAATGCAGAACATGCCCAGGAGAAGGTCGTGTTCTGACACACGAGACGTGCGCCAGCGCACGCCCCGTGTGCGGAATGCGGTCCTATTTGAGAAAGCCATGGACAGTCATCAGAAAATGCTACACGCCCATGGAAGAGGCCGTGCGTGGGCGCACGAACCGTGTTCGGGAACACGCAGTACATGCTGAACTGCGTGTGCACTGCACAAGCCATGTGCTGCTACACGGCCTGTGTAGGTACAAATGACAGTGTAAATTTCAGAATATTCCATAAACTTCTAGAAGGTCCCTAAGTGATATAAAAGGCTGACTTGTGCGAAATTGAAGAGAGGAATACAGATTTTGAGCAGTTACACACAATCCCACACCACATTCTCATACACTAGATCCATTAGATTCATCTCCATACATTTGATTCATCCATTCCACTTGATCTTCAACAATCCATCCATCAATCCATTCTTCCACCACTTTAAGAAGAGGAAAACATCAATGATTGAAGAAGTTAGCAATTTGGAGAGAATGAAGGTTGTCTCCACAAAAGAGAAGCCAATCTACTTTCTAATTATTGATTTTCTTCTTATTTTGGCTCAAGTGGAGCAAGCCTTTGAATGTATTGATCTAAACAAAATGTGTAGTGGCTAATTATCGGTGTGAAATTCACCTAAATTTTATGTGGATTTTTGTGGCTTATATTCAATAATTAAGTATGATTTTAATGAAAATACTATTAATTGCTTAATTAGTTTGAGAAAGGTATTTTTGTTGATTTTTGCAGAAAATAGGGTGATTTTGATAAAAATGGATTCTACAAGTGAAGAGAAAGATGTGGGAGAAAACGGAGCTCAATTTGGAGTTGAAACGAGTAAGAATGGGCCAAAGAAAAATTTTCTATAAATCCCATTTTTTTGTCCCATGAGCTAAATTATCCCACATTGATTACCTACCACAAATTCCTCTCACTCTACTACTACATGAACCTACTTGTCCCCCATTGGAAACTCACTAAAATTTGTCTCACCCTTACTACTATAAATATCATCTTCCATGAAAGCCGCCATTGACCAATTATCTATCCATTTAATTCCATTAAATTGAATCATTCCTAGATTCAATAGTTGAGAGGACTTTTAAGTAGGACCTCCATAGTTGAGATCCCTCCCCTTTTCGGGGCGAGGATCCGTAGTTATAAATGTTTTTCTAGATTAGGATTTTAATTACTTTCCAAGAAGGTGGGGACACCAAGGAAAGGATGAGCTTGGTGGATGTAAAAACTTCATTCGGTGAAGTCTAATCCTACTTATTATCTTTTTATTTTCTCTGTTTTGGTTGTTTTAGTGATGTTTAGATTATGGATTAATTTGTGATATTATTTAAATTGTGATCCCGATTTTGATTTGTTTCATTTATAGATGCTTAATTGCTTAACTTATATGTTTGATTTGTATGGTTAATTGTCTATTGCATGTGGTTAGAACGAGAGTTCAATTATGTGTCTTAGGAATTAATTGAATCATTTCATCATATGGGTTATGTGGATTAATATGGGAAGAGTTGGAGACGACCTCTCATGTTTGAACTACATAAATGGACACTAGAGAGGTTAGATCGAGAGGTCAATTAATCTAGTGAGGGAACCCAACCTTAGTGAATTTATAGTATATGGAAAGGGAATATTACCTATGATTTAGCACCTTTTAGGGAACGCGCACGTGTAATCAGTACCTATTGGGAGGTGTTTGCTATGGTATCAATCCTATGTGCTTTTTTGGGGTCTTTGTAATGGCCTACATCCTCTTCATCTCGAGAGAGAGTTTAGGTGGAATTTGTGATTGCTCTTACTATGATAGCTTAAATTGGGAGGCAATTAGACGTGTTACATGATTTATCCATTTGAATTGCATCATAAAGATTTCCTTTGCATTGAAAATTCAAAAAATATTGTAATTAGTTTCTTTTAATGCTTTTTATCTCTCCCTTTTTGGTCGTCCCTAACTAATACGAGACTATAACTTGAAGGCCACGAATCCTAAATTCCCTTGGATTCGATAAATTCTTTAATTGGTCATTCCGACTATAAACGACCAATCAAATGGCACCGTTGTTGGGGAATTTAGTTGTATTTGTGACTTCGGGTTTTGTTAAGTGTTAGGATAGGGACATTTTTTTATTTGATTTGTTCTTTTATTTTATGGTTATGTTTGTAGGAATGAAAGCGTGGAGCCATGGTTATGGCCTTGAAGAGCAAAGGAGTGGTGCAAAAAGAGGTAACAAACATCTTCCCAACTTAAATTAGACTTTGTTTAATTTAAGTTTGGGGGGATGTTGCTTTCGTTACTTGACTTTTTTCTACGGAATTTCTAGATCGAGCACGCAACGCACATAGTAAATAGTCCAAGATCGCAGTTTTTGTCTATTTTACTTCACTTAATATAGTGATATGCAAAATGGAAGTCATTCCCTCCCTTAAAGTGAAGGGCATTTTTAAACTCCTACTTGAGCATATTGCACTGGCTCATGTTTAAGTCCTTACTCTTTTCTTTGGCACGTATTTTCTCCTTTTTTGTTGTTTTCATTTTTTTGTGCTTTTCTTGCTTTATTTTGTTTTCAATAAGGAGAAAATCTTTCTTGGCTCTCTCGTGCTTCATTGTGAGAAAATTTTAAACTATGATGTTTAGTGGAAACTTGTGACAAGATGGATGTTTGTTTGTGTACTTGTTGAGCTATGGTTTATGCTTGTTTTGTGTTCACTTTCACTACTACAAGCCCTTGAAATTTTGAACCTTAAAATTGTAATATCAAACGGTTTTCCTTTCTTGTGTGCATCATTCTTTTGTGTGCATTCTAGAACTTGCCATTGTGTCTTCTTAAAACTACATGTGTGTGAAGATTGTTGGAAATGATTTAATGTCATCTTTGTTTTGACAAGTCACAAATTAATCCTACCAAATGAAATTATTTCGTAGTTTGCTCTTTGAGCTTATTATCCTTATTTTTTTGGCAACCTATAAATTTAGCCATTTTTATCCATATTTTATATCCTAATCACCTTTGTCGATTAGTAGAGGATTAATGGAGATGAAGTGGTTGAATTGAGCTTACAAGAGAGTTTGGAAAGGGAGAAATGGTGAAAGTGCAAGAAAAAAGGGAGAAAAGATGAAAAAGAAAAGAAATGGAGGTTGTGTGAAAAGAAAAATTGAGTGAAGCTTGTATAAAAGAAGGATAAAGGTTTGTTAGTGTGTCAGATGGAAGATTACATTTTTCTTGACACCTCAAAAGAGAAAAAGAGAGGATGAGAGTTGAAGTGATCAATCAACTTAAATTCTCTATTAATCTTGAGCTTACTTTTCCTAAATTTTCCTACCCAAGACCAAAGAGCCTACATTACAACCACATTAAAGACTTTTTTGATTCAATGATAACACATACAAGTGGTAGATAGTTTAGACCTTTGGCAAGCATATGGTAATGTCATACATTTGAATTGATTTTTGAGAGTATACACTTCTCCCATACACCTCTTGAGTGTGAGAGTGAAATGAAAAATCTAGAGAGGAGTAGTGGAAGTCTCACTTGCTTGCATATTTCTTAAGCTTAATTTGTATGCATTTAAATTGAAGTCTTGTCGCTTGTTTTGATTTAATTGAAATGGTTTTGAAATGACTCAATCTTATTGATATTTTGATATAATTCTAGGTGAATTCCCCTACTTGTTCTTTCTTTTCTTTCGTTGCTCGGAGACGAGCAACACTTTAAGTTCGAGGGTTTGATCGGTATGAAATTCACCTAAATTTTAAGTGGATTTTTGTGGCTTATATTCAATAATTAAGTATGATTTTAATGAAAATACTATTAATTGCTTAATTAGTTTGAGAAAGGTATTTTTGTTGATTTTTGAAGAAAATAGGGTATTTTGATAAAAATGAATTCTACAAGTGAAGAGGAAGATGTGGGAGAAAACGAAACTCGATTTGTAGTTGAAACGAGCAAGAACGGGCCAAAGGAAAATTTACTATAAATTCCATTTTTTGTCCCATGAGCTAAATTATCCCACATTAATTACCTACCACAAATTCCTCTCACTCTACCACTACATGAACCCACTTGTCCCACATTGGAACCTCACTAAAATTTCTCTCACCCTTACTACTATAAATACACTCTTCCATGAAAGCCACCATTGAACAATTATCTACCCATTTAATTCCAATAAATTGATTCATTCCTAGATTCAATAGTTGAGAGGGATTTTAAGTAAGACCTCCATAGTTGAGATCCCTCCTCCTTTCGGGGTGAGGATTCGTAGTTTTAAATGTTTTTCTAGATTAGGATTTTAATTGCTTTCCGAGAAGGTGGGGACACCAAGGAATGGATGAGCTTGCTGGATGTAAAAACTTCATTTGGTGAAATCTAATCCTTCTTATTATTTTTTTATTTTCTTTGTTTGGGTTGTTTTAGTGATGTTTAGATTATGGATTAATTTGTGGTATTATTTAAATTGTGATCCCGACTTTGATTAGTTTCATTTATGGATGCTTAATTGCTTAACTTATATATTTGATTTGTATGGTTAATTGTCTATTGCATGTGGTTAGAACGAGAGTTCAATTATGTGTCTTAGGAATTAATTGAATCATTTCATCATGCGTGTTAAGTGGATTAATATGGGAAGAGTTGGAGACGACCTCTCATGTTTAGAACTACATAAATGGATACTAGAGAGGTTAGATCGAGAGGTCAATTAATCTAGTGAGTGGAACCCAACCTTAGTGAATTCATAGTACCTAGAAAGGGAATATTACCTATGATTTAGTACATTTTAGGGAACGCTTACATGTAATTAGTACCTATTGGGAGGTGTTCGCTATGGTATCGATCATATGTGCTATTTTGGGGTCTTTATAAGGGCCTACATCCTCTTCATCTCGAGAGAGAGTTTAGGCGGAATTTGTGATCGCTCTTATTATGATAGCTTAAATTGGGTGGCAATTAGATGTGTTACATGATTTATCCATTTTAATTGCATCATGAAGATTTCCTTTGCATTGAAAATTCCAAAAATATTGTAATTAGTTTCTTTTCATGCTTTTTATCTCTCCCTTTTTGGTCGTCCCTAACTAATACGAGACTATAACTTGAAGGCCACGAATCCTAAATTTCCTTGGGTTCGATAAATCCTTTAATTGGTCATTCCGACTATAAACGACCAATCAAATGCATTTGATTAGCCATTTTGTAGTTGGGATGACCAATTAAAGAATTTATCGAACCACAGGGAGGTAGGTACTAGTGCTTAAGCGATCTCACATTTTTTGTAATTTTATATAGACAAATCATCAAAGGGGTTGTTGATCAAACAAACAAGTAAATAGTAATCAAAGTAAGTAAACAAGTAATGATCAAACAAACAAGATAGATTGATTAAAAGTGGTTTTCCAAATTGATTAAAAGTGAGATTAACAACAATCAAGAAGTGGAAATGCTAGGAATTATGTATCAAATTCATATGTAAATAGATATAGGATTAAGGGCCAACACTAAGTTCATCTAAACTCCCTCTCGAGATGCATATGATATGAATATCAAATAGCTCAATGGATTGGTTCTCAAACAAACAATTTCAACTAGGTACTAAGCTTGAATGAGAGTCCCTTCACACGATTAATCAACCTCTTGATCAAACCAATCACATGTTCTATCAAAGGGTTCTAAATTCTAAAGGATTTCTCAATCCCTTTACAACTTATAATGCACATGAAGTGTATGATGACTTGATTCAATGAACTATCCTAAACACTTAATCGATTTCTCAATCTAATCACATGCCATGACAATTAACCACACAAATCAACAATACAAATCAAGCAATTAATAATCAATGATAGAAAATCATAGATCCAATCAACATATGAATTCAAATACACAAATCTCCAAAATTAACCAATAACTCTCATGTTACTAATCCCACAAGGGAGATTAGCCTACCATATTCAAAAGAAAATTAACATAGACATTAATATTCTTACAAATCATGATGAAACTATGAGGTTTAACTACAAAGTATGGATGAAAACTCCCTTGAAGTGCTTCAATGGTGATCTCCTTTCTTCGCTTGCAATTCTCCTCTCTTCCTTGCTTATTTTCTTCAATTGGATAAAGGTTTTGATGGTGGGATGATGGTAGATGGAATGGAAGAAGTATGGATGAAGATGATGGTGTAAATTGGAGGAAATGGTGTGTGATCTATGTGTTTTGGTACAAACCCTTGGTGGAATCTCCAATCTCTCTTCAAATATTGAACTTGAGGCTATTTATACCCTCTCCAAGTTGGGCCACGAATTCAACATTAGTTGGGCTTTTTACACACACTTACAAACATAGGTATGTGAAAATCTGGATTTTTGGCCCAAAAACATGCAACTCGAGTTGGCCTTACCCAACTCGAGTTGCAACTCGAGTCGAGCTACGTTGTGTGTAACTCGAGTAGACCTGGCTCGATTCGTGTTGGCAACTTGTACATCGGTCTGTTCATTCGTGTTGCGATGCTCTGAAACTGAAAAACCTTTGGAAGGCAGCTCGACTCGAGTTGCAAATCGAGTAACGACTTGACAACTCAAGTAAGTTCACTGTATGATTTTTGGTCACTACCCTGTTCCTAGCTCGACTCGAGTTGCAAGTCGAGTTAAACCTTGTAACTCGAATAAGCTCTCTGGATAATTTTTGGACCCTAACTCGACCTTCTCTCAACTCGAGTTGCAAGTCAAGTTGGACCTTGCAACTCGAGTTGGGTCCCGGCAGCCCGTTTCTTGCTCATTTCAGTATCCGTCTCCATTTTTACTCTATTTTTACCTGTTTTACATACGTTTAAGCTCATTCACACATATTTACATAAAAACACATAACCCAACCAACTTATACATAAAATACGGATAAAATGCTATAAAAATAGACATAAAAAGACACTAAAATCTAGGTAAAAATATCACTCATCAGCTAGTCCTATAGTAGAGCTAATCATATGATTGGTTGAGAAAAATGCTAGATATGTAGGATTTGAGATGTTGAATTGAGTTAATTTTGGACTTCCTTTTATGATTAATGAATCATGTTTCATTTCAATACTTGTGTGATTAAATTCTCTTTTCATGGTGTTAGGATGGTCATTCCAATAGTATGATGAGTGGTTTAATTGAATCATATATTAAGATGAGCATTTATATTAGTATGAAGGGAGGTAAGCCATATCCTTCTTATGCTTAGAACATTCATAGGGGGACATTTAAGAAATTGAGTGAAAAGAACCAAACTTATGATCATAGTACCTTAAGGGAATTAAGATTAAGAATAATCCTAGGAGATTTAGACTTGTCAAAGAGTCGAGAACTAATTGCCTTGGCCATAGGAATTAGGGGTAAAAACGTGATTGCATTTAGTCCACAATTAATGAAGTTCATTATCAAAAGTTATGCATATCTAGCTAGATTCTTAACCATGAGTATGATTAGCCTTGCTCTCTTCTTAAGTGAATTCTATCCACATTCCATTCATTGTATCACTTGTTCGATATTTGATACCTTTAGTTGTTAGTTGAATTCTTAGTTAATTGATTAGAATAATAACTAGTCTAAATACCAAATCTTCAATCTTGTCACTCTTACAAAGCATAAATCAATGACAAATCCAGATATAACCACGAGATTACTTTCCCTTGGGATGACATACTTATAATTTTATTGCTTGGTCACACGTGTACAACAACGATAGAGTCTCTTACTCTAAAAATATTTTACTAGAAATGCGACCAAGAACATGGCGCCGCTTACCGGGTAAATGTTAAACTTTTGGTTGTAACGAGTTTGAAGTTGATTAGTTTTGATAAGAGTATTTCTTTTATTTTTTACTTGTGTACTTGTCTTGAGTACTTGGAGAACTAATTTGGAAATTCTTGTAGGTACATGCGAACTGGTTCAAGGTCTCAATTTATTGAACCTTTGAATCTGGAATTGGAAGCTACCTTAAGAAGACAAAGAAGAGGAGTGTTAGGAGCCTACGGAGGAAGTTATGGAAAATGTAAGGGAAAATGCAAATATGGTTGATGAAGAAGGTAATATGAGGAATTTTCAAGGGGGTGATAATATTCGAGGAGGGAATATTAATCTGGAGTTTGTGCCACAAGCTTATGCGCAACAAATGCACTTACAAAATTAACAATTGAAAGCGATTATTCAAAACTTGATGGCACAACAAGAAGCTAGAGATAACCAACAAGCTCCTCCGGTAGTGAAAAATAAACCTTGGGCCTATGGACATAATGGAACGGGGATGAAAATCCGAGATCATTTCCAACCTCAGTTTGGGAATTATGCGATGGGGCCGCCGTTAAATGTTAATAATTTTGAGATCAAGACGGGATTGATCAATATGGTGCAAGCAAATCAATTTGGAGGGGGAGTAATGGAAGATCCAAATGCTCACCTATCTCAATTCACGGAGTTAGCTAATACCATAAAGATCAACGGAGTGAGTGACGATATTCTGAAGATGAAGCTTTTTTCCTTTTCATTAAGGGATAGCGTTAAGGCTTGGTTTCATACTATACCTCCAGGATCCTATAATACATGGAGAGAGTTGGCTCAAAGGTTCCTAAGCAAGTATTTCCCACCATCAAGGATGTTGCATCTAAAAGGTCAAATATTACAGTTTAAGTAAATGCATCTTGAAACTTTTAGTGAGGCTTGGGACCGGTTCAAAGAAATGCTAAGGAAGTGTCCACAACATGGATTTTCCGAAGATCAACAAGTAGGATTTTTCTATGCCTGTTTGAATGAAAGTAAGAGGATGCTTGTTGATGCTTCGGCGGGAGGTTCTATATTAAGGCAAACTCCGAAAAAAGCTATTGTTATATGTGAAGAGATTACTTTGAATACGGGTCATTGGCCTATGGATAGAGTTGCATGCATGTATGAAAGGGAGAGAATAGCTAAGATGGAAGAAGTGTACTTGCAACAAGTGAAAAAACTGGAGGTACCTAAGGAGGATGTAACCGATAAGGCAATCACGGAGATACTAAAAAGAATGAATGCTAATTTGCAAGTATCTCTGGATTCTTTGTGCAAGTCTATGGTGAACAAACAAGTGCTTGCGAATCCTCAACAAGGTGTACCGTTATCTTTGATGAATCAACAAGTGTTTTCTAATCCTCAACAAGGCTTGTCTATGCCTAATATGGGTCAATCTTCTCAAAGTTGTCAAATGCCTACATCTATGCCTCAATAAGGTATGTCCACTAATTTTGGAATTCAAGATACTTGGTGCCCACCGGAATGTCACTTGAGAAAGTTGACTTCATGCAAGGAAGGAACTTCCAAGGAAATTATGGCGGTAACTTTGATAATCATGGAGGGGAATATCCACAAAGGCAAGGAGGATGGGGGAAAGGTAACTTTCAAGGAAATTTCAATCAACCTCGTAGGTATGAAAATTTATCATATGGAAATCAAGGGAATGCCCTCACTCTTCCACCGGGGATCAATCTGGGGGAGAAATCTTCAAATGGTGAAGAGAAGCCTACGATGGGAGATCAAATGGCTAAAATGTTTGAATTCATAAAGGAAGATAAGGAGGAGAGAAGACAAAGAGAGGAGGAAAGAAGGTAAAGAGATGAAGTGAATGATAAGAGAATCAAAGCTTTGGAAACACATATGAGCCAAATGGCAAGTGAAAGGGGGGATGTTCATCGTCAAGGAAAGTTTTTATCTACGACCATTACTAATCCTAAGGAGCAATGTAAGGCTATTGAACTTCGTAGTGGAACAAAATACGAATGGCCTTCTATGCCAATGGAAGTAGAGGAAGTAGAGTGTGAACTTGAGCCTATGGAAAGAGTGGATGAAGAAAGGAAAGAGGAAGAAGTTGAGATTGTTGAAAAAGATGAAAGTACCCTTATACTTGAAGAATAAAAGGTGAAGTCTCCAAAGAAATGGGAAAGATGTAGAGAAACAAAATGTAAAGAGAGAGAGGAGAAGTTTGAAAGGGATAAATGGGGAATTCCTAAGTTGCCCGTTGCAATTCCGTTTCCACAAAGATGCTTGAAAAAGGGATTAGAAGAGAAATTTGCCAAGTTTGTTGAGATGTTGAAAAAGATACATGTGAATATTCCTTTTACGGATGCTTTGCTTCAAATGCCCAACTACTCCAAGTTTTTGAAGGATATCTTGTCGAAGAAAAGAAGCTTGGGAGAGTTTGAAATGGTGAATTTAATAGAGGAGTTGATGAGTGATATTTTCACCTAGATTTTAGTGTCTTTTTATATGTGTTTTTGTATTATTCTATCCATATTTTATGTACTATTTGGTTGTGTTTTGTGTTTTTATTTGATGCTAGATATGATAATAAAGGCATAGGAAAAAGCGGATCTCAATTCGGAGTTGAAACGAGGAAGAACGAGCCAAAACAGTTAAGTAGACGGCACAACACGGCTAGCCGAGTCCAGCAGCACGACCCGTGCCGAGTACAGAACATGGGCCATATACTGCGCACGGCCCTGTCCAGAAGGCCGTGTGAGAGCACCAGAAGACACAACACGGCCACCCCTGTGGCCAAGTGCTGAACACGAGCCGTGCCGGAGTCAGAAACACGAGCCGTGTTGCAACACACGAACCGTGTTGGTGCAAAAACTGTGAAAAAATCAGAATCCTTCTAGAAGGTTCCCAAGGGGTATAAATACCCCTTTATTCAACAATTGAGAGGAGATACGAAATTCTAACCCTGCACACACACCTCACACACCATTTCCTCCATTCTTCACCATCATCTTCATCCACCCATCTACACTTGATCTCCTCCATCAAATCCACCATCCAAGTGATCAAGGAAGCAAGGGAGAGTGAGATCACAAGAAGAAGAAGGAGATCTCCATTGATGCACTTCAAAGGGGGAATCTAATTCTAATTTTTGTGCATTTCTTTATAGATTGATCATGTTTTGTAAGGATCTTAATGTCTATGTTAATTTTCTTATGGATATGAGAGGCTAATCTCCTTTGTGAGATTAGCTACATGATTGGTGTTGGATAATTTAGTTTTTATGCAAATTGATTTTAATCTTGAATGGGCTTTGTGTTATTTCTATCATTGATTGTTGATTGCTTGATGTATATGATGATTTGTGTGATTAATTGTCATGGGCATGTGATTAGATTGAGAAATCAATTATGTGTTTAGGATAGTTCATTGAATCATTTCATCATACACTTCATGTGCATTAATTTAGAATGAGATAGAGATATCCTTCTAGATTTAGAACCCTTTGATAGAACATTTGATTAGCTTAATCGAGAGGTTGGTTGATTAAATGAGGAGACCCAAACAATTAGTGAACTCATAGTACCTTAAAAGGGAATATTGCTTATGCTTTAGTACCTAATTAGGGAACTCATAGAGTAATTAGTACCTAGTGGGAGGTGTTTGCTATTGTCTCGATCCTATGTGCGTTTGGGAGCCTTGTTGAGGGCCTACATCCTATCCATCTCGAGAGAGAGTTTAGCTGGAATTAGTGATCGCTTCTATACCTTGTCCATGAGAGATTAGAATTAATTGCATGATTACTTAATTATCTATGCCATGATTGTTGTTAATCTCATCCTTGCATCATTTGGAACCCTTTTATCTTTGCATTCATTTTATCTTTATTTCTCTCATAAGTGTAATTGCGTTTATTTGCATCATATCCTCTCTTCCGTCGTCCTTATAAAATCACGATAAACTTGAGATCGCTTAAACTCTAGTACCTTCCTCCCTGTGGTTCGATAATTTCTTTAATTGGTCATGCCCACTATATTATGGCTAATCAAATGGCGTCGTTGCTAGGGAGGTAACGGTCGCTAGTAGTTTGACGAAGGATTGTTTAGAGTGGTCTTAATAAGGACATTTTTTTTTTGCATCTTATATTTGCTTTGGAAAATTTTGTTCTAATTTTTCTTTCTTTTATAGGTGCATACCTTTAGAAGGAAGAAGAAGGAGAGCAACCCCAAAAAAAATGAGCTACATGGATATTCTTCGAGATATGGTGAATAGAAGTGTTCATTCCGCTATGAATACACAAGGAAATTTTCAAAGATTTCAAATGCCAAATGGTGAGCCTAATTTGCAACCGGATTACGGAGTACAAGATATGCAATTCCAACAACAAGGTTATGAGAATTTTGGAGTTCCTCATCAAATGCATCATCAAGTATACTGATTAGCCATAGTTTAGTGGGCATGACCAATTAAAGAAATTATCGAACCACAGGGAGGAAGGTACTAGAGTTTAAGCGATCTCAAGTTTATCGTGATTTTATAAGGACGACGGAAGGGAGGATAGGAGCAAATGAATGCAATTATGCTAAAGCAAGAAATAAAGATAAAATGAATGCAAAGATAAAAGGGTTCCAAATGATGCAAGGATGAGATTAACAACAATCATGGCATAGATAATTAAGTAATCATGCAATTAATTCTAATCTCTCATGGACAAGGTATAGAAGCGATCACTAATTCCACCTAAACTCTCTCTCGAGATGGATAGGATGTAGGCCCTCAACAAGGCTCCCAAACGCACATAGGATCGAGACAATAGCAAACACCTCCCACTAGGTACTAATTACTCTATGAGTTCCCTAATTAGGTACTAAATCATAAGCAATATTCCCTTTTAAGGTACTATGAATTCACTAATTGTTTGGGTCTCCTCATTTAATCAACCAACCTCTCGATTAAGCTAATCAAATGTTCTATCAAAGGGTTCTAAATCTAGAAGGATATCTCTATCTCATTCTAAATTAATGCACATGAAGTGTATGATGAAATGATTCAATGAACTATCCTAAACACATAATTGATTTCTCAATCTAATCACATGCCCATGACAATTAATCACACAAATCATCATATACATCAAGCAATCAACAATCAATGATAGAAATAACACAAAGCCCATTCAAGATTAAAATCAATTTGCATAAAAACTAAATTATCCAACACCAATCATGGAGCTAATCTCACAAAGGAGATTAGCCTCTCATAGCCATAAGAAAATTAACATAGACATTAAGATCCTTACAAAACATGATCAATCTATAAAGAAATGCACAAAAATTAGAATTAGATTCCCCCTTTGAAGTGCTTCAATGGAGATCTCCTTCTTCTTCTTGTGATCTCACTCTCCCTTGCTTCCTTGATCACTTGGATGGTGGATTTGATGGAGGGGATCAAGTGTAGATGGGTGGATGAAGAATGGATGAAGATGATGGTGGAAAATGGAAGAAATGGTGTGTGAGGTGTGTGTGGAAGGGGTGGAAATCGGATTTTTTTTTATAAAATCTGAATGGAGGGGTATTTATACCCTTATGGGTCTTCTAGAAGGATTCTGATATTTTCTGATCCAAGACACGAAACGAGTCGTGTGGCGCAACACGGCCATGAGGTGCCCGTGTTGCGTGAACTGATGCTCCCGCACGGCCATCGCTTACAGGCCCGTGTTGGCTACACGGGTCGTGTGCTGCAACACGAGTCGAGCTCCGCAACACGGCCAAGTGGTGGTCGTGTTGGATGAATAGATGTTGCTACACGACCATTCTGGACAGGCCTGTGTTAGAAACACGAGTCGTGTGCTGCGACACGGCTCGTGCCACCGACACGGCCAGTCGTGTTGCTGCTGCCCTGTTTCCTTCACTGTTTTGGCTCGTTCTCCCTCGTTTCAACTCCAAATTGAGTTCCGCTTTTTCCTACATCTTCCTTATCCTATTTAGCATCAAATAAAAAGTGAAAATAGTAGGTTTAAGCTCATTCACACACATTTCCATGAAAACACAAAACACAACCAAATAACACATAAAATACGGATAAAAATATACGAAAACACATATAAAAAGACACTAAAATCTAGGTGAAAATATCACTCATCACACCCCCAAACTTAAAGTGTTGTGCGTCCCCGCACAACGAAAATGATAAACCAAGGAGAGTGATTTTCACCTAGGAAATGACTAAACGAACATAAGTAACAACACATCATTAGCAACAAGAATTACAAATTATGCTAAGGCATCCTACAACATTAAACTCATGACATGAGAAATTAACAAGTTCAATCAAAAGAGAATAAAGTGTAATATAGTCCCTTTTACGTCCAAGCCTCACAATAGATATTGATGTCTCTCAACACTCTTTTGAAATAGGGTAAATCACACTCATTAATCGATTGGCTCGACTCGCTATAAGCTTGCTCGCGGACTATATTCACAAACCACCAAAGTTTCAATTAATGATCAAAAAGGTCTTTAATTTGGATGTAATGATAGGCTCTTTGGTAAGGTAGGAAGATTATGGATAATAGTGACTAACAAGTGTAAGTAATCAAAGAGATGGCCAATTCCTCCAACTTCTCCACTTTTCTTTCTTCCTTTCTTCTCTTTAATGTTCACAAGCACTAATCATCAACTTTCTCCTTTGGATTGAGCTTCTTATGATGCATGTTTCCTTCTTTAAACTTTTAAATACTTGAGCATATTGTTGTTGCTTTGCTCATTTTCTTGTCATGAAGTTGCATGTTCATTCTTGTTTGTGCTCTTTTCATCCTTTTTCTTGCTTGTTACCATTTCCGTTTTTTCTTTTTCTTCCTTATCAAACCTTTCTAGTTACCATCTCCTCAATCACCCACACAAATGGTATATATGTAAGGCTTAAGTGGGTAATCATGGCTT
The DNA here is from genome assembly GCA_023678885.1 of Pogostemon cablin. Lineage (NCBI taxonomy): Eukaryota > Viridiplantae > Streptophyta > Magnoliopsida > Lamiales > Lamiaceae > Pogostemon > Pogostemon cablin. The sequence continues at coordinate 24,123,916 of CM042959.1, forward strand.
GTAATGTGCTATATTCACAATAAAAAGTCTTAAAGGCTCAAAATGGTTAACTAGGGATGATGTACATGGTAGGAAAATATATGGCAATGACTATGAATAACAAGGATGGCCTAAGATCATTTCACTAATCTCCACAAATCGGGCTCGTTCCTATAGTCCTTGAGCAAGTTCTAGCTTATCAAACACAACCAATCCACTCATGAAGAAAAACCATGTATGCACGGTTGAGGCTCAAATTCTCACAAGCTTATGCATTGGACCTTAAGAACTTATTACACCACATTCATCTCAAAATTGAACAAGTTAAGTAAAACATGCCACAATTCGAAAGTGTAGAGATTCTTAATCATAACTTGTCATCACTTACTACCACAACATATCACCACTCATGTTCAAAAATGACTCACAACATCCCAAAACAAACCACCAAACACTCCCTACACAAGAATAAAAATGCACACGAAACATAAAATAAAGACTCAACAAACAAGAAATAACCAAAAACACATAACATGCAAGAATAAAAATCACCATCATAAAACAATGAAGCACACATTCAAATCATCCATAACAATGTAAGCTCACAATCATCCCAACCTTGATTGAAAAGAAAATCCTAACTAATGAAAATAAACATCCCAAAAAACATAACACATGAAGTAGCATGCTAATCACATCAATACAAATCAAATCAAATTATGCTAAGCACATAAAAGTGGTAGGGTGTAGAATGAACTCCCTCAATAAGCATTTGATAGTGGAAGTTGTTAGCTCCGAGCTCAATTCGTGCTTCCAATACCCTTCATACATGCTCAACAAAACCATTAGCTCAACAATTTCATTAAAAATATGGACTATCATGCACTTCAACACGACCAATCATACCAAAATCAAACCAAACTCATGAGAAAAATTTTAAAATTTTAGCTCAAAAATACGAAAAGTATATGCTTTCAAGACAAAGTATGTCACACCACGCCATATCCCCCCAAACTTAAATTGAAACAAGAGTTTCGAGGTAAGTTTGCAAAAAGTTGTGTGACTTACTATCACATTTCAAATCAAGCACTCTTCGTGTCTTCAATACGCGTATTCCTCACAAGCACAATCAACCTACATGCCAAAAATTCAAGAAATAACAAATCCACAATCCTTATTGAAAGCATTAAATAAAGCAATAAAGATAATGATGGGTTGCCTCCCATCGAGCGCTAAGTTTAACGTCTTCAAGCCGGACGATAGTCTTTAGCTCATGGTGGACTTGAATAGTCCTTAGGCACTATCATAGGTTTCTTCTTGAAGTAGTGCCTTGTGCTCTCCCGTTCAACCACTAGAACGGTTCCCTTCTTGTTAAATAGCTCAAGCAATTGTTCTCCGAAGGCGTTCTTCACAAGAAATGGCCCTTTCCACTTGTTCCACTTCTTCCATGGAGCTCTATGTGAATTTTGAACTTCAACCACATCCCCCGGTAAGAATTCGGGCATTGACAAGTGTTGGTGCCCTCTTGCAACCTTTTTCCTACAATCACCAAATAAATTTTTATCAATGAAATCATGGAAGTTCTTAAGAGAATTTGAAATTTCAATAGAATGAGAAGGTTTTGGCTTGTGGGGAGTAGAATCCATGATCTTAGTTTCCGGAGGTTTCCTTTCTTCCATAATGGCATGAATCTCTTTTTGATTTTGAATCTTGACTTTCTCTACCATCTCTTCAAGAGACTCGACAAATCTATCGAATTCCCCCTTCAACTCTTCTTTCAACTCTTTAGCTTTCACCCACTTAGGCACCCTTTCTCTCTTTTCCTTCATAACCTCATCAACCCCCAAACTATCCTCTTTTCGATCTTTAATAGAGGAAGAAGGCTTGTTGTTCTCAACGGTGGATACAACTTGACTAACTTGGTGCTCAATGGAATCCAATCTAGCACCGAATGCTACTATTGCACTTGTCACCATGTCACACCAATTTCCGATTCGATCCATCCACATTTCATTAAACTTACTCTCCTTCTCTATGCGATCCATAACCATTTCAAACATCTTTTCTCCAAACATTGCTATGTGGTCACTTTGGGTGGAATAAGAGGTGTTGGAGTCTTGAAAATTTCCCCATTGATGTGGTTGATTTCCTTCTTGATGACTAGAAAAATTTCCTTGAAAAACATCTTCCACACCTTGAGGGTATACTTGATGATGCATTTGATGAGGAACTCCAAAATTTTCATAACCTTGTTGTTGGAATTGCATATCTTGTACTCCATAATCCGGTTGCAAATTAGGTTCACCATTTGGCATTTGAAATCTTTGAAAATTTCCTTGTGTGTTCATAGCGGAATGAACACTTCTATTCACCATATCTCGAAGAGTATCCATGTAGCTCATATTTTTGGGGTTGCTCTCCTTCTTCTTCCTTCTCAAGGTATGCACCTATAAAAGAAAGAAAAATTAGAAAAAAATTTTCCAAAGCAAATATAAGATGCAAAAATAAAAAAAAATGTCCTTATTAAGACCACTCTAAACAATCCTTCGTCAAACTACTAGCGACCGTTACCTCCCCGGCAACGGCGCCATTTGATTAGCCATAGTTTAGTGGGCATGACCAATTAAAGAAATTATCGAACCACAGGGAGGAAGGTACTAGAGTTTAAGCGATCTCAAGTTTATCGTGATTTTATAAGGACGACGGAAGGGAGGATAGGAGCAAATGAATGCAATTATGCTAAAGCAAGAAATAAAGATAAAATGAATGCAAAGATAAAAGGGTTCCAAATGATGCAAGGATGAGATTAACAACAATCATGGCATAGATAATTAAGTAATCATGCAATTAATTCTAATCTCTCATGGACAAGGTATAGAAGCGATCACTAATTCCACCTAAACTCTCTCTCGAGATGGATAGGATGTAGGCCCTCAACAAGGCTCGCAAACGCACATAGGATCGAGACAATAGCAAACACCTCCCACTAGGTACTAATTACTCTATGAGTTCCCTAATTAGGTACTAAATCATAAGCAATATTCCCTTTTAAGGTACTATGAATTCACTAATTGTTTGGGTCTCCTCATTTAATCAACCAACCTCTCGATTAAGCTAATCAAATGTTCTATCAAAGGGTTCTAAATCTAGAAGGATATCTCTATCTCATTCTAAATTAATGCACATGAAGTGTATGATGAAATGATTCAATGAACTATCCTAAACACATAATTGATTTCTCAATCTAATCACATGCCCATGACAATTAATCACACAAATCATCATATACGTCAAGCAATCAACAATCAATGATAGAAATAACACAAAGCCCATTCAAGATTAAAATCAATTTGCATAAAAACTAAATTATCCAACACCAATCATGGAGCTAATCTCACAAAGGAGATTAGCCTCTCATAGCCATAAGAAAATTAACATAGACATTAAGATCCTTACAAAACATGATCAATCTATAAAGAAATGCACAAAAATTAGAATTAGATTCCCCCTTTGAAGTGCTTCAATGGAGATCTCCTTCTTCTTCTTGTGATCTCACTCTCCCTTGCTTCCTTGATCACTTGGATGGTGGATTTGATGGAGGGGATCAAGTGTAGATGGGTGGATGAAGAATGGATGAAGATGATGGTGGAAAATGGAAGAAATGGTGTGTGAGGTGTGTGTGGAAGGGGTGGAAATCGGATTTTTTTTTATAAAATCTGAATGGAGGGATATTTATACCCTTATGGGTCTTCTAGAAGGATTCTGATATTTTCTGATCCAAGACACGAAACGAGTCGTGTGGCGCAACACGGCCATGAGGTGCCCGTGTTGCGTGAACTGATGCTCCCGCACGGCCATCGCTTACAGGCCCGTGTTGGCTACACGGGTCGTGTGCTGCAACACGAGTCGAGCTCCGCAACACGGCCAAGTGGTGGTCGTGTTGGATGAATAGATGTTGCTACACGACCATTCTGGACAGGCCTGTGTTAGCAACACGAGTCGTGTGCTGCGACACGGCTCGTGCCACCGACACGGCCAGTCGTGTTGCTGCTGCCCTGTTTCCTTCACTGTTTTGGCTCGTTCTCCCTCGTTTCAACTCCAAATTGAGTTCCGCTTTTTCCTACATCTTCCTTATCCTATTTAGCATCAAATAAAAAGTGAAAATAGTAGGTTTAAGCTCATTCACACACATTTCCATGAAAACACAAAACACAACCAAATAACACATAAAATACGGATAAAAATATACGAAAACACATAAAAAGACACTAAAATCTAGGTGAAAATATCACTCATCATATACCCTCAAGGTGTGGAAGATGGTTTTCAAGAAAATTTTTCTAGAAATCAAGATGGAAATCAACCACAACTATGGGGAGATTTTCAAGACTCCAACACCTCTTATTTATCCCAACTTGACTATAGAGAGAAGCTTAGAGATGAGTCGATCGAAAAGACTATGGAGCGCATGGAGAAGGATAGTAAGTGTAATGAAGCGTGGATAGATCGAATGGGAAATTGGTGTGAAATGGTGACAAGTGCAATAGTATCATTCGGTGCTAGATTGGATTCCATTGAGCACCAAGTTAGTCAAGTTGTATCCACCGTTGAGAACAACAAGCCTTCTACCTCTGGAACGAATCTATGCATGGCCATTAAGGATCGGAACGAGACTAGTTTGGGGTTGATGAGGTTATGAAGGAAAAGAGAGAAAGGGTGCCCAAGTGAGTGAAAGCTAAAGAGTTGAAAGAACAGTTGACGGAGGAATTCGATAGATTTGTCGAAGCTCTTGAAGAAATGGTAGAGAAAGTCAAGATTCAGAACCATGATGAGATTTATGCCCTTATGGAAGAAAAGAAGCCTCCGGAAACTAAGATCATGGATTCTACTCTCCACAAGCCAAAACCTTCTCATTCTATTGAAATTTCAAATTCTCTTAAGAACTTCCATGATTTCATTGATAAAAATTTATTTGGTGATTGTAGGAAAAAGGTTGCAAGAGGGCTTCAACACTTGTCAATGCCCGAATTCTTACCGAGGGATGTGGTTGAAGTTCAAAATGCATATAAAGCCCCATGGAAAAAGTGGAACAAGTGGAAAGGGCCATTCCTTGTGAAGAACGCCTTCGGAGACCAATTGCTTGAACTATTTAACAAGAAGGGAAACGTTCTAGTGGTTGAACGGGAGAGCACAAGGCACTACTTCAATAAGAAACCTATGATAGTGCCTAAGGACTATTCAAGACCACCATGAGCTAAAGACTATCGTCCGGCTTGAAGACGTTAAACTTAGCGCTAGATGGAAGGCAACCCATCATTATCTTTATTACTTTATTTAATGCTTTCAATAAGGATTGTGGATTTGTTATTTCTTGCATTTTTGGCATGTAGGTTGATTGTGCTTGTGAGGAATACGCGTATTGAAGACACGAAGAGTGCTTGATTTGAAGTGTGATAGTAAGTCACACCACTTTTTGCAAACTTACCTCGAAACTCATGTTTCAATTTAAGTTTGGGGGGATATGGTGTGGTGTGACATACTTTGTTTTGAAAGCATATACTTTTCGTATTTTTGGGCTAATTTTAAAATTTTTCTCATGAGTTTGGGATTGATTTTGGTATGATTGGTGGTGATTGAAGTGCATGATAGTCCATATTTTTATGAAAGTGTTGAGTTAATAGTTTTGTTGAGCATGAATGAAGTGTAGTGGAAGCACGAATTGAGCCCGGAGATCAAGTCGAGATTCATTTTGCATTCAATCCGGAAGCCCGTGCCAACCATTTCCACTACCAAATGCCTTTCTAAGGGAGTTAGCTTTACATCTCATCTCTTCTATTTGCTTAGCATAAATTTATGTTGATTTGGAGTGATGTGATTAGCATGCTACTTCATGTGTTATGTTTTGGGATGTTTACTTCCATAATTTAGGATTTTAATTTTCAATCAAAGATGGGGATACTTGTGAGCTTAATTGATCATGGATGATATAGAATGTGTGCTTTATTGTTAATGATGGTGATTTTTGTTTTTGCATGTTATGTGTTTTTGGTTGTTTATTGTTTGTTGAGTCTTTATTTTATGTTTTGTGAGTTTTCTTATTTTTATCTTGGTATGTTTGGTGGTTTGTTTAGGGAGGTTGTGAGTCATTTTTGAACATGAGTGGTGATATGTTGTGGTAGTAAGTGATGACAAGTTATGATTAAGAATCTCTACACTTTCGAATTGTGACATGTTTTACTTAACTTGTTCAATTTTGAGATGAATGTGGTGTAATAAGTTTCTTAAGGTCCAAAGCATAAGCTTGTGAGAATTTGAGCCTCAACCGTGCATACATGGTATTTTTCTTCATGAGTGGATCGATTGAGTATTGATAAGCTAGAACTTGCTCAAGGACTATAGAAACGAGCCCGATTTGTGGAGATTAGTGATATGATCTAAGGTCATTCTTGTCATTATTAGTCATTGCCATATATTTCCCTACCATAAACATCATCCCTAATTAACCATTTTGAGCCTATAAGCCTTTTTATTGTGAATTTAGCACATTACAAGCCATGATTACCCACTTAAGCCTTACATATATATCCTTTGTGTGGGTGATTGAGGAGATGGTAGCTAGTAAGGTTTGATGAGATAACAAAAAAGAAAGGAAAAGAAATGGTAACAAGCAAGAAAAAGGATGAAAAGAGTACGAACAAGAATGAACATGCAACCTCAAAACAAGAAAAATGAGCAAAGCAACAATAATGTGCTCAAGTAATTAAAATCCAAGAAAATGAAGTATGAATCATAAGAAGCTCAAGAAATCCAAGGAAAGTTGATGAGTAGAGCTTGTGAGTACCAAAGACAAGAAAGGAAGAAAGAAAAGTGGAGAAGTTGAGGAAGTTGATCATCTCTTCGATTACTTACACTTGTTTAGTCACTATTACCTATATTCTTCCTACCTTACCAAAGAGCATATCATTACATCCAAATTAAAGACCTTTTTGATCGTTAATGGAAACTTTGGTGGTTTGTGAATGTAGTCCATGAGCAAGCTTATAGCGAGTCGAGCTAATCGGTTAATGAGTGATGATTTACCCTACTTTAAAGAGTGTTGAGTGACATTTATAACCTATGTGAGGCTTGGACCAAAAAGAGACTATATTGCACTAATATTCTCTTGTGATTGAACTTGTTAATTCTTCATGTCATGAATCTAATGTTGTAGGAAGACCTAGCATAAATTGTGATTCTTATTATTATTGATGTGTTATTACTTATGTTCGTTTAGTCTTTTCCTAGGTGAAAATCACTCTCCTTGGTTTTTCATTTTCGTTGTGCGGGGACGCACAACACTTTAAGTTTGGGGGTGTGATGAGTGATATTTTCACCTAGATTTTAGTGTTTTTTATATGTGTTTTCGTATTATTCTATCCGTATTTTATGTACTATTTGGTTGTATTTTGTGTTTTTATGGAAATGTGTGTGAATGAGCTTAAACTTAAGAACGAGGAAGAACGAGCCAAAACAGTTAAGTAGATAGCACAACACGGCTAACCGAGTCCAGCAGCACGACCCGTGCCGAGTGCAGAACACGGGCCGTGTACTGCGCACTGCCCTATCCAGAAGGCCGTGTGAGAGCACCAGAATACACAACACGGCCACCCCTGTGGTCGAGTGCTGAACACGAGCCGTGCTGGAGTCAGAAACACGAGCCGTGTTGCAACATATGAACCGTGTTGGTGCAAAAACTGTGAAAAAAATCAGAATCCTTCTAGAAGCTTCCCAAGGGGTATAAATACCCCTTTATTCAACAATTGAGAGGAGATACGAAATTCCAGCCCTGCACACATACCTCACACACCATTTCCTCCATTCTTCACCATCATCTTCATCCACCCATCTACACTTGATCTCCTGATGAGTGTGTAAATTCACAAGTTTGGCGCTATGTTTTGTGCTAGTTTTGGAGAGTTTTAATGTGGAAATAGGTGGAAAACCTATATATATTGTGAAATAGCATGAATCAGGTGTTAGTGGAGCTATTTGAGTATTTTCTTAGCAAAACGGAGTGAAAGAGCCAAGAATCGAAGAGACGGAGTCGAAGCCACGCGAACCGCCCAAGAAGTAGGTGGGTTCGACCTGGCTGGAGGAGGGTTCGACCTCTCCAGTAGGTCGAACCAACGTTGCTGGACAATACAGAGATGGGTTCGACCACGACTCAGTTGGTTCGACCTGGCCATCAGGTCGAACCATGGTCGAACCAGTTTGTAAGAAGGAGGATTCGACCACGACGTTGGGGTTCGACTTGCCCGTTGGTCGAATCGGGAGCAAGAGTTGTCCAGTGCTGAGGTTCGACCTGAGGTTCGACCAAGACCTAAGCGGTTTGACCTGTCCAGAAGGTCGAACCTGTGCAGAATTTTTCCAGTAGCGGGGTTCGACCTGGGGTTCGACCTGTGGCCCGGGGTTCGACCTGCTTGACGTGGTCGAACCTGTGTGCGAGAACTTACCTTATCCGGATTTTTGAGGCCGAAACGCGTGAGATCACTTAGAAAGCCCATTCCAAGCCCTATAGACGTGATTACAAGTATAAAAGGAGGCTCATACAGAGAATAAAGAGAGCTTTTGATCGTCAATCGTAGGAGAGACAAGAGTAGAGGTGGTGATCCATTCGGAGAGCTGTGACAGAGGTTCGCTGAAGGTTCAAGTAAGAATGATTCATCTAACCATGATTGTTCCTAGATCAATCATGGGCTAGAACCACCTTGGTAGTTCTAGGGTTATGAAAGTTTCATGATGTAATTCGTGTTTCGTGTGTAAAACTCCGTACAACACTACCTGTGGTTTGTTTTATATAAGATTGCATATTTAATCCATACTCATAGTCGTTTTGTGCATCAATGATCGTTGTGTAGAGTCTGAATACATGACATGGTTATTGATTGAGTGCGTTCACTACTGAGCAGGGTTTATCATTATAATTCTAAGTGAAGGGATTCCGAAGTATTATTAGAACTGTCTTATATGAATATTCATGAATTGAATTGAATTTGGGTTGATGAATAGGATGAAGAGTATAACTTTATAGTACCTAAAAAGGGAGATCAAATCGGGTTAGATTCTAGACGTAGAAGATAATTGATTATGATAGTACCTAGAAAGGGGGGTGAAGCATATCTCTTGCTCCGATGTTATTCACACGTGTCAAGCGCATATTTACTTGTGTCTATAGAGTAAACTTGCATGGTCTAGTGATGCGTCCACAAACCACAGGGCAGAGTCGGACACCATCATACGAAAATACGAATTGCTAGTGAAACTGGATGACCCAATGAACTACCTATCATTCTTATTGATCACAACTCACTTCTCTCTACTTTTGCTATTTCTTTTGTTAATTCGATTAGAAGTTACTATCCATTAAACCTTTACAATTACCAACATAGTCTAAAATATACTAGAAGATCACAAAATTGATATTTATCCGTCCCGTGGGTTCGATATTGTAACTTGGTCATCTTCGCGACTACAATTGATATCCTTATACTTGAGGATTAATTTGTGTGTTGAGAAAACCCCTATCAAGTTCTTGGCGCCGTTTCCGGGGACGGCGTAAACTATCTTTTTTGTATTATTTCTAGTTTATTAGGACTATGTACCTTGTTTTGTTGTTTTCTTTCTTATTCGTTTTAGGTGTATGCTCACAAGATCAAAGAAAGGTAATCTTGAACCGTATAATCCTGAGATTGGAGCATCATCAAGAAAAAAAAGAAGAAGAAGAGCAAAGCAAAGGCAATAGACTCAACTGAAGCTCTGAATTTTGGAGTTGAGGTTGACGAGCAGATTTCGCAAGCGATTGAGGCTACAGCTGAAGTTAATTTGGAAGTAGTAACAGTCAACATGGCAGCGAATCCGGATAATCTAGCCATCCGTGAGGTTTTCAGAAATAATGGGGCTGGAAATTATGAGCTTTAGGTGCAAGGGGAACTAACACAGCGTTCGATCTTCATCCCGCTCTTATTAGCATGATAGAAAGGAACTCCTTTTCAGGAGGGTCTTTCGAGGATCCGCAGCAGCATCTGAACAAGTTCTTGGGCTATGCAAGTACTCAAAAAGACGTAGGAGAACATGAAGATGCTAGGAAGATCCTTTTGTTCAAATTCTCGCTTACTGAAAAAGCGAGGGATTGGTACGATACTATTAATGCAGCTGAGTGCACCACGTGGGAGCAATTGAAGTTAAGATTCTTGGAGAGGTATATGCCACCTTCGAAGGTGTTTAAGATGAAGCAAGATATTAACCAATTTGCTATCAGTGGAGGTGAGAAATTTCATGAAGCGTGGGATAGATTCAAGGACATGCTCAGGAAGTGTCCTCAACATGGGTTATCTAAAGCCCAATATATCAGTATATTTTATAACGGATTGGACTGTGAATCAAGAGTGCTACTTGATGCTTCTTCTAATGGAGCATTGCTTACAAAGTCATCCATTGAGGCCGAGAGATTGTTTGAAGACATATCAATGAATTCGAGGGATTGGCCCACTGATAGAGTTAGAGGTACGTATGTTCTTGGAAAGGTAGCAGATCAGCGAGATATCCCAACGAGTGCCAATCTTGCAGCAAGAGATGATGAATAATGGAACCATCCAAGACGAATTGGAGGAAGCAAATTATGCAATGGGTCAAAGTATCCAAGGAACGAGGTACCCAAATCAAGGAAACCGGAACTACCAAGGGAACTATCGAGGGAACTTTAATAATCGTGGTCCATCTGGTAGTTATCAACAGCAACCAAGGAGGCCTGAATTTTCATGGAGCAATACGAACAATGCAGTGCAACTTCCGATGGGTGTTGATCCGGGAGAAAAGGTGGAAGAAGGAAAGCCTGGGTTCGAGGATACTGTGAACCGTTACATGGTAAAGAATGATGAAAGAGTGAATCGCCTTGAGGCAAAGCTTGAGAAAAAAATTGATGATCACCACAGAGATTTGTCCACTCAAGTGAAAGATCTCACATTGTTGATGGGTACAATTGCAGAGAATGTGAACACATTAACTCAAACTGTAGGAAAAGGTAAGTTTCCGTCTCAGAGTATAGAGAATCCAAAGTCGTGTAATGCCATCACACTGAGGTCAGGAACGCAGTACGAGGGACCGATGAGGCCGGAATCGAAGTTGGAATTTTCTAAGCCGCGGTTCGACCAACACGCAGAGGGTTCGACCAACTTTTCAGGTCGAACCCAGGTCGAACCTCATCGGCCAGAGCACTCTGTTTTGACGCAGGAACGGTTCGACCAACACGCGGAAGGTTCGACCAACTTTACAGGTCGAACCCAGGTCGAACCTCATCGGCCAGAGCACTCTGTTTCGACGCAGGAACGGTTCGACCACGATCACGAAGGTTCGACCAACTCTTCAGGTCGAACCCAGGTCGAACCGAAGGATGGAAATTATACAGTGAAGCGGTTCGACCAAAGGGGCAGTGGTTCAACCTCCAATGTTGGTCGAACCCAAGTCGAACCTCCGGAGCAGAATGAGATCAGTCTTCCAGGAGAGAGGTTCGACCAATACAGTCCTGGTTCGACCTTTCAGCCTGGTCGAACCCCAGTCGAACCTCGCCGAGATGTTTTGTTTGATGCACCTGTTGTTCCTTTTGATGTTGATGCGACTCCAGTGGTACGGAATGAGCAAAGTACAGACATAATAGCTGAGAAAAAATGGGAAAGAGCTAAGCGATTAAGAGCCGAAAAGGAGAAAGCGGAAAAGGTTGATCGTGATGAATGGGGGATTCCCAAAACAAAGATACCTCCACCGTTTCCCTACAAGCTAGTGAAGAAGGGGTTGGAAGAGAAGTTCAAGAAGTTTTCAGAGATTATGAACAAGATAAGCTTGAACATCCCTTTTTCAGAGGCAATCATGGAGATGACATATTATGCTCGATTCCTTAAAGACATATTGATGAAGAAGCGAAGCTTAACCGGAGTTGAAACGGTAAACTTATCTGAGAATTGTAGCTCAATTATTCAAAAGAAGTTGCCACCAAAGATGAAAGATCCGGGGAGCTTTACTATTCTTTGTGAGATCGGAAAGGGGCCAGCACGGCGAGCTTTATGCGATCTTGGGGCAATCATCAATTTGATGCCGTTGTCCATCTTTCAGAAGCTTGGTTTGGGGAAGATGACCCCGACAACTGTTGCTCTCCAATTGGCAGATAGATCAATGACGTTTCTGAAAGGAATAGTTGAAGATGTTCTAGTAAAGGTGGAGAAGCTAGTTTTTCCTGTGGATTTCCTTGTATTAGAAATGGATGATGACAAGGATAATGTTCCTTTAATCTTGGGGAGGCCATTCCTTGCTACAGCTGGAGCTATGATAGATGTTCGGAAAGGAGAACTGAAGTTGAGAATGGACAAAGAAGAAGTACTTTTCAACTTGGACAAAGCAATGAAAATGCCAATGGAGTCCCAATGTTATAGTATTGACGTGGTGGAGGAAATTGTGAAGGAGGATATGTCTTTGATCTTGTCAAAGGATCCTCTTGAGACATGTTTGATGGAATCTCTTACTTATCCCACTACGGAGCTTGACGGACTTTCTAACGAGGTATGTATTGAATTTCTTGAAAACTTACTTGCTTTGGGTGATGACAGGTTTGCATTGGAGAGAAATAAAGTGGAAGAAGTCAAATGGACCAGGAAGTACTTGCCTTTGGATAATGAAAACACTCCAGTGGAGAAAAGAAAAGAGGAGTTGAAGCCATTGCCGGATCACTTGAAGTATGCTTTTCTTGGTGATGATGCACAATATCCGGTAATTGTATCTTCTTCCCTTAATGATGATCAACTTGAGGAGTTATTAGATGTTTTGAGGAAGTACCAGTCTGCAATAGGGTGGTCACTTAATGATTTGAAAGGTATTAGTCCTTCGTATTGTATGCATCGGATTAGGTTGTTGGATGAAGCCAAAGCTAGTGTTCAGAATCAGCGTAGGGTGAATCCCGCAATTCAAGAGGTGATAAGGAAGCAAATTCTTACGTGGTTGGATGCTGGAATTATATATCCTATTAGTGATAGTCCCCATGTGAGTCCATTGCATGTAGTTGCTAAGAAGGGGGGTATGACTATAGTGAAAGCTGAGGATGGAGAGGCGATAGCCACGAGAATTCCTACGGGATGGCGTACATGTGTGGATTACAGGAAATTGAATGAGAACACGTGTAAGGACCACTTTCCTCTTCCATTTATGGATCAAATGTTGGATCGTCTTGCAGGGTATGAGTTCTATTGTTTCTTGGATGGATACTCGGGGTATAATCAAATCATGATTGCTCCCGAGGATCAAGAAAAGACCACTTTTACTTGCCCCTACGGGACTTTTGCTTTTAGGAAAATGCCGTTTGGATTGTGTAATGCGCCTGCTACTTTTCAGAGATGCATGATGGCGATTTTTGATGGTTTGATAGAGAAGATCATGGAAGTATTCATGGACGATTTTTCAGTCTTTGGTTCTTCTTTTGATATGTGTTTTTCTAACCTTGCTGTTGTTTTGAAAAGGTGTCAAGAAACTAATCTTGTCTTGAATTGGGAGAAGTGCCATTTCATGGTGAAGGATGGGATTGTTCTTGGGCATCATGTTTCCGCCAAGGGATTACAGGTAGACCGTGCTAAAGTGGTGGCAATTGAGAAGCTTCCACCACCGACCAATGAAAGAGGAGTGCGATCCTTCCTTGGACACGCCGATTTTTACAGGAGATTTATTAAAGACTTCTCAAAATACTCTAAGCCCTTATCTCATTTACTTGAAAAGGATATTCCTTTTGTGTTTAATGAAGAGTGTTTAACAGCTTTTCAAGTTTTGAAGGAGGCGCTTATTACTGCCCCTATCTTGATCACACCGGACTGGATGCAACCGTTTGTACTTATGTGTGATGCAAGTGATGTAGCATTGGGTGTGGTGCTTGGGCAGCTAAGGGAGAAGAAGTTCTGCGCCATTTACTACGCGAGTAAGACTTTCGATGCGGCACAGAAGAATTACACGGTAACTGAAAAGGAGTTTTTGGCTGTTGTGTATGCATTCGATAAGTTTCGTCAGTATTTGGTTGGCATGAAGACGATTGTGTATACGGATCACTCAGCGATTCGTTACTTGATGGAGAAGAAGGAGACAAAGCCTAGGATCATAAGATGGATTCTACTACTGCAGGAGTTTGACTTGGAGATTCGGGATAAGAAAGGAACAGAAAATGTGTTGGCCGATCACTTGTCAAGGTTGGAGACTAGGGAGCATTGTGATAATTCTTTCGAGTATATTGAAGAGATGTTCCCCGATGAGAAGATCATGGCTGTGGCTGTTGAAGGGGCCGAGCGAGCATGTGTGGTTGCAGCGCAAGGTATGGATCCATGGTACGCAGATTATGTTAATTACATCGTCATTGGTGAAATTCCAAGGGATCTCAACCGATATCAACTTGCGAAATTTCATAGGGATGTTGAGACATTTATATGGTATGATCCGTTTGTTTATAAGATTTGTACAGATTCTATTGTCCGAAGATGTGTACCCGAGATGGAAATGGAAAGTGTGCTGGAGTTCTGCCATGCACAATCGAATGGGGGGCATTTCGGAGTGCAAAAGACTGCAGCTAAGGTACTTCAATCCGCTCTTTATTGGCCTACTTTGTTTAGAGATAGTGAGAGCTATGTGGCGTCTTGCGATAGATGCCAGCGCATGGGTAATATAGGTAGGAGAGATGAGATGCCATTGCAGCCTAGCATAGTCGTGGAGATATTTGATGTCTGGGGGATCAATTTTATGGGACCTTTTCCCCCGTCGAATGGGGTTCTCTATATTCTTCTTGCGGTGGATTATGTTTCGAAGTGGGTGGAAGCAATTCCTACTCGTGTTAATGATTCGAAAGTTGTTTTATCTTTCCTAAAGAAACATATTTTTGCCCGTTATGGAGTTCCGAGAGCATTAGTTAGTGATGGAGGGTCCCACTTCGTCAATAAATTTCTGGAGAAGGTGCTTAAGGATTATGGTGTTAGGCATAGGGTTACTACACCCTATCATCCGCAAGCAAATGGGCAGGCGGAGGTCTCCAACCGTCAAGTAAAGCAGATTCTGGAGAAAGTGGTAGGAACTAATAGAAAAGATTGGGCTATGAAGCTTGATGATGTGTTATGGGGGTTCCGGACCGCTTACAAGACGGTATTAGATATGTCACCGTATCAAATTGTCTATGGAAAGTCGTGCCACTTACCCGTAGAAATCCAACACAAAGCGTTTTGGGCTTTGCGTCGCTTGAACTTGACCCTTAGGGATGTAAAGGAGTTGAGGCTAACTCAAATGAATCAATTGGATGAGTTTAGGAGTCGTGCTTTCAAGAATTCAGAGATTTATAAGGAAAGAATGAAGAGGTGGCATGATTCTAAAATTTCATACAAGGAGTTCAAGCAAGGAGATGAGGTACTACTTTTTAACTCTCGTTTGAAGCTTTTTGCAGGCAAGTTGAAGTCTAAGTGGACGGGACCGTTCATGATTCATCGAGCCTTAGGAGGGGGGAGTTATGAGCTTATTGACAAAGATGGTGACGTTATCGCGGCGAATGGGCATCGATTGAAGCATTATAGGTCGTCGGATGATGCGTGTGTCATTTTTGATGATACCTTGTTCTGATTTGGTACCGTCGTGACTCTACGACGTTAAACATGAGCGCTTGTTGAGAGCTTACTCTTCCGTTTTATTGCTTTATTTCTTTTGTGTGCGTAAGAAATTTTTATATTTAAGATGCTTACTACTAGGCAATTCCATCTCTTTTCAAACTTAGTTTCGACTTACGTTATTACTAAGTTTGGGGGGGTGTGATGTTATTACCTCATTGAAGCATTAAGAGTATAATCTTTTCTTTGTATTGTTTGTTAGGGGAATTGGTTTTTGCGGCCATGTTGAAATTTTAATCGATTTTGATGTGATGATTTTTTACAATTTGCCTAATGTTCAGTGGTTTTTGGTTGTGTTTTCTTTTACGGAGATACTCATGAATGATGTTATGTGGAACAATTTTTGAAGTTGTGCTCTAGATTGTACCTAATGAAGTTGTGTTGAAGCTTGAAGTATGTAGTGAATGAAGAACACTCAGTTTTGGAAATCAGGAGGAAGGTTCGACCAACTCTAGGAGTGGTTCGACCAGAGCCAGAGGTCGAACAACAGCAGAGGAAGTCGAACCGGCGTCGAAAGTTGTCCAGAGAGGAGGTTCGACCTAAGCCATAGTTGTTCGACCTGATCAGGAGGTCGAACCTATGGTCGAACCTGTCAGTTTGAAGCACTCTGTTTTCCAGAAGAGGGGTTTGACCAATTCAAGGAAGGTTCGACCTGTTTAGCAAGTCGAACCCCTGGTCGAACCAAGAAGATTGTTTGTCCAGAAGAGAGGTTCGACCTCGCCATCCATGGTTCGACCAGTACAGGTGGTCGAACCCGAGGTCGAACCAAGCCAGGTACGCGTTTTAAGTTCGAATTTTCAGAGGGGTTCGATCACTTTTTCGAAACACCAAACCTCGAACCCTCTTCGAACCTCTACACCCTTGCACAAATTCTTCAATTACACTTGATTTCACACCGATTACACAACATTACACCTTGAATTATCGATTCGGTCGCGGATTTGGGCGGATTTCGTCGCGAGTTAGGGTTGAAATCGTATTTTTTTGGTTGTTTTGTGTTCTCGATCGGTTGTTCACCATGGGCAAGTCACAAGGTACGTTTTTTCCAACTCAATTACTCTAGGATTGAAGGTTTAGGTAAGCAATTTGATGTGAAATAGAGAATTGATGTTGAGTATGGTTGAATTTCATGGTGAATGTTGATATTTTGATTGGTTTCATATGAATTCTTGTTTCTTGGATTGTAGTTGATTGATTATTGATAGAACTTGGATTTTTATGTGAATTAATCAAGGATATAGAATATACCATAGAATGAGCATGTTGATTTGGTTTGAAATTGACGAAATTGAAGTAGTTCATGGAGGAAAGCATGTTGAATTTTTGATTGAATTGCTTGAATTGCTTAATGCATGCTTGTTGGTTATGTTTTGATGATTAAAGAAGGTATAATTGAAGATGTTTTGAAAATGTTGAATAAGCAAGAGGTGTTGAGATGATAGTTTGTATGAATATGCATTGATGCTTGAAGTCTTGAGTAGAGTATGTGATGTGCTAGTACAATACTTGCTTTCTTGTCTTGTTGGTTGGATTGAAGTATTTGTTTTCAGGAAAGGGACAAGTATCAAGCAAAGGAAAAGGAAAAGCAGAGGAGGAGAGATCAAAGAAGAGGCATGACAGGCCTTCAAACTTGGACAAAGTGACAAGAAAACTGAGGCTACAAGACCGTTTACCTGATAACTTCAAGATTAGGATGCAAGGTTGGGATGAGATTAAAGAGAAGTGGGAAGAAGTTTCAGACAAGATAGCTCGCACTCGATACCAAGATGATGAAGCGATGAGGATAATGAGAATAGGGGATGATATATTTTGGATGTTTGATCAAGTAGGGATCCGAAGATTCATGGAGTTGAAGAGGCCGACGTACTTCCATGTTACAGCAGAAGTGGTTTGTTCGTTTGAGATGGAGAAGGACCCGCTTGGATACCCCTATCAGTGTACGTTTCAGCTTGGTGGAGTGAGTAGGAGATGGACGTCTGAGGATTTCAACGAGCTGTTTGAGACACCTTTAGAGATCCCTCGTTTAGAAAGTGCTGCATTTAGTGTAAAGCGATTTTGGAGGGAGATCACGGGGGAGATTCGTGATTACAAGACTAGACAGGCTCGTGCGTCCGCAATAAAGAACCCTGTCTTGAGGTACATGGACCGCATCCTGAGCAACACGTTGTTCGCCCGCTCGGAGGGCAGTGTTGTGTCTAGAGGAGAGTTATATGACTTGTGGTGTATGTTGCATGGAGTGAAGTTCAACGTTGGAGCCTATTTTATTACGCAGCTGAATCGATTCAAGATCATTGGTTTTCAAAAGGTGAATATTGGAAGGTTATTGACGATTTTGGCTGAGCATTACAACTTGGACCTCACCGGCATTACACCAGTAGAAGGAGAACCCGATTTGATTATGAGCACGTGCGAGAAGGGTGAGTTTGCCCATTTTAGAAATGGAGATTGGTTTTTCACAAGAGGTGTCAAGCCTTTCGAATTTATGTTCCCCTTCGACGTGAGCAACTTGACAACTATTCGGGAAGCAAGGAATAGACTAATGAATTCTCTAGGACACACCGCTTTATCCGTGGCAGCGAAGTCGGGTGGTGATTGGAGAGCGGTAGCACAGATGTGTGCTGAGGGAAGGATGGCTGAGTTACAGCAGATTGTTGATCAAGAAGAGTTCCGTCCACCTCAGCCACAGCAGTCTGAAGAGGAGGATCAGGTAGAGGAGCAGTCGGAGATGGAGATTCCGGAAGGAGAGCAGCATGATGCGCCTCAGCATGCTTCAGGACCGCAGCAGCGGCGAGCAGTTCCAGGTACTCGGGAGCAGCTTCGCTTGATTCATGAGCAGCTGATCGCGGTGGTAGCTGCACAGCAGGAAACGAACAGGCAACTCGCGCTCGCTAACGCCAACTACGCCACGCTGAACGAAAGGTACTCTGCCTTAGATGAGCGTGTTGGTAGAGTGAGTAGTCGAGTGGATATGATGGACAAACACATTACCAGTCTGTGCTGAGCTGTGGAAAATAGAATGGATGAGGATGACAATGATGATGAGGATGATGATGCTCCTAGGGAGTAGTTTCAGGTTTTCTTTTGGTTTCTCCGATTCATCTTATCTCCCATTCTTCTTTTTATTTTTACAGATTGGGTGTGATTCATGTGTGAGTGGAATGTACTTGATATAGTTGATCTTGTATCGTTGCTCTGTATATGGGTTATTGATTATGTGCATTCATATGTTTACGTGTTTATTTTCATTTGGAAAGAGCATGAATAATTTGTTAAGTATATGGAATTCATGAGGAATTGATTTTGATTATGTGCTATGAGGAGTATTAGGAATTGATTATCTATGTGAGGATTTGAGCCTTTATCATGATTAATCATGATAGTTTATTCTTGAGAGAATCATTCGTATGAACGTATTCTAGAACTTGGCTTGGAGTCTTGTGTGAAACTTACAATTGATGAAATATTAGGATATGATCTTAGGCTATTTTTGATTAATTGAGTCACTTAGCCAAATTTTACCTTTCCTAATGATTTTATAAATCTTTGGTAGCCCTGTTTGAGCCTTTTAAAAGCTTTTTCTTTGGCAAGCCAAATATAAGAGCCTTAATTACCTTATTTGAGCTTTGAAAATACCCTATTCATTGGTAGAGAGAATAAGGTGAATAAGTGTGGAAGAAACAAAAGGAAGATTGAATGAGGTTCAGTAAGAAAAGTGCATGGTTAAATCTTGTTAGGGATAGTGCCTGAAATTGGTACCCCGAATTGCTAATACATGGGGCTTGAAGTTTTTAAGAAACAGCCGAATGATGTTCGAGAAGGGTAGTGCCTATAACTGGTACCCGAGCAACTAAAAGAAGAATGATGTTGATGCAAGGAAGAGAAGGAAAATTGATAATTGCAAGTGCAAGAGAAGAATTGGAGGAGAATATGAAGGCGAATGAGAAATCAAGAACCTCCAAGGTAACTCTCTACTAGTGTATTAAGTTACTATGACCAAATTTTCCTACCCTTTCCAAAGAGCCAACATTACAACCTAGAAACAAGTCCTTTGTGATCCTAGTGTTAATCTAATGTAAGTTGATTTCTGAGACCTTTGCCAAGCTTATGGTTACGCGTGAATATGAATTGATATGAGTGTTTATACTAGCCTATAGTGCCTCACGCACGAGTGAATGAGAGTAAAGACTTATCTTGTCAGTGAGATTACTTAGTGCTCCGAATGGTGTGTAATTAGATTGATTTTACATGAGTGACATATTTGATGCAAGTAATTCTTGTTTGATTCAATGAAGTGGCATGTGTAATATGTGTTGTACTCGATCTTGTTGAATTGTACACGACTCCTGTGGTTTAAATTGGTTGCCTCGGGACGAGCAACATGTAAGTTTGGGGGTTTGATGAGTGTGTAAATTCACAAGTTTGGCGCTATGTTTTGTGCTAGTTTTGGAGAGTTTTGATGTGGAAATAGGTGGAAAACCTATATATATTGTGAAATAGCATGAATCAGGTGTTAGTGGAGCTATTTGAGTGTTTTCTTAGCAAAACGGAGTGAAAGAGCCAAGAATCGAAGAGACGGAGTCGAAGCCACGCGAACGGCCCAAGAAGTAGGTGGGTTCGACCTGGCTGGAGGAGGGTTCGACCTCTCCAATAGGTCGAATCAACGTTGCTGGACAATACAGAGATGGGTTCGACCACGACTCAGTTGGTTCGACCTGGCCATCAGGTCGAACCATGGTCGAACCAGTTTGCAAGAAGGAGGATTCGACCACGACGTTGGGGTTCGACTTGCCCGTTGGTCGAATCGGGAGCAAGAGTTGTCCAGTGCTGAGGTTCGACCTGAGGTTCGACCAAGACCTAAGTGGTTCGACCTGTCCAGAAGGTCGAACCTGTGCAGAATTCTTCCAGTAGCGGGGTTCGACCTGGGGTTCGACCTGTGGCCCGGGGTTCGACCTGCTTGACGTGGTCAAACCTGTGTGCGAGAACTTACCTTATCCGGATTTTCGAGGCCGAAACGCGTGAGATCACTTAGAAAGTCCATTCCAAGCCCTAGAGACGTGATTACAAGTATAAAAGGAGGCTCATACAGAGAATAAAGAGAGCTTTTGATCGTCAATCGTAGGAGAGACAAGAGTAGAGGTGGTGATCCATTCGGAGAGCTGTGACAGAGGTTCGCTGAAGGTTCAAGTAAGAATGATTCATCTAACCATGATTGTTCCTAGATCAATCATGGGCTAGAACCACCTTGGTAGTTCTAGGGTTATGAAAGTTTCATGATGTAATTCGTGTTTCGTGTGTAAAACTCCGTACAACACTACCTGTGGTTTGTTTTATATAAGATTGCATATTTAATCCATACTCATAGTCGTTTTGTGCATCAATGATCGTTGTGTAGAGTCTGAATACATGACATGGTTATTGATTGAGTGCGTTCACTACTGAGCAGGGTTTATCGTTATAATTCTAAGTGAAGGGATTCCGAAGTATTATTATAACTGTCTTATATGAATATTCATGAATTGAATTGAATTCGGGTTGATGAATAGGATGAAGAGTATAACTTTATAGTACCTAAAAAGGGAGATCAAATCGGGTTAGATTCTAGACGTAGAAGATAATTGATTATGATAGTACCTAGAAAGGGGGGTGAAGCATATCTCTTGCTCCGATGTTATTCACACGTGTCAAGCGCATATTTACTTGTGTCTATAGAGTAAACTTGCATGGTCTAGTGATGCGTCCACAAACCACAGGGCAGAGTCGGACACCATCATACGAAAATACGAATTGCTAGTGAAACTGGATGACCCAATGAACTACCTATCATTCTTATTGATCACAACTCACTTCTCTCTACTTTTGCTATTTCTTTTGTTAATTCGATTAGAAGTTACTATCCATTAAACCTTTACAATTACCAACATAGTCTAAAATATACTAGAAGATCACAAAATTGATATTTATCCGTCCCGTGGGTTCGATATTGTAACTTGGTCATCTTCGCGACTACAATTGATATCCTTATACTTGAGGATTAATTTGTGTGTTGAGAAAACCCCTATCATCTCCTCCATCAAATCCACCATCCAAGTGATCAAGGAAGCAAGGGAGAGTGAGATCACAAGAAGAAGAAGGAGATCTCCTTTGAAGCACTTCAAAGGGGGAATCTAATTCTAATTTTTGTGCATTTCTTTATAGATTGATCATGTTTTGTAAGGATCTTAATGTCTATGTTAATTTTCTTATGGATATGAGAGGCTAATCTCCTTTGTGAGATTAGCTCCATGATTGGTGTTGGATAATTTAGTTTTTATGCAAATTGATTTTAATCTTGAATGGGCTTTATGTTATTTCTATCATTGATTGTTGATTGCTTGATGTATATGATGATTTATGTGATTAATTGTCATGGGCATGTGATTAGATTGAGAAATCAATTATGTGTTTAGGATAGTTCATTGAATCATTTCATCATACACTTCATGTGCATTAATTTAGAATGAGATAGAGATATCCTTCTAGATTTAGAACCCTTAGATAGAACATTTGATTAGCTTAATCGAGAGGTTGGTTGATTAAATGAGGAGACTCAAACAATTAGTGAATTCATAGTAACTTAAAAGGGAATATTGCTTATGATTTAGTACCTAATTAGGGAACTCATAGAGTAATTAGTACCTAGTGGGAGGTGTTTGCTATTGTCTCGATCCTATGTGCGTTTGGGAGCCTTGTTGAGGGCCTACATCATATCCATCTCGAGAGAGAGTTTAGGTGGAATTAGTGATCGCTTCTATACCTTGTCCATGAGAGATTAGAATTAATTGCATGATTACTTAATTATCTATGCCATGATTGTTGTTAATCTCATCCTTGCATCATTTGAAACCCTTTTATCTTTGCATTCATTTTATCTTTATTTCTCTCATTAGTGTAATTGCGTTTATTTGCATCATATCCTCTCTTCCGTCATCCTTATAAAATCACGATAAACTTGAGATCGCTTAAACTCTAGTACCTTCCTCCCTGTGGTTTGATAATTTCTTTAATTGGTCATGCCCACTATATTATGGCTAATCAGGAGTGTAATGCGATCTTGCAAAAGAAACTTCCCCCTAAATTGAAAGATCCAGGGAGTTTCACTATTCCATGTGAGATGGGAGAGCATGAGAACTACAAAGCTTTATGTGATTTGGGGGCTAGCATTAACTTGATGCCCTTGTCAATTTTCAAGAAGTTGGGTATTGATGAGGTCAAACCGATGTCGGTCACACTTCAATTAGCCGACCGGTCGTTGACACATCCAAAGGGAATTGTGGAAGATGTTTTGATCAAAGTTGGAAAGTTTGTGTTTCCCGATGATTTTGTGGTACTTGATATGGATGAAGATGCTAATGTCCCGTTGATACTTGGGCGTCGGTTTCTTGCCACGGGGAAAGCATTGATAGATGTGGAGAAAGGGGAGCTAACTTTAAGGGTGAATGAGAAAGAAGTGGTATTTTCATTAAGAGAGGATATGAGGTATCCTAGGAACAAGAAGGAATGTAGAAGATTGGAGGTTGTGGACAACATTGTTGAAGAGCATATGTATCATCTTCACTCCAAGGATCCGTTGGAGATTATCATAAGCCACTCTTACTCTATTGAATCTATAAAATCTAAATCTTCTTTTTGTTTAGAAAATGATGAAATGATTGATGAATTGCATGATTTAAATGCTTGTAGGGAACTCACAAGTGAGGAAGCAAAACTGGAGAGACTTGATGAAGAACTAAAAGAAGAAGTGCAAGAGAAGAAGAAAGTAGAGTTGAAACCATTACCGGAGCATTTGAAGTATGCTTACTTGGAAGTGAATGAGATGTATCCGATAATTGCATCTTTTTTCCTTAATGATTTAGAATTAGAAAAGTTGTTAAGAGTTTTGAGGGAGCATAAATCTTCCATTGGTTGAAGTATAAAAGATTTTAAAGGTATTAGTCCATCTATGTATATGCATAAGATTCATTTGATTGATGATGAGAAGTCTTGTATGCAAAACCAACGTAGATTAAATCCTATAATGCAAGAAGTGGTGAGAAAAGAGGTGTTAAAATAACTTGATGCGGGAATAATCTTTTCAATTAGTGATAGTCAATATGTAAGTCCTTTATATGTAGTGGCAAAAAAGGGTGGTATGACAATTGTTTGATCCGATACAAATGAAACAATTACCACTAGAACTATCACGGGTTGGAGAGTATGTGTTGACTATCGTAAATTGAATGAAAATACTCATAAAGATCATTTCCCATTGCCATTCATAGACCAAATATTGGATCGACTTGCGGGGCATGAGTACTATTATTTTCTTGATGGGTACTTTGGGTACAATCAAATATAGATTGCCCCGGAAGACCAAGAGAAGACAACTTTCACATGTCCTTATGGTACATTTGCATTTAGAATGATGCCTTTTGGTCTATGTAATGCCCCTGTCACTTTCCAACGTTGTATGATATCTATCTTCGATGGTTTAATTGAAAATATTATGGAGGTGTTGATGGACGATTTTTCCATGTATGATTCCTCTTATGATATTTGCTTGACTAATCTCACTATTGTGTTGCAGAGGTGTGAAGAGTCAAATCTTGTGCTAAATTGGGAAAAATGCCATTTTATGGTGACCGATGGGATAGTCTTGGGGCATCATATTTCAAAACATGGTTTAAAAGTGGATAGAGTTAAAGTGATAGCCATAGAATGTCTTCCCCCTCCTACTAGTGAGAAGGGGGTGAGATTGTTCTTAGGTCATGCGGGCTTTTATAGACGCTTCATTAAGGATTTTTCCAAAATTGCTAAACCTCTTTGTAAATTACTTGAAAAAGATTGTCCATTTAACTTCAATGATGAATGTTGTGTCTCATTTCAGGTGCTCAAGAATGCTCTCACTTCATCTCCAATACTTGTTACCCCAGATTGGAGCTTACAATTTGAATTACATTGTGATGCTAGCGATCAATCCATAGGAGTGGTGTTGGAGCAAACGAGGGAGAAAAAGTTTAGAACAATCTATTACGCTTCAAAGACATTGAATTCGTGCCAAGTTAATTACACCACAACGGAGAAGGAATTTTTAGCCGTCGTGTATGCTTTTGAGAAGTTTTGGCCATACTTGGTTGGAACACAAACTATTGTCTACATGGATCACGCTGTCATAAAATACCTAATGAGTAAGAAAGATGCTAAACCTCGTTTAATCCGTTGGGTGTTACTTTTGTAGGAATTTGATGTGATTATCAAGGATAAAAAAGACGTGGAAAATGTGATTGTGGATCATTTGTCTAGATTGGAAAATGGAGGTGAGAATGAAGACATGAAGCCGATTGGGGACGAGTTCCCAGATGATGAAATTTTGCAAGTTGAAGTTGAGCAAGTGCGTACTCTCATGGTGAATGTGCCATCTTGGTATGCCGATTATGTCAACTTTCTTATCTGTGGAATCAAGCCCACGTTGCTCAATGAGTATAAGGTAAAAAGTTTTTATGTTGAAGTGAAGAAATACTTATGGGATGAGCCTTTTTTGTTTAAGATTTGCAATGATGGAATGATAAGAAGGTGTGTGGCCGATGAAGAGGTCATGGGGATTCTTGAGCTATGTCACTCGTCTTTGTGTGGGGGCCACTTTGGTCATCAAAAGACAGGGGCTAGAGTTTTACAATCGGGCTTCTGTTGGCCTACATTGTTTAAAGATGCAAAGAAGTTTGTGGCTAAATGTGATAGATGCCAAAGAATAGGGGGAATAGGTAAGCGAGATGAGATGCCCATGAGTTTAAGAATTAATGTGGAGATATTTGATGTATGGGGCATTGATTTTATGGGACCGTTTCCCTCATCTAAAGGATATGTGTACATCTTCCTAGCAGTAGATTATGTGTCAAAGTGGGTGGAGACAATCCCCACTTAGACAAATGATGACTTGATTGTTAAAAGGTTCTTCAAAAATAATATTTTTACTAGGTTTGGAGTTCCACGGGTACTAGTGAGCGATGGAGGATCTCATTTTGTGAATAAATTGATGGAGGGATTGTTGAAAAGATATGGAGTGAAGCATCGAGGGGCTACACCTTACCACCCTCAAGCAAATGATTTGGCGGAGGTTTCCAACCGTCAAATAAAGTTAGTGTTGGAGAAGACAATCAATAGAGGGAGGAAGGATTGGTCGGAGAAGCTTGACGATGCTTTATTAGCTTATCGAACGGCTTTTAATACCATCCTTGTGTGTCATCGTATCAATTGGTCTATGATAAAGCTTGTCATCTTCCCGTGGAGTTGGAACACCATGCTTTGTGGGCTATTAAACGTGGTCAAGCAAGGTTGTTAAAATTGGTTGAGTTAGAGAAGTTTAGAGGAAGAGCATTTGATAACTCAGTCATCTACAAAGAGAACATGAAGAGATAACATGATGCTAAGGTTAAGAAAAAGACATTTGCTCCCGGGACAAAGTTCTTGTATTCAACTTGAGGCTTAAGTTAATTCCTGGAAAGCTTAAGTCTAAATCGATGGGGCCATATAAAGTGCTTGAGGTATTGAGTGGACATACGTTGAAGTTTAAGGGTCCTAATAATGAGTTTGTGGTAAATGGTCATCGGGTGAAACATTACCTATCTCCTTCTCAAAAGAAGATAGTGTATGTGGATACCCTCTCTTCTTGAACTACTTTGATTGTGTAGTAGTGTAGATTTTATTTTTCTTTTATTTTTGTTTTTATTGTTTTCTTGTAGACTTGGTATGTAGGTGGTGAAGCTCATGGACAAAAGTGCATATGATGAAAAATAAGGGTGCTAAAGGTGGAATGAAAATGTATGCCACACCACTCTTTACAAACTTAAATTTTAACAATTGTGTTAATTTAAGTTTGGGGAATGCGTGGTGGTCATACTTGGACTTCTTGAACTTCTTTGATTGTGTAGTAGTGTAGATTTTATTTTTCTTTTATTTTTATTTTTATTGTTTTCTTGTAGACTTGGTATGTAGGTGGTGAAGCTCATGGAGAAAAGTGCATATGATGAAAAACAAGGGTGCTAAAGGTGGAATGAAAATGTATGCCACACCACTTTTTACAAACTTAAATTTTAACACTTGTGTTAATTTAAGTTTGGGGATGCGTGGTGGTCATACTTGGATTTTGAAAAATGCACATAAGTCATCATGAGATAATTTCATGAAGAGCATTGGTGAAAACTACAAGGGTAAGTCTCACCACTTTTTGCAAACTTAATTCTCAACTTGTTTCGATTTAAGTTTGGGGGGAGAGTGAGTGGTGTGACTCACCACTTGTTTATGCTTGAATGTGTGATGAATCATGTGTGTTTATATTATCTTGTGGCAAAATGGGTCAATTTTGAACTTTTTCTCATGAGTTTGGATTGTTTTGGTACGTTTGGAGGTGTTTAAGTACATGATAGTCCATTATTTGATCATAATTGTAGAATTAATGCTTTGAGGTATTTTTGAGCATGAATAGGGTGTATGACAAGTGCAAAAACAGGGCACGATGAGGTGTGAAGTGTGAAATTTGGAAAACAGGGTAAAGTAGCTACACTAACAGTGTTCTGTACACGGCCCTGTAAGGATTGGCTGTGTACTGACATCAGAAGGTGCTACTCACCCAGGGTCAAGGGCGAGCTCCGAACTCGAGCCATGCAGGGAACAGAAACACAGGCCGTGTGTGGAACATGGCCCTGTAACGCGTAGGCGTGTTCGAGCATCAAAAAACGCTACACGGCCATGACTGAAGCCGTGTAGCGAAGCACGACCCGTGCAGTGCTCGGAGTTAGTTTTAAAAATCTGATTTCAGAACACTCTGTACTCACTTCCACACACGCCCTTCATTCCGTACACACCGAATCCACTTCAATCTCCACCATTTTTTGTAGATCTTCATCATCAAGGTTAGTTTTGAGTGATTGATAGTGAGATTCTTCAATTTTTTACACCAAGAACACTTCTCCAAGTCTAAAATTGAAGGTATGAATTCTAACTATCGAATTTTTTTAAATTTTAATAGAAATTGAGCAAATCGATGTATGGGCTTTATGATATAGTGAGTTTGGAATGAGAATTTGATTGTTGAACATACGTGTGCCAATTTAATTGTTGAATTGAGAGTGGAATTAGGGTTCATGAGAAAGTTGAATTAGGGGATTTGTGAGTATGATGAAATTGGATGCATGTGTTGTGCAAATTGAATTATCATGCTTGATGAATGCTTAAATTGTAGTAAATTAGACTTAGGTGTTGAGGATTTGGGCATTAGGCAATGTGGATTTTTGAAAGTGTATTGAAAAGTTTTGCATGCCAAGTGTTTGATGAAATGTCTAAGTGAAAATTTTGGCTAAATTTGAGATCATATATTCATAGTGATTAGTGACAGTTTATTTTGGAACCTATTTGTGCAAGTATGATATGAATTGAGGCATAAGTTCATGGATAATTGAAAGGAGTGATAGTGAAGTGAATGTTGTGGTGAAGCTTGAAGCTATAATGATATGAATGTGTAATGTTGATGCATAGTATAGTTCATACTTAGTTGAATAACTAGTGTGGACTCTAAACTTAATGCATTAACATTTTTAATGATGAAATTGAATATGACTTGAGCATTGTTGTAAATTGTAGATGGCTGAGAGGAGAGTGAGACCAAGGAATGAGGATTTCATCGTCATTACCGATTCAGGGGAACTAGCTAATCTCGATGCTCAATTAATGGAAGATGAGGTCCATCCAGAATACTTTGGGGTCAAATTTGAAGAGTATTAGAGAAAGTATGTGCTTCGTTGGCAAACACTTGCTCCTAAGATTAAGCCAATGCGATTCTAAGACACAACAACAATGGAAGGATTAGGAATAGAGGAAGACGTGAGGAAGTTGTTTAGGTTCTCACATATGGAAGCGTTTTTTGATAAAAGGCCCCTACTTACTACCATCTAACTGCTGAGTTCATGAGCACATTTCAAATGAAAAAGGATATGAATGCTTTCCCTATTTCAGTTATGTTCCAATTGGACAACGTGATGAGAAGAGAGATCCCTCTACATGTTTTGAATGGAATCTTTGGATGCCCACCATGTCAAGACCATTCAGAGCTTTTATCATGGAGGTGGCTTCAATCAGCAAGAATGGTGTAAAAGTTTGGTGAATAATGGGACAGAGCAAGCAGGATACGTTCCCAGTGCCTCAAAAGGAACTGCAATAAGGAATCCAGTCATGAGGTACCTAGAGAAGATTGTCTCGAACACTATCTTAGGGAGATTTGAGAGTAGAGCAGTTATACATCATGTATTGCATATATAATGAGCTACTACTAAACGTTGCATCACATTTTGTGCAACATGCGGAGAGAGTTGCTAAGAGACAAACTTCTCAAGGTTTGATGTTAGGAGGTATGATTACTATGATCACTCAGGGCTTGGGAATAAATCTTACAGGGATGGAAAACAGAATGGTGAGTGAAGGATTGAATTATCAGCAGTTAATGAGGATGGAATTTTTGTCTATAGCCGGGAATCAGTATTATTTAAGGTAAGAAAAAGGGGCTCCATTTCCTTTGCCGGCACCAGAGCTCACTATAGTGTACACTCGAAGGAGGTTTGCTAATTTGGCAATAGCTAGTGCTAATCACTCCATGGTTGTGAGAGCATTCTATAGATGAAACAGAGAGGAAGTGGAAGAGGTTCTCAGACAGATGAGGGTTGAATAGAACCTCGAGCTAGCCAATCTGAGAGCAGAGCCAGTACCGATGGAAGGAGATGAGCAGGAGCCACCACATCAGCAGGTGGAGTTTGAAGAGCAAGCCCCTGAGCCACCACATTTGAGGAGGAAGAGCAACAGCAGTAGCCACCAATGGGCCCTGAACATGGCAATGATCGATGGAACTACATGATGGATGAAGTGAGAGATATGAGGCATGTGTAGCAGACGTATAGAGTACAGATGAGGGAGATCCGAGGGGTCCAGCAGGAGCATGGAATGCATATTCAAGAGTCGAGAGCTGGACAACATTGTAGGAAGTACTACGAGGAGCAGTCTCGGGTGCACTCCAACAACATGGAAGAAATGATGACGATGATGTTCAACTTCTGATTCTCAGCGTCTCCTCGTGCGTACATTCCATGGAATACATATCATCTACCTCCACCTCTGGAGCCATGAAGGAGTCATTTTAATGCTTACCACTTCTAGTAGTTCATTTGAAGAATTTTAGACTTGATTTGATTCGTTAGATTTGGATTGGATTGTACTTAAAATGTTTTGTTTTTGGGAGGTTTTACTTTGGGATTTTATTTTCAGTTTTATGGATTTACTTTTTGTTATTTTTGGTATTTTACTTTAATTTTCATAATTTGGGTGTGTTGGAAATTTGATCTTACTTGTTATAAATGTGAATTGATGTGCTTTAATTTTTTAGATGAATGATCTTAGTCATGTAAGTTATGTGCTTTTGTTATGTCTCTTGTTTGGTAAGTCTTTGTTATTGTGTTATGTTTGTTTTATTTTTATTCTTGTAGGGTTGGTTTGGTGGTATATTTTGGGAAGATGATGAATATTTTTGAATGTGAGCTATGATGCATTATTTGTGACAGGTGATGGCAAGCATGTTAAGGATTTCTACTAATTAAAATTGTTACATGGATTACATAATTTGTTCAATTTTGAGAAGTATGAAGGGTAATTATGTTTCTTTTTGATCCAAGCAAATGCTTGTGAGAGTTGAGCCTCAATCGTGCCTCCATGGTTAATTATTGATGAGAGGACTGATTGTACTTAGACAAACTAGAACTTGCTCATAGACTGTAGGAACGAAGCCCGAATGATTGAAATTTGTGATATGATCTTAGGCCATTCTTGCTAAATGAAGTCATAGCCATAAAATTTCTTACCCAAACATCATCCCTAGTTAGCCAATTTGAGCCTATAAGCCTTTTTCTTTGTGATTTATATTGGATTGTATACTAAAAGTCTAGCTTTTTGTATGAACAATGTTTAAACAATTAATTTGAAGTGAGAATCATATGATCAAATGATTGCATCTTATAATTTATTTATATGTCTGATGCAATAGTTCGCTTACTTTATACTGTAGATAATATGTTGTGCGACAACACGCGGAATATCATATTATCGGTTTCTTTATAAAGTATAAACAGATATTCACAACCGAAATAGACGGGAACTCTCTATCGGGATAGTTGTAGTATGATTTAGTATTAGTTTGTCTTGATTATAGAATCACATTAGTGCACTTGTGTGTATTCAGTAGGACCGCTTGAGATCGTTCGACTTATACTGACTTATAGAAGAACTTGATCTCTGTTATTATGGATGTTCGTGCCCTTAATCCCTATACAATAACCTCGACATGTAAGGCAGTATGTATTTTTTTGATTCATCAATGGGTGAGATTTACATGTAATTAAATCAACAAACCGGTGAGTTGGGAAATAGTGCTGTCTCTATGGTGTGCTGTTGATTGTAGAAGGAATCTATCTCCGTTATAGGTTGATGATGTCCCCATGAGGAGCTCATAAGGTTTATCATGTAAACCATACAAGTGGATTTATTCTGGCATGATAATGAGGTTGAGTGGTACTACTCTCAGATGAGATATTAATTAATGGAGTTGTCAGTAACTTAATTAATTAATGGGCATTGTATATCTTAAACATGGGGAGATTAACGGGCTCATAATAAGAAGGGGCCCATAACGTAATTATGGGATTAGAATGGTAGTGCAGTAATAATATTTTAGTGGTATATATTATTATTATTGGACTTAAGTATAAGCTTTGGGCGAAGCTTGGATACTTAAGCCCAATGGAGGCCCAACTCTAATTTCTCCTCTTGGTCCCTGCTGTAGCCCATATATCAGTCATCTCAACTGTTCTAACCCTAGTGAGACATGCCTAACACGTGAAGAGGGTAGATAGACCTCAGAATTCAATGTGTCATATACTGTGGAAATCCACGGAAGAAAGGATCATTTTGGCACGTAGATCACTCGATTCGGAGATCAGATGAGAGAGTTATGCCCAAAATGGTGAGGCTACGCAGACTGGTGGCGATAATTCCATCTTCTTCAATATACCCTTGTGAAAGGTAATACATTTCTTTGATTTCTTGCTTCCGCTGAATTAGAAACGTATGGAACCCTAACAGTTCATGTTAACCAAATGATCGAACGCCAACAATTTAAGCACAATACAAGCCTTGAAAACCCACTAAAACCTTACATATATAACCTATGTGTGTGTAATTGAGGAGATGATGGTCTACAAGGGAAGATGTGAAAAAATGTGCAAGCAAATGGAAGAAAGGTTGAATCAAGAAAAAGGATGAAAGAACTCAAGTTAAAAGCAAATGCAACTTCAACAAAAAGTGGAAAAGGAGCAAGATTATAAAATATGCTCAAGGAATACAAAAGTCAAAGAAAAGAAGTTTGCCATTCAAAAGAAGCTCAATGAATCCATGGTATGTTGATATTTAGTGCTTTTGAATAATTGACAAAGGGAGAAAGATTGAAAGTGAAATGTTGGAGAAAAAATCATCTCTTCGATTATCTACACTTGAATAGTCACTATTACCCAAAGTTTTCTACCATACCAAAGAGCCTAAACATTGCATCCAAAAATAAAGACCTATTTGATTACTTATTGAAACTAGGGTGGCTTGTGAACATAGTCCATGAGCAAGCCTATGGTGAGTTGGTTCTAATCGGTTGATGAGTGTTGTTCAAAACCCTACTCCATAGAGTGTTGAGTGAATTTGATATCCTATGAGAGGCTTGGATTGAAAGGGATTTGATTACTCTTTTGTCATCTTAAGATTGAAATTGTTATTCTTTCATGTCATAAGTTTGATGATGTAGGAATACTTAATGTGATTTTGTAGCCCTTATTACTTGTGATATGTTGTGGTTTATGTTCGTTAGGTGTTTTTCTAGGTGAAAATTACTCCTCTTGTTTATTAGTTTTCGTTTTTCGAGGACGAACAACACTTTAAGTTTGGTGGTTGATCGTTGTCATTTTCACCTAGATTTTAATGTCTTTGTTTGTGGATTTTCAGATATTTTCATCCGTATTTGTGTGACTTTTGGTGGAGTTTATATAATTATGAGAAATGTGGTATGGATTGATAGAAATGTATAAATGAGCTTAAATATGTACAAAACAGGTCAAGAAATGGAGAAAAATAAAATCGGGAGCAAAACGGAGAAGGAAGAACATGGCACGCTCTGACACGCCCCGTGTACGGAACACGGGCCTGTCCGAGGTGGCCGTGTTCGTGCATCAGAATGCAAAACTCGCCCAGGAAAAGGCCGTATTCTGGCGCACGAGCTGTTCGCCAGCACACGCCCCAGTGCGAAACACGGTCCTGTTTGAGAAAGCCGTGCACAATCATCAGAAAATGCTACACGCTCATGGAAAAGGCCGTGCGTGGGCGCACGAGTCATGTTCGGGAACATGCAGTACACGCCGAACTGCGTGTGCACTACACGAGCCGTGTGCGGCTACCCGGCCCATGTAGGTGCAAAAGGCAGTGTAAATTTCAGAATATTCCGAAAGCTTCTAGAAGGTCCCTAAGTGATATAAAAAGCTGACTTGTGCGAAATTGAAGAGAAGAATACAGATTTTGAGTAGTTATACACAATCCCACACCACATTCTCACAGACTAGATCCATTAGATTCATCTCCATACATTTGATCTATCCATTCCACTTGATCTTCAACAATCCATCCATCAATCCATCCTTCCACCACTTTAAGAAGAGGAAAGCATAAATGATTGAAGAAGTTAGCATTTTTGAGAGAATGAAGGTTATCTCCACAAAAGGGAAGCCAATCTACTTTCTAATTGTTGATTTTCTTCATATTTTGGCTCAAATGGATCAAGCCTTTGAATGTATTAATCTAAATACAATGTGTAGTGGATAGTCCTATAGTAGGGCTAATCATATGATAGGTTTAGAAGAATGCTAGATATGTAGGATTTGAGATGTTGAATTGAGTTAATTTTAGACTTCCTTTTATGATTAATGAATCATGTTTCATTTCAATACTTGTGTGATTAAATTCTCTTTTCATGGTGTTAGGATGGCCATTCCAATAGTATGATGAGTGGTTTAATTGAATCATATATTAAGATGAGCATGTATGTTAGTATGTGGGGAGGTAAGCCATACGCTTCTTATGCTTAGAACATTCGTAGGGGGACACTGAAGAAATTGAGTGAAAAGAACCAAACTTAAGATCATAGTACCTTAAAGGAATTGAGATTAAGAACAATCCTAGGAGATTTAGACTTGTCAAAGAGTCGAGAACCTAATTGCCTTGGCCAAAGGGATTAAGGGTAAAAACGTGATTGCTTTTAGTCCACAATTAATGAAGTTCATTATCAAAAGTTATGCATATCTAGCTAGATTTTTAACCATGAGTATGATTAGCCTTGCTCTCTTCTTAAATGAATTTTATCCACATTCCATTCATCGTATCACTTGTTCGATATTTGATACATTTAGTAGTTAGTTGAAGTCTTAATTAATTGATTAGAATAATAAGTAGTCTAAATACCAAACCTTCAATCTTGTCACTCTTACAAAGCATAAATTAATGACAAATCCGGATATAACCATGAGTTTACTTTCCCTTGGGACGACATACTTATAAATTTTGTTACTTGGTCACACGTGTACAACAACGATAGAGTCTCTTACTTTAAAAACATTTTACTAGAAATATGACTAAGAACAACATCAACTGAACCCATTCAAACTATAGTTCCTCTATTTGAAATTCCATATGAATCTCAGCCCTCTGAAAATTTTGAACCATCTGACCCTGTTCAAGTCCCTTTCACATCATCACCCATCGCTTCTCCTATCGTACTGAGCCGAATCCACCAGTGTCTTATCTTTCTCATCACCATCTATTTCGATTATGTCATAGGTGACCAGAAAGACTGCTCTTAAGCGCAAGGATCCACCCATGTGCTAGTCTATTCGTGTCCGGAAGAAGAGTCAAACTGCAGTTTCACAGAATGCTTCAGTAATGCTAAAGGGAAATCTCCTATTTCATTGTCTGATTCTGATGATGATTCTACTCTGATGGATGTGGATGTTCCTGGAGTGAATCCCACGATGGCTGAATTCTGCGAAGCCCTGAAGAGAATGAGACAATGTAAGAAAGTTGTCTCTGATGTTGCCGCCTCTGTTGCAACACCTGAAGAAGAAACTGAAGCAAATCTGGACTAACTGATTGATGATATTGCCGTTGATGTTGCCACTCATAAGCAACACTTGCTGATGCGGATGCAGAACGTTCTGATCCTGATTTATCATCTGATAAAGAAGAGGATGCACCCGAGGATTCTGATAAAGGTGCTACCTCTGATGAATCTGATGAGGATGTTGCTGCTACCGATGATGATGCTACTCCGGATGCTGATGATGATGTTGATGAACAAGATGATGATGATGAACCAGATGATGATACTGATCATGAAGATGCTGATACTAATGATTCTAAATATGATCTTGAAAACTTTGGAACTTACCGATTCTACTTTGATGATGGTAAGGCCAGATATAAGAAATTTGCTAAGAAAGATGTCATTCATGAAAGGAAAATGAAGGATGCAGACATTGTCACAAACAATCTCACTCAATTCTTTGAAGAACGAAGTTTTCTCAAATCTCTCAGGTACTTTAGTACTTTCTGCAGCAATTGGATTTGTGAGTTATGCAAACATTAGTTCAAGCATGATTAAGAGTACTAGTCTTAAGTTTGGAAAGATTTACTTTAGGAAAAAGATTTATGATTTTTCTCCTGAAAAGATAAATGTATTGTTGGGGACTATACATGCCGAAAGTGATGATGATATTGATGATATGGATGAGATTGTTTCTGTGATTATTGGTGGTCTGATTACTAGTTGGCCTAAGAAGTTGTTTAGTCCAAGTTTAATAAGTCTACATGCTGTCTTGCACAACTTGTGTGTCTACAATTGGTTGCCTACCTCAAACATCACTAGGGTTACTACTAGGCATGTTGTGCTGATTTATAAGATAGGGAAGAACTTGCCTTTTAACCTTGGTGAAGTTATTTATAAGAACTTGGTCAGTTATGGTGGAAATATTTTCAAGGTTGGCAAGTTATCATACCCTGCATTGATCCATCTCTTGTTGTCGGATCAAGGTGTTAAGAAGGGTAAGGGTAATTTTCTATCTCTGAATGCTCTGGTGTTACGTATTGCTAAACCTCTGCTTGAAGGTAACCACATTGTTTATCTACCATATGTGAACCCCGCTCCTGCTCTTGCTCATGAACCTAAACTTGGAACTCAAAATGTTGATCCTGATGGTGACAACACTACTGTACGCACTAATGCTCCTGCTCAATCTGGAGAGGTAGTTTCTATTACTGTGCATCGTAGGTACATTTAAGATCAAGCTAATTCACTTACATGCCAAGTGTCTGATCTTAGACTTCAAGCCTTTGTATTTGATAGACAAGCTGACTGGCAAGAACAAAGAGCTCAGTTCTAGACTGGTTTGCTATCCACACCCATAGGGGGAGAGGTACCTGATGCTGCTCAAAATGCTGCTACTGTTGAAAGCTCGAGCTCAGGGAGAGTTGTGATTGAGGACATTACTAGAGAACTGGAAGAAGATAATGCTGATCGTGCTGGAGGTCCTGATGCTAATGTTGCTGATGATGCTGCAACTTAGGGGGAGTTCATATAGTAAGAGGGAGATTGAGTTTGGAAGAGTAGCAGATCTTGATTGTTAATGCTCTGATACCAGAAGTTTGGAGAGTAGCAGATCATGATGTTGATGCTCTGATAAAGACTATTGCTGCTTTAACTTGCTCTAACTCTCTAACCCTCTAACTATTTGATGGTGATTTGTTTAAACTGATATTTCTAATTCCTGCTGGATACTTAGTTATTTCAGTTTATTTGTTCTGAACTTATTGAAACTAGGTTGCTGGATTTTTAGTAACTTTAGTTTCACCTTTTGTTAATTCTGAACTA
The DNA here is from genome assembly GCA_023678885.1 of Pogostemon cablin. Taxonomy (NCBI): domain Eukaryota; kingdom Viridiplantae; phylum Streptophyta; class Magnoliopsida; order Lamiales; family Lamiaceae; genus Pogostemon; species Pogostemon cablin. Next base: position 24,160,660 of record CM042959.1, read on the forward strand.
AGCTTTGATCTTATTGATTGATTATACATATTAGCTTTGTTACCTTTAATGATTCTCTGAAGTGTTTAGTTATTTTGCACAATTGTCGAACTAACATCTGATGTATTATATGGATATCTTGTTTTGCCTTGTTTCTTTGCATCAGGTTGTGTGGTTGAGGATAGATGTGATTGGGGAAGATTGTTGATGTGAAGTTTTGAAACTAGTGTCGTCACATCTGGAATCACATCAATCCTCCACAAGTTATTATTTAACCACTAACATGCTTGTGTACACTACTAGAAATCTGTGAATAGATATCAGTGGATAGATTTCGGTGATTTGTAAAACTGATATCTATAAACTTACTGACCGATATCTATTCTACCACCGATATTTATAATGATAAGAGAACATTAAAAATATCGGTGATTTTATAATGATATCTTTTAGTGATGTCTATAAGACTTATAGATATCGGTTATGATAAATGATATCAGTGCAATGATATTAATATATATTTTTTAATTTATTAAATTAATTAAAGAAAACATTTTTATTATATAAGAGAAATCGTGTTTCAATATTATTACTTTTATAATCGTGAATCGAGAATTTTGACCTGCCTCAATCCTTACGAATTTAAACTTACACAAAATCCCTAAATCCCTGTATATATTCCTTAAACAAAATCCCCAAATTTCAACATTGAATCTCTCATGAACAAAAAAGAAAACCCAGCTAGCGCCACCAACGAGAAATGGTAGAGCTGTCCGTCTCCATCACCTTCTCCAGTGACTTCTCCACCATCAATCTCTCCACGTCGTCGACTGCTCATCGCTTATCGTGGAAGATCTCGGTGAGGTCTAGCCCCGACGAGAATGAAATTATGTCGAAAATATTTAAATATACAGGTTTGTTCTTCACGTCCTCATTCAAGACAAAATCTAGATCTTTCTGAATTTTAATGTCTTCGTAGCCCTTTCTGAACCACGGATCTTTCCTGTGATTCTAGTTTAAGGATTCGTTAAATTCGTACCAGCAGGCGGAGTAGTAATCGCTTCAGACTTGGAGACATCCATTTAGGGCTTTGGAATTCGCCCTTGTAGATCTTCCTATACATGTCCATCAGATTCTCATCGAGCAACAGATTATTCGTCTTCAAATCGCGGTGGTAAATGCCCTAGGAATGGCAGTAGCTGACGACGGCGATGAGCTGCTGAGTATTTCCGGCTGAGAGTTTCACCGAATCTTCCTTTGGCCACCTTGGCGAACTGCTCCACACCTTTGACGTTATTCTATATGCTTGTATGTTCATATTTCTTCCATTCTCATCCTAATCTTGTTACTTACCCTTCCAACCATTGGAAACCACTTGAATCTTTGGGGTACTTTGCAATATATTATTTTTTCTTCTCTATAAATTCTTATTTTCTTCTGAAAGGGGTTTAGGGAATTGATGCTACAGTTTGTTTGTGAGAATATGTGTCTCTCTTCTCATCTTTCATCATAATTCTATGTTTTATTGCAACATGGACTAGACTTTGCAGGGTAGAAAAAAGGTGCCTTAGTGAAGGATTTTTGTTAAAAATATAGAGTTGGTTGTTGAAAGTGAAGTGTAAAGTAGCCTGTAATGATAGTGTTGGGAAATTATATTCATTTATGTGTTTAATCAACTAACTTCTTTAGCCAAGAAAGTTTCAATTCTAAAGTGAAGCTAATATAGAACATGTTTCCTGATTGCACTTTGCAGGGGTAACCTTGCATAAAAAATTACTAAAGGGGAAAAGATGAAGTGTCTCAAAGAGGAAGAAGATGAAGAGTGTCTTAAAGAGAAAGAAGATGGATTCTCTAACACTGGAAATACTAGGTTAGTGGCATGTTAGTGGCATGACATCTTGTAAGATACTTTTTCCTTTTTTTCTTTATTATTTTTGATGGCGAAGATTTAAAAATTATGTGTTTCTGGCTTTATATCTCTTATATGTGCTTACACCTTTAATAGCAAAACTAAGAGTAAAAAAAAGTAGTAATGGGTTACTATGGAATCTAGACGTGAATGGTGTTTTTCACCTTTTCCTATTTCATTGGTGAGCTGGTATTCAGGGAAAGATAAGAGATTACCAACTAGCTGGTAAAATTGGCTTATTCGATTATATGAGAATGGCATTAATGGAATACTTGTTGATAAAATGGTATGAGCAAAGTCCTGCAATTGGAACAATTATTAATTTTCTTTATAATATTTCATTGAGTTATTCCTTGTAAGTTTATTTCAGGGGCTTGGTAAAACCTTGCAAACCATTTCATTGATAAAGAAGCTGCTACAATTTCATTTGAATCAATACATATTTTTCATTTTTCCTTAAAGGAATTTCTGTGCCTTGGGATTAAGAAATATGTGTTTGTCCTTTTGAGTTCTGCCCTTTACTTCTTTAAGCTTAAGCTAATCCACTTGGGACTTCTATCTAAGAAATTAGAGATCTTGTAAATTTTCCTTCCAGCCAATGTTCCCTTCCTGTCTTTTCATGCACTGCTCTCCCATTTTCGACTTCCTCTATTTGTAGTTCTAACCACATTTTTATGTTGTTCTGTCATATGCTAATCAGTTCTCATTTTTTAGTTTTAAATTTTTATAATGACCTTTGCTTGCATCTTATGAGTATGTTTTTATAATCCAAGTTCTTTGTTTGTGTCATGACACTCTTTCTTTATTTTGCAGAATAATCTTGATGAATTTTGGGCCCTTCTTAATTTCTTGCTTCCAGAGATATTTAGCTCTGCTGAGACTTTTGATGAATGGTTCCATATTATCTGTGAAAATGATAAGCATGAGGTTGTTCAGCAACTTCACAAGGTAAATATATTTCCATTATTCTAGTATTCCTTTGCTTCTAGTAAAAACTGTTACTCTCATCTAAGGTCTACATGCCAAACAAACACATGTTATCTTTGTGAACCTGGTACTGGTTTTAATTTATAGTTGTGTGTGTGTGATCTATTGATCATGAAGCAACAAACTTTATAACTCAGTTATTTTGTTAAGAAAAAAATCAATTTTATTATGCAGTTTGCTAAGAAAATATTTGGCATTATTATCTAAAACAAAAAAGAGAGCGATTGTGCTCTTATAAAGTGTGGAAGCAAGGGATATGAGAGTTCTTCAGAGTCTATACATTTAATTTCTTCCATTTTCAATGTAACAGCTAAGTAAATAGGATTCATGACTTCAATCAAACTCTTGAATCTTTATTGTGTGTCTCATCTTTGTACATCATTCAGTGAAGGCATGACTGTGGAAGCTCTTTATAATACTGAATTTATTAGTTGAAGATACCTCAGTTGATTACTGATTTAAAAACATAATAATGAAGGGAGTATTGCTCAATCTCTATATCTTGATGGGTTTAAGTCAAATTGTCATGTTGCTCTTACTTAACGGTTCTAACTTGTCAATAGTGAATAACTAAATTTGTTAATGTGTCAATGCCTATGAAGCGTTGCTTAATGATAAATTTATTGATAAATTTCTTGAAGGTATATTTAGTAGTATTGTTGCATTTATCACTTCTGCAGTTTTTTGTTCTGCAATGGTTATTTTGCAAATTTGCTGTTGGGTATCCAAGTGCTGTGTTTATTCATTCTGTCGAGTTTTTTTTTTGCTCTTTTGTTGTCCTCATGCGTTGCGCTCTACCTATTTATTTTGTATCTTTCTTCATTTCCATTTCATTATCTTGTGGGAGTTTTTTGGAACCAGAGTTTAGAGATGGCATTAAGCATTTCTCCTAGATAAGTTTATTATAATTTGTTTGCTCTGACTTAAGTTATGAACCCCTTCTCTTATGGTCGTTTATGATTCATTCTTGATTATACAGTTACATTATGAACCAGAGGGCCGGACGTTACGTGAACTTTACGTGCAGGTGGTTAGTGCTTTACCTTCGTCTGGCAATTCGTCTTCTTTTTTTCTTTGACCAAGTGAATTAATTGTAGAAAAATATTCTAGTCATTTTTCTGTACGTACTTGAAAGTTCATAGGCTTTTTTCCTGCATAGTAGTAATGTACCTATATCTAAGTTTTCTTTTCTTTAATGATCAATTCCTTGTGCAGGGCCAATTATGTGTTGTTCTAATTAAATTATTTTTTGTGCTGAGTCACTTTTTTATATTATAATGAACTTTGGAAGAACGCACTAATTCACGAGGTAATTCAAGCAGGTGTTGTTACCAAATTGTCAATTTTTTTATGAGGGAGGACTTTCCACAAATTCAGGTGTAATAAGCTTTCTTGTGTTTTGAATTGGTCCCTTTTAGACTATTATGTTCCCTGAATCTTACAGCTGTACTATATCAAAATTACTGTAGTTTGAGGCAGTTTGGGCTCTCTCAAATATTTCTTCTGGAACATCTGAGCACTATTTTACTTCCTAACAATTGAATATTTTACTCTAGAAAGCTGATACATTTTTTATCCCATAAGCTAAATATTTCTTTAAGAAAAAATAAACTTGTAAAGCTCCTATTTTTTTGTTCTTCTTTCACATATACCAAGAAGATAGGAGATGGTCATTTTGTTTAACTTACATATGGATTTTCCAGTCACAATTAACTTTGTTTTGAAGCTATCTTTCTATAAACGGTCTCAATCTCGAAAGCATTTTTGTGTTTTTATTTATTTTTATAATTCATGGAAGATTATGTGAATGCAATGGCTCTATCACACATCTAGGTATGACATTTCTTTTAAATAAGATTTTTTTATTGTTTTTTTCCTTGAAACTATTTATTCTCTTCCTTTATAAAATTTAATGTTTATGAGTTGATATATAGGAGTATGTTGGAAGAATAGCTAGTGTCAGATTTTCACTTAGTAGATTACACAACAAAACTAATAAGATTTAAGAATTCATGTGTGTAATCTTTTTTATTATGTGTGCAGTGAACTATTTTGATTTTCCTCTGTTCGATTTGGCTTCCAATGCTTGTGTGATTGGCTTAATTTAACTTTTAGATTCTGAACATGAATATGCTTGTTCCACTTGATGTTTTATATAGCCTACACACTAAGATAACTCAACTACAAACCTTACTGCATTGTTTTCTGATTATTATAATAAAGTGCATAAAGGTCAACTTGTTATTAAGTTTATTAACTTTTAACAACAGTAAAGCATTTCAAGACAAACTAATAGGAAACAAGAATTCATCCATCATATTTTCTTATTCTTGTTGGTGCTGAATTTTTTTACTTGAGGGTTCTAAGTTCCTTTTAAATTTAACCAATGTACCAAGATGGGAGGAATAAGAAAGCTCATTATGTTGCTATCTGCCTTCCTTTTATTAAAGCTCAAAGATATTCTTTTTCGTACCCTTTGTGTTCTAAGCTCTACTAGATATTGGTCGAGAAGCAATGCAGAGAATGTTTGTTGCTATGGCTTCGATTGGGGGGTAATTTTAGACTTTATAGCAGCATGAATGCAATGGAGAAACAACCTAATTTGAGGGCTACTTTTTGCTTTTTGGTATTGGATCATGAATTAATCCCAAGAGGAGGTAGATGTTTATTTTTATTTATATACATGTTCAGTGTTTGCTTCTTGATGTTGTTGTATGATATAATTGTTTAGGTGAAGCCCCTCGAAAATTTTAGTTCACTTTCATCCTTCTAAACCTTATTGTGATGATGATGATTAGATGATGTATAACTCAATGGTTGATGTTCTGATTATGTGCATTGGTATTTGGTTGAGCCCATTATAGACAAAGTTTGATGTGCTTACATAACCTTTTTCTCTTTTTTTTTAGTATCTGTTTTTACTGTAATTCACTAGAAAAAACTTATTTTGGTATATAGTTAGTTTTATTATCATGACACTGAACCATTGCATCTTTTATGAGATGTGGAACGACAATGATTAGTTGAAGCTGAACTTTAGTGGCCATTACTCATTTCCTTCTGGTTTGCATCTTTTCAATGTTTTGAATTTTTTTTAATTCTGTAATCTAGTTTTGCATACATACTTTATCTTGTATAAACAGGCCTGGTTGAACAGGACGTACAGAGTAGCAACCATATATAGGGAGCTATAACTCTATTTCAGAAAAGGTGTAGTAGTAGCTTGTAATCCAATAGGTAAGGCTGTAGGAGAATTAGAGAAGCATGCATTAGTTAGTTTTGGAGTTTGGACAAGTATGTTTGCATATAGCTAGATAGGAGACCTTTAAATTCTCAATATGAGTTGTGAAACATAATCATCAACTGAATTTGTGAAGACTTTAGAAAGGGGCTATTAAGTAGTATATTATATATTAAATGAGAACATTAATGGTGAGATGTGTATAGCTAACGTCACATGGTGAAATAACTTTTCTTCTAGTAATATTAGTTCTCTTGTTGTCTAATATTGGTATTGCAATTCTAAAATCTTCAGTTTCAAGCACTTAGAGCCATGGTGCAGGCTCAATCCTCAAATTTTGCAAGTATCTGTTGGTTGTTATTTTAAATAAGCTTATGTTGGCATACATCCTAACCTTTTAATGTAATCATTTTTGAAAGTGTAGTCGACTACAAGATTGAATATTTTCAGCTATTTCAACATTTGTTTGTATTGCAGAAATCTTGAAGAATAAAGGATTTTTATTTGAGAATAATAAGTATCTAGTTGGAACAAGTTGGTGCATTATATCTTGTATTGGGTTATACTGAGATGTTAAGTAGAGTATACTAACAATTTTTTTTAATTTCCATTGCAGAGATCACAAATTTCTCCTGTTGAAATAATAGATGATTCTAACCTCTTTCAAAGCCAAAGTAAGTTTATGAAATGTAGGTAATAGGGCTATGAAATACAGTTACATATTTTTGTTATTTGTGGTAATTATTCAAGCATTGGTTTATCATTTTCTATTGTTGTTGTGTTTAACATTATAAATCCCAAATCATGAAGTATCTAATTTCATTATACAAATCATGAGCATAGATATTGTTCTTATCCCCTTCAGTCACCTTAACTTTCCTAAAATTTATGCTTCTCCAGTAATTAGAAGCCACAAATCTTGTTTCTTGAAATAATCCACTAATTCTTCGAAATATTAGCATTAGTTAGTTTGGGGAGTTTGAATGGTCAGTTTGTTATATACAAGAACTACTTGGGGTGAGAGTTAAAATGCAACTTAAAGAGTTAAAAGTGTTGAGTCTTACTATAGACATATAATATAAAACTTAAGTCTCATATCTGATAAAGTGTTAAGTCTTTAAACTGCTCTATTCATGCTGATATTACGTGTTTAGTTCAGTTCTTTCAAAAAGAATATATAAACGTCATTGTTCTGGTGATAAATTGATAAACTCGGAAAAAAAAATGAAAATGAAATAGGAGGTTAAGAAATTTATCTTTCTCTTTGTTTGGGAGATTATTGCATTTCTTATTCCACTTTTAGGTGACAAGTTCCCTTTGATACGTGGGCAATTTCATGTTTCAGCAAGTACATCATTCAGGTAATGTTTTGCACTGTTAATTTTCTCTATAAAAAATGCAAACAATATGAATGCTAAAATTGAGTTCATGCTACTTGGCAGTCAGAGTACCCAAAATACAATACATTGCTTGATAAAATACTGGAAGCATTGGTATCCCAGAACAATGCTGAAGATACATTTGCCACTATGATGAGGTAATATCAAGCTGCTATTGCTCGCCTGTATCTTGCAATCCTTTATGATCTTGGAGTAATAAGATGTGAATAAAGTTCGTTACTGCTCAAGTTATTGTTGGATAGATGTTGAACTATATGATTAGGTTTTTTAGATATATCATAATTAATAAGTTGTATAATTCTTAGCCTATGTCACCATTATTTATTTCATTCCTTTATCTGTGTCTCAATAATTATCAAAAGTAATAATGTGACCATTATCTGGTTGTTTTCTAGTAGTTATTATACATTTATGCAGTTTATTACAGCTGCAAATGAAGTTATTGAAAGCATTGATTATGAAAAATTATTGTTAATTCTTCTTCATATCTATCATGCTTTACTCTTTTTGGTTGGAATGAATACAAGCAATTTTGTTTCATGAAGTGAGTATTGTCCAGTTAAAACTGAAATCTAAATGAAAATGCATGAAAGCTTGTTTGTGTCTTAGGAATTTTTTTCATTTGCATTGAAATTGTTCTTTCATCTGTAGTTAAATAACATGATTTTTACTTTAATTAATAATCATGACTAGCATTCTGATAAGTTTTTATTCCTCTCAATGCAGCAGATATGTGTAGCTAGCTGTGATGTAATGGACTTTATCTAAGAAGGTTTACAATATTTTTTGTGGGTGAGATAGGACATCATGTTGCAGCAGACATGTATATATATAGAGCTACATGTTTAGTACTTCTAGTATATGTTAATATTTAAGTAATTAAAATGTTGGAATGTTAAATGTTGGATTTGGATACTTCATGTACGCATAGATAAGTTGCTGAATGAAATAGTAGTTGAAATAGACGTGTTTATTAAAATTCCTTCTAAATTAGAATATTATTGTTGAAATAAATAGGTAGGTGATTAATAATAAATTGATATGTATGACCATTGGCAATTTAAGAGAAAGATATTAGTGAATTATTGATATCTATTGTTCAATATCTTTGATATCACCTTCATATATTTGTGCAAGTTAGCTACAGATATTGGTGTTTCACTGATATCTATTCACAAAATAGATATCGGTGAATCATCGATATCTTTTTAGGGAACCTTTAATAATACCTCCATTAATAACGATGGAATACTGAAAAGATATCGGTGACTAATTGATATCTAATCACGACATAGATATCGGTGATTCACCGATATCTATTTAGGGTACCTTTAATAACACCTCCATTAATAATGGTGGAATACTGAATAGATATCGGTGATTCATTGATATATATTCACAGAATAGATATCGGTGAATCACCGATATCTATTTAGGGACTTTTAATGATACCTTCATTAATAACGGTGGAAATACTGAATAGATATCGATGAATCACTGATAATTCACAGATTTCTAGTAATGGTATTGTTGTGCTTGATGTTGCTTTCATGGTTGTGGCAGTTGAATAAAGATCATGCTGAATAGGACCCACAAGCCTGGAGAGCAATTCAGAAAGTTCTGGAAGTCCAGAAGACTCTAGAAGTTGTAAATAACTATCCAAAGTAGTGGGTTGGTTATTTGTTGTTAATGGGTGGTTTCTATGTCTCCTAGTGGACCACTTATTTGAAGAAGGCTATGGCATGCTTTACGACTATAAATAGAAGTTGTCAGATTTCATTTCGTGGTGCGGAAAAACTTGGAGAGTTCCTACAAAGAGATTCACCAGACGTAGAGTTTACTCGACTACGTTCCTCTTGTAGTGTTTTAACTGATGTAACATCTCGTTATGCATCATGTGTATAATATTATCCCATACATTTTGTGTGTACTGTTCACAGGCAATGGAAGTGCATACTTGAAGTAGGGCTTATTTCTAACAATCTAAGTCTTGCCATTTTGGAGTTTGTTTAGGATTTTATATCCGCGTGTGTATTCGAAGAGTGGAAGAAATGTTTCCATCTCTTTGAATCTGATTTTTGTGAATCACTTTTTCCAAGTTAGTGATATTTTAGCCATGAGGCCGCTACAAATTTATAAGTTTGTTGAAAGATTGAGTAATTCCGTGTGTTAAGTCTTCCGCTGTACAAACTTGCATATTCGTATTCAAGTTTTATTCTAATAAGAGTCGGTGTTGTACGAAGTTTTACCACACTAAGGACAACATCACTGTAAACACTTACACACCCGGCGGACCGCAACGGCAAGATATTATTGTTGGATTGTATACTAAAAGTCTAGCTTTTATATGAACAATATTTTGATAATATTTGAAATGAGAATCATGTGATCAAACGTTTGCAATAATAATATTGCAAAAGTCCATTTACTTTATAATGTAGATAATGTGGTGTGCGGCCTCACACGGAAGATCATATTGGCTCCTTATAAAGTTTAAACAGATATTCACAATCGAGATAGAATGGGACTATCTATCGGTATGGTTGTAGTGTAATTTGGCATTAGTCTGTCTTGACTATAAAATTGAACCAGTACACTTTCTGTGTATTGAATAGGACCGATGTTGAGACCGTTTTATTTATACTGACTATATAATAGAACTTGATCTCTGTTATTATAGAAGTTCGTACTCTTAATCCCTATACAATAACCTTGACACGTAAGCCAATATTCATTTCTCTGATTCATCAATGGGTGAGATTTAATAATTAAATTAATATGCTCGGTGAGTTGGAAGATGATATTATCTCTATGGTGTGCTGTTTATTGTAGAAGGAATCTATGTCCTAATGGAACTGGTTGATGATGTCCCCTTGAGTAGCTCATAAAGATTATCATGTAAACCCTGCAGGTGGATTTATTCCGATATGATAATAAGGTTGAGTTGTACTACTCTCGGTAAATATATTAATTAATGGAGTTGTCAATAACTTAATTAATTAATGGGCATTGAATCTTAAACAAGGAGAGATTAACGAGCTCATAATAAGAAGGAGCCCATAAACGTAATTTGGGATTAGGGTGGCAGTGCAATAATATTTCTTTAGTGGAATGATCTTTTATTATTGGACTTAAGTATAAGTTTTGGGCTAAACTTAGATGCTTAAGCCCAATGGGAGGCCCAAACCCTAATTTCTCCTCCTGGTCCCTGTTGTAGTCTATAAATAGCTAACCTCAGCAGCTTGTTCATTAACACGATACACAACTCACGTCTAAAAATCGTGAGAGTGAGAGGAGCTGTAGATTGAGTTATCCTTGGTGATCGTTGCCCACACAATATTAAGGAGAGGCTTAGAAATACAACAGAAGACCAAAAGGTCGTTCACTGTTCATCCTCTACATCAAACATGGTGAAAGGTAATTCTGCTCTTTTACTTCCGCTGCAGTAGAATTATTTGAACCCTAACGGTTCACGCTGCCTAAAGATCCTAAACGCCAACAATTGGTATCAGAGCGTAGGTTCTATGGCTAAACGTAGCACGTTGGGCTAGGGTTTATATGATTATGTGTTTTTACATGGAATAAGATCACATGCGATGCTTAGGGTTTAAAGGATATTTTGATATTTCTTGTTGGAAACCCTAATATGTTAACCACGCACGAACGTTCACTCACGGGGATGTTGACGTCGATCGATCATTGAGGGATATCAATGCTGAATCATATTTGCATGACAACACACACACTTCACCGCACGAATCACGGCGACGGTGAAAGGTAAGGCCGATAACAATGCCACGATGAAAGATGGCACTTGAAAGTTGGGTTTTGTCCACGATGGCTGGGGCTTTCGGGTTGCTATCGTGGTGTCTGTAAGATACCCATTGCTGTTGTTTGACATTGCTGAATGGAGCTGGCCGGCGATGGCATTCTGGTGGTATTCATACTGTGTGATCAGGCGGCAAGAGTCACGAGTGAAAGGCATGCTAAAGTCGACAAGTTCAATCGGGGTGGATACTTCTGGCAGGCAGTCAGCGTTGATGCAGGGCCATATCACGTTGCTGGGTTTTTGGTAAGCCGAGATGAAGATGGCGTGGGAAAGGCTGCTCGGCGTGAAACGGGGCCTGGCAGAGTTTTGAACGGAGATTGATGGTGTTCCTGTCGAACATGATGATGATTCCAATAGGCTCTGTTGATTCAGGTCGGGTCTGTCATGGGTTTCAAATGGGTCTGCAAATTTTTTTCTGGTCGAGTTCTCGATGGTTCCGAGCGAGTCCTGCAAACATTGGCGAGTCAACCCAGCGTTCAGAGTTGGGTCACCTGATTGGCGGATTGATTCTAATAGGGCTGGAGTGGGCTGAGGGTGTGCGATGGGCTCGCAGTGCGTTTGCAGCGGCGTTTCACGGGCGCGGCTGCAGCAATTTTCGAGCGGGTCACCGGTGGCCTGATGGCGGAACGCGATTACAAGGTATGGCGTGTTGTTCATTTTTTTTTGCGTTGGTGGAAGAGAGAGGTTGAGTGGTGTGGTGATAGTGGAGTCATAGTAGAGCATGAAGGATATGCACAAACAAAAAAAATTATTGATAGTGAAAGACATTAACTAGTATAGTGGAAAAATGGTTGATGTTGAGTAGACAATCCAACCAACAAGTTAATAGTGCCTCTTTTTCATGCTTTTCCAATTCAATTAGTGGTGAGGAGATAGTGGGTTATCATGCATGACATTAGTGCTCCACCATCACTTGTGCATTGATCCACTATAACTTTTTTATTATCATGCAATTTTTTTTTTCAGCCGAGTTCTCGATGGTTCCGAGCGAGTCCTGCAAACTTCGGCGAGTCAACCCAGCGTTCAGAGTTAGGTCACCTGATTGCCAGATTGATTCTGATAGGGCTGGAGTGGGCTGAGGGTGTGCGATGGGCTCGCAGTGCATTTGCGGTGGCGTTTCACGGGCGCAGCTGTAGTAGTTTTCGAGCGGGTCACCGGTGGCCTGATGGCGGAACGCAATTACAAGGTATGGCGTATTGTCCATTTTTTTTGCGTTGGTGGAAGAGAGAGGTTGAGTGGTGTGGTGATAATGGAGTCATAGTGGAGCATGAAGGATATGCACAAACAAAAAAAATTATTGATAGTGAAAGGCATTAACTAGTATAGTGGAAGAATGGTTGATGTTGAGTAGACAATCCAACCAACAAGTTGATAGTGCCTCTTTTTCATGCTTTTCCAATTCTATTTGTGGTGAGGAGATAATGGGTTATCATGCATGACATTAGTGCTCCACCATCACCTGTGCATTGATCCACTATAACTTGTTTATTATCATGCATGATATGCTAATGCTTGCTAAGGCTACGTAAGTTTGTGGTGAAGAGGCATGCATGATTTGATCTAATGCTTGGTCCATTTACATTATTATATACCAAACCACTAATTAATTGTTGAAAGAATGCATAATATGCATAGATGTGGTAACATGAATTTTGTGGTGATTGTCGAGTGATGGAGACATGCACTAATCCTTGTATTATTCATAACAAATGTTGAGTGGGGATAGTGGAAAATAATTGATTAGTGGAATTATGCATTTGAGGCTTGCTGAGGCAACATGAGCTTAGTTTAATGCATAAAGGATATCTTTACTAATGCTTCCAATATCCAAGTCTCTAGTTTAATTGCTTGATTGTTTTGTTGACTAAGTCAACATATTTTTTGAAATTAATTCCTTATATATAATTGCTATAATTATTTTATTTGCCAATTATTGTTATATATTTGGAATTATGTGCTATTTGATTTACTGTCTTATTTCCCGTAATAATAGCATGTTTATTTGCATAATTATATATGTTATATTGTATGCTTGCAAAAACCCTCTTGTTAAATAACTAAGTGGGAGAGGGATTGGTCATGATCCCGCGGCCTCCATTATTGATTTATTAAGTGATGCAAGTAAGCTTATGAGTCGCTATAGTGTCTTCCTCCCAAACGGATGAGTTTTATTTGCGGATCACTGGAATAAATTTCATTAAATAATTATTAATTGTAATGTGATGCAAGTAAGCTTATGAGTCGGCTATAGTGCCTTTCTCCCAAACGGATGAGTTTTATTTGCGGATCACTGGTACAAATTAATAATTGATGATTGTAAAAATTATTTGAGGGCGTGTGAACTTCTCTAACTGTAAGACACACAAACTTGGGTAACGTACTTAATATCAAATAATGGTATACACTTAGATGCAATTAATATGTATCCTCCCCAATGGAGTCACTGCTATTAAATTGCATGGCTAAAGGATAACCGACTATTAATCATGGAGTCATAAGGTTAATTATGACGTATGGAATTAATGGGTAAAATCTTCTCTTGCGAATGTTCGGGTTTGTAAACGTCCACACTAACGTGGCTTGCAAATTCACGGTGCTTGAGATGTCGGTGAATTTATTTTATATTGTTTATTGAGGAATCAATATAAAATTTAAATTCAAAGATTTTGATCGTCGTATTAATTTACTTGATTCTGTGAATTTTCGAATAGTTTATTTCACTTATTGTTAACTAAAAGAAAACATACTTACTGATTGATGAGTGTGTAAATTCACAAGTTTGGCATCATGTTTTGTGCTAGTTTTGGAGAGTTTTGAGGTGGAAATAGGTGGAAAACCTATATATATTGTGAATTATCATGAATCAGGTGTTAGTGGAGATATTTAAGTGGTTTTCATAGCAAAATCGGAGTAGAAGTGCCATGAATCGAAGAGACGAAGTCGAGACCATGCGAACCGCCAAGGAGAGAGGTGGGTTCGACCTGTTGGAGGAGGGTTCGACCTCTCCAGAAGGTCGAACCAGCAATGCAAAGCGGCAGAAGAGGGGTTCGACCACGACTCGAGGGGTTCGACCTGTCTATCAGGTCGAACCATGGTCGAACCAGTTCGCGAGAAAGTTGATTCGATCACGACGTTGGGGGTTCGACCTGACGGTTGGTCAAATCGAGTGCATAATACTTCCAGTAGGTGGGTTCGACCTGTGGTTCGACCTGCGGCCAGTGGTTCGACCTGTTTGCTGAGGTCGAACCATCGTGCGGAAACTTACCTTATCCGGATTTTCGAGGCCAAAACGCGTGTGATCACTTGAAAAGCCCATTCCAATCCCTAGAGACTTGATTACAAGTATAAAAGAAGGCTCATGCAGACAATATAAGGGAGCTTTTAGAGAGTTTTAGAGAGCTTAAGATCGTGAAGCACAAGAGGAGACTAGAGGGAGCTGTGACAGAGGATCCGCTGGAGATTCAAGTAAGATTGGTCTATCTAACCATGCCTAGATCAATCATGGGCTAGAGCCACTTTGGTAGTTCTAGGGTTATGAAGGTTTCATGAGTTGATCTGTATTTCGTGTGTATACTCCGTACAACACTACTTGTGGTTTATTTTATATAAGATTATACGTTTTTAGTCCATACTCATAGTTTTTTTGTGCATCAATAATCGTTGTGTAGAGTCTGAATGCATAACATGGTTATTGATTGAGTGCGTTCACTAATGAGCAGGGTTTATTGTTATAATTCTAAGTGAAGGGATTCCGAGGTTTTATTAGAACCGTCTTATATGAATGTTTGTTAATTGAATTGAATTCGGGTTAACAAGTAGGATTAAGAGTATAACTTTATAGTACCTAAAAAGGGAGATCAAATCGGGTTAGAGTACTAAGTGCATGGGAAATAATTGATTATGATAGTACCTAGAAAGGGGGGTAAAGTATACATCTTGCTCTGAGGATACTCACACGTGTCAAAAGCTTATCTATTTGTGTCTATAGAGTAGATTTGCATGGTCTAGCGATGTATCCATAAACCACAAGGTAGAGTCGGACATCGACACACGAAAGTATGAATTAACGAATGAAACTGGATGGCCTGACGAACTACCTATCATCTTATTTGATCACAACTACTCTTCTCTTGTTCTTGTTATTGATTTGCTATTTTAATTGTTACTTAGTTTAAAAACCAACAATTACAATTCTCAACATAGTCATAATTGCTAGAAAATAACTAAAGTAATATTTACCCGTCCCGTGGATTCGATATTTAACTTGGTCACCTTCGAAACTACAATTGGTATCCTTCATATTTGGGGATTAAAATTGTGTGTTGAGAAAACACCCAACAAATTTTTGGCGCCGTTGCTGGGGACGGCTTAAAATATCTTTTTGTTATTTCTAGTTTATTAGGGCTATTTATCTTGTTTTGCTATTTTAATTCTAGTTCTTTTTAGGTGTATGCTCACGAGATCAAAGAAAGGTGAACTTGAACCCTATAATCCTGAGATCGGAGCATCGTCAAGAAAGAAAAAGAAGAAGAAGAGCAAGGCAAAGACTATTGATCCAACTGAAGCTCTGAATTTTGGAGTTGAAGTTGACGAGCAGATTTCGCAGACGATTGAAGCTACAACTTAAGTTAATTCGGGAGTAGAGACAGTCAACATGGCAGCGAATCCGGATAATCTAGCCATCCGAGAGGTTTTCAGAAATAATGGGACTGGAAATTCTGGGCTTCTTGGAGCGAGGGGAACTAATGCAGCTTTCGATCTTCATCCCGCTCTTATTAGCATGATAGAAAGGAACTCCTTTTCAGGAGGGTCTTTCGAGTATCCGCAACAGCATCTGAACAAGTTCTTGGGCTATGCAAGTACTCAAAAAGGCGTAGGAGAACATGATGATGCTAGGAAGATCCTCTTGTTCAAATTCTCGCTTACTGAAAAGGCGAGAGATTGGTACGACACTATCAACGCAGCTGAGTGCACCACTTGGGAGCAACTGCAGTTAAGGTTCTTGGAGAGGTACATGCCACCTTCAAAGGTGTTTAAGATGAAGCAAGACATTAACCAATTTGCTATCGGTGGAGGTGAGAAATTTTATGAAGCATGGGATAGATTCAAGGACATGCTTAGGAAGTGTCCTCAACATGGACTATCTAAAGCTCAATATATCAGTATATTCTACAATGGATTGGACTGTGATTCACGAGTGTTATTGGATGCTTCTTCTAATGGAGCTTTGCTTACAAAGTCATCCGTAGAGGCCAAAAAGTTGTTTGAAGATATTTCGATGAATTCGAGGGATTGGCCAACTGATAGAGTTAGAGGTACTTATGTCCTTGGGAAGGTAGCTCAGGTTGAACAAGCAATGGTGAAAACAAGTAGAGAGGATGAGATCGTCTCTAGCTTGTCCAATATTGATGAGTGTGTAAATTCACAAGTTTGGCACTATGTTTTGTGCTAGTTTTGGAGAGTTTTGATGTGGAAATAGGTGGAAAACCTATATATATTGTGAATTAGCATGAATCAGGTGTTAGTGGAGCTATTTGAGTGTTTTCTTAGCAAAAATGGAGTGAAAGTGCCAAGAATCGAAGAGACAGAGTTGAAGTCATGCGAACCGCCCAAGAAATAGGGGGGTTCGACCTGGTTGGAGGAGGGTTCGACCTCTCCAGCAGGTCGAACCAGCATTGCCGAGCTGACAGAAGAGGATTCGACCACGACTCAAGTGGTTCGACCTGTCCATCAGGTCGAACCATGGTCGAACCAGTTCGCGGAAAAGAGGATTCGACCACGACGTTTGAGTTCGACTTGCCAGTTGGTCGAATCGGGAGCGGGAGTTGTCCAGTGATGAGGTTCGACCTGGGGTTCGACCAAGGCCTAAGTTGTTCGACCTGTTAAAGAGGTCGAACCAGTGCAGAATTCTTCCAGTAGCGGGGTTCGACCTGTTGTTCGACCTGTGGCCGTTTGTTAGACCTGTTTGATGAGGTCGAACCTGCGTGCGAGAACTTACCTTATCCGGATTTTCGAGGCCGAAACGCGTGAGATCACTTAGAAAGCCCATTCCATGCCCTAGAGACGTGATTACAAGTATAAAAGGAGGCTCATACAGAGAATGAAGAGAGCTTTTGATCATCAATCATAAGAGAGACAAGAGTAGAGGTGGTGATCCATCCGGAGGGCTGTGACAGAAGTTCGCTGAAGGTTCAAGTAAGAATGATCAATCTAACCATGATTGTTCCTAGATCAATCATGGGCTAGAACCGCCTTGGTAGTTCTAGGGTTATGAAAGTTTCATGATGTAATTCATATTTCGTGTGTAAAACTCCGTACAACACTACCTGTGGTTTGTTTTATATAAGATTGCATATTTAATCCATACTCATAGTCGTTTTGTGCATCAATGATCGTTGTGTAGAGTCTGAATACATAACATGGTTATTGGTTGAGTGCGTTCACTACTGAGCAGGGTTTATTGTTATAATTCTAAGTGAAGGGATTCCGAAGTCTTATTAGAAGCATCTTATATGAATATTCATGAATTGAATTAAATTCGGGTTGATGAATAGGATGAAGAGTATAACTTTATAGTACCTAAAAAGGGAGATCAAATCGGGTTAGATTCTAGACGTAGAAGATAATTGATTATGATAGTACCTAGAAAGGGGGGTGAAGTATATCTCTTGCTCCGAGGTTATTCACACGTGTCAAGCGCATATTTACTTGTGTCTATAGAGTAAACTTGCATGGTCTAGTGATGCGTCCACAAACCACAGGGCAGAGTCGGACACCATCACATGAAAATATGAATTGCTAGTGAAACTGGATGACCCGACGAACTACCTACTATTCTTATTGATCACAACTCACTTTTCTCTACTCTTACTATTTCTTTTTGCTATTTCGATTAGAAGTTATTATTCCTTAAACCTATACAATTACCAAACATTGTCTAAAGTATACTAGAATATAACGAAATTGATATTTAACGGTCCTGTGGGTTCGATATTGTAACTTGGTCATCTTCGTGACTACAATTGATATCCTTATACTTGAGGATTAATTTGTGTGTTGAGAAAACCCCAAGCTACTTGAATCCCAACAGAAGCAAATCTGCGAATTATCTCAGCGAGTACCAATCATGCAGCAGGAGTTGAAGAATGATGGATCAATCCAAGAGGAGTTGGAAGAGGCACACTATGCCATGGGTCAAAGTATTCAAGGGACTAGGTATCCAGATCAAGGAAACCGGAACTACCAAGGGAATTATCGAGGAAACTTTAATAATCGTGGTCCCCCGGGTGGTTATCAACAGCCTATGAGGCCGGAGTTTCCATGGAGCAATCCGAATAATGCGATTCAACCTCCGATGGGTGTTGATCCGGGTGCTAAGGTGGAAGAAGGGAAACCGGGTTTTGAGGATACTGTGAACAGGTATATGGCCAAGAACGATGAAAGAGTGAACCGCCTTGAGGCCAAACTTGAAAAGAAAATCGATGCAAACCATGAGGTTATATCTAAGCAGGTGAAGGACCTTACATTGCTGATGGGGGAGATGGCAGGAAGTGTTAACAAGCTTACTCAAACTCTTGAGAAGGGAAAGTTCCCGTCTCAAAGTATTGAGAATCCAAGGACCTGCAACGCCATCACACAGAGGTCGGGAACGCAGTACGAGGGACCTATGAGGCCGGAATCAAATTTGGACATGTCTAGGGCAAGATTCGACCATAGTTCGACCTGTTGGATTGTATACTAAAAGTCTAGCTTTTTGTATGAACAATGTTATAACAATTAATTTGAAATGAGAATCATATGATCAAGTGATTGCATCTTATAATTTATTTATATGTTCGATGCAATAGTCCACTTACTTTATACTGTAGATAATATGTTGTGCGACAACACGCGGAAGATCATATTATCGGTTTCCTTATAAAGTATAAACAGATGCTCACAACCAAGATAGACTGGGACTCTCTATCGGGATGGTTGTAGTGTGGTTTGGTATTAGCTTGTCTTGGCTATAGAATCACATTAGTGCACTTGTGTGTATTGAGCAGGACCGCTTGAGATCGTTCGACTTATACTGACTTATAGGAGAACTTGATGTCAGTTATTATGGAAGTTCGTGCTCTTAATCCCTATACAATAACCTCGACACGTAGGGCAGTATGTATTTCTTTGATTCATCAATGGGTGAGATTTACATGTAATTAAATCAACAAACTCGATGAGTTTGGAAGTAGTGCTGTCTCTATGGTGTGCTGTTGATTGTAGAAGGAATCCGTGTCCGTCATAGGTTGATGATGTCCCCTTGAGGAGCTCATAAGGATTATCATGTAAACCCTGCAGGTGGAATTTATTCCGGCATGATAATGAGGTTGAGTGGTACTACTCTTGGATGAGATATTAATTAATTGGGTTGTCAGTAACTTAATTAATTAATGGACATTGTATATCTTAAACATGGGGAGACTAACGGGCTCATAATAAGAAGGAGCCCAAAACGTAATTTTGGGATTGGTACGGTAGTGCAATAATAATATTTTAGTGGAATATATTATTATTATTGGACTTAAGTATAAGCTTTAGGCTAAGCTTGGATACTTAAGCCCAATGGAGGCCCAACCCAATTTCTCCTCCTGGTCCCTGTTGTAGCCCATGTATATAAGTCACCTCAGCTTATCTGGAACCCTAATCTAATCTAATTGATTATTCACGTGTGATGAGGGTTGAGAGCAGATTGAGGAGGTCTAGTAGATCGTCGCCCACACGACGTCGAGATCGGACTTGGGACATACAGCAGAAGATCAGAAGGTAGTTTGCTGCTGCTGTCGGCGACATTGCGAAATTTGTATAAATTCTTACAGTGCTCAGAATTTAATGATTAATATACTGACGGAAAGCTGTCGAAGAGAGGATCGACTGATCGCAAAGATCACTCAATTCCGATATCAGACGAGGAAGTTATGGCCATTCTCGTGGGACTGCACAGGCTGCCTGCGAGAATTAATCTTTATCAACATACCCTGGTGAACGGTAATCGTTTCTATGATTTATTGCTTTCGCTGTGTTAGAAACGCATGGTATGCTAACGATTCACGTTAACCAAATGATCGAACGCTAACACGACCAACATTGAAGGTCGAACCATACAGGAGAAGTCGAACCAACGCACTGGACAGGATCAGGAGGCATTGCAGCATCAGTTCGACCAAACAGCAGATGGT
Organism: Pogostemon cablin; assembly: GCA_023678885.1. Lineage (NCBI taxonomy): Eukaryota > Viridiplantae > Streptophyta > Magnoliopsida > Lamiales > Lamiaceae > Pogostemon > Pogostemon cablin. The sequence goes on from CM042959.1 coordinate 24,181,220, forward strand.
TCGACCTGGCATACAGGTCGAACCATGGTCGAACCTGACAATTCGGAGCACTCTATTTTTCCATAACACCGGTTCAACCAAATCAATGATGGTTCGACCTATCCAACAGGTCGAACCCAGGTCGAACCGCACAACTTGGAGCACTCTGTTTTTTCGCAGCAACGGTTCGACCACGATGGACATGGTTCGACCTATCCAACAGGTCGAACCGGAGGGCGAAAGGAGTACAGTAAGTCGGTTTGACCTAGGTAGCCGTGGTTCGACCTACTCAACAGGTCGAACCACAACTTCAAAAAGAGAGCAGTTGTCCAGAAGAGCGGTTCGACCATTACGTGCCTGGTTCGACCTGTTCCACAGGTCGAACCCTGGTCGAACCCATCCAGAAGTTTCCTGTTGCTACTCCGAACACTCTCGATGATGTTGATGCTACTTCAGTGGTTCGGAATGAGCAAAGTACAGAGATAATAGCTGAGAAAAAGTGGGAGAGAGCCAAGCGATTGAGAGCCAAAAAGGAGAAAGCGGAGAAGGTTGATCGTGATGAATGGGGGATTCCCAAAACGAAGATACCTTCGCCATTTCCTTACAAGCTTGTGAAGAAGGGATTGGAAGAGAAGTTCAAGAAGTTTTCAGAGATAATGAACAAGATAAGCTTGAGCATTCCTTTCTCAAAGGCAATTATGGAGATGCGGTACTATGCCCGATTTCTTAAAGATATATTGTTGAAGAAGCGGAGCTTAACCAGAATTGAAATGGTGAATTTATCTAAGAATTGCAGCTCAATCATTCAAAGATAGCTGCCGCAAAAGATGAAGGATTTGGGGAGCTTCACTATTCTATGTGAGATCGAAAAGGGGCCGGCACGGCGAGCTTTGTGCGATCTAGGGGCAAGCATCAATTTAATGCCGTTGTCCATCTTTCAGAGGCTTGGTTTGGGGGAGTTGACCCCTACAACAGTGGTTCTTCAATTTGCGGACAGGTCGATGACGTTTCCAAAAGGTATAATTGAAGATGTTCTCGTCAAAGTGGAGAAGTTAGTCTTTCCTGTGGACTTTCTTGTGCTTGAGATGGAAGATGACAAGGATAATATCCCTCTAATCTTGGGGAGACATTTCCTTGCTACTGCTGGAGCTATGATTGATGTTCAAAAAGGAGAGCTTAGATTGCGGATGGACAAAGAAGAAGTTCTTTTCAACTTGGACAAAGCAATGAAGATGCCCATGGAGTCTCAGTGTTATAGTATTGACGTGGTGGAGGAGATTGTGAAGGAGGATATGTCTCTGATCCTGTCAAAGGATCCTCTTGAGACATGTTTGATGGAGTCTCTTACTTATCCCACTACGGAGCTTGACGGACTCTCCAACGAGGTATGTATTGAATTTCTTGAAAACTTACTTGCTTTGGGTGATGACAGGTTTGAATCGGAAAGAACTAAGGTGGAAGAAGTCAAGTGGACAAGGAAGTACTTGCCTTTGGATAACGAGAGCTCTCCGATGGAAGTGAGGAAAGAGGAGTTGAAACTTCTGTCGGAACACTTGAAGTACGCCTTTCTTGGCGACAATGAAAAATATCCGGTAATTGTATTTTCTTCTCTTGATGAAGATCAACTTGAGGAGTTATTGACTGTTCTTAGGAAGTATAAGTCTGCGATTGGTTGGTCTCTTGAGGATTCGAAAGGAATTAGCCCTTCGTATTGTATGCATAGGATAAGATTGTTAGATGAGGCCAAGGCAAGAGTCCAGAATCAGCGGAGGGTTAATCCCGCAATTCAAGAGGTAATTAGGAAGCAAATCCTTACGTGGTTGGATGCCGAAATCATATCCTATTAGTGATAGTCCCCATGTGAGTCTATTGCATGTAGTTGCTAAAAAGGGGGGTATGACTGTAGTAAAAGCTGAGAATGGAGAAGCGATAGCCACAAGGATTCCTACGGGATGGCGTACGTGTGTTGATTATAGGAAGTTGAATGAGAACACTTGTAAGGATCATTTTTCTCTTCCTTTCATGGATCAAATGTTAGATCGTCTTGTAGGGTATGATTTTTATTGTTTCTTGGATGGATACTCGGGGTACAACTAAATCATGATTGCTCCAGAGGATCAAGAAAAGACCACTTTTACTTGCCCCTATGGGACCTTTGCTTTTCGGAAAATGCCATTTCGGTTATGTAATGCACCTGGTACTTTTCAGAGATGCATGATGAGAATATTTGATGGGTTGATAGAGAAGATCATGGAGGTGTTCATGGATGATTTTTCTGTTTTTGGTTCCTCCTTTGATATTTGTTTGTCTAACCTATAGCTACTGTTTTGAAGAGATGTCAAGTGACTAATCTTGTCTTGAATTGGGAGAAGTGCCACTTCATGGTGAAGGATGGGATTGTTCTTGGGCATCATGTTTCAGCCAAGGGATTACAGGTCGATCATGCTAAAGTGGTGGCAATTGAGAAGCTTCCACCACCGACCAATGAAAGAGGAGTGCGGTCTTTCCTTGGACACGCCGGTTTTTACAGGAGATTCATACAAGACTTCTCAAAATACTCCAAGCCCTTATCTCACTTACTTGAAAAGGATGTTCCTTTTGTGTTTGATGATGAATGTCTAACAGCTTTTCAAGTTTTGAAGGAGGCGCTTATCACTGCACCTATCTTGATCACACCAGATTGGACTCAACCGTTTGTACTAATGTGTGATGCAAGTGATGTAGCACTTGGAGTGGTACTTGGGCAGCTGAAGGAGAAGAAGTTCTGCGCCATTTACTACGTAAGTAAGACTTTCGATGCAGCACAAAAGAATTACACGGTGACTGAAAAGGAGTTTTTGGCTGTTGTGTACGCATTTAATAAGTTTCGTCAGTATTTGGTTGGCATGAAGACTATTGTGTACACGGTTCATTCAGCGATTCAGTACTTGATGGAGAAGAAGGAGACGAAGCCTAGGATCATAAGGTGGATTCTTCTACTTCAAGAGTTTGACATGGAGATCCGGAATAAGAAAGGTTCTGATAATGTGTTGGCGGATCACCTTTCGAGGTTGGAGACTAGGGAGCATTGTGATAAATAAGATTGGTCCATCTAACCATGATTGTTCCTAGATCAATCATGGGCTAGAGCCACTTCAGTAGTTCTAGGGTTATGAATGTTTCATGAGTTGATCTGTATTTCGTGTGTATACTCCGTACAATACTACTTGTGGTTTATTTTATATAAGATTATACGTTTTAATCCATACTCATAGTTGTTTTGTGAATCAATAATCGTTGTGTAGAGTCTGAATGCATAATATGGTTATTGATTGAGTGCGTTCACTAATGAGCAAGGTTTATTGTTATAATTCTAAGTGAAGGGATTCCGAGGTTTTATTAGAACCGTCTTATATGAATGTTTGTTAATTGAATTGAATTCGGGTTAACAAGTAGGATTAAGAGTATAACTTTATAGTACCTAAAAAGGGAGATCAAATCGGGTTAGAGTACTAAGTGCATGTGAAATAATTGATTATGATAGTATCTAGAAAGGGGGTAAAGTATACATCTTGCTCTGAGGATACTCACACGTGTCAAAAGCTTATCTATTTGTGTCTATAGAGTAGATTTGCATGGTCTAGTGATGCGTCCATAAACCACAAGGCAGAGTCGGACATCGACACACGAAAGTATGAATTAACGAATGAAACTGGATGGCCTGACGAACTACCTATCATCTTATTTGATCACAACTACTCTTCTCTTGTTCTTGTTATTGATTTGCTATTTTAATTGTTACTTAGTTTAAAAACCGACAATTACAATTCTCAACATAGTCATTATTGCTAGAAAATAACTAAAGTAATATTTACCCGTCCCGTGGATTTGATATTTAACTTGGTCACCTTCGAAACTATAATTGGTATCCTTCATACTTGGGGATTAAAATTGTGTTGAGAAAACACCCAACACTGATCCAAAATAAATGATATTAGAATAGAATCTTGATTTTTTAATTCTTACTGCTTAATAATAATTAAAATGTATTCTCACTAAGGATGGTTTCGGATGCCTATTTAAGTCTTTAGTTAAGAGATGAGAGGTTCATAGAAATATGATGGTCTCATGTGATTCTTCGAAAACTTGAAAAAGATAAAAAGGCAAGAGGTTATGGTTAAACTTGATGAATGAATTGAAAATACTTGGAATAGAAATTGAAGGGGAAACCTAACTCAATTTGTTTTCATAGTTTGCCTTAATGTTTTGAGCAAGCTTCACCTGAATTACAAAAGATTGTATATGGTGGAAAACTTCTGACAAAACGTGTTGCAAAGAAAACCAATTTCATCAAGATATCTTATTCACTAGTTGTTGAAACATGATTAATGATGGCGTCTACTGACACATTGTGTGTAGATACCGGAATCATTAAATGTCTTCAACATAGTGATGATAAGATAATTAGTACATGGGTAAACTACGAAAGTAGTGGTTGTTGCAGTGGGATTTGTTTATTTATCTTATGATATGAATAAACATTTGATTTTGAAAAATTGTCTTTACGTACGTTTTCATAGAAAGAATTTTATTTCAGTTTTTAAGTTTTACGGATGGATACTCTATTGCATATAAATGACATAGTCATTATAATGAATAATGGAGCTATAATCTATGGTACGTTGGTGACAATTTTTATATTCTTAAATCATGTTTATTCCATGGATGCAACAAATATTAATTAATAATGCATCTTCTAATCTAGGTAAGAGAAAGGAACCTTCGATAATAAACTAAACATACTTTTGGCATCTAAGACTAAATCATTTTACTTAAGTACGATTCGAAAGTTGATAGCCAATGGACTGTTAGATTTATTGGAAGTGGAAACTATCGAACTTGTGAATCGTACTTGGATGTGAATATGATAAATTGCCTATACAAGGCAAAGGAGTATAGAGCCATGAAAAGATATGTTGGAAATGGTTCATTCTGATTTAAACGATCCTAATATTATCCCGGCGAGAGGTGTTTATAAATATTCGAAGATTATTATAGGAAAAAGATATATTTATTTGATGCACTACAAGTCTGAGTACTATGATTAATTCAAGAAGTACATGACTGATGCAGTGAAGCATCATGGAAAATATATCAAGTCACTGCGATCCAATCGTAGTGGCGAGCACCTCTTAGGATAGTTTAGGAGTTGTTAATCAGAGGATGAGATTGAATCTCAAGTTGTCTACACCGGGCATACCCCAACTGAATGGTGTGGCGGAAAGAAGGAATAAGGCTCTTATGGATATGGTTAGACAGATGAGGAATTATTTGAAATTACTAAATTCATTTTATGGGTAAGTCCTATAAACACATGTCGAATTTATGTTTGTGGGATATCCTCGAAAAATGAAGGATGGTTTATTTAATAGTCCAAAAGGATCAGAAAGTGATTGTTAACACGATCACTAGATTTTTTATAGAACGACTATGTAATAAATCATATAACCATGTATGAAATTATTCTAAAAATGTGAGAAGGGAAACACAAATTTTAGTACCAAGACTACAAGAGGATATACCACAAGTAAACTGCATCACGTGTCACATCTGATACACAATTGCATGTAGTTCCTTGTCATAGTGGTAGGTTTGTTTCACAACTAAAAAGATTTATGTTTTGGGAGAGTCGTGAGACTTGGTCCCTAGTAAATATGAAATCGGCCCATGAAAACGACGAAGCACTATAAGATCGAAATGTGGAATCTTAGTAAGTTGCAATGAATTTTGAAATAGAACCTAAAGATTTAAAATCAACTCTGGGAGCTTGTAGGACAACTAAATGGTGTAAAAACCATTGAATGTTTGTCTCTGCAAAAATTAAAAGAGGATTGATCACATTATGTCGATTCGGATTCTTTTATTTATTTGCTTTAATTATTAATTATGAAGTAAAGCAAATAGATGTCAAGACAGCTATCCTGATTGGAAGTCTTGAGGAAAACATCTATGTGAAACAACCAGGGTGATTCATTGCAAAAAGCTAAGAGCATTTTGATTGTAAGCTTAAAATTGTCCATCGATGGACTAAAGGAAGCTTCAAGATCATGACATATCTGTTTTGATTAGGAAATCTAGTCATATAGATTTAATTAATGTTCGGATGAGTCTTGTGTATTGAAAAGAGTGACGAAAATGTGGTGGTATTTCTTGTAAGCACGTAGATGATATCTTTCTCATTGGAGACAATGAAAGAGTATTGTCGAGTGTATGGGTATGGTTAATAAAACAGTATGAAATGAAGGACTTAAGGGAAGAAAAATATATCCTTGTGATCATGGTGATAAAGATCACAAGATAGGATATTATGCTTGTCTCAAGCTTCATAAATTGATACAATCCTTACTTGTATTAGCATGTGACTTTATCTAAGGTTTTGTGTCTGAAGACACAGAAAAAGATAAAATAGATAAAGGTGGTTCCCTATGCTTCGGCAATAAGGAAGCTTAATCTATGGAATGCTATGCACGAGATTAGATATCTGTTTTGCCAATGGCATAGTCAGTAAGTATCAAGGTAACCCGGAACAAGAATATTGAATTATGGTAAGAAATATTTGAAGTGCCTAAAGAGGACTGGAAATTATATATAAGCTTACCAGAATAATTCATTACTTCTTGGCGATTACTTAGATTCGGATTTTCAAATCATGGGGATAGCAGTAAATTCACCTCAAGGTTATGTGTTTAACGGAAGTAGATCCATACAAAAGAGGATTGATTATATAGAAATATATTTTGGACTCCACCATGGAAAGATGATAAATTGGAGCCTTGTGGCAACCAAAGTATCTGTATGGTTCTAGAAACTTCATTATGAACTTAGATGTGATTCTGAGTTTGCCCAAGGTTGTCACAATTTATTGTGATAAAAATGGTGCAGTAGCAAACTTGAAGGAATCACGAGTCCATAAGGAAATTAAACACATTGATGGTAAGTACTACCTGATACGAGAAATCGTATGATAAGGGAAAGGCTGTTGTCGTCTAGATTACATCGGATGATAACCTAGTAATCCTTTTACAAGGACCTTAAGGTGAAAGCTTTTAATGATCAAGAAATGGGAGTGGTAATCAGATGTATGGCAGCAAATATGGCAGCATAGCCTTTTAGTATAAGTGGGAGATTGTTAGATTGTATACTAAAAGTCTAGCTTTTTATATAAATAATATTTTGATAATATTTGAAATGAGAATCATGTGATCAAACGTTTGCAATAATGATGTTGCAAAAGTCCAATTACTTTATAATGTAGATAATGTGATGTGCGGCGTCACACGGAAGATCATATTATCGGCTCCTTATAAAGTATAAACATATTCACAACCGAGATAGAATGGGACTATCTATCGGTATTGTTGTAGTGTAATTTGGCATTAGTCTGTCTTGACTATAAAATTGCACTAGTACACTTTCTGTGTATTGAATAGGACCGCTGTTGAGATCATTCGGTTTATACTGACTATATAATATAACTTGATCACTGTTATTATAGAGTTCATACTCTTAATTCCTATACAATAACCTCGACACGTAAGCCAGTATTCATTTCTCTGATTAATCAATGGTTGAGATTTAATAATTAAATCAATATGCTCGGTGAGTTGGAAGATGATATTATCTCTATGGTGTGCTGTTTATTGTAGAAGGAATCTGTGTCCTAATGGAACTGGTTGATGATGTCCCCTTGAGGAGCTCATAAATATTATCATGTAAACATGCAGGTGAATTTATTCCGACATGCTAACAAGGTTGAGTGGTACTACTCTCGGTAAATATATTAATTAATGGGCATTGAATCTTAAAAATGGGGAGATTAATGAGCTCATAATAAGAAGGAGCCCATAAACGTAATTTGGGATTAGGGTGGCAGTGCAATAATATTTCTTTAGTGGAATAATTTATTATTATTGGACTTAAGTATAAGTTTTGGGCTAAACTTGTATGCTTAAGCCCAATGGGAGGCTCAAACCCTAATTTCTCCTACTTATCCCTGTTGTAGTCTATAAATAGCCAACCTCAGCAGCTTGTTCATTAACACGATACACAACTCACATCTAAAAATCGTGAGAGTGAAAGGAGCTATAGATTGAGTTCTCCTTGGTGATCGTTGCCTACACAACGTCAAGAAGAGGCTTAGTAATACAGTAGAAGACCAGAAGGTCATTCACTATTCATCCTCTATATCAAACCCGGTGAAAGGTAATTCTGCTCTTTTACTTCCGCTGCAGTAGAATTATTTGAAGCTCTAACGGTTCATGCTAGCCTAAAGATCCTAAACGCCAACAATTATATCTCTCACCTAATTATAATTAAAATATCAAAATATTATATTTCTTAATCTACCCATAAAAAACAAACTTAACCATTACCTCGAAACAGAGGGATAGTCAGATTTTTTTAATAAATATATTAACTTTTAAGGATTCAAAAAAGAAAACATAAGAGGGAAAAAAGACCGCCCTCATTCCCAACAGTCTAATTCAAAAAACAATCTTGAAGGGCTTTTCAATGTTTTTATTTATCGTTGGAAAGTGGAAACACATCTCTCATATATTTCCTCTCGCCACTTCAGACGACCCACTTTGATCGTCTCACTGGTTCTGACCAACTCGCATCGCCTCCCTTTAATACTCTAATCTATAATTTTGAAATTTTGATTATAATCATAAAATATTTTATAAAGGTTTGTGCTTGAAATTTATTTAAGTTTCTTATTGAATTTGAAATCGAAGGTGTTTGGAAACCCAAGCTTTAAATTTAAATTTAATTTAATTTTTAGATCATTTATAGAGATGTCTGTTAAGAAACATAGAATTTAATTTAATTTTGAAGTTTTGATTATAATTCTAAATTTTTTAGAGAGGTTTGTGCTTGAAATTTATTTAATTTTCTTATTGAATTTGAAATTGAAGTTTTTATAAAACCCCAACCTTTAAATTTAAATTTAATTTTTAGATCGTTTATAAATATATCTGTTAAGAAAGATAGAACAGTGGACCAAATTGGCAATAGCTTATTCGTAAATCATACATATGCATATTGTTCTACTACTATACTTGATTCAAGTTCACTACCATTTAAATCGTCTTTTTAGTTTAGTCATATTTCAAAATTTAAGTATAATTTACTCATTCTTTTGTTATGGAACTTGGTCAGTTGCCTAATCTATGAGCTCTTCTTCGGTACAAAATTGTGAAGAACAAGGAAATTGCAGAATATAGAAAAAAAATCAAAAGTTCTAGAAATTTCAACCATATCTTGCATTTCTTATAAGTATGTTTAGACATTCAACTGTAGCATATTTTTGTTAAATAAATGCTTAGTTTTTTCAACTTTGATTTAAATAACCATTTATTTTCTTGTTTCAATCTTTACTTCAAGATAATTAGTGTCAATTGAGTTTTACGTCTTCTCGCTGATTGAATTCATATAATATATATTGATATGGAGTTAATTTATGAAACATAGAGAGTTGTTGACTATTTATTATGTGCGAGATTTGGTTTCTTTCACACCTGGAAATTGATCTGAATTGATTTTATTCATTTTCTATGTTTGTGTAAATAGAAAAGGTAGATCTTGAGGATGTAGTTGTTGATGAAAACCAGAGGCAATATAAATATAGTGGTAAGCAGCATACTTTAGCAAGTCCTACTTTTTTCCCCTTACATTAGCGTAAAAATCTGAACTTATTTAATAATTTGTCTTAGCTATAGGATATTGAGTTCATCGAGTTATTGTGAGAGTTAGAAACCAATAATGTAAGAAAATAAATATGATTTTGATCATAGGGTAAAAAGAAATCAAAAGTGTAAAGAGTGTAGCGAATCATTTTTCTTTTTTATTACATGAATATAGCTACTATACAAACTAATTCTTGAAATTGTTCTGACAGTGGTATTGTAAATTATGGATTATGATTCATAGATAGTAAAGAATCTTATGTGGTGGCATAAAAGATTTGTTACTTGTTTTTGCGTACTTTTAGAGTGAAGTAAGGAATTGAGCTTTATTTGATGATACTTAGTTTATCACCCTTAGCATTTGATATATCCTTTATGTTTACATAAAATTATAATCTCATATTTAAACCAGATTCTGCATGGCATATAATTTTGTTTTTGCATCTTATTTCAATCTAGTGTTTCATTTAGGTAGAGCACATGTATGAGCTTGCACTAGTTGGTGCGCAATAGAAGATAAACTCTTTGAATTTAGAGAATCAGTATGCCTAAGTTTATTTTCATCTTTCAAGTTGTTTTATTATGCAATATACCAACCATACTCATCTTAAATGTGGTAGCCATCGCCTTCACAAAGCTATCCACCATGACCTGTGATGTTGCTCCAAATACGATGTCATCAACATAAATTTGAGCAATAAAAAATCCATCAGATTCATGCTTAATGAAAAGAGTTCTATCAGCCTCACCTCTAATAAATCCAAACTGAAGTAAGAAGTCAGTTAGTCTACCATACCATGCTCTAAGAGCTTGTTTTAGACCATACAAAGTTTTCTTAAATTTATACACATGATCAGGGTGGAATGGATCAACAAAACATTTCGGTTGTTCAAAAAAAGTTTCTTCAAGTAAAGTACCATTTAAGAACGCAGCTTTAACATCCATTTGAAACAGTTTGATACCAACAAAGTATGCAATAGCTAAGAGAAGACTAATAGACTCTATTCTAGCTATAGATTCTAATGTTTCATCAAAATCTCTTCCTTCAACCTGTGTGTATCCTTGTGCAACTAGCCTAGCTTTGATTCTTACTATGTTACCGGATTCATCAGTTTTATTCTTGAAAATCCATTTTGTTCCAATCACATTAGTATTCGTAGGCCTAGGTACTAGACTCCAAACATCATTCCTAGTGAATTGTTCAAGTTCTTCATGCATAGCCTCTATCCAACATTCATCTTTTAAAGCATCTAAAATATTCTTGGGTTCAACAGAAGAGAAATAACATTCAGTACATACCTGATTGCATATGTTAGACATGCAAACTGATCGCACTACATCTCTAAATTTACCTTTTCTTCTAGTTTGAACACAAACAGAAGACTCACCAATGATCTGTGATGAAGGGTGATCTATCTTATATCTGTGAGTAAGAGTAATTCTCGGAGTTCTGTAGAGTTGGTTCTTGATGAGCGTTTTCTCAACACACAATTAATCCCCAAGTATGAAGGATATCAATTGTAGTTTCGAAGGTGACCAAGTTAAATATCGAATCCACGGGACGGATAAATATCAATTTAATTACGTTCTAGTAGATTATGACTATTTTGAATTAAATAATTGGTTTAAGTAACAATTTGAATAGCTAATAAATAACAAGAACAAGTAAATAATAGTGGTGATCAATTAAGATGATAGGTAGTTCGTCAGGACATTCAGTTTTCCTTGTTAATTCGTACTTTCGTGTGTCGATGTCCGACTCTGCCTTGTAGATCTCTGAATTCTTGTACGCACGACTCCGAAACTCATCCAAAAGATTGATGTGAGCAATCCTCAACTCCTTCACATCTTTGAGAGTCAAGTTCAAGCTACGCAAAGCCCAAAATGCTTTGTGTTGAATTTCTACAGGTAAGTGGCACGACTTTCCATAGATAATCTGATACGGTGACATATCTAACACCGTCTTGTACGCGGTTCGGAACCCCCACATGACATCATCAAGCTTCAAGGCCTAATCCTTTCTATTGGTTCCAACCACCTTCTCCAAAATCAGTTTGACTTGACGGTTAGAGACCTCCGCTTGCCCGTTCGCTTGAGGATGATAGGGTGTAGTGACCCTATGCTTAACACCATACCCTTTAAGCACCTTCTCAAGAAATTTATTTATGAAATGCGTATCTCCATCACTAACAAGTGCTCTAGGGACTCCAAAACGGGCAAATATATGCTTCTTCAAGAAAGATATAACAGTTTTTGAGTCATTCAAGCGAGTAGGAATTGTTTTCACCTACTTAGAAACATAATCCACCGCAAGTAGAATATAGAGAAACCTGTTCGATGGGGGAAAAGGCCCCATAAAATTGATACCCCACACATCAAAAATCTCGACCACTATGCTTAGCTGAAGCGGCATCTTGTCTCTCCTACCGATGTTCCCCATACATTGACATCTATCGCAAGACGCCACATAGGTCTCACAATCCTTGAACAAGGTAGGCCAATAAAGAGCGGACTGAAGTACCTTGGCTGCTGTCTTGTAAGCGTCGAAGTGTCCCCCATTAGGTTGTGCATGGCAAAACTCGAGAACACTCTCCATCTCCATCTCGGGCACACACCTACAGATGATAGAATCCGTGCAAATCTTATACACAAATGGATCATACCATATGAAGGTCTAAACATCCCTTTTGAATTTAGCAAGTTGATATCGGTTGAGATCCCTTGGAATTTCTCCCACAGCAATATAATTCACATAATCCGCATACCATGGATCAACTCCCTGCGCAGCAACCACACACGCTCGCTCAGCCCCTTCAACAAACACGGCCATAATCTTTTCATCCGGGAACATTTTCTCAATATACTCGAAAGAATTATCGCAATGTTCCCTAGTCTCCAACCTCGAAAGATGATCCGCAAGCACATTATCAGATCCTTTCTTATCCCGGATCTCCATGTCAAACTCTTGAAGTAGAAGAATCCACCTTATGATCCTAGGCTTCGTCTCCTTCTTTTCCATCAAGTACCGAATCGCAGAATGATCCGTGTACACTATAGTCTTCATGCCAACCAAATACTGACGAAATTATCGAATGCGTACACAACAGCCAAAAACTCCTTTTCAGTCACTGTGTAATTCTTTTGTGCCGCATCGAAAGTCTTACTTGCGTAGTAAATGGCGCAGAACTTCTTTTCCTTCAGCTGCCCAAGCACCACCCCAAGTGCTACATCACTTGCATCACACATTAGTACAAACGGTTGAGTCCAATCCGGTGTGATCAAGATAGGTGCAGTGATAAGCACCTCCTTTAAAACTTGAAAAGCTGTTAGACATTCATCATCAAACACAAAAGGAACATCTTTTTCAAGTAAGTGAGATAAGGGCTTAGAGTATTTTGAGAAGTCTTTTATGAATCTCCTGTAAAAACCGGCGTGTCCAAGGAAAGACCGCACTCCACTTTCATTGGTCGATGGTGGAAGCTTCTCAATCGCCACCACTTTAGCACGATCTACATGCAGCCCTTTGGCAGAAACATGATGCCCAAGAACAATCCCATCCTTCACCATGAAGTGGCACTTCTCCCAATTCAAGACAAGATTAGTCACTTGGCATCTCTTCAAAATAGTAGCTAGGTTAGACAAACAAATATCAAAGGAGGAACCAAAAATAGAAAAATCATCCATGAACACCTCCATGATCTTCTCTATCAACCCATCGAATATTGCCATCATGCATCTCTGAAAAGTAGCAGGCGCATTACATAACCCAAATGGCATTTTCCGAAAAGCAAAGGTCCCGTAGGGGCAAGTAAAAGTGGTATTTTCTTGATCCTCGAGGGCAATCATAATTTGGTTGTACCCCGAGTACCCATCCAAGAAACAATAAAACTCATACCCTGCAAGATGATCTAACATTTGATCCATGAAAGGAAGAGAAAAATGATCCTTACAAGTGTTCTCATTCAACTTCCTATAATCAACACACGTACGCCATCCAGTAGGAATCCTTGTGGCTATCGCTTCTCCATCCTCAGCTTTTACTACAGTCATACCCCCCTTTTTAGCAACTACATGCAATGGACTCACATGGGGACTATCACTAATAGGATATGATTTCGGCATCCAACCACGTAAGGATTTGCTTCCTAATTACCTCTTGAATTGCGGGATTAACCCTCCGCTGATTCTGGACTCTTGCCTTCGCCTCATCTAATAATCTTATCCTATGCATACAATACGAAGGACTAATTCCTTTCAAATCCTCAAGAGACCAACCAATCGCAGATTTATACTTCCTAAGAACATTCAATAACTCCTCAAGTTGATCATCATCAAGAGAAGAAGATACAATTACCGGATATTTTTCATTGTCATCAAGAAAGGCGTACTTCAAGTGTTCCAGCAGAAGTTTCAACTCCTCTTTCCTCACTTCCATCGGAGAGCTCTCGTTATCCAATGGCAAGTACTTTCTCATCCACTTGACTTCTTCCACCTTAGCTCTTTTCGATTCAAACCTATCATTACCCAAAGCAAGTAAGTTTTCAAGAAATTCAATACATACCTCGTTTGAGAGTCCGTCAAGCTCAGTAGTGGGATAAGTAAGAGACTCCATCAAACATGTTTCGAGAGGATCCTTCGACAAGATCAGAGACATATATTCTTTCACAATCTCCTCCACCACGTTAATACTATAACACTGCGACTCCATGGGCATCTTCATTGCTTTGTCCAAGTTGAAAAGAACTTCTTCTTTATCCATCCGCAATCTAAGCTCTCCTTTCTGAACATCAATCATAGCTCCAGCAGTCGCAAGGAAAGGTCTCCCCAAGATTAAAGGGATATTATCCTTGTCTTCTTCCATCTCTAGCACAAGAAAGTCCACAGGAAAGACTAGCTTTTCCACTTTGACGAGGACGTCTTCGATTATACCCTTTGGAAAAGTCATCGACTTGTCCGTCAATTGGAGAACCACTGTTATAGGAGTAAGCTCCCCCAAACCAAGCCTCTGAAATATGGACAAAGGCATCAAATTGATGCTTGCCCCTAGATCACACAAAGCTCACCGTGCCGGCCCCTTTCCGATTTCACATAGAATAGTGAAACTCCCTGGATCCTTCATATTTTGCGGCAACTTCTTTTGGATGATTGAGCTGCAATTCTTAGATAAATTCACTGTTTCAATTCCGGTTAAGCTCCGCTTCTTTAACAATATGTCCTTTAGAAATCAGGCATAGTACGGCATCTCCATGATTGCCTCTGAGAAAGGAATGTTCAAGCTTATTTTGTTCATTATCTCTGAAAACTTCTTGAACTTATCTTCCAATCCCTTCTTCACAAGCTTGTAAGGAAACGACGGAGGTATCTTTGTTTTGGGAATCCCCCATTCATCACGATCAACCTTCTCTGCTTTCTCCTTTTCGGCTCTCAAACGCTTGGCTCTCTCCCACTTTTTCTCAGCTATTATCTCAGTACTTTTTTCATTCCAAACCACTGGAGTAGCATCAACATCATCGAGAGTATTCGGAGTAGCAAAAGGCATTTTCTGGTGGGGTTCGACTAGGGTTCGACCTGTGGAACAGGTCGAACCATGTACGTACTGGTAGAACCTTACTTCTGGACAACGAATCTCTTTTTGAATTTGAGATTCGACTTGGGTTCGACCTGTGGGATAGGTCGAACCATGGGTACCTAGGTCGAACCGGCCTACTGTACTTCTTCCACCATCAGGTTCGACCAAGGTTCGACCTGTATGATAGGTCGAATTATTACTGTCGTGGTCGAACCGTTGCTGTGATAAAACAGAGTGCTCCAAGTGGTGCGGTTCGACCTGGGTTCGACCTGTTGGATAGGACGAACCAAGGTTGGTTTGGTCAAACCGGTGTTCTGGAAAAATAGAGTACTCCGAGTTGTTGGGTTCGACCAAGGTTCAACCTGTATGCCAAGTCGAACCATTTGCAGTTTGGTCGAACCTATGCTGCAATCTCTCCTGATCGTGTCCAGTGTGTTGGTTCGACCTCTCCTGTATGGTTCGATCTTCAATGTTGGTCGAACCAGGGTCGAACCTGGCCCTAGACATATCCAAATTTGATTCCGGCCTCATAGGTCCCTCGTATTGCGTACCCGACCTCAATGTGATGGCATTGCAGGACCTTGGATTCTTAATACTTTGAGACGGAAACTTCCCTTTCTCAAGAGTTTGAGTAAGCTTGTTAACATTCCCTGCCATCTCCCCCATCAGCAATGTAAGGTCTTCAACCTACTTAGATATAACCTCATGGTTTGCATCTATTTTCTTTTCAAGTTTGGCCTCAAGGCGGTTCACTCTTTCATCATTCTTGGTCATATACCTGTTCACAGTATCCTCAAGACCCGATTTCCCTTCTTCCACCTTAGCACAAGGATCAACACCCATAGGAGGTTGAATTGTATTATTCAGATTGCTCCACGAGAATTCCGGCCTCCTAGGTTGTTGATAACCACCCTGGGGACCACGATTATTAAAGTTTCCTCGATAGATCCCTTGGTAATTCTGGTTTCCTTGGTCTGGATACCTAGTCCCTTGAATACTCTGACCCATGGCATAATGTGCCTCTTCCAACTCCTCTTGGATTGGTCCCTCATTCTTCAACTCCTGCTGCATGATTGGTACGCGCTGAGATAATTCACTGATTTGCTTCTGTTGGGATTCAAGTAGCTTGTTGATATTGGACAAGCTAGAGACGATCTCATCATCTCTACTTGTTTTAACCATTGCTTGTTCAACCTTAGCTACCTTATCAAGGACATAAGTACCTCTAACTCGATCAGTTGGTCAATCCCTCGAATTCATCGAAATATCTTCAAACAACTTCTCGGCCTCTACGGATGACTTTGTAAGCAATGCTCCATTAGAAGAAGCATCCAATAACACTCGTGAATCACAGTCTAATCCATTGTAGAATATACTGATATATTGAGCTTTAGATAGCCCATGGTGAGGACACTTCCTAAGCATGTCCTTGAATCTATCCCATGCTTCGTGAAATTTTTCTCCTCCACTCATAGCGAATTGGTTAATGTCTTGCTTCAATTTAAACACCTTTGAAGGTGGCATGTACCTCTCCAAGAACCTTAATATCAGTTGCTCCCAAGTGGTGCACTCAGCTGCGTTGATAGTGTCGTACCAATCTCTCGCCTTTTCAATAAGCGAGAATTTGAACAAGAGGATCTTCCTAGCATCTTCATGTTCTCTTGCATCTTTTTGAGTACTTGCGTAGCCCAAGAACTTATTCAGATGCTGCTGCGGATCCTCGAAAGACCCTCCTGAAAAGGAGTTCCTTTCTATCATGCTAATAAGAGCAGAATGAAGATCGAACGCTGAATTAGTTCCCCTTGCTCCTAGAAGCCCAAAATTTCCAGCCCCATTGTTTCTGAATACCTCTCGGATGGCTAGATTATCCGGATTCGCTGCCATGTTGACTGTCTCTACTCCCGAATTAACTTCAGTTGTAGCGTCAATCGTTTGCGAAATCTGCTCGTCAACTTCAACTCCAAAATTCAGAGCTTCAGTTGGATCAATAGTCTTTGCCTTGCTCTTCTTCTTCTTCTTCTTCTTTCTTGACGACGCTCCGATTTCAGGATTATAGGGTTCAAGTTCACCTTTCTTTGATCTCGTGAGCATACACCTAAAAAGAACTAGAATTAAAATAGCAAAACAAGTTAAATAGCCCTAACAAACTAGAAATAACAAAAAGATATTTTAAGCCGTCCCCGGCAACGGCGCCAAAAACTTGATGAGCGTTTTCTCAACACACAATTAATCCCCAAGTATGAAGGATATCAATTGTAGTTTCGAAGGTGACCAAGTTAAATATCAAATCCTCAGGACGGATAAATATCAATTTAATTACGTTCTAGTAGATTATGATTATTTTGAATTATACAATTGGTTTAAGTAACAATTTGAATAGCTAATAAATAACAAGAACAAGTAAATAATAGTGGTGATCAATTAAGATGATAGGTAGTTCGTCAGGCCATCCAGTTTCCCTTGTTAATTCGTACTTTCATGTGTCGATGTCCGACTCTGCCTTGTGGTTTATGGACGCATCACTAGACCATGCGAATTTATTCTATAGACACAAATAGATAAGCTTTGACACGTGTGAGTATCCTCAGAGCAAGACGTATGCTCCACCTCCCTTTCTAGGTACTATCATAATCAATTATTTTCCGTGCACTTAGTACTCTAACCTGAATTGATCTCCCTTTTTAGGTACTATAAAGTCATACTCTTTATCCTACTTGTCAACCCGAATTCAATTCAATTAACAAACATTCATATAAGACAGTTCTAATAAGACTTCGGAATCCCTTCACTTAGAATTATAACAATAAACCCTGCTCAACAGTGAACGCACTCAATCAATAACCATGTTATGTATTCAAACTCTACACAACGATTAATGATGCACAAAACAACTATGAGTATGGATTAAAAATGTGCAATCTTATATAAAATAAACCACAAGTAGTGTTGTACGGAGTATACACACGAAATACAAATTAACTCATGAAACCTTCATAACCCTAGAACTACCGAAGTGGCGCTAGCCCATGATTGATCTAAGAACAATCATGGTTAGATGGACCAATCTTACTTGAATCTCCAGCTGAATTTCTGTCACAGTCCTCCGGATGGATCACTAATCTCTTTTCTTCACTCCTCTCTTATATCACGATGTCTCGCTCTCTCTCTCTCGACTGCATGAGCCTTCTTTTATACTTGTAATCACGTCTCTAGGGATTGGAATGGGCTTTTCAAGTGATCTCACGCGTTTTGGCCTCAAAAATCTGGATAAGGTAAGTTTCCGCATTTTGGTTCGACCTCGTCAACAGGTCGAACCACTGGCCAACAAGTCGAACCTCAGGTCGAACCCTGTTACTGGACACATTCTGCGTTTGGTTCGACCTCTTGCACAGGTCGAACCACTCAGGTCTTGGTTGAACCCCAGGTCGAACCACACTACTGGATAATTTTCGCTCCTGGTTCGACCAACTGTCAGGTCGAACCCCCAACGTCGTGGTCGAACCCATCTTCTCGCGAACTGATTTGACCATGGTTCGACCTGATGAACAGGTCGAACCCCTGGAGTCGTGATCAAACCCATCTTCTGCTGTTCCACGATGCTGGTTCGACCAATAGGAGAGGTCGAACCCTCCTCCATTAGGTCGAACCCTACTCTTTCCTTGGCGGTTCGCGTGGTCTCGACTTCGTCTCTTCGATTCTTGGCACTTCCACTCCGTTTTTGCTATAAAAACCACTTAAATAGCTCCACTAACACCTGATTCATGCTAATTCACAATATATATAGGTTCTCCACCTATTTCCACCTCAAAACTCTCCAAAACTAGCACAAAACATGGTGCTAAACTTGTGAATTTACACACTCATCAGTTCTCATCTTTTTCTAAATCAACACTCGATGTTGTAGGCGATGTGATCATATTTGACTCAACATTGTTCACTGGTTCTGTAATTTCAACCAAGTCAGAGATATCATCTTCCATCCTTTTACCTGCAATATTGGATGAATCATCAAACACAACATTGACAGATTCTTGAATAGTTCTGGTTCTAAGATTAAAGACTCTGTAAGCTTTGTTATTCTTAGCATATCCTAAGAAAATACCTTTATCACTCTTAAAATCAAACTTTGAAAGATACTCTCTAACATTCAGAATGTAGCACATGCAACCAAATACATGAAAGTATTTCAGGTTTGGTTTCTTCCTATACAGCAGTTCATAAGAAGTAATAGAACATCCTGGTCTAAAATGAATCCTATTAGATACATGACATGCAGTATTCAATGCTTCAACCCAAAATATTTTAGACACATTCATTGAAGTAAGCATGACTCTAGCCATTTCTTGTAGTGTTCTATTCTTTCTTTCAGCAATCCCATTCTGCTTTGAGGTTTTAGGAGATGAAAACTCTTGATAATGCCTTTCTTTTCACAAAATTCAGCAAAACATCTTGTTTTCAAATTCACTACCATGATTAGTTCTAATCCTACATACTCTAAGATTGAAAGCATTTTTTAACTTTTTGAAAAGAACTTTGAACACATTAAATATATCAGACTTTCAGTCTCCATATGACCCATGAGATCCATGTGAAGCAATTTAAAACACCTTGAAGACGTGCACATAGATGTGATTTTATGCGAAGACCTTACCTGTTTACCTTTTTGGCATGAACCACATATAGGTGGATCTCTGAAACTGAGCTTAGACAATCCTTTAACAGCCTCAAACTTAACCAATTTATGTAAATTTCTGTAATTTACATGGCCAATTTTTTGATGCCAAAGTACACTTTCATCATGTTGTGAGATGTTACAGTAAATATTGTTACCATATAGATAACAATTATCAACAGATCGACTACCAATCATCACACAGTCATTAGTTTCGTTTAGTACAAAACATGAATTCTTATCAAATTTCACATGTAAATTATCATCACATAATTGACTTATGCTTATCAAATTAGCACGCAAACCATCAACATGAAGCACATTCTTCAGATTTGGAAAACCTTTAACATTTAAAGTTCTTTTACCAATAATGTTACCCATAGAGCCACCACCATAAGTAACTTTACCACCATCAAAAGTTTCATAATCCTTCAAGCATTCAACATTACCAGTCATATGTCTAGAACAACCACTATCAAAATACCATAGACCAGGTACACATGCTTGTAAATAAGTACAGACAACATTACAAAGAACTTTTGGTTTTCTGACCCAAGCAGGTTTAGGTCTGTGTGAATACTTTTGTGGTAACACTCCAGACAATATTTTTTTAGAAGTATATTATCTTTCAGTTTGAAACAGTAAGGACGAGTATGACCACGGTTTGAAAAATAAAGACAAACAAGAGTCCTACTGCCTTGTTGGAAAAATCATTTGAATCAGGTTTCAAAAATTTTGAACAAGGTGTCACAAACATAAAAGGACTTTCACAACTAAAAGGCATGCATTCTTAAGTGTATCCAAGATAAAATTTATCAGTTTTTCCAATAGATAAAGCTTTATTTAAAACAGATGTACCTTTACTGTGTTGGATTGTATACTAAAAGTCTAGCTTTTTGTATGAACAATGTTATAATAATTTATTTGAAATGAGAATCATATGATCAAATGATTGCGTCTTATAATTTATTTATATGTCGATGTAATAGTCCACTTACTTTATACTGTAGATAATATGTTGTGTGACAACCCGCGGAAGATCATATTATCAGTTTTCTTATAAAATATAAACAGTGCTCATAATCGAGATAGACGGGGACTCTCTATCGGGATGGTTGTTGTGTGATTTGGTATTAGTTTGTCTTGACTATAGAATCACATTAGTGTATTTTGTGTGTATTGAGCAGGACCGCTTGAGATCGTTCGACTTATACTGACTTTATAGGAGAACTTGATCTCAGTTATTATGGATGTTCATGCTCTTAATCCTTATACAATAACCTCTACATGTAAGGCAGTATGTATTTCTTTGATTCATCAATGGGATAGATATACATGTAATTAAATTGATAAACTCGGTGAGCTAGGAAGTAGTGGTGTCTCTATGGTGTGCTGTTGATTGTAGAAGGAATCTGTGTCCTATTAAATAGCTTAATAATGTCCCCTTGAGGAGCTCATAAGGATTATCATGTAAATCTTGCAAGTGAATTAATTCTTGCTTGATAATAAAGTTGAGTGGTGCTACTCTAGGACGAGATATTAATTAATAGAGTTGTCGATAATTTAATTTATTAATGGGCATTGTATATCTTAATATTGGGGAGACTAACGGGCTCATAATAAGAAGGAGCCTATAACGTAATTATGGGATTGGAGCGGCAGTGCTATAAAAATATTTTAGTGGAATATATTATTATTATTAGACTTAAATATAAGTTTTGGGCTAAGCTTGGATACTTAATCCCAATGGAGGCCCGACTCTAATTTCTCCTCCTGGTCCCTGTTGTAGCCTATATATAAGTAATCTCAGCTGTCCGAAAACTCTAATGACACATGTCTAACCATGAGTAGGGTAGAGAGAACAACAGATTGAGAAGATCCTGGGGATCCTTGCCCACACGACGTCAAGATTTGACTTGCGAATACAGTAGAAGATCGAAAGGTTGTTTGTTGCTGCTATTTGTCAATTTCCATTATTTTTCTAAAATCATGTGTAACTCCAAACTTTTTTTTGATACACCTTTGGAAAGCCACAGAAGAGAGGATCGTTTTGGCGTATAGATTACTCAAATCAGAGATCGGATGAGAGAGATATACCCAAAACGGTGAGGTTGTGCGTGCTGCCAGCGAGAATTCTTTCTCTTCTTCAACATACCCTGGTGAAAGGTAATATGATTTTATGTTCTTGCTTCCGCTTATATAAAATCATATGGAACCCTAATGGTTCACGTTAACCAAACTATCGAACACAAACATACTGTACTTTTTGAAGGTTAATGTGGAAGCAACTAACTGACCTTGGAGTTTAGCAATCTCAGCACCCTTCTTAATAAGATTTACCTCAAGTCTTGTTATGGTCTCAATCAGTCCATCATTCTCTTGGTTGACAGCTTTTAGTTCTTTTAGAAGTTCAGAAATCTTCATCTCTAGAGGTTCTTGTATAGTACCTGCTCTAGAAGAGTAAGCATTAGTATAGTTTATATCAAGATCAGAAGTAGACATAAACCTGCAAAATGTTGTTTCCGATTTTGGCACACCAGACTCAACATCTGAGTTACTCTCAAAGAAATCTTCCTTCACACATTGTGTTAAGAACGCAAGTTCTTCTTTATTTGCACCTGGATCTCCTTCAAAATCATCATCACTCAAACAAGCATTTAGGCTCATCCTTTTCTTCAGAAGAGTGTTAGCACATTCACTTGCATAATGACCAAAACCAATACATTCATCACAAATGATCTTTTTCCTAAACTCAGGATTATACCTAAATTTTCTTCTTTGAGTGGGTTTATGAATAGGAGTATGAGGGGAATGTTCTACCTTAGGCTGAATGTTTGCTTTTGACATGTTCTTCTTTTGTCTAAGATAAGACTCAAAATTTTTAGCAAGTAAAGCAATGTTGTTAGTATCTTCAGGAATGTTGTCAACATTATCATCAACTTGTTTAATATCAGTTACGGTAGACGTCTTACCAAAACTAGAACAAGCACTGGTTTCACCTTTAAAAACAACACCACCTTTTCTATAATACGCAGCATCTTGTTGAGATAAATTCATTTCATAAGTTTTTAAGATACTTATCAGCTCATTATGACTCAACAGATCAGTTTTCCTAGACTTTTCTATAGCACAAATTTTACCATAAAATCTCCTAGGAAGTGTACGTAGAGTTTTGTTTACTAATTTGATGTTGGAGATGGGATCCCCAAGTGGCTGCATCTCATTCATCACCTCGTAGAGTCGCTCGTTATACGATGAGATTGTCTTGTCTTCCTTCATCCTCAAGCTCTCGAACTGTGCATTCAATATCCTCGCCTTTGCTCTTTTGACACTTCCAAATCCTTCACAGTGCTCCTAAAGCCTTCCCCAAGCATCCTTTGCTAATGTACATTTCTAGATTAGATTTAACATCACTGTATCAACCGATGATTTGATTTCTTTGAGTGCTCTGACGTTCAACATCGATTTAGTGTTTTCCTCAGTGGTCTATCCAAGCTAATTCTTAATGATTTGATCTCCATCACTGCCTTGAACTGTGGGGGGGTATCTAGCCTGCCAGAATAGCTTTCCAAGCACGTTCATCCATTGACTTGATGTGACTACTCATTCGGTTCT
Source organism: Pogostemon cablin (assembly GCA_023678885.1). Classification (NCBI taxonomy): domain Eukaryota; kingdom Viridiplantae; phylum Streptophyta; class Magnoliopsida; order Lamiales; family Lamiaceae; genus Pogostemon; species Pogostemon cablin. Next base: position 24,204,780 of record CM042959.1, read on the forward strand.
TCCATAAGGCATAGTTAGTTCCATCAAGTATAGAAGGATGGTTGATCGATCCAGCGTAGTAATCCATGACACTTAACATCAGGAATCAACACTTAGTACTGTCAAGTGTTGGTTATGATGCCACTTGTCATTGCGGTCCGTTGGGTGTGTAAGTGTTTACAGTGATGTTGTCCTTAGTGTGGTAACACTTTGTACAACACCGACTCTTATCAGAATGAAATTTGAATACGAATATGCAAGTTTGTACAGCGGAAGACTTAACAGACGGAATTACTCAATCTTTTTACAAACTTATAAATAAGTTTGTAGTGGCCTCATGGCTAAAATATCACTAACTTGGAAAAAGTGATTTACAAAAATCAGATTCAAAGAGATGTAAATATTCCTTCCACTCTTCGAATACACACACAGATATAAAATCCTAAACAAACTCCCAAATGGCAAGACAAAGATTGTTAGTTATAAGCCCTACTTCAAATATGCACTTCCACTGTCTGTGAATAGTACACACAAAATGTACAGTATAATACTATACACGTGATGCTGAACGAGATGTTACAACATCAGTGAAAACACTACAAAGGAACGCAGTCGAGTAAACTCTATGTCCGGCGACTCTCTTTGTTGGAACTCTCCAAGTTCTTCCACACCACGGAATGAAGTCTGACAGCTTCTATTTATAGTCGTAAAGCAGCGAATAACTAACCCACTACTTTGGGTAGTTATTTACAACTTCTAAAGTCTTCTGGACTTCTAGAACTTTCTGGATTGCTCTCCAGGCTTGTGGGTCCTATTCAGCACAATCTTCATTCAACTGCCACAACCCTGAAAGCAACATCAAGCACAACACTACACAAACATGTTAGTGGTCAAATAATAATGGGTGGAAAACTAGTGAAGGATTGGTGTGATTCCGGACATCAACAATCTCCTCCAATCATATCTATCCACAACCACACAACCTGATGCAGAGAAATAAGGCAAAATAAGATATCCATATAATACATTAGATGTTAGTTCGACAGTTGTACAAAATAACTTTAGAAGATATAATAAAAAAGAATGAATAATTGTTTATAATTAAGTTATTGGATAAAAATATATAATAATTTTACAACAAACTTATAATTTATTATTTTCTATAACAATCTTTTTATAATCTTACTACTATGTATAAAGAGGGCAAAATCTTATGATGGCCAGTTTGTGATAGATTGCTGATAATTGCTTTTTTTTCAATTAAGATGTTGCTTTATACGTGGCACGTTGATAGTCTATCCTCCTGATTCTTTGGCAACGTGTTCTCCTTCCCCTCTCTTTCATTTCATCAACTCCACCAACCACTCGCACATAGACGATGATTTCACTATTCACTAGAAAATTTCATTCATGATTGCTCATTCTACCTTCCTCTTCTTTCTCAATCAGTCAGAACTCATAAGATGGTTTCACCCCGGTGACCGATTGCCACAAGCAGATTTTTGGGCTACACAGGAGTGTTCACCATTCTTCCTACAATCAGGCTCTCCTATGAATCTTCAATTATCCTATGCCAGGTATGCACTCAAATTCAGAAGAAACCCTTAATTTTGTTCCCTTTTGTTTTTGTTCAACTGGTTTCTCTCCTTAATTTATTCAATTTTCTTATTTTTGTTCAATAGTTTTCTCCCATGTGGAGCAAGCTCAAAGGATTTGCAAAGAAATTTGGAAGCTAGTGCTGTTTTTGAAAATTAATTTAATTAATTAATTAAATTAATCTGATTTAAATTATTAGTAAGGATTAATTATTAAATTAATCACCAATGAATGAGATTAGTAGGTGAGTGTAATTTGGTTCACCTAGTGGAGATGTTATTTGAAGCATAATGAGGATTAATAAGGATTAATACGAAATTATTGTCTCACGTTGAATAGAATCCTCAAAATTCGGATCAAGCTAGAAGACGAATCTCTTTATGTGTAAAAATTCTTTGAACTTGGAGTAGATTCGTTGAACCTAGATGCTTTCAAACCCTACAAATTGCTGATTAGTTGAATTTACATCCATCAGTAATTAATTCATTGTAATCCATGCCATCGCCATTATGAATGAGTGGAATGGTGTACCTATAAATAGGACCATTCACCATGCATTCAAACACACCACAACAAACGAGCATCTGCATACACAAAGCATTTACATCTTAGTAATGATCCAGTTCTCCATCCTCTTTATTTCATTGGAGTTTCTGCGATAGTGGTGCTACCTTCACTGGAAACGAAGAACCGTTTTACCTTTGGGAACATTCCGCCAAGAATCGGAGTACTACCGGGGCATTTTATGTCTTTCGGGAAAAGATTCAATCTCGACTTGGTTCAAGATCCAGATCCAGTTCCCGCGTCATTTCTGTTTGAAGATCCAGATCCATATCTAGCAGTAAGATTTGAAGACTTTATATTTTCTTCATTTCTTATATTTATTTTTAGTACTCATATTGTAAGTGATTGTTTGGTGCAACTCCCTGTTTTTCAACAATTGCAACACATAAAATTGTTGTAACCCATGCACCTACAATCACAATATGAATACCGCGATCGACATCGATGGAGCTGAAACCTCTAATGAGAATAAATCCTAGAGAGTCAATGCTGAGATTCCTGTTGGGACTGATTCCCAAAGGATGTATCCTCTAATGGGGATGCCGAGTCCATTCATGGCTCCGACTCTAGTGGAAAAGTCCAAGAAGTTTGGGGGTGCCAACTTTAAGGAATGGTAGCAAATGATGTTACACCATACCACACATAATCTGGTGAAATTCTTAAAGTAGTCTGCACTAGTGGTGGATGAGAACAAGACTGGTACACAAAAGCGTATAGCTCTGGATCAGTGGACCTCTGCTTATTACTTGTGCAAAAACTATATCCTTAGTGGAATTAGTGATGCACTTTTCAACGTATATGCAAACACAAAGACATCAAAGAACTGTGGGAATCTTTGGAGAAGAAGTATAAGGTGGAAGACGTCAAAACAAAAAAGTTTGTGGTAGCCAAGTTCTTAGATTTTAAAATGTTTGATGGGAATTTTAGTTGATTCTGCATGATATCCTCATTGAGAGGATGATCCTTCTAAATGCATTTGTTGTAGCCGCTATGATTTAGAAGCTACCTCCCAGCTTAAAAGAGTTCAAAAGTTATCTTAAACACAAGTGAAAGGAAATGACGTTAAAAGACTTTATTTTCAAATTGAGAATTGAAGATGAAAATAGAAGGATGGAAAATAATTATAATTATAATGATTACAATCCTATGGAGGCTAAAGCAAACTTAATGGAACATCAAAAGCGGAAAAGGCTTGATGATAATTACAAGATTTATACTCAGGAAAAGAAATTCAGGCAATTGTTATAATTGTGTAAGCCTAATCATAGAGCCAAAGAGTGTCATCTTTCCAAAGTGAAATATGGACAACATGATGCAAATGTGGTTGAGGCAAGAGGGCTGATGGATGATGATCAATCAACTTAATAATTGTTATGTAATGAATTTGCTAATATGACAAACCTTTATTGTAAGCCATGAAGGCTAATTATTCTTGAATAAAAGTCTTTAATTACTATTAAAGTGTTTGCCTTGTGACATGTAATAGTCATGTGAATTATTACAAATTAATGTTCGGAAGGTACTTTAAATGCCCCACGTTTGGGGGTGCCACCCGAGTATGAGGTGTGACACTCCAAATGTGAGGGTATTTGGATTAGAGATGAAAAATAGTTGTGTTAAATACATAATAAATTAATCTTGAAGAAAAGAAAGTGGATCCACTCATACATATGTGAAAATCAAGATCAAATGAATAAAATTGCTAGAAGGAATGTGGCTAAAATCCACAAAGTAAAGAGCCAAAATAGTGGGAACCCAACCTTCATAACTGGAGATCCCAAGAACTTGGTTCAATAGAAAAACAAAACTGTAGAGGTCCAAGTGAAACTTGGTACCTTGTTGGGTGTTTTCTCAACACACAATTTTAATCCCCAAGTATGAAGGATGTTATAGTAGCTTAGATAAGCGACCAAGTTATATTTATCGAACCCAAAAGTTATATTTATCGAACCCAAAGGACAGTTGGTTATCAATTTATTATTATCTAATCTAAAGAAACTATTGTTGGCAATTAAAGTTGGGAATAATTATTAAACTAATGAACAAATAATAAAATAGCAAATGAAATAAGGCAGTAGAAAATAAATGAGAGTTAACAAGTGAGAAGATAGGTAGCTCTTCAGGCAATCTAGTTTCACTAATTAACTTCCCTTTCGTATGTCAATATCTGACTCTACCTTGTGGAATATGGACGCATTACTAAACCATTCAAACCTACTCTATAGACACAAGCAGATAAGCATATAACATGTGTGAATATCCTTGGAGCAAGAGATATAATTACACCCCCCTTTCTAGGTACTATCATTATCAATTATTTTCCGTGCGCTAAGTACTCTAACCCGATATGATCTCCCTTTACAAGTACTATATAATTATCCCCTTTATCCTACTTGCTAACCAGAATTCAATTTAATTAATAAGTATTCATATAAGATAGTTCTAAAGAAACTTTGGAGTCCCCTCACTTAGAATCACAACATGAAATCCTGCTCAGCAGTGAATGCACTCAATCAATAACCAAGATATATATTCAGACTATGTATAATAGTTAATGATGCACAAAACAACTCTGAGTATGAATTAATAAAGCATAGTATCATAAAAATAACCACAAGTAGTGTTGTATGGAGTATACACACAGAAGTTCAATTAACTAGACAAAAACCTTCATAACCCTAGAACTACCAAAGCGATTCTAGCCCATGACGCTTTGAAGAACGTTCATAGTGATTGGATAGATCTTATCCATAGTCTTGAAAATTAAAAGAAAGATTAAGTTTCAAAGTAAATCCTAGAGATGGGTGCCGTTGCTTCTCGCTCCATTTTGAATCTTCACTTGGTTCTCACTTGATTCGCTGCACGAATCTCTCTCTACAGCTCCTGCGGATGTAGTTACGGTTTGGATGTGGTGTAGGATGGATGTGGAATCTAACTCCCTTTTTGGTGTGATCAGCACCCCTCTTTATACTTGTAACTTCTCCTCATGGACTCTTACTAGGCTTTTTCGTAGAGAACACGTGCATGCATGCACTGGAGGTGAAAATCCTGACGTTTTGGAGCTAACATGTCGCCGTTCGACCAGACTTGACTTGGTAGAACTGGACCTCTTGGTCAAATTGAGGTCGAACGGCATGTCTATAAATTGAACTTATCTCTGCTAGCCGTTCGACTTGAGCTCCTCGTTCGACTCAACTTGATGTGGTCGAACAAGCTTCCTTGGTTGAATGACCTCTCTGTAAGTTGAAACACCTCTCATTTGAACAAGCTTCCTTGGTTGAACAACACCGCGAAAAATCGTATTTTCCAATTCCGAGCACTTCATACCTATTTTCCTGTATAAATATGCTCAAATAACCTCAATAGCATTTGATTCGTGTTTTTCCATAAAGATCTCGGTTCGTCATGATAATTGACTAAATCTTACTCAATTTCTACATAAATCGGAGCTTAAAACATGTGAATTATCACTCTCATCAAATCCCCAAATTTACATGTTGCTCATCCCATGGTAACAAAAATCAAAACAAGGTAAGAGAGTGTAATCACAAGGTCCTTATAACAAGCACAACTTATTCTTACACATGAATTTATACCTATTCAAATCATGCATCCATCATACCTTTCATCCATGCAAAAATATCCATCAATCACAATACTTCTACGAGTGCAAAATTATCTAGCTCTCAAGTGTAAAAGATGTACATTTTCAAAGGGTTAGTATATACGCTCAAAATCAATTCATGAATTCGCATAACCATAAGCTTGGCAAAGGTCTCAAAAATCAATTCATAATTGTTTCAACACTAGGATCACAAAGGACTTGTTCTTTGGGTTGTAATGTTGGCTCTTTGGTAAAGGTAGGAGAATATGGATAAAAGTGATTAACTTCACTAGTAGAGAACTACCTTGGAGATTTTCTTTTCATCAAACAACATTATTACTTGTTCTCCTTCATCATTCTCGTGATCCTTCATTACTTCTTCTCATGCTCCACTTGGAATCAGCATCTTTCTTCTTCTTCAAAGTATAAGGGTATCAATTTCGGGCACTACCCTTTCAAGTAATTAGGGTACCAGTTTCAGGCACTACCCCTTCACAAGATTTAATAGCATATTTATTTTTATCACTATGTAAACTTCCTTTCTTCTTCCTCATATATGATCTAGCAATTTATTCACCTTAACTTTCTACTAGTAAATAGGGTATTTCGAAGCTCAAGTATAGGTAAATAAGGCTTTTTATCATAGGCTTGCCAAAGAAAAAACTTTTAAAGGCTCAACGGGGCTTCCAAAGATATAAACTTCAAGGTAGGATAAAATTTGGGTAAGTAGCTTAATTATCAATCATGGCTTAAGATCATATCCTAGTATCTTTCAATCATAAATTTTAAAAAAAGACTCCAAGCCAAGTTCTAGAATACGAATATATGAATGATACTCACAAGAATAAACTATCATGCATTGATGTAGCATGATTTCATAAGGCTCAAATTCTCACATGGGTAATAGATTCCTAAGCACTCTTCAAAGCATGAAATCAACATCAACATCTACGTAAACTACAAGCAATAACGGTACATGCCTATCATCAATAAAATCAACATGCATAAAAAAATAAGTGCACATGCATAATCAAGAAATAAGATCATGCTCTCCAAATCAATTCGATCACATCCAACTCAAACATAACCAATGTATCAATCATTCATCAATCAATATCAAATACAACCACTCACGCATGAATCTCAATCAACAACACACCACTCACTCAAAACCCAACCTGTAAAGTGAAAAAGAGAAAGGAGATGAGAGGAAATAGACAAAGGGAAAAAACCTGTCGCACTCAACTCTTCCGGAGCATCATCATCATCACTTAGCTCCATGCACCATAAATCGAAATCCCTAAGCAGATTATAAAGCTTCCTATAAATCTCTTGATAATTCCCCTGCATCTCTCCCAACCTTCTATCCATCTCATCATATCGGAGGTTGAGCGCAGCATAATTTGTATTCGCTAATACCAGCTGTCGATTCGTCTCTTACTGGTTTGCATTCAAAGTGGCGAAATGCTTGTTCATCAAACTGAACTCCCAATAAAAATGATCATGGGCCTGCCAGAAATCCTGTTGCTGATGTGGTGGTGGCTCAAAATACTCATGATGTGGCTGTGGCTGCTGCGGTGACTGCATCGGAGGAAAATCCATCTCCGGGCTGCTGTGGCTGATTCTCATCAATGAAATCAGCTGGATCACCTACCAAAATCATATCCTCATTAATGTGGACTCCCTGTAGGTGCATCTCCACTAGAAGTCTCTAATTCCCCTATTCTAAACAAGTCTTGGAAATTGCCATGTGCTCCGAGGCATCATCAATAGGTTGGTGTTGATCTGAGTTGAAGTAAGATCAACAATCGAAAATGGAAATCGAAAAAAAAGCAGATTCTAGACTTGTATGAACATCCAAGCATCATACATCCACTGTACCAATCCCATCCTAACACAAGATGATAGAATCAAATCAGGATCCCTTCAGATCGGCCTATGCCTGCACAAATCAACTCGATAGTACTCCGCTAATGGAGTAATAAGCCCTCCAATATTGACTCGCTGGAAATCATGAGTAGAGAACTTGTAAAGCTGCTGCAAAAAGTATGCCGAAACGTTGAAGCAGACTCCATTCAACATGCACCAGAGCACGTACAACTCCCCCTAGGAATACAACTGCCCTCGGATCGAGCAAATAGTGTGTTGCTCAGAATTCTATCCATGTAGGCTATCACAGGGTTGTGGATGAAGGCAATCTTAGCGGTGTTCAAATTATAACGACCTTGCCTCCCCAAGATAGATCTTCAAAACTCATCCGCATTGAAATCAACAGGCTCCACTTCAGACATTCTTGTAACCAATCATTTCATTAAACTCACTGGCATACATCAGCTGCAACCGTCCACCAATCTGCATCCACAGTCCATAAGGAAGATAATGATCTCCACGATCGACTCTCATTAAGCATAAAACTTCAGCAGTAATTTGGAAATACCTCTCCCTCTTCATCTCCATAAACCTGGTGATCCCTACTCGATTGAACATCCAACGAATATCATTGATGATGTTCATCTCCATCATGGCGTGATCATCTTGATAACGAGTCCTCGTTATCTTGTTCTCTATAGCTGCCCATAACTTTTTTTCTCCTCCCAATCCTCGATCTTTATACAAAAATCGGAAGGTCTCTTCTTATCAAGCTTTAATTTCTTTGCATCATCACCTTTCCTAGGAGACTTAGTCTCCTTCCTCTTAGAAGGTGAAGCAATCTATTTTCCTACAAAGATTATATTTCAATACAAAACAAAAGAGATAAAGCAAGTATACCAATCTTAAGATTAAATTAAGCATGAAATTTACTCAAAACTTCAAATTCACATGCCATAATCAACTCAAAACTCAATATCCATAAATTTCAAGTGTTCATCTAATCATCTTATCAACTATATACTCAACACTTTCAATCATATGACAATTTCAACCAATAGTCTTAAGATTACTACACACAATAAACATGCTTCTCAATTTTAACATAACCTCAACAAAAACCATAAGCATGCCCATCTTCCATATTCAATTACACCATATCAACAAGTCAAATCAACGAGCCCATACATATAATTCGAAATTAAACTCAAGCCCGCAAGATATGCATCATCAATTTCATAAAATTCCAACAATCCAACGTAAATTGAATCATGTAAATTCATGTAACATTTCAATAAAAACACCAAGTTAAATCACTTCAAATCCAACTAAGCGTATGTTTTAATCTACTTACCCAACCTTCAATAAGCATAATCACTACAATTCAAGAGTTGAGAGGTTCGAAAACATACCTTTATCTCCGACCATGGTGTGTGTGATGTATGGCGAAAATCCCCAAAATTTTCGAATGAAATAGCCCAAAAAAAGTAGAATTTAATCCTTCAAAACTTGGTTCTGAGGTCTGTGGAGAGGAAGAATTAAGTGTGGGAAGAGTTTAGAGTGAAGTTCTTACAAGTCGAGATGAGTGCTCAAGAAAGGGCGACGGGAATAGGTCGAACAACTCACGAAAACTGACCTTTATTCACAATTTCAGACCTCATTCGACTCGAACAGTGTGGTCGATCTAGGGCTTCTGGTCGAACTGCACGAGCCTGCCTATAAAATGTGATCTCGTTCGACCTCTGTTCAACCAAAATGTGCTGGTCAAACAACAGTGTGAGGTCGAACGACACCTCTGTAAACTGAAAATCGCCACCTATTCTCCCCTGTTTTGTTTGACCGCCGTTCGACTTGAGAATTTTGGTCGAACAAGGCATGTTGGTCGAACTGAGCTTCTGTAAGTTGGTTTCGCATTCACGCACATCGTTTGACCACCGTTCGACCTTAGAACTTTGGTCGAACAGTAGCGTATGGTCGAACAAGCTTCCAAACTTCTTTAATTTCGTACTTTTCTCGTCTTTCCCTGCAAAACTCAAACTCTAGGACAACATCAAACATAATAATACCAAAATAAAAGCCAGAGAACCACTCTTAGACTATATAAAAATTCTGTATAATACCACCGAACACTAAAAAAATTATAAAAAATCGACACATCAAAATTGATTAAAGTTTCAATATACCGCAAAACATCAACTCCCCTAGCAAACGTTACAAAGAAAAGATTATACTCTTGGTGCTTCAATGAGGTAAGAACATCACACCCCCCAAAACTTAGTATAAACTTTAGTCGAAACTAAGTTTGCAAAGAGATGTAATTGCCGATTAGTAAGCACCTTAAATATAAATAATTTTTACTCACACAAAATAAATAAAGCAATAAAACAGGAGGGAAAGCCCCCAATAGGCGCTCATATTTAACGTCGGAGAGTCACGACGGTACCAACTCAATGTAAGGTATCTTCAAAGACGACACAAGCATCATTCGGTGACCTAAAGTGCTTCAATTGATGCCCATTCGCCGCTATGATGTCTCTGTATTTGTCCATGATTTCAAAACTTCCCCCTCCACAGGCTCTATGGATAGTGAACGGTCCCGTCCACTTCGATTTCAATTTTTATGGGAAAAGTTTCAAACAAGAGTTAAAAAGTAATACCTCATCTCCTTGTTTAAACTCTTTATAAGCGATCTTCGAGTCATGACACTTCTTCATTCGCTCCTTATAGATCACAGAGTTCTTAAAAGCTTGACTTCTAAACTCATCCAATTGATTGATATGTGTCAACCTTAAATCCTTACTCTCCTTTATGGATAAGTTCAAGCACCTTACTGCCCAAAACGATCTATGCTGAATCTCTACAGGTAAGTGGCACGACTTCCCATAGACAATTTGATAAGATGACATTCCTAGCATAGTTATGTATGACGTACAGAACCCCCATAAGACGTCATCGAGCTTCATAGCCTAATCTTTCCTATTGGTTCCTACTACCTTCTCCAGTATTTGCTTCACTTGCTGGTTAGAGACTTCCGCTTGCCCATTCACTTGAGGATGATAGGGTGTAGTAACCATATGCTTAACACCATAGTCCTTGAGAACTTTTTTAACAACCTTGTTGAGGATGTGTGAACCTCCATCACTTACTAGTGCTCTAGGAACTCCATAGCGGGCAAAAATATATTTCTTCAAGAACGATAAAATAGTCTTTGAATCATTCATATGCGTTGGAATCGCTTCCACCCACTTAAAAATATAATCAACAGCAAGAAGGATGTATCGGAATCCATTAGATGGGGAAAATGGCCCCATAAAATCAATTCCCCATATATCAAAGATCTCTATAACAATGCTTGGTTGAAGTGGCATCTCATCCCTTTTACTTATATTTCTTATCCTTTGACATCTATCGCATATCGCCACATAGGATTCACAATCTTTGAATAAGAAAGGCCATATAAAGCAGATTGTAGTACCTTGGCGGCAGTCTTTTGTGCCCCAAAATGCCCCCCGTTAGGTTGTGCATGGAAAAAATCAAGAACACTCTCCATCTCCATCTTGGGCACACACCCACGGATGATAGAATCCGTACATGTTTTGTAGACGAATGTATCATACCATATGAAGGTCTCAACATCTCTCTCAAATTTCACAAGTTGATACCTATTGAGATCTTTTGGAATTTCACCCACGGCGATGTAATTGAGATAATCAGATAACCATGGTTCCATTCCTTGAGTAGCCACTACACAAGCTCTTTCCGCTCCTTCAACAATCACTGCCATAATCTTCTCATCCGGGAACATCTCTTCAATGTATTCAAAAGAGTCATCACAATATTTTCTTGTCTCTAACCTTGATAGATGATCTGCCAAAACATTCTCCGTTCCTTTCTTGTCTTGGATCTCCATATCAAACTCTTGTAGAAGAAGGATCCATCGATAATCCTGGGCTTTGCTTTCTTCTTCTCCATCAAGTACCGGATCGCAGAATGATCCGTGTACACAATAGTCTTCATGCCAACCAAATACTGTCGAAACTTGTTGGATGCATACACAACCTCTAAAAATTCCTTTTCAGTGACAGTGTAGTTCTTTTGTGATGCATCAAAAGTTTTGGTCGCATAGTAGATGGCGTAGAACTTTTTTTCCTTCAACTACCCAAGCACCACTCCAAGAGCTAGATCACTTGCATCACACATAAGTACAAACGGTTGAGTCCAATCTGGTGTGATCAAGATAGGTGCAGTAATAAGCGCCTCTTTCAAAATCTTAAAAGCTATTAGACTTTCTTCATCAAAAACAAAAGGAACATCCTTTTCAAGTAAGTGAGATAAGGGCTTAGTGTAATTTGAGATGTCTTTAATAAATCTTCTATAGAATCCGGCATGTCCAAGGAAGGACCGCACTCCTTTCTCATTCTTAGGTGGTGGAAGCTTCTCATTGGCCACCACCTTTGCTCTATCAACCTGCAATCCCTTGGCCAAAATATGATGCCCAAGAACAATCTCATCTCTCACCATGAAGTGGCACTTCTCCCAATTCAAGAAAATATTAGTTTCTTGACATCTCTTCAAAATAATAGCTAGGAATGTGAACCAAATACAAAAAAATCATTCGTTAACACCTTCATGATCTTTTCTATCAACCCATCAAATATGGCCATCAAGCAATGCTGAAAGCAAGTGCATTGCATAACCCGAACGGCATCTTTCTAAAAGCAAAAGTTCCATAAGGGCAAGTAAAAGTGGTCTTTTCTTGATCATCGGGCGCAATCATGATTTCATTATAACCCGAGTACCCATCCAAGAAATAATAAAATTCATACCCTACTAGACGGTCAAGCATTTGATCCATGAAAGGAAGAGTAAATGTCTTTGCATGTATTTTCATTCAGTTTCCTATAATCCATACACACGCCATCCCGTAGGAACCTAGTGGCTAAAGTCTCGCCATCATTGGCTTTCACATAGTCATGCCCCCCTTTTTAGCTACAACATGCAATGGACTCACATATGAACTATCACTAATTGGATAAATAATTCCTGCATCTAACCACATTGGGATTTGCTTCCAAATCACTTCTTGAATCACGGGGTTAACCCTTCGTTGATTCTGTCTACATCTCTTAGCTTCATCTAGCAACCTAATCTTATGCATGCAATACGATGGACTAATACTCTTCAAATCATCAAGAGTCCAACCTATAGCAGACTTATACTTCCTAAGCATATCTAGCAACTCTATAAGTTGAATATCAGTAAGAGAAGAAGATACAATTATCGGATAAGTTTTATTATTACCTAGGTAGACGTACTTCAAGTGCTCCGGTACTGGTTTTAACTCCTCTACCTTCCTTTGATGTGCTTTCTCTATCCAATGGGAGGTATTGCCTAGTCCACTTGACTTCTTCAAGCTTGGTTCTTGTAGATTCATACCTATTATGACCCAACGCAAGTAAATTTTCAAGAAATTCAATACATACCTCATTAGAGAGCTCATCTAGCTCCATGGTAGGAAAGGTAAAAGACTCCGCCAAGCATGTCTCTAAGGGATCCTTTGATAGGATCAAGACATATCTTCTTTCACGATCTCCTCTACCACATCTATGCTGTAACATTGCGTCTCTATTGGCCTCTTCAATGCCCTATCAAGGTTGAATAGAACCTCTTCTTTATCCATTCTCAATCTAAGCTCCCCCTTTTGAACATCAATCATTGCTCCAGCTGTGGTAAGGAATGGCTTTCCCAAAATAAGAGGGACATTATCCTTGTCATCTTCCATCTATAGCACAAGAAATCCACAGGACAAAATAAGCTTGTCTACTTTTACAAGTATATCCTCAATCATACCCTTCGGAAAAAGTCATTGACCTATCCTCCAATTGTAGAGGCACTGTTGTAGGAGTGAGCTCCCCAAAACTTAGCTTCTTATATATAGATAAGGGAATCAAGTTGATGCTTGCACCAAGATCACATAAAGCCTTTCGTGCCGGCCCCTTTTCAATCTCACATAAAATAGTGAAGCTTCCCGAATCTTTCAACTTAGCTGGCAGCTTCCTCTGTATGATCAAGCTGCAGTTCTCTGATAGATTTATTGTCTCTACTGTTAGATTATATACTAAAAGTCTTGCTTTTTGTATTAATAATGTTTTAAACAATTTATTTGAAATGAGAATCATGTGATCAAACATTTTGCATAATTATTTATTCTTGCAAAAGTCTATTTATACTTTATAAGGAGCCGATAATATAAAGTAAATGGACTTTTGCAAGAATAAATAATTATGCAAAACGTTTGATCACATGATTCTCATTTCAAATAAATTATTTAAAACATTGTTCATACAAAAAGCAAGACTTTTAGTATACAATCTAACAATCTCCCACTTATACTAAAAGACTATGCTGCCATATCTGCTGTCATGCATCTAATCCCCATTCCTTCAACATGCCCCTCAAAAGCTTTCGCCGGAAGGCCCTTAGTGAAAGGATCAGCTAGGTTATCCTCTGACGCAATCTTAACGACAACATTCTCCTCCTCTTTTCACGATGTCCGTATCAAGTGGTACTTGCGCTCAATGTGTTTACTCGCCTTATGGGCTCATGGTTCTTTCGAGTTTGCAACTGCACCACGGTTATCATTAAAAAATTCCTGAGCCATACTGCTTCCTTAGCTGCCTCAGAGGCTGCTACATATTCAGTTTCCATGGTGGAGTCAGATATGCATTTCTGCTTAACACTCCTACAAACTATGGCTCCTCCTCCAAGAGTAAACACATAACCCGAGTTGGATTTACTACTGTCCTTATCTGATTGGAAATCCAAATCCGTGTAACACACAGGTAGCAAGGTATCTGCCAGATAAACTAACATATAATTCCTAGTCCTTCGCAGGTACTTCAAAATATATTTTACCGCAGTCCAATGCCCCTCTCCGGGATTACTTTGATACCTACTGACCATGCCCACAACAAAACAGATATTTAGCTTCATACATAGCATAGCATACATGAGGCTTCCTACTGCCAAAGCATAATGAACCGCCTTCATGTCCTCTATCTCCTTTTGTGTTTTTGGACACATTTCCTTCGATAGGGGTATTCTATTCTTAAAAGGTAGAAAACCTTTTTTGGAATTTTGCATGCTAAAGCGAGCAAGGATAGTATCAATATATGAAGCTTGGGATAAGCTCAACATTCTTGTCTTGCGATCTCTTATTACTTTGATCCCTAGAATGTGGCCGGCTTCTCCTAAGTCATTCATTTCAAACTACTTAGATAACCATACCCTTATGCCCTACAATACATTTACACTGTTTCCAACGAGCAGGATATCATCCACGTAAAGTATAAGAAATACCACCACATTTCCGTCATACTTTTTGTACACGCAAGATTCATCCGGACATTGAATAAATCCATATGACTGGATTACCTCATCAAAACGGATGTTCTAGGATCTTGAAGCTTGTTTAAGTCCATAAATGGACCTATTAAGCTTGTACAAAAGATGCTCTTTGCCCTTTTCAATGAATCCTTCTGGTTTTTTCATATGGATGATTTCCTCAAGACTTCCATTTAGGAAAGCTATCTTGACATCCATTTGCCATACCTCATAATTCACATGAGCAAAAATAGATAAAAGAATCCAGATCGACTTAAGCATAGCCACATGCGAGAAGGTTTCCTCATAATCGATTCCATCTTTCTGAGTATATCCTTTCGCAACGAGCCTTGCTTTAAAGGTTTCCACCTTACCGTCAGATCCTCTTTTTCTTTTGTAGACCCACTTACAATCAATGGTTTTTACACCATTTGGTGGTTCTACAGACTCCAAGACTTGGTTAGGATATATGGATTCTATCTCCGAATTCATTGCTTTTTGCCAAGAATCAGCATCTTTATCTTGTAATGCTTCATCGTAACTCCATGGGTCGACTTCATATTCACCAGAGATAAAGTCTGACGACTCTCCTAAAAATATGAATCTATCCAGTTGTCTCACAACCATCCAATTACGACGAGGCACCACAGGCAATTGTGTATCTGGTGTAAAACGCGATGCAGTGTCTTGTGGTATATCCTATTGTACATTTGGTATTAAATTAAGTGTTTTCCCTCTAACTTCTTCTAGAACAATTTTACTAATGAGTTTGTGATTCATTACATAATCCTCTTTCAAGAATCTAGCGTTCGTGCTAACGATCACTCTTTGACTCTTAGGGTCATAAAATAAACCACCTTTCATTCCAATAAGATATCATATAAACAGAAAAACATTAGTAAGCGATTCTAACTTATCAGCATCTCCCTTCAACACATGTGCCGGAGCACCCCAAATCCGAATATGCTTGAGACTAGGCTTTCGCCCAGTCCATAATTCTATGGGAGTAGAGGATACCGATTTAGAAGGTACTAGATTCAAAATGTAAGCCGCTGTGTCTAAAGCATATCCCCAAAATGAATTTGGTAATTCAGAATAACTCATCATTGATCTAACCATTTCCATAAGAGTCATATTCCTTCGTTCTGCTACATAATTCTGCTGGGGTGTGCTCGGTGCAGACAATTGGTATTCAATTCCTTCCCATGATAAATAGTCTCTAAATTCTCCCAAGAGGTATTCCCTACCACAATCAGATCGTAGTGTTTTGATCAATTTTCCTTGACGCTTCTCCACATCAGCCTTGTACTCTTTGAATTTTTCAAAGCACTCAGACTTGCAACGCATCAAATAAATATATCCATACTTAGAATAATCGTCAATGAATGTGACGAAATATTCATAGCCACCTCTTGCTTGGATAGACATAGGACCACACAAATCAGAATGAACCAGTTCCAACACATCTTTGGCTCTATACCCCTTTGTCTTAAAAGGCCTTTTAGTCATCTTCCCTTCCAATCATGAATCACAAGTCGGAAAGTTTTCGAGTTCCAATGAACCTAAAGGTCCATCCTCGATCAACTTTTGGATCTCACTCAATTTAATATGACCAAGTCTTAAATGCCAAAGATATGTTTGATTCATTTTTGAAGGTTATTTTCTCTTATTATGATTAGTAGATGCATTATTAATTTTCATTTGTTGCATTGCAGGAGATACATGATTAAGAGTATACAGATTATCAACCAACGTACCATCACAGATAATAATTCCATTCTTCTTAATAATAACCTTATCATTAAAAGAAACAGAATATCCATCCTTAAATAATTTTGAAACCGAAATTAAATTCTTTCAAAAAGAAGGTACGTAAAGACAATCTCTCAAATAAGAGTTTTATTCCTATCAAACGATAAATAAAAATCTCCCACTGCAATAGCCGCCACTTTCATAGAATCTCCCATGAATATGGCAATCTCTCCATCACTTAGCTGTTGGGTTGGTGGAACCCCTGCAATGAATTGCATACATGATCAGTGGCTCCCGTATCTACATACCAAGTGTCAGCAGACACAGCCGCTAAACACGATTCAACAATAAGTAAATAAGACATACCTTGCTTGCTCCCCTTTAGTAGATGGCAGTCAGCCTTGTAATGACCCGGCTGCTTGCATTTGAAGCACTTGCCTTTAGGCTTCTTGACCACACCACCTTGTGCTCCACATCCCGTGTTAGCTGATGGCTTCCCTTGCTGCTTCTTCTTCCTACGACCTTTTGGCTTAGGACGAGCAACATTTACTTGAGGACATTGACGAATAAGCCCTTCCACTGCCACAAGTTCTGTCAGAAGTTCCGCCAATGAATACAACCTATGGTTCATGTTGTAGTTCAAGCGAAACTGCTCAAAAATCCTAGGCAAGCTTTGGAGAATGAAGTCGACTTGGGTTTCCTATCGATTTCAGCTCCAAGGACTTCCAATTCATTGAGTTGGCCCATCATTTTGAGGATGTGATCCCTTACAGAAGCACCCTCAACCATTTTGACATTCGTTAACGCAATCGTGGCCTGTTGCCTAGCAGCCCTACTTTGATGACCGAAGAGTTCCCAGAGATTTAGCACCATGGCCTGAGCAGTCGCCATGGCATGATGCTGATGTTGCAGCACATTTGACATGGAAGCCAAAATGTAGCACCGTGCCATCTCATCAGCTTTGACCCACCTCTCATGAGCAACAATCTCCGCTTCAGTCGATTCAGCAGTAGAGGCTTGAGGACATGGAACATTGAGCACAAACTTATATTCTTCAGTAGTAAGAACAATATCTAGGTTTCATTTCCAATCAATATAGTTAGGACCTGTAAGTTTGTTATCTTTAAGTATCACAGCAAGTGGATTAAAAGCCATTTGAAAATCCTGAGAATCAAATAAATAAATATAAACGATCAAACACTTCGAATTTAAAAGTTATACTGATTCTCTCAATAAACAATATAAAATAAATTCACTGACATCTCAAGCACCGTGAATTCCCATGCCACGTTGGTATGGACGTATTCAAACCCGAACATTTGCAAAAGAAGGTTTTACCCATTAATTCCATTTATCAAATTAACCTTATGATCCAATGATTAATAGTCGGTTATACTTTGGCCATGCAATTTAATAGCAGTGACTCAGTTGGGGAGGATACATATTAATTACACTTAAGTGTATACCATTATTTGATACTAAGTACGTAACCCAAGTTTGTGTGCCTTACAGTTTGAAAAGTCCACACGCACTCTAATAATTTCCTATAATCATCAATTATTAATTTGTATCAGTGATCCGCAAATAAAACTCATCCGTTGGGGAGGAAGACACTAAAATCGACTCATAAGCTTATTTGCATCACATTACAAATAATAATTATTTCACGAAATTTATTCCAGCGATCTACAAATAAAACTCATCCGTTGGGGAGGAAGGCACTAAAACCGACTCATAAGCTTATTTGCATCACACAATAAATCAATAATGGAGGCCATAAGATTTATTAACCAATCCCTCTCCCACTTAGTTATTTAACAAGAGAGTTTTTACATGCATATAATACAGATATAATTATGCAATATTAGCATGCCACTATTCAAAGCAATAAATAAAAAAGCATGCATTCCAAATATATAATAATAATTGACAAATAAAACAATTATAGCAATTATATATAAGGAAATTAAAAAAAATTGCCAAATAAAAGATTGACCTAGTCAACCAACCAATCAACAATTCACTTGACTTAGGCAAGAAGATAACTTGGGCGAAAAGAAAACAAGATAACAGTTTCTCATGGAGAGAAAACCGCTCCACTGTATCCACCAAACCAACCTTGGCCACGTCACCCCTTCACACATTTTCCCTGGAAACATCAAAACGCGCATGCACCAGCGCCACAAAAACCCTGCCAGATCATCCCTTCCGGAAAAAAAATCGACGGAAACTGTCATCGCTGCCACTGCCGACTGCAACGCCGTGGCCGAAACCGGCAGTTGCTCGCGCCGTCCATTGTCAGCTATCATGTCGACAGTGGCTTCCGGTCACATTGTCTGCTATCCAGAATGACTTTGCAGTCGTGATCAGATCCTCCCATCGCCGGCCATCCTCGTCGCGTCGTCTGGTAATGAGTGCCTTTAATTCATTATAGCGCCGCCGCCCACTGGAGGTTCTCATGCCGGAACCACGATAGCATATAGTATCGAGACATTCTGTCATCAGCACGCGGCCGTTTCGCGCGACGCCAGCAGACCCAGTGGCGGATGTATGTGGGGGCAGCCCCGGGCTCAAGCCCAGGGCTGTCCCCCAAAAGCCCATTATATCATATGTAAATAATTTATAAATAATTTGTATTTTTAAGTTTAGCCCACTCCAAAAATATTTTCAGCCCACCCAAATAAAGCTAAAAAATAAATATATCTTCTTTCTTCTTTGTATTTTTAAGTTTAGCCCAACTCAAAAATATTTTAAGCCCACCGAAATGAAGCTAAAAAATAAATATATCTTCTTAAATTTTATTTATATATATATATATATATATATATATATATATATATATTATTTTTTAATTATTATTAATATTTTTTATTTTCTTCAATAAACTTAGCCCACCCCACTGCGGTTTTCTGGATCCGCCACTGAGCAGACCCAAACCAGTATTCGAAAGACTCGCTCAGAATATAGAAGGACCAGCCCGGAAATTTGCAGGGCCCGACCGAAACTTGGTGGAGACCCGCTTGGAACTACTTCAGGCACGTTATGGTTCCAGCAACACTGTCCTGTCATCAGCCGACGCTGCCAGGTTCCTTTCAACCGGCACCAGAAAGTACCGCTTAGGTGTAGTTTTCGTGCACCGCCGATTATCCAGCACCGACTTAGCCAGGCTGCTCTCGTCGTGTAGTCACATGCTGGTGCTCCCGCCTTCTCCAGTAGAAACCATGAAACCCCTTCGCCACCGGTCCCTTCTATCTCAAGAGTGTCACATGCCGCCGTCCACGCTCTGCCCATCGGTTGAGCATCAGTGGTGTGGCAATGTGCGAATATTCTTTTAAGATGTTCAGTCAGCAGGCATGAGCCATGTCACCTATCAGCGGGTATAGTTCCCATCACCATCGCTCAGCCCTTTCACCGTATATGGCCGTGGAAAGTTGCCGGCGAGCAGATTCACAGCGAACGTGCGTGGTATGCAACTAGGGTTTGGGCAGTCGTGTATTACAGACTAAGGGTTCATACAAATTTCATCAAGAATCCAAAACCCTTTCACCGTGCGATCATTATTCAAGAACAATTCACATAATACACATTAATCCCTTTACCCTAAATTCTAGCACCACATTATGCAATCAAACTCTAGCCTAACGTGTCACGTTTAGCCTTAGATCCTATGCTCGATACCAATTGTTGGCGTTTGGATCATTAGGTTAGTATGAACAGTTAGGGTTATATGTAATTCTACTACAGCGGAAGCAAAAGAGCAGAATTGAATTACTTTTTATCGGGTTTGATGTAGAGAATGAACAGCAAGAACAAATGACCTTCTGGTCTTTTGTTGTATTCCTAAGCCTCGCTTTGACGTTGTGTGGGCAACGATCACCAAAGCGATCTCAATCTGCAGTTCTCCTCAAACTCACGATTTTAGGCTACAACAGGGATCAGGAGGAGAAATTAGAGTTTGGGCCTCCCATTGGGCTTAAGCATCCAAGTTTAGCCCAAAACTTATACTTAAGTCCAATAATAATAAATCAATCCTCTAAAGAAATATTATTGCACTGTCACCCAATCCCAAATTACGTTATGAGCTCCTTCTTATTATGAGCCCATTAATCTCCCCATGTTTAAGATTCAATGCCCATTAATTAATTAAGTTACTGACAACTCTATTAATGAATATATTGACAGAGAGTAGTACCACTCAACCTTATTATCATGTCGGAATAAATCCACCTGCAGGGTTTACATGATAATCATTATGAGCTCCTCAAGGGGACATCATCAACCAATTCCGTTAGGACACAGATTCCTTCTACAATCAACAGCACACCATAGAGACAACACCATTTCCCAACTCACCGAGCATATCGATTTAACTATTAAATCTCACCATTGATGAATCAAAGAAATAAATACTGGCTTACGTATCGAGGTTATTGTATAGGGATTAAGAGTACGAACTTCCATAATAACAGAGATCAAGTTCTATTATATAGTCAGTATAAACCGAACGATCTCACCGCGATCCTATTCAATACACACAAAGTGCACTAGCGTAATTATATAGTCAAGAACAGAATAATGACAAATCACAGTACAACCATACCGTATAGGTCCAATATCTACTCCTTCAAGCTCCTCTTCTTCAATATGATATCCTTAAAAAATCGGGCATAGTATGGCATCTCCATGATTGCTTTGGAGAAAGGAATGTTCAAGCTTATCTTGTTCATTATATCCTGAAATCTCTTAAACTTATCTTCAAATCCCTTCTTCACTATCCAAAAAGGAAATGAAGGAGGTATCTTTTTCTTTGGAATTCCCCATTCATCACGTTCAACCTCCTTCACTTTATCCTTCTCGGCTTTCAATCTCCTGGCTCTTTCCCATTTCTTCTCTACTATAACTCAGTATTCTACTCTTTTGATGGCTCTAGAGTGTTCTGATCAACAAGTATAGCATTCGGTATCAAAATCGGGAGGTGCGTGAAGCTGTTCGACCAGAATAGTCTAGTCGAACAGAATGAGTATGGTCGAACGAGACGTCTGTAAACAGAGTCAATTTATCCAGTGTCGGTTCGACCATAGTTTGACCAGCATGGTCTGGTCAAATGGTATAGGTCTGGTCAAATGGGAGCTCTGTAAACTGAGCTTGAACTTTCTTCTCAGCAGGTGCCTGTTCGACCACGGTTCGACCAGAATTGGTCTGGTTAAAGGGTAGAGCTCTGGTTAAATGGTGGAATTGAAAATAGAGCATCATAATTCTATTTTTCCAAAACTCATTCGACCTTAGTTCGACCATAAGGTCTGGTCGAACTAGGTAGTGTTGGTCAAACAATGCTCCTGCCTTCATCATTTTTACCCACCGGTTTTATCGGACCTTCGTACTACATCCCGGACCTCAATGTGATGGCATTACAAGACTTAGGGTTCGTAATACTTTGAGATTGGAGCTTACCCTTCTCGATAGTTTGCGTCAACTTGTTCACAGTCCCTGTCATTTTCCCATCAACAATGTAAGGTCTTTCATTTTCTTGGACAACTCCTCATGATTCGAACTATTTTCAACTCAATACGATCCACCCTTGCATCATTCTTAGCCACATAACGGTTCACTATATCCTCCAAACCAGGTTTTCCTTCTTCCATCTTAGCACCAGGATTAACACCAATAGGAGGTTGCATCGCCGCATTTGGATTACTCCACGAAAATTCCTACCATCTTGGTTGTTGATAGTTACCCGGAGGACCACGATTGTTGTAGTTACCTTGGTAATTCTTGTTTTCTTGATTGTTCATTCCTTAAATACTTTATCCCATGGCATAATTTGCCTCTTCTAGATCCTCTTGGATAGGTATCTCTTCTCCATCATCCTGTTGCATCATCATTAGTACTCTCTTTGACAAATCAGTAATCTGCTTTTGTTGGGTTTCGAGTAGCTTGTTGATATTTTCCAAGCTCGAGACAATCTCATCTTGTCTACTCGACTTTACCATCTTGTGTTCGACCTGTGCTACTTTTCCAAGAACATAAGTGCCTCTCACTCTATCAGTTGGCCAATCTTTTGAATTCATCAAAATATCCTCAAAGAGCTTCTCGGCCTCCACGGATGACTTTATAAGCATTGCTCCATTCGACGAAACATCTAGTAAAACTCAAGAATCACAGTTCAATCCGTTATAGAAAATACTGATGTATTGAGCTTTAAAAGTTCATGTTGTGGACACTTCCGAAGCATGCCGTTGAATTTGTCCCAAGCCTCATGAAACTTCTCATTACCAGTGATAGCAAATTGATTGATTTCTTGTTTCATCTTAAACACCTTGGAAGTTGGCATGTATCTTTCCAAGAACTTCAATTTCAATTGCTCCCAAGTAGTGCATTCAGCAGCATCAAGAGTATCGTACCAATATCTCGCTTTTTCCGTAAGCGAGAACTTAAACAATAAGATCTTCCTTGCATCTTCATGAGTTCCCACATCTTTTTGTGTATTTGCATATCCAAGGAACTTATTTAGATGTTGTTGAGAATCTTCAAAGGTTCCCCCTGAGAAGGAACTCCTTTCAATCATGCTGATAGGAGCAGGGTGAAGATCAAAATCAACTCATGCCCCTCTTGCTCCTAACAGCCCCGCATTGCCTCCTCCGTTGTTCTTGAAAACCTCACGGATGGCAAGATTATAAGGGTTCACTGCCATGTTGATTGCTTCTGCTTCCGATATGTCTCCAGTTGCAGCTTCAATCGCTTGCGAATTCAGCTCGTCAACTTCATCTCTTAAATTAAGAGCTTCAGTTGGTTCCACATTCTTGTTCTTCTTCTTCTTTTTCTTCCTCGACGATACACTGATCTCTGGATTAAAAGGTGCTAATTCTCCTGTCCTTGATCTAGTGTGCATAAACCTAAGAAAACTAAGCATTAGAATCTAAAACAAGAATATAATAGTTTCAAATAAAATAGCAATAACAAATTTAATAAAGACAACCGTCCCCGGCAAAGGCACCAGAAACTTGATGGGTATTTTTTGCACACACAATTTTAATCCCCAAGTATGAAGGATGTTATTGTAGCTTAGATAAGCGACCAAGTTATATTTATCGAATGATGCACGTTTTCTTTGCACGCAAAATTAATCCCCAAGTATTAAGGATATCAATTGTAGCTTAAGCAAGCGACCAAGTGAATTATCGAACCAAAAGAACGTCATATTATCAATTTAATTATTTGCTAAATTAATTAAGACGAATTGGCAATAAAGTTTTGAATTTATTATAAACTACTAAACAATGAATTAAAATAACAAATAAAATAAATTGGGAACAAGGAAAATATGAAAGTGGATCAAATATAAGAATAGGTAGCTCTAGGATAATCCGGTTTTACTCATTAATTTTCCTTCCATGTGTTGATGCCCGACTCTGCCTTGTGAAATATGGACGCATCACTAAACCATGCATATCTACTCTATAGACACATGTAAACATACGTGTAACACGTGTGAATAACCTCGGAGCAAGAGATATAATTTCATCCCCCTTTCTAGGTACTATCAGTATCAATTATTTCCCTGGCCAATTGGTACTCTAACCCGATATGATCTCCCTTTATAGGTACTATAAAATTATCCTCTTTATCCTACTTAATAATCCGAATTCAATTCAATTACTCCCTCCGTCCCATAGAAGTTGACACACTTTCCTTTTTGGTTTGTCCCACTAAAGTTGACACATTTCCTTTCTAATACATGAGACCCACACAAAAATAATTAATCTATTCTCATGGGCCTCATATATCACCTCTAATACAACTACCCACTACATATTAAATATTATTTCTCTCACTTCACTTTACTCTACTTTACATTAAATTATTGTACTCCTTAATCTCCGTGCCCAAAAAAAATTATACCAACTTCTATGGGACGGAGGGAGTAATAAGTATTCATATATGATAGTTCTAATGAAGCTTCGGAGTCCCCTCACATAGAATCATAACATGGAATCTTATTCAACAGTGAATGCACTAAATCTACAACCAAGATATATATTCAGACTCTATATACCAATTGAAAATGCACAAAATGACCATGAATATGGATTAAGAAAGTACAATATAAAATCAATCCACATGTAGTGTTGTACGGAGTTTACACACGAAAGTTCAATTAATTCGTAAAAACCTTCACAACCCTAGTTTTACCAAAAAGGCTCTAGCCCATGATGTTACGAAGAACAATCATAGGTGTTGGATAGATCTTACCCGAATGTCCGAAAAATACAAGATAAATTAGAAAATGAATAAAACTCTTGATGTGGGAGTCGTCGCGTCCTTCTCCGTCTTGAATCCTCCTCTTGGTTCTCCTCTTGATTCCACAGATGAATCTTCAAAGTGATGGATGGATGGAGAAAGGATGTGGATGATGGTTGGGGGTGATCCCCCCTTGTTGGGTGTAGGATGGATGTGGCTCTCCTCCAATTTAATACGATTTCTATTCTCTTCTCTATTCTAATGAATAATGATGTGATCTACATCCCCGTTTATACTTGTGATCTCTCCTTATGGACCTTGGATGGACTTTTTCTTGGAAAACACGAAAATACATGCAATGGGATGTAAAACACGCGACACACACTGAGTGGTGTAAAAACACGCACAAATTCGGAAATTCTCAGAAATTTTCGCTGGCAGTTGCGCGACTTCACGATTTTGAGCATAACTTCCTCTTTAAAACTCCTATTTGAGTGATTCTTACACTCACGCGATCCTCTCGTCCTTGGCTTTCTATCCATATAAAGATATTATAGAAACTATAACATTTGTATATGTATCAAGTCATGCAAAGTGTAACATCCGTGCTGAACAGGAACAACTTGCGCGACGTCACCATTTTGATATAACTTTCTCATTTGGATTCTGATTGAGGTGTTCTTTACGCCAAAACGATCCTCACTTCTGTGGATTTCCAACCAAATATCACATTTTCAATTTAGATTTCTAAATGAACACAGAAAAATTACACAAATTGGACATGCGTTTTTCAGTATTCATACACAAATTGCACCTTTTCTCCAACTTTGCACTTTTGATCACTTTTGCCACCTAAAACACAATAAAACACCTCAAGTACACCTTTTCTCATATATATCGAATATAAGACACTTTTGCTAATATATAACAACAATTCTCATCAAAAAGATGTTAAATTGGACACTCAAACACGTTAATTTTCACTCTCAACATCGAACCCAAAGGACAGTTAGTTATCAATTTATTATTATCTAATCTAAAGAAACTATTGTCGGCAATTAAAGTTAGGAATAATTATTAAACTAATGAACAAATAATAAAATAGCAAATGAAATAAGACAGTAGAGAATAAACGAGAGTTAACAAGTGAGAAGATAGGTAGCTCTTCAGGCAATCCAGTTTCACTAATTAACTTCCCTTCCGTATGTCAATGTCTGACTCTGCTTTGTGGAATATGGATGCATCTCTAAACCATGCAAACCTACTCTATAGACATAAGCAAATAAGCATATAACACATGTGAATATCCTCGGAGCAAGAAATATAATTTCACCCCCCTTTCTAGGTACTATCAGTATCAATTATTTCTCGTGCACTAAGTACTCTAACCCGATATGATCTCCCTTTACAGGTACTATATAATTTTTCCTCCTACTTACTAACCCGAATTCAATTAAATTAATAATTATTCATATAAGATAGTTCTAATAAAATTCATAGTCCCCTCACTTAGAATCATAACATGTAATTCTACTTAGCAGTGAACGCACTTAATCAATAACCAAGATATATATTCAGACTCTATATAACAGTTAATGATGTACAAAACAACACTGAGTATGAATTAATAAAGCATAGTCTCATTTAAAATAATCCACAAGTAGTGTTGTATGGAGTATACACACGGAAGTTCAATTAACTAGATAAAAACCTTCATAACCTTAGAACTACCAAAGCGGTTCTAGCCCATGACGCTTTGAAGAACTTTCATGGTGATTGGATAGATCTTACCCATAGTCTTGAAAATTATAAGAAAGATTACGCTGCGAAGTAAACCCTAGAGATGGGCGCCGTCGCTTCTCGCTCCATCATGAATCTTTACTTGGTTCTCACTTGATTCGCTGTACGAATATCTCTCTATAGCTTCTACGGATGGACTTAGGATTTGGATGTGGTGTAGGATGGATGTGGAATCTAACTCCCTTTTTGTGTGATCGCCCTCTTTATACTTGTAACTTCTCCTCATGGACTCTTACTAGGCTTTTTCATAGAAAACACGACATGCATGCACTGGAGGTGAAAATCCTAATGTTTCTGAGCGGACATGTCAGCGTTCGACCAGACTTGACTTAGTCAAATGGGACCTCTTGGTCGAACTGAGGTCGAACAACATGTCTATATATTGAACTTCATCTCTGCTTGCCATTCGACTTGACCTCCTCGTTCGACTCAACTTGATATGGTCGAACAAGCTTCCTTTGTCGAATGACCTCTCTGTAAGTTGAAACACTTCTCGTTCGACTTATCTCCTCTGTTCGACTTCACTGATGATGGTCGAACAGCCTCTACAGGTCGAACAATATCGCAAAAAATCGTGTTTTCCAATTCTAAGCACTTTAAACCTATTTTCCTATATAAATATGCTCAAATAACCTCAGTAGCATCCGATTCGTATTTTTTCCATAAACATCTCGACACATCTTGATAATAGACTAAATTATACTCAATTTCTACACAAATCAGAGCTCAAAACATGTGAATTATCACTCTCATCTTACCTACTATTCCTTAGTAGAGCAATACTACTTAGTATGAACCCGTATTGTGGTGAGATTAAGTCTTTAACTTTTAATGATTCCTAAAAGGCCTTGAGGCTTTTTGAGTACAACGGGGTACTTAAGATAAGAGATCACCTATGTAAGTGTGAAGTGAGTGGTCGCTTCAAAGTACAACACTTATGAATCCAAAGGGGGTCATAGCCGAATGGACCAAAACGTGAGAACAAGGGTGATGAGAGGCATTAATGCATTCATACTGGTGTCTCAGTATACGCTAAGGAGGAGTAGTTCAAAGACCTTGTGTCTACTAAGATACCGGTACACTCGATAGTGTTGGACTACGGAAGGTTCAAACTCCTAAGATACCTATCCGGATACATTAACGTTTCACGAGAACTGGATTGTGTGTTTGCATTTCATGTGTGCACCAAATTTCACTCATGTGGGGATTGTTGGGAATTAATTAAATTAATTAATTAAATTAATCAGATTTAATTAATTGATTAGTAAGGATTAATTATTAAATTAATCATCAATTAAAAGGGATTAGTAGGTGAGTGTAATCTGACTAACCTAGTGGAGAGATTATTTGAAGTATAATGATGATTAATGGGGATTAATAAGAAATTATTGTTACACATTGAATAGAATCCTCCAAAGTCGTATCAAGCTGGAAGAAGAATCTCTTTTTGTGTAAAGATTCATTGAACTTGAAGTAGGTTCGTTAAACCTGAATGCAGTCAAACCCTCCATAATTATTGATTAGAGGAATTTACGTCCATCAGCAATTAATTCGTCGTAATTGATTAGAGCTATTTTCACCTAGATTTTAGTGTCTTTTTATATGTATTTTCATATTATTTTATCCGTATTTTATATGTTATTTGGTTGTGTTTTGTGTTTTTATTGAAATGTGTGTGAATGAGCTTAAACTTAAGATTTTCAATTCGGAGTTGAAACGAGGAAGAACGAGCCAAAAACAGTGAAGAAATACAGGAGCCAGCACTAACATGGGCCGTGTAGCCAACACGACCCTGTAAGAGGTGGCCGTGCGGCGACACCTAGTCATTCAACACGGGTAACTTAAGGCCGTGTCCAGTCGCATGAGTCATGTTGGCAGCACGAGACGTGTCATCAACACGGTCCTATAAGAAAAGGCCGTGCGGGAGCATCAGTTCACATGACACGGCCACCTTATGACCGTGTGGCAGAGCACGACTCGTGCTGTGTAAAATCCTGGAAAAAAATCAGAATCCTTCTAGAAGCCTCCCAAGGGGTATAAATACCCAATACTTCAATATGTGAAAGAGGATCCGAATTCCAACCCTTCTACACACACCTCACACACCATTTCTTCCATTTTTCCACCTTCATCTTCATCCATCTTCATCCATCTTCATCCACCCATCATATCTTCCATTTTTGGTGCTAAAGACTTCAAAATCAAGAGCTAGAGGTGGAGATCAAGAAGAATAGAAGATTCTCTTCAAGAAATTGATAGGGAAGAATCCATTCATTTTGTATTTCTTTAGATCTAAGACTATGGGTATTTGTAATGAATCATTTATTTGTTTTGTTACCCTTATCATGTTAGCCTAATCCCTCTAGTGGGATTAGGAATATGAAGAGCATATTAGATTTATATTATCATGTGGATTAAATTGGTTTTTGATTTTATTGATGTTGATTTCTATTCATGGAGTTTAATTGTCTTGATGTTGTGATGGCATGGTTTGTTATTCATAATTGATTGTTGGTTTAATGGATTGTTGATCAATGAATTGATTTATGGTAATTAAATGCTATCATGATACTCATGTATGTATTCCTTGGAGTGAGACGGAAACGACCCTCTATAGTATTAGGAAGGCATGATTAGACATTGAGTTTGGGTTTGACCGAAAGGATATTTGAATTCAATGAGGGGAACCAATCCATTCGTTGGCCTTAGTACACAAAAATGGAGAGTTTAATCTAACTAGTACCTAGATGAAAGGGGTTAATGTTGGGCTTTGATCTTAAGTGCTTTTGGGAGTCTAAAATGGATCAACAACCTTTGTAACCCGAAAGGGAGCTTAGGATACAATCGTGATCACCCTTAGTCTACATCAATTGAGTTGAATTCCTTTTGCATGATAATATGAATCGAGTGTGCTTGGATGTTTCTAATCCCATGTTTTCCATACTTGAACTTTAGCACCCATTTTCTTTACTTGTTATTCATCTTCACTTGTAATTTCTCTTATTTGCTATTCTTATTTACTTGCTACTTGTTTTAGTTGTTAATCAATCTCATAACCCCCGATCATCTTTACAAAAACAACATGAACATGAGCTCACGTATATTGCTAGTCCGAACATAACTCCTTTGTGGATTGATAATTTTTCTTGGGATATACTACTACAACGATCGAGTATTCTTGCTCGTGAGTGCTACAAAAATAGGCAAACAGTAATCCACAACCATCACCATTATGGCTGAGTGGAATGGTGTACCTAGAAATAGAGGCCATTCCCATGCATTCAAACATACCACAACAAACGAGCATCTACATACACAAAGCATTTGTATCTTAGTAATGATCCAGTTCTCCATCCTCTTTAGTTTGTCAGAGTTACTGCGATAGAGGTGTTGCCTTTGCCGGAAATGAAGAACCATTTTACATTTTGGGGATGTTCCGCCAAGAACTGGAGCATTACCAGGGTGTTTCACATCTTGCGGGAAGAGATCCAATCTCGACTCAGTTCAAGATCCAGGTCTAGTTCTCGCGCCAATTTCATTTGATGATCTAGATCTAGATGCAGCGATAAGATTGTTGGATCGTATACTAAAAGTCTAGCTTTAGTATGAATAATATTTTAACAATATTTAAAATTAGATTCATTGATTAAATGATTGCGTTTTATAATTTATTTATATGTCCGATGCAATAGTCCACTTACTTTATACTGTAGATAATATGTTGTGCAACAACACGCGGAAGATCATATTATCGGTTTTCTTATAAAATATAAACAGATGCTCACAATCGAGTTAGATGGGTACTCTCTATCGGGATGGTTGTAGTGTGATTTGGTATTAGTTTGTCTTGACTATAGAATCACATTAGTGCACTTTGTGTGTATTGAGCAGGACCGCTTGAGATCGTTCGACTTATACTGACTATATAGGAGAACTTGATCTCAGTTATTATTGATATACGTGCTCTTAATCCCTATATCGACACGTAAGACAGTATGTATTTCTTTGATTTATCAATGGGTGAGATTTACATGTATTAAATCAACAAACTCAGTGAGTTGGGTAGTAGTGTTGTCTCTATGGTGTGCTGTTGTTTGTAGAAGGAATCTGTGTCCTATTTAGGTTGATTATGTCCCCTTGAGGAGCTCATCAGGATTATCATGTAAACCCTGCAGGTGCATTTATTCCGGCATGATAATGAGGTTGAGTGGTACTACTCTCGGGTGAGATATTAATTAATGGAGTTGTCAGTAACTTAATTAATTAATGGGCATTATATATCTTAAACATGTGGAGACTGTCGGACTTATAATAAGAAGGAGCCCATAACGTAATTATGGGATTAGAGCGGTGGTGTAGTAATAATATTTTAGTGGTATATATTATTATTATTGGACTTAAGTATAAGTGATGAGCGTTTTCTCAACACACAATTAATCCCCAAGTATGAAGGATATCAATTGTAGTTTCGAATGTGACCAAGTTAAATATCGAATCCACGGGACGAATAAATATCACTTTAGTTACTTTCTAGCAATTATGACTATGTTGAGAATTGTAATTTGTTGGTTTGTAAACTAAGTAATAATTGAAATAGCAATTAAATAACAAGAACAAGAAAATAGTAGTTGTGATCAAATAAGATGATAGGTAGTTCGTCAGGCCATCCAGTTTCCTTCGTTAATTCGTACTTTCGTGTGTCAATGTTCGACTCTGCCTTGTGGTTTATGGACGCATCGCTAGACCATACAAATCCATTATATAGACACAAATAGATAAGCTTTTGACACGTGTAAATATCCTCAGAGCAAGACGTATACTTTACCTCCCTTTCTAGGTACTATCATAATCAATTATTTCCCGTGCACTTAGTACTCTAACCCGATTTGATCTCCCTTTTTAGGTACTATAAAGTTATACTCTTTATCCTACTTGTTAACTCGAATTTAATTCAATTAACAAACATTCATATAAGACAGTTCTAATAAGACTTCGGAATCCCATCACTTAGAATTATAATAATAAACCCTGCTCATTAGTGAACGCACTCAACCAATAACCATGTTATGCATTCAGACTCTACACAACGATTATTGATGCACAAAACAACTATGAGTATGGATTAAAAACGTGCAATCTTATATAAACTAAACTACAAGTAGTGTTGTACGGAGTATACACACGAAATACAAATTTAACTCATGAAACCTTCATAACCCTAGAACTACCGAAGTGGCTCTAGCCCATGATTGATCTAGGAACAATCATGGTTAGATGGACTGATCTTACTTGAATCTCCAGCTACACCTCTGTCTCAGCCCTCCGGATGGATCACCAATCTCTTCTCTTCACTCCTCTTATGATTCACGATCTTAAGCTCTTCGTGCTTGGACGTCTTTCTTGACTGCATGAGCCTCTTTTTATACTTTTAATCACATCTCTAGGGCTTGGAATGGACTTTTCAAGTGATCCCACACGTTTTGGCCTTAAAAATCCAGATAAGGTAAGTTTCTGCGTTTTGGTTCGACCTCGTCAAATAGGTCGAACCACTGGCCAACAGATCGAACCCTAGGTCGAACCCTGCTACTGGACACATTCTGCACTTGGTTTGACCTCTTGTACAGGTTGAACCACTTCCTCACAGGTTGAACCTCAGGTCGAACCACGCTACTGGACAATTTCCGCTCCTGGTTCGACCAACTGTCAGGTCGAACCCCAACGTCGTGGTCGAACCCCTCTCCTCGCGAGCTGGTTCGACCAAGGTTCAACCTGATCAAACAGGTCGAACCCCTTGAGTCGTGGTCGAATCCCTCTTCTGCTATTTCGCAATGCTGGTTCGGCCTGTAGGAGAGGTCGAACCCTCCTCCAACCAGGTCGAACCCTATTCTTTCCTTGGCGGTTCGCGTGGTCTCGACTTCGTCTCTTTGATTCTTGGCACTTTCACTCCATTTTTGCTATGAAAACCACTTAAATAGCTCCACTAACACCTGATTCATGCTAATTCACAATATATATAGGTTTTCCACCTATTTCCACCTCAAAATTCTCCAAAACTAGCACAAAACATGATGTCAAACTCGTGAATTTACACACTCATCAAACCCCCAAACTTACATGTTGCTCGTCCCGAGGCAACCCAATCAAACCACAGGAGTCGTGTATAATTCACCAAGATCAAGTACAACACATATCACACATGCAACTTCATTCAATCAAACAAGTATTAATTGCTTCACATATATTACTCATACAAAACCAATCCAATCACATACCATTCGGAGTACTAAGTAATTTCGCTCACAAGATAAGTATTTATTCTCTTTCTCTCAAGTGCGTGAGGCACTATATAGGTTAATATAAACACTCATATCAATCCATATTCGCGCGTAACCATAAGCTTGGCAAAGGTCTCAAAAATCAACTTATAATCAACTCTTCACTAGGATCACAAAGGACTTGTTTTTGGGTTGTAATGTTGGCTCTTTGGAAAAAAGTAGGAAAATTTGGACTTAGTGACTTAAGACACTAGTAGAGAGTTACCTTGGAGGTTCTCGAATTCTTCTTCTTATAGCAAGTTCTCCTCCAATGTCGTCTCTTGAACTTGTAAAATTTCTGAATTTTCCTTCTTTTCATGGCATCAACATCATCTTTTTTTAACAATTCGGGTACCGGTTTCAGGCACTACCCTTCTCATGTATATAGGCCATCAGCTGCTAAGCTTCACAAACCAAGTATAAACAATCGGGGTACCAGTTTCGGGCACTACCCCTAAATAAGATTTAACCATATTATTTCCATCCAACCATATTCTATCTTCATTTTCTTCTTGCAACACTTACTCACCTCCACTCTCTCTACCAATGATTACGTTAATCAAGCTTAAGTAAAGGCTTATAAGGTTATTCACTTCAGCTACCAAAGAAAAAGCTTTAACGGTTCAACGGGGCATCCAAAGGGTAATAAAATCATTAGGAAGGATAAATTTGGCTAAGTAACTTAATCACGAAATAATGGCCTAAGATCATGTCCTAGCAATTTATCAACCATAAGTCTCACACAAGACTCCAAGCCAAGTTCTAGAATACGTTCATATGAATGATCCTCTCAAGAATAAAATAATCATGATCAAGCATGATTAAAAAGCTCAAATCCTTACATAGGTAATCCTAGTACTCCTCATAGCACATAATTAAGATCAATTCCACAAGAACTCAATATACTTATCAACTAAACATGCTTTTCATCAATAGAAATTAACACATGAACATATGAATGCACAATATCAATAAGCTTATACCCAATCAATCATACAAGATATCACTTATACATTCCACTCACGCATGAATCACACCCCAACCTAAAGATAAAAGGAAAAATAATGGAATCAAGATGAATCGGAGGAAACCAAAGAAAACCTGAAAAACTACTCCTCCGGAGCATCATCATCCTCATCATCATCATCCTCATCATCAAGCCTCCGCTCCACAATCCGGTGTAAATCACCAATGTGCCTATCCAAGTAATCAACTCGATCACCCAACCTACCAACTTTCTCATTCAAAGTCGTATACCTCTCATTCAGCGTAACATAGTTGGCGTTGGCGAGTGCGAGCTGTCGGTTTGTCTCCTGCTGGCTAGCAATGATCACGACCAGCTGCTCATGAATAAGGCGGAGCTGCTCCCGTGTATCATTCGGGACAGCCCACTGTTGACGCGGTGCTGGCTCATACTGAGGTGCGTCGTGCTGCTCCTCTTCTGGAATCTCCATCTCTGGCTACTCATCTACCCGATGCTCGACCTCGGGCTGCTGTGGCCACTGTAATGGCTGGTGTGGTGGCGGATGGTACTCTCCCTGTTCCACAATTTGCTATAGCTCCTCCAACCTACCTTCGACACACAACCTAGCCACGGCTCTCCAATCTCCATTGGTCATCACAGTCACAGACAGAGCAGTGTGTCCTAGGGAGTTCATCAACAAGTTCCTCGCCTCCCGAATAGTGATCATGTTGTTCATGTCAAAGGGAAACATAAAGTCGAATGGCTTTGTCCTCTCGTGAAGAACCAATCACCATCTCTAAAGTGTGCAAATCCTCCCTTTACACATGTGAGCATCACCAAGTCGGGCTCTCCTCTAACAGGTGTAATGCCGGTGAAGTCCATGTTGTAGTGCTCAGCTACAATCGTCAGCAACCCTCCAATGTTCACCTTCTAAAATCCAATGGTCCTGAATCGATGCAGTTGCGCGATGAAATATGTTCCCACATTGAACTTCACCCCATTCATCATACACCAT
Source organism: Pogostemon cablin (assembly GCA_023678885.1). Lineage (NCBI taxonomy): Eukaryota > Viridiplantae > Streptophyta > Magnoliopsida > Lamiales > Lamiaceae > Pogostemon > Pogostemon cablin. Next base: position 24,239,858 of record CM042959.1, read on the forward strand.
AGGGCATAAAGCTCTTCTCTAGACACACAGCCACCCTCCGATCGAGCAAATAGTGTGTTTTCGAGCACTCGATCCATATATTTCAACACTGGATTCTTGATCGAGGTCGCACAAGCCTGCCTAATCTTATAGTCTCTGATCTCCCCGGTTATCTCCCTCCAAAACCTATTAGCGTTGAAGTGTCCATTCTCCACTCGAGAAATCTCTAGAGGTGTCTGAAAAAGCTGATTGAAATCCTCAGCCGTCCATCTCCTTCGGACTCCTCCTAACTGAAATGAGCACTGATACGGGTAGCCAAGTGGGTCCTTATCCATCTCAAATGAGCAAACTACCTCCGCTGTAATGTGGAAATAAGTCGGCTTCTTCAACTCCATAAATCTGTGGATCCCCACTCGATCGAACAACATCGTCATATCATCCCTAATGCTCATAAGTCTCATGGCCTCATCATCTTGGTATCTTGTCCGAGCTATCTTGTCTGAGACTTCTTCCCACTTTTCTTTAACCTCATCCCAATTTTGCATTTGAATTTTAAAGTTTTCGGGTAAACGATCTTGCAACCTCAGCTTCCTCGTCACTGTGTCCACATTCGATGGCCTATCTTGCCTCTTCTTCGATCTTGCTTCCTCTGCCTTACCTTTACCTTTACTTGATCCTTGTCCCTTTCCTGAAAACAACTATTTCAACACAACCAACAAAACAAGAACACAAGTATTTGACTAGCATATCCTATACTCTACTCAAGACTTCAAGCATCCATGCTTAATCAACTCCAACTATCATTTCAACACCACTTGCTCATTCATCATGCTCAAAACATCATTAATCACACTCTCTTTAATCTTAAAATTATCAACAACAAGCATGCATCAACCAATTCAAGCCATTCAACATAAATTTCAACAATTGAACTTCATGAATCAACTCAAACTATCAACAATTCAAACCATGCTCATTCCTCTAGATGCATCATATCCTTGATCAATCCACACAAAACTCAAGTTCTATCCTTAATCAAGAAATCTCAAACCAATAAACATGAATTCATATGAATCAACTCAAAAAAATATCAATTATCACCATGAATTTCAACCAAAATCAACATCAATCAACTTACCCACAACACATTTCTTGCAATAAACTTCAATCCTAAGGTAATTGAGTTGAAAGAACGTACCTTTAGTCTTGCCCATGGTTAACAATCGATAATTTGCACACAACACTAAAAAACGCGACTGAAGCCCTAATTCGCGACGAAAATCGCCCAAATCCGCACCCAATTCAAGAATTAAGAGTGTAATGTTGTGTAATTGGTGCAAAATCAAGTGTAATTGATGAATTTGTGCAAGGGTGTTAAGGTTCGGGGAAGGTTCGAGGTTTGGTGAACAAAAAGAATGAGAGAACCCTTCTAAAAACACAACTTAAAACACGTACTTGACTGGGTTTGACCTCGGGTTCGACCTGTGGAACAGGTCGAACCTCGAGTGACGAGGTCGAACCTACCTTTTGGACAAACTTACCTTATGGGTTCGACCTAGGTTCGACCTTCTGAACAGCTCGAACCACTCTTTTGACAGGTCGAACCTACCTTCTGGACAACTACTCCTCGTGGTTCGACCTGGGTTCGACCTTCTGAACAGGTCGAACCATGAATGTCGTGGTTGAACCTATCACCTGAAAAATAGAGTGCTCTGAACGGACTGGTTCGACCTCAGGTTCGACCTTCTGATCAGGTCGAACCATAACGGCTCAGGTCGAACCACCCTACTGTAAGATTTAAGTCACTGGGTTCGACCTTGGTTCGACCTGTTAGACAGGTCGAATCTAAAATGATCAGGTCGAACCACCTCACTAGATAATTTTCTGCGTCGGTTCGACTTTCTCTGCTCGATTCGACCTCTTGGCACTGGTCGAACCTCTCTAGGCTTTGGTCAAACCACCCTTTTAAGCTTTCAAACTGAGTGTTCTTTAATCCCTATTCACTTCAAACTTCAATACGAATCATTAGGTACCAATTAAAGCACAACTTCATCCAAAATTTGTTCCACAAAATATTATTCATGAGTAACTCTGTAAGAAAACACAACCAAAACTCACTAAACATTAGGCAAGTTGTAAAAAATCATCACATCAAAATCGATTAAAATTTTAAATATGGCGCAAAAACCAACTCCCCTAACAAACATCACAAAGAAAAGATTATACTATCGGTGCTTATCAAGGTAAGTACATCACACCCCCCCAAACTTAGTAGAAACTATAGTTGAAACTAAGTTTGCAAAGAGATATAAATGTCGATAAGTAAGCACTTCAAATATAAAAATTTCTTACTCACACGAATGAAATAAAACATTAAAACAGGAGGAAAAGCCCCCAACAGGCGCTCATGTTTAACGTCGGAGAGTCACGACGGTACCAAATCAGATCAAGGTATCCACAAAGATGACACAAACATCATCCGGCGACTTGTAATGCTTCAAGCGATGTCCATTCACCGCAAAAATGTCTCCATCCTTGTCAATGAGCTCAAAACTCCCCCACCTAAGGCTCGATGAATCATGAATGGTCCCGTCCACTTTGACTTCAACTTGCCTGCAAAAAGCTTTAAACGAGAGTTAAAGAGTAATACCTCGTCTCCTTGCTTGAACTCCTTATATGAGATCTTCGAATCATGCCACCTTTTAATCCTTTCCTTGTAGATCTCTAAATTCTTGTACACACGACTCCAAAACTCATCCAAAAGATTGATGTGAGTAATCCTCAACTCCTTCACATCCTTGAGAGTCAAGTTCAAGCTTCGCAAAGCCCAAAATATTTTGTGTTGAATCTCTACAGGTAAGTGGCACGGCTTCCCATAGACAATCTGATACGGTGACATATCTAACACCGTCTTGTATGCAGTTCGGAACCCCCACACGACATCATCGAGCTTCAAAGCCCAATATTTTCTATTGGTTCCGACCACCTTCTCTAAAATTTGTTTGACTTGACGGTTAGAGACCTCCGCTTGCCCATTCGCTTGAGGATGATAGGGTGTAGTAACCCTATGCTTAACACCATACCCTTTAAGCACCTTCTCAAGAAATTTATTCACAAAATGCGTACCTCCATCACTAACAAGTGCTCTAGGGACTCCAAAACGGGCAAAGATATGCTTCTTCAAGAAAGATATAATAATTTTTGAATCATTTAAGCGAGTAGGAATCGCTTCCACCCACTTAGAAACATAATCCACCGCAAGTAGAATGTAGAGAAATCCATTAGATGGGGGAAAAGGCCCCATAAAATCGATACCCCACACATCAAAAATCTCGACCACTATGCTTGGCTGAAGCGGCATCTCGTCTCTTCTACCGATGTTCCCCATGCGTTGACATCTATCGCAAGACACCACATAGGTCTCACAATCCTTGAACAAGGTAGGCCAATAAAGAGCGGACTGAAGTACCTTGGCTGCTGTCTTTTTAGCGCCGAAGTGCCCCCCGTTAGGTTGTGCATGGCAAAACTCGAGAACACTCTCCATCTCTATCTCGGGCACACACCTATGGATGATAGAATCCGTGCAAATTTTGTACACAAACGGATCATACCATATGAAAGTTTCAACATCCATTTTGAATTTAATAAAGTTGATATCGGTTGAGATCCCTTGGAATTTCTCCCACAGCAATATAATTAACATAATCCGCATACCAAGGATCAACTCCCTGCGCAGCAACCACACACGTTCGCTCAGCCTCTTCAACAAACACAGCCATGATCTTTTCATTCGGGAACATTTCCTCAATATACTCGAAAGAATTATTGCAATGTTCCCTAGTCTCCAATCTCGAAAGATGATCCGCTAGCACATTATCAGAACCTTTCTTATCCCGGATCTCCATGTCAAACTCTTGAAGTAGAAGAATCCACCTTATGATCCTAGGCTTCGTCTCCTTCTTTTCCATCAAGTACCGAATCGCAGAATGATCCGTGTATACAATAATCTTCATGCCAACCAAATACTGACGAAACTTATCGAATGCATACACAACAGCCAAAAACTCATTTTCAGTCACCGTGTAATTCTTTTGTGCCACATCGAAAGTCTTACTTGCGTAGTAAATGGCGCAAAACTTATTTTCCTTCAGCTGTCCAAGCACCACTCCAAGTGCTACATCACTTGCATCACACATTAGTACAAACAGTTGACTCCAATCCGGTGTAATCAAGATAGGTGCAGTGATAAGCGCCTCCTTCAAAACTTGAAAAGCTGTCAGACATTCATCATCAAATATAAAAGGAACATCCTTTTCAAGTAAGTGAGATAAGGGCTTAGAGTATTTTGAGAAGTCTTTTATGAATCTCCTGTAAAAACTGGCGTGTCCAAGGAAGGACCGAACTCCTCTTTCATTGGTCAGTGGTGGAAGCTTCTCAATCGCCACCACTTTAGCACGATCTACCTGCAACCCTTTAGCCGAGACATGATGCCCAAGAACAATCCCATCCTTCACCATGAAGTGGCACTTCTCCCAATTCAAGACAAGATTAGTCACTTGGCATCTCTTCAAAACAGTAGTTAGGTTAGACAAACAAATATCAAAGGAGGAACCAAACACAGAAAAATCATCCATGAACACATCCATGATCTTCTCTATCAACCCATCGAATATTGCCATCATGCATCTCTAAAAAGTACCAGGCGCATTACACAACCCAAATGGCATTTTCCGAAAAGTAAAGGTCCCGTAGGGGCAACTAAAAGTGGTCTTTTCTTGATCCTCGGGGGCAATCATAATTTGGCTGTACCCTGAGTATCCATCCAAGAAACAATAAAACTCATACCCTGCAAGACGATCTAACATTTGATCCATGAAAGGAAGAGGAAAATGATCCTTACACGTGTTTTCATTCAACTTCCTATAATCAACACATGTACGCCATCCCTAGGAATCCTTGTGGCTATCGCTTCTCCATCCTCAGCTTTTACTACAGTCATACCCCCTTTTTTAGCAACTACATGCAATGGACTCACATGGGGACTATCACTAATAGGATATATGATTCCAGCATCCAACCACGTAAGGATTTGCTTCCTAATCACCTCTTGAATCGCCAGATTAACCCTCCGCTGATTCTGAACACTTGCCTTTGCCTTGTCTAACAATCTTATCCTATGCATACAATACGAAGGACTAATTCCTTTCAAATCCTCAAGAGACCAACCAATCGCAGATTTATACTTCCTAAGAACGTTCAATAACTCCTCAAGTTGATCATCATCAAGAGAAGAAGATACAATTACCGGATATTTTTCACTTTCACCAAGAAAGGCGTACTTTAAGTGTTCCGGCAAAGGTTTCAACTCCTCTTTCCTCACCTCCATCGGAGGGCTCTCGTTATCTAAAGGCAAGTACTTCCTAGTCCACTTGACTTCTTCCACCTTAGTTCTTCCCGATTCAAACCTGTCATCACCCAAAGCAAGTAAGTTTTCAAGAAATTCAATACATACCTCGTTGGAGAGTCCGTCGAGCTCCATAGTGGGATAAGTAAGAGACTCCATCAAACATGTCTCAAGAGGATCCTTTGACAGGATCAGAGACATGTCCTCTTTCACAATCTCCTCCACCACATCAATACTATAATACTGCGACTCCATGGGCATCTTCATTGCTTTGTCTAAGTTGAAAAGAACTTCTTTTTTGTCCATCCGCAATCTAAGCTCTCCTTTCTGAACATCAATCATAGCTCCAGTAGTAGCAAGGAAAGGTCTCCCCAAGATTAAGGGATATTATCCTTGTCTTCTTCCATCTCTAGCACAAGAAAGTCCACAGGAAAGACTAGCTTCTCCACTTTGACGAGAACGTCTTCAATTATACCTTTTGGAAACATCATCGACCTGTCTGCCAACTGGAGAACCACTGTTGTAGGGGTCAACTCCCCCAAACCAAGCCTCTGAAAGATGAACAAAGGCATCAAATTGATGTTTGCCCCTAGATCGCACAAAGCTCGCAGTGTCGGCCCCTTTTTGATTTCACATAGAATAGTGAAGCTCCCCGGATCCTTCATCTTTTGCGGCAGCTTCCTTCTGATGATTGAGCTGAAATTCTCAGATAAATTCACCGTTTCAATTCCGATTAAGCTCCACTTCTTCAATAATATGTCCTTTAGAAATCGGGCATAGTACGGCATCTCCATGATTGCCTCTGAGAAAGGAATGCTCAAGCTTATTTTGTTCATTATCTCTGAAAACATCTTGAACTTCTCTTCCAATCCCTTCTTCACAAGCTTGTAAGGAAACGGCGGAGGTATCTTTGTTTTGGGAATCCCCCATTCATCACGATCAACTTTCTCCGCTTTCTCCTTTTCGGCTCTCTAACGCTTGGCTCTCTCCCACTTTTTCTCAGCTATTATCTCAGTACTTTGTTCATTCTGAACCTCTAGAGTAGCATCAACATCATCGAGAGTGTTCGAAGTGGAAACAGACAATTTCTGGTGGGGTTCGACCAGGGTTCGACCTGTGGAACAGGTCGAACCATGTACGTACTAGTCGAACCTTGCTTCTGGACAATGGCTCTCTTTTTGAATTTGAGGTTCAACCTGGGTTCAACCTGTGAAAAAGGTCGAACCATGGGTACCTAGGTCGAACCGGCCTACTGTACTTCTTCCGCCATCTGGTTCGACCAAGGTTCGACCTGTTTGATAGGTCGAACCATGACCGTCGTGGTCGAACTGTTGCTATGACAAAACAGAGTGCTCCAAGTGGTGTGGTTCGACCTGGGTTTGACCTGTTGGATAGGTCGAACCAAGATTGGTTTAATCGAACCTGTGTTCTGGAAAAACAGAGTGCTCCGAGTTGTGGGGTACGACCATGGTTTGACCTGTGGGACAAGTCGAACCATCTGCAGTTTGGTCGAACCGATGCTGTAATATCTCCTGATCATGTCCAGTGTGTTGGTTAGACCTTCTCTGTATGGTTCGACCTTCAATGTTGGTCGAACCATGTTCGAACCTCGCCCTAGACTTGTCCAAATTTGATTCCGGCCTCATAGGTCCCTCGTACTGCATTCCCGACCTTAATGTGATGGCGTTGCAGGACCTTGGATTCTCAATACTTTGAGACGAGAACTTCCCTTTCTCAAGAGTTTGAGTAAGCTTGTTAACACTTCCTGCCATCTCCCCCATCAGTAACGTAAGGTCCTTCACCTGCTTAGATATAACCTCATGGTTTGCATCGATCTTCTTTTCAAGTTTGGCCTCAAGGCGGTTCACTCTTTCATCATTCTTGGCCATATACCTGTTCACAGTATCCTCAAGACCCGATTTCCCTTCTTCCACCTTAGCACCCGGATCAACACCCATCGGAGGTTGAATTGCATTATTCGAATTGCTCCATGAGAACTTCGGCCTCCTAGGCTGTTGATAACCACCCGGGGGACCACGATTATTAAAGTTTCCTCGATAGTTCCCTTGGTAGTTCCGGTTTCCTTGGTCTGGATACCTAGTCCCTTGAATACTTTGACCCATGGCATAGTGTGCCTCTTCCAACTCCTCTTGGATTGGTCCCTCATTCTTTAACTCCTGCTGCATGATTGGCACACGCTGAGATAATTCGCTGATTTGCTTCTGTTGGGATTCAAGTAGCTTGTTGATATTGGACAAGCTAGAGACGATCTCATCCTCTCTACTTGTTTTCACCATTGCTTGTTCAACCTTAGCTACCTTACCAAGGACATAAGTACCTCTAACTCTATCAGTTGGTCAATCCCTCGAATTCATCGAAATATCTTCAAACAACTTCTCGGCCTCTACGGATGACTTTGTAAGCAATGCTCCATTAGAAGAAGCATCCAATAAAACTCGTGAATCACAGTCCAATCTATTGTAGAATATACTGATATATTGAGCTTTAGATAGCCCATGTTGAGGACAAGCATGTCCTTGAATCTATCCCATGCTTCATGAAATTTTTCTCCTCCACCCATAGCGAATTGGTTAATGTCTTGCTTCATCTTAAATACCTTTGAAGGTGGCATATACCTCTCCAAGAACCTTAACTTCAGTTGCTCCCAAGTGGTGCACTCAGCTGCGTTGATAGAGTCGTACCAATCTCTCGCCTTTTCAGTAAGCAAGAATTTGAACAAAAGGATCTTCCTTGCATCTTCATGTTCTCCAGCGTCTTTTTGAGTACTTGCATAGCCCAAGAACTTGTTCAGATGCTGCTGCGAATCCTCGAAAGACCCTCCTGAAAAGGAGTTCCTTTCTATTATGCTAATAAGAGCGGGATGTAGATCGAACGCTGAATTAGTTCCCCTTGCTCCTAGAAGCCCAAAATTTCCAGCCTCATTATTTTTGAAAACCTCTCGGATGGCTAGATTATCCGGATTCGCTGTCATGTTGACTGTCCTTACTCCCGAATTAACTTCAGTTGTAGCTTCAATCATCTGCGAAATCTGCTCGTCAACTTCAACTCCAAAATTCAGAGCTTCAGTTGGATCAATAGTCTTTGCCTTGCTCTTCTTCTTCTTCTTTCTTGACGATGCTCTGATTTCAGGATTATAGGGTTCAAGTTCACCTTTCTTTGATCTCGTGAGCATGCACCTAAAAAGAACTAGAATTAAAATAACAAAACAAGAAAAATAGCCTTAACAAACTAGAAATAACAAAAAGATATTTTAAGCCGTCCCCGGCAACGGCGCCAAAAACTTGATGAGCATTTTCTCAACACACAATTAATCCCCAAGTATGAAGGATATCAATTGTAGTTTTGAAGGTGACCAAGTTAAATATCAAATCCACGGGACGTATAAATATCACTTTAGTTACTTTCTAGCAATTATGACTATGTTGAGAATTGTAATTTGTTGGTTTGTAAACTAAGTAATAATTGAAAAAGCAATTAAATAACAAGAACAAGAAAATAGTAGTTGTGATCAAATAAGATGATAGGTAGTTCGTCAGGCCATCCAGTTTCCTTCGTTAATTCATACTTTCGTGTGTCGATGTCCGACTCTGCCTTGTGGTTTATGGACGCATCGCTAGACCATACAAATCCATTCTATAGACACAAATAGATAAGCTTTTGACACGTGTAAATATCCTCAGAGCAAGATGTATACTTTACCTCCCTTTCTAGATACTATCATAATCAATTATTTCCCGTGCACTTAGTACTCTAACCCGATTTGATCTCCCTTTTTAGGTACTATAAAGTTATACTCTTTATCCTACTTGTTAACCCGAATTCAATTCAATTAACAAACATTCATATAAACAATTCTAATAAGACTTCGGAATCCCTTCACTTAGAATTATAACAATAAACCCTGCTCATTAGTGAACGCACTCAACCAATAACCATGTTATGCATTCAGACTCTACACAACGAATTATTGATGCACAAAACAACTATGAGTATGGATTAAAAACATGCAATCTTATATAAACTAAACCACAAGTAGTGTTGTACGGAGTATACACACGAAATACAAATTTAACTCATGAAACCTTCATAACCCTAGAACTATCGAAGTGGCTCTAGCCCATGATTGATCTAGGAACAATCATGGTTAGATGGACTGATCTTACTTGAATCTTCAGCTACACCTCTGTCTCAGCCCTTCGGATGGATCACCAATCTCTTCTCTTCACCCCTCTTATGATTCACGATCTTAAGCTCTTCGTGCTTGGATGTCTTCCTTGACTGTCTGGGCCTCCTTTTATACTTGTAATCACGTCTCTAGGGCTTGGAATGGGCTTTTCAAGTGATCCCACGCGTTTTGGCCTCGAAAATCCGGATAAAGTAAGTTTTTGCATTTTGGTTCGACCTCATCAAACAGGTCGAACCACTGGCCAACAGATCGAACCCCAGGTCGAACCCTGCTACTGGACACATTCTGCACTTGGTTCGACCTCTTGTACAGGTCGAACCACTCCCTCACAGGTCGAACCTCAGGTCGAACCATGCTACTGCACAATTTCCGCTCCTGGTTCGACCAACTGTGAGGTCGAACCCCAACGTCGTGGTCGAACCCCTCTTCTGCTGTTTCGCAATGCTGGTTCCACATGTAAGAGAGGTCGAACCCTCCTCCAACCAGGTCGAACCCTACTCTTTCCTTGGCGGTTCGCGTGGTCTCGACTTCGTCTCTTAGATTCTTGGCACTTCCACTCCGTTTTTGCTATGAAAACCACTTAAATAGCTCCATTAACACCTGATTCATGCTAATTCACAATATATATAGGTTTTCCACCTATTTCCACCTCAAAACTCTCCAAAACTAGCACAAAACATGATGCCAAACTCGTGAATTTACACACTCATCAATAAGCTTTGGGCTAAGCTTGGATACTTACGCCGAATGGAGGCCCAACTCTAATTTCTCCTCCTGGTCCCTGCTGTAACCCTTATATAAGTCATCTCCACTATCCAAAAACCCTAATTAATCATGCCTAACACTGTGAGGAGGGTGAGGGAACAACAAATTGAGAAGATCTCGAAGATTGTCGTCCACACGACGTCGAGATTGGACTTGGGAATACAGCAGAATATCGGAAGGTTATTTGCTGCTGTTATTTGTCAACTTCCATGATTTTTCTAAATTCGTGTGGAACTCTAAACTGTATGTGTGATACTCCGTTAGAAATTCACGGAAGAGAGGATCGATTTGGAGTATAGATCACTCAAATCAGAGATCGAATGAGGAAGTTATGGCCAAAATCGTGAGACTGCACATGCTGCCGGTGAGAATCTTTCTTCTTCAACATACCCTGGTGAAAGGTAATACATTTCTATATTTTTTGCTTCCCGAAAATTAGAAACGTATGGAACCCTAACGGTTCACGTTAACCAAACAACCGAATGCCAATAATTGGTATCAGAGCTTCGGTTTTATGGTGAAGCGTGACAAGTTAGGCTAGTGTTTATGTGTAATACGAGAATTAGGGTTTTTAGAATATGTTTCTATTTGGATATCCTACTCGTAAATGTATATCAACGATCTTGTTGGTGGATAATCAACGAAGGTCATGCCTTCCATGGAGGTATGATGAAAGTCGATGAACAATGGTGGCGGCTTTGGGAGCGACGTGTAGGCCAAGCGAAGAGGGATGCTGGGGTTATCGCCGATCAGCAAACCTTGGTAGCACTGGCCGGCAGCAGACAGTCGCTGGAGGAAAGGCCTACTGGGAAACGATGAGGAAAGTCTTAAAGGTCAATCAAGGAGGCTAGGGTACCAAACCCCTATGGCAATGGTGCCTAGATAGTTGCGATTGGTGTAGCGCTGACGGAAACAGGTTGGGCATCAGCCTGTATCGAATTTCGGCATGAACTGATAAAGGCTAACAGGAAAGATCGCTGGCATGTGTCAAGCCAGATGAAAGATAATGGTTGTCCAGGTTGCCGCTGGTCGGATGATATCAGATTATCAGATGGCGAGGCGGATAGCGTGAAGCACACGCTGCTGAATGGAGGACTCCAGCAGGTGAGTCAAGTGGTGGTTCCGATCGAGTCAAGCGGCAGTTTCGATCGAGTCAAGCGGCAGTTCCAGGTGAGTCTAGGCATGGGCCCGAGCAGGTCTAACTTCCTTTCGATCGCGTCTGTATATTTTTTGGGCAGATCTTGCCATACTTCCAGGTGATTCGTTTAGGAAATCAGGACGCGCATGCGGCTGGGCGAAGCAGGTCTTCTTGGCGTAACTCACGACAATTCTAGACGTGTCTGCAGTTGGCTTGTGTCATGGCTGGTGACTTGTTAGCGAGCAGGCAGGCTGGCTTGTTGGCTGACGGGAGAGCAGATTAACCGCCAGACGTGCAAGCGAGCTGGCCTGAGGCTCTTCCGAGCGGACCTGAATGTTTTTCAAGAGGGTCTACATATTTCCGGGTGAGTCTCCTTGGCCTGGGCAAGCACGGTGTCAGGTGGCTATGGATGTTGGCCGGTCGATTCTGCAAGGCTGCTGCTGGTCGTGCCGCCATGTTGACCAACACACAGTCAAGTGGTGTGGTCATAGTCGGGTGGGAATGCCCATTAGCATGCAGGTGTGCACATTTACGAGATATCATGCGGAGTGCCGGACTGCAGGCGGGAACGTGCACAAGGATGGTGGCAAGCGAGCGTTGGTGACAAGCATGTAAGGCAAAACAAAACCACACATGGTGTATATCACGGGTCGTGCGCTGGTGCATGTTGCTGGGCATGTAGCATGTTGCCGGGCTTGGATCCGGGTGGTGGGCGTAGCGCTGGGGAAGTACAGTATGGTGAAGTTCTTTTGGGTGTGAACACAATGGATGGGCAGCTTAGCATGAGGATGTCGAGAAGGGTGCCAAGATGGTGGAGCAGGTTGTTGAGAAGGAATCTGGAGGAAAATTCGTGAAGGCCGACTTCAGGATTTCAGATTAGGTTTCGGGGCGCTGCCCCATGACCTGACCAGGCAGGTCGATCCCTGTGACCTTACCAGGGAGGTCGATCCCCGTTTGCGTTGCTCCCATTCGTGCCTGGTGGTGAACAATCAAATTCGTTGATATATAACTGTTAATAATTGATTTAATTATTTGATTATTGTTATATATATTATGCATAATTCTCCGTGATTTACTGCCTTATTTGCTGTAATAGGAGCATGCTAAGTTGTTATTTTATTTTGAATATTATATGTATATAAAAACCCTCGATGTTAAATAACTAAGTGGGAGAGTGGATTGGAAATAATCCCCGCGGCCTCCATTATTGGTTTGTAAGTGATGTGAGTAAACTTGCGTGTTGGCATAGACCTTCCTCCCCATCGGATGAGTTTATTCACGGATCACTAGTACAGACTTCATTAAATAATTATTGTTTCTAATGTGATGCGCATGAACTTACGTGTTGGCATAGACCTTCCCCCATCGGATGAGTTTATATGCGGTTCACTGGTACAAACTTATAATTGATGATTGTAGGAAGTTATCCGAGCACATGTGTACTTCTCCATCTGTAAGGCACATAAGCTTGGGCCACGGACTTGGGGTCAAATAATGGTATACACTTAGATGCAAATAATAAGTATCCTCCACATCGGAGTCACTGCTTTTATTTGCATAGCTAAAGAGGAACCGACTATAAATTATTTTGTCATGAGGTTAGATTGACGAAGAAAATTAATGGGTAAAATCTTCTCTTGTAAATGTTCGAGTTTGTATACTTCCACACTATCGTGGCATGCAAACTCACGATGCTTGAGATGTTGGTAAATTTTATTTTTATATTATTTTGAGGGAATCAATATAAATGGATAAAGATTTCGAAGAGGGTAGAGGGAACAGTAGATTCAGAACATCTCGAAGATCATCGCCAACACGACGTCGAGATTGGACTTGGGAATACAGCAGAAGATCGGAATGTTATTTGCTGCTGCTGTTCATCAACTTCCATGATTTTTCTAAATTCTTGTGAAACTACAAACTAGACTTGTGATACACCGTTGGAAAGCCATGGAAGAAAGTATCGATTTGGCGCGTAGATCACTAGAATTGGAGATCGGATGAGGAAGTTACGGTAAAAATCTTGAGGCTGCGTAGGCTGTCGGCGAGAATCTTTCTTCTTCAACATACCCTGGTGAAAGGTAATATGTTTCTATGTTTTCTTACTTCCGCTTAATTAGAAACGTATGGAACCCTAACGGTTCAAGTTAACCAAATGATTGAACGCCAACAAATATTTGAAGAGTTTCTCCTTTTTTTCATTTCTTGTTTTTATTTTCATTATTCATATTGTAAGTGATTGTTTGGTGAAACTCTCTATTTTCCAACACTATTTAGTACTTCTTTTCACTTATGAAAACTCAGGTCTTGAATGAGATGGGTTCTTCGATTTTTCTTCTTCATTTTATTCTGACGATAGCAACACCCCAAAGATGTTGTGTTTTGGTGTTACGCGAAGTAGCATGATGAAAAGTTATTAGCGCTGGAAAATGGGAAGATTACGGGTCAGAAACAACCCAAATTCAAGCAAAAATATGAATGTTAGTTGCAATTTACCACTCAATAGAGATCATTCTCAATCCCCATTCTCAATTTTTTTGCATTACTTTTTTTCTCTTGATTTTTTGATGGTCGTGGGGCAGAGGAAGAGAAGTGGGTCGAGGAATCGGAATCCAGTTATATAAGTCAGAAACGGGTAGTGGTGGCTAGCTCCAATTATGTATATATAAGTAAAAGAAATAAGTGATAAGTAATATTCCCTCCGTCCTTTGGTATCCATTTTGTTATTTTGGTTATCCATTTTAAAGATATCTATTTTCTCGTTTTGGCAAAAGGGCCCCACACACATCAACCACTCACTACTAATACAACTATTCACTTTATATAAAATAATAATACTTCTTAATCCATATGTAAAAAACATAAAGATACGTTATCGGTGGACAGAGGGAGTATAAGTAATAAGGTATTATACATAAAATATAAGTTAATCACGTATATAATTATAAGTATAAATTGGGTAATTTAAGCTAATTTAATTTGTACTATAATTTAGGAAATTGGCACATCACGTATACATCAAGAATTTCCAATCTATTTTAGTACATCATGTATATATCAACATTGAGCTAATCACGTAAATAGTACTAATCATGTTTATAATTTATACGATATCAAATAAAACAAGGGTAGGTGCTGTGCAAGACCGTCTTACGGATCTCCTTTTGTAAGACGGATCATCCGTCATCAATTTGCATAATATATAAAAATAAAAAATAAAGAAAAAAGCGGGCTTGGACAGTTTCCCATAACTTCTCGAAAGCAATACTGTGTTAAAATTAATTATGATCGTGTCCCATGCATAATTTCTCGAAAGCAACTCTGTGTTGTCAATACATTCATGAACATACGAATGTTAATTGTGACAAATTTTTTTCTTTCCTTATACTTCATTTTAAAATTTTATTAATTATTAAAATAATAATTAATAATATTATACTTAATGAGAAAATTAAAAGTGATTGTTGTAAATTCAAAAGTGATACTTAAAAAGATAAAAAGTGATATATTTATTACTAAATTATTTCATCAAAATCTTATAAATTTAAAGTAATATATTTAATAAAAAGTAATATGTAAACATTAGAAAGTGATACTCGACTAATCAAATTATTTCATAAATAATTTGTAAGAGAGACAAAAAGTAATAACATTTTCAATCAAAAGTAATAACTTGATTAAGAAAAAGTGATACACATCCAATTAAACTATTTAAATGAAAATGTTAAAAATGGATAAAAAGTTATAATATTTTTAATAAAAAGTGATATATGATCAAAGAAAAGTGAGTGATAACATTTTTAATAATTAATGATAACGGATAAAGAAAAAGTGATAATCATTTTAATGAACTTTATATATGAACTTGGTATAATTAATAAATGCGAAGTTATTTTTTATTTTTATTTTAATTATGTATTATTTTCACACAATTAATATTAATTGTATTCGAAAAATATAATCTTACTTTTTATAAATAATACTATAGATGTAATAACCAGTAATAATATAAAATAAATGTTCTAAAATAATTAAACAAATCCTAAAGCAATTGTGAAGAAAGAAAAAAATGTCAAACGTGCAAAATGAATCGGTGAACATTCATTACATGTATATAGCAGGTAGCAAGGTGGATGAGGATCCGCAAATTTGGTTTTTATTTGACTCGTCTCACGGAATGAGATGCGTGAGACGATCTCGCACAAGTCTTTGCTATAAAACAAAGAATGATGTCAGACTACTCAATTCACGTGATTTGCTCCTATTATTATATACATATAGATACTAAAATTAAGAGGATATATTAATAAGGGTAATAATCCCTTAATATGGATAAAATATATCCCTTAAAATTTGACCGGAAACCTAGGTTGAACAAACAATAGCTCCTACTATATATATATATATATATATATATATATATATATATATATATATATATATATATATATATATATATATATATATATATATATATATATATATATATATATATATATATAACTGAAAATTAAAGAAAAATACCTGAATATTAATTTTGAATTCACACAAATTTATTTAGAGGAAAACTCCTTTATCTAAGTGATGAGAATGAAAATAAGCGTGTTTTAGTATCCAATTTAACACCTGTTTGATGAGAATTGTTGTCTTATATTAGCACAAGTATCTTATATTCGATATATATAAGAAAAATGTGCACTTGAGGTGTTTTATTGTATTTTAGGTGGAAAAAGGGATCAAAAGTGTCAAGTTGGAGAAAAAATACAATTTGTGCAAGGATGCTCTGAAACGCACGTCCAACTTGTGTAATTATTTTATACTTGTGTGGAGCTCTAAACTAGAAGTGTGATACATAAATTGAAAGATACAGAAGAAAGGGTCGTTTTGGCATAAAGAACACTTCAATCGGATTCTAAACGAGAAAGTTATGATCAAAGTGGTGACGGTGCGCAAGTTGTGCCGAACAGAACGGCTGTGCCACTTTGCGTGACTTGTTATACATCCAAATGTTGGGTTTTTGGAGAGTTCTTTATATGGATAAAAATCCAAGGAAGAGAGGATCACGTGAGTGCAAGAATTACTCAAATTAGAGGCCGGATGTGAAACTTATGCGCAAAATGGTGAGACTGCACAAGCTTACTCGACCAATGGAAGCTTTCTCGACCAGAATTATTTTGGTCGAGCGGAAGAGGTCAAGCCGAGCAAAATGACCAAAAACTTACAGAGAGCTTGCTCGACCATTGCTCGACTTGGAGGCCTTGCTCGACTTCTGAAGGTTTGATCGAACAGAATTGCGCTGATGCTATTTTTGGTAGTTACAGATTTCTTTTACCAAATTTGGCGTATGTCTCAAGTAAAAGCCCATCCAAGGCTTATAAGGAGAGCTTACAAGTATAAAAGGGGATGTAGATCACATCATATAATTATATTGAATTAGAGAGAGGCCACAACAATACTACACCCCATAAGGGGGATCACCTCCAAACCATCATCCACATCCTTTCATCCATCCATCCATCACTTTGAAGATTCATTCGTGGAATCTAGTGGAGAACCAAGAGGAGAATTCAAGATGGAGAAGGACGCGACGACGCCCACATCTACGGTTTTCTTCGTTTTCTAATTTATCTTATATTTTTTGGACATATGGGTAAGATCTATCCAACACCCATGATTATTTTTTGCAACATCATGGCTAGAACCGTTTTGGTAGATCTAGGATTTCTGAAGGTTTTATGAATTAATTAAACTCTCTTGTGTGTCCTCCGTACAATACTACTTGTGAATTTATTTTATATATGATTGTGCTTTCTTAATCCATATTCACGGTCGTTTTATGCATCTTCAATTGGTATATAGAGTATGAATATATATCTTGGTTGTAGATTGAGTGCGTTCACCGCATAACAGGATTCCATGTTATGATTCTAAGTGAGGGGACTACGAAGCTTCATTAGAACTATCATATATGAATACTTATTAATTGAATTGAATTCGGGTTATTAAGTAGGATAAAGAAGATAATTTTATAGTAGCTATAAAGGGAGATCATATCGGGTTAGAGTACCAATTGGCCAGGGAAATAATTGATACTAATAGTACCTAGAAAAGAGGGTGTAATTATATCTCTTGCTCCGAGGTTATTCACACATGTTACACGCATGTTTACTTGTGTCTATAGAATAGATATGCATGGTTTAGTGATGCGTCCATATTCCACAAGGCAGAGTCGGACATCAAAACACAAGAGAAATTAATGCGTGAAACTAAATTATCTAAAGCTAGCTATTCTCCTACTTAATCCACTTTCGTATTCTTCGAGTGATATTTTATTTTATTTGTTATTTTAATTAATTGTTTATTAGTTATTAGATTAAAATCCTCAAACTTAATTGCCTAGTCTTAATTAATTTAGTAAATAATTAAATTGATAATACGCCGTCCTTTGGGTTCGATAATTCACTTGGTCGCTTGCTTAAGCTGCAACTGATATCCTTAATACTTGGAGATTAATTTTGCGTGCAAAGAAAACGCGCATCACTAAGTATTTAATTTAATTTTTCTCTGGTAATTTATGTAATATGAATTATTATGTGATCTATGGTCTATTTTATTTTTGAGATTTAATTTTAGTTTAAAGTTATAATTATAAATAATAAATAAAAATAACTATACTAAAAGGGATGGGAAGTTTACACATGAAACAAGTTTCCAAATTTATTTGTAATATTTTTTTAATGAACTTTAATATTAGTATTCAATTTGGGTCATCTTAAACAAATAATGGTGGAAGTAGGTATTATAAAAGACAAAGTTTCTTGTGAGACGGGTTATTTGTGAGATGGGTCGATTCATCACTAAAGTATGCATACTGTATAAATAAAGTATGTTAAATGGTTGTTAAAGTATGTTTTCTAAAGTACGCTGAATTATGCATTAAAGTATGATTTAATGTGTTATAATATGATTTATTATTAACATACTTTAACCACAAATAAGCACACTTTAATTATACAATAAGCATACTATAGTAATGGGTCAACCCGTCTCACATCTGTCTCACAAATAACCCGTCTCACAAGAGAGCCTCTCATTATAAAATATATACTCACCTCTAAACTTAGTGAAATTGAGCGAAACCAAATGGAAATAAAGCCAGTTGATAAATACACGAAATAGAAGGGCCAAATCGAGGTAAATAAAGCACGATTCGAAAAACTTTCTCCTTAGTTATATTTCCCTTCTTACTCATTAATCAATATCTTTGGAACAAAATAAGAATATGAATTCAATTTGATCAAAAATCGATTTTCAATCTACTGAAAATGTAAACCCTCTCAGAATCAATCATCTTCTACCAACAACGGAAGTAGATTTCATCGGTTGAAAAGTAGTGAGTGTGCTTTTTATCTTCTAATCCACACCTGCGGAAGCTGACAAAGGAACACACTTGTATAAGCCATTCGAATCAATACGACGTCGTTGATCCTGGTTGACGTCTAGAATGCTTTCCCACTTCTTTTAAGGCCATCGACGGAGATTTCTACTCTGATCTCGGAGCCGTATTGTAATCTACTTAAAACATCGAGGTGGTCATTGAAACATCATTCTTGACTTATGCTTGCTCTCAATTTTTTCTTTCTTTCTTTCTTTCTGATTAAGGTTAATTACATAGTTACTGTTTCATATTCATGTATTGATGTTTAGTCTTCTATGTGTTGAGAGTAAGAATTATGCTTTGATCATTAGTTGAGACTTAATGCTGTTGTTAGAGTAGCATCATTTTTACAATCAAATACAATGAGAAAATGAAATAAAAAGGAAAAATGAAACGATCCTTAGTTTGTAGATGAATACTGAAACCCATAAATTTTCCATAATAGTTGGATTTTTACATAGGTCCTATGAGATCATCGAACAAATACGGAATAAATTAGTCATATAAGCCCATTTGGTCATGCTGCTGAAAAATCTTGGTGTTATTAGATGTATTTGGAAAAGTACGTCTATTGTTAGATTCTAGGAGTGTTATTGTATACCTTTAATGTTATATGTATATTTTTTTTAATTGGATTTAGTTACTTAGTTGTACCGTAGTTGGTACTTGGCGCCTTATACTTCTTCATATATAAATCTTTCTTGTATGATTTGCCTTTACTATGGTTATTATTGAATGATTGGGAGAAGATGTCCATAACCTTGTATAAGATTAGAAAACTCTGATTTAGCTGCTTTTATATTCTAAATGTTATATTAGCATAGCTATTTATCATTAGTTATATGTTTTATCTGATGAATTGCCTATTTTGCGCTGGCCTTTATGCTTTTTATGTGCATGTAAATGGAAAAGTATTTAATTATCTAACATCCATGAAAACTTAGAAGTTATATATGCTAACTTTTGTTTTAAAGGTTTGTGATGGTATCAATGACTCAACGTCTCTAGTGTTCATTGATGTTGGGAATTCATGCAAATTATGGACAAACATTGCTGCATCTAGTGGGGTATTCATTACTTTTTTATTGAGAAAAGTTCAAGAGAAAAGTGTTAATCTTCTTTTTTTTAATCTATTATTTTCATATGAGTTTTCAGTATATTCAAGAAGACAACATCTCTCTATGATTAAATTTAATGTTCATCGAACTAAACTTGTTATAAAATCATTCGAGTTTGTGCCATGATGTGCTGCTCAAACAATGAAGTAGAGAGTTCTAAGTGCCGTGTATTGTTGCTTCTTGCTGTCTATTTGGCAGTTCCTTTACTTGAATGATAGTATTCTGTCAACTCAAATCCATTCTCAATCTTTATATCTAATTACTTTGCAATTTTTCTTGATAATTGAAAGTTTGGGTAAATATCGATTAAGGAGAAGTTTGGTGACTAACGATTAATGATTGATAATTACCTGAATCTATAGAAATAGATGGATGGTTAGAATTTTTTTGTACCTATTTCATAATTTGGTAGAAAGGAAATAGAATTGGAAAACTCATGTTAACCAACGCACTTTATAAATTATAATCATATTTTTAGATATGGCCAATCATTGCCTTCGAAATCTTAGTTATATTTTCTTTGGCACATAGAAAAAGTCATGGTATAGATGCCATTAACATTTTCACCACATACTGAAGAGGTTACATGCTTACTGAAGTATGCTTTCATTTTATGTTTTTTAAACTGCTTGTATTATTATCATTGTGTCACAGTAACGCTTACAAGTTTCTAACTGGTACATATGGTGGGAAAGCTGCTTTAAACCGCTTGTTATACGAAATCCAGCATGAGCCATGGTTATTATTGTCTAATTTCTCTCTATAAAACTTTATATCATAACTAGTGGTGTCAAAGAAATCGAGCAGCTTGTTAACTCAGCTCGGCTTGACAAATCTCGAGCTCGGCTCGGCTCGGCTCGGAAACTCGCGAGTACTCAATTATTTTAATAAATTATAAATAATATATAATAATTAATATATATATATATACATATATATATAAATATAAAACCCTAGCAATCCACTTTCTTGCCTCCACTATATTTCCAAAAGGGAAATCTGCTTCTACTGCATCGTACCACTGGCAGCCAGAGGAGTTTATTAAAGAATTCTTCCTTCCAATGTCGTGACACCCCCATCTTTTCCTTCCAATATCGTGACTCCCCAATCTTTCCCTATTCAAACCCTAATTTGTCTCACCAATTTTAGCAATCTTTCATTTATTAGCATTTTAAAAAATTACGCCATCATCGTGTTTTGCTTCCTCAGTTGACCATTGTTCATAGGATTATCGCGAGCCTCCCAAATCGGCATCAGCGAGTGGTCATTTGACCACTCGATCTAGAGATAGGGCACCATCCCCATCGGTATCGAGTTCAACTCTCCATTTTCGTTCTCTAATTCCAGCCGTGAAGGGGGATCTCCTCATCTATTTTTCATTTTATTATCTCTATTCCTATTTAGTGATTTCATTTTGGGATTTTGATTTTCATTTTTGAAAGATTTCAAACAATTTGGGGTTTATAGTTCTTTATTTTTCAGTTGCTTGTAACCAAGGACATCAATAATTTTAGGTTGGATTCTAGTTTATGATTAAATAAAATCAACATTGTTCTATTTGTGGTTTGATTTTAATACTAATTAATGTAGCACTATGTATGAATTAATTTTCCTTTTTCATAGCAAGAATTGGGAAGATGAACTTTACATGAGTTGATTAATGATAAATTACTGAATTGTTGAGCTCTGAGCTCGAGTTTGAGCTCTAACGAGGTTAGCTCGTTGATGAGCATTTCCTCAATACACAATATTAATCCCCAAGTATGAAGGATGTAATTGTAGCTTTGATAAGCGACCAAGTTATATTATCGAACCCAAAGGACGGATTATTATTAATTTAATTATATTCTAACTTATTAAAACTATTATGGCAATAAAGTTTGATGATTAAGTAACCAAATAACGAGTAACCAAAATAACTAATAAAATAAATAACAGTAAAGATTGAACGAAAATGAATCAGTGAGAAGATAGGTAGTTCTTCGGACCATTCAGTTTTACTTATTAATTTTCCTTCCATGTATCAATATCCGACTCTGCCTTGTGGAGTATGGACGCATCACTAAACCATGCAAATCTACTCTATACACACAAGTAAATAAGCGTATGACACGTGTGAATATCCTTGGAGCAAGAGATATAATTCACCCTCTTCTAGTACTATCAGTATCAATTATTTCCCGTGCACTAAGTATTCTAACCTGATATGATCTTCCTTTATAGGTACTATAACGTTACACTCTTTATCCTACTTATTAACCCGAATAATATTCAATTAACAAGTAGGATAATAAGTAGATAATGTGGTGTGCGTTGTCACACGAAAGATCATATTATCGACTCTTTATAAATTATAAATAGATGTTCACAACCGAGATAGATGGAGACTGTCTATCAGTATGGTTGTAGTGTGATTTGGCATTTCTCTGTCTGATTATAAAATTACATAGTGCACTTGTGTGTTGAGCAGGACCGTGCTGAGATCGTTAGATTTACACTGACTATATAATAGAACTTGATCTCTGTTATTATGGATGTTCGTACTCTTAATCCCTATACAATAACCTCGACACGTAAGCCAATATTTATTTCTTTAATTCATCAATGGGTGAGATTTAATAGTTAAATCAATATGCTAGGTGAGTTGGGAGATGGTGCTATCTCTATGGTGTGCTGTTGATTGTAGAAGAAATCTGTGTCCTAACGGAATTGGTTGATAATGTCCCCTTGAGGAGCTCATAATGATTATCATGTAAACCCTACAGGTGGATTTATTTCGGCATGATAATAAGGTTGAGTGGTACTACTCTCGATAAATATAATAATTAATGGAGTTGTCAATAACTTAATTAATTAATGGGTATTGAATCTTAAACACGTGAATGTTAGCGGACTCATAATAAGAAGAAGCCCATAACGTAATTTGTGATTAGGGTGGCAGCGCAATAATATTGCTTTAGTGGACTGATTTATTATTATTGTACTTAAGTATAAGTTTTGGGCTAAACTTGGATGCTTAAGCCCAATGGGAGGCCCAAACCCTAACTTCTCCTTCTGGTCCCTGTTGTAGCCTATATATAGCCAATCTCAGCAGTCCGGTACAATATAGATGCTAAAAATGTGAGGAAAATTAGAACTGCAGATTGAGTTCGTCTTGGTGATCGTTGCCCACACAACGTCAAGACGTGGCTTAGGAATACAACAGAAGGATCAGAAGATCATTTGGTCTTGCTGTTCAACCTCTACATCAAACCCGGTGATAGGTATTTCAATTCTGCTCTTATACTTCTGCTACAGTAGAATTGCATTGAACCCTAACGGTTCATGCTAACCAAAAGATCCAAACGTCAACAATTGGTATCAAGGCATAGGTTCTAAGGCTAACGTGACACGTTAGGCTAGGGTTTGAGTGGAATATGTGATATTAGGGTTTAGGGTTTTATACTTGATCCTTATTGAAACCCTAATTGTATACTTACACACATTCATCGAACTTGAGGCGGATGGACGATTGGCCTGCGAATGGAGAAAGCAACAGCAAGTGTCGGAGGTGGGTGAGTCTCCAAACAGTATGTCATGCGGTGAAACCTAGTGGTGAGCATCGTGCTTGATGGCGTGCTGGACGCGCATAAGGGTAGGCGGACTACCGGGCTTGGATCGATGGCACCGTACAAAGAACCAGGCATGAAGCCCGGTGTATTGCTTGACACGCATGGTGGGTTGCACGATGGAGGAAGCTGCAAGGAAGGATGGCATGACCTGCTGGCTAGCGACGGCATCCTGGTGGTTGACAAAAATATCAGACCGATGAAAAGATGATGGACGACGGGGTTGGCTGTCGCCAGTCATATCGTGCGACCAGGTGGTGTGAGTCGCGACAGGAGGCAGTTGGAGATGGTGATATTCCCGCTCGGGTCTTTAAGGGTTTCGACCGGGCTTGATGATTTTCCGAGCGGGTCTCCTAGATTTTTCGGGCGAGTCACCTTCGTCGATCGATTACATCTTGAGTATGGCGGGTGCGACGGCGGTGCATCATTCTCGGCACGGTTGGGAAGTGGGTTGCTAAGCAATCTGACCACTCTGTCAAGTGAAAGCAAGGCTGGAAGCGTGCGACAATTAATGCAACACCAATTTCTGGCACTACCACTCACATCCTCCATAGGGTACTAGATTTAAGCACTACCCTAGGGTGTTTATTTTTATGGAGTACTAGATTTGAGCACTACTCCAGGAATTTTCCTTTTCATCCTTAAGATTCTTCCTTCATCATCCTTATCATCCGTCAAATGACCACTCTCTTCAATTAAGCTTTATTGGCTATCAAAAGAATAGATTTAAAAAGGCTCAAAAAGGCTGACAAAGGATTTAATGAATTCAAGTAAAGAATATGGGAAAATGGACTAAATAGCAAAGATGGTCTAATATCATTTCCATAATCTACTAGACTAATCTTGAATATTCAAGGAGACTCAAGGCAAGTTTTAGAATACACGCACAAGAACGATACTCACCAGAAAAGAAATATCATGTGATTATGTAACATGATCAACAAGGCTCAAACTCTCACATGAGTTTTTAACAAGTAACAGAGCACCTTTCATGGTAAGTAATATCCCACAAATACACATAGAACTTCATATCACAATATAACTAAAGTACACTTCCTTCATCAATTTCAAGAGCATATGAATTCCAAGCACAATTTAAAAATATAAGCTCATATGGATCACAAAACCAAAATCTTAATCCTTTCATTCCTACTAATTAAAAGCACACAAAAAACATTAGAATAAGGAAATGAAGGCACCTGATTTTTCTCCAATGTATGCACGAGCTCCTCGAGTTGTTCAACTCAATCAGGTCAAAGCCTCATTGTAGAACTAATCTTGCCACTTAGTACCTTTTCTATCATCAAAGCTCAAGCACACGCTGCACACCTTATCATCACATATTCATCAAGAATAAAATAAGAGAACCATAAGAAAGACTCAATTGACTATCTAATTGACTCCACATACTAGACACACCAACACAACACACTAAACATTAGGTAAGTTGCAAAAAATCGACTTACCAACACCGGTTAAAATATTAATATGCCGTAAAAAATCAACCCCCTAACAAACAAACAACCAATGAAAGGAAAATTATACCCTTAGTGCTCATAAGACGAGGTAAGTACATCACACCCCCCCAAACATAGTAAAAACGTAAGTTGAAACTAAGTTTGCAAAGAGATGTAATTGCCGAAACGTGAGCACTTCAAATATAATAACTCCCACTCACACAAAAGAAATAATAAAGCAATAAAACGAAAGGAATAAGCCCCCAACAAGCGTTCATATTTAACGTCGGAGAGTCACGAAAGTATACCGCTTTGTACTACTACTGGATCAGAGGATGGTCTTCTCGCATCCTCACCTTCAAATACTTTATTTTTCTCTTCTTGTCTACACTCAACACATCACCTTTCTTGGTCACAAAAATATGATCCTTGGAATTTTCTTCCTTCCATGGCTGTCTAGACACCTCTTTGTCAATCTTTCACTTTTATTCAAAATCATCTGTCTTAGAAAAATCAAGATTAAACGAGTTAGAAACCACATCTATGCTCTCGCATGATTGAGCCTCCATGGGCATCTTCATTGCATGATTAAGAGAGAAAACCACATCTTCATTATACATTCGCAGTGTAAGCTTTCTTTCCTTAACATCTATCATAGCTCCCGCTGTGGCAAGGAACGGCCGCCCTAAAATAAGGGGAATGTCACCCTTGTCATCTTCCATCTCAAGTACAAGAAAATCGACGGGAAAGACCAACTTATCCACTTTCACTAAAATATCTTCGATCAAACCCATCAGACAAGTTATGGATCTATCCGCCAACTGAAGAGCAATATTGGTGGGTATGGGCTCCCCCAAACCAAGCTTTTTAAATATGGACAAAGGTATCAAATTAACGCTTGCCCCCAAATCACACAAGGCTTTATGTGTCGGCCCTTTTCCAATGTCACAAAGAATGGTGAAGCTTCCCGGATCCTTCAACTTTACAGGCAGCTTCCTTTGAAGGATCGAGCTGCAATTCTCTGACAGGTTAACCATCTCCACTCCGTTCAAACTTCTCTTCTTCGATATAGTATCTTTGAGGAATCGGGCATAGTATGGCATCTCCATGATTGCTTCAGAGAAAGGAATGTTCAAGCTAACATTGCTCATGATATCTTGAAACCTCTTGAACTTTTCTTCCAATCCCTTCTTTGCCAATCTCAAAGGAAACGGAGGTATCTTGGTCTTTGGCTTCCCTACTCATTACGTTCAACCTCCTTCGCTTTATCCTTTTCGACACTCAATCTCTTTGCTCTTTCTCACTTATTCTCAACTATCTGCTCACTATTTCGCTCTTGAGATGATACTGGAGTGTTTTGAATAATAGGTGTAGCATTCGGTATAGAAACGGGAGGTGAATGAAGTTGTTCGACCACTGTTCGACCAAAGTGGTCTAGTCGAACAACAGTGGTGTGGTCGAACGAGAGCTCTGTAATCTGAACGCAACCTTCTTCTCCATAGGTGCGTGTTCAACCATGGTTTGACTAGATTGATCTAGTCGAACAAGGGTATCTTGGTCAAACGGCAGGGTATAAAACAGAGCTTCGGGATTCTATTTTTCCGAAAGCTGTTCGACCTCAGTTCGACAATCATGTCTGGTCGAATGAGGTGGTGTTGGTCGAACAGTGCTCCTCTTTATGATCTTCCTTTATTGGTACTATAAAATTACCCTCTTTATCCTGCTTACTAACTCAAATTCAATTCAATTAATAAACATTCATATATGATAGTTCTAATGAAGCTTCAGAGTCCTTTCACTTAGAATCATAACATTGAATCCTGTTCAGCTATGAACGCACTCAATCTACAACCAAGATATATATTTAGACTCTATATATCAATTGTAGATGCACAAAACGACCATGAATATGAATTAAAAACGTGCAATCACACATAAAATAAATCCACAAGTAGTGTTGTACGGAGGACACACAAGAGAGTTTAATTAATTCATAAAACCTTCAAAACCCTAGATTACCAAAATGGTTCTAGCCCATGACATGTCGAAGAACGTTCATGGGTGTTGGATAGATCTTACCTATATGTCCGGAAAATACAAGATTAATGAGGAAACGAAGAGAATCCTATATATGGGCATCGTCACGTCCTTCTCCCTCTTGAATCCTCCTCTTGGTTCTCCTCTTGATTCCACAAACGAATCTTCAAAGTGATGGATGGATGGAGGAAAGGATGTGGTTGATGGTTGGGGGGTGAACCCCCCCTTGTGGGGTATGTGTTGTGGTTCTCTCCAATTCAATTCTAATCATTCCCCATAATGATTTGATCTACATCCCCTTTTATACTTTTAAGTTCTCCTTATGGACCTTGGATGGGCTTTTTCTTGGAAAACACGATAATACACACACTGGGGGTGTAAATCCCATCAAAATCAGCCATTCGACCAGATCAATTTTGTCGAACAAGGCTTCCTGGTCGAACGGTGATCGAACAACCTTTCTGTAAGTCGAAACACATTCTGTTTGACTTGACCTCTTCCGTTCAACCATGCAGATTCTGGTGGAATGGATCTCCTTGGTCGAACAAGATTGCGCAGTCTCATACATAGTTTCCACATTCGACCTCCGATTTGAGTAATTCTTGCGCTCACGCGATCCTATCTTCTTTGGCTTTCTATCCATATAAGGAAATTATAGAAAATCTAATATTTGAATGTGTAAAAAGTCATGCAAAGTGGCACAACCGTTCAGTTCGGCACAGCTTGCGCGATATCACCACTTCGATCATAACTTTCTCGTTTGGAATCCGATTGGGGTGTTATTTATGCCAAAATGACCCTCTCTTCTGTGGCTTTCCTACATATATTACACTTCTAGTTTTCAGTTCAACACAGACACAGAAAAATTACACAAGTTGGACGTATGTTTTTTATAATTCTTGCACAAGTTGCACATTTTCTCCAACTTTGCACTTTTGATCCTTTTTCAACCTAAAACACAATAAAACATCTCAAACGCACCTTTTTCTCACATATATCAAATATAAGACACTTATATCAAATATAAGATACTTGTACTAATATATGACAATAATTTCCATCAAAAATGTATTAAATTGGACACTCAAATACGCTTATTTTCACTCTCAACAAAATCACAACACTTGATCAGCCCTTATCAATTTGATTAACAAATTCGGTGCTTTTTAGGTAATTGAAACAAAATCTAAGGACTTCTTTTGCAATTACATTGAATTTAGCAGATAAGTCTTGAATCCTAATTTGATACACATTTCGGTCATTTCTCTTCTTCCACAGGATGTCTCTCTTTTCTTTCTTTTTTTTTGCTCAATCTGAACACCGAAGTGGTGATAGTGACTGGCTCCTGCTCCAGCCTCGGTCAAGAGTTCTACTTGGATTTGGCCAAAGCCGGCTGCAGAGTCATTGTCGCCGCTCACCGAATCGACCGCCTGCAATCGCTCTGCGACAAGTTACGTAATTGCCCCGGTGTGTTGCAATTCATTCTCTCTATTTCGTTTTCTTTAAATATATTTTTTAAACAAAACTATTTGGTGCCCTAATTTTATTCTTGGGTCTGTAAGTCATTAAATCAGTAATTTAGATGAAAATAAATAACTCATGCATTGTATTATTGGCTTAATGTGAGCAAATAATTTATTTCATGGTGGATTGAGTATTTTGTTATATAATATGTAGGATCAATTATTTGTCTCATTTTCTGTTATTTATTTTTGTCTCTTCTGTGCCTTCAGTATGAAAATAAATTATTCTTATTAATGCCTGCCTCGTCACAAGAATCAGCAATATTCGGTGTTTTGAAGCTGGTGGAGGAAGCCAAAGAGATGCAGGAGAAAGCGGTATGTATATGCATGTGCCTATGATCATATTTCTTTGTGCTTGATCTTTAATATTCTCTGATTTAAAGCAAGTGGCACATGGTTTACTTAAGTTTGATTTATTCATGTAGGTGGATTATTGGGTTTTCCATAATTTTTCAGAATATATACCAAAGGCAGAGACATTATTCCCGAATTGCGCATGGCAAGGCATATATATTAAATATATACATGAATTGCGCTTGGATTCCTCTACCGTTCTCATCACGTGTGTCATTAAAAAACTATTTTACTCTTTTTTCCTAATAATAAGTGCTAAAATTTATATGGGAAACTGAGAGAAGTGAAGCCACAAACATTTTTCAGTTTTCTTTTCTCTCTGAATGATTTTAATAGTGCATAAAAATTACGATTGTTACATTAATTAATGAAAATTTACTCTTTTTATAGGGCTGCCATTTACTAGCTAAACTCATGCCTTGAAAAAATGGCTATTTATACCTCAAAATGGTATCTAGAAGGTCTCTAGATTTTTTTGTTAATACTCCATGGGTGTGGGTGTCTTGATTTAATTGTTATAGTTAGATTTAGTCTTCTGAAATTTCTTTCGAAAGAATAAGCACTGAAATAAAAAATTAATATATGAATGTAATGTAAGAACTAATTAATCTATTTTTTTCGAATATGGCTCTATAAGCATATGAGGTTTAGAACACTAATATATTTGATGACGATCTTCCATTTTTAGTACCTCCATTTTATCTTTTGTTAAGTTACTTTCAATCATGTCATATTTTAGTCTATGATGTCTCTTAATGTTATTTCTTGGGCAGTAGAGTGATATTAGAGAAAATTGACATTTTTGTAGTTTAAGTGGTGCTTCGAATATTTATGAGCACCATCATTATGTAAATCTAAACTAATATAAAAGCAAAATAGATTTGCTAAATTTTGACCATTCTTTACCTATTTTGAATTTTATTGGTCAATCCAGCAATAGACTGATATCAGAGAAAATTGACATTTTTGTAGTTTAAGTGGTGCTTCGAATATTTATGAGCACCATCATTATGTACATCTATACTAATATAAGAGCAAAATGAATTTGCTCAATTTTGACCATTCTTTACCTAATTTGACTTTTATTGGTCAATCTTGTCCATCTATTTTTAGCATAGATAATCTACACCGTTGATCTCATGCGCACAATTTTTAATTTGATTTCTCGGTGCTTTCTTTGTCATTTAGACAAATTATTTGGACCTATTTGTGAATAATAAAATTGCTATGAACAAAACCTTATTCAAAATCTAAATCACACCAGTTCTACCCTACTGTTCTTCTCGATACCTTACTTTTCTTCTCACCATCGCAAATCATCAATTGTTTTTCTTCTCACTATCGTGAATTATCAACTGTGTCGATTTCAGACTTCCTTTGCACTTTGTATCCTACGTTTGAAGCAATCTGTTAGGTATTAATTAATAATGTTGATAGAATTTTATAATGTAAATCATTTCTTATTTCTTGATTTAAATACCTGGCGATTTTTGGTTTTAAGTTTTCGTATTTTGAATTAAAATATAGATCCTTTGATTTCAGGTTTTCGTATATCGGTGATTTATAAACTTTTATCAGAATGGAAGGTTAGTATTCTTTTAATTTTCTGTTTTGAATTGTTTCGTATACCTCTTGAACAACACTAGCAAATCAAAAATTGGCCACGACTTTGGGTGATTTTCAATCAATAGAATTATTCTAATAAATTTTATTTGAATTTTTCTCATCTGCAATCTTTTAGGCATTCCTACTCAAAATTGTTCTGTTTCCGTAGATATTGCCCCTCTCTCAGTGATTTGGGTGTCATTTCTATACAGAAGCTTAATTCTGGATTTTCACTCCATCAAACTTAATTCACATGATATTATAGTTGTACTGAAGGAATTATTCAATGATAGTAGGTAACTTATCTCTCCTGGATTTGAAAATAAGGTGTTCTAATTGATTTTTTTTATCACTATTATTTTACATCTATCATCCCATGTGAAAATGTGAATTTCTGGGCATTACTAATTTGTATTTAAATGTGTAACAGAAGCCTACTTCAACTTTCCCTATTTTCAAGTGAGCTCAACCATGTAATTCCTGTCAGTATTTAAGGTTAATTGAGTTGAATACCAAAGTTTATATATCTAATATTCAAGTATTTGATGCATAAATGTATCATATTAGGAGAACTCTTTTAGTTCATTTTCATTTTTTGTCCCAACTTTTCAAGTTTTGATTCTTAATTAATGGAGGAGAAGAGAAATATAGATGTATGTCATATATTTGTTCTTGAAGGCAAGAGGCACTACAAGAAACTGCTTGATTACCGAGGGATGTAAAGAATCCGTCTCTAAAGTATTTACCGACGGATTACGAAATGAATCTGTCGCCATTTTCTGCGTCAGTAATTATTTACCGATGAATTTTAATTTTCGTCAATAATTACCAACAGATTTTTAGCACCGATAAAACAAAATTCCATCGATAATAATTCAATATGAATTCGTCGGAAATAGTCAAATAGTGATGTTTTTACTGATGAAAAAATCCGTCGATAATTTAGCGATGGATTTTTTCTGTTGGTAATTCATAATGCAAAAATATTGAAACTAATAGGTTACTGATGGATATTGTTCGTCGCTAAATTACAAACAGAAAAAATCCATCGGTAATTAAATATTTTTTAATGATTTTTTGTATTTTGCCAATAAAATAATCCATTTGTATATATATATATATATATATATATATATATATATATATATATATATATATATATATATATATATGAAATTTTAAAATCACTAATTCAGTTAATTCAAATTCACTCTACAAAACATATTAAAATAACAATAAAAATTTCCAAACTGTGAAATCCCAAACACATAGGAAAAAATGTATTTATATACTATATAGGAGTATCTAAAACTATCAATTCTCTTAATAATCTAAAATTTATACGGCAAAAAAACATTCCTTCATTTCAAAAATGAAAAAAATAAAAAAATACGCCTATAAAAATACTGCTTCGGCTATAAACTTCATTTCCAAATAGCTAGCAACCCAAAGTCATTTAGTGGAGTTGAAACTTCATCCTGCAATCTAAAATAATTCAAAAAGAAATATATGTATATATGTGCGATGTATAATATTAAAGATACAAATTCTTTAATGTGATTAGTCAGATTAATTGTCCATAAAAAATTTAGAAGTTCCACATTCATCCTTGAAACAAATCAATAAATGATAACTTTACCAAAGTTATTTCATACTAAAAAATTATAACAATAGTCTCCTAAGATAACAAATGAACACAAATCTATCTACAGATACACAAACACCACATCGGATCTTCTGTGTCATTTTGGTGCATCATCTTCTGTGCCACACGTTAAGATGAGGAAATAAATCCAACCATTGTCCCTAGGGTTTAAGGATTATGGTATAGTTTCTCTCTCCTATGTGTCGCCAATCTAACAGTGTAGCACAGGAGATGGTGTGCCAAATGGCACAGAGAATCCATGCTGCACAAACACAATATATGGATCAGCCTTTATCGTCATTTGCAAACTCGAATATCACAAGACCTCCGTCAAATATCGAAACTCAAAGAGTTTAACTAAAAAATCATACACACGTACACACAAGAAACCAATAAATATAAAAAAAAAAAGAAAGATAAAAGATTGAGAGTATACAACAGCAAGATCATAATGAACTGCCAATGCACTAAATTCAATCAAACTAGGGAGAGAGAGAGAGAGATGTTAGTTTTCATTACCAGCTTGGCCTTTATGCCTAGAAGGATCAAGAGATGGAGTAATTGATTTCAAAATGCTGACAGCATCAACCTCCAATGTGGAGACGAATCTGCAAAAAAGCATAGATACTATCACTCATCTTTTATCATTTATCTTCCAGTCATGTAATTTTTATACTTGTAGTGAGGAAGATTTTTAACAAAAATCATACGTATAATTTTTAAGAATCTAAAACTTCAATATGTGCAAATAATGTTACAAAAGTGTGTAACACCAATTCATAATCATGTAATCCTTCTAACTTGACTAGCATAGGATATCATCTAGTTATCACTATTAAGTGCTGAATGCAGTAAGATTCCAGTCATAATAATATATACTCAATCAAATATTCTATGAGTAGAAGCTGAAAAGAGGAAAAACATCTTCGAGTGATGATTTCTTGTAAAGTTAATATAAAGCCATGTAGTCACTTGAAGTATCTTTGATCACATTAAAAAAAAATGGCCTAACAACTAATGAGATCACACATCTGAAGAAAGGGAGTGTTGAAGTAAAAAGTGCTATAGTAGCTAAAATCCCCCAAAACATATTGGAGGGAAAAAAAAGGGAACTAGTAGTCAATCTAAAGTTGCCATTCACAAAAAATAAAAACAAGTGTATCAACCTGCCATATAAGAAACTCCTTGACTAGTCTCCTAGCTAAAATTCTTGCCACGTTTAAAAGGTGATGTCTTAAAAAAAATAATAATAATAATGAAGTGTTTGTAGTCATAATTTACAAAACCAAATAAGTTGTATTTGTAATTAAAATATCATTACCCACTCCAATTTTTCAAGCTTCCAAGATTACCATGCAAAAGAACAACGAAATACTCATTTCTTGATACTTTGCCATCACACACTACACACACAATGCACTGTTACAATTCAAAAAAAAAGTAGCTGCCAATACCACAATCACAAGGCAATCAACCAGAACCACACCAAAAATTTAACTTTTTAACGAATCTTTGTAACATAAAGGTTAAGAAGATTGGCAATCAAACTAAAAGATGAGTTTGTTAAAAAGAGCAGCACTTAGGAGCATAATGCTAATATTTTGCTTACCATGAACGGAGTTGAGCTCTGAGAATCAATAGCCTCTATATATTGAGCCATTTCCCACTCTGAAACAAAATTATCATCAACAAGGTTCAAGCTAAGACGGTGACTCTGGTAAGCACCTAAAAAAGAAGAAGATTTTGAGCAAAAATTACTTAGTTAGAGCTTGATAGTGCTCAAAATGAAATCCCTCACAAGGTAGTGGCGAATTAGCACAATATTTTCACTTATTTTGAGTTATTTTACCCTTACGAAATGTAATATTCAAAAGATAAGGTAGTGGCGAATTAGCACAATATCACAACCTGAATCACACCATGCTAAACTTCCTCAATCACATCAGGAAAAAATGTAACTGATTTACTTAGCTACAAAATGAATTAGAATACCTTTAGATTTTTAGACGTTTGATTTCCCACTCAAAAAAGCACGGAAAATTGGAGAAAGTATGAGCATCTGATTGCTAAACAACATACGAATATAAATTACTAGAAAGTATGTGCATAATCAGTGATGTGAAAGAGGAGAAATGACATTTCGATGAGAGTAATTATCAATTTCGATCGCCGACTGGTCTCTGGACGTTACCTGAACTTGACGAGCCCTCGCTAGGGTTTGGGCTCGAGGCGCGTTCGCCTTACTTGTGTCGTCTGGGAGATGGCTCGGCTAGGGCTTAAACCCCAATTGCAAAGGCAGAAAAAGGTTTGAGGACAAGACAAGATCGGGAGGAGAGAGGGGGAATGGGAGGAGAGAGAGAAGGGCTTAGGTAGAGAGAGAATGAGAGCATTCTTGGCTGGCAGAAATAGCAGCAGCCACCTTCGCCGGCGATCGTAGTAGACTGAGGGATGAAATCGAGATAAGCACAAATTCATTTCTGATGGAAATGGGAATATTGGAACGCGATGCCCTAGTTTTATTAGCTTAAGAATTACTGACGGGTTACATCCGTCATTATATTAATTATTTTATTAGGATTAAGATTACTAATGGATTATATCTGTCGGTATTTTAAAGTTATGTTAAAATAAATATATTCAATCTAGAATGATAATTAATTAAATTTTAAAAAATAAATAGTTTTACGGACGGATTCATTCCGTCGGCAATTTAATTTAATAAATTATATACAGATGAAGTAAGAATCGAAAATAATCTCATTCATAAAAATAATTTCATAATTTTTTACCGATGAAAATTTCCATCGGTATATTTCTGGGAATTATTCACGCCTAAACAACGATAGTTTTAGCGTCGGTTATAAATTTCATCGCAAAATCCGTCAATAATCCGTCGGTAAAAACATCACTAAAATTTTTGATATTTTTTTAAATAAATGAAATTATTTTGATATGTCATCGGTAATCCGTCGGTAATCTGTCGATAATTACCAATGAATTTATTTCATTGGTAATTCCATCGATAATCCGATAGTTTCTTGTAGTGAGGAGCTATTTGATGGATCTTCTTCATGAATAGAGAGCAAATGCATGTAGTTCAAAGGAAGGTAGCTAATACTTCTTTTGAATAAGTAGTCAAGTTTACTTTTTTCTTTTCTTTTTTTTTAATCGTTTAGTTTTATTTTTTCTTTTTGCTAACACATTTATGTTCTAATATAATATTTTGGCAGCAGCATGTAGAAAATTTTCTGGGTAGCCTCTTTAATGAGAAAACTGATTGCCATACATTTTGTAATGAGTTTATCATTATTCTTCTTCATTATTGTTTCATATTTGGTCTATATTATTGCATTGTTTCCTCTGGTACTAGCTTTATGCATTGCTTTATTGCATGTACTTTTGTCTTAGTTTGCTCAAGTATTTATTTTTGACAATCATACATGTTAATGCAACT
The DNA here is from genome assembly GCA_023678885.1 of Pogostemon cablin. Taxonomy (NCBI): domain Eukaryota; kingdom Viridiplantae; phylum Streptophyta; class Magnoliopsida; order Lamiales; family Lamiaceae; genus Pogostemon; species Pogostemon cablin. The sequence continues at coordinate 24,275,590 of CM042959.1, forward strand.
TGGCAGAATCTCATATAACTCAAGAAACAAAATATTTGTTATAATTGCAATCAACTATTAGTATAAGAAGTACATTGTGTTGACTTTTTTTTATAGTGTGTAATATCTGAATGTGCATGTTCTGATATATTTATTCCACAACAGTAAATTTTGAAAGTACATGCTCTGCTCAGATTTTCTGTAAGCTTAGCTTCATTTTATTGTTCTCAGAAAGTCTTTAAATTTAAAAAAGATGTTTCATGTTAGTGTGCTGGTGGAATTTAGTTGTATGTTTATCAACACAGTTAAATTGTTGTTAATAATTATTCGAAATATTATAGTACATTGCATGAGTAATCAATGAATTTGTGCATTTCCTTGAACGAAAATGTTTAGCTGTGCTGTCTTTTTTATGTCTTAAAGGTTACTTGGGAAGGAAATGACAAATATCTTATTACTACATTTGTGCAGCCTCTTTGTGTGTATCATCTTGATTGTGTTCATCCTTCACAACTGCCTTCAAGGTATGGAATAAAAGCCCCCAAATCAATTATTTATCTATTTAATTTTTATCTACTTTTATATATGAGTTTAATTACTTTTAATGTATATTTATTTTTTTACTTACTTGAAGAACTGTGTAAAAAATTATCTAACAATGATCACGGGCATCTACATTAAGCAACTTAGTTTGCAGAATTTGAACATTAATTTTACTATCGACAAACAAGGATATTTTTAAAAAATATTATGAAGTACTCCCTCTGTCCCGCTAAGCTCTTCACCTTTCCTTCGTAAATGTGCAAGAAAAGATGTGCAAGCCTGTGGTATCTGTTTTGATTGAAAAGATGTGCAAGCCTGTGGTATCTGTTTTGATTTTTCACTGATTATTGGGAATTGAATAATTTTCTATCAATTGAACACAAATAATGGTTGTTAATTTCATTTCTAGACCCTTATTTTTAATTGAGAAGGAGGATTCTTCTGCAATATGTACAGGAGAACTTTCCTGCAAACAACTATTTCTTTCTTTTATATTTCTATAATTTCTTTTATAGGTATTTACTTGAACAAGTTTCACAAGAAATAAATGATGAAATTGCTTATTTGAATCGCAATCTCTGTTTATAGAAATTGCTTATTTACTTCTTTAACAACATGTTTCTTTTGTTTTTATAAAGTTGATGCTATAGAGATTACACATTTGACTTAGTTTCACAAATAATCTCTTTTTTTTTCTTTTTTCGTGTTCAGCTTTTTTGTGTCTTTTACAAGCGTTAGTTATTTTCTATAGATTAACGGCAGAGAAGACGACACACCAACTTATACTGCTAACAATCATGAAACTAAATTAAGCTTATCATTATTCTTTTATGTGGTTAAGATAACCCTCTTAACTAACAGATTTTCATTTTCTTAACTTATATCTTTGTTGTATATATAGTCGCCGAATTGGTAAAGATGATATTTTTAAGGTAAAGATGAATCTATCTTTGTTAATTAGTCTATATCTTAACCCAAAATTTAATTTTTTTTATTGTCTCATATAATTAATATACTTGATTGATTCCTATTTTTCAAAATGTAGGAAATGACAATATTGAAGAGGAATCATTGGGTTGGTGCTTTAATTGAGCCATTACAGGTTATCCAATATATGTTTGTATTGCACATGCCTAATTTTATTTTTTATTTATATATTGTGGCTTTATGTGTTTTTGTTAATACTGTGGTTGGGTGAAAGCAATAGAAGCCTATTAACCAACAATTTTCATTTTCTTCACTTACATCTTTGTTGTGGAGTTGCAGAATAGGGGTTGAATAAACTATATAAATCGAAGATACAGAGTTGTGATGATATGGTCGCATTCAAATCAGTGGGAATAATATCATATTTATCTCATTGTAAGATAATGAGGTGTATAATTTGATACTTTATTTTATTATTTTATAAATGAGTTAATCAATTTTCTCCTTTGGATTGAACACATTTCTGAATAATTTCTTTCTCCTGTAATTCTAATTGCTCCTTTATGGTTTGCTCTCTTATCTAAACATTGAAAATAGTGATGATGTGATAACATGCGTCAATTCAGTGGGGATAATCTCATATTCATTTCATCATGTGATAATAAGGTGTATTTTATGACACTTAATTTTATTCATTATTTAATGTTTTCAATTTTTTCAATTCATAAGGCATATAATTATGAAATCTATTTTTTATTCTTTGTTTTATTGCTTCGGTAACATTTTTTTCATTTGCCACGACGACGTGATCGGATAAGGGAAACAAATTAGACATGTGTATATGGGTTGAATTTGGTTTTTTTTTCTAGATTTTTTCTTAATTTTGTAATTGGTATGAATTTCATAAAAAAATATTATTTGTATGGTTTGATGCTTGAAATTTATTATTTGTTGGTATAATAATGGAAAAATAAAAACATTCTTTATGGCTTAGAGGGATGAGGAGAGCTGTAGGAACTCATGGAGGAGAGGTAGTTACCACATGTGGTACGGTAGTTCTTCTATTTGCTATTTCAGGAAAAAAAATGTAGTATTAGATAGTTATGTACATTTTCTTCTTCTTTAATTGCTATTTCCCTCAGTGGTGATTCTTTCTTTAAGATATTGACTTAGTGAGTTCTCTATTTTTCTTCATCATTCAATAATTATTTGAACATTTCTAAGCAATGTTTTTTTAATCTCGCTAAATCGGCAGGTTCAACCATTTTAACCAGGAACCGATCCAGAAACACCTACAAGATAGCTTTGGAATTAAATTGGGAAAAACTTATTCGAATCGGGAAAACTGAAAAAATTGGATAAACCAGAAACTTATGGTTATGTATTCTTTTTTTTTTTAATTGTTTAGTTGTTGGTTGACCACTTGACCAGCTATTTCCCATTTTATTCTTTGGCAGTGTATGAGAAGAAAGAAACAGTGTCAAAATGTAGTAAGAAAAGCAGTGAGGAGAAGTTGAAATTCAGTATCGACTATAGTGAGAATGAGTAGCGTCGACGACGGGAGGAGATAAATTAAAGACTACTAAACTTCAAACTCTCAAGTTTCAATGTAAATTTCAATTCCAACACAAAGAGGTAAATGAGATTTGAAATCATTGAATTGTAAAATGTACATTTTTTATTATTATACTTATAAACTCACATTTTGCAAGATAATTTATTTTGTTTTGTGACTTTTTGTTAAATCTGTATTTTCGGTTTATTCGCTTTCATCCAAGTGTATTTAGTCAAAGGATATCAATTAATAGTAATGAAGAAGTACTTGGTTAATAGAATTATTCTTATCCTTAACTCAGTTTATATTTGAGATTGATCTACAGTAGGGCCAATAGCTTCCATGATTGCTTTTATGATGCAGTTTTGGGTGATGTTTAGATTATAGCTGTGAACACAAATTTCGGTATTGTTATGAAACTTAATTGAAGGTTGTGGGACAAGAAGTTCCACTACACTCAACAAGTACAAGGTATATTCTAAACCCTTCCTCTTTTTTTATTTTTTATTTTCTAACATAACAAGAGGTAAGTAAGATGTAGTACATGTATGATGAACGGAAATTGAATGGCTTGGTGATTTTTTGAGTAATTTGTGATTAGTTGATGAATTGCTCTTTAAAATTCAAAGTAATAAAACCCAAGCATGCCAAGTGTCCATAAAAGTACCTCAATGAAAATTTCATGTTATACGGTGATTTGGTTCAATGAATTGTACTATATGGGGGTTGAATTGTCAGTACAATATTATTGAATTGATTATAGTGAACTTGCATTGTTAAAATTATGCATGCATTGTTATTTCAGTAAGCATTATTAAGCTCCTCATTTGGTATCTACCATGCAATTTTTCTCTATAATTTTTTTTAAAAATGACTGCTTGCACATGGATATATGTGTTTAAGTATACTAGAAAAAGTTTTTGTTTTAATTATAAATATAAGTCTCTAAATATATAAGGAGTTTATTTTCAAATGAAAAATGTATAAGGAGTTTTTTTTAATTTATTAGCCGATTAAAGTAGTTGTTATTGAAGATATCATGTTCTTATAGATGTTACAAAATATGAAATTCCATTTTCAAGTTCCTTTCTCCACTTTTTTTATTTTGGATTCTTTTAGAATATAATAAATTCTGAATTGAGGACTGTTGTTTAATATGCAAGATTATTATAGGAGGGAAACTTTTACATGGCAATGGGAAAACTTTAAAAAGCCCTTAAGAATTTTCGACAGGTGGTTTCCCTTATTTCAATTGTGTTTGCAGTTTTGTCAATTACTTAATTATTTTGTGTGTTGAGATTCATTGATATGTAAGATTTTGCTATATAGTTATTGATTCTTTGTGATCACATTAAAGCTTTTCTTTTAACGATGGTGGTTTTTCTTTCAATAGAAATTATTTTTTTGTTGATTTCAGCATAGGAATATAAATTGTTTACTCGGACAGATGCCTGCACAGGTTTGCAGGATTATGGTCATAAAAAATATCAAGCACAGATCTAATCAATATACCACTTCACGATAATTATTTCTATGCTTAACAGTAGTTGTGGCATTTGAGACCTATTTACCGAATAATTTCTTCAATTTATCTTTTTAGGCATAAGTGCTTTATTCTTCCACTTTTTTTTCTTTTTTTTTTCATGTCAGCCTATATTATGTTTTTCTATGCTTTTATATAATGGTCTAAATATTATGACTTATACGCCTAACTTGATTTAAAATCCTATTTTGGGCTTTGTTCTCAACTATTTATTACACATATTTTGGCATATGTTTTAACTGACTTCTCTTTTATCTGTTTAATCTTTTCAGGTTTCTATGATTATTGTTTTGGTTGAACACAATTATAATTAAGTTGAGTTAAATTCCATTAATGTTTCATATAGCAAAGCACTTGGTAAACCCAAGTCTGTATTTCGAGTTTTTGAAACTAAATCATTGCATTTATGTCTGTCCTTTGCTTATAGTAAAGAACTTTAGATTAGTAAACCATCTTAGCTTTCATATGACAATTTTGTTTCCCTTTAGTTGGATTGTTTTTAGATTGACAAATTTATTAAAATGTAACAACATTTATTCTGCATCAGATTTTCCTTAATGATGTGGGTTTAAATTATATATGCACCACAACAAAACATTTCTATGTTGTAAGTGATATTCCTTCAATATGTAATGCTATAAATTTAGTTTGTATAAAAAAATTAGATTTAGTGTTTAATTCAATTATTTAGACAATGGAGTGCAAGTTTATAATTTATTTAATTCTCAATTCAACTTTATTTTATACTAAATTAAATCTGCTGTCAAAATTAATTATCAACAGTAAATAAAAAATAAACTACTCCCTCCGTCCCGGAGAAGATAACACATTTTTTTTGGGCACGGAGATTAAGGAGTATAATAATTTAATATAAAGTGAAGTAATGTGAAGTAAGAGAAATAATATTTAATGTGTAGTGGGTAGTTATATTAGAGGTGATATGTGGGCCATGAGAATAGATTAATTATTTTTGTGTGGGTCCCATGTATTAAAAAAAATGTGTCAATTTTAATGGGACAAACCAAAAAGAAAAGTGTGTCAACTTCTATGGGATGGAGGGAATACTAAACAGTTAATATAAGAAATAGTTTCAAATTTTTATTTATTTTTATTTCTATGACAGCAGAAAATATAGCAGTTGCATTTTTTGTTTCATAACATCTTTCAAATTGATGGGGCCCATGATAACACAAAGTAATAAGTTATGTTTTAATATAATGTTTTTTTTGTATAAACATTTTTTAAAAGGTTATAAGTTATTTAACTAAAATTAAGTTTTGTTATCAAATTATATGTAATATATTCTATAATATCATTTCACTCATATATGGAATCAAAGTAATAAAGTATAAGTGGAAGGTTAATTATTTTTTTTGATCGTATACTATTTTAAGAAAGCGAATCTTTTTTTGGTGATGGACAGGTGATGAAAATTTAAAGGGCTATGGGTAGGGATGACAACGGCCAGAACAAATGATTTTAAGTATCTGATCTACACGTACCCTAACAGTTACTTGTAGTTCTAAGCAGGTTTGTGATGGGTATGAATAGTTAAATAAAATCCCATTAGAATTTGGAATGGAAACAGGGATAGTGACTCAATACTGCGATAACTCATATATATATATATATATATATATATATATATTTAATAGTATATATTATATAATTTATATATTTTTTATATATTTTATTAATATATTAAATATTTATTAAAAATAATAGATTTTATATTATACTAATTTTATATTTAAATAATAAGAGTATAATTTTTTATAATTATTAATTTAAACTATAAAAAAAATATAAATATTGATAAATAAATGAATATTAAATAGGTACGGATAACCCGCGGATATTGATAAATGGCTATGTGATGGCTACGTGTATGATAATAAAAATTTAATTGAGACAATTATGACTATGTGTAATTAATACTTAAACAAATACGGGTATATAAGCGTGTACACTATTCGTTGCATCATTAGGTACGGACTTTAATGAATATGGGTACTCTTAATAAGTATGTATTCTTAAACGGAGGATAATTATAAAATTAGATTATGTTCAAAATATAAAAGTTATTACATAAAAAATAATATTATATATAAAAAAATTAAAAAGTATAAGTTCAAGATATTTAACTTCAAATAAAAGTATAAAAAGTAAATTTTGTATGATTAACACATATATATATATATATATATATATATATATATATATATATATATATATATATATATATATATATAATTGTTTTATTTTCCTTTTTTTGCAACGCAACAGTCATATATGATATTATAACAAATATTTTTATTTTTCATTAATTTTGAAAAAAATGAATTACTATACTTAAAATATGTTGAAAATTAATATAAGAAATAAGATATTTATAATAATTTGAATTCAATATGATCCCATCAGCCGATTAAAGTAGTCGTTATTGAACTTATTATGTTCTGATTAGATACGGGTACAAAAGATGTACATTTGATAAATATAGGTACGAGTGATTAATATTTCTCTTTGGTAATTGATTTGATAATCCTTTAATCACCTTTTCTCAGTAGCTATGTTTTCTTTCATTATTATGTTTTTGTGTTTTCTTTGCAGGATCATATTCATTGATTATTTATCTATGAAGTACGAATTAGTATGTGTGGTAGAATTTGTAATGTGTCAACTTTCAAAAGTTATGTTGTATATACGTGTGATATGAATATGAGTGATGGACAATAAGCTGAATACGAGTACGAGTGATGGATATTTTTATTCGGTAATGTCTTTGATAACCCTTCGATCACTTATTTTCTGTAGTTATATTTTCTTTCATTTTTATGTTTTTGTGTTTCCTAATTTGCAGTTCCATATTCATCGATTATCCACCTATAAAGTTTGAATGAGTAAGTTTGATAGAATTTGTAAAATGTCAACTTTCAAAAGTTATGTTGTAGATACGGGTATACACGATGGACATTTATTGATATGGGTATGGGTGATGGATAACTCTGTTTGGTAATGACTTTGATAACTCTTCGATCACCCTTTCTCTGTAGTTATATTTTCTTTCATTTTCATGTTTTTGTGTTTCCTAATTTGCAGTTCCATATTCATCGATAAAGTCCGAACTAATAAGTTTGGTAGAATTTGTAAAATGTCAACTTTCAAAAGCCATGTTGTAAGTACGGGTGATGGACATTTTTATTTGATAATTGCTTTGATGACCCTTCAACTTTGTAGTTATATTTTCTTTCATTTCTATATTTTTTTGTTTCCTTTGTAGGTCCATATTCACGGATTATCCATCGATAAAGTCTGAATTGGTATAATTTGTAAAATATCAACTTTCAAAAGGTATGTTATAGATACGGGTGATACGGGTATGAGTGATGGATATTTAGCTGAATACGAGTATGGTGATGGACATTTCTATTTGGTAATGGCTTTGATAACCTTCTGATCACCTTTTCTCTGTAGTAAGTTTTTTAAAATCTGTATTTTTAATCTATTTTATAAATTGTATGTGTATCCTTTTTTCTTTCATCTATTATTTTTTTATTTTCTTAATAATAGAGAATGAGACATATTTCATGTTAAGTCTCATTTCAAAATATAATATAAAATTATTTTTGAATTGTAGGATTTTAGGGGTATTTTAGTTTAGCTTAGTTTTTTTTGTAATAAATAAAGGATAAATTATGTTAAGTGTGTTATTAGGAGTGCTATTTTGTATTTAAAATACATATAGAGATAGTTAGTTATTTTGTCTTTTCTTTTTCCAAAATAGTTTTGATGAATGTGTTTTAATACTGAAACTCACTTTAACGCCCTCTGATTTTAGAATTCCATTTAAGTTTCAATGTAGACAATTTTCCTTGATAGTTTAGTATCCAATAATCAAAAATAAGACTCAAAGACAGTTTTTGAACAATATAAACCTATTTTTTAAGAAGCCAATTCTCACTCATGGTCAATTGTACGTCGCAGTTTCAAGAGTTACAGCTAGAAAAGATTTGAACATAATACTTTGTGATAAATATTTAAAAATAATACATGTAAAAATGTATTTTTTAGGGAGTTTTTCAAAATTGTTTGAATTAATATTTTTTTACATAATTAAAAACTCATTTAAAGTAATTTTTTTAAAATGATCATATCCCTTATTTTAATATATCTAAGTGAACTTTTCAAATTTTTTATTTTATTTATATTCACACTAAATTGTGGCATGAGGAATATTCAAAGAAAATATATACATCATGTATGAATATCTATGTAATTATTGCATGTAAATTCCCAAATGCTTAACTTTTATTTTAAGTAGAAAAAATCCACGTTTCAATATCGCCTTGGATGGGAAATATGACAGCAAGAGAAAGAGATTTTAAGGGTAAATAACAATCTATATATGTTGCAGGCATTTAAATTATAAAATAAAAAACAAATATTAATCTACGCGCCGCTAAAAAAAATAAAAAAACATACAAATTCAAAATATAAACCTCAACGAATGAAAAAGAGAACTTCGTTTTCTCACCTCAATGTATCAAAGACAAAGGAAAATATATTAACTTATAAAAAATGGAAAGAAATAAAAAATAAAAATATTTGTTAAATTCCATGTCCGTGCAACGCAAGGCTGGGTAAAAACTATTTGAATTGAGCCTTTTTTAAATAAAATAAATGGAAGTTTCGATTTTAGTTTTTTCATTTTCTTATCTATTATTTAGTATATATGTATATGTATCCAAATTAATGATTCTCAATGCCATGCATTCCATGAGATATTGCAGAATAGAACAACATGGAAGCCAAAGAGGATTGTCACCAATCTAAACAAAGGTCACTTGCTATGAAGACAAGATGTGGGTTAGTTATTTATTCATATATTATTCATAAAAGATTCACTCTTTATTTTGTGAAAATAGTTTACTGAAGTTTTGCAGATATTTATACTAATGGTAAAATAGTTTTATGAAAATGTTTTGATTGTTTGATTTAATAACATAACTTTTTATGATGTTTTCAAATCTTTCATGACAGATGATTGTTATACCACATTTCAACCTGGTGTTCATGCAGAAAATATTGTAAGTCAATTATGTGTATTGATTCAATTTTCACTTGTTTCATAGTAATTGTATATATTCTCTTCTACTACAAAAAAAAGTTGATAAATTATAAGTATTCATGATTATTATTCAAATAATCAGGTTTCTTTAACTAATAACCATATGTACTAAATTGGAAGAATGAATTCTTAAATGAATCAAAAATGCATGACGATTATAATTGATCATAGTTCAAACATAATTAGTTCTTAACATGCTTAGCAGAGTTGTAATTCAATACTCACATTACTTTACATATCAGTAACCTTTCCCATCATTACATATCTATAATCTTCCTCATGAAAAATTCTATCTAATATGACAATAAATTTTTAGATTCTTCCAAATATTTAGTTCCATGCTCAAGCTCTATTACATGGAAATATCAACAATTGGAAAATTCAACCTAGAACGACAATGCGTACTCATCAATCTGATCATCATCACCAGGTAAAACTATCACATTTCTCATTCTTCTTCCCAAACTAAGCATTTCAGTCCTCATAGTTATTAATGACAGCGGTTTAAGAATCACAATCAAGTCATGCATGAGATCGTTCTGGTTTTATATTAAAATAAATTACTCTTCAATTCCAAGGGAATATTATTAACTTCATACAAAAACACAAGTTTACAAATAAAAATATTTTAAAAATATCCCTGTCTGCGCAACGCGCGGCCGCGTAAATACTAGTTAATATAAAAGCACCTGTGTTCAAAGTAGTTTTCCCGCTCAAATTATTCTCTTTACAATATCTCATCTCCTCTCAAATTCTACTCACCCTCTCACATACCTTTTAATATCCGATATTTTGCAGGAATATTAATAATAAGAAGACTTCACTGTTAATAATTAGTATTCATAATTACATGAAATTTACCTTTTTTAGAGATATAATTTAATATTAATTTCAAAATTAAAATGAAAGTATTTAATAATTAGTATTCCTAATAAAATCTACTTTTTTCAACATACCCAAAACATTTGACTTTATATCGAAGCATAACATTATTAATTAAGTTCTTATTTTGCTTGGAGTTATTTCACAGGCTTTGTTGTATTATAAACTTATCATGATTATCTATTAGTTCATTTTAATTTCAATTAATTAATATATTCATTTATAATTATATAAAAACATATACTTCAAATAAGAAGATTTGAATCATGTATAATTAAAGAATCAGGAATATTAAGATTTCAATCATGAATATTAATTAATATTAACGAAAATATAGCCCATAAAATAAGAAGAATACACTATTAATAATTAATATTCCTGATTACACAAAATCTACCTTTTTAACATACCTAAAACATTTGACTTTATATCGAAGCATAACATCCGGCCTAATTTTTGTTAATATTAATTAATATTCATATATATCTCATTATTAATATTTATCTTTATAATAATGTAAAATATTTATTGATTTATTAATATTTATATTTATTAATTTTAATTAATTAATATATTAATTTATAATTACATAAAAATTCTATACTTCAAATAAGAAGATTTCAATCATGTATAATTAGAGAATCGATGAATATTAATTAATATTAATTAAAATATATCCCATAAAATAAGAATTCACTATTAATAATTAGTAGAATATTTATTTCAATACATTTGTCTGTATATTAAAACATAATGTTTAGTGTGAAAATCTGCATGTTTTAGAGTCCAATTTAGCATCGTTGTGTGAAATTTATATCCGTATTTGACCATATTTTGGTTGAAGTACATATATTTGTATTACAGATGCTTCTGAGGTGTTATTTTGTGTTTTTAGGTAAAAAACGGGATAAAAATAGCAAAAACGAAAGTCAGGAGCAAAGTCGGGAGAAGGACAGCAGCCAGCAACGCTTGTGCTGGTCAGGAAGGGCACTCGTGCCAGCCAAAAGCAGCACTCATGCCGGCCATATGCAGCACAAGTGGCCAACGCCGCCTAGCAAGCCCCGGAGGAGCATGATTCGTGCCAAATTTTACACGACTCGTGCCACACTCAAATGACCAAATTTTCATAAATACATTATATGGATAGAAAGCCAAGGAAGAGAGGATCTCGTGAGAGTAAAAATCACGTCAATCGAAGATTGGATAAAGAAATTATGAGCAAAATTGTGAGGATGCGCAGGCTGCCGGCGGGTGGCACGACCCGTGCCACATTTGGCACGACTCGTGCCGTTCACCAGTAAGCACCCGTGCGCTCAACTATCGAGAGGTGCAGCATGAGTGGCCGACACGACCAAGCCATGGCCCGCACGACTCGTGCCATGACTGGCACGACCCGTGCCATTGCTCAGCAAGCTCAAATTGTATTTTTTCGGCCCGTTAGTGGATTTTTACGTGAAAAATCCCTATTTTGAGGAGGAATCCTAATTTTAGCAGCCCTCAACTATAAATGGAGCCCTTGGGGTGTTCCAAACCCTAACTCTCCATAACTTTCCACAACTTTTCATCACTTTTTCATTACATATCCTACCACAATACCATCACCATCTCATCCACTCATCCCGGAGAGTTCATCAGTGTTGCTTACTTGAGAAGGAGAACAAATATGTTCAGAATCACGGAGAAAAGAACGGAGGATCACACCATAACTAGGGTTTTTCTTATTCTTCTTTTCTTTATTTTGAATAATAGACCTATGAGATTGTTTTCATACCTAACCATGGGTATTGCTTGTGACACCTTGGCCAGTTTTCTTGGATAGTGTTAGGTTTTGAAGGTTGAATTGGTTTGATTTGATGACCTAGGCTAGGTTATGGATTTCTGCAGTATTCTTATTTCAATATTAATGTTTTGAATTGAGATTGATATTTTTGTCTTATATGATCTTTCCTTATTCATGAAGATGCCAATTACCTTTGCATGTTTATGATTATTGCTTGTGTCATAAAGTAATTATATTCTTCTATCTGTTATAGGTAAAGGGGACTTAACCACATAACCTTTATTTATTAGAATAATTAATATTGGATGCTTAATATATCTATTAATTACCATATTTGGTTTCTTAGATTGTTAAGTGGGAATTGAAGTTTATTTCTTAAGTACCTAGAAGGGAGTAGGAGTTATTCTTCTGCATCTAAGGGTTTGAACCAGATTTATGTGTTAAGTATACTTTACCAAATACATAATTGTGTAATATTTTCATAAAATCTGCAGGAATTCTAATCGATTTTCTAGTGACTTGATTTGACCAATTTAACTGGATTACCTAATGCTATCTATCTACTCTCTTGAACACTTCCATATTTATTTTATTTGCTATTTTGTTATTTTTAGTACTCCATCCGTCCACTTCTAAGGTATCCATTTTACTATTTTTGGCGTCTGCTTCAAAGGTATCCATTTCCCCTATTTAGTAAAAAAAGTACACAATATGGTCCACCACTTCCCTCTAATACAACTACCCACTTTACGTATAATAATAATACTCATTAATCTATATGCAAAAAGCAAATGGATACCTTAAAATCGGACGGAGGGAGTACTTATTTTCTGCATCTTTAATTTAGGTAATTCTCTAAAAATACCCTGATTTGTCTTATAATAGAATAGTCATAAATAGATTAAATAGTAAGTCTATAATTATCATTTGGGTTCGATAATAAACTTGGTCACACGTTATCTGCAATAGATTCCCTACACTTGGGGACACGCAAAAAGGTGAACAAGCACATAACATCTGACATAATTTTTTGTTCCGTAATTTTAGTGACTAAATTAACAATAATAATCAATAAATTGCTCTGTACATATATGCATGCTTCAGGCCTAATTTTTTATTCCGTAATTTTAGTTACAAAATTAACAATATTAATCAATAAATTTCTTTGTACATATATATGTCTGCTTCATTAATAAATAGACGTTCATCAGTGTTAGTTGCAATCTCAGTTAAGATTTATTATTCAATATATATTTTTATTCAATTATCAACATGGCTACTCATTCAATGATCAACATGGTTTCCCAATACATGTTTATCAAGAGTTTAACCAAGAATAAAATTGACTTTGTAATGAAGATATGTTGCACTCGATTGTACGAGACTCCTATTTCTAGAAATGTTTCTGGTGCCAAGGAGATGCAAGGAATTTTTCATGACATGATGGTACTCAGATATTGCGGTCTTTATACTTTTTTTTAATCAAATCAGTTAAAAATTTAATTACATTCTTTCTTTGAATCTCCAAAGGGTGATCAATTTCATATTACGATCTTGAGCAACCTCGCTCGGAAGCATGCAGGAAAGATAAAAGAGTACTCCCTCTACGTGATTCATACATTTTGTGCCTATAACAATAAGGAAGAATATAAGCCACTTCATGTGCTCACAAAATATACTCCCTCCGTCCCGATCAAACAACAACATTTGCTTTTTGCACGTAGATTAAGGAGTATTATTATTTTATGTAAAGGGGTAGGTGTATTAGAGAGATGTAATGGGTAGTGATGGGCCATTGGTGGGCCCTTTTTACTAAAAGAGGAAAGTAGTACAATTTGAACGAGACGCCCAATATAGTAAAATAGTGTTATATGGGCAGGACGGAATGAGTATGTAATGCCAACTTCAACTGTAACTGAGTTCTACGATGAAGCATTTCTACGCATGAACTATAAATTGGTTCCAATTCAGGATATTCTATTTGATAAAATCACTGATTACAATGCACTCATTGGTAATTTTTTACACTATTGTAGTTGTATGTTACCCACTAATATTCTATCGGTTATGAATTTAATTAATTTTTTTTTGTTTGGGAAGATGTCGTGGTAAATTTTTTCAGATAGAAAGGAACCAGATAGTTCAAGTCAACGATGTACCCTGATGAGAGTGAAAATAAGCGTGTTTTAGTGTCTTCTTGATGGGAATTTTTGTTATATATTAGCAGAAGTATCTTATATTCGATATATGTGAGAAAGAGGTGCACTTGAGGTATTTTATTGTATTTTAGGTGGAAAAGGGATCAAAAGTACAAAGTTGGAGAAAATGTGCAACTTGTGTATGAATGCTGAAAAATGCACATCCAACTTGTGCAATTTTTCTATTTTTATGTAGAGATCAAAACTGGTATTGTGATATATGGTTGGAAATCCACTGAAGAGAGGGTCGCTTTGGCATAAATAACACCTCAATCGAAATTCAAACGAGAAAGTTATGATCAAGATGGTGACGTCGGGCGAGCTATGCCGAACAGGATGGCTGTGTCACTTTCCATGGCTTTTTACACCTTTAAATCATTGATTTTTTCTAAGTTCTTTATATTGATAGAAATCCAAGGAAGAGAGGATAGCGTGAGTGCAAAAATTACTCAAATCGGAGTCCGGATGTGGAAGTTATACGCAAAACGGTGAAGCTGGCGAAGCTGGTTCGACCACGAACAGTGGTTGAACCACTGGTTCGACCATGCTATTTTGGTCAAATCATATGCTTGAAGTGCGTTAAATCACTGATTTCGATTCAACCATGGTTCGACTAAGCCCTAGATCGAACCCTAGGTCGAATCACATGCCTGAACAGTGTCGAATCCGTATTTTTACACCCAAATACGTGTTTTTACATATTTTTCAAAATAAAGCTCATCCAAGGTCCATAAGGAGAGCTTAAAAGTATAAAAGGGGATGTAGATCACATCATAATTGAGAATTAGATTGGAGAGAACCAACATAACAATACTATACCCCACAATGGTGGATCAACCCCAACCATCACAATGGTGGATCAACCCTAACCATCATCCATATCCTTTCCTCCATCCATCCGTCACTTTGAAGATTCGTATGTGGAATCAAGAGAAGAACCAAGAGGAGTACAAGACGGAGAAGGACGTGACAACGCCCACATCTAGGGTTTCCTTCGTTTCCTAATTTATCTTGTATTTTCCAAACATATGGGTAAGATCTATTCAACACCCATGATTGTTCTTCGCAACACCATTGGATAGAACCGTTTTGGTAGATCTAGGGTTTATGAAGGTTTTATGAATTAATTAAACTCTCTTGTATGTCCTCCGTACAACACTACTTGTAGATTTACTTTATATATGACTGTGCTTTCTTAATCCATATTCAAAGTCGTTTTGTGCATCTTCAATTGGTATATATAGTCTGAATATATATCTTGGTTGTAAATTGAGTGCGTTCACCGCTGAACAGGATTTCATCATATGATTTTAAATGAGGGGACTCCGAAGCTTCATTAGAACTATCATATATGAATGTTTATTAATTGAATTGAATTCGGGTTAGTTAGCAGGATAAAGAGGGTAATTTTATAGTACCTATAAAGGGAGATCATATCGGGTTAGGTTTCAGACGTGGGAAATAATTGATACTGATAGTACCTAGAAAGGGGGGTGAAATAACGTGTCTTTAATCGGTGTGAAATTCACCTATATTTTAAGTGGATTTTTGTGGCTTTAATCCAATAATTAAGCATGATTTTTATGAAAATGCTATTAATTGCTTGATTATTTGGAGAAAGGTATTTTTGTTTATTTTTGCGGAAAAATGGTGATTTTGAGGCAAAATATATTCTTGATGTGAAGAGGAAGATTCTGAAGCGAAAATTAAATAAAAGAAAGAATGGAAAAAAATTCTGCTACTGCCATGGTTTGAACCCGCGACCTCCGATCGGCCCACGCCTTTAAGAGAGCACTTGAACCACCTAGCCAAACTCCATTCAGCATCCGATTTAGCCTATTTTTGGATTTAAATTTATTTTCTGAAACTGGTTCTAGCCCCAAAAATCACTAAAATTTTCATAAATTACATCCCTGTCCCATATCCTCAAGTGTCCCACATTGGAAAATTTGTCCAACACTCCTCTCACCTTACAACTATAAATACCACCCATTTGAAAGTCCTCACTATCAATTCTCCACCCATTAAAATTCCATTAAACTGAATCATTCCTAGATTCAATAGTTGAGAGGGCTTTTAAGTAAGACCTCCATAGTTGAGATCCCTCCCACTTTCAGGGGCGAGGGATCCGTAGTTTTAAGTATTTTTCTAGATTAGGAATTTAGTTGCTTTCCAAGAAGGTGGGGACACCAAGGAATGGATGAACTTGGTGGATGTAAAAACATCATTCGGTGAAATCTAATCCTACTTATTATCTTTTTATTTTCTTTGTTTTGGTCGTTCAAGCGATGTTTAGATTATGGATTAATTTGTGATATTGTTTAATTATGTTCCAACTTTGATTAGTTTCATTTATGAATGCTTAATTGCTTAACTTATATGTTTGATTTGTGTGGTTAATTGTCTATTGCATGTGGTTAGAACGAGAGTTCAATTATGTGTCTTAGGAATTAATTGAATCATTTCATCATGTGAGTTATGTGAATTAATATGGGAAGAGTTGGAGACGACCTCTCATGTTTAGAACTACATAAATGGACATTAGAAAGGTTAGATCGAGAGGTTAATTAATCTAGTGAGGGGAACCCAACTTTAGTGAATTCGTAGTACCTAGAAAGGGAATATTACCTATGATTTTATACCTTTTAGGGAACTCGTACGAGTAATTAATACCTATTGGGAGGTGTT
Organism: Pogostemon cablin; assembly: GCA_023678885.1. Taxonomy (NCBI): domain Eukaryota; kingdom Viridiplantae; phylum Streptophyta; class Magnoliopsida; order Lamiales; family Lamiaceae; genus Pogostemon; species Pogostemon cablin. The sequence goes on from CM042959.1 coordinate 24,292,816, forward strand.
CACTTTGGTCTTGATCTTATGTGCAATTTTAGGGTCTTTGTAAGGGCCTACATCCTCTTCATCTCGAGAGAGAGTTTAGGTGGAAATCATGATCGCTCTTACTATGATAGCTTAAATTGGGAGACAATTAGATATATTGCATGATTTATCCATTTGAATTGTATCATGAAGATTTCCTTTGTATTGAAAATTTTAAAAATATTGCAATTAGTTTCTTTTCATGTTTTTATTATCTCCCTTCTCCGTCGTCCCTAACTAATACGAGACTATAAGTTGAAGGCCATGAATCCTAAATTACCTTGGGTTCGATAAATTCTTTAATTAGTCATTCTGACTATACACGACCAATCAAATAGCGCCGTTACCGGGGAATTTAGTTGTATTTATGACTTCGGGTTTCATTTAGTGTTAGGATAGGGACATTTTTATTTGATTTGTTTTTTTATTTTATGGTTGTGTTTGTAGGGATGAAAGCGTGGTGCCATGGTATTGGCCTTGAAGAGCAAAGGAGTGGTGCAATATGATGTAACAAACATCTTGTCAACTTAAATTAGACTTTGTCTAATTTAAGTTTGGGGGGATGTTGCTTTCATTACTTGACTTTTCTACGGTTTGAATTATATAATTTGCATTTTCAAACTCCTACTTGAGCATATTGCACTGGCGCATGTTTAAGTCCTTGATCATTGTAATTTTCACCTAGATTTTAGTGTCTTTGTTTGTGGATTTTTGGATATTTTCATCCATATGTGTGTGACTTTTGGTGGAGTTTATGTAATTATGAAAAATGTGGTATGGATTGATAGAAATGTGTAAATGAGCTTAAATATGTGCAAAACAGGTCAAGAAATGGAGAAAAAGGGAATCGGGAGCAAAATGAAGAAGGAAGAACAGGACACGCTCAGACACACCCCGTGTGCGGAACACGGGCCTGTCCGAGATGGCCGTGTTTGAGCATTAGAATGCAGGACTCACCTAGGAAAAGGCCGTGTTCCAGCGCATGAGTCGTGAGCAAGCACACGCCCCGTGTGTGAAACACGGGCCTGTTCGAGAAGGCCGTGCGCAGTCATTAGAAAATGCTACAAGCCCATAGGAGAGGTCTGCGCTGTTGTACGAGTTGTGTCCGGAAATATGCAGAACATGCCGAACAGCGTGTGCACTACACGAGCCGTATGCTGCTATACGGCCCGTGTAGGTGCAAAAGGCAGTTCATATTTCAGAATATTTCGGAAGCTTCTAAAAGTTCCATAAGTGATATAAAAGGGTGATTTGTGCGAAATTGAAGGAAGAACACAGAATTAGATCAGTTACGCACACTTCCACACCACATTTTCATAAACTAGATCCATTTGATTCATCTCCATACATTTAATCCATCCAATCCACTTGATCTTCAAGGATCCATCCATCAATTCATCATTCCACCACTTTAAGAAGAGGAAATCTTCAAGGAGTGAAGATTTGAGCATGTTTAAGGGAGAGGAGGCCTATTTTGCAAAGGAAGCCAATTTACCTTTAATTTGTGATTTTCTTCATTATTTGGCTCAAATGGAGCAAGCCTTTGAATGTATTGATCTAAACATAATGTGTAGCGGCTAGTCCTATAGTAGGGCTAATCATATGATTGGTCGAGAAGAATGCTAGATATGTAGGATTTGAGATGTTGAATTGAGTTAATTTTGGACTTCCTTTTATGATTAATGAATCATGTTTCATTTCAATACTTGTGTGATTAAATTTCCTATTCATAGTATTAGGATGGCCATTTCGATATTATGATTAGTGGTTTAATTGAATCATATATTAAGATGTGCATGCACGTTAGTGTGAGGAGAGGTAAGCCACACCCTTCTTATGCTTAGAACATTCATAGGGGGACACTTAAGAAATTGAGTGAAAAGAACCAAACTTATTATCATAGTACCTTAAGAGAATTGAGAGTAAGAACAATCATAGGAGATTTAGATTTGTCAAAGAGTCGAGAACCTAAGTGCCTTGGCCATAGGGATTAGGGGTAAAAACGTGATTGCTTTTATTCTATAATTAATGAAGTTCAATATCAAAAGTTATGCATATCTAGCTAGTTTCTTAATCATGAGTATGATTAGCCTTGCTCTCTTCTTAAGTGAATTCTATCCACATTCCATTCATCTTATCACTTGTTCGATATTTGATACATTTAGTTGTTAGTTGATTTCTTAGTTAATTGATTAGAATAATAAGTAGTATAAGAACCAAATCTTCATTCTTGTCACTCTTACAAAGCAAAATCAATGACGAATCCGGATACAACTATAAATTTACTTTCCCTTGGGACGACATACTTATAAATTTTGTTGCATGGTCACACGTATACAACAATGATAGAGTCTCTTACTCTAAAATATTTTACTAAAAATACGACTAAGAACATGGCGCTGCTTGCCGGGGAAGTGTTAAACTTTTGATTGTAACGAGTTTGAATTTGATTAGTTTTGATAAGAGTATTTCTTTTATTTTTTTACTTGTTTACTTGCCTTGGTTACTTGGAGAACTAATTTGGAAATTCTTATAGGTACATGCAAACACGTTCAAGGTCTCAATATATTGAACCTTTGAACTTGGAATTAGAAACTACCTTAAGAAGACAAAGAAGAGGAGTGTTAGAGCCTACGGAGGAAGTTATGGAAAACGTAATGGATAATGCAAATATGGTTGATGAAGAAGGTAATTTGAGGAATTTTCAACAAGGGGGTGATAATGTTAGAGGAGGACATGTGAATCCGAAGTTTGTGCCACAAGCTAATGTTCAACAAGTTCACTTGCATAACAACAATTGCAAGCAATCATTCAACATTTGATGGCACAACAAGAAGCAAGAATAATCCTCCAGTGATGCAAAATCAGCCCCGTGGTAATGGAAATAATGGAGCAGGAATGAATATCCGTGATCACTTCCAACCGCAATATGGGAATTATGGAATGGGACCACCATTGAATGTGAACAACTTCGAGATAAAGAAGGGGTTGATTAACATGGTACAAGTAAATCAATTTGGTGGTGGTGCAATGGAGGATTCAAATGCTCACTTATCCCAATTTACGGAGTTAGCCAACACAATCAAGATAAATGGGGTAAGTGAGGATATTGTTAAAATAAAGCTTTTCTCATTTTCATTGAGAGATAGAGCTTAAGCTTGGTATCATACTATACTACCGGGATCCTACACCATGTGGAGAGAGTTAGCACAAAGATTCTTGAGCAAATATTTTCCCCCTTCAAAGATGTTGCACCTCAAAGGGCAAATCTTTCAATTCAAGCAAATACCGATTGAGACATTTAGTGAAGCATGAGACTGATTCAAAGAGATGCTAAGGAGATGTCCACAACATGGATTCCTCGAAGATCAACAAGTAGGATTTTTCTATGCCGGATTGAATGGAAGTGAACGAATGCTTGTTGATGCTTCATCGGGAGGTTCTATATTAGGGAAAACTCTGGAGAGAGCTATTGCTATATGTGAAGAGATTTCTTTGAATATGGGTCAATGGCCTATGGATCGAGTTGCGGGTATTTATGAAAGGGAGAGAATAGCTAAGATGGAAGAAGTGTGCTTGCAACAAGTGAAAAAGGTGGAGGTGCGTAAGGAAGATGTAATCGATAAGGCAATCACGGAGAAACTTAAGAGGATGAATGCTAATTTGCAAGTTTCTCCAAACTCTACACCTATGGTGAACCAACAAGTGATTCCATATCCTCAACAAGGTGTGCCTTTATCTTTGATGAATCAATAAGTGTTTCCTAATTCTCAACAAGGCATGTCTATGCCTAATATGGGTCAATCTTCTCAAAGTTGTCAAATGCCTACATCTATGCCTCAACAAGGTATGTCCTCTAATTTTGGAATTCAAGATACTTGGTGTCCACCGGAGATGTTACTTGAGAAAGTTGCCTTCATGCAAGAACGGAACTTTCAAGGAAATTATGATGTTAACTCTGGTAATCATGGAGGGAGATATCCACAAAGGCAAGGAGGATAGGGTCAAGGTAATTTTCAAGGAAATATCAATCAATCTCGTAGGTATGAGAATTTTTCATATGGGAATCAAGGGAATACCCTTACTCTTCCACTGGGTATTAATCCGGGGGAGAAAGCTCAAAATGTTGAAGGAAAGCCTACAATGGAGGATCAAATGGCCAAGATATTTGATTTTATGAAACAAGAGAAAGAGGTGAATGATAAAAGATTTGACTTTATGAAATAAGAGAAAGAGTTGAGTGATAATAGATTCAAAGCTTTGGAAACATAAATGAGTCAAATGGAAAGTGAAAGAGGGATGTTCATTGTCAAGGGAAGTTTCCATCTACGACCATTACTAACCCGAATGAGCAATATAAGGCGATTGAACTTCGTAATGGAATAAAATACGAAGGGCCTTCTATGCCAACGGAAGTAGAGGGAGTAGAATGTGAACTTGAGCCTATGGAGAGAATGGATGAAGAAGAAAAAGAGAAAGAAGTTGAGATTGTTTAAAAAGATGAAAGTACACCTATACTTGAAGAAGAAAAAGTGAAGTCTCCAAAGAAATGGGAACGATGTAGAGAAGAAAAACGTAAAGAGAGAGAAGAGAAGTTTGAAAGGGATTGCCCGTTGCAATTTTGTTTCCACAAAGATGCTTGAAAAGGGATTAGAAGAGAAATTTGCCAAGTTTGTTGAGATGTTGAAGAAAATACACGTAAATATTCCTTTTGTAGATGCTTTGCTTCAAATGCCCAACTACTCCAAGTTTTTTAAGGATATCTTGTCAAAGAAAAGAAGCTTGGGAGAGTTTGAAATGGTGAACTTAACAGAGGAGTGTAGTGCCATCTTACAAAAGAAACTTCCCCCTAAATTGAAAGATCCAGGGAGTTTCACTATTCCATGTGAGATGGGAGAGCATGAGAACTACAAAGCTTTATGTGATTTGGGGGCAAGCATTAACTTGATGCCCTTGTCAATTTTCAAAAAGTTGGATATTGGTGAGGTCAAACCGAAGTCGGTCACACTTCAATTAGCCGACCGGTCATTGACGCATCCAAAAGGAATTGTGGAAGACATTTTGATTAAAGTTGGCAAGTTTGTATTTCCTGTAGATTTTGTGGTACTTGATATAGATGAAGATGCTAATGTTCCGTTGATACTTGGTCGTCCATTTCTTTCCACGGGGAAAGAATTGATAGATGTGGAGAAAGGGGAGCTAACTTTACTGGTGAATGAGGAAGAGATAATATTTTCATTAAGACAACATTGTTGAAGAGCATATGTATCATCTTCACTCCAAGGATCCATTGGAAATTATCATAAACCACTCTTACTCTATTGACTCTATAAAATCTAACTCTTCTTTTTGTTTAGAAAATGATGAAATGATTGATGAATTGCATGGTCTAAATGCTTGTAGGGAACTCATAAGTGAGGAAGCAAATGAAACAAAAGTGGAGAAACTTGATGAAGAACCAAAAGAAGAGGTGCAAGAAAAGAAGGTGGAATTGAAATCATTACCGGAGCATTTGAAGTATACTTACTTAGAAGATAATGAGACATATCCGGTAATTGTATTTTCTTCCCTTAATGATTTAGAATTGGAAAAGTTGTTAAGAGTCTTAAGAGAGCATAAATCTTCTATTGGTTGGAGTATAAAAGACTTGAAAGTTATAAGTCCTTCTTTGTGTATGCATAAGATTCATTTGATTAATGATGAGAAGTCATGTATGCAAAACCAACATAGATTGAATCTTATAATGCAAGAAGTGGTAAGAAAAGAGGTGTTAAAATGGCTTGATGCGGGAATTATCTTTCCAATTAGTGATAGTCAATAAGTGAGTCCTTTACATGTAGTGGCTAAAAAGGGTGGTATGACAATTGTTCGATCGGATACAAATGAAACAATTGCCACCCGAACTATCACAGGTTGAAGAGTATGTGTTGATTATCATAAATTGAATGAAAATACTCGTAAAGATCATTTTCCATTGCCATTCATAGACCAAATGTTGGATAAACTTGCGGGACATGAGTATTATTATTTTCTTGATGGATATTCTGGGTATAATCAAATATTTATTGCCTCAGAAGACCAAGAGAAGACAACATTCACATGCTCTTATGGTACGTTTGCATTTAGAATTATGCCTTTTGGTCTATGTAATGCCCCTACACTTTTCAGCGTTGTATGATGTCTATCTTCAATGGTTTAATTGAAAATATTATGGAGGTGTTTATGGACGATTTTTGCATGTATGGTTCCTCTTATGATATTTGCTTGACTAATCTTACTATTGTATTACAGAGGTGTGAAGAATCGAATCTTGTGTTGAATTGGAAAAAATGCCACTTTATGGTGACCGATGGGATAGTCTTGGGGCATCATATTTCAAAGCATGGTTTAAAAGTGGATAGAGCTAAAGTGATAGCCATAGAATGTCTTCCCCCTCCTACTAGTGAGAAGGGGGTGAGATCGTTCTTAGGTCATGCGGGCTTTTATGACTCTTTATTAAGGATTTTTCCAAAATTGCTAAACCTCTTTATAAATTACTTGAAAAAGATTGTCCATTTAACTTCAATGATGAATGTTATGTCTCATTTCAGGTGCTCAAGGATGCTCTCACTTCCTCTCTAATACTCATTATCCCGGATTGGAGCTTACAATTTAAATTACATTGTGATGCTAGCGATCAATCCATAGGAGTGGTGTTGGGAAAAACGAGGGAGAAAAAGTTTAGAGCAATCTACTATGCCTCAAAGACATTGAATTCATGCCAAGTTAATTACGCCACAACGGAGAAGGAATTTTTAGCCGTCGTGTATGCTTTTGATAAGTTATGGCCATACTTAGTTGGAATACAAACTATTGTCTACACGGATCACGCGGCCATAAAATACCTAATGAGTAAGAAAGATGCTAAACCTCGTTTAATCCATTGGGTGTTACTTTTGCAGGAATTTGATGTGGTTATCAAGGATAAGAAGGGCGTGAAAAATGTGATCGCGGATCATTTGTCTAAATTGGAAAATGAAGGTGAGAATGAAGACATGAAGCTGATTGGGAATGAGTTCCCGGATGAGGAAATTTTGCAAGTTGAAGTTGAGCAAGTGTGTACTCTCATGGTGAATATGCCGCCTTGGTATGCCGATTATATCAATGATGAGTGATATTTTTACCCAGATTTTAGTGCCTTTTTATATCCGTTTTCGTATTATTTTATCCGTATTTATATGTTATTTGGTGAAGTTATGTGTTTTTATGGAATTGAGTGAGAATGAACTAAATCATATGTAAAACAGGTGAAAAAGGAGCAAAAAACAAAGACGAAAGATGAAACGAAGAAGAAGAAATAGGGTAGCAGTAACACGGCTACCCGTGTCAGGCATACGCATCGTGTCGCAACACACGTCTCGTGTCGCCGACACGGGCCTGTAAGGGGAAGCCGTGCGGGGACATCAATTCATCCAACACGGCCACCCACTGGCCGTGCATCAGCACACGACTCGTGTGCCGTCTTGAGTGAAGGTTGACCAATAAACCCTGACACGACTCGATTCGTACTGCAGCACACGAGTCGTGTCGGTGCCAGAATAGGATATTTTTCACACATCTTCTAGAAGGTCTCCAAGGGGTATATATATCAATTCATTCAATATTTTGAGAGGAGAGAATTAGAAATTTAGCTGCTCACATACCTCACATACCAATTTCTTCATTTTACATCATACCCTTCATCAAATTCATCCATCTAATCACTCCATCATCATCTCACCATAAAGTCTCCATCCAAATCAAGTGAAGAAGCAAGGAAGAGTGGGTGATCACCAAAGGAAGAAAGGAGATTCAATTTGATCCAATCCAAGGGAGTTTTCATTCCAATTTTGTGTTATTCCTATAGTTTACCATGATTTGTAAGATTTCTAATGTCTATGTTAAGGATCTTATGAAGATTGTAGGCTAATCTCCCTTGTGAGATTAGCAACATGAAGGTTGTTGGATAATTTATGGATCTATGTAATTAAATTCATATGTTGATTGGAATATTTGATTTTCTATCATTGATGCTTAATATCTTGAGATCTATGATGTTTTGTGTGTTTGATTGTTCTAAATATATGATTAGATTGAGAGATCAATTATATGCTTAGGATAGTTGAGTGAATCATTTCATCAAACACCTCATGTTTATTATAAATTGTAAAGAGATTGAGAAATTCTTTAGGATTTAGAACCCATTGATAGAACATGTGATTACTTAGATTGAGAAGTCAATTAATTATGTGAAGGGACTCTTTAATTGAACTTAGTACCTAGTTGGAATAGTTTAATTGAGAACCAACCCTTAAGCTCTTTTGAGATTGTGAAAATAATCTACATCCTATACATTTCGAGAGGAAGTGTAGGTGATATATGTGTTAGCCCTTAATCTTAACCCTTGATACATATGAGTTTAATTCATGAATCCTTGAATTACCACTTCATTAGTGTTGTTAATCTCACTTTTACTCAACTTGGAAAACCACTCATCTTTTACTATTTTATTTGCTACAATTACTTGCTTTAGTAATTGTTATTTACTTGTGTTTCAAAATCAATCATTGATGTTTAGTCTCTATAAAATTACGATAAATGTGATCTCGCTTAAGCTCTAGCGCCGACCTCTCTGTGGTTTGATAAATTCTTGAATTAGTCAACCTGACTACAAGTTATGGCTAATCAAATGGCGCCGTTGCTGGGGAGGCAACGGTTGCTAGTAGCTTAAAGAATGATCGTTTTGAGTAATCTTACTAGAGATATTTTATTTTATTTTTTACTTGTATTTGCTTTTGAAAACTTTGTTCTACTTCTTTTGCTTTGAAGGTGTATGCAAACAAGATCCAAGGGAAAACAAATAGAACCTATTGATTTGGAGATTAAGCATACGTTGAGAAAAAGAAGAAAGGAGAACAAAACTAAAAAGAGTAATCCAATGGAGAACAATCAAGATAAACGTGTTGACATAGAGCATGATGGATATGGAGTGCAAAATGTGCAAGACAACGCACAAGTACCTCAAGTTAATGCAATCCTCCTCAACAAGTTCAACAACAATTTGGAGAGCTTAACAATCAAGCTTTGCTCCAACAAATGGTGCAACAAGCTATGCTTCAACAAGGATTTCAACATGCTTATGCACCTCGTCAACAAGCTTATGTGCCACCACCACCACCTCTGGTGCATCGAGGGCCTCATGTTGATCAAAGGGTGATCCGGGATTTCTTTATGCCTAGAGCAATGCCCCAAATGATGGGTCCACCAATCAATGCTAACAATTTTGAGATTAAGGCAGGCTTAATCAATATGGTGAGAGACAAACAATTTGGTGTATTACCGAATGAGGATCCTAATGCACATCTTGCTCAATTTATTGAGATTGCCAATACTGTGAAGATGAACGGGGTGAGCGATGATTGTCTAAAGATGAGGTTGTTCTTGTTTTCTTTGAGAGATCGTGTTAGAATATGGCTCTCCACTATTACTCCTAGTACGTGCAACACTTAGGATGAGCTTGCACAAATATTCTCGGGGTACCAGTTTTGGGCACTACCCCTAAGCAACTTATTTTTCAGCTCATATTTTTCAGCTCATAATCCCTTGTATAGCTCCAATTATTTTATTCCTTCCAAACTCCATGAAAATCAATTCACACACTTTGACAGCATTTAATTCTCCAATAAATATAGGAATTTAAGGCTCAAATAGGATATCAAAGTGGCTATTTACATAGGCTGCCAAAGAAATAAGGCATTTAGGCTCAACGGGGCTAACTACGGATAAACATCATTCGGTAGGGAATTATTTGGCTAAGTGACTCATAAATTCAAGGATGGCCTTAGATCATCTCCCACTATCTAACATAACATGTGGTTGATTAGCCATAGTTTAGTGGAGAATGACCAATTCAAGAAATTATCGAACCAAAGGGAGGTAGGCACTAGTGCTTAAGCGATCTCACGTTTGTTGTAATTTTATAGAGACGAATCAACAATGGGATTGGTTGTAAACAAATAAATGACAAGTAATCAAATGCAAGCAATGATCAAACGAACAAGATGATGATGGAAAGTGGTTTACCAAATTGATTAAAAGTGAGATTAACAACAATCAAGAAGTGAAAATTCTAGGAATTATGTATCAAATTCATATGTATCATGGATTGTAGACTAAGGGCCAACACTAAGATCACCTAAACTCCCTCTCGAGATGAATAGGATATGAATATCAAATAGCTCAATAGATTGGTTCTCAATTAAACAATTTCAACTAGGTACTAAGCTTAAATGAGAGTCCCTTCACACAATCAATCAATCTCTCGATCAAACCAATCACATGTCCTACCAAAGGGTTCTAAACTATGAAGGACTTCTCAATCTCTTCACAATCTATAATGCACATGAAGTGTTTGATGAAATGATTCACTTAATTATCCTAAGCATATAATTAATTTCTCAATCTAATCACATATCTAGAACAACTAAACACACAAATCATCAATATAATTCAAGCAATTAATAATCAATGGTAGAAAATCATAGATCCAATAAACATATGAATTCAAATACACAAATCCCCAAAATTATCCAACAACTATCATGTTGCTAATCTCACAAGGGAGATTAGCCTACCATATTAAGAAGAAAATGAACATAGACATTAATATCCTTACAAAACATGATGAAACTATGAGGTTTAATACAAGAAATGAATGAAAACTCCCTTGATGTCACTTCAATGGTGATTTCCTTCCTTCCCTTGTTATCTTCCTCTCTTCTTTGCTTCTTTTCTTCAATTGGATGATGATTTTGATGGTAGGATGATTGTAGATCCAATGGATGGTGAATGGATGAAGATGAAGGTGAAAAATGGAGGAAATTGTGTGTGAGATGTGTGGGGAAGGTGGAATTTCGTATCTCCTCTCACATATTGAAGTATTGGGTATTTATACCCCTTGAGAGGCTTCTAGAAGGATTCTGATTTTTTTCTAGGATTTTACACAGCACGAGTCGTGCTCTGCCACTCGGCCATAAGGTGGTCGTGTCGTGTGAACTGATGCTCATGCACGGCCTTTACTTACAGGGCTGTGTTGATGACACGGCTCGTGCTACTAACACGACTCGTGCGACTAGACACGGCCTTAAGTTGCCCATGTTGAATGAACTGGTGTCGCCGCACGGCCACCTCTTAGAGGGCCGTATTGGCTACACGGCCCGTGTTGGTGCTGGTTCCTGTATTTCTTCACTGTTTTGGCTCTCTCCCTCGTTTCAACTCCGAATTGAGATCCGCTTTTTCCTACGTCTTCCTTATCATATCTAGCATCAAATAAAAAGTGAAAATTATAGGTTTAAGCTCATTCACACACATTTCCATAAAAACACAAAATACAACCAAATAACACATAAAATACGGATAAAAATATACGAAAACTCACATAAAAAGATACTAAAATCTAGGTGAAAATATCACTCATCACACCCCCAAACTTAAAGTGTTGTGCGTCCCCGCACAACGAAAATGATAAACCAAGGAGAGTGATTTTAACCTAGGAAAAGACTAAACGAACATAAGTAATAACACATCGATAGCAATAAGAATTACAAATTTATGCTAAGTCATCCTACAGCATTAGATTCATGACATGAGAAATTAACAAGTTCAATCACAAGAAAATAAAGTGTAATATAGTCCCTTTTAGTCCAAGCCTCACATAAGATATAAATTTCACTCAACACTCTTTTAAGTAGGGTAAAACAATACTCATCAATCGATTGGCTCGACTCGCTATAAGCTTGCTCGTGGACTACATTCACAAACCACCAAAGTTTTCATTAGTGATCAAAAAGGTCTTTTATTAAGGATTTAATGATAGGCTCTTTGGTAGGGTAGGAAGAATATAGGTAATAGTGACTAAACAAGTGTAAGTAATCGAAGAGATGATCAACTTCCTCAACTTCTCCACTTTTCTTTCTTCCTTTCTTGTCTTTGGTACTCACAAGCTCTACTCATCAACTTTCCTTGGATTTCTTGAGCTTCTTATGATTCATGCTTCCTTCTTTGGATTTTTAAGTACTTGAGTATATTATTGTTCCTTTGCTCATATTTCTTGTTTTGAGATTGCATGTGCATTCTTCTTTTTACTCTTTTCATCCTTTTTCTTACTTATTTACCATTTTCACTTTTTCTTTTGTTATCTCATCAAACCTTACTAGCTACCATCTCCTCAACCACCCACACAAAAGGGTAATTATATAAGGCTCGAATGGGTAATCAAGGTTTGTAATGTGCTAAATTCACAATGAATAGGCTTTAAGGCTCAAAGTGGTTAACTAGGGATGATGTACATGGTAGGAAAATATATGGCAATGACTATGAATAACAAGGATGGCCTAAGATCATTTTACTAATCTCCACTATCGGGCTCGTTCCTATAGTCCTTGAGCAAGTTCTAACTTATCAAACACAACCAATCCACTCATGAAGAAAAATACCATGTATACACGGTTGAGGCTCAAATGCTCACAAGCTTGTGCTCGGACCTTAAGAAACTTATTACACCACATTCATCTCAAAATTGAACAAGTTAAGTAAAACATGTCACAATTCGAAAGTGTAGAGATTCTTAATCATACCTTGTCATCACTTACTACCACAACATATCATCACTCATATTCAAAAATGACACACAACCTCCCTAAACAAACCACCAAACATACCAAGACAAAAATAAGAAAACACACAAAACATAAAATAAAGACTCAACAAACAATAAACAAGCAAAAACACATAACATGCAAAAACAAAAATCACCATCATTAACAATAAAGCACACATTCTAATCATACATAACAATGTAAGCTCACAATCATCCCAACCTTGATTGAAAAGGAAATCCTAAATAATGAAAATAAACATCCCAAAAACATAACACATGAAGTAGCATGCTAATCCATTCAATCCAAATCAAAATCAATTAGAAGTGATAAGGTGTAGAGTACTCCCTCAATAGGCATTTGGTAAGGAAAGCGTTTGCTCCAAGCTCCATTCGTGCTTCCAATACCCTTCATTCATACTCAAAACTCATACAACACCATTAGCTCAATAATTGCCTTAAAAATATGGATTCACATGCACTTCAACACAACCAATCATACCAAAATCCAACCAAACTCATGAGAAAATTTTAAAATTTGGGTGAATTTTACAAGAAGACCTTTCATCATCAATATATCATCATATCAAACACACTTAAGTGGTGAGTCACACCACGCACTCTCCCCCCAAACTTATCGAACTAAGAGGTGAGAATTAAGTTTGCAAAAAGTGGTGGAACTTACCCTTGTAGTTTCCATTGATGATCTTCTTGTGAAGAAGTAAACGCATCCACACGACTCAAGCTATGTTCACCATGCACTTTCCCCCCAAACTTGACTCGATACAAGAGTCGAGAATTAAGTTTGCAACAAATGGTGACATTTTTACTCAAATCCATGAAGCTCTTCTCCTTTCTTCAACATTCCTTTTCTCACGAGCACAATCCACCTACAAGACCAAAATAAATAACAAAAAGCATCAAAATAACAAAAGAATGGGTTGCCTCCCATTTAGCGCTAAGTTTAACGTCTTCAAGCCGAACGGAACTTTACGATCATTGGACCAAAGGATGGTCCATCCCACTTTCTCCTCGCATCCTCACTTTAAACATTAGCTTAGCCCTCTTCTTGTCCACTAGCTCAACCTTTCCATTCTTGCTCACTAGCATCAAATCGTCATCAAGAAGTGATTCTAGTGGACTTCCTCTTTCTCCTTTGTCAAGTTTCCAATCGAGGTTCGGAGCTTTCTTTCTATCAACATCACAAGAAGATAAGTTAGCATTTGAAAATTTTTCATATAATCATGAAGAAATGAATTTAAATTGTCAAAGAGAAGAGAATTATGATCATTGAAATCATCCGGAGGCCTTGTATGATGAGGCTTGATCCCTTTATCTTTCTTGCACAAGAATGTGACACTTTTTCCTTTTGAGCTCAAGGATAACTCCTCTCTACCAACATCAATCTTTGCTCTCCCGGTGGCTAGAAACGGTCTTCCCAAAATAAGTGGAACTTTAGGGTCCGCTTTCACTTCCAAAACCATGAAATCAACCGGAAATGCTAACCCCTTCACTTTGACCTCAACGTCTTCAACAATCCCAAGTGGCTTTACAACCTCGCCATTTACTACTTCAAGATGGATTGTTGTTGGTTTTAGCTCTCCAAGTTCAAGGTCTTTAAACGTGGTATGAGACATCACGTTGACACTTGCCCCCAAGTCACACAATGCATAAAGGGTGCTTTTTCCTTCAAAATCACAAAGGATTATGAACTTCCCCGGATCACCAACCTTCGTAGGCCCCCCTTTTAGCATCGACTCACTTGCTTCGGGTTGCTCCTCTTTCTTTTTCTCCTCATACTTCTTCTTGAGCGACTTCACAAATACCTCAAACTCCTTTTTCTTCTCCTCCTTTACAAACATTTGTGGATAGGGAATAGGGAATGGAGTGATCGGAATACCCCAATAGTCACGCTTATACTCCTCTTCTTTCACCTTCTCCTCCACTTTCTTTTCCTCTTGCACCCTTTTCCACTTAGGTATCCATTTAGGCCCTATCTCTTCTTTCATTTCTTCAACAACCTTGCTTTCCACCAACCCTTCTTCAACCTTTCTTTCCTCTTCCGTTTCAACAAATAAACATTGAGCTTTCAGATTAACCTCGGTTGTAGCTGGAAACTTTCCTTTTTGTTGAGCACTCAATGAACTTGCCATTTGTCCAACATTGTACTCCAAAGCTTTGAATCTTCTATCATTAGCTTCATCTCTAGCTTTGGTTGATGCAATCAATTGTTCAAGTAGCTCATCGATTGATGCTTTTCCCTCATTGTTCAGTGCCTTAACCCCCAGTTGATATCCCAGAGGATACGCAACCGCATTGCTCGGATTAGAGTAAGAAAAGTTACCATGCCTTTGTTGTTGTGGGTATGAGCTTCCACTACTTTGATCATTGAAACCTCCTTGCCTTGGTGGATAGTTTCCTTGACTTTGGTTGAAACTACCTTGGAAATTATTTTGGTAATTCCCTTGGTAGTTTCTTCCTTGCATGTACGACACATCCTCAACACGTGGCATAGAGTTGGCCCATTGTTCACCATTCACAACATTCGGAGGTAGCACACCTTCCTCGACTTGTAGCCCCTCAACCATATTCGCTCCTTGATTGTTCACACTTTGATTCAAGCTCATTTGTTTAATGACTTCTGCCACTATCTTTTCCATGCTTGGCATACTTGGTTCAACACTTACACTCTTCACATTATATTGTTTCCCTTGATCAAAACTTTCAAATCCATATCATCCACTTACCCTCTCTGATGGCCATTGGTAGACATTTGTAGCAATTTCATCAAAAATCCTTATAGCCCTTTCCGGAGTCACTCCAAGTACGGATCCACCCGCCGAAGCATCAACAAGCACTCTTTGCCCATTCACAAGTCCTTGATAGAAAAATCTAACTTGTTGATTCTCCGGGAAACCATGTTGTGGACACTTGCGTAGCATTTCCTTGAACCTTTCCCACGCTTCATAAAAACTCTCTTGAGGCATTTGCTTGAATTGTGTGATCAAGCTCTTCATTTGAAGCGTCTTTGAAGGTGGGAAGTATTTGTTCAAAAACAATTGTGCTAGCTCGTCCCAAGTATTGCACGTACCGGGAGTAATGGTAGATAACCATGTTCTTGCTCTATCCTTTAAAGAAAATGGGAACAACCTCATCTTGATGCAATCTTCACTCACCCCATTCATCTTCACTGTGTTGGCAATCTCCACAAATTGGGCTAGATGAGCATTAGGATCTTCATTCTGGGTTCCACTAAATTGTTGCTCCCTCACCATAGAAATCAAGCCCATCTTAAATTCAAAGTTATTAGCATGGATTGGTGGCCCCATCATTTGTGGCATTGCTCTTGGCATAAAGAAGTCCCGGATCACCCTTTGATCATTTTGCATTCCATGTTGCACCGGAGGTGGTGGTGGTGGGACATATGCTTGTTGCGGAGGAGCATAAGCTTGTTGAAAGCCTTGTTGCCTTAAAACTTGTTGCACCATTTGTTGAAGCAAAGCTTGGTTGTTCATAGCTCCATGATTTCGATAGGCTTGTTGAGGAGGATTCTCATTGAATTGATGTGCGTTGTCTTGCACGTTCATATTGTGTCCTCCTTCCCCATCATGCTCTACCTCCACACGATTATCCTCTTGAAAGTTATCCATAAAATCACTATTTTTGGTTTTGTTCTCTCTTCTCCTTCTCCTCAAAGTGTTTTCAAGCTCTAGATCAATTGGTTCGACTTGATTCCCTTTTGACCTCGTTTGCATACACCTTCAAGATAAGAGAAATTAGAACAAATTTTCACAAAGCAAATACAAGTAAACAAATAAAATAAAAGAAATGTCTCTATTAAGATTACTCAAAACGATCCTTCTTCAAGCTACTAGCAATCGTTGCCTCCCCGGCAACGGCGCCATTTGATTAGCCATAGTTTAGTGGAGAATGACCAATTCAAGAAATTATCGAACCCAAGGGAGGTAGGCACTAGTGCTTAAGCGATCTCACGTTTGTTGTAATTTTATAGAGACGAATCAACAATGGGATTGGTTGTAAACAAATAAATGACAAGTAATCAAATGCAAGCAATGATCAAACGAACAAGATGATGATGGAAAGTGGTTTACCAAATTGATTAAAAGTGAGATTAACAACAATCAAGAAGTGAAAATTCTAGGAATTATGTATCAAATTCATATGTATCATGGATTGTAGACTAAGGGCCAACACTAAGATCACCTAAACTCCCTCTCGAGATGAATAGGATATGAATATCAAATAGCTCAATAGATTGGTTCTCAATTAAACAATTCCAACTAGGTACTAAGCTTAAATGAGAGTCCCTTCACACAATCAATCAATCTCTCGATCAAACCAATCACATGTCCTACCAAAGGGTTCTAAACTATGAAGGACTTCTCAATCTCTTCACAATCTATAATGCACATGAAGTGTTTGATGAAATGATTCACTTAATTATCCTAAGCATATAATTGATTTCTCAATCTAATCACATATCTAGAACAACTAAACACACAAATCATCAATACAATTCAAGTAATTAATAATCAATGGTAGAAAATCATAGATCCAATAAACATATGAATTCAAATACACAAATCCCCAAAATTATCCAACAACTATCATGTTGCTAATCTCACAAGGGAGATTAGCCTACCATATTAAGAAGGAAATGAACTTAGACATTAATATCCTTACAAAACATGATGAAACTATGAGGTTTAATATAAGAAATGAATGAAAACTCCCTTGATGTCACTTCAATGGTGATTTCCTTCCTTCCCTTGTTATCTTCCTCTCTTCCTTGCTTCTTTTCTTCAATTGGATGATGATTTTGATGGTAGGATGATTGTAGATCCAATGGATGGTGAATGGATGAAGATGAAGGTGAAAAATAGAGGAAATGGTGTGTGAGGTGTGTGGGGAAGGTGAAATTTCGGATCTCCTCTCACATATTGAAGTATTGGGTATTTATACCCCTTGGGAGGCTTCTAGAAGGATTCTGATTTTTTTCTAGGATTTTACACAGCACGAGTCGTGCTCTGCCACACGGCCATAAGGTGGCCGTGTCGTGTGAACTGATGCTCCCACACGGCCTTTTCTTACAGGGCCGTGTTGATGACACGGCTCGTGCTACTAACACGACTCGGGCGACTAGACACGGCCTTAAGTTGCCCATGTTGAACAAACTGGTGTCGCCGTACGGCCACCTCTTACAGGGCCGTGTTGGCTACACGGCCCGTGTTGGTGCTGGCTCCTGTATTTCTTCACTGTTTTGGCTCGTTCTCCCTCGTTTCAACTCCGAATTGAGATCCGCTTTTTCCTACGTCTTCCTTATCATATCTAGCATCAAATAAAAAGTGAAAATTATAGGTTTAAGCTCATTCACACACATTTCTATAAAAACACAAAACACAACCAAATAACACATAAAATACGGATAAAAATATACGAAAACTCACATAAAAAGATACTAAAATCTAGGTGAAAATATCACTCATCAGTGGTCTCAAGTAAGACAAGAGGCAAGTTCTAGAATACACACACAAGAACGATACTCACCAGAAAGAAATATCATGTGTTTATCTACATGAATAAGGCTCAAAAACTCACATGGGTTTTCAACACGTAACAGAGCACTTTTCATGGTAAGTAATATCCCACAAGTACACACAGAACTTCATATCACAATATAACTCAAGTACACTTCCTTCATCAATTTCAAGAGCATATGAATTTCAGGCACAATTTAAAACAATATAAGCTCACATGAATCACCAAGAATATAAACTCAATCCTTCCACTCCATGAATTAAATGCACACATAAAAATTAGAATTAGAAAATGAGGACACCTGATTTTTCTTCAACGTATGCACAAGTTTTTCGAGTTATCCAACTCGATTAGGTCGGAGCCTCAGCGTAGAACTCGTCTTACCACTCTTTTACCTTTTTCTATCATCAAAACTCAACATACCTCATCATCACAGGATTCATAAATAATAATATAGGAAAACTGCAAGAAAGACTTAATTGACTATCTAATCGACTCCATACACAGACACAACAACACAACACACTAAACATTAGGTAAGTTGTAAAATATCAACATATCAACACCGGTTAAAGTATTAATATGCCCCAAAAAATCAACTCCCTAACAAACAAATGACCAACGAAAGGAAAAATTATATCCTTAGTGCTTATAAGACGAGGTAAGTACATCACATCCCCCCAAACTTAGTAAAAACGTAAGTCAAAACTAAGTTTGAAAAGAGATGTAATTGTCGAAACATGAGCACCTTAAATATAATAACTCCTCACTCACACGAAAGAAATAAAGCAATAAAACGGAAGGGACAAGGCCCCAATAGGCGCTAATGTTTAACGTCGGAGAGTCATGATGGATATAACCTTTTGAACTACTGGATCGGAGGATGGTCTTCTCGCATCCTCACCTTCAAATACTTTCTTTCCCTCTTATTGTCTACACTTAGCACCTCACCTTTCTTAGTCACAAGTATATGATCCTTGGAATTTCCTTCCTCCCATGGCTGTCTAGACACCTCCTTGTCAATCTTCCACTCAAATTCAGAGTCATCTGTCCTAATAAAATCAAGATTAAACAAGTTAGAAATCATGTATATGCTCTTGCATGATTGAGTTTCCATGTGTATCTTCATTGTCCGTCTGTAGTCTAAGCTTCTCGGCTCTCAATGTCTTTGTTCTTTCCCACTTCTTATCAACTATAAGCTCAGTATTCTGCTCATGTAATGGTACTGGAGTACTCTGAACATCAGGTATAGCATTCTGCGCAAAAAATGGTGCCAGACAAGGCAGTTCGACCTCTGGTGCTGGTCAAACCAGGTGTGTAATGGTCGAACTCCGCTTTAGAAAGTGCGTTCTCCACTGGACAAGTTTGTTCGACCATGGTTCGACCAACAAGGTTGGTCAAACCATGATGATTGTGGTCGAACTGTGCGTCAGACAAAACAGAGTGCTCCTCACAGGGTGGGTCGACCACGGTTCGACCAACAAGGTTGGTCGAACCATGCTTGACATGGTTGAATCGCACTTCAAATAAAATAGGGGGTCACGAACAGGCTGGTTCGACCATGGTTTGACCAATTGGGTTGGTCGAACCATAATGGTCATGGTCGAACCGGGCGTTTGGATGCTCCAAAGATTGCCCAGGTGCTTGGTTCAACATCCATGATGTGATTCGACCTATTGGCTTGGTCGAATCAAGGTCAAATCGTGCTCCTGGAGCATCCAAAATCATTTTTGGCATTATCGGTCCCTCATACTGTGTTCCAGACCTTAACGTGATGGCTTTGCACTCTTTTGGGTTCGTTATACCTTGAGATGAGAACATTCCTTTCTCCATAATTTGTGTCAATTGATTCACATTCCTGGCAATCTGCCCCATCATCAAAGTAAGGTCCTTCAACTGCTTAGACAAATCTTCATGATTAGAGTTCATAGTAGCTTCAAGATGATCAACCCTTGCATCATTCCTAGCCATGTATCGATTGAAGGTATCTTCAACACTCTTCACTTCATGCTGCTTCATACTAGGCCCCCTTAGTGTCAACTCTGTAATCTGTTTCTGCTGGGACTCTAGTAGCTTGTTGATGTCAGCTAAACTAGAGACGATCTCATCATCCCTATTCGGCTTCACCACTTGATGTTCAACCTGTGCTACCTTGTCAAGTACATATGATCCTCTTACTCTTTCCGTATGCCAGTCACATGAATTCATAGAGATGTTTTCAAATAACTTTTCTACTTCTATTGCTGTTTTAGATAACAGCGCTCCACCTGATGATGCATCAATAAAAATACGCGGCTCATAATCCAATCCATAGTAGAAGATACTTATGTATTGAGCCTTAGACATTCCATGTTGTGGGCACCTCCTGAGCATGTCTTTAAACCTGTCCCACGCCTCCTGGAATTTCTCATCCTGATTCATAACAAATTAGGTGATCTCTTGCTTTATTCTTAAGATCCTTGAGGGTGGCATGTATCTCTCCAAAAACTTCTGCTGCAGTTGGTCCCATGTAGTGGAGTCTGTGGCATCAAGAGTATCATACCAAGCTTCTATTCTATCAATCATAGAGAACTTAAATAGGGCGATTCGTCTAGCATGATCATTAGCTCCAGCATCCTTTTGAGTGTTTGCATAACCAAGAAATCTTCAGAGATGCTGATATGGATATTCAAAATAACCTCCAGAGAAGGGATTCTTCTCTACCATGTTAATAAGAGCAGGATGTATCTCAAAATCATCATCTTCCCCCCTTGCTTCTATCAACCCCATGTTCCCAATCCCATAGTTTGTGAAAATTTCACTTATGGCAACATTATCTGGATTCTGTCTTGCTCCAGTCATGTTTAGCTCAATGTGTTATTCCTTCTTTCCTTCATCTCCTTTTCCTAGTGCATAAGTATCTCAAAAAAATTTAAGGTTAGATAGAAATAAATAATCACAAATAAAAATCTTAATCAACTAGAAATAATAAACTAATAATAACATCCATCCCCCACAATGGCGCCAAGAACTTAATGCGCATTTTCTTTGCACGAAAAATTAATCCCCAAGTATGAAAGATATCAGTTGCAGCTTAAGCAAGCGACCAAGTTAAATATCGAACCCAAAGGACGGCGTACTATCAATTTAATTATTAACTAAATTAATTAAGATGAATTGTGGTAATAAAGTTGAGGTATAAAATTATCAACAACTAAACAATTAATTAAAATAACAAATAAAATAAAATAGCACTAGAAGAATACGAAAGTGGATCAAGTAGGAAAATAGGTAGCTCTAGGGTAATTCAGTTTTACTACTTAACTTCACTCTCAAGTGCAGGCTTACTCTGCCTTGTGAACTATGGACGCATCACTAAACCATGCAAATCTACTCTATAGACACAAGTAAATATGCGTGTAACACATGTGAATAACCTCGGAGCAAGAGATGTAATTTTACCCCCTTTTTAAGTACTATCAGTATCAATTATTTCCCACATCTAGAATCTAACTCGAAATGATCTCCCTTTATAGGTACTATAAAATTACCCACTTTATCCTTCTTACTAACCCAAATTCAATTAAATTAATAAACATTCATATATGATAGTTCTAATGAAGCTTCGGTGTCCCCTCATATAGAATCATAATATAAAATCTTGTTCAGCAGTGAACGCACTCAATCTACAACCAAGATATATATTCAGACTCTATATACCATTTAAAGATGCACAAAATGACCGTGAATATGGATTAAGAAAGCACAATCATATATAAAATCAATCCACAAGTAGTGTTGTACGGAGGACACACAAGAGAGTTTAATTAATTCATAAAACCTTCAAAACCCTAGATCTACCAAAAAGGTTCTAGCACATGATGTTGCGAAGAACAATCATGGGTGTTGGATAGATCTTACCCATATGTCTGGAAAATAGAAGATAAATTAGGAAACGAATAAACTCCTAGATGTGGGAGTCGTCGCGTCCTTCTCCATCTTGAATCCTTCTCTTGGTTCTCCTCTTGATTCCACAAACGAATCTTCAAAGTGATAGATGGATGGAGGAAAGGATGTGGATGATGTTGGGGGGTGATCCCCCCTTGTAGGGTGATTGTGTTGTTTCTCTCCAATCACAATTCAATCTCTATTCTATTCTCTCTCTAATGATGTGATCTACATCCTCTTTTATACTGTATGCTCTTCTTATGGACCTAGGATGGGTTTTGTCTTGGAAAGTATGAAAATTCACGAACAGGGGGTAAAAATCCCAATTTTGCGCTGTTTAGGCTTCTGGTTCGACCACGACACGTGGTCGAACTGCAGTGCGCAGTCTCACCGTTTCACGTATAACTTCCACATACAAGCTCCGATTTGAGTGATTCTTGTGCTCACGCGATTCTTTCTGCCTTGGAATTCTATCCATATAAAGAAATCACAAAAACTCTAAGATTTGAAGGTGTAACAAGCCATGCAAAGTAACACAGTCGTTCTGTTCGGTACAGCTCACGCGACGTCACCATCTTGATCATAACTTTCTCGTTTGGATTCCGATTGGGGTTCTTTACGCTAAAACGACCCTCTCTTCACTGAATTTCCAACCATGTATTACAACACCAGTTTTCATATCCATGCAGACACAGAAAAATTGCACAATTTGGACGTGCGTTTTTCAGTATTCATTCACAAGTTGCACCTTTTCTCCAACTTTGCACTTTTGATCCTTTTTCCACCTAAAACACAATAAAACACCTCAAGTGCACCTTTTTCACATATATTGAATATAAGACACTCGTGCTAATATATAACATCAATTCCCATCAAAAAGGTGTTAGATTGGACACTAAAACACATTTATTTTCACTCTCATCATGGCTACACCTTACCACCCTCAAGAAAATGGATTGGAGGAGGTTTCTAACCAATAAATCAAGTTAGTTTTGGAGAATACCATCAATGGGGGAGGAAGGATTGGTCGGAGAAGCTTGGCGATGCCTTATGGGCTTATCGAACGGCTTTTAAAACCATCCTTGGTGTGTCACCGTATCAATTGGTTTATGAAAAGGCTTGTCATCTTCCCATTGAGTTGAAATACCATGCGTTGTGGGCTATTAAACGCCTTAATATGAATGAAGGGGAGAGTGGTCAAGCAAGGTTGTTGAAATTGGTTGAGTTAGAGGAGTTTAGAGGAAGAGCATTTGATAACTCAATCATCTACAAAGAGAACATGAAGAGATGGCATGATGCTAAGGTAAAGGAAAATATGTTTGCTCCCGGGGACAAAGTTCTTGTATTCAACTCGAGGCTTAAGTTGTTCCCCGAAAAGCTTAAGTGTAAATGGATGGGGCCATATGAAGTGCTTAAAGTGTTGAGTGAAAATACATTGAAGTTTAAAGGTCCTAATAATGAGTTTGTGGTAAATGGTCATCGGGTGAAACATTACTAATCTTTTTCCTAAAAGGAGTTAGTGTATGTGGATACCCTCTCTTCTTGAACTTCTTTGATAATTTAGTAGTATAGATTTTATTTTATTTTCTGTTTGTTTTTAATTATTTTCTTGTAGATTTGGTATGAAGGTGGTGAAGCTCATGGAGAAAAGTGCATATGATGAAAGACAAGGGTGCTAAAGGTGGAATGAAAATGTACGTCACACCACTCTTTACAAACTTAAATTTGAACACTTGTGTTAATTTAAGTTTGGGGATGTGTGGTAGTCATACTTGGATTTTAGAAAGTGCACATAAGTCATCACGATGTAATTTCATGAAGGTCATTGGTGGAAACTACAAGGGTAAGTCTCACCACTTTTTGCAAACTTAATTCTCAATTTATTTCGATTTAAGTTTGGGGGGAGAGTGCGTGGTATGACTCACCACTTGTATATGCTTGATATATCATGTGTGTTTATACTGTCTTATGTGTTGTGGCAAAATGGGTCAATTTTGAACTTTTTCTCATGAGTTAGGATCGTTTTGGTATGTTTAGAGGTGTTAAAGTACATGATACTCTGTTATTTGATCATAATTGTGGTGTTAATGCTTTGAAGTATTTTTGAGCATGAATACGGTGTATGAGAAGTGCAAAAATAGGGCAAAATGAGGTGTGAAGTGTGAAATTTGGGAAACAGGGTAAAGTAGCTACACGAGTCGTGTTCAGTACATGGCCCTGTAAGGATTGGCCGTGTACTGACATCAAAAGAGGCTACCCGTCTAGAGTCAAGGGCGAGCTCCAAACTCGAGCCATACAGGGGATAAAAACACGAGCCATGTGCGGAACACGGCCCTGTAACACGCAGCCGTGCTCGAGCATCAGAAAACACTACACGGCCACGACTAAGGCCGTGTAGCGGAACACGCGCCGTGTAGTGTTTATGGTAGAATTTAAAAGCCCGATTTCAGAACAGTTTCAAACACTCCCATTCACTCCGTACAGACTGAAAAGTTCAATTTTAAGTCCAAATACAATTCAACCTCCATCAATTGTTCGTAAATCATCCGCATTGAGGTTAGTTGAGTGATTAAGAGTGAGTTTCTTCAAATTTCAACATCAAAAACACTCATCAAAGTCCAAAATTGAAGGCATGAATTCTATGAGCCCTAACTTTTGAATTTTTTTAAAATTTTGATAGAAATTGAGCAAATTGATGCATGGAATTTATGCTATAGTAAGTTTGGAATATGCTTTTGATTGTTGAACATACATGTGCCAATTTAATTGTTGAATTGAGAGTGGAATTAGGGTTCATGAGAAAGTTGAATTTGGGGATTTGTGAGTATGATGAAATTGGATGCACATGATGTTACAAATTGATTTATTCGTGCTTATAAAATGCTTAAATTGTAGTAAAATAGGCTTAGGTGTTGAGGATTTGGGCATGAGGCAATGTGGATTTTATTTTGAAAGTATATTGAGAAGTTGTGCATGCCAAGTGTTTGATGAAATGCCTAAGTGAAAATTTTGTCTAATTTTGAGATCATATGTTCATAGTGATTAGTGATGGTTTAATTTGGAACCCATATGAGCTAGTATGATATGAATTGAGGTGTAAGTTCATGGATAATTGAATGGAGTGATAGTGAAGTTGAAGGCTAGTGTGAAGCTTGAAGCTATAATGATATGAATGTGTAATGTTAATGCATAGTATAGTTCGCACTTAGTTGAATAACTAGTGTGGAATCTAAACTTAATGCATTTCCATTCTTAATGATAAAATTGAATATGACTTGAGCATTGTTGTAAATTGTAGATGGCCAAGAGGAGAGTGAGACCAAGGAATGAGGATTTCACCATCATTACCGATCCGGGGGAACTAGCGAATCTCGATGTTAAATTAATAGAAGATGGGGTCCATCCGGAGTACTTTGGGGTCGAATTTGAAGAGTATTGGAGAAGTATGTGCTTCATTGGCAAAAACTCGCCCCCAAGATTAAGCCAACCCAATTCCAAGACACAACAACAATGAAAGGGTTAGGAATAGAGGAAGACTTGAGGAAGTTGTTTAGGCTTTCATAGATTGAAGCATTTTTCGATAAGTGGCCCCCTACTTACTACCATCTAACTGCTGAGTTCATGAGTACATTTCAAGTGAAGAAGGATAGGAATGCTTTCCCTATTTCAGTTACATTCCAATTGGACAATATGATGAGAAGAGAGATCCCTCTACACATTTTGAATGGATTCTTTGGATGCCCACCATATCAAGACCATCAGAGCTTTTATCATGGAGGTGGCTTTAATCAGCAAGAATGGTGGAAAAGTTTGGTAAATGATGGGACAGAGCAAGCAGGATACGTTCATAGTGCCTCGAAAGGAATTGCAATAAGGAATCCAGTCATGAGGTACTTAGAGAAGATTGTCTCGAACACTATCTTAGGGAGATTTGAATTATCAGCAATTGATAAGGATGGAATTCTTGTCTGTAGCTGGGAATAAGTATTGTCTAAGGCAAGAAAAGGGAGCTCCATTTCCTTTGCCAGCTCCAGAGCTCACTACAGTATATACTCGAAGGAGGTTTGCTAATTTGGCAATGTCTAGTGCTAATAACTCCAGGGTTGTGAGAGCATTTTATAGAAGAAACAGAGAGGAAGTAGAGGAGGTTCTCCGACAGATGAGGGTTGAAGAGAACCTCGAGCTAGCCAATCTGAAGCTGAGCCAGTCCCTATGGAAGGAGACGAGGTGAAGCCACCACAGCATCAGGTGGAGTTCGAAGAACAAGCTCCTGAGCCATCATAGTTTGAGGAGGAAGAGCAACAGCAGCAACAACCAATGGGCCTCGTGCATAGAAATGATCGATGAAACTACATGATGGATAAAGTGAGAGAGATGAGGCATGTGCAGCAGACGTATGGAGCATAGATGAGGGAGATCCGAGAGGTACAGCAGGAGCATGGGATGCATATTCTAGAACTTCGAGCTGGACAGTGTCGTAGGGAGTACTACGAGGAGCAGTTTCGGGTGCACCTAACAACATGGAAGAAATGATGACGATGATGTTCAACTTCTAGTTTCCAGCATCACCTCACGCTTACATACCATGGAATGCCTACAATCCACCTCCACCTTCGGAGCCATGAAGGGAGTTATTTTAGTACTTATCACTTCTAGTAGACCATTTGAAGAATTTTAGACTTGATTTGATTCATTAGATTTGGATTGGATTGTACTTTAATTGTTTTATCTTTGGGAGGTTTTACTTTGGGATTTTATTTTAGTTTTAAGCGATTTACTTTTCGTTATTTTTGGTATTTTAGTTTGATTTTTATAATTTGAATGTGATGGGAATTTGATCTTACTTGTTATGGATGATGAATTGATGTGCTTTAATTTTTGAGATGAATGATTTTAGTCATGTATGTTTTGTGCTTTTGTTATATTTCTTGTTTGGTGAGTCTTTGCTATTGTGTTATGTTTGTAATTTTTATTCTTGTAGGGTTGGTTTGGTGGTATGTTTTGGGAAGGTGTTGAATGTTTTTGAATGTGAGCCATGATGCATTATTTGTGATATGTGATGGCAAGCATGTTAAGGATTTCTACTAATTAAAATTATGACATAGATTACATAATTTATTCAATTTTGAGAAGTATGAAGGGTAATTATGTTTCTTTTTGATCCAAACAAAAGCTTGTGAGAGTTGAGCCTCAACCGTGCCTCCATAGTTAATTATTGATGATAGGACCGGTTGTACTTAGACAAACTAGAACTTTCTCATGGACTATAGGAACGAAACCTGAATAGTTGAAATTTGTGATATGATCTTAGGCCATCCTTGCTAAATGAAGTCATAGCCATAAAATTCCTTACCCAAACATCATCTCTAGTTAGCCAATTTGAGCCTATAAGCTTTTTCTTTGTGATTTAAGCACAATATAATCCTTGAAAAACCCACTTAAGCCTGATATATAACACGTATGTGTGGGTAATTGAGGAGATGATGGTCTACAAGGGAAGATGTGGAAAAATGTATAAGTAAATGGAAGAAAGGGTGAATCGAGAAAAAGGATGAAAGAGCGCAAGTTAAAAGCAAATGCAACTTCAACAAAAAATGGAAAAGGATCAAAATCATAAAATATACTCAAGGAATACAAGAGTCAAAGAAAAGAAGTATGCCATTCAAAAGAAGCACAATGAATCCATGGTATGTTGATATTTAGTGCTTTTGAATAATTGACAAAGGGAGAAAGTTTGAAAGTGAAGAAGTTGGAGAAAAGAATCATCTCTTCGATTGTCTACACTTGAATAGTCACTATTACCCAAAGTTTCCTACCTTACCAAAGAGCCTAAACATTACATTCAAAGATAAAGACCTATTTGATTACTTATTGAAACTAGGTGGCTTGTGAACATAGTTCATGAGCAAGCCTATGGTGAGTCGGTTCTAATTGGTTGATGAGTGTTGTTTAAAACACTACTCCATAGAGTGTTGAGTGAATTTGATATCCTATGAGAGGCTTGGATCGGAAAGGATTTGATTACTCTTTTGTTTTCTTGAAATTGAACTTTTTAATCTTCTATGTTATGAGTTTGATAGTGTAGGAGTACTTAATGTGATTTTGTAGTCCTTCTGGCTTGTGATGTGTTGTGGTTTATGTTCGTTAGGTGTTTTTCTAGGTGAAAATTACTCCTCTTGTTTATCATTTTTCATTGTTCGAGGACGAACAATACTTTAAGTTTGGGGAGTTGATCGTTATCATTTTCACCTAAATTTTAGTGTCTTTATTTGTGGATTTTTGGATGTTTTCATCTGTATGTGTGTGACTTTTGGTGGAGTTTATGTAATTATGAGAAATGTGGTATGGATTGATAGAAATGTGTAAATGAGCTTAAATATGTGCAAAATAGGTCAAGAAATGGAGAAAAAATGGAATTGAGAGCAAAACGGAGAAGGAAGAATAGGGAACGGTCGGACACGCCCCGTAAGCGGAATATGAGCCTGTCTGAAGTGGCCATGTTTGAGCATCAGAACGCAGGACTCGCCCAGGAGAAGGCCGTGTTTCGGCGCACAAGTCGTGCTCCAGCAAACGCCCCGTGTGAGGAACACGGGCCTGTTCGAAAAGATTGTGCGCAGTCATAAGAAAATACTACATGCCCATGGGAGAGGCCGTGAGCTGCCACACGAGCCGTATCCAGAAATGCACAGAACACGCCGAACTGCATGTGCAATACACGAGCCTTGTGCTGCTACACGACCCGTGTAGGTGCAAAAGGCACTTCAAATTTTAGAATGTTCCGGAAGCTTCTAGAAGGTCCATAAGTGATATAAAAGGGTGATTTGTGCGAAATTGAAGGAAGAACACAGAATTAGAGCAGTTACACACACTCCCACACCATATTTTCATACACTAGATCCATTTGATTCATCTCCATACATTTAATCCATCCAATCCACTTGATCTTCAAGGATCCATCCATCAATTCATCATTCCACCACTTTAAGAAGAGAAAATCATCAAGGAGTGAAGATTTGAGCATGTTGAAGGGAGAGGAGGCCTACTTTGCAACGGAAGCCAATTTACCTTTAATTTGTGATTTTCTTCATTATTTGGCTCAAATGGAGCAAGCCTTTGAATGTATTGACCTAAACACAATGTGTAGTGGCTAGTCCTATAGTAGGGCTAATCATATGATTGGTTGAGAAGAATACAAGATATGTAGGATTTGAGATGTTGAATTGAGTTAATTTTGGACTTTCTTTTATGATTAACAAATCATGTTTCATTTCAATACATATGTGATTAAATTCTCTATTCATAGTGTTATGATGGTCATTCCGATATTATGATTACTGGTTTAATTGAATCATATATTAAGATGTGCATGCATGTTAGTGTGAGGGAAGGTAAGCCATACCCTTCTTATGCTTAGAACATTCATAGGGGGACACTTAAGAAATTGAGTGAAAAGAACCAAACTTATGATCATAGTACCTTAAGGGAATTGAGAGTAAGAACAATCCTAGGAGATTTAGACTTGTCAAAGAGTCGAGAACCTAATTGCCTTGGCCATAGGAATTAGGGGTAAAAACGTGATTGCTTTTAGTCCATAATTAATGAAGTTCAATATCAAAAGTTATGCATATCTAGCTAGTTTCTTAATCATGAGTATGATTAGCCTTGCTCTCTTCTTAAGTGAATTATATCCACATTCCATTCATCTTATCACTTGTTCGATATTTGATAAATTTAGTTGTTAGTTGATTTCTTAGTTAATTGATTAGAATAATAAGTAGTATAAGAACCAAACCTTCATTCTTGTCACTCTTACAAAGAAAAATCAATGACGAATCCGGATACAACTATAAGTTTACTTTTCCTTGGGACGACATACTTATAAATTTTGTTGTTTGGTCATACGTGTACAACTCTCTTACTCTAAAATATTTTACTAAAAATACGGCTAAGAATAGTTTTTGCTCTTTTCCTTGGCACAAAAAAAGCTTTCCGTAAGGAGAAAATCTTTCTTGGCTTTCTTGTGCTTCATTGAGAGAAATTTTGAGACTATGATTTTTGGTTGAAACTTATGACGAGATGGATTTTTACGTGTGTACTTGTTGAGTTATGGTTTGTGCTTGTTATGTGTTTCTTTCACTACTATAAGCCCGTGAGCTTTGGAGCTTTTAAATCGTAATATCAAACGGTTTTTTCTTTCTTGAGTGCATCATTCTTTTGTGTGCATTCTAGAACTTGCCATTGTGTCTTCTTGAAACTACATGTATGTGAAGATTGTTGAAAATTATTTAAGGCCATCTTTGTTCTGATAAGTCACTTAGCCAAATTAATCATACCAAATGAAATTATTTTGTAGTTTGCCGCTTTGAGCTTATTATCCTTATTTCTTTGGCAACCTACAAATTTATCCATTTTTATCCATATTTTATATCCTAATCACCTTTGTCGATTAGTAGACGATTAATAGGGATGAAGTGGTTGAATTGAGCTTACTAGAGAGTTTGGAGAGAGAGAAATGGTGAAAGTTAAAGAAAAGAGGGAGAAAAGATGAAAAAGAAAAAATGGAGGTTGTGTGAAAAAAAATTGAGTGAAGCTTGTATAAAAGAAGCATAAAGGAGCTCTACTAGAAAAATAGAAAGAGATCCCTTGTGTAAAAGAGAGAAAAAACTCAATAGTGAAAGAAAAAAAGAAAAAAAGTTTGTTAGTGTTTCTGATGGAAGATTACATTTTTCTTGAGGTGAAAAGAGAAAAGGAGAGGATAAGAGTTGAAGTGGTCAATCAACTTAAATTCTCTACTAATCTTCAGCTTACTTTTCCTAAATTTTCTTACCCAAGACCAAAGAGCCTACATTACAACCATATTAAAGACCTTTTTGATTCAATGATTAACACATACAAGTGGTAGAGAGTTTAGATCTTTGGCAAGCATATGGTAATGATATACATTTGAATTGATTTTTGAGAGTATACACTTCTCCCATACACATCTTGAGTGTGAGAGTGAAATGCAAAATCTTGAGAGAAGTAGTGGAAGTCTCACTTGCTTGCATATTTCCTAAGCTTAACTTGTATGCATTTTAATTGATGTCTTATCGCTTGTTTTGATTAAATTGAAATGACTTTGAAATGACTCAATCTTATTGATATCTTGATTCATTTCTAGGTGAATTTCCCTCCTCGTTCTTTCTTTCCTTTTGTTGCTTGGGGATGAGCAAGACTTTAAGTTTGGGAGTTTGATCGGTGTGAAAATTCATCTAGATTTTAAGTGGATTTTTGTGGCTTTAATCCAATAATTACGCATGGTTTTTATGAAAATGCTATTAATTGCTTGATTATTTGGAGAAAGATATTTTTGTTTATTTTTGCAGAAAAAGAGTGATTTTGAGGCAAAATATATTCTTGATGTGAAGAGGAATATGTGGGAGGAAACAGAGCTAAATGGAAAGATGAAAAAGAAAAAATGGAGGTTGTGTGAAAAAAAAATTGAGTGAAGCTTGTATAAAAGAAGCATAAAGGAGCTCTACTAGAAAAATTGAAAGAGAGCCCTTATGGAAAAGTGAAAAAAAACTCAACAGTGAAAGAAAAAAAAAGGTTCGTTAGTGTTTCTGATGGAAGATTACATTTTTCTTGAGGTGAAAAGAGAAAAAGAGAGGATAAGAGTTGAAGTGGTCAATCAACTTAAATTCTCTACTAATCTTGAGCTTACTTTTCCTAAATTTTCTTACCCAAGACCAAAGAGCCTACATTACAACCATATTAAAGATCTTTTTGATTCAATGATTAACACATACAAGTGGTAGAGAGTTTAGACCTTTGGCAAGCATATGGTAATGACATATATTTGAATTGATTTTTGAGAGTATACACTTCTCCCATACACATCTTGAGTGTGAGAGTGAAATGCAAAATCTAGAGAGGAGTAGTGGAAGTCTCACTTGCTTGCATATTTCCTAAGCTTAACTTGTATGCATTTTAATTGATGTCTTATCGCTTTTTTTGATTAAATTGAAATGACTTTGAAATGACTCAATCTTATTGATATCTTGATTCATTTCTAGGTGAATTCCCCTCCTCGTTCTTTCTTTTCTTTCGTTGCTTGGGAAGGAGCAAGACTTTAAGTTTGGGAGTTTGATCGGTGTGAAAATTCATCTAGATTTTAAGTGGATTTTTGTGGCTTTAATCCAATAATTAAGTATTATTTTTATGAAAATGCTATTAATTGCTTGATTATTTGGAGAAATGTATTTTTGTTTATTTTTGCAGAAAAAGGGTGATTTTGTGGCAAAATATATTCTTGATGTGAAGAGGAAGATGTGGGAGAAAACAGAGCTAAATTCAGAGTTAAAACAAGGAAGAAAGGAGAAAATAAAATTAGAATACAGAAATTTGGGCTTGTTGGTGCTGAACTGAACACATTAGGCTGCTAGATGGTTGGAGTTTTGGGCCACAAATGGGCTGGAGTAGCTGGGCCATGTTGCTGGAAGGGAATTGGGCCTTGGAGTTGGGCCATGAGCATTTTATTAAAAATAAGAAAAAGAAGGGACAAGGCTGTGGAGGCCAGGTTCGAACCACGGACCTCCGCCTCACTTACACACCTCTTAAACCGCTGGGCCACAAGAGATTATATAACAGAATCAGCCCAATTAATCTCATAAACGCTTTCAGAAGCGATAATTAAAAGGAATATTGGAGAAAAATTCCGCTGCTGCCTCTGTTTGAACTCGCGACCTCCAGTCAGCCCACGCCTTTAAGGGAGCACTTGAACCGCCCGGTCAGACTCCATTCAGCATCCGATTCCGCCAGTTTTTGGATTAAAACCTGTTTCCTGGAACCGGTTCTAGCCCCAAAAATCAATAAAAATTTCATAAATTTCATCATTATCCCATATCCTCAAGTGTCCCACATTGAAAAATTAGTCCAACATTCCTCTCACCCTACAACTATAAAATACCACCCATTTGGAAGTCCTCACTATCAATTCTACACCCATTAAAATTCCATTAAATTGAATCATTCCTAGATTCAATAGTTGAGAGGGCTTTTAAGTAAGTCTTCCATAGTTGAGATCCCTCCCCGTTGAGAGGGCTTTTAAGTAAGTCTTCCATAGTTGAGATCCCTCCCCCTTTCGGGCGAGGGACATTTTAAATGTTTTTCTAGATTAGGAATTTAATTGCTTTCCAAGAAGATGGGGCACCAAGGAATGGATGAACTTTGCGAGGGACATTTTAAATGTTTTTTCTAGATTAGGAATTTAATTGCTTTCCAAGAAGATGGGGCACCAAGGAATGGATGAACTTTGTGGATGTAAAAACTTCATTTGGTGAAATCTAATCCTACTTATTATCTTTTTATTTTCTTTGTTTTGGTCGTTCAAGTGATGTCTAGATTATGGATTAATTTGTGATATTGTTTAATTGTGTTCCGGCTTTGATTAGTTTCATTTATGAATGCTTAATTGCTTAACTTATATGTTTGATTTGTGTGGTTAATTGTCTATTGCATGTGGTTAGAACGAGAGTTCAATTATATGTCTTAGGAATTAATAGAATCATTTCATCATGCGGGTTATGTGAATTAATATGGGAAGAGTTGGAGACGATCTCTCATGTTTAGAACTACATAAATGGACACTAGAAAGGTTAGATCGAGAGGTCAATTAATCTAGTGAGGGGAGCCCAACTTTAGTGAATTCATAGTACCTAGAAAGGGAATATTGTCTATGATTTAGTACCTTTTAGAAAACTCGTACGAGTAATTAGTACCCATTAGGGGTGTTCACTTTGGTCTCGATCTTATGTGCTATTTTTGGGTCTTTGTAGGGGCCAACACCCTCTTCATCTCGAGAGAGAGTTTAGGTGGAAATCGTGATCGCTCTTACTATGATAGCTTAAATTGGGAGACAATTAGATGTACTGTATGATTTATCCATTTGAATTGCATCATAAAGATTTTTTTTGCATTGAAAATTCTAAAAATATTGTAATTAGTTTCTTTTCATGTTTTTATCATCTTCTTTCTCAGTCGTCCCTAACTAATACGAGACTATAACTTGAAGGCTACGAATCTTAAATTCCCTTGGGTTCGATATTCTTTAATTGGTCATCCCGACTATACACGATCAATCACTCTTGCTTTGAGGTTATTCATATGTGTTACACGCATATTTACTTGTATCTATAGTGTAGATTTGCATGCTTTAGTGATGTATCCATAGTCCACAAGATAGAGTCGGCCTGCACTTGAGAGGAAAGTTAAGTAGTAAAACTAGATTACCCTAGAGCTACCTATTCTCCTACTTTATCCACTTTTGTATTCTTCTAGTGCTATTTTATTTTATTTGTTATTTAATTTTAGTATTTAAGTTGATAATTAATTCCACAACTCTTATTGTCTTACATCTTAATTAATTTAGGTAATAATTAAATTGATAATACGCCGTCCTTTGGGTTTGATATTTAACTTGGTCGCTTGCTTAAGCTGCAACTGATATCCTTAATACTTGGGGATTAATCTTGCATGCAAAGAAAACGTGCATCAAGTTTTTGGCACCGTTGCCGGGGACGGTTGTTATTATTGATGTTATTATTTCTAGTTTGATTAAGATTTTTATTTGTGATTATTTACTTCTATCAACCCTTGAATTTTTTTGAGGTACTTGTGCGCTAGGAAAAGTAGAGGAAGGAAAAAAAAGGAATAACACACTGTACTAAACATGGCCGGAGCAAGGCAGAATCCGGATAATATTGCCATACGTGAAATTTTCACGAGCTATGGGATTGGCAACATGGGTTTGATAGGAGCAAGGGGGAAGATGATGATTTTGAGATACATCCCGCTCTTATTAACATGGTAGAGAAGAATCTCTTTTCTGGAGGTTGTTTTGAAAATTCATATTAGCATCTCAAAAGATTCATTGGTTGTGCAAACACTCAAAAGGGTGCTGGAGCTAACGATAATGCTAGGCGGATCACCCTATTCAAGTTCTCTTTGATTGATAGAGCAGAAGCATGGTATGAGACTCTTGATGCAGCAGACTGCACTACATGGGACCAACAGCAGCAGAAGTTCTTAGAGAGATACATGCCACCCTCAAGGATCTTAAGAATGAAGCAAGACATCACCCAATTTGTTATGAATCAGGGTGAGAAATTTCATGAGGCGTGGGACTGGTTTAAAGATATGCTCAAGAGGTGCCTACAACATGGGATGTCTGAGGCTGAGTACATAAGTATCTTCTACTATATATTGGATTGTGAGTTGCATGTTTTTATTGATGCATCATCACGAGGAGCACTGTTATCTAAGACAGAACTTGAAGCAGAAAAGTTATTTGAAAACATCTCTATGAATTCACGTGACTGGCTTACAGAGAGCGTTAGTGGAACTTATGTAGTGGGTAAGGTGGCTCTGGTTGAACATCAAGTAGTGAAGTCGAATAGGGATGATGAGATCGTCTCTAGTTTAGCTAATATCAACAAGCTACTAGAGTCTCAGTAGAAGCAGATTACAGAGTTGACAAAAATGGGGCCTAGTATCCATCAGCAAGAAGTGAAGAGTATTGAAAAATCTTCGATCGATACATGGCTAAGAATGATGCAAGGGTTGATCATCTTGAGGCTACTATGAATGCTAATCATGCAGATTTATCTAAGCAGTTGAAGGACATTATTTTGATAATGGGGCATATGGCTGAGAACGTGAATCAATTGACACAAATGTTGGAGAAAGAAATATTCCCGTCTCAAGGCCTAATGAATCTGAAAGAGTACAAAGCCATCACGTCGAGGTCTGGAATGCAGTATGAGGGACCAATGATGTCGGAAATAAATTTTAAAGCTCCAAGAGCTTGATTTGACCAGGGTTCGACCAAGCTAGCAGGTCAAACCACATTCTCGAGATCAAACTAAGTACTTGGGAAAAATCCAGAGCATCCTGACGGCTGGTTTGACCAAAACCAGCCTGGTTTGACTAATCCTGAAGGTCGAACCAGCCTGTCCGTGACCCTCTATTTTTTCTGAAGACCGATTCGACCACGACAACTTTGGTTCAACCAAACCCCTTGATCGAACCGAGGTCGAACCAACTTATCTGCAATATCTTATTTTTTCTGAAGTCGGGTTCAACCACAATAGCTCTAGTTCGATCAAATTCCTTGATCGAACCAAGGTCAAACCAGCCTGTATGAGAGATGCTGAATTTTCAGAAGACTGGTTCGACCACATTAGCTCTAGTTTGACCAACCACCTTGGTCGAACCATGGTCGAACCATGGTCGAACCAGTTGTACTGGTGAGTTTGAACTTTCTAATGGTCAGTTTGACCATTATAGACCTGTTTTGACCAACACTCAAGGTCAAACCGAGGTCGAACAATCCTATCCAGCATTGTTTTTCATGTAGAATGCTACACATATTGTTTATAACACTCCAGTACCATCACAAGAGCAGAATACTGAGCTTATAGATGAGAAGAAGTGGAAAAGAGTAAAGAGATTGAGAGCCGAGAAGCTTAAACTGCAGATGGATAATGAAGATGTGGTTTTCCCTTTTGATCAAGCAATGAAAATACTCATGGAGACTCAATCGTGCAAGAGCATAGATGTGATTTCTAACTTGTTTAATCTTATTTTAATAGGACAGATGATTCTGAATTTGAGTGGAAGATTAACAAGGAGAAGTTTAGACAGCCATGGGAGGAAGAAAATTCTGATGATCATATACTTAAGACTAAGAAAGGTGAGGTACTGAGTGTAGACAAGAAGAGGAAAAAAAGTATTTGAAGGTGAGGATGCGAGAAGACCGCCCTCTAATCCAGTAGTTTAAAAGGTTACATCCGTCGTGACTCTTCGACGTTAAATATGAGCGCCGTTTGGGGGCTTCTTCCTTTTATTTTATTGCTTTATTATTTCTTTTCTGTAAGTGAGGAGTTATTATATTTAAGGTGCTCACATTTCGGCAATTACATCTCCTTTTAAACTTAGTTTTGACTTACGTTTTTACTAAGTTTGGGAGTGTGTGCTGTACTTACCTCATCTTATGAGCACCATGTGTACAATTTTTCCTTTCGTTTGTTGTTTGTTTGTTAGGAGATTGATTTTTTGTGGCATATTAATACTTTAACCGGTGTTGGTATGTCGATTTTTTGCAACTTACTTAATGTTTAGTGTGTCTAGTGTGTGGAGTCAATTAAATAGTCAATTGAGTTTTCCTATTTTATTATGATGAATTATGTGATGATGATGATGTATGTTTGAGCTTTGATGATAGAAAAAGGTAATTAGGAGGCAAGATGAGTTCTACGCTGAGGAGCTCGATATACGTTGAAGAAAAATCAGGTACCCTCATTTTCTTATTCTATATTTTTGTGTGCTTTTAATTCATGATGAGAGTGGAAAGTTTGAGATTTTTGTTTTGTGATCCATGTGAGCTTATATGTATAAATAGTATTTGGAATTCATGTGCTTTTGAAATTGTTGAAGGAAGTGTACTTGAGTTATATTGTGGTATGAAGTTCTATGTATATTTGTGGGATATTGCTTACCATGAAAAATGCTCTGTTACTTGTTAAAAACCCATGTGAGATTTTGAGTCTTGTTGATCATGTTACATAATCACATGATATTTTTTTCTGGTGAGCATCGTTCTTATGTATGTATTCTAGAACTTGCCTCTTGTCTTACTTGAAACTACATGTGTGTTAGATGATAGGAGATGATTTTAGGCCATCCTTGAATTTATAAGTCACTTAGCCAAATAATTCCTTACCGAATGATTTTTATCTATAGTTAACCCCATTGAGCCTAAAAATCTCATTCTTTGGCAGCCTATGAAAAAGAACCACTTTGAGCATCTGAATTTTTTGAGCCTTGATTGTCCTTCTAGAAGAGAATTAATGACTTTTCAAAGCGTGTTGATGGAGTTTGATAACAATTTGGGAAGGAATGAAATTGGTGTTGAAATAGTGATTGAGCTTGATGATGCATCTAAGGAAAAACATGGAGTAATGCTTAAATCTAGTACTCCATGGAATTACACACCCTAGGGTAGTACTTAAATCTAGTACCCTATGGAGGATGCGCGAGGTAGTGCCCGAAACTAGTACCTCGAGAGAAAAGAAGAAAGAAGAAGGAAAGAATGTTGTGTTTGAAAAGGAAGTGAAAGAGTTGATGAGGATTTTTATTTAATTAAAGTGAGTAAGAAGAATGAAAGATCATGATAGAATGCGCACTTGATTGATCCGAGTTTTGAGTCACTTATCCATATATTTCCTACCTTAGCCAAAGAGCCAACGTTACATCCAAAAGAAAAGTTTTTTTTGATCCCATTGTCGAATCATACTTTTAGTGGTGGGGAGTTTAAGATATTTGGCAAGCTTATGGTTACGCATGCACTTGTATTGAATTTGAGCGTAAACACCTTAAGCCATAAGTGTATATCTTTTACACTAGAGTGCAAGTGATATATACTCCCTGTGAGAACATGTGAATGGAGTATTTGAATTGGTGGTGATTGTCTTGACTTGTATGCTATGAATTGATTATTACATGTAATGAGAGTCGCATGACTTAAGTTGAGGGTAATTGTATTTTGATTGGGGTATGTCCTTGTTTTTCCGTTAATTTTCTTACTCTCTTTCTCTTTATTTTTATTTTTTACCTCAGAACGAGCAATGCGTAAGTTTGGGAGATTAATAAGAGTGAAAATAAGAGTATTTTAATGTCCAATTTAACACCTTCTTGATGGAAATTATTGTTATATATTAGCAAAAGTGTCTTATATTTGATATATGTGAGAAAAGGTGCACTTGAGCTATTTTATTGTGTTTTAGATGGAAAAGGGATCAAAAGTGCAAAGTTGGAGAAAAAATGCAACTTGTGTATGAATACTGAAAAATACACGTCCAACTTGTACAATTTTTTGGTGTTTGTGTGGAGATCAAAACTGGATGTGATAAATGGTTGGAAAGTCACTGAAGAGAGGGTCGCTTTAGCGTAAAAAATACCTCAATCGGAATCCAAATGAGAAAGTTATGATCAAGAATGTGACATCGCGCTAGCTGTCCGAACAGAACGGCTATGTAACTTTCCATGGCTTGTTACACCTTCAAATCTTGTAGTTTTTGTAATTTCTTTAGGATAGAAATCCAAGAAAGAGAGAATCGCGTGAGCACAAGAATCACTCAAATCAGTGTCCAGATGTGGAAGTTATACATAAAACGGTGAAGCTGGCGCAAGCTAGTTCGACCACGACCAGTGGTCGAACCACTAGTTTGACCATGCTATTTTGATAGAATCATATGCCTGAAGTGCGTTAAATAGCTGATTTTGATTCGACCATGGTTCGACCACGCCCTAGGTCGAACCACATGCCTGAACAGCGTCGGATCCATATTTTTACACCCCAAGTGCATGTTTTTGCATATTTTCCAAGAAAAAGCCCATTCAAGGTCCATAAGGAGAGCTTACAAGTATAAAAGGGGATGTAGATCACATCCATTGAGAATTAGATTGGAGAGAAGCAACACAACAATACTATACCCCACAAGGGGGGATCATCCCCCAACCATCATTCACATTCTTTCCTCCATCCATCTATCACTTTAAAGATTCGTCTGTGGAATCAAGAGGAGAACAAAGAGGAGGACTCAAGATGGAGAAGGATGCGACGACTCCCACATCTAGGGTTTCCTTCGTTTTCTAATTTATCTTGTATTTTTCGAGCATAAGGGTAAGATCTATCCAACACCCATGATTGTTCTTCGCAACATCATGGGCTAGAACCATTTTGGTAGATCTAGGGTTAATGAAGATTTTATGAATTTATTAAACTCTCTTGTATGTCCTCCGTACAATACTACTTGTGGATTTATTTTATATATGATTGTGCTTTCTTAATCCATATTCACGGTCGTTTTGTGTATCTTTAATTAATATATAGAGTCTGAATATATATCTTGGTTGTAAATTGAGTGCGTTCACCGCCGAACAGGATTTCATGTTATGATTCTAAGTGAGGGGACTCCGAAACTTCATTAGAACTATCATATATAAATATTTATTAATTGAATTGAATTCGAGTTAGTAAGCAGGATAAAGAGGGTATTTTATAGTAT
This sequence comes from Pogostemon cablin, assembly GCA_023678885.1. Classification (NCBI taxonomy): domain Eukaryota; kingdom Viridiplantae; phylum Streptophyta; class Magnoliopsida; order Lamiales; family Lamiaceae; genus Pogostemon; species Pogostemon cablin. The sequence continues at coordinate 24,333,100 of CM042959.1, forward strand.
ATATAAAGCGAGATCATATCGGGTTAGGTTTCAAATGTTAGAAATAATTGATACTGATAGTACCTAGAAAGGGGGTAAAATTATGTATCTTGCTCCAAGGTTATTCACACATATTACACGCATATTTACTTGTGTCTATAGAGTAGATTTGCATGGTTTGTGATGCGTCCATAGTCCACAAGGTAGAGTCGGCCTGCACTTGAGAGGAAAGTTAAGTAGTAAAACTAGATTACCCTAGAGCTACCTATTCTCCTACTTTATCCATTTTTGTATTCTTCTAGTGCTAATTTATTTTATTTATTATTTAATTTTAGTATTTTAGTTTATAATTAATTCCATAACTCTTATATCCTCTCATGTGAAATTCATCAAAGATTTCATTCTTAGATTCAAGATTCATTTCATATTTTCATATTAGAATTTAAGAGGGCTTTTTAAAGAGAGTTCTCCCCTAGTTGTTCCCCCCCCCCCCCCCCAAATTTTTGGGGAGAAATTAATTTCTTTTATATAATTTCCTTTCTTAATTTATATTTTATTACTTTCGAAGAAGTTGGAGACACCAAGGAGAGGATGAGCTTAATGGATGTAAAACTTCATTTGGTGAAATCTAATCTTACTTATTATCTCTCTAATCTTTTTCCCTTTTCTATTTTCTATTTTCTATGTTTTGATAGTTGATTGATAATATGATGATGGATTAATTTGTTAAGATTTTTAAATTGAATTTCTGGTTTTGATTAGATTTTATTTATGGAATTTGTATGCCTTGTGATAATATGAGATTTATATCTTTGGTATTAGTGCAATTGTTATTAGGTTGTGTATTATGTATCGGCATGTCTTGTTGTTTCTTTCACCTTAGTTGCTTTGCATGATTATCATATGTGGCTTTCTTCTATTTATTACATGAGGATTAATATAAGAGTAGTTAGTGATGACCAACTTATGTTTATAATTACATAGTTGAACTCTAGTAAGGTTGATGCGTGAGGATGATCGAACTAGTGAAGGGAACCAAGTCATAGTAAATATAGTTCCTAAAATGGAAAAATAGATATCGATAGTACCTGCTTTGGAATTCAAGTCTAAATAGTACCTAGTAGGAATTGTGAGCTATGGAGTCGATCCTAAGTGTTATTTAGGGTCTTTTTAAGGCCTACATTATATTCATCTTGTGAAGGAGTGTTTTCAGGAATGGGACCTTAAATTTGGAAGAAGAAATTCAAATACCCCTAGCACGAGTTCAAGATTAGAACTTCCCACGAAAGATTGGTCCAAGAAAAAATAAAGTCTCATGAATTAAATCCCAAGTCGTCGAGTCAAACCAGCACCTTAGGAGAAATTGAGGGAGAGATTAGTCATAGGCCAATTGCAGGCACCTCTAAGATTTATACTAGCAAAGCAGATGTTCTTGTGTGGCAGGTATATTAAGCCAACTGGGAGAAACTAAACATAAGAAATTTGATCCTTCTAGAAAAAATCTGGATACATACATAGAGGGAATTAATACCCCGAGTCTAAATGTGGCAAGGTTCGCATCCAAAAGAAGTAAATCAATTGTTCGACTCTGGACATTAACATCAATATACACAATTATTGCACCGAACTTCCCAGAAATCTCAAAATTGCACAAATAGAAAATTATCAAAATTCATCCTTTAAGTATGACCGTTTCAAATTTTAGTTATTTTTTATTTACAATTCTCAATTTTTATCATTTTTTTGTTCTAATTTTGACCTTTTTATCCAAATTTAGTCATTTGATTGAATTTAGTCCTTTTTTGTCCAATTTTTAGACATAAAAGACTAAATTTAAAAAAAATTGGACTATATTTGATAATAAAATGAATAAATTTGAACAAAAAGTCAAATACTGAACAAAAAATGACCAAATTTGAGAATTGCAAATAAAATAGGACTATAATTTGAAACGGCCACACTTAAAGAATAAATTTTAATATTTTCCCTTGCCAAAATGGATAAGTGAAGCAGTCTATGTGTCGTGGGGCAAACAAATAACTTTGTCCATAGGAGATTGTTTGGAGCTCTAGAACAAGTGGAGGAAGACAATAGTAAAGTCTTTCATTGTATCAGGCTAGAAGGCTAGATGTTAGAGTCGTGAATAGCATTTCTAAAAAGGAACTAGCCTTGGTTTCTACTTTCATCGAGGATCAGATCTCAACACAACGAGAAGGGGTCTATATGCCTGTCCAAAAGAAATGAATATATAAAGTTTTAATTCAAATACTTCACAACATGGTGAATGGATCATTTCTATTAAATAATTTAACATGAAATATAATAAGATTAGCAAAAGATATGTTCGAGAAGAAGCGAGCACTTTTGTGGGAGAACAAACTCTCAGTAAAGTAAAGATACTCACCGAAAATACTACAACATGGCCCATTTTGGTTTCTAAAAAGAAAATGTGTCCTCATGCTGCTCCACCCAAAAGGAATAAAAATTGGGAAAGAATTAAAGTTGAGTATAGAAAGAATGAGAGTAGGTGAGAGGATCAAATGGAAATTGGAGCTCTAGCTAAGAATGGAACATGTGGGGAAAAAAGGGTAAAATTCCTTCAAAAATTCAAGAGCCGGGTGATCGGCCCTTCAGACAACCAAGAGTCGTATGACCCTTCAAAAGGGCAAGAGCCATGTGCAAGATAACTTCCAACAATAAAAAGTAGTGACTTAAGCAGTGATGCCAGCACGATGATTTAAGCAGTGACGTTATAGGGTTAAAGAGGTTTTTGAATTCAAATTTTATTTTCGAGACCTCTATGAATAGAGAGATTCATGAAGCAGAAGGTATCGATCATTCTACTATGTTTTCTCACCAAATAAACATTGTAATAATTTATTTCGTATATGAGTGTTTTGGTTCAAGCTACCATAAGTAACTAGAGGAGTTTTCACCTCTTGTTTAGTTAGCATGAGTGTGTCATAAAGTATTTCCATTTCAAAAATAAAAATCTTAGGATACTAATTGTCATCATTTTTACCTAGATTTTTGTATTATTTTACTTGTTATTTTCGTACTATTCATTCGTCTTTCATATATTTGGTGGTGTATTTCATACATTTCAGGATAATTTATGCTATGAGGAAAATATCTTGAAAACTATAAAAAAAATGTGTAAAGAAGGTGGAAAAGGGGATTAAAATGGAGTCGGGAGTTGAGACGAACATCACATGTAGAAAAATGACAAAACTCGACTCAAGTCCTAAACTTATGTCGAGTTTCGTCACCAACACGCCTCGAGTTATGCAGGTCAATAAGGCTGAAAGTCCACTGCAAACATTTGAAACACTAACTCAACCTCCTAGAAGTCGAGTTATGCAACTCGACTCTTAGAATTAAACTGCTGCTAAATAATCAGAATAATGAGGAGAGATCTCCACAACAGAATAGAAAAACACCACTCTTAGATTTCATATCTTTAGGTTTCTCCTATAGTGTTTTCACTAGTATCGTCACACCTCGTGTCACATTCAATGTATGGTATTATCTAATGCATTTTGCATGTACTTTTCATAAGTAGAGAAAGTGCATGCTTAAATTAGGCTTAGATCACAGTCTAGATTTGCTATTAAGGAACTTATTTGGATTATGTAGATTGATTTTGTTTTTGAGAGTGGAAATAATATTTTGATCTTGAGAATCTATTTTTGAACTCACTTTTTCAAAGATAGCGATATTTATGTCATGAGGCCGTCATAGACAAAAGTTTCTGGAATGATTGAGGAATCTGTATGTTCAAGTCTTTTACTATTTTAAACTTGTTTGTTCTATTCAAGTTTATATTCTGATACAAGCTCATGTTGTATGTAGTGTCGACAACACTTCAGAAAAGAACTCTGCTATACCCACTTAAAAGTTTTTTTGTCGAAAATAAAAATTGATGCCAAATCCCATCACATGACATGCACGTGATGTTCAAATTTTGAAATTTAGGGTTGTTTTCACTTATGTGGCAAGCCATATCATATGGTGGGACAAAGACGCCACATCACATGCCATGTCATTTCGAGGGGAATTTCAATGGTAAAACTATTATTATACAGTATTAGAGCGTTTAAATTTCACTTTGATATGTTGACATCCTATCAACCACATATATATATATATATATATATATATATATATATATATATATATATATATATATATATATATATATAAAGGAAATTTTAGGTGAATGAAAAAGTTACTTTAAAATGGTGTTTATGACTAGTGTATATTAAAAGGTGTGATAAAAGGTTGTGTCTTTTCATCAAAGAATATCTGAATTTAAATTCAAAATTAAATCAAATGATCTAACAATTTACGAAAAGACGCCTTAAAATTTATAAATAGATCCTCTCATTCCTCAATCCATCGTTTGAATTTCAGTTGCATCACTTGCTTATACACTTCGCAAATAATTACATACAAATGATCAAAATACAAGCTTTGAATATCTAGTCAATTTGAGTGAAATCGAGTTGTTCTAGTTCATTATGATTATTCGATACTAAAAAATATTGTAATACGTTACTTACTTGATAATAAAGTAGTAGAATAGATGAGATGATTTCAGTTGAGAGGCTCAACTAGTACAATTGTAATTAACTCTTTGGTTTTTGTTTTGGAGTTGCTAAATCCATCTTCATCTGAGTAAAGAACATTTATTACTCGAGTCAAATTGAGAATAGGTTTGAGAATTAACATAGATGCTAGTTTTGGTTCAAGAAGTAGTTCGTTGATGTCCTTCCATGCATTCTTTACTTGTATTCCAAGCTCTGTTAAAGCTTCAATCTCAGAGGCCCCATTTTGTCGCATGTAACAATTAATTGCCGACACTTTCTGCTCAAACTATATAAAAAATAACTCGAAATAAAATTAATATACAATATATATATGGAATTTTCTGTGCCATTTTCGTTATCATATATCCTATGTTACTAATTATATGATTAACATATCAAAAGAGAAGAAAATTCAACCATTATCCTATTTATACTTTTTTTAGGGTATAGTTTTATCCTTTCTTTCTATGCGTCATTCATTCAAGGATATGACACGGAAGATGTTACATCAAAATGACAAAGTTAATCCGGACCGTTCATGTGGGGATAGTGAAGTCACAAAATTATATATTTAATGATAAAGAAAATAGTACTCTCTCCGTCCCATACTTATCTTCACACTTTCTGTTTTCGTCCGTCCCATACTTATCTTCACCACCAAAAAAACGAAAACTTCACATTAACCAACAACATCAAAAGTTATCCTAATTTCAAAAATATTACTCACACCTGACACACATAACATACTTTATAATTTATTTATTAACTAAAAATACCACAATACCCCTAAAAAGTCAATAAAGTTGGCTAAAAAATAACTTTTCTTAAACTCCGTATCTACAGTATCGGTGCAAATAAGTATGGGATGGAGGGAGTAATTTTTTTTAAATAAATAATGTAATTATTATTAAAGTTACTTTATTCCTAAAGAATTACTCTATCCATCATACAAAATTTTTATTTGGTGGGTTCATAGTAAATAAAATGGATGGAATAAAGGTGAATTCTTATCCCATATCCAACCAAATCGTCCATCAATCTACATATTATTAAGGAAGCACGCACCATAAGTGGTTCACTTAAAACCCAATCGAAGTCCTCCTTTGTAACAAATTTTATACCAACCAAAGAAGTAATTATCATCATCATGTAGCCACAAGATACAAGTGCCAACTTCATATACTCATCCATTGTTGGCATATACTTGCTATGACTCCATTTTGCCTCTTCATAGTAAGAATTGGCCAATCTTTTCATCTGTAAAATTTGTGTTTCTAAATTACTTTAAGGGTGTAAGGTATACTAAGATCCATTTAAAATCATCTGAAATGAAAAATATAAAAAGATAACTACATTTTGAGGGTAAAATTATAAATCATAAAAAGAGTGTAAACCATCGAGACATAGAATAAAATTAATTACCCATTTCAGTATAATTAAATTAATTAAGGTGGTTAAATTTGGGTGTATGATAACTTACTTCAACACATCCAAAAATTATACAAGAGTTTAGCCCTTCAAATATAGTATTATTTAATTCACATAAAAATATTAATAACTAATAATTCATTGGATATGTGGAATTTTCAAGAATTTTTTTATAAATGAGATGACGAGGTTCGAATCTAAACTTTTATTAATTCATAAATTTGATACCATTTTAAATAACTGTTCGTTTATCATAGAGTATACTATGCATGTGTCAATTTAATTTTACCTCTTCTATTGCATATTGGATACGATATGATTGATCTCCCGTTTCAGCTTCCATTTCCACATAAATATCTGAAAGCGCTTTGAAACATATTCCAATGTATGGTGGCAAATCGTCATCGTCCACCACGTTGACATCCCAACTAGTTGCGAAACTCCAAAATTAAGAGATTAATAAATATTTATGAAAAAATTATAAGAAACCAAAAAAGTCAATAAGAAGTCATCCCAACTAGTTGCGAAACTCCAAAATTAAGAGATTAATAAATATTTATGAAAAAATTATAAGAAACCAAAAAAGTCAATAAGAAGTTAAAAGACATGATAATGATAATATAATACTTCCTTCGCATTTTATTTGTTTTCACCTTTTAAAAACAGTAGAAAGTTAATAACAATTATCATTTCTCATACATTTTATTTACAAAAATAACATTCTTCACTACAAAAAAAATTATTTTTTAACAATGGAATTTACCAACGGATTTCCAACAGATTAACAACAAAAATGACATTTTTATTTTAGAAACGGAATACCAACGGATTTATTCTCTATTTTACCAACGGAATTCAATCTGTTGGTAATTACCAGCGGATAGTAAGGGAATCATTATATTAATTACCAACGGAATTATTAGCAATAAAATACCAATGAAATTATTTAACAATGGAATTGAATTTTCGTTGCTAAAAATTTATCAACATCACTTTACCAACAGAAATTTACCAACGGATTCTGTTGCTAATCCGTTGATAAACCCATTTAACAAGGGAATTAAGACTTTTACCAACGGAATATTCCGTTGTTAAAACATAGTTTTTTTAAGTGATTATCAAACACACCTAACATACTTTATCATTTATTAATTTCCAAAAAATATCATAATACCCCTAAAAGTCAAATTTTTTTAATCTCCGTACTCAGTTTAAAGTGGAAAAAAATAAAATACCGAGAAAAATAATATGTTTGCCGTTAATTACTTGATATATTCTCATGTCATATTATACATGTCTTATGTTATAATTTCTAGTAGGTATACACTAATATTTGCCCCCCCCACACACACACACACACACATATATATATATATATATATATATATATATATATATATATATATATATATATATATATATATATATATATATATATATATATATATATATATATCACATAAGTTCTTACGTGAAACGGTCAGAAAGTGATAATTTATAAAGAAAATTGATAATAAATTAATAAAAGTGACAGTGCTATTTCTTGAACAATTTATAGTATAAATAGAAAAGTGATAATATGTTATAGCGAAAGTGATGATATTTTATAGCGAACGTGATAACAATTTTAAAAAGTGAAAAATAATTTCAGGTGAGACGATGTTACGCAAATCTACCCATAATTAAAATAGGTATACACTTATACAGTTATATTTTTATCTTATTAATTAATATTTCATACTCCTTTCATTTTTTTTTCTTAATTACTTTTTTTTTCTAATGAATATTTTAATATTTACTCCTTCTGTCCCTTTTGAATGATCACTTTTTTTATTTTAGGCGTCCCACTCAAAGAATCATTTTTTCTTTTTTATATACATGAAACTCATACACACTAATACAATTAAAATATAAGACTTATTGACCTACTAATATAACTACTACTAACTACACATTAAATAACAATATTTCAATAACAATATTTCTTAGTCCTGGAAATATTCCACGTAAAAAAGTAAAATTACCCATTTGAATGGGATGGAGGAAGTATTCTTTTCGTACTATTATATTGTTTTGTTTACATCTCCATTAATATTAACAGACATAATTTTTTTTTGTTTTAAGTTTTTGTCATCCATAAAGTGGAAAAATGTTTGTTTGAAATTCATGCTCCTCCGTCCCACCCAAAGAGTTCTTTTTTGTCATTTTCCTCGTCTCACTCAAAGGATCTCATTTCTTTTTTAAACACATGGGACCCACACAACCCATCTAATACAATTAAAATATGGGGTCCATACTCCCACTAATACAACTACCCACTACACATTAAATAATAATACTCCTTAATCCACGTGGCAAAAAGCAAAAACAACTCTTTGAACGGGACGGAGGGAGTATTGTTTTTGAAAATTTTATTTTAAGAAAGATGAATCATGAAACTCATTAAATAGCAATCCGACATTTACTTATTGTAGATACAGAGTTTAAAAAAAGTTATATTTTAACCAATTTTATTGATTTTTGAAGGGTATTACAGTATTTTTAAGTAATAAATAAATTATAAAATTTGTGTTCCCTTTACGAGCCAAATTTATAATTTTATTGATAAGATCATTTTATTAATGAAAAAATATTTGTAGTAAATCAATGCTAAACTCCAAATTACCTACATTTAGCATATCAATCATGGGTTGCTTTATTAATATTCTTCAATCTCATTCACAATTACTAGTTATTTGTTTATTTCATTACATTTTTCATCCTCATAAAATTATAAAATTTTAATAATAAATAATCTCTTCATACATTATATTCTCAAAAATATCCTATTCATATGAAACACATAATTTATTTTATTATTTAAAAAAAAATCACATGCCTTCCAAGTAAATAAAGTTGATTAATAAAGCAATATTTCTTAAATTTAATTACTATAATAATAAATATATGAAGAATCTACTGACGGAGAAGGGAGTATAAATTAATTACCTTCTTACAATGTTAGTGAAAAGGTGTAGCTCATCTAAGGTTCCATGGATATCATAGATGTCATCAATGACGGCAGCCATGTATATGACTTTGGTCAACATCTTTCTTGCAGTGGCATATTGGGGCTCGAAGAAGACTCCCACAATCCAAAAGTAGCATTCCACAACTCTATCTCTTGCAAATGGCAATTTATTTGCAAAATCTAAATATTTCCACCACCTACAACATGAATTTTTTTTTTTCATTACGTTTATGTATATAATCTTTTTGTAATATTAAGAAAGATCTCCAACATGTTCTTTTTCATTTGTCCCTCAAGAACTAATCATTGTTCTTTAGCATTGGACTTGATTGTATATGAACACAAAATTTTCCGTGTCATTTTTGTAAAGATAAAATCTAACTTGTGTCATTTGAATTTCCTGTTATATTATGTTGTGTGTGTATTCTGTGTCACACAATAAGATGTGTGATACATATGAGAAAAGAGAAGGAAACTAATCTCTTTAACGAATATATGCATATGCTTAAGGGCGAAAATTAAATTGACACTCAAGCTTACAATTGATGGTATAACAGATAATACGCTAAAATCGTACAAGAACTCATGCCCATAGAATTTAAGCTTCCTTCTAATTTTAAAATGTGATATCTCTAAAGTGTGTGAGTCATCCAATAATGTGACGCATTAGATGATACACCATAATGATATATACAAGAAATTTTCAACTGACCTCGTAATATCTCCAAGCTCTCTTTGATACAACTTTTGTACTTTGTTGAAGTCTAGTTTTGCAAAATTAAGTAATATTTCATTGTGCTTCTCATCTTCTTGATAGATAGGAATGAATTTCCTAGCCATCAATCTTTTCAAACTCATGCTAATTGGGCACTTCAAAGCTTCACCCACTCGTTTGGCAAGAGAACACTTAGTAGTCGATTTGAGCACTAAAGATATGAGATGAGCACAGCTAAATTCTAATGCTTTGTCAAGAATTTGTTCCCCTTGTACTCCATAATATGATGCTTCATATAACTGTAGCATCCCTTCGTCATCTTTCTTCATTGACTCCTTAAAACACCCTCCTTTCTCATTCTCAATGAATTTTTCAAATATTTCTTTGCAACAGGGAAAAAGAAAAAGAACATTATGTTTTAAACAATTTGGTATATATTGAGAGAGAATGTATATATTGCATACAATATTCACATTAAAGATAATTATACTATACAAACTTACTAGGTTAAACTTTAAACCTATAGGTGTAAGATTGAGTCGCGAGAGCGAATAGAAATAGTTTATCCTTAGAATTAAGGCTAATATTTTTAAGATTAGTACTCCATCGGCTCGAATTTTCTGTTCCATTTTTGTACATCATTTTCGGTGTCATACCGTAAATGAACGACACGTAGGAGAGATAAACTATACCCTAAAGTTTAAATCCTAGGGGCAATGATTGGATTTATTTCCTCTCTTACGTGTCAATCACTTAATGTATGGCGTACAAGATAACGCACAGAAATGACGCAGAAGATTGGGTGTGTTACTCACTCTATCTCAACTTTAACATCACATTTTTTTGTTTTAATTCGTTCAAAATTCAACCTCATATTTTCATAAAAAAAAAATAATGACACTCAATTATTATCCCCACAATGCAATTTAAATATCTATAATAAATGAGAGGCCATGCTAGAGACATAAATACTCATAGATAAATATAAGATGAGATCCTTTCAATTGGCTCAGAGAATTCATAAAATTATTTTTTTTCTTTCACTTTTTAATTTAATTAAAAAAATAATTGAATAATAAGACAGCAAGTACAAAAATAAATAATCTCAGCACCGAGTAATATATGAATAAAAAAAATCAATTAATGAGAAGTAAATAGTCCACACGAGAAGAATAAAATACTACATAAACAATGTGAATATATATATATGTAATACTAAAAATTAAAGTAAATATTAAATTTTATTGATAAAATAGTTTATGACACTCAAATTTCTAACGGTTGATATCTTAAAGTGCACTGGCGCACCAGTAAACCACATTCAAACTCACAAATAAGGGGCAATTTTGGGTTTAGGATTTATTGTAATTTAAAAATGTGTAATTCTTGTGTGAGACAGTTTTACATGAGATCAATTTTTACCTTTTAAATTAGTTATTATTTTGGCTATAAAATGTTATTACTTTTTATTTATTTTATAAATTAATTTGATGAATAGTATTATCACTTTTTATTAATTTATTATCACTTTCCTTTATAAAAGTTATTATTTTTTTATCGTCTCACATAAGCCCTTATGTGAGACGGTCCCACACAAGTATTTTACTTTAAAAATATAATCACTTCTTTACGTGTTACTCCCTCTATCCATCCTCAATATATCCATTTGCTTTTTACACTTGGATTAAAGAGTATTATTATTTATGTGTAGTAGATAATTGTATTAGTGGATGGTTTGAGTCCCTTATTAATTTATACTGCCTCCGTCCCGAGGGTATTCACACTTACAAAAATATATTACTGTTTAATTTATTTGACTTTTCAAACTGATATTCTAAGGGTAAACTTGTACATTCAATCGTTAATTGCAATTGGGCTAATTCATCATTAAAGTTAATCCATTTCAACACCAAAATCAAGATGACGAAAATCTGGGCTCAATCCCAGTACCACAATCCCCAAATTACTCTAAGAAATTTGGCACACAAATTCATATAGAGATATGCTATATTCTTCAAATGTGCACCAGCTGGAAAAAGAACAAAATCACACTAATTACTTTTTTCACTCTACAATGAAAAATCGATATTTTTTATTTCAGGAACCAGATCAAGAAAAGAATACCCATCACCAACAAGTGAGAAAACTAGAAGAAAGCTAGAAAACCCATTCATCCATTCAGGTTCTTGAAAGAAGGGTGAGATCGAGAGAGCCTTTTTCCTAGAGAGAGAGAAATTTTTTTAACTGGTTTGCGAATCTTAATCTTGATTTCAGCTCCCACTTGATCAACTACAATAAGGAAGAAATGCCCATTCCTCACATGAAGAAAGACCCATTTCTCAGCGGCAGCACTGCATTTGCGAGCGGTGGCATCAACGAGGCGGCGAAGGAGGAGATTGTGACGCGGAGCTCGGTGTCGAATGCTGATAGATCGATCGGATGTATCGATGGAGGACAAAGATTCAACGCAGCTTGGATTGAGATCTAAATGAATGAGAGAGAGGAGGAGGACGGTGTGTGTGTTAGATTAGGGCTTAGTTGACAGAGGAGGGCTGGAGGAGGAATTGCTTGGTTCTTCAGCAGTGATGCAACTTGGATTGAGATTTAAAATTCTAAATGAATGAGAGAGGGGGAGGGTGTGCGTGTGTTAGATTAGGGGTTAGAGTTGAGAGAGGAGGGCTGGAGGATGAATGTTCAGTGATGGTTTTTTGTGTTTATGTTAATTTAAATAAATTTAGGTATATAATTAGTGTTTTAAATGTGTAAAGATTGAATGGCATTTTTGAAAATAAGGGGTCATGGAAGGTTATTTTTCTTGAGTTTTTTTCTAATTTTAGGGTGTGAAAATGTAGTGGGACGGACAAATGAGAAAATGTGAAAACTGTGTTGGTACGGAGGGAGTATATTTTATTTGAGGGTGTGGGTCCCATAGTCCAAAAAGAAAAATGAATAAATTAATGATGAACGGTCCAAAATGGTAAAATGAATAGATTGACAGTGGATGGAGGGAGTACTTCTTATTCGTCTTAACACAAAGCCACACCCCACGTGACACTCTCACATAAGTTTTTGCCAACAAATAAATTAAGGTAGATCTTGGGCGAGACCGTCTCACGGATCTCATATCGTAAGACGAATCTCAATTTACCCATTTAAATGAACTTAAACAGTCCAACTAGCGCTCATGGGTGTAGGGGTGACCAGCGAAAATTTATTTTAATTCAAACTCCCTCCATCCGTTTCTAATGTATCCATTTTACTATTTTGGCACCGCTTCAAATGTATCCATTTAAAAAGTACACAATATGGCCCACAACTTCCCTTTAATACAACTATCCACACTATATATAATTAATAATAATATTCTTTAATTCACGTGCAAAAAGCAAATGGATAACTTAGAATCGAACGGATGGAGTATTACATATTTGCCACTAATCCAACTGTTATTCAAATTAGCCGAAGTTCGTTTTAATTGAAAATAATTGATTGCCATTAATTTAATTTATATACTGTAGATATATATATATATATATATATATATATAGATGAAAACTATAACATTATTAATAAAGGGGCATTATCCGATGAGATTATTTTACACTTCTTTAATTAGTTATTAATTTTTATTAAAGATGTTATCACTTTTCTTTAAAATGTAATCACCTTTTATTTATAATATAATTTGTTAATGAAATAGTTCACTTTACTATAATCACATTTCACCAATTAAATATAACTTTTTATTAAAATATTATATTATCACTTTTTATTCGTCTCACAAAAACCACTCCATGGGACGATCTCATATAAATTCTTGCAATTAATGAAATGATATACTCCCTCCGTCCCGGGCTAAGAGTCCCATTTGCTTTTGGGCACGTGGATTAAGGAGTATTATTATTTAATGTGTAGTGGGTAGTTGTATTAGTGGGTGTAGGGGCCCCATGTATTAATTGTATTAGTAGGTGTGGGTGGGTCCCATATGTCCAAAAAAGGAAATGGAACTCTTTGGGTGGGACGACCAAAATGGTAAAATGACCCTCTTAACCTGGGACGGAGGGAGTACATGATAAAAGAGAAAAGTGATCTTCATTTAATTAAATTATTTAATAAACAATTCAAATGACGAATAAAAAAGTGACAACATTTTTCATAAAAATTGAAACTATATAATTAAGGAAAAGTAAAAATTATCCGATTAAACTTCTTAAACATTTCATAGGATTAATAAAAAATGATAATATTTTTAATAAAAAGTGATACATGATTAAACAAAAGTGATACCCGTCCGATTGAATTATTTTAAATTTTTTAAGAAGAATAAAAAGTGATAATATTTATAATAAATAGTGATATATGTTTTATAAAAAAAGTGAGAAACATCCAATTAAAATAATACTCTATTTTATAAATAATTCATAGGAATTAAAAGTTATAATATTTTTAATAAAAGTATTATTTGATCAAGGAATAGTTAATTCTTTTAATTGAATTATTTGAATAACATAAAACGAATAAAAATTATTAAATATTTTTAATAAAAAGTTATATCCAAAAGTGATAATTATTTATTGAATTATTTCATGGTTGAATAATTTATAATACGAATAAAAAGTAATAATAATACTGTCTTATGTGAGACCATTTTTCACTTTTTAAAATAGTTATCATTTTTGCTATAAAAACTTTATCATTTTCGGTATAAAATGTTATCACTTTTATTTATACTATAAATTGTTCATAAAATAACATTATCACTTTTCATTAATTTAATACTCCCTCCGTCCCACGTATTTTTACCCACTTTCCATTTTGGGGTGTCCCACGTATTTTTACCCATTCCATTTTTGGCAAAAATACATAATATTTTATTACCTACTTTTTACAATCCCAACAACTTTAACTACTTTTTTACACTTTATTCATCATTCCCAACAACTTTATTCACTTTTTCTTTTTAAATTACTAATTTATCCCTACTTTCTCTTACATTATATATTAAAAAAATAAAACGTCTTAATCTCCGTGCCCGTACAAAAGGGTAAAAATACTCGGGACGGAGGGAGTATTACTTTTCAGTATAAAAATTATCACTTTCTAACCGTCTTACGTAAACCCTTACGTTAGACGATCTCACACAAGTCATTTGTCCTTATTGAATTATTGCATTAGAAAAATATATTAAATCAATTTGATAAATTTTAATTCTTATTGCATACTCCTTCCGTTCCCTTAATACGTATCTATTTTTTCATTTTGGTCCGTCCCACTACAAAGTATCAATTTCTTTTTTTAGATTGATGTAACCACATATGACCTCACACTCAACACTAATACAACTACCCACTACACTTTAAAATATTATTTCTCTCATCTTAAAATACATTAAATTATTGGGCAGGTCTAGCGTGAGACAGTCTCACGTGAGACCATTTTTCACTTTTAATAAAAGTTATCACTTTCGCTATAAAATATTATCACTTTCGCTATAAAATGTTATCACTTTTTATTTATATTATAAATTGTTTATGAAATACCATTATCACTTTTCATTAATTTGTTATTACTTTTCTTTATAAAAGTTATCACTTTCTGACCGTCTCACGTAAGGGCTTATGTGAGACGGTCTCACACAAATCTTTGCCTAAATTATTATACTTCTTAATCCACGTGCAAAAAGCAAATGGTTACATTTTAAGGAGACGGAATGGATATTTATTTTATATTTTAATTGAAAAATTAAATAAAAAGTATATCACGCAACAATGTTATTAAATATAAAAAAAAAAAAAAAAAAGGAAACAAATGAGAATAGGGAAATAGGTGAGAATAGAGATAAAAGGCGTGAATTATGATTAAGAGGAAAATATCACATTTGGTCTCATAAAAATTTTTTCAATTTAATTATAGTCCCGTAGGAATACACTGATCTTATAGCTAGCGTTTTTGGTCCCATAAGAATATTATAATTATAATTTTCGTAATTTTTCATCCCAAATTAACTTATATTATTATAAACTATTAGATTTATATTATTTTCTGTCTTTCAAAATAGACATAGTCCATTTTGGTCTTGTTAATGGTTCAGAATATTTCATCAACTAGTAACAAATTTTGATAAAAAATTTCTATAAGACTAAATCTGTCAGTTTTGAGACCTTTTTGGCATTCAGCAATTTTTACGGGACGAAATCTGAAATTATCCCTATGATTAAGTGTCACAGAGACATTAAAGTAAATGCAATTAGAAATCAGCGCTTTTTCATATTTTAAATCATATTATGAATGGGGATTTCCGTCTTACGGAATTAGATTTATAAGACGGTCTCGCACGAGTATTTTTCAATAAATAATGACAATTGACTTTGATAGGACAAGACTTTTTATTCTCAATTCATACAACCGTGGGCCCCCCACCCCAACTCACCCCTAATCGCTGTTTGTGTTTTTTTTTTCGTTTCTTTTAATTTTTTTTTAATTTTTTTCTTTACGTTTTTTTTCAAATTTAATTTTAGAATTTAGGGTACATTTTTACCCCTAGAATTTAGGTGATAATTGTAATTTCACCACTGTGTTATATCGTACTCCCTCCATCCCGGAATATTTTGCACACTTCCTTTGTAAATTACAAAGGAAGTGTGCAAAAAATTTTGGGACGGAGGAAGTATAATTTATCACTAGGTTTTATGAGTTTAGGGTACAATTGTAATTTCATCCTTATGGTTTAGGGTATAATTTATTCCTTGGGTTTAGGGTATAATTGTAATTTTACCCTGGTGGTTTAGAATATAATTTATTCCTAAGTTTAGTGTAACACCCAATATTTTTTCATTTATGTTCTCGTAAATTTTACATTTAGATAAAAATTACTTTAAATACTAAGCATTTCATATTTACTTTCATAATAATAATATATTTATGCCTTTGTAATAATAATATATATTTATATATTATAATAATAAAAACAATCATAATAGAATATACATTTATATAATAATAATAAAATAGTAAACATACATATTATAATAGATGGCGCATGGTAACTTATGGACATAAGGGGTATAACGTGGACATTAGCTTTGCAATTAAAATTGGCAGGATAGGGATAGCACACGTCGTCAGGAGCACGTGTGCAGTGTCGTACGTAAGAAACCTATACACATAGGCAGTAGTGATTAGCCTAGCTATAATTCTACAGCAAATCTACCTATAAATAGAACTATCTGCACCATTCTTGGAACCACACACTACCTACGCATACACTATACACCATTAAAGAAGAAGGAAGGAGCAGACGCCATTAAAGAAGAAGAAAGGAGGGGTTGCTGGATAGAAGGTAAGTTTACCATATAGTTGCCGATTCTTATCACATTATATATCAGAATGATCCTCTCGTCGCATAGACCTCATATATTAAAACTGTTTGTAGAATCGATACCCCGTTAGTTAGATATATCATCTCGAAGTAAGTTATGCATCAAGGGCATCTTGTGTTTCGGGAAGAGTTAGGTCATGTATTAATACCATTTTGAAGCTCTCATTGCATAGATCAACATAGTATAATTTGTTTTAGATTTGAACATAAAATAAAATAGTTATAAACAAACCCATTTGTTCTGACATCCTGTCAACATAGACGAAACCTTACATTGTTATATCTTAAAATAAAATGCTCGTCTCTTAGCATAGATGCTAAATACTAAAATCGTTTGTTGTTTCGGTATCTTAATTGTTAGATATTCTCCATTAAAGTTTTGATTCCTTTATATCAACTTTTGTCTCGGTGAACATAGTACCTTGCATTATATACCATTTTGAAGTACTCCACACGAGGATCACAATCATACAATTAGTTTTGAGTTTGGACGTAAAACGAAGTGGGTATAAGCTCACAAAGTGTTAAAAGTGTGTCCTATTTTTCTATAATATTTTGATAGTAATTAGTATAGTTGTAACCCTCGTCTCGTCAGGAACCCTTCGGTATTTTTGAATTTTCAATAGGAATTGTATAAGCCTAGTTGGGACAATTTACAATAAGTTTAAAGTCTAGGGATGATAAAATGAGAATTTGAATAATAATAAGGACTAATGTACAAATATAAAGAAGTTATTATATTCTGATCACAACATGCACGTACATACAAGTAGTTATAGCTTTTTAAATGAAGATTATGTTCATTTGTTAGGTAAACCTTATAAAGCTATACCTTCCAGTATTCTCGTGCATCTGACTCTCATTTTTTATTGATAATTAATTTCTAGGTTGACATTGAATTCTTATTTAATTTAAATTTGAATAATAATAGTTTAAGTAAATAAACTATCATTTTAAGAAAATCATAAATTTAGATTTGTTAAATATTTAAATTTATAGCATATTCTTTCAGGAATCCAAATTACCAATTATCAAGCATAATTTTCCTTCATTAAAAGGTAGGAGTAACTTCTACTCTTCATAGGGTAATTATTACATTTCATGTTATGATTGCTATTTTTAATATGTGTACGTAATAAATATGTATATACCATTAGAATATATTTTTATATTGCAGTTCGATACTAATTGACATATTGCTATACTTCGAGGCGGCGCTGTCTCACTAATTAACATATTGTCGAACGCCACCAGAGTTGGCGCTAATTGACATATTAGCGGACTTTGAGCCGTCGTTGATACATATTTATCGAGTGCCACATTACATTATTTTATATTTTTCTTACCTATATATATTAGCAAATGCAATCATTGATATTCTTCTATTGGGTGTATTTAAACAATCACCCTTTTATTTTGATTTTCAGATTTTTCAGAAGGTGAAGAAGTGTAACTTAAGTGGATTTTACATCTTTGCAATATTTTCATATTTTGTAATATAATTTTCTGGATATGGTAGCTCTTGTCCTGAAATATTTCATTATGACTTCCGCTAATATGCTACATTCAGTGACGCACATGTTCTAGGGCAACTATATCTATTTTATCATTTATTTACTTGTCTATTTATTTAGAAATGCGTGAAAATGTCCTATTTAAAAATAATTTAGGGCGTTACAGGTGGTATCAGAGTGTGGTCTACAATCTAGGTAGACATGCGATAAAACATATATCTTTATTTGTTCCTACTTTGAAGATATTTGCATGTTCTATTTTGACCTTGAGTGTATTATGTAAGGGGGCTATGTTATTTGATCTAATTTTTTTATTTAGATGGAAAATGTCCTACAGTAGTGGAGACTAGATAGGGTGCTTCTTACCGAGAGTTAGGAGGAGGACGATGTTAGTCATCACCTCGTACATGCCGTTCTTCTTCAGCGGGGATTGATTGGACGCGGAGTCCTATATGGGGACATGGAGTTCAGCCTCTACGTTGCAAACTCACTTCCAAAAAGCTGGAAGGTGCGTGCAAATACGTTGATCGCTCAGATGATGTACCTACCTTTGGACAGGAGTTCGGTTATGATCGATTATTGAGGACTCATTTCTATATTGTTGACTGAGTAGATATATTTTGATTTGCCTCCACTTTCTCCCACTGGAGTAGTGATACAAGAGCTAGATGCAGTGGTACCTGAGATGGAGCCAGAAGTGAAGGAGGATTACCTGGTTGATGAGGCAGCAGTGCCAAATGGACACATCCCGACCTATTACGAGTTCTTACCATAGACTCTAGATAGTATAGGGAGTAGTAGGATTTCATAAAATTATCTACGTATCTTTTAAAAAAAAAGGGATAGACCAAAGTAGTTTACCTACTAAGATATGCCATGTATGATCATTTTGTGTGACCTCTATGATGCCTATTTAGACCCAAGTAGTTTACTTACTAGGATGACTGTTATGTATATGACTGTTTTGTATGACCTCTATGATGCCTAATTAGACCCAAGTAGTTTACTTACTAGGATGACTGTTATGTATATGACTATTTTGTATGACTTCTATAATGCCTATTAATGCATATAATGGTGCAAAGTCACCAATTTTGGTATAACTTGATTAATTTATCTTAATTGTCACTTAGTTTTTATACTATGAACTGCATCTTACACATGATAAGTTATTTATACGTACGTATTGATATAGATCATGAGACACGGAACCTCATGAAACAATCAATCCCAAGAGGAGGCCCAAAACCCACGAACTAACCCTGTGACGATCTAATAACTGTACTAAGAGGTTTAGCTGAACACATTATAAGGAATCCCGCACCGCCACCACAATGTCCTGAACCTCGGCATGATATGGTAATAGAACGATTCAGACGATTCAACCCTCCAATATTTAATGGGAAAGGAGATCCAACTGAAGCGAAGATATGGATTAGATCCATGGAACATATTTTTAACCACATGGAATTAAAGGATACCCAGAAGATTTCTTGCGCTATGTTCCAGCTGGTCGATGAAGCTGATTACTTATGGGAATCCAATTGTAGAACCAAATCAACTGATCAGATAACTAATCTTACTTGTGAAGAGTTTAAGGAGATGTTGATCTAAAACTACATGCCTCAATCGTACCAAGACCATAAGGAGAAGGAGTTCCTTTATCTAAAACAAGGATCCATGTCGGTACTGGAGTATGAATAGAAATTTAATCAACTCTCAAGGTACGCACCACATTTGGTTGGAAACGAAGGCAAGAAAGCAAGGCGATTTGAGAAAGGATTAAGCCCAGAGATTAGCACAATTCTTGCCGAATAAGGAGAAAGAACATTTGCCAAAACTTTTGCTAGAGCCCAAGAAATCGAGTCCCGCATGCACATTGAAGAGAAAAATATTAGTATGCCTGCTAAAAGAAAATGGGTAGAAAGAGATTTCAAGAAAGGGGCCAACAGTAATCAGGGGAGGCAGTTCAAAACAGGGAAGAATCCAATCCAAAGTATGCAAAATGTCACTCCAAGCTGCCCATAATGTGGGAAGAAACACTTTGGGGAATGCCTTTATGGATCAGGAATTTGCTATCGATGCAAAGTGCCAGGGCACACTCTCGTAAACTGTCCAAAGAATAATGCAAGAGAAGGAAAAACAGCAGGGACCGCTCGCATTTTTGCTCTAACGCAGTTTGAAACTGCAGATGAACCCAACATGATGACAGGTATGATAACAATTTATGGTATACCTGTACTCGTATTATTTGATATTGGAGCCACACACTCTTTTATATCAACTAAACTTTATAAAAGAGTGGAGGATAGGTGTATCACAGTAGATAATAATAATCTTGAAGTATCCATACCATCGGGTGAAGCCATACGAACTAAACTGTTGTGTAGATATTTAGAGTTGTAATTCGATGGCAAAATCCTGTTAGCAAATCTACATGTGATAAGAATGAAAGACTTCGATATTATCTTAGGAATGGATTGGCTTAGAACTAATCATGCGAATATCCAATGTCATGAAAAGAAGTCGTTTTCCATATGCCCGACGACAATGAGTTTACCTTTCGAGTCACAAAATATGGAAATGCGCCAAGAATAATAACAGCTATGAAAGCAGTTAAAATGTTAAGAAAGGGCAACTGTCAAGCATATTTGGTTAATATTGAGAATTCTAGTAAATCAAAGGATATTAATAAAGTACCCATTGTCAGGGAATACAAAAATGTATTTCCTGAAGATCTACCGGGACTACCGCCAAATTGACATGTGGAATTTACCATTGATTTAGTTCCAGCAGCGGAAACTATATCTAAAGCACCTTACATGATAGCACCAAAAGAGTTTCAAGAGCTAAAAGTACAATTACAGGATGGCACATACAGATTGTGTATTGACTATATAGAACTTAATAAGCTCACCATCAAGAACAAGTACCCATTGCTAAGCATTGAAGATCTGTTTGATCAACTAAAAGATGCCAGTGTATTCTCGAAAATTGATCTACCATCTGGATATCACCAAGTGAGGATCAAGGAGGGCGATATTCCAAAGACAGCTTTTCGAACATGTTACGGATATTACAAGTTTGTTGTAATGCCTTTTGGGTTGAGCAATGCACCCGCAGTATTTATGGACCTAATAAATCGAGTATTCTACTCATATTTGGACCAATTTGTGATCGTATTTATTGACGACATTTTGGTTTACTCTCAGGATCATGAACAATATGAAGAACACCTCAGATTATCCTAGAGATACTGCAAAAGGAAAAATTGTATGCCAAATTCAAGAAGTGTGACTTCTGGCAAGATCGAGTTAACTTTCTCGGACACATCATCTCAGCTCATGGAATAGAAGTAGATTCAACAAAAGTAGAAGCTATCAAAGAATGGGAGGCCCCAACGAACGTAAACAAAGTATGAAGTTTCTTGGGATTAGCAGGATATTACCAGAGATTCATCGAAGGATTCTCAAATGTTGCAAGGCTTTTGACACTATTAACAAGGAAAGGAATAAAGTTTCAGTGGACAGAAGATTGTGAAACCAACTTTCAAGATCTAAAACAAAGGCTAACCATAGCGCCTGTACTAACCATCCCTGATGGATCTGAAGGGTTTGTTATCTATAGCGACACCTCGAAGCTAGGGTTAGGATGTGTATTAATGCAGAAAGGAAAAGTGATCGCCTACGCTTCAAGATAATTAGGACGCATGAGCAAAACTACCCCACTCATGACTTAGAATTGGATGCGATAGTTTATGCTCTGAAAATTTGGAGTTATTATTTGTATGGAGGTAAGTGTGAGATATATACCGACCACAAGAGCCTGAAATATTTCTTTGAGCAGAAGTAATTGAATATGAGACAAATAAGATGGTTGGAACTAGTAAAAGATTATGATTGTACAATATTGTACCATCCATGAAAAGCGAATGTGGTGGCTGATGCCTTAAGCAGGAAGAATAAAGGAGGATTAGCTTGCTCTAAAATCACTTAAAAACAACTAGTGGCTGAATTTTCTCGTATGAGCCTAGAAGTGGTATTACCTCCAAGTAGTATCAAGGCGATGATAAATGCAATAATAGTTAAGCTCTCATTAAGGGATAAGGTGATAAAGGTTAGGAGCAAGATGAGCCATTCAAAAAGATTAAGGAACTCATCAAGTTTGGAGAAGGAAAGGGGTTTTTCCTAACTAATGAAGGAGTATAGGTCTATGAAAAAAGAATATGCGTGCCTGAAAATGAAGAACTTGTGAGAGAAATTTTTGTTGAAGCTCACAATACTCCATATATTGCACATCCAGGAAGTACCAAGATGTATCATGACTTGAAGAAAACTCTCTGGTGGAAGAACATGAAGAAAGATATTGCATCATTTTTACAAAAATGCATGATATGCCAGCAAGTTAAAGCAGAACACCAACGATCCTCAGGGCTTTTGATGCCACTCGAGATTCCTGAGTGGAAATGGGAGCACATCACGATAGACTTAGTTGTCGGCTTACCAAAATCAGCACGAGGAAATCAAGCTATATGGGTTGTAGTTGATCGTTTAACGAAGTCAGCACATTTTCTGCAGGTCAAGATAGCTTATGGATTGGACCGACTTGCACATATATATAGAAGAGATTGTCAGACTACATGGAGTACCAGTATCCATAGTCTCAGACCGAGATCCAAGATTCACGTCAAAATTTTGGCATAGCTTAATGGGAACGAAGCTAAACTTCAGCACAACTTTCCACCCTCAAACAGATGGACAATCTGAAAGGACCATACAAACCTTGAAAGACATGTTGAGGGCATGCGTATTAGATTTTGGCGGAGGCTGGGAACAATACTTTCCATTAGTTTAATTCGCCTATAATAACAATTTCCAAGCCACAATCGGTATGGCTCCTTATGAAGCACTTTATAGAAGAAAATGTAGATCATCTCTCTATTGGGATGAGGTTGGGAAGAAGAAAATTTTAGGACCAGAACTAATAGAAAAGACATTTGAGGCAATAAAAAAATCTGGGGGAGGATCGTAACGGCCCAAAATAGACAAAAGTCTTACGCTGACAAACAATGTAAGGACCTACAATTTCAAGAAGGAGATAAAGTCTTTCTCAAAGTATCACCAATGAAGGGAATTTCTCGTTTTGGAAAGAAAGAAAAGCTCAAACCAAGATTCATTGGACCATATGAAATATTAAAAAAAATTGGCAAATTAGCATATCGGTTGGCATTACCTCCCGAAATGGCAGGAGTACAACACGTGTTCCATATATCCATGCTAAGGAATTATGTTTTCGACCCAAGCCATATGGTCAATAAAGAAAAAATACCAGTCGGCGATAATCTTGCTTACGAAGAGTTTCCTATCGCTATCCTTGATAGGAAAATTGACAAGTTCAGGAATCGTGACGTTACTTTAGTCAAAGTTCAATGGAGTGGACACAGTCAAGAGGAAGCAACATGGGAATGAGAGGAGGATGTGCGAGATAAATATCCAAACCTCCACTGGCCAAGTAAGTCGAATTTCGAAGACGAAATTATTTTTAGGAGGGTAGAATGTAACACCCAATATTTCTTCATTTATATTCTCGTAAATTTTACATTTAGGTAAAAATTACTTTAAATACTAAGCATTTCATATTTACTTTCATAATAATAATATATATTTATGCCTTTGTAATAATAATATGTATTTATATATTATAATAATAAAAACAATCATAATAGAATATATATTTATATAATAATAATAATAAAATAGTAAACATACATATTATAATAGATGGCGCATGGTAACTTATGGACATAAGGGTACAACGTGGACATTACCTCTGCAATTAAAATTGGCAGGATAGGGATAGTACACGACGTTAGGAGTACGTGTGCAGTCGTACGTAAGAAACCTATACACATAGGCAGTAGTGATTAGCCTATCTATAATCCTACTGCAAATCCACCTATAAATAGAACTACCTGCAATATTTTTAGAACCACACACAACCTATGCATACACTAAACACACACTATACACCATTAAAGAAGAAGGAAAGAACAGACGCCATTAAAGAAGAAGGAAGGAGGGGTTGCTGGATAGAAGGTAAGTTTACCATATAGTTGCTGATTCTTATCACATTATATATCAAAATGATCCTCTCGTCGTATAGACCTCATATATTAAAACTGATTATAGAATCGATACCCCATTAGTTAGATATATCATCTTGAAGTAAGTTATGCATCAATGGCATCTTATGCTTCGGGAAGAGTTAGGTCATGTATTATATACCATTTTGAAGCTCTCATTGCATAGATCAACATGGTATAATTTGTTTTAGATTTGGACATAAAATGAAATAGTTATTAACAAATCCATTTGTTCCGACATCCTGTCAACATAGACAAACCTTACATTGTTATATCTAAAATGCTCGTCTCTTAGCGTAAATGCTAAATACTAAAATCGTTTGTTGTTTCAATATCTTAATTGTTAGATATTATCCATTAAAGTTTTGATTCCTTTATATCAACTTTTATCTCGGTGAACATAGTACCTTGCATTATTTATCATTTTAAAATACACCACACGAGGATTACAATCATACAATTAGTTTTGAGTTTGGACGTAAAATGAAGCAGGTATAAGCTCACAAAGTGTTAAAAGTGTGTCCCATTTTTTAAATATATTGATAGTATTTAGTATAGTTGTAACCCTCGTCTCGTCAGGAACACTACAGTATTTTCGGATTTTCAATAGGAGTTATATAAGCCTAGTTGGGACAATTTGCAATAAGTTTAAAGTCTAGGGATGATAAAATGAGAATTTGAATAATAATAAGGACTAATGTACAAATATAAAGATGTTATTATATTCTGATCACAACATGCACGTACATACAAGTAGTTACAACTTTTTAAATGAAGATTATGTTCATTTGTTAGGTAAACGTTATAGAGCTATACCTTCTAGTATTCTCATGCATCTTACTCTCTTTTTTTATTGATAATTAATTTTAGGTTGATATTGAATTCTTATTTAATTTAAATTTGAATAATAATAGTTTAAGTAAATAAACTATCAGTTTAAGAAAATCATAAATTTAGATTCGTTAAATATTTAAATTTTTATCATATTCTTTCAGAAATCTAAATAACCAATTATCAAGCATAATTTTCCTTCATTAAAAGGTAGGAGTAACTTCTACTCTTCATAGGGTAATTATCACATTTCATGTTATGATTGCTATTGTTAATATGTATACGTAAAAAATATGTATATACCATTAGAATATATTTTTACATTTCAGTTCGATACTAATTGACATATTGCCGTACTTCGAGGCGGTGCTGACTCACTAATTGACATTTTGTCGAACGCAATCATAGTCGGCGCTAATTGACATATTGGCAGACTTTGAGCCGTCGTTGACACATATTTATCGACTGTTACGTTATATTATTTTATATTTTTCTTACTTATGTATATTAGTAAATGCAATCATTGATGTTCTTCTACTGGGTGTATTTAAACACTCACCCTTTTATTTTGATTTTCAGATTTTCCAGAAGGTGAAGAAGCGTAACTTAAGTAGATTTTACATCTTTGTAATATTTTCATGTTTTGTAATATAATTTTCTGGATATGGTAGCTCTTGTCCTGGAATATTTCATTACGACTTCCGCTAATATGCTACATTCAGTGACGCTTATGTTCTAGGGAAACTATATCTATTTTATCATTTATTTACTCGTCTATTTATTTGGAAATGCATGAGAATATCCTTTTTAAAAAGAATTTAGGGCGTTAAATTTAGGGTTTAAGATATAATTGTAATTTTACCCTTGTGGTTTAGGGTATAATTTATCCCTAGGGTTTAGGGGTTTAGGTTACAATTGTAATTTTACCCTTGTCGTTTAAGGTATAATTTATTCCCAGGATTTAGGGTTTAGGGTATAATAGTTATTTAAATATAATAAATTTAAATATAAAATAGAAAACAACATTAATGAAGGAGTATAAATTAATTAAGAAGAGTGGGGATCAGGGAATTGGTACCCCTGTTTGTACCCTAGTCACTCTCATAAACAATACTCCCTCTGTCCCACGCTAAGAGGACAATTTTTCCATTTTGGTCGTCTTACCCAAATAGTTCCCTTTTCTTTTTTACACATATGGGACCCATACACCCCCTTTAATATAACTAAAATATGGAACCACATTCTCATTAATACAACTACTCACTACACAATAAATAATAATACTCCTTAATCTACGTACAAAAAAACAAATGACCCTCTTACGCCGGGACGAAGGGAGTACTCTGTAAGAAAAATTGGGTCGGATAGCGCGTCAATGTCGACGTCATGCACCTAGAGCCACCTCAGTCATAACTCAAAACTAACATAAATTAATACTTTTTATAATTTTCAAAACCAAAAACGTAGCCTAAAAGCGGGTTAAGTAAATAGAAGTAATACATCTTGGGGAAAATTATTGGTTTAGCTCCCTGGTAATTGCATGACAGGTATTATTTAAAACAATTCAGGCAGGACTCACCGGATGGGACACGGTAACCTAGTTGCCTAAGCAGACGGAATCGAAGGGCAAGAGTAGAAAGATCATCGTCTTCATGTATTAAACCAGCCTCGTGGATTTGTTGTAAGGATTCCTTGATTTCTTTTTCGAAAAGATAACCAACTCCAAGCCGTTGGATTGCATTGATCAGTTGTATTTTTTTGCCTTGAATCATCAGGAGTTTGCTCAAATAAAATTTTAACTTTTACTTTTTGTCTTTCATATTTTGCAGTCTCTTCAGCATCCCATAAATCCTTGCAAGATTAAGAAATAAAATCTTTTAGAAACACTCTCATAAACCCAGTTTACATAGCTTAATATGTGAATTTTGGTCTTTTCTTACTTTAAACTAGGTGGTCTCTCCTTTCAATCATATATAATCTATATAATTCTATTTCATTAACAATTTTTAGTATAAATAAAATATTGATAACATTTTATAACAAAACTGATAACGTTTTATAGCGAAAATGATAACTATTTAAAAAAAGTGTAAAATGGTCTCATTGTGAGATAATTTCACACAAGATCTATCCTAATTTTTAAGGTTTATATTATAAAGTGTATCTCTTCTTATAGTATTTTATTATTATAGTTCATACACAGTTTATTTAACATCATTGATTTTTATTAGATATGTCAATTTGGGTTGAATTCAATGAGCTAACCCGTCCCAACTCATGAAAACCCGTTAGTATCCCGTCCCAAAAATGACCCAATCCAAAATGACCCGACCCAAAAGCAATCCGTCCCATTTAAACCCACTACACAATGAGTCACAGTGGGTCGTGGGTTAACCCGCCTCAACCCAATAATCTACCACCCATTCCTACTCCACCCCCTGGCCACCACCCCACACCCACCCCAAAAAAATTTGTTTTATAAAAAAATTTAGATTTTTATATTAAAATAATAAAAATATTATCACTCATCCTCCCCCTACCCCCACCCACCCCCAAATTTTTTTATAAAAATTTAGATTTTAATATTAAAATAATAAAAATATTATCACTCATCCTACCACCACCCACCCACCCCCCAAAAATTTTTTTTTATAAAAATTTAGATTTTAATAATAAAATAATAAAATATTATCACCCATCCTACCCCCTACCCCACCCACACCCCCCACCACCCCCACCCCACCCAAAAAATTTTTTTTAATAAAAATTTAGATTTTAATTAATATTAAAATAATAAAAATATTATCACACAGCCTACCCCTACCCCATCCTCCCACCCCTGCCCACCCCCCAAAAAATTTTTTTTTAATAAAAATTTAGATTTTAATATTAAAATAATAAAAATATTATCACACTACAGATTAATTTTTTTTTTGGGAAAGGGGTGGGGGGTGGGGTGAGTTGGGGTAGGTGGGTGGGGGTAGGCTGTTGTGATAATATTTTTATTATTAAATATTATAATTTAAATTATTATAAAAAATTTTTGGGAGGAGGGGGTGGGTGGGTGGGGGTAGGGTGGTAAGTGAAACATCCTTAATAAAAATACTAAAATAAAAAATAAAAAAATTGGACCAACCCATGGGTCGACACACCAGTAATCCAACCCGATCCGTGTGTGACCCGACCCATTTGAACCCGCATAAGAGCGGGTTATAATGAGTTTGAGCTAAACCGATCCACCAACCCATTCTGATAGCTCTAATTTTTATGGTTCATGTAATTTTCGCTTGTAATAAGACATTTATCATTAGGGTTTATTAGTAAATCTAATTAAATGCATAATTATAATTTTATTATTTTAATAATTTATATTTTATCCTGTGATTTATAGTCTGTTGTTTAGGATTAATATTTAGAGTGGGTTTGGTTCGTAAAAATAATATGTTAATTAACAGGGCATTAAAAATGTAAAAATAATATGCGAATGGAGATTGATAATTTGATGGGTCATTGTAACTCATGTAGGGTGATAAATAAAAAAAATTGTTCTATATCGATGATATATATTTTCTTGTTAAAAATTTTAATTTCATTGTTAAATTGGTTTACCAACGAACTAACAATGGAATTCGTTGAAAATTTTCTATTGGTAAAATAGTGTTTGGTAAACTATTAATAACAAAAATTTAATTTCGTTGGTAAATAATTCCATTAGTTTTCCGTTGCTAATAATTCTGTTGGTAGTTTATATAATGATTATCTAGTAATTCGTCGGTAATTACCAACGGATTAAATTCCGTTAGTAAAATTGAGAGTAAATCATTTGGCATTCCGTTGCTAAAAGAAAAATATCATTTTTGTTGTTAATTCATCGGTAATTACTAACGGATTGATTAATTCTGTTGGTAAATTTCATTGTTAAAAAATACTCCCTCCGTCCCACAATACGTTTTACATTTAATGTTCCACGTTATTCAAGAAAAGTTGTATTTTTTGGCCAACTTTATTAATTTTAGAGGATATTGTAGTATTTTTAGATAATATAAAAGTATAAAATAATGATATGTATGTGAAAAAGAAGTGACAAATTTGAAATTAAAGTAACTTTTGAAATTGTTGGATAAAGTAAAATTTTCTTTTTTCTTTCGATGTAAAGGGTATTATGGAACAAACAAATGAGGAAAGCGTGAAGAATTATTAAAAAATACTCACTCCGTCCCACAATACGCTTTACATTTAATATTCCACGTTGTTTAGGAAAAATTATATTTTTTGGCCAACTTTATTGACTTTATAGGATATTGTAGTATTTTTAGATAATGCAAAAGTATAAAATAATGGTATGTATGTGAAAAAGAAGTGACAAATTTGAAATTAAAGTAACTTTGAGATTGTTGGATAAAGTAATTTTTCCTTTTTTCTTTTGATGTAAAGGGCATTATGGAACAAACAAATGAGGAAAGTGTGAAGAATTGTTAAAAAATACTCCCTCCGTCCCACAATTCACTTTACATTTAATATTTCACGTTGTTTAAGAAAGATTGTATTTTTTTGCCAACTTTATTGACTTTAGAGGATATTTTAGTATTTTTAGATAATACAAAAGTATAAAATAATGGTATCTATGTGAAAAAGAAGTGATAAATTTGAAATTAAAATAACTTTTGAGATTGTTGGATAAAGTAATTTTTCCTTCTTTATTTTGATGTGAAGGGTATTATGGAACAAACAAATGAAGAAAGTGTGAAGAATTTTGTAGGAGGGGGAGTACTTTTTTTTTGTGGTGAATGATTTTTTTTTTGACAAAAAATAATTAAAGTTCACAGGAACAAACATCAAGTAGGCCATCCACAAGAGACGGTGGCTCTACCCAACAATGAGGGCTCGAAAAAGAACAAGAGGCCCTAGCAAGACGATGTGCCACTATATTGGCATTACGACGAACAAAACGCACTACAAACCCAGGATTTGACAATAAAATTTATTTGCAAGTTTTCAAGATATCTCCAAAAGTTGAATCATCTTTCCAAACCGAATATACTGCATTAGCTACTAATTTAGCATTAACTTCCACTATAACCTGACTCATTCCCATAGCCTTGATTCATGAAAGGGCTTCATGTAAGCCCAATGCTTCTTCTTCCTCCACTCTAGATTCCCCGCCAAAACTAAGGAATGACAAGTCACGAACGCACCTTGATCATCTCTCAAAATCATACCTATACCAGTTTCATAAGAGTCATCAAAGAAAGCCCCATCCATATTAAGCTTCATAAAGGACGTGGGGGGTTTATGCCAATTCTGGCACTCATTAAGGTGTTGGGTATGAATAAGAGTTTACCTTGCTGTTTCCCATTTCGCAAGATAATTCCCTACTGCAACAACTGAACAAGTAGCAGTTTTTTTATTTTCAGTCCAAACTTTGGAATTTCTCTCTTTCCATATACACCATATCACCATCACCATTCTTATGTGGTGAATGATTTAAAGTGAGGAAAAAGCCTTTCGAAGTATAGTGCTTATTTATTATGCTTTGAATTTCTATACAATATAAATCAAACACACTCTTAATTAGTATCCGTTATTACTTCATTGAATGCACTTGCGAAAATTTGTACCAAATTCCTATATTTTCATTTCCAATCAATTCAATTTATCAAATTTTTGGGGTTGTTATTGTTTAGTTTATTCAAGATTATAATCACCCCTGCACCCAACACTCCACATTAAATTAAGATTTGAGTACGTATACACGATCAATCAAAAAAAATTCCTATATCATTTTGATGTTACATTTTTATATCTTTTATTTAATGGAAGAGAGGAATATATCTTAAAAGAAAGCATGAACTCTAGGAACATAGTTGAATTTCTCCCTTTACGTATATACTCTCTCCGTCCCATTTTAGATTTTCATTTACTTTTTGTAAGGAGATTAATAAATTTAGTATTTTAATGTATTGTGAGATGCGAAATTGTTAGAAGTACTAAAATAATTCACCTTTCTACAAGTTTAAACTTTTAGATAAGGTGGTCATTTAATATGGTATCAGAGTCATGACGTAGCAAAGGTTTAAGGTTCAAACCTCAGCTATATCTATTTATTAGAAAATTTCACATTCAAGGATTCAGGGAAAAATTAACCTACCCTGCTTGCATATGATAGATGTGTTAGAAGCATTAAAACGATTCACCTTTCTACAAGTTTAAACTTTTAGACGAGGTTATCATTTATCATAAATATAATATTTTAATAAATAGTAGAAATTTGTGTTACTGTTGCATATAGGTCTCATTTAGTATAAAAGGAAATATAAACCTTATAATGAAACGTCCTGAATGAAAATGCATAAATATTATGGTGTGACGAGGGAGTATGATATAATTAGTGATG
Source organism: Pogostemon cablin (assembly GCA_023678885.1). Taxonomy (NCBI): domain Eukaryota; kingdom Viridiplantae; phylum Streptophyta; class Magnoliopsida; order Lamiales; family Lamiaceae; genus Pogostemon; species Pogostemon cablin. The sequence goes on from CM042959.1 coordinate 24,365,080, forward strand.
TAAGAGATATCATATTGAAATAGCATAGAAATCTTGTGTCTTAGATGAAGTGGTCATTTATTAAAAATATAATATTTTAATATATAGTGCATAATTGTGTTACTGTTGTCTCATTTATTATAAAGGAAAATATAAACATTATAATGAGACATCTAGAAAGAAAATGTGTAAATATTATGATGTGACAGAGAGAGTATCATATAATTAGTAACATAAAAGATATCATATTGAAATAGCATAGAAATCTCGTACCTTAAAAAATAGGCTTAGAGACCGTCTTACGAAATGACTTTCGTGAAACAAATAAGAAGTGATAATATAACTTTATAATAAAAGATGACCGTGAGACAAATAAGAATCAGTTAACCTTTATAATGAAAAATGATATCCAACTGATGAAAATTATTAACAATGATGAGAACTATTTCGTGAATAATTTATAGTATATAAATGAAAAGTAATACTCCTATTTTATACAATAAGTGATAACATCTTTAATAAAAAATACTAAATAATTTTGAAAATGCAAAAGAATATGACGTTAGATGGCACATTAATTCCATCAAAATAATAAATAAAAAAATAGAAGGCAAAAACTTGTGTGCGCCCGGGCGCACGGGAGCACATTCCGTGCGCCTTTAGAATTTTGTGTTAAATTGTGTATCATTTAGTATAAAGATGTGTACTATGACAAAAACTTATATGTGACCGGGCGCACGGGAACACATTCCGTGCGCCTTTGAAATTTTGTGTTAAATTGTATACCCTTTAATATAAATATGCGTACCCTTTATTTTCTGAAGAAAAATAAAAAATATTAATAAAGTATATACCCTTTAGAATAAAATGGTGTACCTTTATTAATTAAAGTGTATACCCTTTAAACCAAAGCAATGTACCCTTATCCATAATACTAAATTCTAAGGACGCACGGAATGTGTTCCCATGCGCCTGGGCGCACACAAGCCTCACTCAAAATAGAAAGACCAAGTATACCGTGTTTTGTGAAGTGTGAAAGGAAATGGTCACCCCAAACGGTGGGATGATATGCCGCTGATCGACGAAAATCGTTTAAATTATTATCACTACTCTTTTTTGAGATCAAAGGCGCAGCTGATCAGGAATACATTTCTTTCGACATCTTGAAATAGGAATGATTAATATATGTATGAGATCATTTAAATAGGCATGCTTGCAGTTACTGTTCATGTGCTTTCATGCAAAATAAGAGGGATTAATTCACACACATTAATATTATGGAAATTATATATGTACTTGATGTATTCAAATTCTAAACATTAAATTATAGACGAATAATGCTACATTTTAGTACCCAACATAATTAATGACATTTTTGTGTAGTCGCATTCTTAGTAAATATAAAATATTATTTTTTATTCGATTAAATAAAAAACTAGATTTCAAGATAGATTTTTTTATCTTTGTTTGAGATTATAAAATTGAGAAATATGAGTTTTCACTCTTATAAGGACAATAGCAAGTAGATCCATTTAAAAAAAGTCGGAGAAATTTTTATTAAACTTCAAAGTGAAAGATCATAATAATGAAAAAAAAATAATAATAAGTAGTAGTTTTAGTAAAAAAAGTACTATAGGAAAGTATTAATCTCGTGCATAGTGAAATAATTATATCAACAAAATAAAACCTTTATAATTACATCTTGATCGCGCGAAACTGTTGAAAATTAAAATGTACATATAATTAAAATGACATAATAATACTAGTGTTAGTTGAGAAGATTAGGGTGTTTTTATTTCCTGTTGAATTATTAATGGGCAAAACTTAAGTATCAATAACGTTTTCACTCTATTTTTTTTAAGAAATAATTATAATTTTTTATTAAAGATATTATTATTTTCATTAAAAATGTTGTTAATTTTTATTTATATTACGAATTGTTCATAAAATAATTTACTGTACTACTGTCACTTTTCAATAATTCGAGTATCACTATAATTAAAATGCTATCACTTCTTGTCCATTTCACAAAAGTTTTCTTATATGATAGTCCAACACAAGTATTTGTCATTATTAATTAGAGTTAAATTCAATTTTTGTCTCACTCCTATCAACAACTTTAATTTTCGTCCTAAATTACTTAAAGTACTACAAAAAATGTATTTTTTACCAATGAAATATTTTGTTGGTAAAAATCTTTATTGTTAAATTGATTTGCCAACTAATTAATGATGAAATTTATTTGTAAAGTGGTGGTTGGTAAATTTTTAGCAACGAAATTTTAGTTTTAATGGAAAATAATTATATTGGTAATCTGTTGCTAATAATTTCAGTAATTTATATAACAATTCTGTTAGTAATCCTAAATAAAAGTGGATATCTTGTGCACCCATGTGCATACATGCAACCATATATCTATATATTTTTCTACAAAAGTATATATATGTTTCTTAATATTTGTATAATTTTTTTACATTCAATTTTTTATTAAAAACTAACAGAACATTCGTTAACAAAGTGTAAACATTTTCATTCATTAGTGTATATATTTTTATTCATAAGTGTTTAGATTTCTGAAAGTGGGTGAACGGTGTACCTTGGTGCACCGGATAATTAGCTGGATTTTATCCGTTGATAAAAGAATGATAAAATTTATTGGCATTCCGTTGTTAAAAGAAAAATATATTTTTTTTTTCTGGTAATTAATTGGTAATCCTTGCTAATTTTTTTTTTTTTGTAATATTTGTTTTTTTCAATTTTGTCAAATTACTTCTTGAAATTGATCGATTTACACCTAATTTGTGGTGAAAAATTGATTTTGTGCTAAAAATTTACATGTGCACATCACATGAGGCTTAGAATGAAAGAAATTATCTGCTAAATTTTACACATGGCGCCAAGGTGACATCAATATATCATATTGTACCAATTTAACTGATACTTCATCTCTTTATTAAATAAAGATATAAATATAATTTCCAACTCATCAATTTTTTTTTTAAAAACTAAATCGGTTATGTAATTAAAATTATAAACTAAAAATATTATATTTTTTTATTTATAAAAAAATAAAAAGCAATTTCACTTACATTTAGAAAAAAAAAAACAGAAGATTTACTAATACAATTATGGGATAGCTATTCGCATCCCCAAAATCACTAAACGTACACCATAAATATATAAATTAAAATATCTTTAATTGATACGACATTGCACTACAAAAAAACTATTTTTTACCAACGGAATATTCCATTGGTAAAAGCCTAAATTCCATTGTTAAAGTGGCTTACCAACGGATTAGCAACGGAATCTGTTGGTAATGTTTTGTTTGTAAAATGGTGGTTGGTAAATTTTTAGCAACGAAAAATCAATTCCATTGGTAAATAATTATTTTGGTAATCCGTTGCTAATAATTTTGTTGGTAATTTACATAATGATTCCCTTGTATTAGTAATTGACAACGGATTGAATTCCATTAACTAAAATAGAGAATGAATACGTTGGCATTCCATTTTCTAAAATAAAAATGTTATTTTCGTTGCTAATTCATTGGTAATTACCAACAGATTGAATTTCGTTGATAATTTCGGTTGCTAAAAAATATTTTTTTTTGTAGTGTTATTACCCTTACAAAATAATGTAATTATTCATACATAAAAATTTCAATTTACCCACCATAAACTCTCCAGTATTTAAACCTTAAATTTTATTGAATAAACAAATTAATACAGAAAAATAAGTTTACAAAGAATTATACTCCCTCCGTCCCGGCGTAAGAGGATCATTTGCTTTTCTGCACGTAGATTAAGGAGTATTATTATTTAATGTGTAGTGGTTAGTTGTATTAGTGGGAGTGTGAGTCCCATATTTTAATTGTATTAGAGGGGTGTGTAGGTCCCATGTGTGCAAAAAAGGAAATGAGACTCTTTGTGTGGGACGATCAAATTAGAAAAATGACCCTCTTAGCTTGGAATGGAGGGAGTATACGAATGATCATCCCTTTCATTGTCAATAATTTTACCCTCCATTTAATCTCAAAGGAAAAGCCTGAATAATATTTTTTGAACTCAGATGCTATTATGGTCAATTGAGCTATTTTTAGCAGGAAAACGTGATAAAATCGTTCAGAATCATAAGGGGGAATTTTTAAAAGCTCATTCGACCACCAGAGGAGCCGTTCAACAAGGGCTGTTAGTCTAACGGGACACCTAGGAGTTCGTCAGATCACTGATGTCTTGTTCGACCCTTGTTTGACCATATAGAGTGTCGTTTGACCAAGCCTCGAGGTTGAACGAGCACGCTGGATGCTCCAGATCCGTACTTTTTACACATTTAGTATGTGTGAGTGCAAGTTTTGACGTAAAAAGGTCGTTAAAGGTACATTGGAAGAGTCGGCAAGTATAAAAGGACACAACTCACATCCATAAACATAACACCCTAACCAGAGCCATACCTTACATCCATCCCATCATTCGCCGTCAATGTGGAGATTCGTCTGTCGAATCAAGAGGAGAACTAAGAGGAAGAAGGAAGCGACGAATACCACACTTGGGGTTTTCCTCGTTTCTTAATCTTTTCTTGTGATTTTATAGACTATGGGTAAGATCCATCTAAACCCCATACATGTTGCTTGTAATGCCATGGGCTAGAATATTTTCTGTAGTGTTGATGCGTGTTCTTAGCTAGTTAATTTAGAATTAATTGAGAATAGATGGTAGTGTAAATGAACTAAGTATGATCACCATCAAACACAATAAATCAATAAATGGATGATAGACGGGAATCTGACCAAAGACCTTAACAAATTTTATTACTCTCCTCAAGAACAACACTCATAAACCCTCCCAATTACAAGTTTAATGTCAAGTGTGAAAATGAGTAATCTGCTTCTCTCTTTTGAGAGAACTTATTTATACTACCAACAAACCTTAATGATTGTCCAATCCCATGGCACCACTTGGATGAAGACAAGCCGCCATAAATGGAGCTGGCCGGTACGCCGATGATTTTTTGGGCTGGTGCAGGGAGCTACCAGATGTCTTGCAGAATGCAGCAGGTCTTCTTTTGTCCTTTGCTTGTTTCCAATTGGCGAATGAAGTTGGATGTACCCGTTGTGTGTTGTCTTTTTGTTGCGAGTGTTGCCCAAGACATCCTTTCATATAGTTATTCTTGTCCTCTAACCTGCCACCACTAGTTGTTCTCACAGTAGTGTCTGTACTTTGTCCGGCAAGTCTGATAATCCCTTCAGCCATCGGATAGATTAGGTTTTTGAGACTATGCTGTCCATCCAAGTCCCAGGATGTCTCCTTCGGTTTCGGAACTGAGATCCCCCACCGAGATGTCTCGTCTTTCTACTTCTTTGGTAGGTCCCTTGCTCTTCGGCTGCCTCACGGTTTCGTCCTCCTAGGCTCTTCGGCTCCTGATGATGAGCCTGCATCTTGGGCGTCTTCTTGGTTATTCCTCAGGTGCCTTTTGTGCTTTCTTTTGGGCCGCCATCATCCCATAAGTTATCCTTTCTTCTTGTTCTTCGGCCTCTCCACAATTGGGACTTTTGCTCGTGATGGACTAGCTTGTTGGGCTTTCGGCCCATTTGGGATGGGGATATAATACCCATAAGATTAGCCCCTCGAGCCTGTATAATCTTATGGTTTAAGATTATCTAGAGTTGATTCGTATTTTTCATAAGTTATATTCCTCATGCTTCGATATGTGTGATTCGTGTCTCTTCCACTTCGGCTTCCCACTCTGATCCCAAGTTATTTCTGCTTCCTGAATCCCGTGGTCGTCGAGATATTTTTGGGAAATTGGGGGTCTTTCTGGTATTTTGCCTTTTTATTTAAATTTCAAATTTTAAAATTTGTGTTTGTTTTCTTTTTCTCTCCTTTCTTTCCCTCAACCTTTCTTCTTCCCTCTTTCCCTCTGAGGGTTGCGATTTCCTTTGCACTGTAAGCTCTCCTTTCTTATCCAGGTATCAATCTTTCTTTCTCTTTCTTCTTCCCCAAATTATTCTTTCTGGTATCTTTGTGTTTTTTGCATCATCGCAGTCTAGGGTTTCCCTTCCTTATCTTCCTTTGTATTCCATTTCTTCTCCTTCTATACTTTTGCGATTATGAGTCTTGAGGGTTCTATCTCCCCAATGAAATCTCCTTAACAAACCACTGATTCTTTGCTCGGGAGCAATGTGCCTTCTTCTCCCTTCCAAGAAGAGGGTTCGAGTTCTCGTCCTTTTTCCAAATCTACCTTCGACCAAGTGGTCACCACATTGTGTCGAATTTCAGTTTGAGGCGTGATGCCAACGTGGCTGATGCGGGTCCTGGGCTGTTGGCTCATCTTGGGAAACTTCCTTAGTGGGAGAATGGAGTTTCCTTTTCCGCTAAAAATTTCAGTCTACTATTGACGGTCGTTGGTTAAAGAATAACACTGTTATTGCTATTGGTAAATACCAGTACGGAGATGACATTGAATTCTTCCTTCCTTCTTCTGAGGCTCGGATGTGTTTTCCTCCGTTGAATGTTGTTGCTGTCTATGAGTTGCAGTTCAAGCTCGGTCTTCATTTCCCTCTACTTTCTATATCCATGATATTCTCGATTTCTGGGGTATAACTCCTACTCAACAAGCTCCTAATGGTTAGGCTGCTCTGATGGGGGTCTTGGTTCTCTCCATTTGATGGGATACAAGCTGTTGAGTATCTCCAAAATCAATTTCCTATATCGGCTCACTCATAATGTTGGGATGAAGGGATTTTTCTGTCTGAAGCCCCATCATACCTACTTGGTCGCCTCTTTGCCTAGCTCGATCAAAGAGTGGAAAGATCATTGGATTTGAGTTCGTGGGTCGTGGAAGAGTCCTTGTATCTTTGATTTCGAGAATCTTAAAACCCATACTGTGTTTCCTAGGAGTTTTTTTCGACCCGATCTCAGTGCATGTATATAATTATAGTACGATTAAATACACACCCCTTTTCATTGAATACACACCCTTTATTAAATGCACACTCCCTTTTAACTTTTTAAATCTTAATTTGATTATATACACACCCCTAAAAATCTAAATTTATCCTTTTTAATTTTAAAATTATATACACCCCCCACAATATCTTAATCTCGGCCATGAATTCATAATCGTTGCTCTCCCTCCCCAACTATTTTAGAGACAAGGATATCGAGTTTATTGGACATGCACTACAAACCTCACAGGCATGCAATTTCAGAATCTCTTTAGTTACTTTCTTAGTATCCAATATTGCCCAAGCTAAAGAGTTGGACTCAACCTCCTCCATGCTATTATGTATATGCTCTCGCAATGTCGATCCTGATAGGCATGGACCCTCCTGGCTCCACCTTTATCAATAATGTTCTCTTCTTTCAAACATGAACATCCTCTAATTTGAAATCCAATTTCCAGAATGCAGTCAGTTTCCAAGCTCTCGAGTTTCCAACGCACGTTTCTGGCATGCCAACTAAACCATCGGCAGCAGTAGGGTGCCTCGATCACTGCTATGGTTATGGTGGTTTTGGACACATGTGGCATGTGGGAATCCTCAGATGGACAGAAGCTTGCAGTGGGTGAGAGCAGAGATTGGGCTTTCCGACTAAGAATCGATCGTCGAGGTCTTTCAAAATTCCGATCAACGTTTTCTGCTGAAAAGTTGCTGTAAGAGAGGTCCAACATTGTCAAGTGTCAAGCTTTTCATCAGCCCGATTTCAGTCCATTATATGCATTCGAGGAGAAAATCATGTACTCATCAATAGAGTAAAAAACTTGAATTATAATTTTCCATTATTGGCATTAGAAGAGAAAAGAAATTATTACAGCAATAATCGAGAAAACATGACGAAGAAGAACTCAATGATAAAGAGGAAGAACGAAGATATTAAAGATTTTATAGATAATATGAATAAAATCTAATCTAATTTAATTTAAAAATATACATATAAATATATGGGGTGTGTATTTTATAATTTTAAGGGTAATATGACTTTTAAATATATAATATTTTAATAATATAATAATAGGGTGTGTATTCAATAAGGATGGGTGTGTATTTAGTGGATGCCATATATTTAAGTTTCCTTTTGCTCATTTTTCTTTAATAACTTTTTCTTCATTTCTTATGTAGTAAGTGAATCGTGTACTTTAGAGAGTTTATCGTCTAAGTTTCAAGACGCCTTTCATCGTATTCACGAACTTTCGGAGGAGCATCGTCACTACTAGTCTATCCTCACTTGTATCAATCTTTTCACCACTGGCTTTACGTCTTCAGCCATAGCCATGCCATGTAATTTTTTCTGTTGTTGCTTCCCTTTGTTACAATCTTACAATTCTTTCGTGATTGCGCTCCTTATACTCCTATACCCGCTTCTCTTTCCTTTTTCTCAGTGGAAGAGAAATGTCTCTTGCCTTACATCGACAGTATTGTTACTCTTCCTTCAGTCCGAAGGCAGGCGGCCCTTAATAAAGGGAAGAAGAAGGTCTCTCAAGCATTATCCAGGAAGGTTTCCGAAGCCCCTTTTGCTGTGCAGCCCCTTAGTGCTATAAGGATCCATGATTCTTCTGATCCCGCTCCTCTGAAATGGGACGTTGGTACAGTTTCGAGGAAAACCTCTTGTGCTTCGAAGAAGGATTCGAAAGGAGCCCCCAAAGCCCCCAAGTCTAAGAAGGGTAGTTCAAAGGCCGTTATTGTCAAGCCTGCCAACTCTAAAAGGAAGTATAGTTTACAGGATGAATGCTCTAACCAGGATACACATGATAGTACTGCTCTTGTTGTTCGTCCTCTGAAGAAGATTCAGGATGAAAGTGATGGTGGTGCGGGTGTGGATTCCTCCGATGTGCCTGATTGTGTTCCTTTGGATACTTTAGAAGTTTGTGATATCAACTCTTCTCCTTCTCTTGATGCTCCTGCCAAATCTCCGATCGGTGCTTCCGATGCCCCTAGTACTTCTCTTCGCTTAGCCCCTGAGTATCCGAGTATTCCAAATCCGAGTCTTCAAGGTCCGCCTTTTGAGGGTCTTGCGGATAATCTTGGTCCTTTCAATTCTCCTTCCCGCTACGGGGCCTCCTTCTCTTCAGAGGTTTGGCGGTATTATAAAGGAAAGGCTCCTTTGAGCTCTTGGGATTACAATCATTTACTTCTCCTACTCTGCCTATATTTGACCTCTATTTGATTTTAATGCTCCTGCCTGCTTGGCCCATGCTGCTACTTTTCCTGTTAAGAGTTGTACCAAGGAGCTCCTTGCTCATGTTGGGAACATGTTGTTGGCATTCGATCATTTGGTTAACGTGAACTGTTAGGGTTTCATGCAATTCTATATTAGTGAAAAGAATCATATTACCTTTCAGTAGGGTATATTGAAGAAGAGAATGAATTCTCGTCGGCAGCATGCGCAGTCTCACAAATTTGGTCATAACTTCCTCATCCAATCTCTGAATTGAGTTATCTATACGCCAAAACGATCCTCTCCCCGTGGATTTCTGACTGTGTATCACAAGTTCAATTTGGAGTTATGCACGATTTTAGAAAAATCATGAACATTGACGAAAGGCAAAGATAAACAACCTTCTGATCTTCAGCTGTATTCCCAAGTCCAATCTTGACGTCGTGTGGGCAACGATCTTCAAGATCTTCTCAATTTTCTCTCCTTCCTATTTTTGTCATGTGTTAGGTGCAGATTATTATGGTTCTGGATAGCTGAGATGACATATATATAGGCTACAACAGGGACCAGGAGGAGAAATTAGAGTCGGGCCTCCATTGGGATTAAGTATCCAAGTTTAGCCCAAAACTTATACTTAAATCTAATAATAATAATATAGTCTACTAAAATATTATTATTGCACTGTCGCTCCAATCCCATAATTACATTATGGGCTCTTTCTTATTATGAGCCCGTTAGTCTCTCCATGTTTAAGATATACAATGTCCATTAATTAATTAAGTTACTGACAACTCTATTAATTAATATCTTATTCGAGAGTAGTACCACTCAACCTCAATATCATACCGGAATAAATCCTCCTGCAGGGTTTACATGAAAATCCTTATTAGCTCCTTAAGGGAACATCATCAACCTATTTAATAGGACACAGATTCCTTCTACAATTAACAACACACCATAGAGACAACACTATTTCCCAACTCACCGAGTTTATTGATTTAATATTTAAACCTCACCTATTAATTAATTAAAGATATATATGCTGGCTAACATGTCGAGGTTATTGTATAAGGATTAAGAGCACGAACATCCATAATAACATAGATCAAGTTCTCCTATGTAGTTAGTATAAGTTGAACGATCTCAAGCGGTTCTGTTCAATACACAAAGTGCACTAATGTGATTTTATAGTCAAGACAAACTAATACCAAATCAAACTACAATCATCCCGATAGAGAGTCCCCGTCTATCTCGGTTGTGAGCATCTGTTTATACTTTATCAGGAAACCGAAAATATGATCTTCCGTGTGTTGTCACACAATATATTATCTACAGTATAAAGTAAGTGGACTGTTGCATTGGACATATAAATAAATTATAAGACGCAATAATTTGATCAATGATTCTCATTTCAAATAAATTGCCATAACATTTTTCATACAAAAAGCTAGACTTTTAGTATACAATCCAACACATGTCCCCCGGGATGTCCCTTCAATGTACCGCTAGTCATCTCGGTCGGGAGGCCATTTATATTGCCAACGTCATGCATCATCTCTACGATTTGGAGAGACGTGTGTCCCGTTTACAGGATGAGATGGCCCTACTCTCTGACAAGATTAACCTTCACGATCGGAAAGCCTCCGAGGCGTGTAAAGCTGAGGCTCAAGTCCGAGGGAAGTTAAGGGTAGAATAGGATAAGTGGGCCGAGCTTGAAGAAAGTTTTAATGCCCTGCACACTCGATATGATAGTTTGTTGACTAGTTAGGATAAGAAACAGAGTGACCTTTTGTTGGAAAATAAGGTACTCTCCGATAAGATTATCGCCATGGAGATCGAACATCTGGAAGAGGTTAAAGCCTTAAATGATTAGTTTCATGTTGATCTGGCCCAGACCCAGAATAGTCTTCATGCCCTTCAGGCGTCTTCCGATAAGTATGCCGAGGAGCTGTGCCAAGAGAGAAAGGATTCCGAGGCCTTGCTCAATCAGAAGATTAAGGAGACTGAGAATGCAGCCGCCAAGGCTCGAAGCGAGCATGACGAGGCTATAGCGAAACTGGATCAGATTAGAGATGAGCTTTCCTTAGCACAAGAGGACAATTCTTACTATAGGGATGTTATTCTCCCAAAGGTTAAGATTTACTGCTTCTGTTTTTCCTCTATGGCCATGGCGAAAGCTTCCTCCGAAAAGCCTTATCCTGCCTACTTTGATGATATGCGTGATATCCTCCACCAAGCTCTCAGTCAGGATAGGATGCCTCCGGGTGAATCTTTGAGAGGACAAATCGACCTAGGGATACTAGGTGAGCATTCTGATTTCATTACTGATAACAACCTTCCCAATGAGGGTTTTGATGAGGTTGTAGGGGTGGATTCGGACAAGGCCTTTGCCAATGGTATTTTGGATGTTGCTACTGCCGATTCTAAGGATAAAGTGTTGGCGTTCGATCATTCGGTTAACTTAACAGTTAGGGTTCCATGCAATTCTACTGCAGTGGAAGTATAAGAGTAGAATAGTATTACCTTTCACCAAGGTTGATGTAGAGGATGATCAGTAGCAGCAAACAACCTTCTGATCTTCTGCTGTATTCCCAAGTCTGATCCTGACGTCGTGTGGGAGACGATCCTCAGGATCTTCTCAATCTGCTTTCTCTCCCCTTTCTCATGTGTTTTAGGCACAAGATTAGGGTTCCGGATAGGCTGAGATGACTTATATATGGGCTACAACAGGGACCAGGAGGAGAAATTAGAGTTGGGCCTCCATTGGTCTTAAGTATCCAAGTTTAGCCCAAAACTTATACTTAAGTCCAATAATAATAATATATTCTACTAAAATATTATTACTGTATTGCTGCTCCAATCCCAAAATTATGTTATGTGCTCTTTCTTATTATGAGTCCGTTAGTCTCCCCATGTTTAAGATATACAATGCCCAATAATTAATTAAGTTACTGACAACTCCATTAATTAATATCTCATCCGAGAGTAGTACCACTCAACCTCATTATCATACTGGAATAAATCCTCCTACAGGGTTTACATGAAAATCCTTATTAGCTCCTCAAGAGGACATCATCAACCTATTTAATAGGACACAGATTTCTTCTATAATCAACAACACACTATAGAGACAGCACTATTTCTTAACTCACTGAGTTTATTGATTTAATATTTAAATCTCACCTATTGATTAATTAAAGATATATATACTGGCTAATGTGTCGAGGTTATTGTATAAGGATTAAGACCACGAACATCCATAATAACATAGATCAAGTTCTCCTATGTAGTCAGTATAAGTTGAATGATCTCAAGCGGTTCTGCTCAATACACAAAGTGCACTAATGTGATTTTATAGTCAAGACAAACTAATATCAAATCAAACTACAACCATCCCAATAGAGAGTCCCTATCTATCTCGGTTGTGAGCTTCTGTTTATACTTTATAAGAAAACCAATAATATGATCTTCGTGTGTTGTCGCACAATATATTATCTACAGTATAAAGTAAGTGGACTATTGCATTGGACATATAAATAAATTATAAGACGCAATAATTTGATCAATGATTCTCATTTTAAATAAATTGCCATAATATTTTTCATACAAAAAGCTAGACTTTTAGTATACAATCCAACACATGTCCCCCGGGACGTCCCTTCAATGTACCGCTAGTCATCTCGATCGGGAGGCTATTTATATTGCCAACGACATGCATCATCTCTACGATTTAGAGAGACGTGTGTCCCGTTTACAGGATGAGGTGGCCCTACTCTCTGATAAGATTAACCTTCATGATCGGAAAGCCTACGAGGCATGTAAAGCTGAGGCTCAAGTCCGAGGGGAGTTAAGGGTAGAACAGGATAAGAGGGCCGAGCTTGAAGACAGTTTTAAAGCCCTGCGCACTCGATATGATAGTTTGTTGACTAGTTCGGATAAGAAACAGAGTGACCTTTTGTTGGAAAATAAGGTACTCTCCGATAAGATTATCGCCATGGAGATCGAACATCAGGAAGAGGTTAAAGTCTTAAATGATCAGTTTCATGTTGATCTGGCCCGGACCCAGAATAGTCTTCATGCCCTTCAGGTGTCTTCCGATAAGTATGCCGAGGAGCTGCGCCAAGAGAGAAAGGATTCCGAGGCCTTGCTCAACCAGAAGATTAAGGAGGCTGAGGATGCAGCCGCCCAAGCTCGAAGCGAGCATGACGAGGCTATAGCGAAACTGAATCAGATTAGAGATGAGCTTTCCTTAGTACAAGAGGACAATTCTTACTATAGGGATATTCTCCCCAAGGCTAAGATTTACTGCTTCTGTTCTTCCTCTCTGGCCATGGCAAAAGCTTTCTCCGAAAAGCCTTATCCTGCCTACTTTGATGATATGCGTGATATCCTCCACCAAGCTCTCAGTCAGGATAGGATGCCTCCGGGTGAATCTTTGAGAGGATAAATGGACCTAGGGATACTAGGTGAGCATTCTGATTTCATTACTGATAACAACCTTCTCGATGAGGGTTTTGATGAGGTTGTAGGGGTGGATTCGGACAAGGCCTTTGTCAATGGTATTTTGGATGTTGCTACTGCCGATTCTAAGGATAAAGTGTTGGCATTCGATCATTTAGTTAACTTAACCGTTAGGATTCCATGCAATTCTACAGCAGTGGAAGCATAAGAGTAGAATAGTATTACCTTTCACCAGGATTGAGGTAGAGGATGATCAGCAGCAGCAAACAACCTTCCGATCTTCTGTTGTATTCCCAAGTCTGATCCTAACGTTGTGTGGGCGACGATCATCAGGATCTTCTCAATCTGCTTTCTCTCCCCTTTCTCATGTGTTTTAGGCACATGAATAGGGTTCCGGATAAGCTGAGATGACTTATATATGGGCTACAACAGGGACCAGGAGGAGAAATTAGAGTCGAGCCTCCATTGGGCTTAAGTATCCAAGTTTAGCCCAAAACTTATACTTAAGTCCAATAATAATAATATATTTCACTAAAATATTATTACTGTACTGCCGCTCCAATCCCAAAATTATGTTATGGGCTCTTTCTTATTATGAGCCCGTTAGTCTCCCCATGTTTAAGATATACAATGCCCAATAATTAATTAAGTTACTGACAACTCTATTAATTAATATCTCATCCGAGAGTAGTACTACTCAACCTCATTATCATGCCGGAATAAATCCACCTGCAGGGTTTACATGATAATCCTTATGAGCTCCTCAAGGGGACATCATCAACCTATATCGGACAAAGATTCCTTCTACAATCAATAGCACACCATAGAGACAACACTATTTTCCAACTCACTGAGATTATTGATTTAATTGTATCTAAATCTCACTCATTGATGAATCAAAGAAATACATACTGCTATACGTGTCAAGGTTATTGTATAGGGATTAAGAGCACGAACATCCATAATAACAGAGATCAAGTTCTCCTATATAGTCAGTATAAGTTGAACGATCTCAAGCGGTCCTGCTCAATATACAAAATGTACTAATGTGATTCTATAGTCAAGACAAACTAATAGCAAATCACACTACAATCATACCGATAGAGAGTCCCCGTCTATCTCGGTTGTGAGCATCTGTTTATACTTTATAAGGAAACCGATAATATGATCTTCCGCGTATTGTCCTACAACATATTATCTACAATATAAAGTAAGTGGACTATTGCATCATAAGACGCAATCATTTGATCAATGATTCTCATTTCAAATAAATTGTTATAACATTGTTCATACTAAAGCTAGGCTTTTAGTATACAATCCAACAATCTCCCTCTTATACTAAAGGACTATGCTGTCAGAACCACTGCCATACATGACCATCAAGAGCTTTCGCTTCAAAGTCCTTGTAAAAGGATTAATTAGGTTATCATCCGATGCAATCTGGGCGACAACAACCTTCCCCTCATTAAATAATTTCTTGTAAAAGGTGGTACTTGCTCTTAATGTGTTTAATTGCCTATGGACTCGTGATTCCTTCAAGTTTTCAACTGCACCATTATTATCACAATAAATTGTGTTAACCTTGGGAAAACTCAGAAAACACATTCAAGTTTATCATGAAGTCTCTAGAGTCATACATATACTTTGGCTGCCTCGGAGCCTCCAATTCATCAACTTAAACTTAGCTACCGACGGAAAGGTTTTCTCATACTCGAACTCACCCTTCTTTATGAGTGTACCTTTACGCAACAAGCTTTGTTTCAAAGTATCACCTTAATGTGGATCTATTTTGTAGAGCCACCTCCAATGGCTTTCACACCATCTTGCGGTTCTACAAGCTCCCAAATCTAATTTAGAATCCACAGATTCTATTTCAGAAATCATTATTACTTTGCTAAGATTTCACATATTTATCTTGTAGTGCTTCGTCGTATCCATGGGTCAATTTCGTATTTACTAGGGACCAAGTCTCATGATTCTCTCAAAATATATATCTTACGGATTATCGAAACAATCCTTCCACTACGACAAAGCGCTACGCACAATTGTGTATCAGGCGTATCACGTGTCGCAGTTTTCTTTTGGTATATCCTCTTGTACAATTGGTACTATACTTTGTGTTTTTCCATCTCACACCTTTTAGAACAACTTATACATATGTTTGTGATTTATTACATAGTTTTTTCCAAAAACCAAGTGTTTGTGTTAACAATCATCCTTAGATCTTTTGGACTAAATAAATCACCCTTCATTTTTCTGGGATATCCCACAAACAGACAACCACCCTTGCAACATGTTATTTCTAGGAAATACCCATGAAATGAATTTAGTAATTCCAAATAACTCATCATCTATCTAACCATTTCCATAAGAGTCCTATACTTTCTTTTCACCACACCAGTCGGCTGGGGTTTGTCCGGTATTGACAACTTGGGATTCAATCCCAACCTCTGATAAACAATCCTTAAACTATCCTAAGAGGTACTCGCCACCATGATTAAATCGTAAATGACTTGATATATTTTCGTTGACCCTTCACCGCATGTGTCATGCACTTTTGAATTAATCATAGCCTTAGACTTGCGGTGCATCAAAATTATATCTCACCATCTCTCATAGGGATAATCTTAGGACCGCATAAATCAGAATGAACCAATTTCAACATATCTATGGCTCTACACCCCTTTGCCTTATAAAGAAATCATGACCTAGTTTAAGATGCCAAAAGGTATGTTTGGTTCATACTCGAAGGTTCCTTTATCTTATTTAGATTAGAAGACGCGTTATCATTACAATTTGTTGTATCCTTGGGATAAACATGATTTAAGAGTGTATAAATTGTCACTAACGTACCACAATAGATTATAGCTCCATCCCTCATCACTATGACCATGTCATTTAAATGAAATGGAGTGTCTATCAGTGAATGCATAGAAACTGAAATGAAATTCTTTCTATGAAAATGTACGTAAAGACAATTTCTCATAATTAAACGCTTATTCCTATCAAAAGATAAATAAATAACTCCCACTGCAACAGTCACTACTTTCATAGTTTTACCCATGTCTCTAATAATCTCATCATCATTTAATTGTAAACATTTAGTGATTCCGATATCTACACAGAACATGTCAGTAGACGCAATCACTAATCATGCTTCAACGACTAGTGAATGAGATACTAACCTTGTTCACATCTTGATGAAATTGGCTTTTCTTCGCCACATGTTTTGTCAAAAGTTCCCCACTATATACAACCTCTCGTATTTCAGGTAGAACTTACTCAAAACGACTAGGCAAACTATGGAGAATAAAACTGATCTAGGTTTCCCCTTCAATTTCTACTCCAAGCATTTCCAATTCATTCATCAGGTTATTCATGATCTCTTACCTTTTAACCTCACTCTGGTATCCGAAGAGTTACATGAGACCATCATATTTCTATGAACCTCTCACCTCTTGATGAGAGTGAAAATAAGCGTGTTTTAATATCCAATTTAACATCTTTTTGATTGATATTGTAGTCTTATATGAGCACAAGTGTCTTATATTCGATATATGTGAGAATTATATGCACTTGAGGTGTTTTGTTGTGTTTTAGGTGGAAAAAGGATGAAAAGTGAAAAGTTGGAGAAAAGGTGCAATTTGTGCAAGAATGCTGAAAACGCACATCCAACTTTCATAATTATTATGTATTGTTGTAGAGCTCAAAACTATTGGTGTGATATATGGTTGGAAATCCACTGAAGAGAGGGTCGTTTTGGCGTAAAGAACACCATCATTGAAGTCTAAACGAGGAAGTTATGAGCAAAGTGGTGACGCCGCGCGAGCTGTGCCAAACAGAATTGCAGTGCTACTTTCCATAGCCTATTACATATTCAATTCTAGGAGTTTTTGTGATTTCTTTAAAAAAATAGAAAGCTCAGGAAGAGATGATCGCGTGAGCACAAAAATCACTTAATTCGGAGGTCGGATGTGAAAGTTATACGCGAAACGGAGAGACTGCGCAAATTGGTTCGACCTGCTTAAGGTCGAACCGAGGTCGAACCCAATGGAAAAAATGCTGGTTCGACCACGACATGCTGGTTCGACCTGTTGGCTGGTCGAACCATGCACCTGGGACATCCAGAAGGGTGGTTCGACCATGGTTCGACCTGTAGGGGTTGGTTCGACCTGTTTGGGAGGTCGAACTGCGCTTCGGGAACTTATCAAATCCGTATTTTCGAGGCCTAAACGCGTGTGATCACTTGAAAAGCTCATTCCAAGCCTAGGAGACGTGATTACAAGTATAAAAGGAGGTCTATACAGCCCCAAAAAGAGGAGAAACACAACACAACAACAAGAGAGGAGAAGAGAGGCCACAACATACAACACCCCACAAGGGGGGATCACCCCCCAACCATCATCCTTTTCTCCATCCATCCATCACTTTGAAGATTCGTTTGTGGAATCAAGGGGAGAACTAAGAGGAGAATTCAAGAGCAAGAAGGACGCGATGACGCCACATCTAGGGTTTATTTGTTTCCTAATTTATCTTGTATTTTCCGAACATCCGGGTAAGATCTATCGAACACCCATGTGTGTTTACTACAACACCATGGGCTAGAGCCTTTTTGGTAGAACTAGGATTGTGAAGGTTTTATCTAGTTAATTGAACTTCCATGTGTATACTCCGTACAACACTACTTGCTATTTATTTTATATAAGATTGTGCCTTTTTAATCCATACTCATAGTCGTTTTGTGCATCAATAATCGTTGTATAGAGTCTGAATACATAACATGGTTATTGGTTGAGTGCGTTCACTGCTGAGCAGGGTTTTAAGTTATAATTCTAAGTGAAGGGATTCCGAAGTCTTATTAGAACTAGCTTATATGAATACTTATTAATTGAATTGAATTCGGATTAATAAGTAGGATAAAGAGGATGATTTTATAGTACCTATAAAGGGAGATCATATCGGGTTAGAGTACCAATCCTAGGGGGAAATAATTGATACTGATAGTACCTAGAAAGGGAGTGAAATTATATCTCTTGCTCCGAGGTTATTCACACGTGTTACACGCATGTTTACTTGTGTCTATAGAGTAGATATGCATGGTTTAGTGATGCGTCCATATTCCACAAGGCAGAGTCGGATATTGACACATGGAAGGGAAGTTAATGAGTAAAACTGGATTATCCTAGAGCTACCTATTCTCCTACTTGATCCACTTTCGTATTCTTCGAGTGGTACTTTATTTTATTTGTTATTTTAATTATTTGTTTAATAGTTGTTAATTAAATCCATCAAATCTTATTGTCTTGTCTTAATTAATTTAGATAATAATTAAATTAATAATACGCCGTCCCTTGGGTTCGATATTCACTTGGTCACCTTTCGAGACTACAATTGATATCCTTCATACTTGGGGATTAATTGTATGTTGAGAAAACGCCTATCAAGTTCTTGGCGCCGTTGCCGGGGACGGCTGTTATTATTGATTTTATTATTTCTAGTTGATTAAGATTTTTTTTCTTTTTCTTTTATTTGTGATTATTTATTTCTATGTAACCTTGAATTTTTCTGAGTTACTTGTGCGCTTGTAAAAGGAGAGGAAGGAAAAGAAGGAATAACACATTGATCTGAATATGGCCGGAGCAAGGCAGAATCCGGATAATGTTTCCATTCATGAAATTTTCACGAACTTTGGGAATGTCAACATGGGGTTGATAGGAGCAAGGGGGGAAGATGATAATTTTGAGATACATCCCGCTCTTATTAACATGGTAGAGAAGAATCCATTTTCTGGAGGTTGTTTTGAAGATCCATATCAGCATCTCCAAAGATTTCTTGATTATGCAAACACTCAAAAGGGCAGTGGAGCGAGTGATAATGCTAGGCGGATCGCCTTATTCAAGTTCTCTTTAATTAATAAGGCGGAAGCTTGGTATGAGACCCTTGATCCAGCCGATTACAATACATGGGACCAACTGCAGCAGAAGTTCTTGGAGAGATACATGCCACCCTCAAGGATCTTAAGAATGAAGCAAGAGATCACTCGATTTGTTATGAATCAGGGTGAGAAATTTTATGAGGCGTGGGATAGGTTTAAAGACATGCTCAGGATGTGTCCACAGCATGGAATGCCGAAGCCTGAATACATAAGCATCTTCTACTATGGATTGGATTGTGAGTCGCGTATTTTTATTGATGCATCATCAGGAGGAGCGCTGTTATCAAAGACAACACTTGAAGCAGAAAAGTTATTTGAAGACATCTCTATGAATTCACGTGACTGGCCAATAGAGAGAGATAGAGGATCATATGTACTTGGCAAGGTGGCACAGGTTGAACATCGAGTGGTGAAGCCAAATAGGGATGATGAGATCGTCTCTAGTCTAGCGAACATCAACAAGCTACTAGAGTCCCAGCAGAGGCAGAGTACAGAGTTGACACTAAGGGGGCCTAGTATAAAGCAGCACGAAGTGAAGAGTGATGATGATATCTTCAATCGATACATGGCTGAGAACGATGCAAGGGTTGACCACATCGAAGCTAGAATGAATGTTGATCATGCAGATTTATCTATGCAGATGAAGGAGCTTACTTTGATTATGGGGCAGATGACCGCGAATGTGAATCAATTGACATAAACATTGGAGAATAATGCCATCACATTGAGGTCTGGAACACAGTACGAAGGACCGATGAGGCCGAAATAAAAAACAGACATATCCAGGCAGCGATTCGACCAACCAGCCTCTGGTTTGACTAGGCCTACAGGTCGAACCATACCATGCGGAGCACTCTATTTTTCCAGATTATCGGTTCGACCAAAGCAAGGTGGTTCGACCTGTTCTGAAGGTCGAATCCATGTCGAACCTTAATGTCCAGAGCATCTTGTTTTGTCGCAACAACGGTTCGACCATGACGGACATGGTTCGACCAAACCATCTGGTCGAACCTTGGTCGAACTGGGAGGCAGAAATAGTACAGTAAGCCGGTTTGACCTGAGGGAAAGTGGTTCGACCTGTCCTAAAGGTCGAACCCAGGTCGAACCACGACTTCAAGGTGAGAACAGCATTCCAGATGATCGGTTCGACCACTACGTGCCTGGTTCGATCTCTCCAACAGGTCAAACCCTAGTCGAATCGATCCGAAACATGCCTATTATTGCGCCGAATGCTCCCTATAATGTTGATGTTACTCCAGTACCATTACATGAGCAGAATACTGAGCTTACAATGGAGAAGAAGTGGGAAAGAGCAAAGAAGTTGAGAGTGGAGAAGCTTAGATTGCGAATGGATAATGTAGATGTGGTTTTCCTCTCTTGATCATGCAATGAAGATGCCCATGGAGACTCCATCGTGCAAGAGCATTGATATGGTTTCTAACTTGTTTAATCTTGATTTTTCTAAGACAGGTGATTCTGAATTTAAGTGAAAGGTTGACAAGGAGGAGTCTAGACAGCCATGGGAGGAAGGAAATTTCAATGATCATATTTTTGTGACCAAGAAAGGTGAGGTGTTGAGTATAGACAAGAAGAGGAAAAGAAAGTATTTGAAGGTGAGGATGCGAGAAGACCGTCCTCTACCGTCGTGACTCTACGACGTTAAACATGAGCGCCTGTTGGGGGCTTGCCCTTCCGTTTTATTGCTTTATTTCTTTCGTGTGAGTAAGAAATTTTTATATTTAAGGTACTTATTATTCGACAATTACATCTTTGCAAACTTGTTTCAACTTACGTTTTTACTAAGTTTGGGGGGTGTGATGTACTTACCTCATTGAAGTACCAAGGGTATAATCTTTTCTTTGTAATGTTTGCTAGGGGAGTTGATTTTTTGCGGTATGTTGAAACTTTAATCGGTTTTAATGTGTTGATTTTTTGCAATTTGCTTAGTGTTCAGTGGTGTTTCTAGTGTGTGAGAGTCGATTAGATAGTCAATTGAGTCTTTCGTATAGTTCTCCTATTTTATTATTGATGAATCCTGTGATGATGAGTATGCTTGAGCTTTGATGATAGAAAAGGGTAACTAGGTGGCAAGACGAGTTCTACATTGAGGCTTTGACTCGAGGAGCTCGTGCGTACGTTGAAGAAAAATCAGGTGCCCTCGTTTTCTTTTTCTAATTTTTATATGTGCTTTTAATTCATGGAGTGGAAGGATTGAGTTTATGGTGGTGATCCATGTGAGCTTATATTGTTAAAATTGTCTTGGAATTCATATGCTCATGAAATTGATGAAGGAAGTGTACTTGAGTTATATTGTGGTATGAAGTTCTATGTGTACTTGTGGGATATTGCTTACCATGAAAAGTGCTCTGTTACTTGTTAAAAACCCATGTGAGATTTTGAGCCTCGTTGATCATGTACATAATCATATGATATTTCTTTTCTGGTGAGTATCGTTCTTGTGTGTGTATTTTAGAACTTGCCTCTTATCTTACTTGAAACTACATGTGTGTTAGATGATGGGAGATGATTTTAGGCCATCCTTGAATTTATGAGTCACTTAGCCAAACAATTTCCTACCAAATAATTATATATCCGTAGTTACCCCGTTGAGCCTAAAAGCCTTATTTCTTTGGCAACCTACGAAGATAGCCACTTTGATATCCTATTTGAGCCTTAAATTCCTATATTTAGTGGAGAATTAAATGCTGTCAAAGTGTGTTAATGGTGCTTGATAACAATTTGGGAAGAAATGAAATTGGTGTTGAAATTAATAGTGATGGATTATGATAATGCATCTAAGGAGAAGCATGTAGTAGTGCTTAAATCTAATACTCCATGGAATCAAAAACCCTAGGGTAGTGCTTAAATCTAGTACCCTATGGAGGATGCATGAGGTAGTGCCCGAAACTGGTACCTCAAGAGAAAAAGGATGTGCTTGAGACAAGAAAAAGTATGTTGAGCTTGAAGGAAAGGAGAGAAAAGAAAATTAGAAGAGCATGAAGCTGGATAGCCTTGAAGTGTAAAAATCTGCAGTACATAAGATCTCCGGTTTTAATTCTCTACTAATTGAGTCACTTTATCCATATGTTTCCTACCCTTATCAAAGAGCCAACATTACATCCAAAAGAAAAGTCCTTTTTGATCCCATTGTCGAATCATAATTTTAGTGGTAGAAAGTTTGAGACGTTTGGCAAGCTTATGGTTACGCATGCACTTGAATTGAATTTGAGCGTAAATACTTTAACCCATAAGTGTACATATTTTACACTTGAGTGAGAGATTATATATATACTTCCCGTGAGAACATGTTGATGGAGCATTTGAATTGGTGGTGATTGTCTTAACTTGTATGCTATGAATTGATTATTACATATAATGAGAGTTGCATGACCTAAGTTGAGGACAATTGTATTTTGAATGGGTATTGGTCATAGTCCTTGTTTCTCCGCTAATTTTCATACTCTCTTTCTCTTTATCTTTATTTTGTTGCCTCGGGACGAGCAACGTGTAAGTTTGGGGGATTGATGAGAGTGAAAATAAGCGTATTTTAATATCCAATTTAACACCTTTTTGATTGATATTGTAGTCTTATATAAGCACAAGTGTCTTATATTCGATATATGTGAGAATTATGTGCACTTGAGGTGTTTTGTTGTGTTTTAGGTGGAAAAAGGATGAAAAGTGCAAAGTTGGAGAAAAGGTGCAATTTGTGCAAGAATTCTGAAAATGCATATCCAACTTTCATAATTATTCTGTATTGTTGTGAAGCTCGAAACTATTAGTGTGATATATGGTTGGAAAGCCACTGAAGAGAGAGTCGTTTTGGCATAAAGAACACCATCATTGAAGTCCAAACGAGGAAGTTATAAGCAAAGTGGTGACGCCGCGCGAGCTGTGCCAAACAGAATTGCAGTGCTACTTTCCATAGCCTATTACATATTCAATTCTTGGGGTTTTTCTAATTTCTTTATAAGGATAGAAAGCTCAGGAAGAGATGATCGTGTGAGTACAAAAATCACTCAATTCTGAGGTCGGATGTGAAAGTTATACGCGAAACGGAGAGACTGCGCAAATCGGTTCGACCTGCTTGAGGTCGAACCGAGGTCGAACCCAACGGAAAAAATGCTGGTTCGACCACGACATGCTGGTTCGACCTGTTGGCTGGTTGAGCCATGCACCTGGGATGTCCAGAAGGGTGGTTCGACCATGGTTCGACCTGTAGGGATTGGTTCGACCTGTTTGGGAGGTCGAGCCGTGCTTCGGGAACTTACCAAATCCGTATTTTCGAGGCCTAAACGCGTGTTATCACTTGAAAAGCCCATTCCAAGCCTAGGAGACATGATTACAAGTATAAAAGTAGGTCTATACAGCCTCAAAAAGAGGAGGAACACAACACAACAACAAGAGAGGAGAAGAGAGGCCACAACATACAACACCCCACAAGGGGGGATCACCCCCCAACCATCATCCTTTTCTCCATCCATCCATCACTTTGAAGATTCGTTTGTGGAATCAAGGGGAGAACTAAGAGGAGAATTCAAGAGCGAGAAGGACGCGATGACGCCACATCTAGGGTTTATTCATTTCCTAATTTATCTTGTATTTTCTGGACATCCGGGTAAGATCTATCCAACACCCATGTGTGTTTCCTACAACACCATGGGCTAGAGCCTTTTTGGTAGAACTAGGATTATGAAGGTTTTATCTAGTTAATTGAACTTCCATGTGTATACTCCGTACAACACTACTTGTGATTTATTTTATATAAGATTGTACCTTTTTAATCCATACTCATAGTCGTTTTGTGCATCAATAATCGTCGTGTAGAGTCTGAATACATAACATGGTTATTAGTTGAGTGCGTTCACTGTTGAGCAGGGTTTTAAGTTATAATTCTAAGTGAAGGGATTCCGAAGTCTTATTAGAACTATCTTATATGAATACTTATTAATTGAATTGAATTCGGGTTAATAAGTAGGATAAATAGGACAATTTTATAGTACCTATAAAGGGAGATCATATCGGGTTAGAGTACCAATTCTAGGGGGAAATAATTGATACTGAAAGTACCTAGAAAGGAGGGATGAAATTATATCTCTTGCTCCGAGGTTATTCACACGTGTTACACGCATGTTTACTTGTGTCTATAGAGTAGATATGCATGGTTTAGTGATGCGTCCATATTTCACAAGGCAGAGTCGGACATTGACACATGGAAGGGAAGTTAATGAGTAAAATTAGATTATCCTAGAGCTACCTATTCTCCTACTTGATCCACTTTCGTATTCTTCGAGTGGTACTTTATTTTATTTGTTATTTTAATTATTTGTTTAGTAGTTGTTAATTAAATCCATTAAATCTTATTGCCTTGTCTTAATTAATTTAGATAATAATTAAATTAATAATACGCCGTCCCTTGGGTTCGATATTCACTTGGTCACCTTTCGAGACTACAATTGATATCATTCATACTTGGGGATTAATTGTGTGTTGAGAAAATGCTCATTACCTCTCCACTAGAGAATTAAATAGGTATGTGAGTACATTCTTAGTGAGAACACATTTATATTTTCTCAAGCAGTAAGAATTTAAATCCAAGATTCTTTTCTAATCATCTAATTTTGGACAAGTAAAAATAATTTCTTTTAGTAAACAATAAGCGAGATAAAATCATTTGAAATTATAGAGAATCACAAATAAATACACCGATCAAATTTTTGAATTTATCCATTTATATTGATTCCCTCAAAACAATATAAAAATAAAATTTACCGACATCTCAAGCACCGTGAGTCTGCAAGCCACGATAGTGTGGACGTTTACAAATCCGAACATTTACAAGATAAGTTTTACCCATTAATTTCATTTGTCAACCTAACCTCATGACAAAATAATTAATAGTCGGTTCCTCTTTAGCCATGCAAATAATAGCAGTGACTCCGATGGGGAGGATACTTATTATTTACACCTAAGTGTACACCATTATTTGACCCCAAGTCCGCGGCCCAAGCTTGTGTGCCTTACAGATGGAGAAGTACACACATGCTCGGATAACTTCCTACAGTCATCAATTATAAGTTTGTACTAGTAAAACACATATAAACTTATTCGATGGGGAGGAAGGCACTACAGCCAACGCGCAAGTTCATATGCATCACATTACAAATAATAATTATTTAAAAAGAAGTCTGTACCAGTGAACCATGAATAAACTTATCCAATAGGGAGGAAGGCTCTAATACCGACGCGCAAGTTTATTCACATCACTTACAAACTAATAATGGAGGCCGTGAGAATTTATTACCAATCCCCTCTCCCACTTAGTAATTTAACACCAAGGATTTTTACATGCATATAATATTCAATAATAAAATACGCAACCTAGCATGCTCCTATTAAGGCACATAAGGCAGTAAATCACAGAGAACATGCATAGCATATATAACAATAATCAGATAATTAAATCAATTATTAACAGTTATATATTAGCGAATTCGATTGTTTGCCACCAAGCATGAATACGGGCAATGCAAACGGGGATCGACCTCCTCAATTAGGTCACAGAGATCAACCTGCCTGGTCAGGTCACGGGATTTGGGGCAGCACCCCGAAACCTAATATGAAAATCAGAAGCGGTCTTCATGAATTTTCCTTCAGATTCTTTGCCGGCAACCTATTCCAACGCACGTCGAATGAAAGAGACTTCCTGACCATCATACACGCCGGCATGACCCGTGCTAGGTATTGGCATGACTCATGCCGTGTATTGATCTTCTCCCACATGCCATCCTACCCGGTACCACGTAAGACCAGTGCACGTGATGAGAGTGAAAATTAGCGTGTTTTAGTGTCCAATTGAACACCTATTTGATTGATATTGTTGTAATATATATGCACAAATGTCTTATATTCATTATTTATGAGAATAAGGTGCACTTGAGGTGTTTTATTGTGTTTTAGGTGGAAAAAGGATAAAGAAATGAAAGATTGGAGAAAAGGTGCAATTTGTGCAAGGATGATGAAAAACACACGTCCAACTTTCATAATTTTTCTGTGTTGAATTTGGAGATCAAAATTGATGGTGTGATACATGGTTGGAAATCCACTGAAAAGAGGATCGTTTTGGCGTAAAGAACACTACAATCGAGTTCCAAACGAAGAAGTTATGAGTAAAATGGTAACGTCGCGCGAGCTGTGCCGAACAGAACTGTTTTTTTACTTTCTATGGCTTTTTTCACATTCAAATCTCGGAATTTTTTGGAGTTATTTATATGGATAGAAAGCCAAGGAAGAGAGGATCGCGTGAGCGTAAAAATTATTAAATTCAGAACTCGGATGTGGAAGTTATACGCGAAACGGTGAGACCGCGCAAATCTGTTCGACCTTCATTGACGTCGAATTGAGCTGCTTGACAGCTTAAACGTCTGATTTCGTTCGGTTTCGACTTCCATTGCTCAATTTCCGACATTTCCACTTCAATCACACTTCAATACAGCCAAGAAACAACACTCAACAACATTTGATTCCTTGTGATTCTTGAAGAAGCATCAAACAACCATCTACTTTCATTAAAAATGAAGATGAAAGTGATGTGAAAACAACTCTACCTACAAGATCACTTGTCTTATGCATAGAAGATGCTTTCAATGACTCACCACCACCTGCCAATTCATTTGTTTATGCATGGAAGATGCCTTCTTCATCATTCATGCCACCAACAAGGCATCCATGGAAGCACTATATAAAGGGCAGCAACATACACTCCATGATATCCCAACTCACATCTCATCTCTCACATTCTCACACACAACACAAGGGAGAGAAGGGGCTGCAAGAGCAAGCTCCAAGGGCAGCAACGTTTGGGGTTGAAAGCAAGCAAGAAGGAGAGGAAGAAGAGCTCGACAAGGAGATTCAAGTTTGATCAACTTAACTTGATCTTGCTGGAAATCCATGCTTGCTCAAGTAAGATCATTTCACTTCACTATGGTTGATCTTCAATCAATCATGGAGTAGAGCCTCTTAGGTAGTTCTATGATTATGAAAGGTTAATTATTTGATTCATATTTCGTGTGTAAAAACTCCGTACAACACTACTTGTGATTTAGTTTATATAAAGATTGCTCATTTTTAATCCATACTCACAGTTGTTTTGTGCATCGTTAATCGTTGTGTAGAGTCTGAATACATAATATGGTTATCGAGTAAGTGCGTTCACTGCTGAGCAGGGTTTATCGTTATAATTCTAAGTGAAGGATTCCGAAGTTTTATTAGAACTATCTTATATAAATACTTGTTAATTGAATCATAGCTTATTCGGGTTAACAAGTATGACAAAGAATATAATTTCATAGTACCTATAAAGAGAGATCATATCGGGTTAAAGTACCAATCCTAGGGGGAAATAATTGATACTGATAGTACCTAGAAAGGGGGGTGGAATTATATCTCTTGCTCCGAGGATATTAACACGATGCATATGTATAACTACTTGTGTCTATAAGGTAGTAATGCATGGTTTAGTGATGCGTTCATAAATCACAAGGTAGAGTCGGGTAATATCACACGAAAGAAGAATTAATGAATTAAACTGGATTATCTTAGAACTACTTACCTTCTTAATTGCTTACAACTTCACTATCGTTGCTGCCATTGATCGTTTATTATTATTTCTTAATTAAAACATTTCTTATTCAATCATACAACCATCACCATCATATAATTCACCACATAGTCTTGATTAACTAGAATATAATCAATTTGATATTTATCCGTCCTTTGGGTTCGATATTCACTTGGTCACCTTTTGATACTACAATTGATATCCTTAATCTTGGGGATTGAAATTGTGCGCTGAAAAAGCGACGATCAAGTTCTTGGCGCCATTGCCGGGGACGGCATAAATTATCTTATTAATTATATCTAGTTATATTACGACTATTTAAATTCCAAGTTTTGCAATTAAACTCTTCCTATTTATAGGTACATGCTTACTAGATCAATAGTTGGAAAGTTAACAACTTCCAATCCGGAGGCAGGAGCATCAACTAAAAAGAAGAAGAGTAAGATTCAAGGCAAGGAAGAAGAATCAACTGCAACTCTGAATTTTGGAGTTGAAGTTGACGAACCGAACCCGGAAGCAACCAAAACTATTGTTGATCCAAAAGCAGCAGTAGAGGAAGTTAAAATGGCCAACGAAAGGGCTAATCCGGACAATCTAGCCATCCGTGAAGCCTTCAAGAACAACGGGGCTGGAAACTTTGGGCTTTTAGGAGCAAGGGGGGCAAATACAAACTTCGATCTTCACCCCGCTCTTATTAGCATGATCGAAAGGAATTCTTTTGCAGGAGGAACATTTGAGGATCCACAGCAACATCTTAACAAATTCTTGGGGTATGCAAGTACTCAAAGAGATGCTGGAGATCATGAAGATGCTAGAAAGATCCTCTTATTCAAATTCTCGCTATCTGAGAAGGCGAGAGATTGGTACGACACCATAAATGCAGCTGATTGCACTACTTGGGAGCAATTGAAATTGAAATTCTTGGAAAGATATATGCCACCTTCAAAGGTGTTTAAAATGAAACAAGATATCAATCAATTTGCTATGAGTAGTGGAGAAAAATTCCACGAAGCTTGGGACCGATTCAAGGACATGCTTCGTAGGTGTCCTCAACATGGGCTATCTAAAGCCCAATATATCAGTATTTTCTACAACGGATTGGATTGTGACTCTCGAGTTTTACTAGATGCTTCCTCTAATGGAGCATTACTTACTAAATCATCCGTTGAGGCCGAGAAGCTCTTCGAAGATATCTCAATGAACTCAAGAGATTGGCCAACTGATAGAGTACGAGGCAACTATGTCCTTGGGAAAGCAGCTCAGGTGGAGCATTCAATGGTTAAAGCAAGTAGAGATGATGAAATCGTCTCTAGCTTGCACAACATTAACAAGCTGCTCGAATCCCAACAAAAACAGATCAGCGATTTATCTCATCGCACACCAGTCATGCCGCCAGAAGCCAACAATGATTCAACAATCCAAGAAGATAAAGAAGAAGCAAAGTATGCAATGGGGCAAAGTATCCAAGGAACAAGGTTCCAGAACCAAGGCAACCGAAATTATCAGGGGAACTACAACAATCGTGGTCCCCCTGGTAATTATCAACAACAAAGAAGGCCGGAGTTTTCATGGAGTAATCCAAACAACGCCATGCAAATACCGATGGGAGTTGATCCGGGAGCCAAGGTAGAAGAAGGGAAACCAGGCTTGGAGGACATGGTGAACAGGTACATGTCCATGAATGACGCAAGAGTGGCAAAGCTTGAAAAGAAGATTGACACCAGCCACGATGAACTTTCCAAGCAAATGAAAGATCTCACCATGATGATGGGGGAAATGGTAGGAAATATCAACAAGCTATCTCAATCAATTGAGAAAGGAAAATTTCCTTCTCAAAGTATTGAGAATCCAAAACCCTGTAACGCCATCACATTGAGGTCAGGGACACAATATGAAGCAACAATGAGGTCGGGATTGCTAGTTTCGACTTCAGAAGATCCATCCAACTCTGATTCTACCAATCCGACAGAGAGAATACAGCAAGGAAAATCCAATGAAGCTGCTGGAAGTACTATAGAAGATGATTCAACCCAACATACAAGCCAAACCAAGGTAGAATCAAGCAAGCAAGGTGAAAAGAAAATTCCATCAAGCCAGTTCGACCAGGTAGACCTTGATTCAACCAAACCCTCAGGTCGAATCGAGGTCGAATCCAGCTTACAGAGGGAGAACAAAATTCAAGCACAAATCAAATCTCAAGAAAAGAAGTGGGAGAAAGCGAAAAGACTAAGAGCGGAAAAGGATAAAGCTGAGAAGGTGGAACATGATGAATGGGGCATTCCAAAAACAAAAATACCACCTCCTTTTCCTTACAAGCTAGTCAAGAAGGGTTTGGAAGAAAAGTTCAAGAGATTTTCAGACATCATGAACAAGATAAGCTTGAACATTCCCTTCTCAGAAGCAATATTGGAGATGCCCTACTATGCGCGATTTCTTAAAGACATTCTGATGAAGAAAAGAAGCTTGAATGGGATCGAGACGGTGAATCTGTCAGAGAACTGCAGCTCAATTATCCAAAAGAAGCTGCCACAAAAGATGAAAGACCCAGGAAGCTTCACAATCTTGTGTGAAATCGGAAAAGGGCCCGCAAGACAAGCTTTATGTGATCTCGGGGCAAGCATCAACTTGATGCCATTGTCAATCTTTCAAAGGCTTGGTTTGGGGGAGTTATCTCCAACAACTGTTGCTCTACAATTGGCAGACAGGTCAATCACATTTCCAAGAGGTATCATTGAAGATGTCCTCGTCAAAGTAGAGAAGCTTGTCTTTCCCGTGGATTTTCTTGTGCTTGAAATGGAGGATGACAAGGATAATATCCCTCTTATCCTGGGAAGACCGTTCCTTGCTACTGCTGGAGCAATGATTGATGTTCAGAAAGGAGAGCTTAAGTTGAGAATGGATAAGGAAGAAGTCTTATTTAACCTTGACAAAGCAATGAAGAAGCCCATGGAGTCACAATGTCATAGCATTGACGTGGTAGAAGAGATCGTGAATGAAGAAATGTCTTTGATACTATCTAAGGATCCTCTTGAGACATGTCTGATGGAGTCTCTTACCTATCCCACCACAGAGCTTGACGATCTCTCCAACGAGGTATGTATTAAATATCTTGAAAACTTAATTGCTTTGGGTGACGACAGACATGCAATAGAAAACACCAAGAAAGAAGAAGTGAAGTGGACCAGAAAGTATTTACCATTAGATAGGGAAAGCACTTCAAAGGAAGGAAAGAAAGAAATACTGAAGCCATTACCAGAGCATTTGAAGTATGCATATCTTGATGCCAATGAAGAATACCCGGTAATTGTATCTTCTTATCTCAATGATGATCAACTAGAAGAATTGTTAGATGTGCTTAGGAAGTACAAATCTGCAATAGGGTGGTCTCTAGATGATTTGAGAGGAATTAATCCTTCATATTGCATGCACAAAATAAGGTTAATTGATGAGACTAAAAATAGTGTCCAAAGCCAGCGGAGGGTGAATCCCGCGATCCAAGAAGTAATCAGAAAACAGATCTTAGCATGGCTAGATGCAGGAATCATTTATCCAATTAGTGATAGCCCCCATGTAAGTCCATTGCATGTTGTAGCTAAAAAGGGGGGCATGACTATTAAAACGGAAAATGGAGAAGCAATAGCTACTAGGATACCCACTGGATGGAGAGTATGTGTTGATTATAGGAAACTAAATGAAAACACATGCAAAGACCATTTTCCCCTTCCCTTTATGGATCAAATGCTCGATCGTCTCGCAGGGTATGATTTTTATTGTTTCTTGGACGGATACTCGGGATATAATTAGATCATGATTGCTCCCGAGGATCAAGAAAAGACAACTTTTACCTGCCCTTACGGGACATTTGCTTTCAGAAAAATACCATTTGGATTGTGTAATGCACCGGCTACTTTTCAGCGCTGCATGATGGCAATTTTTGACGGGTTAATAGAAAGAATCATGGAGGTGTTTATGGATGACTTTTCTGTTTTTGGTTCCTCCTTTGATATTTGTCTATCTAACCTTGTTACTGTTTTAAAAAGATGCCAAGAAACTAATCTGGTTTTGAATTGGGAAAAATGCCATTTCATGGTAAAAGATGGGATTGTTCTTGGGCATCATGTCTCTGCAAAAGGATTACAAGTAGACAGAGCAAAAGTGGTGGCAATTGAGAAGCTTCCACCACCAACTAATGAACGAGGAGTGCGGTCCTTCCTTGGACACGCCGATTTTTATAGAAGATTCATCAAAGACTTCTCCAAATACTCCAAGCCCTTGTCTCAATTACTTGAAAAGAATGTTCCTTTTATTTTTGATGATAAATGTTTAACAGCTTTTCAGATATTGAAGGAGGCGCTTATCTCTGCACCCATCTTGATCACACCAGACTGGACTCAGCCATTTGTACTTATGTGTGATGCAAGTGATGTAGCACTTGGAGTGGTGCTGGGGTAGCTGAAAGAAAAGAAGTTTTGTGCCATCTATTATGCCAGCAAAACTTTTGATGCAGCACAGAAGAATTACACGGTCACTGAAAAGGAGTTTCTTGCTGTGGTGTATGCATTCAACAAGTTTCGTCAATACCTGGTGGGCATGAAAACTATTGTGTACACGGATCACTCTGCGATTCGTTACCTAATGGAGAAGAAGGAAACAAAACCAAGAATCATCAGATGGATTCTTCTTCTTCAAGAATTTGATATGGAGGTCCGAGATAAAAAGGGCTCTGAAAATGTTTTAGCGGATCACCTATCAAGGTTGGAGACAAGGGAACATTGCGATAATTCGTTTGAATATATTGATGAAATGTTCCCAGATGAGAAGATTATGGCTGTGCTTGTTGAAGGAGTTGAACGAGCATTTGTGGTTGCCGCACAAGGAATGGAACCATGGTATGCTGATTATGTCAACTATATTGCCGTGGGAGAAATTCCAAGAGATCTCAACAGATATAAACTGGCCAAATTCAAAAGAGATGTTGAGACCTTTATATGGTATGATCCATTCATGTACAAAATTTGCACGGATTCTATCATCCGAAGGTGTGTACCTGAAATGGAGATGGAAAGTGTTCTAGAATTTTGCCATTCACAACCAAATGGAGGACACTTCGGAGCACAAAAGACGGCAGCCAAAGTCCTTCAATCTGCTCTCTACTGGCCCACATTGTTTAAGGATGCAGAAACCTATGTTGCAACATGCGACAGGTGTCAACGAATGGGCAACATAAGTAGAAGGGACGAAATGCCACTGCAACCAAGCATTGTCGTAGAGATCTTCGATGTTTGGGGAATCGATTTTATGGGGCCTTTTCCCCCATCAAATGGATTTCTCTACATCCTCTTAGCTGTGGATTATGTTTCTAAGTGGGTGGAAGCCATTCCCACTCGCTTAAATGATTCAAAAACTGTCACATCTTTTGTGAAGAAACATATCTTTGCCCGCTTCGGAGTTCCCAGAGCACTAGTAAGTGATGGAGGTTCTCACTTTGTCAACAAACTTCTGGAAAAAGTGCTCAAGGATTATGGTGTAAAGCATAGGGTTACGACACCCTATCATCCTCAAGCAAATGGGCAAGCTGAGGTTTCCAACCGACAAATTAAGCAAGTGTTGGAGAAAGTGGTCGGAACCAGTAGGAAGGATTGGGCTGTAAAGCTCGATGATGTTTTGTGGGGGTTCCGAACTGCTTACAAAACGGTGCTAGAAATGTCACCGTATCAAATTGTCTATGGGAAGCCGTTCCACTTACCCGTAGAAATCCAGCATAAAGCTTTTTGGGCAATAAGGAGTTTGAACTTGTCTTTAAAGGAACAAAAGGAGTTGAGGATAACCCATATTAATCAGTTGGATGAGTTCAGAAACCAAGCCTACAAGAACTCAGAGATCTACAAGGAGAGAATGAAGAAATGGCATGATGCGAAGATCTCCCACAAAGAGTTCAAGAAAGGAGATGAGGTATTGCTTTTTAACTCTCGTTTTAAGCTTTTTGCAGGTAAGTTGAAATCAAAATGGACGGGACCGTTCATTATCCATAGAGCCTGTGGAGGGGGGAGTTTTTAACTAATGGATAAAGATGGGGACATTATCTCGGCAAATGGGCATCGACTGAAGCACTATAAATCGCCAGATGATGTTTGCATTGTCTTTGAGGATACCTTACTCTAGAATGGTACCGTCGTGACTCTCCGACGTTAAATAAGAGTGCCTGTTGGGGGCTTTCCCTTCCGTTTTATTGCTTTATTTCATTTGTGTGAGTAAGAAAATTTCATATTTTGAGGTGCTTCTTATCGGCAATTACATCTCTTTGCAAAACTTAGTTTCAACTATAGTTTCTACTAAGTTTGGGGGGGTGTGATGTACTTACCTAAATAAGCACCAATTATATAATCTTTTCTTTGCAACGTATGTTAGGGGAGTTAATTTTTTGCGACATATTTAAACTTTAATCAGGTTTTTAGATGTCGATTTTTTGTAACTTGCCTAATGTTTAGTGG
Source organism: Pogostemon cablin (assembly GCA_023678885.1). Taxonomy (NCBI): domain Eukaryota; kingdom Viridiplantae; phylum Streptophyta; class Magnoliopsida; order Lamiales; family Lamiaceae; genus Pogostemon; species Pogostemon cablin. Next base: position 24,399,721 of record CM042959.1, read on the forward strand.
TGTTTTGTTTCTTGTATTGAGTTGATTGCGGAGTTACTCATGATTGTTAAATTTTTAGATTAATTCTTTCATATAGTTCTCCTATTGATAAATCCTTTGAGGTCGAGGAATGCTTGAGCTTGATGATAGAAAAAGGTAAAAGAGTGGAAAGATTAGTTCTACGCTGCAGAGCTTGTGTATACGTTGAAGAAAAATCAGGTGCCCTCGTTTCCTTTTTCTAATTTTTATGTGCTTGTAATTCATAGAGTGATAAGTTGTGTGGTAATCCATGTGAGCTTATATTGTGTAAATTGTCTTGGAAATTCATATGCTATTGAAATTGATGAAGGAATTGTACTTAAGTTATATTGCGATATGAAGTTCTATGTGTACTTGTGGGATATTACTTACCATGAAAGGTGCTCTGTTACTTGTTAAAAAAACCCATGTGAGATTTTGAGCCTCGTTGATTATGCTAATTAATCACATGATAATTCTTTCTGGTGAGTATCGTTCTTGTGTGTGTATTCTAGAACTTGCCTCTTGTCTTACTTGAAACTACATGTGTATCAGATGATGAGATATGATTTAAGGCCATCCTTGAATTTACAAGTCACTTAGCCAAATAATTCCATACCAAATGATGTTTATCCGTAGTTAGCCCCGTTGAGCCTAAAAACCTCATTCTTTGGCAACCAACGAGAAAGAACCACTTTGAGCATCTGAATTTTTTGAGCCTTGATTGTCATATTATTGGAGAATTAATGGCTTTTCAAAGTGTGTTGATGGAGCTTAATAACAACTTGGGAAAGAATGAAATTGGTATTAAATTAGTGATGGATTTAATAATGCATCTAAGGAGAAGCATGGGGTAGTGCTTAAATCTAGTACCCTATGGAGGATGTGTGAGGTAGTGCCCAAAACTGGTACCTCAATAGAAAAAGCAGAAAAAGAAAGGATGTGCTTGATAAAAGAAAAATAGTTGTGCTTGAAGGTGAATAAGGAATGAAAATCGTCTGCATTAAAAAGAAAGAGAGGATTAAAATTGAAATGATCAATCATCTTTAGTTCTCCACAATTTGAACCACATTAGCCATATATTTCCTACCATTACCAAAAAGCCAACATTACATCCAAAAAAAAAGTCCTTTTTCATCTCATTGTCAAATTATACTTTTAGTTAAGACTTTTGGCAAGCTTATGGTTACGCATTCACTTGAATTGAATTTGAGTGTAAATACTTTAATCCATAAGTGTACATTTTTACACTTGAGTGTGAGTGATATATAATCCCAGTAAGAACATGTTAATAGAGCATTTGAATTGGTGGTGATTGTCTAAACGTGTACTCTATGAATTCATTATTGCATGTAATAAGAGTTGCATGTCCAAAATTGATGACAATTGTATAGGATGTTGATCCTTGTTTCCCTGCTAATTTTCTTACTCTCGCAATCTTTATCTTTATTTTGTTGCCTCGAGACGAGCAACGGGTAAGTTTGGGGGGTTGATGAGAGTGAAAATTAGCGTGTTTTAGTGTCCAATTGAACACCTATTTGATTGATATTGTTGTAATATATATGCACAAATGTCTTATATTCATTATTTATGAGAATAAGGTGCACTTGAGGTGTTTTATTGTGTTTTAGGTGGAAAAAGGATAAAGAAATGAAAGATTGGAGAAAAGGTGCAATTTGTGCAAGGATGATGAAAAACACACGTCCAACTTTCATAATTTTTCTGTGTTGAATTTGGAGATCAAAACTGATAGTGTGATACATGGTTGGAAATCCACTGAAAAGAGGATCGTTTTGGCGTAAAGAACACTACAATCGAGTACCAAACGAAGAAGTTATGAGCAAAATGGTAACGTCGCGCGAGCTGTGCCGAACAGAACTGTTTTTTTACTTTCTATGGCTTTTTTCACATTCAAATCTCGGAATTTTTTGGAGTTATTTATATGGATAGAAAGTCAAGGAAGAGAGGATCGCGTGAGCGTAAAAATTATTAAATTCAGAACTCGGATGTGGAAGTTATACGCGAAACGGTGAGACCGCGCAAATCTGTTCGACCTTCATTGACGTCGAATTGAGTTGCTGGACAGCTTAAACGTCTGATTTCGTTCGGTTTCGACTTCCATTGCTCAATTTCCGACATTTCCACTTCAATCACACTTCAATACAGCCAAGAAACAACACGCAACAGCATTTGATTCCTTGTGATTCTTGAAGAAGCATCAAACAACCATCTACTTTCATTAAAAATGAAGATGAAAGTGATGTGAAAACAACTCTACCTACAAGATCACTTGTCTTATGCATAGAAGATGCTTTCAATGACTCACCACCACCTGCCAATTCATTTGTTTATGCATGGAAGATGCCTTCTTCATCATTCATGCCACCAACAAGGCATCCATGGAAGCACTATATAAAGGGCAGCAACATACACTCCATGATATCCCAACTCACATCTCATCTCTCACATTCTCACACACAACACAAGGGAGAGAAGGGGCTGCAAGAGCAAGCTCCAAGGGCAGCAACGTTTGGGGTTGAAAGCAAGCAAGAAGGAGAGGAAGAAGAGCTCGACAAGGAGATTCAAGTTTGATCAACTTAACTTGATCTTGCTGGAAATCCATGCTTGCTCAAGTAAGATCATTTCACTTCACTATGGTTGATCTTCAATCAATCATGGAGTAGAGCCTCTTAGGTAGTTCTATGATTATGAAAGGTTAATTATTTGATTCATATTTCGTGTGTAAAAACTCCGTACAACACTACTTGTGATTTAGTTTATATAAAGATTGCTCATTTTTAATCCATACTCACAGTCGTTTTGTGCATCGTTAATCGTTGTGTAGAGTCTGAATACATAATATGGTTATCGAGTAAGTGCGTTCACTGCTGAGCAGGGTTTATCGTTATAATTCTAAGTGAAGGAATTCCGAAGTTTTATTAGAACTATCTTATATAAATACTTGTTAATTGAATCATAGCTTATTCGGGTTAACAAGTAGTACAAAGAATATAATTTCATAGTACCTATAAAGGGAGATCATATCGGGTTAAAGTACCAATCCTAGGGGGAAATAATTGATACTGATAGTACCTAGAAAGGGGGTGGAATTATATCTCTTGCTCCGAGGATATTAACACGATGCATATGTATAACTACTTGTGTCTATAAGGTAGTAATGCATGGTTTAGTGATGCGTTCATAAATCACAAGGTAGAGTCGGGTAATATCACACGAAAGAAGAATTAATGAATTAAACTGGATTATCTTAGAACTACTTACCTTCTTAATTGCTTACAACTTCACTATCGTTGCTGCCATTGATCGTTTATTATTATTTCTTAATTAAAACATTTCTTATTCAATCATACAACCATCACCATCATATAATTCACCACATAGTCTTGATTAACTAGAATATAATTAATTTGATATTTATCCGTCCTTTGGGTTCGATATTCACTTGGTCACCTTTTGATACTACAATTGATATCCTTAATCTTGGGGATTGAAATTGTGCGCTGAAAAAGCGACGATCAGCACGCCAAGCTCGCCTCCATGCACGACCTGTGCGGCCTAGGCAATCTTCCGTGCCAACCCCGCGCGCGCCTACCATTCGGCCGTGCGCCACTTTACCATCACACGGCAGGCACCGTTTGCCCTATCGAACATGCCAATGTGAGCCTCAGCCTACACACTGAATACTATGCGCCAATCACCCAGTGACCGCTCGCCTTCGTGCTTCGCCCAGCGCCCGCCAGCAGTACGCTATAAACTGTGCGACAAATCTCCAGCACGCCCGACGTCGTTCACCAGCCTATCTTAACTTGGCAGCCTCCATGCAAGTGTCCGTACGCACGACTCAGAGCTCAAAACGATAGTTTGCGCATCAACAGCACCAGCACGCCGGCCACTTGTACGATCCCATGTGGCAACATGCATCCTCGAATGGCAAGAAACATGTGTCACACACCTAGCAGACAACAAGTATCATCTTCTCACCCGACAGCCATCACGCACGCCTACCAGCATGCTGCTTCCCGTGTGTGGCATCGAGTTCCACCACACAGCATTCACACGACAGCCTATATGTGTTCGTTCTACTCATCCGTCAGCAAATGAGCATGCGTCCTTGCTACCCAGCTAGCAATGAGCGCATCCACACCAACACCTGACAATCGACGAGCATCATATCTCCTCACATGGTGGCAATCATGCATACCAGCGATCATCATTAGCATGATGCCGTGTGCGTCCAGCAGCCCTCTGTACGCTAACACTCGGGAGTCCACACGACCTTGTGCGTGGCAATGCGCATGGTTCCGCAAGTCCATGCCTAGAATCAGCACGCCACCGAGCGCCACACCTACAATTGGGCTGCCTCACCCGGTTCTTTTCCAGGCACACATCATCGACTCAAGACATGACATCGACAAATAAGTTTCGCAAACACATATAATCATCGATGATACAATAGGGAATATCCAGGTACAATCATATTACACCAAAAATCCTAATTCTCATGTGATTCTAATTCGTAAAATTAATCACATAAACACATAAACCTTAGCCCAACGTATCACGCTTCACCATAAAACTGAAGCTCTGATACCAATTGTTGGTGTTCTATCATTTGGTTAACGTGAACCATTAGGGTTCCATGCAATTCTACTACAGCAGAAGCATAAGAGTAGAATAGTATTACCTTTCACCAGGGATGATGTAGAGGATGATCAGCAGCAGCGAATAATCTTTCGATCTTCTACTGTATTTCTAAGTCCGATCCTGACGTCGTGTGGGCGACGATCATCAGGATCTTCTCAATCTACTTTCTCTCCCCTTTCTCATGTGTTTTAGGCGCAGGATTAGGGTTCCGGATAAGCTGAGATGACTTATATATGGGCTACAACAGGGATCAGGAGGAGAAATTAGAGTCGGGCCTCCATTGAGCTTAAGTATCCAATTAAGTTTAGCCCAAAACTTATACTTAAGTCCAGTAATAATAATATATTCCAATAAAATATTATTACTGCACTACCGCTCTAATCCCAAAATTATGTTATGGGCTCCTTCTTATTATAAGCCCATTAGTCTCCCCATGTTTAAGTTATACAATGCCCATTAATTAATTAAGTTACTAACAACTCCATTAATTAATATCTCATCCGAGAGTAGTACCACTCAACCTCATTATCATGCCGGAATAAATCCACATGTAGGGTGGGTTACATGATAATCCTTATGAGCTCCTCAAAGGGACATCATCAACCTATGTCAGACACGGATTCCTTCTACAATCAACAGCACACCATAGAGACAGCGCTATTTCCCAACTTACCGAGATTATTGATTTAATTGCGTATAAATCTCACCCATTGATGAATCAAAGAAATACATACTGCCTTACGTGTCGAGGTAATTTTATAGGGATTAAGAGCACAAACATCCATAATAACAGAGATCAAGTTCTCCTATATAGTTAGTATAAATTGAACGATCTCAAGCGATCTTACTCAATACACAAAATGCACTAATGTGATTCTATAGTCAAGACAAACTAATACAAAATCACACTACAATCATACCGATAGAGAGTCCCCATCTATTTCGGTTGTGAGCATATATTTGTACTTTATAAGAAAATCGATAATATGATCTTTCGCGTGTTGTCGCACAATATATCATCTGCAATTTTATAAAGTGGACTATTGCATCATAAGACGCAATTATTTGATCAATGATTCTCATTTCAAATAAATTGTTATAACATTATTCATACTAAAGCTAGACTTTTAGTATACAATCTAACATAAAGATCCTTCTGTAGATCTTCCCTCTGAATCCATGGGGATGTTGGTTCAGGAACCATTTGCCGATTCTGAGGCTCTTGGATTTGATGTTACGGGGTGAATCCAACAAAGTTGCTACCAGCACTGTTTCAGAACTTCAGCTTTCCGAGACTGTTGTTGTTCCCGCGGCACCTCCATCTTTTAAGGTTGTTCCTTCTTCTAATAATGTCGAATTGACTGATATCCAATCAGATCTGTTAACTTCCGATGCCCTTCCGGCCTCTTCCAAAGGTGTGTTGTCCAAAGGGGGTAGTATGAAGCCTATGGGCGTCACTGGTTTAGAAGTACTCCCGACTGCCGAGTGAAGTTTCTCCAAGACCATACTTCCAAGTAGGATGTACTCATTTACCTTAATTTTTCTTAAACATTCCTTGTATTTTCCTTCTTTCTTTAGGCGTGTAGAACTCCTCTTTGAATTTCAAGTAATGTATAATCCTTTGACTGCATGAAGTACTTAATTTATGTTGATTGACCTTTTGGGTATTCTAATAATTTTGCCTTTACTTTTGAGTACAACTGCCGTTTTTTGTCGTGGTTCATTACATTCTTTGTTAAGCGCCACGTGGCTTAATCTGGATCCTCCTTCCTTGGAAGTTGTAAAGTCTTTTAGTCCTTAACCGTCCGATCTTTTTCGTTTTTGGCTTATCCTTTCCCTTCATGACGTGGGGGCAGATCTTTTCGTATAAGAAATCTATTGATTTACCATTTTAAATTTTGAATACCTTGTGCACTCTACAATTCCCCCTCAACTTCCCTTCTAAATTTTTCAGTATTCTCTGAGATTTTTGCTCAATGTCTTTCTTAAACCTTAATTTTTTGTATCTGTCCCTATCCACGGCTGGTGAAGTTACTCCTCCTCCTACTGATGTTCTGGATGTTAACACCTCCGATTCTACACCGGAGCGGCCCGAGCGCCATGGCATTCGTAGCTCGAATCGCCTCCAGAGGCGGCCCCGGCTGAATTTGAGGGATTTGTCCACTTCCTCGTCTTCTGGTGGTCCACTACCCTATTTGCCACAATCTGATAGAGCGGGCATTTCTGACGTGCCTGAAATTACTATTGGTGGTGCCTCACCACCTCCTGGTGATGATAACGGTGCCCTATTCCCCTTGAACCCTTTAGAATATATTCTGATTCGGCGGAATATTAGTGATATAGAGGCAGCCCTACATGAGGTCGCTCGACGGCTCGAGTAGGTGCCCTCTTCCCAACTATCTCTTGAGCGCTTAGAGGAGCATCATCAGTTATATGGTAACCCAAGCGTAGTATTCGTTTCTCTTGGTGATAATGTTTGATTTCTCGACCTCCTCTCGAGTGCACTGCTTTCTATTGCTCTCTCTTCTTGGCCGGCTTGTGCCTCCCTGTTCCACCTGTTATTGGTTGATTGTTGCAAAGGTGGAACATGTCTATTGGGTAATTAGTGCCTTCCTCTTAGTTACGGTTGATATCTACTATGTCTCTTTTTCATGTGCTGGGCCATACCATCCAAGACCTCTTCGAATTAAAATTTCTTTTTTCCTATGGTGTTTCTGGCCGCACCGGTGGATTCTATCACTTGCTCTCTCATGATAATCATCACTTTGTTGGCAGTTTCGACATCATTGGCAGAAGTTGGGAGCATGTCTAGTTCTGGGTGAGAGGCAATTACTGCTTCCATGTGAATAGTGTCGCTGTGTCTTTTCCTTGTTGATTTCTTCCTCTGGATAAGTGTATGATGCTTATCTCATTTTTGAACCTTGGTTTGTTTCTGAGAATGCTTGACACTTTTTGCGTATTTTGAGTAGGTCCTCTTCATCATCAATTCATGCAGTTGAGCTCTAGTTTCCGACATGTTTATGAGATTCTATCCTCGAGCAACGAGTCTTATCGGGCTTCTCCCCTCCTCCGGGAGCTTGTTCTCATCTCCACCGGGTTGTCCACTCTGGGTCGTCATGCCACTCCTGGTATTTCTCCTTTTTTAATTTGTCACACTTTGTCTCATTTCTTCGTCCCTATCTTACTTGCCTCATTGTTATTTTCAGATGAGATTCGAGATGCGTTATCCCTTGTGGGTTCCACCATTTCTATTACCGATTCGTCTTTGACCCGCCACAAGCATGTATATCAGTTTTTTGATAATGAAACTGACTCCGATTACGCTGTCCCATCTTTCCCTTTTGATTGTGAGAGTGAGTTTGAATGTTTATCGTTTGGTTCTAGGGATTTCAAGTTCGAAGTGTTGGATTGTATACTAAAAGTCTAGCTTTTTGTATGAATAATGTTATAACAATTAATTTGAAATGAGAATCATATGATCAAATGATTACATCTTATAATTTATTTATATGTTCAATGCAATAGTCCACTTACTTTATACCGTAGATAATATGTTGTGCGACAACACGCGGAAGATCTTATTATCGGTTTCCTTATAAAGTATAAACGGATGCTCACAACCGAGATAGACGGGGACTCTCTATCGGGATGGTTGTAGTGTGGTTTGGTATTAGCTTGTCTTGGCTATAGAATCACATTAGTGCACTTGTGTGTATTGAGCAGGACCGCTTGAGATCGTTTGACTTATACTGACTTATAGGAGAACTTGATCTCAGTTATTATGGAAGTTCGTGCTCTTAATCCCTATACAATAACCTCGACACGTAGGGCAGTATGTATTTATTTGATTCATCAATGGGTGAGATTTACATGTAATTAAATCAACAAACTCGATGAGTTGGAAAATAGTGCTGTCTCTATGGTGTGCTGTTGATTGTAGAAGGAATCCGTGTCCGTCATAGGTTGATGATGTCCCCTTGAGGAGCTCATAAGGATTATCATGTAAACCCTGCAGGTGGAATTTATTCCGACATGATAATGAGGTTGAGTGGTACTACTCTTGGATGAGATATTAATTAATTGATTTGTCAGTAACTTAAATTAATTAATGGACATTGTATATCTTAAACATGGGGAGACTAACGGGCTTATAATAAGAAGGAGCCCAAAACGTAATTTTGGGATTGGTACGGTAGTGCAATAATAATATTTTAGTGAAATATATTATTATTATTGGACTTAAGTATAAGCTTTGGGCTAAGCTTGGATACTTAAGCCCAATGGAGGCCCAACCCAATTTCTCCTCCTGGTCCCTGCTGTAGCCCATGTATATAAGTCACCTCAGCTTATCTGGAACCCTAATCTAATCTAATCTAATCTAATTGATTATTCACGTGTGATGAGGGTTGAGAGCAGATTGAGGAGGTCTCGTAGATCGTCGCCCACACGACGTCGAGATCGGACTTGGGACATACAGCAGAAGATCAGAAGGTAGTTTGCTGCTGCTGTCCGTGACATCGCGAAATTTGTATAAATTCGTACAGTGCTCAGAATTTGATGATCAATATACTAACGGAAAGCCGTTAAAGAGAGGATCGTCAAAACGCAAAGATCACTCAATTCCAATATCAGAAGAGAAAGTTATGGCCATTCTCGTGGGACTGCGCAGGCTGCCTGCGAGAATTAATCTTCATCAACATACCCTGGTGAACGGTAATCGTTTCTTTGATTTATTGCTTCCGCTGTGATAGAAACGTATGAATCTTTAACGGGTCACGTTAACCAAACGATCCAAGCACCAACAATTGGTATCAGAGCTTCGGTTTCGTGGTGAAGCGTGACACATTAGGCTAGGGTTTATGTGATTAATTTTTCGAAATTAGGATCGCATGTTTAGGGTTTTGGTTTTACTGCGCAAACCATGAATATCCCTATGTGAAATATACCCTATATCATATCTGTTTGTTGATGGTTGTGTGTGAGAGGATTCGACGAAAACTGTTCGTCAATGTCACATGGAAGGAAGAAATTGAGAGAAAATCCAGCGCAGTGATATTGCAGAGGCAATAACCGGAGTTTCAACCGTCGGATCAGGCTGATTTTTGGTCAGCACGTTCAGATTTTGTGGATGTACATTCTGAACGGTGAAGATCGTATTTGGAGCTTTGTATTGTCGGAAATACGCCAAAAACAGAAGCAGTTTTTTGGGCGATTCTGTTCTGCGCAGTCGAGGGAATGGAGCCGTTTCTCAGAATATAACCGTTGGATCGACCTGTAATTTGGACAGCATGTTCAAAACTCATAGGCGTAGATTCTGGATGGTGAAGATTGGATTTCCAGGTTCCTACAGTTGCGAACCCTGAACGACAGTTGGTGTAGTTTGATGTTGCGCGTTGGGCTGAACTTGGTTCCGTGCAAGTAGGCCCTTGGACGAGCGGATTTGCATCAGGTTCGATCGATGCTGGACCAGGTTCGAGCAGATTTGCATCAGGTTCGATTGGTCTGCATCAGGTTCGATTGATGCTGCACCAGGTTTGAGCAGATTTGCATCAGGTTCGATTGGTCTGCATCAGGTTCGATCGATGCTGCACCAGGTTTGAACGGATTTCCATCAGGTTCGATTGGTCTGCATCAAGTTCGATCGATGCTGCACCAGGTTCGAACGGATTTGCATCAGGTTCGATTGGTCTGCATCAAGTTCGATCGATGCTGCACCAGGTTCGAGCGGATTTGCATCAGGTTCGATTGGTCTGCATCAGGTTCGATCAATGCTGCACCAGGTTCGAGCGGATTCACATCAGGTTCGATTGGTCTGCATCAGGTTTGATCGACTATGCACCAGGTTCGAGCGGGTATGCATCAAGTTCGACTGGTCTGTATCAGGTTCCGCGTGAGTCTTCACAATATGATCGGGCAGGATGCCAGAGTGGTGGAGCAAGCTGCGGGGAGGTCGATCCCCATCGCAGTTGTCCGCATTCGTGATTGGTGGCGAACAATCGAATTCGCTGTTATATAACTGTTATAATTGATTTATTAATTGATTATTGTTATATATGTATGCATGATTCTCTATGATTTATTGCCTTAAATAGAAGCATGCTAGATTGCGTATTATATTTGGTATATTATATGCATGTATGTTGGAGTGTTGATCAAGTCAACTTATTTTTGGCAATTTATTTCCTTATATATAACTGCTATAATTGTTTTATTGGTCAATTATTGTTATATATTTGGAAGTATGAGCATGCTAGGTTGCGTATTTTATTTTTAAATATTATATGCATGTAAAAACCCTCGGTGTTGAATAACTAAGTGGGAGAGGGGATTGGTTAAAAATTCCCGCGGCCTCCATTATTGGTTTGTTAGCAATGTGAATAAACTTGCGCGTCGGCATTAGAGCCTTCCTCCCCATCGGATGAGTTTATTCATGGATTGCTGGGACAGACTTCTTTAAATAATTATGTTTGTAATGTGATGCATATGAACTTGCGCGTTGGCATAGACCTTCCTCCCTATCGGATGAGTTCATGTGCAGATCACTGTACAGACTTATAATTGATGACTGTAGGAAGTTATCCGAGCGCGTGTGTACTTCTCCATCTGTAAGGCACATAAGCTTGGGCCACGGACTTGGAGTCAAATAATGGTATACACTTAGGTGTAAATAATAAGTATCCTCCCCATCGGAGTCACTGCTTTTATTTGCATGGCTAAAGAGGAACCGACTATTAATTATTTTGTCATAAAGTTAGGTTGACAAATGAAATTAATGGGTAAAACCTTCTCTTGTAAATGTTCGGGTTTGTAAACGTCCACACTAACGTGGCTTGCAGACTCACGGTGCTTGAGATGTCGGTGAATTTTATTTTATATTGTTTTGAGGGAATCAATATAAAAGGATAAAATTCAAAGTTTTGATCGGTAAATTAATTTATGATTCTCTGATTTTCAAATGGTTTTATCTCACATATTATTAACTAAAAGAAATTATATTTACTTGTCCAAATTAGATGATTAGAAAAGAATCTTGGTTTTGAATTTTACTACTTAAGAAAATACATGTGTGTTCTCACAAGGGACGTCTCATGATGCCTATTAAAGTCTCTAGTGAAGAGATGAGAGGTTCATAGAAATATGATGGTCTCATGTAACTCTTCGGATACTTGAGTAAGTTAAAAGGCAGAAGATCATGATTTAATTTGATGAATGAATTGGGAAAGCATGGAGTATAAATTGAAGGGAAACCTAGATCAATTTAATTCTTCGTGAATTGCCTAGATGTTTTTGAGTAAGTTCCACCTGAATTACAATAGGATGTATATGGTGGAAAACTTATGGCAAAACATGTGGCAAAGGAAAGCCATTTTCATCATAATGTGAACAAGTTTTATATCTTATTCACTAGTTGTTTAAAACATGATTAGTGATGGCATTTACTAACAAGAAGTGTGTAGATACTGGAATCACTAAATGTTTATTACTAAGTGAGGATAAGATTGTTATGACATGGGTAAAACTACAAGAGTAGTGGCTATTGCAGTGGGAGTTGTCTATTTATCTAATGATATAAGTAGACGTTTGATTATGAGAAATTATTTTACGTACGTTTTCATAGAAAGAATTTGATTTCAGTTTCTATGCATTAATAGATGGATACTCCATTTCATTTAAATGACATGGTCATTATAATGAAGGATAGAGTTGTAATCTGTTATTGTACGTTGGTGAACAATTTGTATACTCTTAAATCATGTATATTCCACAGATGCAACAAATAGTAATTAATAATGAATCTTCTAATCTTAGTAAGAGAAAGATACCTTCGGATATGAACTAAACATATATTTGGCATCTAAGACTAGATCATTTTACTTGAGTAGGATTCAAAAGTTGATAGCCTATAGACCCTTAGGTTTATCTGAAGTGAAAACTATCTGACTTTCGAGTCTTGCTTGGGAGTAAAAAAAATGACTAATTGCTTTTTCAAGGCAAAGGGGGTGCAGAACCAAAGATATATATGTTGAAATTAGTTCATTATGATTTATGTGGTCCTAAGATTGTCCGGATGAGAGGTGGATATGAATATTCGTCAATCGATGATTATTCTAGATACCGATATATTTATTTGATGCACTGCATGTCTAAGTTCTTTGATTAATTCAAGAATTGCAAGGCTGGTACAGTGAAGCGTCGTGGAAAATATATCAAGTAATGACGATTTAATCGTCATTACGAGTACCTCTTAGGATAGTTAGGAGCTATTAATCAGAGGTTGAGATTAAATCTCAAATTGTTTACACCGGGCATACCCCAGCTGAATGGTGTGGTGGATAGAAGGTGTAGCACTCTTATGGAAATAATTAGATGGATGATGAATTATTTGGAATTACTAAATTCATTTTATGGGTATGCCCTAGAAACAGTAATTCGTATAAATGTTTGTCTATTTGTGGGATATCCTAGAAAAATGAAGGGTGATTTATTTAGTCCAAAAGATCGAAGGGTGATTGTTAACACAAACACTAGATTTTTGGAAAAAGACTATGTATTAAATCATGAACCTATATATAAATTGTTCTAAAGGAAGTGTGAGGGAAAAACACAAAGTATAAGTACCAATTGTACAAGAGGATATACCACAAGGTAAACTGCAACGCGTGTCACGTCTGATACACAATTGCGTGTAGTGCCTTGTCGTAGTGGGAGGATTCTTCGACAACCTGTAAGATACATGTTTTGGGAAAGTCGTGAGACTTGGTCCCTCGCAAACATGAAATGGACCCACGAATACGACGAAGCACTACAAGTTAGAAATGCCAAATCCTAGCAAAGTGCAATGAATATTAAAATAGAATCGATGGATTTTAAATTAGGTCTGGATGCTTGTTGAACCGCTAAATGGCGTAAAAGCCATTGGAAACTGGCATGCAAGAATAAAAGAGGATCATAGAATAAGGTGAAATCCTTGGAAGCAAGCTTGTTGCGAAAAGGTATACTCAGAAAGAAAGGGTTCGATTATAAGAAAACCTGTTCACCGGTAGCTATGCCTAAGTTGATTCGGACTCTTTTATTTGTTGCTACTCATATGAAATATGAGGGATAGCAAATAGATGTCGAGACATCTTTCCTGATTGGAAGTCTTAAGGGAAACATCTATGTGAAGCAACCAGAGTGATTCATTGCAAAGAGCTAAGAGCATTGTGATAGTGAGCTTAAAAGTGTCCATTAATGGACTAAAACAAGCTTCAAGATCATGAAACATCCATTTTGATGAGGTAATCCAGTGACATGGATCTAATCAATGATCGGATGGGTCTTGTGTATTGAAAAGAGTGATGAAAACGTGGTGGTATTTCTTGTACTATACGTAGATAGTATCTTGCTCATTGGAGACAATGAAAGAGTATTGTCGGGCGTATGGGTATGGTTGATAAAGCGGTATGAGATGAAGGACTTAAGAAGAGCAAAAATATCCTTTTGATCACGGTAATACGGATCACAAGAAAGAATGTTATGCTTATCTCAAGTTTCATATAATGATACGATCCTTACTCGTTTAGCATGTGAATTTATCTAAGTGAATGTGTCTTGTGACACAAAAGTAGATAAAGAAGATGAAAGCGGTTCCTTATGCTTCGGCAAATGAGGAAGCTTAATCTAAGGAATGCTATGCACGAGATTGGATATCTGTTTTGCCGATGGCATGAACAGTGGGTATCAACGTAACCCGGAACAAGAATGATGAACTGTGGTAAGACATATACTTATGTACCTGAAAAGGACTAGAAACTATATGTTGGCTTACCGAACAGATTCACTGATTCTTATGGGTTACATAGATTCAGATTTTTCAAATCAGATAGGGACGGCAGTAAATCCACCTCAAAGGTTATGCGTTTAATTTTAGGAAGTTGAGTCATAATGTGGAGGAGTGTTATATAGAAATATATTTCAGACTCCGGACTCCATCATGGAAAGATGATAAATTGGAGCCTATGAGGCAGCCAAAGTATCTGAATGACTCTAGAAACTTCAAGATGGACTTTGAAGTGTTTCTAAGTTTGTCCAAGGATATCACAATTTATATTGATGATATTGGTGCAGTTGCAAACTTGAAGGAATCACGAGCCCATAAGGAAATTAAACACATGGAGCGCGAGTACCACCTGTTACGAGAAATCGTATGATGAGGGGAAGGTTGTTGTCACCTAGATTGCATCGGATGATAACCTAGTAAATTCATTTACAAGGACCTTAAGGCGAGAGCTTTTGATGGTCGTGTAGTGGGAGTGGAAATCAGATGTATGGCAGAAGACATGACAGCATAGTCTTTTAGTATAAGTGGGAGATTGTTGGATTGTATACTAAAAGTCTAGCTTTTTGTATGAATAATGTTATAACAATTAATTTGAAATGAGAATCATATGATCAAATGATTGCATCTTATAATTTATTTATATGTTCAATGCAATAGTCCACTTACTTTATACTGTAGATAATATGTTGTGCGACAACACGCGGAAGATCATATTATCGGTTTCCTTATAAAGTATAAACAGATGCTCACAACCGAGATAGACGGGGACTCTCTATCGGGATGGTTGTAGTGTGGTTTGGTATTAGCTTGTCTTGGCTATATAATCACATTAGTGCACTTGTGTGTATTGAGCAGGACCGCTTGAGATCGTTTGACTTATACTGACTTATAGGAGAACTTGATCTCAGTTATTATGGAAGTTCGTGCTCTTAATCCCTATACAATAACCTCGACACGTAGGGCAGTATGTATTTCTTTGATTCATCAATGGGTGAGATTTACATGTAATTAAATCAACAAACTCGATGATCGAGTTGGGAAATAATGCTGTCTCTATGGTGTGCTGTTGATTGTAGAAGGAATCCGTGTCCGTCATAGGTTGATGATGTCCCCTTGAGGAGCTCATAAGGATTATCATGTAAACCCTGCAGGTGGAATTTATTTCGACATGATAATGAGGTTGAGTGATACTACTCTTGGATGAGATATTAATTTATTGAGTTGTCAGTAACTTAAATTAATTAATGGACATTGTATATCTTAAACATGGGGAGACTAACGGGCTCATAATAAGAAGGAGCCCAAAATGTAATTTTGGGATTGGTACGGTAGTGCAATAATAATATTTTAGTGGAATATATTATTATTATTGGACTTAAGTATAAGCTTTGGGCTAAGCTTGGATACTTAAGCCCAATGGAGGCCCAACCCAATTTCTCCTCCTGGTCCCTGCTGTAGCCCATGTATATAAGTCACCTCACCTTATCTGGAACCCTAATCTAATCTAATCTAATTGATTATTCATGTGTGATGAGGGTTGAGAGCAGATTGAGGAGGTCTCGTAGATCGTCGCCCACACGACGTCGAGATCGGACTTGGGACATACAGCAGAAGATCAGAAGGTAGTTTGCTGCTGCTGTCCGCGACCTTGCGAAATTTGTATAAATTCGTACAGTACTCAGAATTTGATGATCAATATACTGATGGAAAGCCGTCAAAGAGAGGATCGTCAGAACGCAAAGATCACTCAATTCTAATATCAGAAAAGGAAGTTATGTCCATTCTCGTGGGACTGCGCAGGCTGCCTGCGAGAATTAATCTTCATCAACATACCCTGGTGAACGGTAATCGTTTCTATGATTTATTGCTTCCGCTGTGATCGAAACGTATGAATCTCTAACGGGTCACGTTAACCAAACGATTGAGTGCCAACACGAAGAAGATCATCGAGTGATGTAGTTTGCTCGTGGTAGACTTTTGCCTTCTCTGTCTCCCTCTAGGGGACGTCTGCGCCACTCTACTGCCACTCCTCCAGGATTTTCTTCTCCGGCCGACTTTGTTGGAACAACAGTGACTTTGTTGCTTGGAAAACGATGAAGGGGCATTTATTAATGCGGTGAGTCCTCTCGCCAACCTGATCTCAGTTTTACACCTCGCTGGTTCCCCTCCATCAGTGAGTTTGACATCCTTACTGAGAGATAAGGGGAATAATTGCTTCTGTTCGTGTTTTTTTATCCTCTTTATGCCCCCTTCATTCTCAACGATGTCATTCTTTTGCAGATCCTGCTGCAGCTGATTTCGAGAGTAAAGAGGATCCTAAAATGGAGGATAATCCGAAACCTGAGAATTATGATATAATGTCTGGGCCTACGAGCAGTACTTTTCTGCCTGCTGTCCCTATTTGGGATGTTGGTTCAAGCGTTCCCCAATCTGATGTCCTGACTGCCTCTGTTGTTACACCAGCCGATCTGAATCCCTCTCGCATCACCAGGCTCATTGATTCTGCCTTTGCCAACAGGGAAGCTTATCGATTAGCCATTGAAAGGGATCGCGAATGAGAGAAAGGCGTGCCTGATGAATCCGATTTACATGATTTGGAAAGTTTTAGTTTCATTTAGGGGGTTGCTCATCCTTTCAACCGACACACTCTGCTAATCATTGATCTGAATTTGCTTCCTCGTAATTCCTTTGGTCTATTTACCATGGTCGGAGCTACTGCTGCTTCTCTTTCGACCTCCATGCATATCTTGGACCAGTATTGTTCTTTTGCCAATCAGGTGGTTCTCCGTTCCAAAGGTTCCTCGATTGATCTGGAGGAGAGATTAACTATCTTGGAGGTTGAAGATGTTAAGTTAGCCTCTACTGTTGATGATCAGAAGAGACGTTTGGAGAATATTGACTTTGGTCTTGCGATGGAACAAGTTACTTTGGACTCAGTTAGGATTAGCCTGGTGCAGGCAGAAACTACTAGGGAAGTTGCTCAAGCTGAAGCTGCCGAGGCCCAAGCCAGGTTGATAGAGATGGAAGCTTGTGTTTGGGCTCTGGATGGACGAGTCTCCAATCCGAGGTCTGCTGAAGAAAGGGCCACTCATGCCGAGGCACAACTTAGGGAGATAGGGAAAAGATGGCTAGTATTTTCCAATCCCTTAACAGTTGAATAAAAGATTGATGTCATCTCTATAGTTTTCAAAGGTTGATCCTCTATCTTATCTTGGTCCCCTGTGTGGGCAAAAAACTCTATTCATATTGGTGGTTTGTAACCCTAAATTCTGAATTTCTCTTTTCCCCTCTTTTCTTGTTCCCGTTGGGTAGTTGTTTTGAATAGTGCTCCATGACTTTATAATTTATGAATTGCTAATCTACGCTTTGATTGTTGATATGTACTGATTGGTGTTTATCCACTGTTGTATACTTTCGCTTTACATTAGCGATCATGTGCGTATCCGCATTCTTGTCTGCATTCCTTATTTTCAATTTGCGACGCTGATGTTTTGATTTCCACATGCTTAAATATCTGCTATTCCTATACCATCTGTTCTGAGTTCCAATGTCTCGGGTCGCTTATTCCCATGTTTGTTTTGATATCGTTATTCTTCCGATGTTCCCAGATATTCCTCCGATACTATTGTTTTATATCACCAACCCAATGTCATTATTCATTCAAAATTTATTCCTTTATTCTGACTTTGAAACTCATTCCGAAGCCTATCACTTTGTTCTGATACCGGGTCTTTTGATTTCCCCATGCTTAAATATCTGTTATTCCTATACCATCTTTTTGAGTTCCAATGTCTCGGATCACTTATTCCCATGTTTGTTTTGATACCATTATTCTCCCGGTGTTCTGAGATATTCCTCCGATACCATTGTTTTATATCACCAACCTGATGTCATCCTTCGTTTCGATGTTACTCCTTTATTCCAATGTATTCATCCTGAATTGGTTCCTTTATTCCGATTCTGATGCTTATCCCGAGCCTATCTGTTTACTCCGATACCAACATTTCTTTTCTTCATTTTAAATTTTATCTTTTTACCAATTTGATTTTTAGATATATTATTCTCTACCGATTTGATTTTTTTAATGTACCATCCTCCTGAATTTTTCATGCTTGGCCCTATATTAACCATTGGTATCCTCTATTCCCTGCATTTATAGTTTACGTTATGATATTCCTCCTTTTAGAGTTTCCATTTGCACCGTGCGAATTTCTTCACATTATTCGAATCTCATTTTGATGATTCAAATTTTATGAAGTAAATATTCATAACTATGAAACATAAATTTTCATACTAATTCCATCATTGATGTAGTCAACAAATCTATTACTCGTCTGGCCTAGTGCCTTGATTCTACTCAAGTATGGCCTAGTGCCTTGATTATAAGTAGTAAGAGATAGTGTCACCAACCTCTTTTGCCGTCCTATTGTCCTTTCTGGCTCATTGATAGTATTTCTTTAGATGCTGGATATTCCATGGATGCGGCACCTTCTTTCTGTCCACTTCCTTCAGCTCATATGCCCTTTTCTCCAATACTCTCCTGATACGGAACTTCCCAATTCTTTTCACTACCCTGTGCAGCTGGACCCAACACATTCCAGAGTACCAAGTCATCTCCTTTGAATTATCTCAGCTTCACACTCGAGTTATAAAATCGTTCGGCTCTCTGCTTGTATACTGCATTATGCATTTATGCATTCAACCTTTTCTCCTCTAGTAGATCTAGCCTTTCTTGAACTAGTTTATCATTTCCCTCTTCTTTGTGGAAGGTAATCCTTGGGCTAGGTTCTTTGATCTCTACGGAGATCACCATTTCAGTGCCGAAGGCCATCGAATACGGTGTCTCATTGGTAAAGGTCCTCATTGATGTTCTGTATGACCATAGAACCCCTAGCAATTCTTCCGGCCAATTCTCCATCCTGCCTTCAAGGTGTGTTTGATTATCTTGTTTATCGCTTCGACCTGGCCATTGGACTGAGGGCGGTAAGTTCGTAGAGGACTATTTTCTGATGTTGTAGTCTTCATAGAACTTCCTCAGCTTTACATTATCAAACTGCTTGCCATTATTTGTGACGATGGCATAGGGTATACTGAAATGGCATACGATGTTCTCCCAAATGAATTTCTCTACCCGGGCTTCGGTGATGGTTGCTAGAGCCTCTGTCTCTGACCACTTTGTGAAATAGTCCACGGCTACTATGGTAAATTTAACTCTTCCTTTCCCGATGGTAATGGGCTGATCAGATCGATTCCCCACTTCGCAAATGGCCACGGGCTGAATACAAAATTCAACTGCTTAGATAGCATTCTAGTGATTCGCACTAACCTTTGACAAGTTGCACAAGCTCTTGCGTGCTGGGTAACGTCCTTCTTTAGTGTTGGCCAGAAGTATCCTTGTCTGATCACTTTATGTGCCAAAGCGATTCCACCCGTGTGGTTTACACATATGCCTTTATGTTTCTCAGCAAGTACGTAACTTGCCTCCTCATGGTTTAGGAATTTCAGGAGTGGGGACAAATAAACCCTTTTATATAGCCTTCCTTCGATCATCACGTACCTTGCCAATCAGAGCCTTATCTGGCGAGCCTTGTCTTTGTCCGAGAGAGTTTCTCCAATTTCCAGATACTTCTTGATCGGAGTCATCCATGACTCTTCAGAGGGTTGGTCACTCAAAACCCAAACACTGGTATTCGATGGCCTCTCTTGCTTCACAATATTGATATTGTTGTGGTCCTGTGCGTTAGATGATGTATCCAGTTCGGCCAACTCATCTGCCCCCATGTTCTCCTTCCTATCAATGCATTCCAGAAATACATGTTTGAACCTCTGTAGCATACCTGCTGCCAATTCTCTATAGTGGTTCATCTGATCATTCTTGGCTTCGTACTCCACGCGTACTTGATTCACTACCAACTGAGAGTCGCTGTATACCAGCAACTCATTGGCTCCCATAGCCAAGGCCATCCTTAAACCGTTCAGTAGGGCTTCGTACCCCGCTTTGTTGTTCGTGGCTTGGAAATCGAACCTGACTGCAGTTGAGAAAGTTTCTCTTGATGGTGTTTGGATGATGATGCCTGCTCCAGATGCCGATGCTATAGCAGATCCATCTACATGCATAATCCAAGGTTTTCTTTTTTCTTCTTTGGTTGCCATAGGGAATGTCAGTTCCACTATGAAATCCGCCATGACTTACCCTTTGATTGTGTTCCTCGGCAGGTATGCGATATCAAATTATCCCAACTCTACAGACCATTTGAGTAGTCTCCCAACTGCATTCGGCCTCTGGAGTACTTGCCTCAACTGGAATGTTGTCAACACTTCTATGGTATGCTCCATAAAGTATGGCCTCAGATTTCTTAAACTCATGACAAGAGCGTACGCCACCTTTTCTATCACCAGGTATCTGAGCTTTGCATTCCTAAGGGATTGGTTTACAAAGTACATTGGTTTTTTATTCTTTTCCTCCATTTTGATCAGTATTGAACTGATATCCATTTTCAAAACTGCCAAGTATAGTTGTAGTATTTCACCCGGAGATGGTTTGGAGAGAATCTTGGGATCTGATAGCTCTTTCTTGTTCTCATCGAATGCTTTTCTGCATGCCTCAGTCCATTCGAATTTGGCCTTTTTGATGATGTCGAAGAATGATTTACACTTGTCCGAGGCGTTCGACATAAATCTGTTGAGGGCTGCCAATCTTCCGGTCAGATTCTGGATTTCCTTCATGTGTCTTGGTGATTCCATCTATATGATCTCTTCCACTTTATCAGGGTTCATTTCGATTCCCCTCGAACTAACTAGGTACCCAAGAAATCTCTCTTTGCTCACTCCGAATGTACATTTCTTTGGGTTGAGTTTAATTCCACACTGGCAGAATATTTCGAATATCCAGCTCAGATGATCGAAATGGTCCACTCTCCTTATACTTTTACCACCGTATCATCTACATATACTTCAACTATCCTTCCAATCTCCTCTGCAAACATCTTATTAACCAACCTTTGATAAGTTGCCCCTGCATTTCTTAAACCAAAAGGCATATTGTTCCATTTGTAAACTCCGCTCCCTGCAAAAAAGCTGTGTTTTCTTTGTCTTCTAGGTGCATCGAAATTTGGTGATATCCCAAGAATGCATCCATAAAGCTCATGATTTCGTGCTCTGCCGTAGCATCCACCATCTGATCAATTGATGGGAGAGGATAGCTATCTTTGGGGCACGCCTTGTTCAGATCTGTGAAGCCTATGCATAGTCTCCATGACCCCTCATTCTTCTTGACCATAACCAGATTTTGCACTCTTATAGGTATTTGCATTTACTAATCCTCCCACTTGCCAATAACTTGTGAACTTCTGATTCCATGGCCGCATTCTTCTCCAGGCTGAATTTTCTCTTGTTTTGTTGGAATGGAGGGATACTGGGATCAATGTTTAGTATATGACAAGTGTATTTGGAATGCACTCCTAGTGTTTCATTTGAGTTCCAAGCAAAAACATCCAAGTTTTTCTTCAACAATTTGATTAATTTCATCTTGAATTCCCCTTCCCATTCGGTCCCAATCTTTACTTTGATTTTGGCATCTTCTGGATCCAGTTGGACCACCTCTATTTTTCCCGCCACTGAGGCTTCTTCTCATACTTTCAACCTCGGATCTTCATCAGGTAGCATAGGTTTCACTCCTGGCAAGATTGAATTTTGCCCATTGATTGTGACACGTGGTAAGATTTCAATATATGGAATAGTAGATGAAACATGAGAGTGGAACAGGTGATCTCATTTGAGAATCATACTCCTTTCATCCCCTCAGATTATATCCATCAACTTTTGTACGTGGATTATGATGATTATTATTTAATGTGTAATGTATAATTGTATTAATAGAATATGTTAGTCCATGTATTAATCTAGCTATCTATGTATACATACATATATATATAATAGCAACATGAGTCAAAGCAAATTGGACTCAATTTTGACCCAATTTTTTTTCCTTTTTCAATTTTACTATTTTTAAAAACTTTTTATTTCAATCTTGGTCATTCATTCTTTTAAGATACATTTTCAGCTTTGATTTGTGTTGTCACTCCTTTAAAATTTATTTAAAAAATCCAATGCCATTTTTATTATTTAAACAAAACTTAAGGATTTTTTTGCAATTTTAATAAAATTTATGAACAAAACTATTCTAAAGCCCTAATTTTACTCTTCATTTTCACTTTTAAGAGAAGGGATTTAACCGCCGTCTGTCTTCCACGCTATAATAACTTGGAACGGCCGTGGATTTTGATTCCCGAATAACAGGACTAGACAGTAGGAGAACTTACCATTGATTGACGAAATGATCTATCTGATCAACAATACTTTCCCTCCATCCAATCGGACAATCCCTATGCAACGTACACGCGCCGAACGTACCCTGATCGTTGAGTCCGCATCTGATGACTAATGGTTGATTTCTTTGTGTGAGTACATATGTTTTAATCACTTATTTGAATCCTACTGATTTGCCTTTAAATTATTGATCTTTTTTTAATATAATTTCATTTTACAGATCCTCATATACTATTATTAAATAATTCAGGCTTTAATTTTGGTATCTAGATTGTTCTTTAACAGGGATCAGAGACTGAATATGTTAATTTTATTCTAAATGGAAAATAAATAGTCAAGAATGTTTGTATGAAAGAATCTATACATATATAATAGCAACAAGAGTCAAATAAAATTGGACTCAATTTTGACCCAATTTCCCCTCCCCCACCCTTTTCAATTTTACTATTTTTAGAAACTTTTTATTTCAATCTTGGCCATTCATTCTTTTTATATACATCTTCACCTTTGATTTTTGTTGTTCAGTCCTTTAAAATTTATTTAAAAAATTCGTTGCCATTTTTATCATTTAAACAAAACTTAAGGATTCTATTGCAATTTTAATAAAATTTATAAATAAAACTCTTCTGAAATCCTAATTTTACTCTTCATTTTCACTTTTAAGAGAAGTGATTTCACCGCTGTCTCTCTTCCACATGATTATAACTTAGAACGGCTGTGGATTTCGATTCCCGAATAATGGGACTAGACAATAAGAGAACTTACCATTGATTGACGAAATGATCTATCTGATCAACAATACTTTCCCTCCAGTCAATCAAACAATCCCCAACGTACACGTGCCGAACGTGCCCTGATCTTGAGTCCACATCCGATGACTAATGGTTGGTTTCTTTGTGTGAGTACATAGGTTTTAATCACACATTTGAATCCTACTGATTTGCCTTTAAATGATTGGGTTTTTTAAATATAATTTCGTTTTACATATCCTCATATACTATTGATGTATAATTCAGGCTTTAATTTTAATTTCTAGATTGTTCTTTAATAGTTATTAAAGACTTAATATGTTAATTTTATTCTAAATGGAAAATAAATAGTCAAGAATGTTTGCAGGAAAGAAGTGTATGTTGCATTTTATTTTATTTATTTATTTATTAATTTGTTGGTTCTCTGGCAATTAAGTATGTAGTTTTTATTATTAATGTGTTTTTAGGTATGAATAATTTATAATTTATAATAAAATAATAATAAAGTAAAAGTTAGGGTTGTTATTCTATTTTACTCACTTACTTGGTGACTGGTGTAATAATATGTATATTATAATTAGATCAGCTTTCTCCTGCATTCACTTTATGATTTTAGGTATGAATAATTTATAATTTATGATTCACTTTTATCAATATGTAAAAGTTAGGGTTGTTATTGGATACTTCTTCTAATAGAGCATTGCTTACAAAGTCATTCGTAGAGGTCGAGAAACTTTTTGAAGATATTTCGATGAACTCGAGATTGGCCAACTGATAGAGTGAGAGGCACTTACATCCTTGGAAAAGTGGCTAAGGTTGAACATGCTATGGTGAAAACAAGTAGAGAAGATGAGATCGTCTCTAGCTTGTCGAATATCAACAAACTACTTGAGTCCCAACAAAAGCAAATCAGTGATATATCTCAGCGCGTACCAATCATGTAGCATGAAGTAATGAATGATGGAACGATCCAAGAGGAGATGGAAGAAGCAAACTACGCTATGGGCCAAAGTATTCAAGGAACTAGATTTCAAAATCAGGGCAATCGGAATTACTAAGGGAACTACAACAATCGTGGTCCCCCCAACTAATTATCAACAACGTAGGAGGCTGGAGTTTTCATGGAGTAATCCTAACAATGCAACTCAACCTTTGATGGGTGTTGATCCGGGTGCGAAAGTAGAAGAAGGAAAGCCGAGTTTCAAGGATACGATGAACAGGTACATGGCAAGAAATGATGCTAGAGTGGATCGTCTTGAGGCCAATTAGAGAAGAAGATTGATGCAAACCATGAGGATTTATCCAAGCAAGTGAAGGACCTTACATTGTTGATGGGGGAGATGGCAGGAAGTGTTAATAAGCTCACTCAAACTATTGAGAAAGGGAAGCTCCCGTCGCAAAGTATTGAGAATCCAAAGTCCTGCAATGCCATCACATTGAGGTCTGAAACACAGTACGAGGGACTGATGAGGCTGTAATCAAAATTGGACATGTCGAGGGCTCAATTCGACCCTAATTCAACCAACACCACAGGTTGAATTCAGCAGGAGAGGTCGAATTGGACGCCTAGATGTGATTTAGAAGCAACAGAGCCTCAATTTGACCAAAACCAAATCAATTCGACCAGGTGGCCAGGTCAAATTAAGGTCGAATCCACCCTTCCGGAGCACTCTGTTTCATCAGAAGACCAATTTGACTAGCAGCCATTCAATTCGACTAGACCTTCAGGTCGAATTGAGGTCAAATCGGGGGGCAAAAATCTTACATTGAGCCAATTCGACCAGGGGGACTTCAATTCGACCAGACCTTCAGGTCGAATCCTGGTCAAATCGAGCGTACAGGGTGAGAATAGAGTTCCTGGTGCGCAATTCGACCACTATGAGCCCAGAGCACCTGGTCGAATTGAGGTCGAATTATCCCATTCAACACCTTTTTTTCACCGAACAATTCTCGTGATGTGAACATTACTCCATTGGTTCAGAATGAGAAAAATACTGAGATCATAGCAGAGAAGAAGTGGGAAAGAGTCAAGAGGTTGAGAGCTGAAAAGAATAAATCAGAGAAGGTCGAGCGTGATGAATGGGGTATCCCCAAAACAAAGATACCTCCGCTGTTTCCTTATAAGCTGGTTAAGAAAGGATTGGAAGAGAAGTTCAAGAAGTTTTCAGATATCATAAATAAGATAAGCTTGAGTATTCCTTTCTCTGAGGTAATATTGGAGATGCCATACTATGCCCGATTCCTTAAGGATATACTATTGAAAAAGAGAAGCTTGAACGGAGTTAAGACGGTGAACTTATCTGAAAATTGCAGCTCAATTATCCAAAGGAAGCTGCCACAAAAGATGAAGGATCCGGGAAGTTTCACTATCTTGTGTGAGATTAGAAAAGGGCAGGCACGACGAGCCTTGTGTGATCTTGGGGCAAGTATTGATTTGATGCCAATGTCTATCTTTCAAAGGCTTGGTTTGGGGGAGTTATCTCCTATAACAGTTGCTCTACAATTGGCAGATAGGTCGATGATGTTTTCGAAGGGTATCATTGAAGACATTCTTGTCAAAGTAGAGAAACTAATCTTTCCTGTGGATTTTCTTGTACTTGAGATAGAAGATGACAAGGATAATATCTCTCTTATCTTGGGAAGACCTTTCCTTGCTACTGCTGGGGCTATGATTGATGTTCAAAAGGGGGAGCTTAGGTTGCGGATGGATAAAGAAGAGGTCCTATTCAACCTTGACAAAGCAATGAAGATGCCTATGGAGTCACAATGTCATAGTATTGATGTGGTGGAGGAGATTGTGAAGGAAGATATGTCTTTGATCCTGTCTAAGGACCCTCTTGAGACATGCCTGATGGAGTCTCTTGATTATCTCACTACGGAGCTTGATGATCTCTCCAATGAGGTATGTATTGAATATCTTGAGAACTTACTTGCTTTGGGTGATGACATGTATGAATTGGAGAAATCTAAGGTTGAAGAAGTGAAGTGGACTAGGAAGTACTTGCCATTGGATAGAGAGAGCACTCCGATGGAAGAAAAGAAAGAGGAACTGAAATCGTTACCGGAACACTTGAAGTATGCCTTTCTTGGTGACAATGAAAAATATCCGGTAATAGTATCTTCTTCCCTTGATGATGATCAACTTGAGGAGTTGTTAGATGTTCTTAGGAAGTACAAGTCTACGATTAGGTGGTCTCTTGATGATTTAAAAGGTATTAATCCTTCATATTGCATGCATAGAATAAGGTTGTTAGATGAGGCCAAGAGTAGCATCCAAAATCAGCGGAGGGTGAATCTCGCGATTCAGGAAGTGATTAGGAAGCAAATCCTAGTGTGGTTAGATGCTGGAATTATTTATCCAATTAGTGATAGTCCCCATGTGAGTCTATTGCATGTTGTAGCTAAGATGGGGGCATGATTATTTTGAAAGCCGAAGATGGAGAGGCAATAGCCACTAGGATTCCAACGGGATGGCGTGTGTGTACTAATTATAGGAAACTGAATAAAAATACATGCAAAGACCACTTTCCCCTTCCTTTCATGGATCAAATGCTTGATCATCTCGCAGGGTATGAGTGTTATTGTTTCTTGAATGGGTACTCGGGATATAATCAAATCATGATCACACCCGAGGATCAAGAGAAGACTACTTTCACTTGCCCGTATGGGACATTTTCATTTAGAAAGATGCCTTTTGGATTATGTAATGCGCCTGCGATATTTTAGCGTTTCATAGGTGATGAGGTATTACTTTTTAACTCTCGTTTGAAGCTTTTCACAAGGAAATTGAAGTCAAAATGGACGGGTCCATTCATGATTCATAGAGCCTGTGGAGGGGGGAGTTTTGAGCTTATGGACAAAGATGGAGACATTATCACGGCGAATGGGAATCGATTGAAGCATTATAAGTCACCGGATGATGCTTGTGTCATCTTTGAAGATATCTTACAGTAATTTGGTACCGTGGTGATTCTCCGACGTTAAACATGAGCACCTGTTGGGGGCTCTTCCTCCCATTTTATTGCTTTATTTCATTCGTGTGAGTAAGAAATTTTTATATTTGATGTGCTTACTTATCGGCAATTACATCTCTTTGCAAACTTAATTTTGACTATAGTTTCTACTAAGTTTGAGGGGGTGTGATGTACTTACCTCAATAAGCACTGATAGTATACTCTTTTCTTTGTAACGTTCGTTAGGGGAGTTAATTTTTTTGCGACATATTAAAACTTTAACCGATTTTTATGTGTCAATTTTTTGTAACTTGCCTAATGTTTAGTAGTGTTTTGTTCCGTGTTTTGAGTTGTTTGCGGAGTTACTCATGAATGTTAAGTTTTAGGATTGATTCTTGATGAAGTTATGCTCTATTTTGGTACCTAATGTTCGTTTTTAAGCTTGAAGTGTGTAGGGGATGAAGAAAACTCAATTTTGGAGCATCGGTGAGCCAATTCGACTAGGGAGTATGGTCGAATCCAAGCATTCAGGTCGAATCGAGGGGCAAAAATCGTCCAGTAGCCCAATTTGACCTGAGACATGGCAATTTGACCAGAGGCCCATATCGAATCAAGGTCAAATCGGAGTGTGCAAACTTCCAGTGAGCCAATTCGACCACGACTATTTCAATTCGACCAGCAGCCCAGGTCGAATTAAGGTCGAATTGAGGACCTAAAATCTTACAGTGTGTGGATTCGACCTGAGGAATGGCAATTCGACCAGGGGACCTGGTCGAATTGAAGGAAAAATTTGTCCAGAAGGTCAATTTGACCACGACAAAGTGATCTGCACTACACCGGGTTGTGGAGCGATAGCTTGATGAGATGAGTGATGGTGATGATGGTTGGATGTGTCTTGTGTGAGTGGAATATACTATATATTGTCATATTTGATCATCTCGGATGTGGATTGTGAGGAGTGACTATGATGCATGAGTTGGATTGTTTGAGACGCTTATATGATTGACTATGATGTATGGGTTTTTGATTTTGTGCATTCATATGTTCATGTGTTAATTTTCATTGATGAGAAGCATGTATAATTTGATAAGTATGTAGAGTTCATGTGAAATTGATCTTGATTATGTGCTATGAGTACTTAGGATTCTATTTACCCATGTGAGAATTTGAGCCTTTTAACCATGATTTATCATGATAGTTTATTCTTGAGAGAATCATTAATATGAACGTATTCTAGATTTTGGCTTGGAGTCTTGTGTGAGATTCACAATTAGTAAATTGCTAGGATATGATCTTAGGCCATTCTTGGTTACTTGAGTTACTTAGCCAAATTTTACATTCCCACTGATTATGTATATCTTTGGTAGCCCCGTTTGATCCTTAAAAAGCTTTTTCTTTGGCAAGCCGAATAAAAGAGCCTTATTTAACCTTTACTTGAGCTTGTTTAAATACCCTATTCATTGGTAGAGAGTTGAGGTGAATAAGTATTGCAAGAAGAAGAAGGAAGATAGATTGTGGTTGAGTAAAGTAAGAGAAGTGTGTGGTTAAATCTTGTTTAGGGGTAATGCCTGAAACTGGTACCCCGATTGCTGTTAAAAAGGGTAGTGCCTACAACCGGTACCCGAGTTATCAAAAGAAGAATGATGTTGATGCAAGAAAGAGAATGAAAGTTCGAAAATTGCAAGTGCAAGAGAAGAAATTGGAGGAGAATATGTAGCCGAATGAAGAAAGCAAGAACATCCAAGGTAACTCTCTACTAGTGTTTGAGTCACTTTATCTAAATTTTCCTGCCCTTTCCAAAGAGCCAACATTACAACCCAAAAAAACAAGTCCTTTGTGATCCTAATCATTAGTTGATTGTGAGTTGATTTTTGAGACCCTTGCCAAGCTTATGGTTACGCATGAGTATTGATTAAGTATGAGCATATATATTAACCGTTTAAGTGCAATGAGCACTTGAGTGAGAGAGTAAACACTTATCTTGTGAGGTAGATGACTTTGTACTCCGAATGGTAATATGATTGGGTGATGTTTTGCATGAATGATATGTATGATGCAGGAAATACTTGTTTTTAATTGATAAAATTGCATGTGTAATATGTGATGTACTTGGTGATCTCATGAATTATACATGACTCCTTAATTTGATTGCGTTGCCTCGGGACGAGCAACATGTAAGTTTGGGGGTTTTAATGAGTGTGTAAATTCAAGAATCTTGCACCTGGATTTGTGCTATTATGAAGTGTTTGAAGGTTGTAATCGGTTGTAAACTGATATATATTGTAAAACGGCACGGATCAGGTGTTGTTGAAGCCATTTCAGTGATTTTTCGAAGGTAATCGAAATGGAAGTGTTGAAATCTTAAGAAAGGAAGTCGAAGCCGTCCATTTGGGTGAAGTAGGAGTGCAATTCGACCAGAAGGAGGTTAATTTGACCAGCTCTTTTGGTTGAATTGGCAGCATAACACGAGCAAAAGGTGGATTCGACCACGACAGAGGGATTCGACATGGGCATCAGGTCGAATTGAGGTCAAATTGACTGGCGGAGATGCCAATTCGACCTCATCACTTAAATTCGACCAGGGCATCTGGTCGAATCAAGCACCTGGGACTTACAGTAGGTCAATTCGACCTCTAATTTGACCTGGAGGGGTGAATTCGACCTGTTGATGAAGTCGAATTGAGCCTCGAAAACTTACCATATCCATATTTTTACACCCTCAATGCGTGTGATCACTTAAAAAGTCCATTCTAGGCCTGAGAGGTGTGATTATAAGTATAAAAGAAGGCTTATGCAGCAGTAGATCATATCATATCACGCGATCAAGAAGACGAGATGTAGAGAGTGCAGAGGACAGCGATCATCCATCATCCGGAGGGGCTGCAAGAGAGGTTCCGCTGGAGATTCAAGTAAGATTGGTCCAACTAACTATGATTGTCTTAGATCAATCATGGGCTAGAGCTGCTTCGGTAGTTCTAGGGGTTATAAAGGTTTCATGAGTTAATTTATCTTTCGTGTGTAAACTTCGTACAACACTACTTGTGGTTTATTTTATATAAGATTATGCATTTTTTAATCCATACTCACAGTTGTTTTGTGCATCAATAATTATTGTGTAGAGTCTGAATACATAACTTGGTTATTGGTTGAGTGCGTTCACTGCTGAGCAGGGTTTTATGTTATAATTCTAAGTGAAGTGATTCCGAAGTCTTATTAGAACTATCTTATATGAATACTTGCTAATTGAATCATATTCGGGTTAATAAGTAGGATAAAGAGTATACTTTCATAGTACCTATAAATGGAGATCATATCGGGTTAGAGTACTAAGTGCACGGGAAATAATTGATACTGATAGTACATAGAAAGAGGGGTGAATTATATCTCTTGCTCTGAGGATATTCACACATGTCATACGCATATTTACTTGTGTCTATAGAGTGAATTTGTATGGTTTAGTGATGCGTCCATAAACTACACGGCAGAGTCGGACACCGTCACATGGAAGATGAATTAATAAATAGAACCGGATTACCTGAAGAACTACCTACTATCTTACTTAATCACAACTCACTTATCTCTTCTTCTTGTTATTTTTACTTGATATTTTAATTATTGTTGTTACTTAATCTCAAAATCACAACCATTATAATTCCCGACATAGTTTTAATATACTAGAATATAATTAAATTGATAATTATCCGTCCCTTGGGTTCGATAAATAACTTGGTCGTTTATCTAACCTACAATTGATATCCTTCATACTTGAGGATTAATTGTGTGTTGAGAAAACGCCTATCACTCCGTTTACTCCTTTATTCGAAAATACAATGGAATTGCTTAGAAGACCTTATGGAAGTGATATAGGGCAAAGTTTTCAACCTAGTCTTCCTAGTTATGGGGCTCAAAATCTTCAATGTATGTCAACTTCTTATCATACGATGCAATAAAAGTGTGTGATGCCTAGTTCTCAAGTAGATGATATGTCTTACATGCAAGAGAGTAATTTCCCAAGTGTTGATCAAGAGAATTATTTCCAAGAACAAAGATGGCAACCACCGAGTAAAGAGGTAAAGCCATCCGTAGAAGATAGATTTGGTCAACTCATGGAGATGATGTATGAAATGATTGAAAAAATAGAGAAAGAGAGAGAAGAAAGGAAGAAAAAGAAAGAAGAAAATGAGAGGAGATTTGAAGCCATAGAACGTCAATTGAGTCAAATGGTAAGTGAACGGAACACTCTCTACGACATGGAAAATTTTGATGAAAAGATTGATGAAGGGTTAGAGGTAGAAGAGTGTTCGGGGGACAATGAAGAAGACTCAAGAGATGTTGAGCTTATTGAGGATAAGGAAGACAAGGTAAAAGAAAGCTTAGAGGAGGAAAGTGAGAGGAGGAAAGTGAGAGAAGTAAAGAGCCTAATGTAGAAGAGAGCTTTGAGGATGAAGAGATTATCCATGATTTCTTGTCTCTTGTTGATGAGAAAAAATTAAGTGAAGATGAAGATTCGAGAGAGAATTATGAATTTGATAAAGTGGAACAAGGTCTAGAAGCACTTGATGATGAGTTCGGGAGTGAAATGAGCATTTATATACCTTTTAATTCTCCAAGTTGCATTGAATTTCAAAATATTGTTTATATTAACTTTGTCTTACCTATTGATTCTTCTCCATGCCTTAGGTATAAAAGGGAACTTGAAGAAGTGTTGGGAACTTACTTGATAAAAATGAATAAGTGGTGGTCGAGAAAAGAGCGGTTAATGGAATGCAAGCTCAAGCGAGTTGAATTTCTAAAGCTAATCTTGAAGGATGCTACCGAGGTCGTTACTTGCCACAAATGCCTAATGGAGGAAAAAGCACAAAGATTAAAATTTGATGGCAAGAACGAACGATATCCTTGGCCATTTCGATGAGTTCTCCATATACTGTCCGGCTTGAAGACGTTAAACTTAGCGCTGGATGGGAGGCAACCCAATGTTTGTTTAATTGCTTTCATTTAAATGCTTTGATTTAGTTTCTTTGTATTTTGGTATGTAGGTTGATTGTGCTTATGAGGAGAATGCATATTGGAGATACGAGAAGTGCTCGAGAAGAAGTGTTCGAGTTGAAGTCTGAAGGTACGTCTCACCACTTCTTGCAAACTTAAAGTTCAACTCTTGTTTCACTTTAAGTTTGGAGGGATAGTGCGGGACATACCTTGAATTGTTGTGATACATATACTTCTCTACAAGAAGCTCATTGTTGGAAACTACAAGGATAAGTCTCACCATTTTTTGCAAACTTAATTCTCAACTTATTTCGATTTAAGTTTGGGGGAAGAGTGCGTGGTGTGACTCACCACTTGAGTGTGCTTATTATGATTTTGGATCATTTGGTTGTGTTAAAGTGCATGATAGTCCATATTTTCATTGTAATTGTTGAACTAATGGTTTTTGATGAGCTTTTGAGCATAAATGAAGTGTATTGAAAGAACGAATCGAGCCCGGAGGCCCATGCCAACTACTTCCACTACCAAATGTCTTTCTAATGGAGTTCACTTTATTATTCATCATTTCCATTTGCTAGCATATACATGAATTTGATTTGAATTTGATTGGATTGGCATGTTAATTCATGTGTCATGTACTTGGCAGGTTTACTTGCTTTTTTTTATTGTGGTGGCAAATTCTTGAGCTTAAATATTATTGGATGATGAGGATATGTGATTGAATTTTCTTTCGATGGATGGAATTTTCGTATTGTATGTTATGTGTTGTTGTCTTGTTTCTTGCTTGGTGAGTCTTTGTTTAGTTGTTTTATTGGTATTTTTGTTCTTATATAGGTTTGTTTGGTGGTTCATTTATGGGATGTTGTGAGTCATTTTTGAATGTGAGTAATGGCATGTTGTTTGTGATAAGTGATGGCGAACTATGTTGAGAATCTCTACTTTTTAAAATTGTGACATGTTCTATTTAACTTGTTCAATTTTGAGATGAATTTAGATGTAATGAATTCCTAAAGGTCCGAGCAAAAGCTTGTAAGCATTTGAGCCTCAACCGTGCCTCCATGGTTAGTTTTTCATGAGTGGAACGATTGAGCCTTGGTAAACTAGAACTTGCTCATGGACTACGGGAATGAGCCCGATTGGTGGAGGTTAGTGATATGATCTTAGACCATCCTTGTAACTTTAAAGTCATTGCCATATATTTTCTTACCTTATACATCATCCCTAGTTAACCACTTTGAGACTTACAGCCTATTTTTTTGTGATATAAGCACACTACAAGTCATGATTACCCACTTAAGTCTTTTATATATACCTTTTGTGTGGGTGATTGAGGAGATGATGGTTTGCAAGGTTTGATGTGAGAATTGTGCTAGAGAAAAAAGGAAATGGTAAATAAGCAAGAAAATGATGAAAAGAGCTCAAGAAAAATGTACATGCGACCTCAAAACAAGGAAAATGAGCAAACTCAACAAAAATATGCTCAAGGAATTCAAAAGTCAAATAAAGGAAGCATGCAAATCAAAAGAAGCTCAAGAAATCAAAGGAATGATAATGATTAGTGCTTGTGATTAGAAAAGAAAATAAAGGAAGATAGAAATGTGAAGAAGTTGATCATCTCTTCGATTACTTATACTTGATAAGTCACTCTTATACATATTCTCCCTACCATTACCAAAGAGCCTATCATTACATCCAAAAGTGAATGTCCTTTTTGATCATTAGTTGAAGCCTTGGTGGCTTGTGAATGTAGTCCGTGAGCAAGCCTATGGTGCATCGGGTTCAATCGATTGATGAGTGAAAATTACCCTATTTCATAGAGTGTTGAGTGCATTTTGATATCTAATGTGAGGTTTGGACCAGAGGGGACTTTATTACTCTTAATTGTCTTAAACTTGAAAATGTTAATTATTCATGTCATGATTTTAATGTTGTAGTGTGACTTGATAAGATTTGTAGTCCTTGTTACTTACGATGTGTTATTTCTCATGTTGTTTAGGTCTTTCTCTAGGTGAAAATTCCCCCTTTTATTTTTTTATTTTCGTTGCTCGACGATGAGCAACACTTTAAATTTGGGGGATTGATCGATGTCGTTTTCACCTAAATTTTAGTGTCTCTTTATTATTTATTTTTATGTGTTTTATTCATTTTGAATATTATTTGGTAGTGTTATATGAAGATATGGAGATGTGTGCTTTGAAATGATGAATATGTGATTTTCATGATTAAATACCTTAAATTGTGCTATATTTATGAATATTTAGAGAATTGGTATTTTAGTGTAATTTGTGTAATTTTCAGGTAAAACTAGATTCTAGACACGATAAAGAAGATGTGAGAAAAAATAAATCTTAATTCGAAGTTGAAACAAGGGAGAACGAGGCGAAACAAAATTGCTAGAAATTGCACCAACTTGACCAGAGTCATGAACTCAACCACCAACTCGACCAAAGTCCTAAACTCGACCCCAAACTCAACCCGAGTCCTGAACTTGAGTTAGGTTGGTGCTGAAAGCTCAAAAAGGGAGCCAAACATGGGTCTGTAACAGGAGCCGTGTGCCAGCATTAGAAACACCTACTCGCCCACGCCGAGGGCATGTGCGGAACACGACCCGTGCTCCGTCGGATTCCAAAAACTATCCAGAAATGCACTTCCAACTTGTTTAATTTTTCTGTATTCATGTGGAGCTCAAAACTAGAAGTGTGATATGTGGTTGGAAATCCAAGGTAGAGAGGATCGCGTGAGCGCAAGAGTCACCAAAATCGGAGTTCGAATGTGAAAGTTATGCGCAAAATGGTGAGATTGTGCTGCACGTGATGGACCAACTCGACCCGAGTTACACCAACTCGAGTCGAGCTCAGCACAAAGTCAGTTTTGAGTCCAGAATGTGTTCTAGAAGCTTCCATGTGGTATAAATGCAATTTTGATTACAAATTACATGAGGAATCATTTTGGATCAGTTTCCACACACACTAGACACCTAAATCACACACATTCATATCCATCTCTTCCATCCTTCACTTCATACATCCAATCCACTTGATCTCCTCAAATTCATCCATAAATCCGTCCATCCACCAATCTAAGAAGAGGAATTCATCATTGGTCGAAGAATTAACATGATCAAGGAGGAGGAAGTTCACCATCAAAGGGGAGCCAACTTACCTTTATTTCGTTATTTTCTTCATTATTTGGCTCAAATGGAGCATGCCATGGATTGTATTGATTTTATAATGATTTTTAGTGGGTAGTCCTCATGTGAGGTTAACAATATTATTGGTTAGGGATTATGTAGATTTTGCACACCACATGTTTGATGAAATGATTGTTATAAATATTTTCTATCATGAATGTTTATTCTCATTTTATGTATGATTTGCATTATTAAATTCTCTATTCATAGTGTTATGATGACCAGTCTAATATTATGCTTAGTGATTTAATTGAATCATTGATTGCGTGAGATGACTTAGTTAGTGTGAGGAGAGGTAAGTCATGCCCTTCAAGTGCTTAGAACCTCATGCTAGGACATTAGTGATGAACTAGTGAGGGGAACCCAACTTAAGATCATAATACCTTCATGGGAATTGAGAGTAAGAGACAATCCTAGAAGATTTAAACTTTTAAAAAGAGTTGAAAACCTAATTGCCTTGCCCATAGGAATTAGGGGTACATACGTGATTGCCCTTAATATCATAGCATGATGTTCATCAATACATGTGTGTGTGTGAGTCTACATGAGCCTTTTCCATGAATGTTGCTTGCCTTACATACTTCTTAGATTGTACACCTTCACCCATCATCCATCTCATTTGTACATATTCTATCTTTAATTGCTTTCCTAGTTGTTAAACAACCCCCTCTTTAATCGATTAGTCCTAATAGAGTCAAACATCTTTCAAATACGTCTATCCACTTTTGCTCTTGGATTCGATATTTCTAAATTTTGCACTTGGAAACTACGGTCTACTACGCGATAGAGTACACTTGCTCTTATCAATTTATACCAAAATTGAAATCAAGTTCAGTACCTCTATATACTGTTCAATGACTTTTATAATAGGGAGTAGTACTTTACTTTTTCTCTTTCCTAGAGAGTATTTTGCATTAGTAAAATTAATGACAGTCAATTATATGGAGGGGTATAAAGGTAAAACTCTCACAATACCTACCCACTACACATAAAATATTAAAACTCCTTAATATACGCTTAAAAAGTAAATGTGGACATTATAGGCGGACGGAGGGAGTATAAGAACAAATAATATTTTTAGTTTATAGTGTAAAATTTGATTTTAATTTAATAAATTAGTTATAGATATATTATCAAAAAATAAACTAACAAATTTTAAAAACTACACTTTATATATTTATAAACCCTATAAATTCCATAATACATTATATCTTTTCAATTATATATTTAATCGCATATTTTTATTTTTATCTGACGGTGCACACTGATGTACGGATGTATAAGTGTCTTATGGACAAAACAAAATATAATTATATATTTATCAGTAATTTTTGTAAGTAAATGCATCGTTTAGTAATATTTAAATTCGTTTTGTACCTATTAATTCACTACAGGAAATCACACATTTAATTTTGTGACGAAAAATTTTGCGACGCAAAATTTTCGTCATCTTTTATAATTCAAAAGTAATGAATTTTACTTTCGTCATTAAAATGTATCTTTTAGTGACGTAATTTATTATTGTTGCTATATGTAATTTTATTCGTCACTATTTACTCTATTTCATGACGATTTTAATAAATGCGTTAAGATTTGATTTATGGATAATTTTTTTAATAAAAAATTTATAATCAGCTCTTTAATGACAAACTTTCAGTAATTAAAGACGAACATTAATGTCATTAATAAAATATATTATCATGAAGAAAATAAATTGTCATGAATCCTTTAAATAATTAGTGACGTTATATATTTTGTCACCAATATCTTACTATGGTGACGATAAATAGAAATCGTCATGTTTTTATTAGAAGTTGAGTTATATATTGACACAACACATGAATTTCGTCATTTTTTGTCGTTCAAATTGTGACATTAAAATTTTGTCATTCTTTAAGAAAAATAATTTGTATTTTGATTATAAAAAGTTTTCACTCTCACTAATTACTATATTGCATGACAACCTTAAACTCTTTTTAAAAAAGACCACATAAATATTTATAGAATTGTTATCAACCTTGAATAATTACCCACGTGAGGTTACAAAGTAGCTAATTAAATTGCCTTTTAAGATTCATAAAGATGTCACACTTAATATTTTAATAGGATCAAACGAAAAAAATAATATTACTTAAGTATAAAATATTTTATTAGGTTAAATGTTATAAATATTTTAATAATACTATTAAATATGAAAATATAAATATAATGACTTAAATTATTTTTATAAAAATAATAATTATACCAATTATTCATTAAGGAATTTTTTTTAATAATTCTAATCACATTTAATTAATACTAAATTATTTTTATAAAACAATAATTATGTCAAATTTTCGTTAAGAGTATTACTTTTTGTATAACACAAATAAAGAAAAGATTTAAAAAAATTAATTAAAAATAAGAAGAAGTAATAGTAGTGAGTAATATATTTCTTATCTTATTTTTTAAATAAACTTATCCCATAGAACTCTATTTTTAAGTATTTAATTTGATAATTGGGTTAGTGGGTCATCATATTTATTTATAAAATAATTAATTAAAAATATGAAGTACAACATAAACTCTTAATGGTTAAAGAATAAAAAGTAGACAATATAAAAGTATATATAAGATAAAGAGAATGTATAGAGTAAATTAGAAATAAGAAAAAAGTTAAAACATTATAAGCAAGTTACCGTACAGTTCTTGGTCACACACTTTACGCGTGGCAATAGTCGGAGGTATTTAGTTGCTGTATGTTATTTTTTCTCGCTACGTGTCTAGTAAAGTCCCCACGTACGGTTCTTCTGTCTTTGCTATTTCTCTTATTCCTCGTAATATATACAATGGCTTGGTATCTCGTTTAAATCCTCATTAATCGCTAGCCTCAGATTCAAATTCGTCCAAGGTATGTCTTATTACCGCAAAATGGTTGAAGCCCGTGCATTTTTTTTGTCTAATCTTATTCATGCTACTTTCCCTCTTTTCTTTTTGGTTAGTGAGTTGTTGTAATCCTTTGATTATAGTTCTCGTCCTATGAATTGAATAGAGTTTGAGGCTTTCCTTTTTATAAGAAGAACAATTTTGTTGGTAAAATGAAAATTTACTTGTAAAATTGCCACTGAATCAACTAATTAACGAAGTCAATTTTTTATGGATCAGTAAAATTTTATGTTATGCTCATGTGTATGTTATTTGAATATGCTCACCTGCCATAGTTCTTTCACAGTTTAAATTTTCTAAATTTGGTTTTATTTTCTGCATCTATTCACAGACCCTGTACAACTGCTCTGTTGGGTTCCTACTGAATTGCTCCTTCTACTACTAAAAATTACAAATGTTGTTACTTCACAGCTTACAATTGCCTGATTATTTACTTTATTCTTTTAACTAATGCTGACAACTTACTCTTGCAGACTTGGTGAATGTATTTGAAGTTTACCTACCACAATTCTTATTGTATCCAAATCCATCTGACCTACTAAATGGAGAGGCAGTAAGGCTCCCACAATTTTTGAGGTTTTTTTTAATTTTTCTAAAATTGTTTGAATGATATTACTCAATATACTTTTGCTCAATCTACTAGAAATCCTGACTTGTAGACTGCTAAAAAATGAGTAGTTGAACATGAAAATATGCTGACATTGATAAAATGCCAATGGTATGAGTTTTCTGTCAATTTGTTATTGATAATTTGTATTGAATAATATTCTATAATGGTCTCACCCTTAAGGCCTCATCCCTACTATGAGAACTCCTTCCCTAATTTGCAATTTAACTTATGTTGGCTTGTTTGAAAAGGAATTACATTAACTTTGCCTCAAAGCTCAATATCTGTCTATGAACCTGAAAGACATTTCTTGTTATTTTTCCTCTATTTATTAGCATTTCTGATCTTTTTGGTGGGTTCGTTGAAACGTTGAGTCTTCTTTTTAGGCTTCATTAAATCATAATATGCGGCTTCATGCTATACTGGAATTTCATGCAATCTCACTACATTGACATTAGATTTTGTAATCGCAGGAAAAAAATCGAATTGGAAGCGAACTTCTTGAAGTAGAATTCATCAAAGAAGATAATGAAAGAAAACGGTCTAGTATCACTTGTGTAGTTCTATATTTTTGGGCATTATCTGTTGATGATCTCAATTAGTTGCCTTTTTCTCAACAGTTTCTGTCTATGCGGAAAGAAGAAAAAGAGGAGGAAAAAAAGAGCTACGGAGATTCGTCAACAGTTGGAAGAAGGTCCTTGGAAGAAGTTAAAAAATATCTGCTTGGATGTCTTTACAGGTAGTGGTGATTAATGAAGTGGATAATTTATTTTTCAACCTCATCTTGAATTAAGATCAAAGTAGTATGCTCTCATAGGTATGTTCATGATTTTCTGACAATTTTATAAAGTATAGATATGTCCTGTCTCTGTTTGAGCAATGGGGTGAAATTAAGCTAAAACACTCTACCACACAACAGTTGATATATTCTTATTTTGTCTGAAAATTATTAACAATTAACTTGCAGATAACTTATAATAAAGGCAAGAGAGATGTGAGAATAAATGAAACGAAGTACATGTTTTATACTAATCTTATTATTAAAAAATTTATTGTTGTATTCATTGATCTTGATTCTACTTGTGTCTTATTTCTTTTGATGGCTAATAATATACAGGTACACTTTCTGAGTAAAATACGTTTGAGCCACCAAGCAGATGGTCCTAAAGCACTAAATGGTTGATTGATTCCTAATTTTGCTTTTTTCAAGGTAAGTTTTGGAAATTTTGTAATCATCTTACCAATATATTTTGCAATGTTTTAGGTCTATATTGATTCATAGTATTCCATTAATATTTTGTATCAAATTGAATCACTCACTCGTTTATCAAAAATCATATTTCATAACCGATAATAACTAAAAGTATGGCCTTCAAACACAACGCAATTAAACTATTGCGAAAATAAACATAAAATGTAAGTTGATATACCACATTACGAGAAAATTCACCTTATGTAGTACATCCAAAGGTAACAAATCACTTCCAAAGGCAATCGCAATCAAAGACTTGTTATTTGAGAACCTGAAAACGCATACGCCTAATTAAATTACAAACACGCACCAATAATAAAAATAGATTAAAAAACTGCTTGAGAATTTACCCTTAAAAGATCATTTAAAAGATAATAAATAATATCTACAGAAAGAGTTATTATCATCTTGAGAGTGGTATTGTCAATTAGTTGGATTGTCATCATCACCATCATCATCAGAGCTACTATTATTGTGTGAATCTTCTTCACTACTGCAATAATCAACTAAAGTATCATTCATTTCATCCTCGTCTACTTCATCAAAGTTTAATTCATCACAAACTTCTGGTTCATTAGAAATTATTATCCCCTCACTGTCTTCAAGAACAATGCCCTCCCTATTAAGTTATTGTATTTCACCAAGTTGTCCAACTTCAAACATATCATCAATGTTGTTCTCTTGATATACTTGATCCTCATTAAGAGAAAAATCTTCAATATCTATTGTTTCATCCTCCAGCTCATATACATCATATATATGTCTATGTTGGAATGGTTGCACCACTCGCCAATCACTTCCTAATTTGGGATCATTGATGTAATAGACTTGTTTTGCCTGATCAGCTAGTATGAATGTATCATTTTCATACCATTTTGCAGAAACTCTGATGCTAGTAATATTTCCTTCTTTTTTTATTCGTGTATCGTTCTTTTTTCCTAGATCAAACCATTCACATTTGAAAATAGTAATATATCTATCCTTCACATAATCCATCACAATTATATCAGTCAGAACACCATAAAAATTTATTAAATCTCCTCCATGGTTCCCTTCTACTACCACCCCATTATTTTGAGTCTTACGACGTCTATCACGTTCCATAGTTAGAAATCTCCTCCATTCACAATACAGCCTGTGTAGTTTCTTACGCACCGATTTGGTGCACATGCAAGATAATATAAGGATTCATTTACTTTTGATGGATCTTCATGGTATAATCGAGTCATCTGGAAAGAAAAAGATTAAGGAAAATAAATTGGGAAATAACTATTGATTATAAAAAAGCTTATAATCAGCTTACATATTTCTTGAACCATGTTGGAAATCGTTTCATGTGTTCTTCATCTATATTTGAACAACCTCTTTGCTGAAGCTCCTTCTTATGTATTCTAAAAATTAAATATATACATTTTTCAAATATCATAAGTATTTTTAAATATTTGATAGGAAAGTAAGAAAAATTTACTTACTCAAAATATGGTTCGACCTCTTCACAGTTTTGATAAACAAACCATTGTATCATATTGAACTCCTCCTCTGATAATTCAACATATGTTGTTGCTCCAAAATGTCGACACCTTTGTGAGAAAATCCATAGGCTATCATCAATTTCTACATCAGAATTTCGCTCTTCCCGACTGATTCTAGTTTCAATTCCATGCAAGTACATTGAGCAAAAATTTAAGCATTCTTTTGCAACATATGCTTCAGCAACAGATCCTTCTGGATGCGCTTTATTACCCACGCTTTGCTTCAAGAAACATAATGACTTGCACAAGAATAAATTAATAAAAAATATAGATAATATGTAGGTTAGAAATTTATGCAGGACAATAAGTTTAGGAATTACCTTTCAATTGGATACATCCATCTAAATTGAACTGGTCCACCATATAATGCTTCTCTTGGTAAGTGTATGCATAAATGTACCATGACATCAAAAAAGGCTGGGGGAAATATCTGCTCAAGTTTACACAAAATTAAGGTGATATCTTCTTCCATTTTCTCCAATTCAGATCTTTTCAACTTTTTACAACATAAACGTTGAAAAAAATAACCCAACTCAGCCAACACATTGGACACATCTTTATTTAGGAAACCACATATACCAACTGGAATAAACCGTTGTAAGAGTATACGACAATCATGACTTTTCAATCCAGATATCTTCTGTTCATTTACACTAACACAACGAGATATGTTAGATGCATA
Source organism: Pogostemon cablin (assembly GCA_023678885.1). Taxonomy (NCBI): domain Eukaryota; kingdom Viridiplantae; phylum Streptophyta; class Magnoliopsida; order Lamiales; family Lamiaceae; genus Pogostemon; species Pogostemon cablin. Next base: position 24,442,407 of record CM042959.1, read on the forward strand.
TCCATCGGGAAATTTAATGGAATTTAGAGACTCACAGAACACCTGTCTTTCTTTCTTTGACATTACATAGCAAGCTGCTGGAATGTCAAACTTTCCATCAGTTCTCTTAATTGGATGCAACTCCTTACGGATATTCATGTCTTCTAAATCTTATCTTTCCTTCATAGTATCTTTTGTTTTCCCATCTACCTTCATTAACGTTCCCAACATACTTTCACATATATTCTTTTCAATATGCATCACATATAAATTATGTCTCGACTTCAACCTACTCCAGTAAGGTAGATCAAAGAGAATGCTCCGTCTAGTCCAATTCAACTCCTCTGGTTTGTGCTTTCTCTTCTTATTATTAGATTTTCCTGGAATTCGCTCCTCAACTCTCTCCAATTGAATCAAAACATCCTCTCCACTTAATTCTTTTGGTGCTTCTCTGACTTCTATTTTACCATTGAACTTTTTACTCCGTCTCCAAGTATGACATTTTGGTAAATTGCGATGACCTCCCATTAGCATAGTTTCCCATGCAACATTTCCGAACATGTATCCTCATTGCATACTGGACAAGCCAAGTTTCCTTTTCTATACCACCAAGATAAATCTCCATATGCTGGAAAGTCATTTATAGTCCACAAGATGGCAGCACGCATATGAAAATTCTGCCTTTTAGAAACATCAAATGTTTTCACCCCTTCAACCCATAATTGTTTCAATTCTTCAATTAAGGGTCGTAAATAAACATCAATATCCTTCCCTGGTGACTTTTTTCCAGGAATTAGCAAACCCAACATGAGGAATGGTTGTTTCATGCAATCCCAAGGTGGAAGATTCAATGGAGCTAAGATGACAGGCCACATGCTATACGTGGAACTCAAATTCCCAAATGGATTAAAAACATCAGCAGCCAAAGAAAGTCTAACATTTCTAGGATCTTTAGCAAATGTAGAAAAGTCTTCATTAAATTCTTTCCATGTTAATCCATCCGCTGCGTGCCTCATAATCATCATCAACGCGCTTATTTTTATGCCAACCCATCTTCTTAGATGTTTTTGAAGACATAAAGAGGCGTTGAAGCCTAGGTGTCACTGGAAAATATCTTAAGATCTTATGTGGTATCTTTTTCCCTACACCATCATTTATTTTCCACCTTGAAGTCTCACATGTAGGGCATGATTCTAACTTTTCATTCTCTTTCCAAAATATGGCACAATCATTCTTACAAGCATGGATGCATTCATATCCCAATCCCAAACTGTGCAAATGCTTTTTAGCTTCATAGCAAGTATGAGGAAGCATCTCGCTATCTGGAAGAACTTTCTTCATCTAACTCAATATCACATCTATAGCCTTATTACTCAACCTATTATACATCTTCAAATATAGTAATTAGATGATAAAAGATGTCTTAGATATCTTACATCCTGGGTATAATTCAGTTTTGACATCAGACATGAGTGCCTCAAGATATTCAGGAAGGCCATGAGCATTAGTGTTATCACTATCTGATTGATAATATTGCTCACCGAGATCAAATAACATATCATTTATAACATTATCTTCCTCATCATTATCTTCTTCTATAGGATCACAGTTCATTCCTACCCTTTCACTGCTAGTTGGATTAACTGGATTACTTGTACGAGGTTCACCATGATAGAACCACGTAACATAACCTGGATCTATTCCAGGTTGTTCTTTACCTTCCTTTCGTGGATTTAACTATTCTCCAAAACATGATGCTTAACTGTTGTCTGATCCCTTATTGTTAAGTTTAAACAATTTGTGTATGGGCATCGAATGTCACATTCTCGGCCCATGTGACTTGAAACAAATTTTATGAAAGTTCTAACTCCATTCAAATAAGGTTCTGACCATTTCGTTGCACGCATCCAATTCTTATCTATTTTGATGTCAACCTATCATATAAAATATTCAAACATCAAGAAATCTCATTAAATAAGATAAAATTGCGCCTATAAAACTAACACAACTACCATAATCACTAATTATATTGAAAATAATTAGTGGTGATGAAGAAGGTTGTCTATCATTTCTTCTTGAATGAATGATAAAGGTCATATGTAATGTATTACTGTTGATAAAGCTTCATAAAGGTTGTATAGGTTTAGAATGGGAAAGAATATGAGTAGCAAGGATAATAAAAAGTAAATTAGATAGTGAGATTAACTCAAAAGAAATGAATAAAGTGAGTGAATAACACTTGGCAGCAATTACAGGATAGGGTTATATATATATTATTTCAAACTTGATTGAATATTCATTTTATAAATTTTTTGTTGTATTCATTCAGGTTGCTTCTCTTTCGTATGCATAAAAAGTTATGTTGTTTTGTGAGTTTACAGAAATATATTTGAATGACTTCAAAATATACATGGGCTCAAGTCAAAACAAAGTCTCGGACCCCAAACAAAGCTGGAGGAAGGTATGGTTATCATATTCTTGTAGTTTAATATGCTGCATCATTTATAATCATTTCCTAATAAGCTAGGGACTGGAATATTTTTGTTTTATAAGGACTATCTTCTTCACGTTAATAAACTAGAGAATTCCATTATGATTAAAAAATCAAAAATTGTTCACACTTTTTCCGAATCTGTGGTTTTGATATTTAAACAACACCACAAAACATATATGTAGAGTACGGAAGTAGAGACAACATTAAACTGTCACATCTTAAATAATCTAAAGAATATTTTGTTTTAAACTCAACTTAATTATATTAAGATCCAGTGTAGTTTAAGCAGACAAAACTAATAAAATTAACTATGAATATCTTTAGTCATAAGGAATTCAGGCATCATAAACTTTTAAAGTGAAACCTGCAAAAGGGGTAGAATTGTAGAGAATAAGAAGATCACTAATTGCAAGGGCAGAGTTCATGTATCATAAACTATAAAAGATGAACCTGAAATCGTAGAATTGTGGAGAATAGGAAGGAGTTCACCAGTTGTAGGTTCTTTGTAACCTTAGGTTCTTTGTGGATGGAATTCCCAAAATCCGTTGTTAAGACCCTAAAAACTTAAAACCTATAGTTCTTTGTTGATAGAGTCCCGCCCCCTATAAATATTTCAGCGCCAATAATTTATTCTCTTTATAATTTTAGAAGGTGATATTTCAGCGCCAATATTTTCTTCTTTTTATAAATTTGGAGGGAGATTTGGAATAGTCTTTTTTAAGATTGATTTATCTAACTTTTATTCAATAAATATTATTACAATTTTATAACATATGATTATGAAGATAAAATAATACAATTCAATTGGATTAAGAATTAAAAGAATTATACAATCTTATGGGTAAGACTTGTATTTTTTTATTAGGATTTCGATATTTTTAATATTTAAAATAAATCACATACTTTAGATATGGACATAATATTTATTATTAGTTTTTGTATGAGAATAAACATAGAGAAGTATAATACCAAAATATATATATATATATTCTTAGCAACAATAGGTGTTATCATATGATATATTGTTAGTAAATATTAAAAATTTAGAATAAGTTTTTACTTATTTCTAAATTTAGTGAAAATAGTAACTAATTCCTTAAATATTGATAAATAATGACTATGAATATTAAAAAAAAATACTTATATATATAGTGATCACACAATTTATACAATGCAATGATGATGCACAAGTAATAAAGATCATGTCTCATTAAGATTATTTTACTTTTTTTTGAATTAGTTATTAATTTTCAATAAAAATATATTATTATTTTTCATTAAAATGTTATAATTTTTTATTTATATTACGAAATATTAATTAAATAGTTAATTGAATGACTACATTTTACATCAATTCAAATAAAAATTATGTCAAAGTGTTATTACATCTTATCCGTTTCACGAAACTCATTTTGTGAGATAATCTCACACAAATACTTTGATTACACTTATTTAAAATATGATTTTGAAATTAATCTCATTTTAATTTTAAATAAACATTTTTGAATAAAATGTAGTTTAAATAAATTTATATTTTACAAAACTAATTCATAAATATAAAATATATTGTACAATAAAAATTATGATTGTAAATTAGTATTTCTTTAAATTATTACACAATAATATAATTTTGAAATTTTATTTAAGATAAAGGAAAATTAATATATAATGATTTTTTAAAATGAATCACAACTTCACTCTCATTCTCAATTCATTTATTAATACATATCTAACCCTCTTATATTAGTTAAAAATATTAATTAAAACTTTGGAGCCATTTTATATTCGTAAATTTGTAAGCACTTTTGAAAATTTTTTATTTCAAGTTTGGAGCCTTTTTTTTAGTTGATAAGCGCAGCTTTCAACTTTATAGATATTTAAAAAAAAATTATTAGATTAAATAAAATTAATTAAGGAAATGACTAATCAATATTCAATTCTTTCATATAAACGTCAAATCTCCAACCCTTCTCTGTAATTGAATCTACTTCTAAACTTCTCAAACCCTTTTCCTACGATATTTTTTTCTCCAGCATTACGAAAAGGTGAGATTCTACATCAGAGCTCTTGATAATCTAGCATTTGTCAAGTCATCATGATTAATTGTTGATCTATTTATTTGGCGTAGAACTAGTTCGTTGTTTATTTGAGTTTTGCCAAATTAGACCCTTCACAAATTTGATCATCATGATTAATTTTTAGCATAGTCAAGAGTATCAATGAGATTGTTTTCTAACCTTTCTTCTCGTAAATTTGTTCTTCTATCTGTTTGGGGTAGAACTAGTTTAATGCTTCTTTTAGTTTGCCAAATCTCAGACCCTACACAAATTTGATAATCATAGTAGCATAGTCAAATTATCAATGAGATTGTTTTCATGGGTGGGGTTTGGCACTCATAAATTTTTTGAGAGACATATTAGGAGTACTTCACAACATGGTTGGGGTATTAGATAATATAATCATGTCATAGTTTTTTTAGTGATATATTCACAGGTCTAATTTTTATTAAAAAAAATTCACGTAAATAATAAGTACATGAAGAATTATACACACTTAACTATAGGCTGATTTTATTGAAAGCTGCATTCCTTTAAATTGAAATATGATTTTATTGAAAAATAATAGGATATTATTTCATACATGGTTAGAAAGATACGAAAGTCTATTTAAAAAAAAAAAAAAAAAAATCTCCCTAAAGAGTTATGTCCATTTTACGAAAGGCTCTTGAGCTGCTCAAGAAACAAACAAAGGTTGAATTTATATAGAAACCTGTTATTACTAATAGAGAACTAGATGGTGTTGTATACATATGTACAAAGGTTGAATTTAATGAAAATAATTGTAGGTTGTATACATATGTAGAAAGAATTTAATGAAAATAATAAGTTTGCAAATAGTTGTGCTCATTTTACTATAGGCTGACGGGTTGCTCGAGAAAGCACAAATCTGATTTTTGTTAAGGAAGCATAGGATGTTTCATTAGAATATATAAAAGTTTAATACTTAGCTGTGAAAGAATTTCATAAAAATAATATCTACTCAAAGAATTATGTTCATTTTAATTAAGGCTCAAACTACTCGAGAAAAGATTAATCTTTAACTTTGTATAAACATATATCTTTACTAAGAAAGAATTGAATGGCATTTCATATATGGTTAGAATAACATGCAAATCTATATTTCTTTATATGTCTATCTTTCATGCAGGTTTTTTAAATTGCACTCAGAGGCGTACAAAATTTAAGATGAAAATGGAAGTTCATTGATAGATCACATATTAGAAAGCTTGTTTCATCTGATAATAGAAAGAGTATGACACTTCAAGCAACTGATGTGGAAAATAAAACTACAGTAAGGAGCAACACTCCTCCAACACTAGTAACTCAAGATCCTGAATTACCATCAGATGAGAGCATCCAAGAACCAACAACTGAAGATGCTGCATCAAATGAGAGCATCCAAGAACCATCAGCTGAAAATGCTGCTACTATGATAGGTATAACTTTTTCTTTATATGTAATTTTATATGTTTATTATTAACTTGAAATCCTATCATTGAATAATATTCTATTATATATTCGTATATTTCACTCAAACACCTAAATACTTGCTCAAAGAAAAGAAGTCGGGGCAAAACAATGGGCAAAGGAATTATGAAGTTTTTCACAGCTTCTGGGAGTAAATTGAAGATAAATGTGGACTCTTCAATTGGAAGATCTCTAGATTGAGATGAATCTGCAAAGCTTGCAAGTCAAATAGTGGCGTTGGCTCGAGATGTGATTCCAATTTCTAAAAAATGGAAAGAAGTAGATGAAAAAACTGATTTAGAGCCTGGTTTTGATCATCTTAAGGTCTTTTTTTTCTTTCTAATAAAATTCAGGTATGCTTGTGATGTAGTTATATAATTTTTAAATTTACTGATATGTTATGTGAATGTAGATGCACATGGATGTTAATCTTTATGATCCTGGTATGAGACAATGCTTGGTTGAGAGGATGAAAAATAGTTGCCGACAAAAGTGTCATAAGTTGCATATGCACTTCCTTTGGTATCCAACTTTGGAAGAAGCCAAGAATAACAAACCTTCTTTTTATGTTGATAAAGAAAAATGGGATGATTTATGCGATTATTTTGCATCAGAAAAATACAAGGTAATAATTTCAAAATTAAGTTTGTATGTTAAAGTAACATTGTGTAATTAGTTTTATACTTGTGTTGTAAATTACATTCACACAATCTGAAGATTGTTACCATTCTTAGAGAGCAAAAGAGGTGAAAGGGGTTGTGAAAAATTCTAAATTTGTCCTAGGAAATTTTTTAAGTTGGATTGACGTTGGCCTTCTATAGAATATGGAGTTATGGATTTTCATGTGAATTTTTTTTTTAAGATTTCAGATCTTAAATAGTTCTCTATTTATTTCTCAAGTTTCTGATACAATTTCAGCATGCCTTTGGGAAATTATTGTCGTAAAGGTCCTGCTGAAAATATTGAGGTTCTTTTTTTTTTTAGGAATTAGGCTTTATGAATGTAAGCTGTTATTTGAATTTGTTACTTGGAAAAATCATTAAATTGTTATCGAAATTTTTAACTTTCTTCACCCTCTATTATATTGATATAGTTAGTTTTATACTTTTGTCATTTTCTTGCAACGAATCAGCAAGGTGAATAAAATAATATGACGAAGTTAAGATGCAAGCATATTTCAGGAAGAAAGGCTTTTACCGTTCGAAGACATGAAATTGTAAGTGTTATAATATTATATTATTTAGAAAGCATAGTTCGTTGTTTTGAACAATAAATTTGGATTATAGTCTAATTATTTTAGTCATACCTCAAAGTTATTATCTGGTTGTTGAAAGATTGTGAAGTTATTATTTGGTTGGTTGAAAGATTTCGAATAATTAAGTCATACCCCAAAGTTATTATCGGTTGGTTGAAAGATTTTGAAGTTATAATTTGGTTGGTTGAAAGATTTTGATTTGTGTATGTCAATGATGAGACATTATTTATATATTTGATTTGTAAAAATATAAAATATTAGTGATTTTCATAAAATTGTATTTTTTTTGTTTTGGTAGTCTCAACGAGAATTGAATGGAGAGCCCTGCGATAGAATTGATTTATATGAAAAGACACATTCTACGCAAAAAGATGATTGGAAATCTAACAAGGCAAAAAAGAATTGGGTGAGTTATGTACACGTGTTTACTTTTGATATTTGATTTTAATTATTTGTCATTGCATTAATTAGTATTTTATTTTTATAGGAAATAATAAAAAAAATTCAAGAAGAGTATGTAGAACAAGGAATAGAGAAAAGTTCTGATGAAATTATTTTTGAAGTCTTAGGCCATGGATCTGGGTTTATTAAAGGTCTTGGATATAGTCCGAAACCTCCGAGTAGATGCGAAAAGTCAAATACAAATGATTCATCCCATTTACAAGAAAAGTTAAAGGCGTCTGAAAGTCATGTAAATGAACTTAAGACGAAAGTGGATGATTTGAAAGTAAGACTATCCATACAAGATGAAAACATGTCACAACAAGCTGCTAATATCAACAAGCTTATGAGTTATTTAGCTGATCATGTGATCAACCTATAAAATAAGGTTAGCTTTTTTTCTTTTTAAGGATTTATATTGCAACAATTATTCAGTATTAATTCTAGAAAAGTTCTCTTCGTTTATAACACACTATATATACTAATTATAAATATCATATTATTTGTATATTACTAGTTTTTATAATTTATTTTTTACTTATTCTTGATGGGTGTAGGTGTACGGAGGTCGAAGAAGAAGTTTCATCAATTGGAAATAACACTTGAGAGATTAGCTTTTATTAAGTCCTTTTTTTTCCAAATAAAGTACTGAATGATTGAATGATGAACCAAGTATTTTTCTTAAGTTATGTATTACATGTGTTTTTCAATTTCGAATATGCTTTTTATTCTCAATTTTACATGCAATTATTGAGAACTTTTACTTTCTCATAATAAATTTCTACTATGATATTCCATTTATAATTATATTGAATTTACTTTATATTATGTAGCATTTAATAAATGAACATGAGTGCGAGTTGTATATGAATTTTTAATTCATATATTAAATAAATAAATTGAAGGATAAATAAAATTAATTTGTTACAATTTATTTGTCGCTAAAAATTCATATAAAGTGACAAAAAGATTTCTTTTCACTATACGTTAATTTATAATGCGACGAAATATTTTGTCATCATAAGAATATACCTTAGATGACAAATATTTTTTTTCACTATATGTTAGTTTATAGCGCGACAGAGTATTTCGTCATCGTAAGAACATATAATAACATGACAAAAATATAATATGTCTTGATATCTTATTAATAGTGACAAACTTTATCGTCACTGTATTTGTAATTTTAATGACAATTTTTATTTTCGTCATAAGTAAAATATAAAGTACGACAAAAAAATTTTGTCACCATTTTCACACTTATTTATGACTATAAATTTTTTGTCGTTGTATATTACTCTTTAGTGACAAATTATATTGTAGTTATATGATATATAGATTTCGTCACTATAATTTAACCTTTTTCGTGATGAAATATTTCAGTGATGACAAAATATGAGTTTAAATATGACGATAAAAAATGTCACAAATCATTAACAAGAATGATAATGTAGAGAAATTTGTCACTAAAAATTGGAATTTTAGTGACAATAAATATTATCGTCACTTTAAATTTAACATTTAGTGATGAAATACGATATTTTATGATAAATATTTGATGAATATTGTGACGACTTATTTGTCACTATAGACTATAATGTATAGTGACGACAAGTATGTTCGTCATATTAATATAACTTTTGATGACGACATCAAAAAGTGTCACATATACCTAGTACGACGCATATACGATGATGTTCTTTGTGATGCTAAAATATCGTCATTAAATATTTTTGATGACAAAAAATGATATTTTCATGACGAATTTTGTCGTCGCCATTTCGCGAATTTCTTGTAGTGATTATTGACCCTATAAAAAAGCCGCTAAGGCCGGCCACCCGTGCGCACTTCTTGCTAGCTATTCATGAACATGACTATATATAATTAATTAAGGGTGTGTTTGGATGGAAGGATTTGAGGAGGGATTTACAAATCTCTCCCTCAAATTCCTCATGTCCAGGTGCTACTTAAAATTAATGAATTTATAAATCAAAGATTTTTAATCAATTGATTTTTAATCATGAATTTGATTTTGAATTTATTTTTGTTGTTTTGAATGGATTTTCAAATCCTTACTCAAATAGTGTCATTTGAAATTCTTCCATTATGTAATTGATATATATATATATATATATATATATATATATATATATATATATATATATATATATATATATATATATAATATAAAAAAATAAATTAATTAAAAATATATATTTATATTTTTTTTTAATTTTAAATCCTATGCCCTATCCTTTACCCCACACCCCCACCCACCCCCAAAAATAATTTTTTAAAAGAAAATTTTAAAAGAATTTTCCACTAGCCTACCCCCGATCCACCCACCCCTCCCCCCACGGCCCCACCCTCTAAAAAAATTTAATTTTTTTTTATTTTAGTATTTAAATAATAAAAATATTACCATCCAGCCTACCCTACCCTAGCCCATCACATCCCATTTCCCTACCCACCCACCCAAGCCCAATTTTTTTAATAAAATTATTGATTTTAATTTTTAATATAATACAATTTTATTATTTTTATTTAATATATATAAAATTTTACTTTAAAAATAAAAAAAATAATTGTTGAATTATAAATTTGAAAATCCTCTCATAAATTCATAATTCATCCAAACAATGGAATTCAATGAATTGATTTAAAATCCAAGGAATTTAAAATTCACTCATTTTCAAATCCATTGAATTTGAAATGACTCAATCCAAACACAACCTAAGGTAATTAAGGGCGATGTCGTTTTTCCTTTTCTTTATTAATTTTAAAAACAATAATTTCATTAACTAATAAAATTGCAAGTAATATTAAAGTACAATATGATCATTAATTTTAAAAAAAAGAAAGTGATAGAGGAAAATTTAAAAGTGATACTTATAGGTTATAATAAAACAAAGCCCAATTAAATTGTAAAAAAAAATTAATAATAATAATAATAATAATAATAATAATAATAATAATAATAATAATAATAATAATAATAATAATAATAATAATAAAGTTGAGTGCAATTGCGGATTTAGAGGTGGGTAGCCCAGGCTCAAGCTCAGAGCTATCCACCAAGAACTAATTATATATGTAAATAATTTGTATTTTAAAATAAGCCCAATCTAAAAATATTTTAAACCCATACAAAATTAGCCAAAAATAAATATATCTTCATAAATTACACACCCTTCGTGCCACAAATGTTTGCACACTACTTTATGCATGCATATTAAGAAAGTGATCACTTTTAAGGGTACTATGGTATTTTTGATAATATATACATGATAAAGTATGTTAGATATGTTAGGCTAATAGATGATATATTATAAAAAGAAAAAGGAAAAAAAGAAGGGTGGGGAGAGAGGGGAATGGGAAAAATAAAGATGTTTAAAGGACTGATACAATCATCAGTGAAAAGCCAAAACAAGCGGCTAAAATCTAATCTATATCATCTAATTCTTCTCGCATTTTTTTGAGACCTAGAATATTCATAAGCTCATGCTTGTTCCAATTTAGAGTATTGAGCTCTGCTTCTAGACGAGTGTTCGATTGATAAAAACCCTTTTTAGGCCTGCCTCGTTTCTTTTACGCGATGCTAGTATGTAGAGTTGGAAACTCCATTTCCTCCTTGGAAGGAAGATCATTGTAGTCCGAGTATTTGTTCTGACTATCCACATGAACAAAGCTAGGGTTCATGAGCAAAGAACACGAGTTTGAAGGGGCATCATGAAAATGAGTGCCCTCTGTCACCGGTGGCATATATGTTTCCATCTCATAATTCAACAATCGCAGCACCAGAGTTGTTAAAATACTCATGACAAAGTTTACAAAATCTAGAGAAATTTCATGGCTAGTCATAACAGTAGGCAAAGTGGTCACAATAGGGAAATCAGCAACATCCTCAATGATTTTTCCTACAGGAACTGAGCCTAAAAGGGACGGCGGGTCCAATTTTGGACATAATAGAACCAACTCTGGTATTTGGGTAGGGGAGAAAAGAAGAGATTGGTATTCAGAAATATGTCTCTGGTCTTCATCATTGAATATAACCTCGAATCTATTAGAAATTTTCAAGGAAGTGGAAGAACCCAGAAAAGGCTCAACATGAGCAGATATAGGTTGTTTAAATGAGTTCAAAAGATGTAAGGCTATATTAATTGTATTTGAGGAAGTAGTAAGGTTGGCCAACTGAGCCTTCCTCATTTCAATAGATAGCCAATCAGGAGGCAGAGCCGACTTTGGGGACATGGGGATCAGTGCAGGCATTTGGGTACGCTTGCAGGGTTCAGAAACTATATCAATGACCTGACGGTCCAAACATCAAAGGGCGGCATGTATCTTGTTCCTCAATCCTAGCGGAGCAGTTAAATATGCTGCAGGTGTATCCTTCCTCACGGCAGAAGAAGGATCAGGTTGCTTAGTCTGATTAGCATCAGACTTCTCATGAAGATCAGAGCGCCACTGGCCAACTGAAACAGTTTCACCACTCGCAACGAATTTAGCATCAGTCCGATTTAAATCTGCAGCCTCCGATTTAGATGTGTTCTCCTTAGCTCACCAGATTCTCTTATTCTGAACATGAACATCTGATTTAACCGCACGCTTGTGATGCTGTTGCCGCCTGAACTCTTCCAAAGAATGGCTCAAGATATGACAACCAGTACAGAAAGAAGGGTCATTCTCATATCCTTTCGAAACTTAAAACGTATTAGAAGAAGTAAACAAGGTGATCGAGTTGGGGAAGCTGCTCTCCAGTAAATCTAGCTCGACTAACACCCGTGCAAATCATCCCAAAGATCCACTCAAAGCACGGTCATGAGTTCTGATAAATTATCCAACAATGGAAGCTATAGATTTAAAAATCCTCTCCATCCAAAGTTCAAAGGGGAGTTCAAACACACGAATCCAGACAGGGATGACGGTTGATTTCAATTAGTAAGGATTAAAAGCAGGGGACCATCTCTGGACTCTTACCTTGCCCTCTTTCAAATCAAATATGCGTTTCTTCAAAAGCATAGAGCTAGTGGATTCATGGAAAAGCATCAAATTGAAGAATCCATTGCCAAGGGAAAAAACTGACAATTCAGCACAGTCCCATAGATGTCTCAATTTGGAAACCAACTCCTCGGAAGAAATTGGTTTTTGGCCTGGGAATAACAGCAAACGGATGATGAGAAGATCCGATCAAGCGTCAACTCTCTGCTTGTAATAAGCAAGGTTTAAAATTTCTGTAAATTTCCATGATATATCCATTTTTGGAGAGTACCGATATCGATATTGGGGAAAAAGATATATCTTTTTTGATATCGAGGAAATATTGGAAAATATCGGGAACAATATCGATATCGGTTTGTCATAGTTCAAATTTTTTCAGATATCGAGATATATCGAGGAAATATCGATAAAATATCGAGGATATATCGAAAGTATTGAAAAATTATCCTTATTTTTTAGAATTTTTTTTATGATTTTTTATTTTACTTTTACCAACTAAATACAAATTTTTTCATTAATTAGTTCAATTTTAAAAATAAAATAAAAATTAAAGCAATACTTGCATGAAATTATTAAGATTGTTTTATATTTTTTTAATTAATTATCACGTATTATCACTTTTAATTAAAATTATTATTATTATGTAAATGAGGAGTTTCATGTACACAATGTGATAGTATACTCTAATTAAAAATACAATTATTTTGATGCATTCAATCGGATTGGAACAAAGGGAGTATTTTATTTCCCACATAATGTTGAGAATATAAGTACATTGTCATTTCTCATTTCTCACGTTCTACACCTTTTCTTTTTCTTTTGACTACACTCCAAGTCTCCAAGAATAATAGAGTACAATGTCATATCTAAATTATCACTCATAAATTTGTTTTTGCTTTTTATTTTTTTTATCTTTTATAAAAAGACCTTAATCCCTTTACTATATACATACGAACATCTCTCTCTGTTCTATCATCCTACACTTCTCATCTTCATAAATTTTTTTTTGTTGTTGTTGAGGTTTAATAGTTTATATTATCAAGCTTGTTGGTAATTTTACAACTTCATCAAGATTTACAAGGTAATTTACCCATTCACTATATTTTTTAATGCTTTATGATATTAAATTTGTTATTTTTAATGGAGATTCAAAAGTTTAGGGTAGTTTTTTTTTTAATTTATATTAAGATTTTATTTTGATTGTTAAATGAATTTTTCGTTTTAATGTCATCATTCCAATTCTACTTTTTTTTTAGCCGTAATAGAAATTTAATTTTACGATGGTTTTTTCATCCCATTAATGAATTGGAAATTCATGTAAAATTTTCATTCACATTATATTATCATGAATTTCAATGTTTATGTTTTTCTAATATATTTTAAGTGATAGCTTTATTCTGTCCAATTACAGATCATGTAAGTAGAATGAGACATAATGTGTTATTTCCATCCTTCATTTTATAAAAATAAATAATTAAATATAATCATCTTAAAATCTATTTAAGTAGGATTTTAGGACATAAAAGAGATTGTCTTCCTTTTTGTAAGTTGTAACAGATGCAATTTGTAAAAAAAAAATTATTTAATGTACATTTTCAAATAATAATGATGGCACACTAAATAAAAAGTAAAAAAGGAAAGTAAAAAATTAGATATATGTTTGCTTATACTTTTCAATATTGAGATACCTAATTCATTTTATGTAATTATTATTATATTTAACATTTAATATACTAAACACTTAATTATTTAATTTTGAATAAGGTATCTATAAAACCAATGACAAGGCAAGGTGAAGGTGAACATGGAATTGTGGGAAATGATCCTGCATGGAAATATTGTGATAGGATACCTAGCAATAAAAATGGTACCATTTGCAAATTTTGTGGAATCAATATTCAAAGCGGAGGTATAACTCGCTTAAAGTTCCACTTGAGCCACACTGATCCCAAAAAAAATTCACGTCGTTGCCCAAATGTGCCTCCTGAAGTAAAGAGTGAGATTTGTCGTCTACTAAAAGCAAATGAAATTGCAAAATAGAAGAAAGCTAGAAAGATGGATCATGTTAGAGAAGAATTACGGAGAGGGCTATATGATGAAGATGGCGAGAGTAGTGATGATGAGGATGATATGATGACATATCCTGGAGACCTTGATCCTTCCGAATGTCAATCGTATCGTGCTACCATTAGAGCTTCTAAAGCAACAGAGTGGGAAGGACAACAAGTGCAGAATTTTACGACAAATAAAAGAGGTGGTTCAAGCAAATAAATAGGTGGCTCCTCATCACAATTTCGATGATCAAAATCTGGCCGAGAGTCAAGAAATGATCCATCACCAGCACATGCACCATCTTTGTATAAATCACAAGGTGCTAAACAAAAGAGGATAAAAAATATGTTTTCTGGTGGCAACATGATAGAAAAACTTGGTAGGTTGGTGAGTAAATTTTCATTTTCGAAAATGTGGCACCTAATAAAGCATCATCCCATCACTTCAAAAATATGATTGCTGGTGCTCAACAAGTAGGTATGGGAGTGTGAAGCAATGGAATACATGTGGATGCACAATCATGGCAGATGGGTGGACAGGATCTACAAAATTATCAGTTATAAATTTCATGGTATATTATAAGGCAGGACTATTTTTCTTAAATCAGTTGATGCATCTAACAAGATCAAGGATCATCAGTTCATTTATGGTTTGTTAAAAGAAGTGGTGCTAGAGGTTGGAAAGGAGAATGTGGTGCAAAATATTACTGATAATGGATCAGCTTATGTAAAGGCTGGAAAGAAACTTATGGAGAGATTTAAGTTGTATTGGACACCATGTGTCGCGTATTGTATTGACTTGATATTTGAAGATATTGGGAAAAAACACTATTGCAGAGGTAATTACTAAGGCTAGGCAATTGACAAAATTCATTTGTAATCATGGTTGGTTACTTGCATTGATGCGAGAGGTTTGTCAAGGAGATCTCGTAAGACCAGGAGCCACACGTTTTGCAACTAAATATATTGCATTAGATAGTCTATGCAAAAAGATCTAGCCTGAAACAATTATTTACTAGTGATGAGTGGGCAGAAAATCGACTTAGTCGATCGAACATGGGTAGAACATTGGAAAAACAAGTACTTGATCATACTTTTTGGGATCGTGTACAATATGTAGTGGCTACTTATGAGCCATTATATAGAGTTCTACAATTGGTTGATACTGAGGTGGTTCCTACAATGCTAATTTTATATCACGTGTTCCATCTTATGAAAGAAAAATTTTGATCCAAACAAGGATCACAATGGGTGATGGAGATAATTGAGTCTTGATGGGATAGAACACTTTCTCATCCTCTACATATTGCAGGTAATGACTACTTTATTTGAAAATAATTTACATTTTTATATAAGACATGATATTTTTATTGCTTTAATAATGTTACACTTTGTTGATATTGTAGCTTATTATTTGAATCCAAAATTCCAATATGAATAAGGAATTGGTGACGATCCAAATTTAATTTCCGCTGTGCATCAAGCTTTCAACAAGTTGGATCCAAACTCTAATGGCAATGCTCAATTTGGAAATGAGGGTCTATATTATTTTTATTCTTATTTATCTAAATTCATAATTATATAACCATTTTAATTTAAACAAAAAAGAAAAATCTTTATACTTTATCATGTCTCACAGCTTACTTATTTTCATGATAGGCGAAAAGGATTTAGTAATCCCACAGCTATTTCATCTCGAGCTACAATGATACCTGGTAAGTTGTTTAAATTATTATAATACCTTAATATTATTTGTATAACATAGTAAATTAAAATCTAATATATATTACATATTTATTAAAATATGACAGCTGAGTGGTGGGTCATATATGGAACTTTTACACCAACATTAAGAAAGCTTGCCATACAAGTCCTGTCACAAACAACATCATCTTCAGCATGTGAGAGAAATTGGAGCACTTTTGCGCTGATACACACTAAGCAAAGAAATCGTCTTGCATACCCAAAACTTCAACAACTTGTATTTTGCTATTACAATATGAAGTTAAGGATACGAGATATGGAAGCAGAAGATGATAAGGTTGCCGAGACAGAATATTTAGATCTGGTGGATATAGCAGCTGACACAAGTGATGAAGAAAAAGACCAACCTTTCCAATGGGTTCGACCGGCATACTTAGACGACGATGTAGGAAAAGAACTCCAGATTACTTATTTAAAAGAGCTTGAAAGAAAGTAGATTGGCCCAAATATACATTTTTCGTAATGATAAAAGCAGGTCATGATCCAACCTGAGCCTTCCTTCCATGATCATCGCCCTGTTTTAAGCTTCGGTTTCATCTAAATATGACATTTACAACTATACTCTACTATTAACCAGATATTTCGCACATAAAGATAAGTACGAGACTGTTGCTGCCATTCAACACAAGGATAACGATTTAATTGAAATTATCACATTTTCAATTTAATCTGAGTAGTCAAACTGCAAGTAAGAAAGATATTATGAGGCCAATGAGAGTGCCGCCTAGATATGCCCTTCGAACAAATAACCAAGAAAGAAATTGAAGATAAACTCACTTACAAGATCCAATGTTCAGCTCTCAGAGGCCAATGTACGAGCATCCTCAAAGTTGGCTTCAGTTCTTGAATCCTTAAATAAACATTTGAAGTAAACAAGAAAGTAGTAGAATAACTTTATCCAATAGACAGAATGATATTATATTCAAGTTCAAGAATGCAATTTAATTAACCTTAGCTGTCTCTCCAGTTCTGTTCGTATTAATGATCAAGTAAATTATAATGGTATACAATATGAAATGGTGACATAACAAGGAAAATGAATAAAAGAACACTAAATGGTGAACCTTAAAAGAAAGTGTTCATCTATCTCAAAGAACTAAAAAGAACCAACTGATAATGTCTATATAGTTTTAGTACTGAAAAATGAGGTACAGAGATACTATATCAAATAGTTTTAACATATATAAGAGAAAGAAACAAGTAAATCGGACAGTTCCTATAAAAGAGACAGTACAATCTACTAGTTGCCAAAACATGTTCCAAATAGAAGTGAACAACTTGAGTTGTAATAAATTTGTATATCCACAGAGAGGTTTGGTAGAAATGGAATTGAAAAAAATAAAATAAAATCTCATACCGGTATGATATGTCCCTTCCTCCCTGGATATCATCATATTGGAGTAAGATATGTAGTCAAGTACTAGGATATAGTGAGGCTGTTGTTTTGAAAATATGTCCTTATACAGAGGATCTGTGCTTGGCTAGAACACAATAATGAAATTTTAAACACAAATTAGATAAACAAAGATGGTTTGTGTGTACCTCCTTATTGTTGATGATGGGGGAATCGTCCGCGAACCATGTGTGTCATGTCTCTCAGATTGGCAATGAGTAAAACACGAATTCAAAATAGTCCATTTTGTTTCGATAAGGAGAAGCCTCTCACTGCATTCACTATGTGATTCCTAACTTTACACAAAAGTTACCACAAAGACATGCATGCATCCTATGAAGACGAGCTTGGAGTAGCAGTATTATACTATATTTTACCTTGCAGAAGTTGCATTTGTGATGGCGAACATCGTTCGTTGTTCAATTTGCAGTCGTGCTAGTTGCCTTGAGGATCAGCAGTTGAAGGACAGAGACTTTCTTGGACCTGAACAAACAGGGAAAAAATTAAAATGATCAATGTGTTTTTTTTTTATTTTTGCCTTTTTTCAGGTTTTATTAAATTTACGTGCCATGAATCATAGGCAGCATTAAGGATGAACAAGGGGGTTTTGATGCCACCAATTAGATTATGAGGGAATAAGTACTGCCAAGAAAATGAGTTGGCTAGAGATATTTCATTTCATGGGGACGACAAGTAGAACTTAATGGAGTTGCATTTTAGGCGATTCGTGCAAGTGCTAGGGAGGATCTTATCAATACCCTGTTATAATATGAAAAACATTAAATATCAAGAGAAGTGATAAGACAAGGAACAAGTCCAGATACAATGAGTGAGGAACTTAAACACTGAAACACACCTCTCTCGACTATTATACGTTAGACATATAAGCTAGGGAACCTTACCTTAACCCCAAAACCATGGTTGAAGCTGAAAGCTTGGACCAATTTATATGTCATTCCACACTTTAGTTATAATATAGAATTTAGTTACAATCCATCCACTAAATCGAGGAGCTCGTTAGAGGTGCTTTAACATTTAGAAGTGTCATTGTAGCTGATGCAACTGCACTTGCTGCCTGCTTGAAAGACAAACAATATCAGCAAACAAAAAATGAGATAGGAAAACTTATATAAATAATACTTGAACCATATTTTTACATCAGTACAGTTAATATCCATAGATCTCAGGCCCCATAAAGATCTCCTTTGATTTCTACATCTTCATATAGGCAATCCAGATTTCAAATATAACCCCAACATATTACTTCTGATCAAGGAGTGAATCCTTGGATCAACTCATAAAAGTAAATATGAACAAACAATTATAATCTCATTATATTAAGAATGCACTATAAAAATCATAAACAATATAGATGATTTGAAAACAGTAACCCATACCAGCACACAATTTTAGTACCAAACACCCCTTTCCCCAAATATAAAAGTGAAAGTTATAACTATTTGAATGCCGAGCTTCATTTTTAAGAAACTTAGAAATTGTAAAACAAAATGTTCAAGAAGTGTACCTTCTTCAAATTCAAAGCATTCATCTTGTTCTTAGATTCAACCTGCTGCCAAATCCAAAAGTATATGTCAGAGCGGCAAATAATGTATAAATAATATAAAACATTAACAATATCCACCTGTCTCTTGACTAGCTCCTGGTCTTCTGGTGTTCTTAAATTATCTGCCCACGTAACGATAGACAATCCATGTGTATAATGTGGCAATAGGAGAAATTCAATGAGGATTGACACTTAAATCAATTATATAAAAAGATAATACCTCTATCTAAGGCATAGAAAAGTAAGTGTAGAAAAAAGAGTGCATGAAGAGAAGCATAGCTTTGTAGAAATATAGAACAGAGGACAGTAAAATTAAAACATTTATAATGCTTTGTAGCATAGTTGTTAGGCATATGCAAACTATAGGAAAGATGTGCAAAGGAAGAATCTATAGAAGCTAGCCTGAAGAATCTTTCAAGTGTTCCATAAAATTGAAACTTCATCAAAAAAATGCAAAGATTATATAGAAACGTAGAGTTTTTGCATATATTTGTTGAATATATACCTGAATAATAGAGTCCAAATTCCCGAGAAATAAATTTTTCTGTAGAAGAATTGAAGAAAAGACGACAACCGACTCCAATCTTAAAACTTAGATCTATAGAATTCGAATGATCTACTTATGACAACAGTTATCACATTCGTCGAGTTCATTGAAAGAATGGAGAGGAAACATTTACTAAAAATTGAGGAAATTAGGGCAAAAGTTGGGCATTTTACCCAATAATTCCATCAGATCGAGACCGACGGTAGTGGGAAGAGTTATAGTTGGGATGCACGGTACGCGACGGTAGGCGGTGGTGGCAAACGGTGGTGGCAGACAGTAGTGGCAGGCGGTGGCGAAAGGCTGTTGTT
Organism: Pogostemon cablin; assembly: GCA_023678885.1. NCBI lineage: Eukaryota > Viridiplantae > Streptophyta > Magnoliopsida > Lamiales > Lamiaceae > Pogostemon > Pogostemon cablin. The sequence goes on from CM042959.1 coordinate 24,462,728, forward strand.
AATATTTTTGAAGAAATGAGCACTGAAAGTCTGAAATGAACAAGTGGGTCGGAGAAGAAAACTAAATTTAATTCAGCAAAAGTCTTCAATTGGTATCGAAAAGAATGATGCTAATCTAAATTTTAAATTGCAGCGGAAATAATTTGTCACTAAACTAAAATCATAAAATATCACTAATTTAAGTAATACATTATTATCAGAAAATAATTGATACCAAAGTGAAATAAAAAACAACCATATATTCAACCTCTTTTAGAATCAGACAAAATTGATACAAATAACAAAATATGTATCCATTAAAACCTTTTGATATTAAAATTAAATTTCATCAGATAATAATTGATACTAAAAAGTGAAATAGTATCATTTAAATAATATTGCTAGTACATATATAAATACAGTATTGAAATGTACAATTGACACCAATAACTAGAATTTAGTATCAGAAATTATTCTGATAATAAATTTTCTGATGCTAAAAAGCATTTTTTTGGTAGTGTCTTGATCCAAAAGTAGCTACTATGGCTCGTGAGTATGGGATTGAAGTGAATAAAGTATTGCAACAAGAAGTTGGTACTAATATTGGTTCAGACTCTTTTCATACTACAGATGATGGCAGTAGTGATGGCGGAGATGGTAGAAATAGTGGAGATGGTGGAAACAATGAAGATTATTTTCAAATTCAACTTTCTTACAGGTGAGGCAGATTTCACCCATGCAACACAAGATTCAGATCATGGATCTAAAGCAGGAGGTCCGGGAGTAGGTGCCATTGGTAAGGAATATATAAGGAGGCGTGCATGGAATCAAGGTCGGAGTTCAAATACTGACATAGAATCATTTGCTATTAGTATTGACTTGATGAGCATGGATACAGATCGTAGTCATCAAGAATTATGTGGTCATGATTCACAAGGTAATTCACAATTCAATTGGAGCAATTCAAGCCATTTTGATTACCCTATCCTTCAATTGCCATATGGAGTAGGTTCAATCATGCCTCAACAACTTCGTGATTAGATTAGTCCACACTATCCAATTCATGGTCAAATAATTGGACAAGATAGAACGACATACTATTGGCATATTCAGAACTATGTTCAGAATTTTTCTAATTCAATGATCCGGTACCAATATTGTTTGGCTCAAGATGGCATGACAAGTTTTACATGTGAGCCTCATAGTTCATCATTTTGGTATTAGTTATTAAGTATTGTATGACTTTAGACTATTTAAATATGTTGTAATTGATTTGCTTATCATATGTTATGAGTTTTATTGAGATTTTAAATTATATGTATATATTAAAATTAGTTAAAATATATTACAAACTTAAATAATTAATTTTCTCTTTTTTTTCCAAGTTTTTGTGATTTTTTTAATTTTTACCAATATCGATATTCGATTATTCATTGATATATCCGTAAATTTGAGGTACCGATATTTTTACCGATGTTGATATTTAAAAACCTTGGCAATAAGAGTCTTCAACACTAATCGAGATGATGTTGCCGGAGGAGGAAAAAAAAAACATCAACGAGTAATGGTCGTCGCGAATTATATCCATAAAGGACCTCAGAGCCCCATGGTGAGATGATGTCGGCACAGTAGGAGGTGGTGACTGACGCAATGCTGAGCGGCCGCCGCTGACTGCCTTTCGATAATTTGATGGAGAAAACCTAGGCGGTTGTATTTGGGCAGAACCATCGCGGGATATTTGCGTGGAATCTCTAAGAGGGGATCCTGTAAAATCTCGCCCACCCGATTCGCCTTGGAAGAGAGCGATAGGGAAGGGTCGGTGAACTGCCATGAGTAATATCCATGTCAGCGGCTGTAATTAGGGGAGAAATTTTTTAGAGAGAAAATTTTTCTTAGGGCAAAACATCTTTGAAGTGTTAGGGGTGTTAGGTAAAGATGATTTTTCGGTAAATAAAGTGTATAGAGAAGAGTGATTGTATTTAACTTTTTACTTTTTTAGGAAGAAATAAACTTTTGTAGGATAACCCAAAATGGAAAGTGTGTCATCTGAAATGGGACGGAGGGAGTATATTCTATGAGCTCATTACAATAAATATTAAATTTTAGCCTCTCAATTCATCTTCGTTGAACTTGAACATCCGCAGAACCCTTCCTCTCTCTCTATATATATCTTAATTATTTAATTTTTATGATTAAAATTTTAATTTTTTATTTTGACCTCTGCAAAACAGAGCCTTTAAAATATTATTAAGTGGGTTGATAGATAATTCGTTTCACAAATTAAAATTTGTGAGACGATTTCACCAAAAATTTTGCCTAAATAATTTGAGACCTCACATTAATAATATTACACATAAAAAAATAAAGGGTTAAATATTTATATATCCTATTAGCTAAGATATTGTTGTGAAATATTTTATATGGATATTACAACTTATATCATTTGAATAGGAAGAGAGTTTATTTACTATTGTACCCTTTTTCCTCTCTCTATAAAGAGTAGGAGTAGTAAGGTTTTGTACTGATTCAAACACAATACCGGTTAATAAAAATCTCTCTTTCTCTCTCCTCTGTATTCTTCTTTTTTCTTCTTTATACTTCTCTTATCATTCTTATCAAATACTTTACAACACGTTATCAGCACGCTCTAACCAATGGAGCCACCAATTGAAGGGGACCTTAGAAAAGAATTGTATTTTTTTTGCAAGGTACCATCAAAACCAAAAATATTTGTATGAAATTTGAAAATTTGTTTAATCATGAAGTTATTGATCTAAATAGGATTAATTACAATAAAAGTCCCAACCTTTTTGTAGATTACAAATTAGTCGAAACTTTTCAATATTTACAAAAAGTTCTTGACCTTAAGTCTGTTTTACAAATCAAGCCATCGGGCAGCTGAAGGCATGCCCGATTGCTGATCTGTCCATTTTTACTTTTAGATTGTATACTAAAAGTCTAACTTTTATATGAACAATGTTTTAATAATTTATTTGAAATGAGAATCATATGATCAAACGTTTTGCATGTTATAATTTATTTATACGTTTGTGCAAAAGTCCACTTACTTTATACTATAGATAATATGTTGTGCAACAACACGCAGAAGATCATATTATCAGTTTTCCTATAAAGTATAAACAGATGCTCACAATCGAGATAGACGGGGATAATCTATCAGGATGGTTGTAGTATGCTTTATGTGTATTGAGCATGACCGCTTGAGATCGTTCAACTTATACTGACCATATAAGAGAACTTGATCTCAGTTATTATGGATGTTCGTGCTCTTAATCCCTATACAATAACCTCGACACATAAGTCAATATGTATCTCATTGATTCATCAATGTGTGAGATTTATATATTAAATCAATAAACTCAGTGAGTTGGGAAATAGTGTTGTCTTTATGGTGTGTTATTGATTGTAGAAGGAATATGTGTCCTATTAAATAGGTTGGTGATGTCCCTTTGAGGAGTTCAAATATATTATCATGTAAATCTTGTAAGTGGATTAATTACGGCATAATAATGAGGTTGAGTGGTACTATTCTCGGATGAGATATTAATTAATGGAGTTTTCAGTAACTTAATTAATTAATAGACATTGTATATCTTAAACATGGGGAGTCTGTTGGGCTCATAATAAGAAGGAGCCCATAACGTAATTATGGGATTGGAGCGGCAGTGCAGTAATAATAATTTAATGGACTATATTATTATTATTGGACTTAAGTATAAGTTTTGGGCTAAACTTGGATACTTAAGCCCAATGGAAGTCCGACTCTAATTTCTCCTTCTGGTCCCTGTTGTAGCCCATATATAAGTCATCTCAACTTTCCTGAACCCTAAAATGCCATTTTTACGTGAAAAGAAGGGAGAAAGCATATTGAGAGGATCATGAAGATCGTCGCCCACACGATTTCAATATTGGACTTGGGAATACAGTAGAAGATCAAGAGAATATTTTTTGCAGCATGCATGGCCCACTTGAATAAAAAGATGTTGTTTCTCTCTTTAGAAAATTCTCTTTGTCCTCTCTCTAACTTTTTCTAGGGTTTTCGTCTCCGTCATTATCATGGAGGCACCGCCGTCGTCTGATGGTCCCTCCATCAATTCTCAAACCCCTTCTGATCTGTTTATGTAATTCCCAGAACTGGATGCTGCCTGCTAACGTTATCCATGGCTAATGGATTTGCTCGCTAAATCTCACAATGTTACTGCTACGTCTTAGCAACCTTCCATGCCGATCAAGAAATCTGGTCTTCTAGCTTTCGAGGATCTTCTGGAAAAATTAAGGCATTGCAGGCGCCATGGTGTTTCCTCAAACTGATTCTGGTCGTTTTAATATTGGATCGAAATCATCAATCAAGAATCAGAACTCCCATACAACAAACCGTGGTGCTGATCGCACTAGGATTTCTGTAAGGGATGATCCTATATCTCGTAATAATACTGCCCCTATCCAAGGCAGTATTCCCATATTGAATCCAATATGTGATTCTTCTGATCCTAGATCGTTCATGGCTAGGGTCAATACGGATGCCAATGATCCTTATTCTAGCATCCGTGCGGCAATATGCAAAGGACCAACCCATGCTCCCATGGCAAGGCAGCTTATAAAAACAGGTGATACCTTAACTCTCATTAATAAATCTTTTTATGATAGCAGAGTAAATCGCTTTTCTTCAAAATTTGTTATTGCAAGGATTCTGCTTCCGAGGGGATCGAAGCCATTATCCCAACAGGAATCGGACCTACTGATCAAAAAGGCCTTCATGATCACTGATATTCTAACGATACCTCTTGGTTTCACGGTTTTTGTTTCGGATGATGTGATACGCAATTAAATTCTCAAGAAAAGGGCTTTCGATATTGGTAAATCACAAGTCCGTGTACAGCAATGGTCTTCTACTTTTAATCCCTACAAAATTAAATATTACATTGTATCAGTTTGGGTACTAGATTAGGAGCTTCCTTTGGAGCTTTGGCATGAGGAGGTACTTAAGCATATTGCTGGGGCTATTGGGAATCTTGTGCGGATTGATCATAAAACGCTAGATGGCTCCATGGGGCATTTTTCCCGCCTCCTTATTGATATAGATATTTTAGAGGATTTGCCTAATGATTTACATATTGATATCTATGGGAATATCATCCATGTCTCTTTCAGTTATGAGAACATTCTGGATTATTGCAAAGCATGCAATACGCTAGGTCATGCAGCTGTAGAATGCCTCAAAAGGAAAAAGAAAGCAGAATTTTGAAATGAAAAAAGAAGTAGGAAGGAAAATACAGAAGGTTATCAGTTTCCTAGGAAGACCTGGAAGGAAAAGCAAACCTCTCAAACACCTGTTGAGCAGCATAATAAATTTCAAAGTCTGGGGGAGGATATGGAGGAAGGAGTGGACCATAAACACGAGGATGATAAGAATAAAGAATCAGGAAACATGTTGAATCTTGGCTTAGACATTGAGGATGAGGAAAATGATCATCAGGAGGAAGATGAGTATTCCTCAGATGAGGAGATTGAGCAGAAGGGGGAAGAAACTACCCATGATGATGCAAATCAGCATGAAACACATAGTGCTGAAAGGATGGGTCTGGCATTTTCTTTGGTTACAGAACCTATTCCTTTGGATGTGCGTAGTCCTGAGAGGACTACGGAGCAAGACAATTCAGAATAAAAGATAGTAGAGTTTGTTCAAGACAAGAATTAGAAAGCTTCAGTAAAAGGGACTTCTAACAGTGCAACGCATTATAACCGATCCTCACCACCACTTACAAGGTCTCGCATGCCTTAAGGTCCTGGAGTAGTGCATGTTTTGCCAGATAAGAAATATTCCAAGAACATGCACCCTTCTACAACACACGAGTGGGGAACTAGAAAACAGCTGAAGCACGATAAAAATGGACATAGTAAATGAAGATCTTATTCTGGAATGTGAGAGGGTTTCGGCGTGACTTAACCAAAATGGCTCTTAAAGAGCTATATCAGATACACAAGCCAGTTTGTCTAGCTATCGCAGAGCCAAAGATCAATTTTAATACAATTCCACAGTACACTTGGACTAGCATGGGGTATCAGTTTGCAGGTCATAACGAGAGAGAGGGACTTAGACCTAATATATGGGTTTTCTACAATGCTGCCTGGGCTACGTAGGTTCAGGTCGTATATTCATCTTCTCAAATCATAAATTTAACTTCATTTATAATGCTTCGAATTATCGATTTGGATTTGTACATGCTCACACGGATTACATAATCCATAAAGAGCTTTGGGAGGATATTACTATGCGTCTTAGCAGCAAGATGATGGTGATAGGTGATTTCAATGCTACTCTTGGTTCACATGAAAGATTGCATAGCACAGGTAGGGATAATTTGGGGCCTTTGGAATTCAGGGAATTTCTGGATACTACGGGATTATAGGATTTTGACATGCATGGCGCGAAGTTCACTTGGGTATGTCGCTCAGCCACTAGAGGAATGAGGGCATCCAAAATTGATAGAGTTATAGCTGATGATGAATTTATTGATGATTGGGATTCTTGTTTAGCTACTGCTCTTGCAAGACATGGATCGGATCATTTACTGATTTTACTCTCTTGTAAACAAAGAAATCAAATGTCGAGACCATTTAGATTTCAATCAATGTGGTTACTTGAAACTGGATTTTACATCATGGTAGAGACATCTTGGAGGGAGGCAATTGAGGTTGATAATCTGATTGCCTCATTTGCAGCAAAGCTTAAGCGTTTGAAACTGATATTAAAATCTTGGAACAACAGTGCTTATGGGGACATTTTTGAAGGAGTTGCTGGGGCTATGAAAACTCTTGATGATATACATATTCGAATTGGGCTAGAAGGGGATAGCGAAGAGCTTTTCTTGGATGAGATTGATGTTCATGTGGAGCTTAACAATAAATTAATAGAGAAAAATCAGTTCTTATCCCAAAAGAATCGATTGTCATGGTTAAAAGATGGAGACAGAAATTCAGAGTTTTTCCATAAATACAGAAGAGTTCAATGAACAAAGGCAAGTATAAGCTACATGGACATTAATGGAACCCTAACGGATGATCCCCAAGCTATTGCACAGCACGTGGTGCAATACTACACTAACTTATTCGAGCAGCCGAATGAGAAGGCAGATTTCTCAAATATTAATTTCCTTAACACTTTGTTACTGCCGATTAGAATACAATTCTATTGGAGATTCCCTCGATTGAGGAAATTATAGACGCCGTTATGGGATTATCTCCAGATAGTGCTCCTGGACCTGATGGTTTTGGAGGATCCTTCTTCCAGAAATGTTTGCATATCATTGAGACAGACTTATGCAATGCAGTGTAATTTTTTCAAATCTTCTGTTATTCCATATGGAATTAATTGCAACTTCATTGTCCGCATCCCTAAAGTGGTTGGCACTTCGAGGGTGGAGGAGTACAGGCCAATTAATCTTTGTAATTATCTTTTCAAGGTCATTACAAAAATTCTTGCTACTAGAGTTGGGCCGGTGCTAAGTGATCATCTTAGTGGAAATCAATTTGGTTTTATCCCAGGGAGGAGCATACATAATTTTATTGCAGTGGCTTCTGAGTGTTTTAACAACTTGAACAGATCTACTCGAGGCTCTGTGGGTTTCAAAATTGATATAAGGAAAGCATTTGATACTCTTCGGTGGGACTTTATACTTTATGTCTTGCAGAAAATGGGTTTTGCTGATTTTTTGTTGGTTGGATTCATGTCATTTTTAATTCAGCAACGGTGTCTGTGTTGATTAATGGAAGCCCCTCGGGTTTCTTTAGCTGTGGAAGGGGTTTCGACAGGGAGATCCACTGTCTCCCCTTCTATTTTGCATTGTTGAGGAGGTTTTGGGCAGATGGATTGAATCTCGGATCCTCTCAGGAGATATTTTACAAGCAAAAGCAATCAGGTTTACTATGATGCCACCATATTTATTTTATGCGGATAATATCTTATTGCTTTGCCAGGGAGATGTACAGTCTATGGATACATTGCGAACGGTGTTGGAAGATTATGCAAGGATCTCTCGGATAGCCTTTAACCCTAGCAAATCAAAGGTTTTCTTTGGCTCACATGTTAATTCGGTGGTGAAACGAAGGGTACTGGATGATATGGGGATTCAGGGAGGTAAGTTTCCATTTACTTATCTTAGAACACCTATTTTTATTGGATCACCAAAGAGAGAATTTTTTGAACAAGTGACGGACAGCGTATTGAGTAAATTTCAACATTGGAAAGGCAATACGTTCTCGATGGCGGTGAGAACTTGTTTGGTTAATTTAGTTGTCATTGCATCGATAGTTCATGTAATGATGGTTTATAAATGGCCTAGATCATTGCTAAAAAAGATTGATGTGGCATGTCGGAACTTTGTATGGACAGAAGACGTTCATAGGCAACACAGATTCACAGTTAGTTGGAAAAGAGTTTGTTGTCCAACTTCAGAAGGAGGACTTTGGATTCGATCAATTAGGGCTGCAAATGAGGCATACATTATGAAGCTCTCTTGGGATATTCAACAGGTGAAAGGACCGCTTTCTATGATCAAAAGAAGATGGTTTTATGGAGAGGATCTCAAGGAAAATTATCTGGTATCGTCTATTCGAAAGTCGTGCATGTTCCACATCAAAAGATTAAAAAATGAGGAGGTATGGGTTGCTAGATATAACTCCAAAGTCCGCTTTTGGCTTGATAATTGGATAGGAACCACTATTGCTAACTTGGTGGAAATTCCTCATGAATTTCGTCATCTATACGATGATGTTATTAGGGATTCTTATTCAAGGGCAACTGGCACTTCACGGAGAGCTTCACATCTAAGTTCCCTAATATAGTGCAGGTTATTTTGACAGTACGAATGTCGGAGAATATGGAGAATGGCAGATTCTGGAGCAAATCTTTGCATGGCAATGTTTTATCGAGTGTGGCTTATGCTCACAATCGCACAACATTTTTAAAAACCAGCTGGGATCCTGGCTTTGGGTAGATTTTATACCACCAAGGAGATCCATCATGGCATGGAAAGTGGTTCATGGTATTCTTACCACTTGAGATCTCATGGTTCATCATGGATTCAAATATCCCTCTCGATGTTATTTGTGCAAGGAGGGAGAAGAAAGTTTAAAGCACTTGTTTCTTACATTCCCTTTACCTTCAGTCGTGCTCAAAAATTTTTTTGCAGGTTTTGCATTTGGAGGAAGAATGCAGGTTGATCAGCCATTTATAGGATTTCTTATCCAAGCTATAGGAATTCATGGGAGTAAGAAGATTACATCTTTGTGGAGGTTGGCCATGGTTTCATACATATGGATAATCTGGCAGGAGAGAAACAACATGATGGCGGATGGATACAAGGATGATGGTTCTGATAGGAGAGTTAGGACATCGGGAGTTGTAGCAGCTTTTCTCTCGCTTATCAAGGAGGGCAACAGTTTTGATCTACGAGCGATGGACAACACCGTGGAAGATCTATGTACTAAAATATTTTGGGATTGCAGGGGTTCCAAGAAAGGCTCCTACTGTGAAGGCTGTTCATTGGCAACCTCCAGCAACTAGCTGGACAAAAGTTAACGTGGATGGTCATGCAAAGGGTGTTCCAAGATGAATTTCTGGTGGAGGATTATACAGAAATAGTAGAGGATTTGCAATGAAGGGTCTCTCGTGTGGATTTGGGCAAGGTTTTGCTTTCGAAGCAGAGCTAGGGACTGCGTGCTTAGCTATTAAAATGGCTTTTGAGAAAGGATGGAAAAGACTTTGGCTTGAAACAGATTCTATGTATGTTGTTCATGCTTTCATTACAAGAAAACCAACCATGGAGGTGGCTGGCAAGTTGGCGCAAGACAAAAGATTTACTACAGAAAATGACATTTCATTTCTCGCATATTTTCAGAGAAGGGAACTCAGCTGCAGATGCTTTATCATCTATTGGGGGGCCATACACCTGGTATCACAATCTATCGGCACCCATAGAAAGGATAATGTTTACAGACATGAATCAAGACTAATATAGATTTAGATTGTCTTTTTTACTTTCAAACATCTTTTTGCTTCTCTGTATCTTTTCATTTCTATTATAATAGTATCATTTATTGGTTATTATGTGATTTTCGAAAATCCCCTTTACTGCTGCGCGACCTCACCGTTTTGATCATAACTTCTTCATTCGAATCTCGATAGAGGTGATTCTTGCACCCACACGATCCTCTCTTCCGCGGCTTCCAATTATGTATCACAAGATCGATTCAGACATCTACACAAACAAAGAAAAATTATAGAACGTGGTCCTCTATTTTCTTGCAAGTAGTACGAACTCATCCTTCATTCCAACTTTGCGTTCTTGATCCTTTTTCCTATCAAAACAAAACAAAATACCTCTCATGCACGTTTTAGTCAATAATAATTAGAAGTATTAATATTTGTGCAAATAATATCAATTATACAACATACCCTGGTGAAAAATAATATGTTTCTATCTTCTTCCTTCTGCTGATTTAGAAACGCTTGGAACCCCAATGGTTCACATTAACCAAATGATTAAACGCCAACAATTGGTATCAGAGCATCAGTTTCATGGTTAAACATGACACGTTAGGCTAGGGTTTATGTGTGATTTTGTGATTTAATCTGGAAAGGATGGCATGAGATAGATAGGGTTTGGTATTATTATTTTGTCCATGAAACCCTATATGCGATGTGTATACGTTGATGAACGATGGACGGCGGATGACGGCAAGCATCGCGATGATGAATGGCGTGAGAGTGCGCGACATTGCACACGCTGCTGGACTATTTTCGTGTGCTAAGCGACGATGAGCCTTGGCATGGCTGGGCTACATGATGAAGTCAAAGCTGGTGATCGATGGCTGCATGGCACTAACTGGAAGCAACCTGCAGCAGAGTCGACAGCAGGTTCTGGGCGAGTCGACATCAAGTTTCGAGCAGGTCTGATGGATTTTTTAGCGACGCGAATGGAATTTCTATGCAGGCTTGATGGATTGCCAAGTGAGTCGATGGCTTGGGCGCAAGATATCACACATGATATCGAGCTGCCTGCGCACGGCGACATGCTGCTTGCACACAGAAGCAATGATGTGCGAGAAGGATGTGTCCCAAGTAACCTGGCAATCGGCATGACTCTGGTAGGTTGCCGGCACGACCGCCGACAGTAGCCGGCATGAGTCATGCCGGTGAGAGCTTGGCATGGTGCGTGTGGATTGGCGCTCAGTGGGCAGGCGTGTGAAGGCATGACTCATGCTGATGCAACACACGAGTTGTGCAGACGTGGTTTGGGCCAGGTGCATGTTTTATTGCACGATGCCGTGCACGAGAGACAACAGATGGTATGCAATGGGCGGCACGACTTGTGCTGATACCCTACACAAGTCGTGCAGGTGTTATTCATCGTGCAGTCGGACTCGTATATGTGTTTTGATGTTTTCTGCATTTATTTTATGTTATGTAACTGCATTAATTGATTTAATTGTCTATTATTGTTATATTTGTGGATACATGTTCTATTATTGAATATTATATGCATGTAAAAATCTTCAGTTTTAAATAACTAAGTGGGAGAGGGTTTATTTAGATATTCCCTTGGCTTTCATTATTGGTTTGTAAGTTATGTGAATATACTTGCGTGTTAGCTATAGTGCCTTCCTCCCCATCGGATGAGTTTATTTACAGGATCACTGGTACAAACTTTTTTATAATGATTGTAGAAAATTACTTGAGCGCGTGTGATCTTCTCCATCTGAAGGGACATAAGTTTGAGCAATGGACTTGGAATAAAATAATGGTGCACACTTAGATGCAAATAATAAGTATCCTCTCCATTAGAGTCACTGCTATTATTTGTATGGCTATATTAATGAAAATACACCACTAATCCCTATTAACCCATCAAATATGATTCGATTTCAAGCTAATAGTATAATCTAATTATTTCCAAAGGTGCGTGAATAAAACCTAGTCTCCTTTCTAAATACTAACTATGAAAACTTTAAAAAACCTATGGATGGCCATTTTGACTAACAAATATTCTCTAAAAGTGCTACTAGATTATATTCACTTCCTACTTGAGTGCCTAATTGCGTTGTTCCACTAAACAACTCTTGTATCTAATTTACCAGCCCTTAGAATTAATGTGTTCACGGACAAACTAGTTTAATTCCTAGCAAATAGACAATAGAAATTATGAACACACACAAGCTAACACGATAAGCCAAGCATCACGGTCAGCAACATGGATTATTGCGAAGACATTACGAATCATATAAACAAAGTCTGGCTTACTCAAATAAATTAGAATGTAAACATCATGAATTCACACAAGTTGTCTAAGTTCCCAAATCAATTTACCCTAACCTTCAATCCATAGAATTGCAAAAGGATTTATCCCATGAGGTTACACACAACAATCATGACTCTAAAGTTCATACCGAAAATCACAAAGTAAGATTGAAGAAGAAAGACAAGCATGGCTTGCGTTTCCTCTCCGTCTCTCCGGTGGATTGATCTCTCTAGATTAACTGCACTTGAATCTCTTTCAGGACCGATGGAATGATAAGATGGATGATCTGATGTATGTGTGGGTGTGCATGATGTTACTTGAAGTGATTCAAGATGGGTTTTTGTTGGTGTGTGATTGATTCACTTCTATCAGTGTCTCGATCCCTTTTTATACCTTGGGCCACGAATCTGACTCAGTTGGGCCTTTAAAATACGTTTTCATGCACTGAAAGGTGTAAATCCCAATTTCTAGCTTAAAAACACTCAACACGAGTTGCTCAACCTAACACGGGTTAGCAACGCGACTCGTGTTACATTGAAATGCAACTCGAGTAACCCTAACACGAGTTGTGTCACTAAATCGTGCTGTCGCCTGTCTAGTCATGTTGCGATGCTCTGAAACTGAACTGCTTATGAACCCCAACACGACTCGTGTTGACAAATCATGTTACCACCTGCCAACTCATGTTGGGTCCGTTCTGAAACTTGTCCCCTGCTCTGCCTTACACGACCTGCAACACGACTTGAAATAGACCTAACACAACTCGTGTTGGTAAATTGTGTTGACCCATTTTGAAACTTGGCATTCTCTGGGCCTGAACACAACTTGGGTTGACAAGTCGTATCGAGCCATACAAGTCGTGTTGTCCCTTTTTTAGCCTGTTTCTTGCTCTTCTTTGGTTCTGCTTCATTTTGACCTATTTTAACCTTCAAAACTCAACAAAACACCTCAGTAGCATCTTAATCATGAAAGATATGTAAACCATGAAATCCTACACAAATTTAAGGCCTTATTATAACAAAAATGGTGTAATGTGAGAGCTAGAAAACGTAAATTTCCACTCTCATCATTCATTGAAAATCTCTTACATGCAACAACTATTTAACATGGGTTCTAGATGTTGAAATCCACAGCGCATCATGTGATTTAAGTGAAATTATTTTAAAAGCTTAGGCTAAAGCACTAATGTTTATTCGCCATCATCTGAATAAAGAAAAATATCTAATAGAAAAATATCCTCTAATTTTATGGTAGTTCCTGAAAGATCATTTTGATCAGCTATAATCCTCCTCAATATTTGACTGACTGAATTAAAGATTTCAAGATTTTAAATATGTAACATAATACAATTATACTTTACACCATATTGTCTCACAATTAAAACTCTGTAAGCAGAATATTACAGAAACTAAATTGATTGAAAATAATATCTTTCCACCTTTCATGGTAGTAACCTCGTAATCCAGCAGCATTATAGAGTTAAAAAATTACTAAATGTTTATAGATTATTTCTGCACCATTGGTTGTAGAAAAATATAATTAATAGTAAATAAAAATCATAAAACTGGACTAATTGGTTCAAAATTTGTGCCTGAAGCACATGGTATATTTCAAAGAGTTGTATTAATTATATTTGGCATGGTAGGGTAGATAAAAAGTAAGAATAATTATAGTTGAAAAATGAATTCACATTGACCTCCTCGTATGTGGAGGACGAAGTCAAATATTTAACCAAGCACTCCAGCAGAAGCAAATTTGTTATACATATCGATGTGTTTTCTTGTAAACAACGCACAACTTGATTGTGGAATATAAAAATATGTGAAAAAGGTATTTTTGGAATAAAAATGGTGTAAATAAAAATATTTATTTGCCTAAAGCAAATAAAAGAATTGACCTAGTCAATGATGACAATTTGGGACCTAAACTTGAAAATTATTGTGACCAGGTATAATTTCAATTTTTGAGATTTTTTTAAAGTGTTAAACGATCTAGCTATATTACATTGAATATCTTTTAATTTTAAGAACTTTACATATTTGCAAAATATTTGCTCGGACATGATTTCTTTTCTATGGCATTGTATATTTGTTCTTGTACTTGTTTTGTCCTACCAATTGTCAAACATATCCAAAATCAATATTAATTAATCAATGCCATCTATCAACAATATTATATAATTTCCATACCCATTTATGCAATTATGGACCAACATGCCCCCTGACCCACCACCCTTATTTTTTGAAATTATAACCACCCTCTAACGCACCCACCCTAAACCCCTTGCTCCCATCCCTAAAACAAACCCTCCCCCTTCCTCTGTGGCAGTACGATTTTGGAAGACCCGCCCAATTGATCCACACTTTAAAAAAAGTTCTTCATCGTGCAGCAACGTCAACATTATCAGTTGGGATCCATGTTGTCGTACAATTTCCCAAGACCCAAACAATTATTTCCAAATCTTACAAAAAAAATTCTTCATCATGCAGCAAGTTCGACATTATCAGCTGGATAGAGAAAATATCCGTAGAAGTGAAATGCCGTGAAAGTGAAAGAGGCCTAATTTGTGGGTGGAGTCTACTCTTGCAGCCATCGGATTTTATTTCATCTCCCTATATCTATTTCAAAGTAAGGTCAGTACTGGGTCTCTGATTTAGAAGATTTAATGTCAATTTTTTGTCATTTCTTGGTACTAATTTCGTATGTCCTGAGAAATTTGGGCTATTGAGAATCTCGTGGTTGTTCTTATTAATGAAATTTGCATTAGTATCTTCACATCCTGAAACAACCACTGTATCCCTTTTCGATAATTTTTATGGACAATGTTGTGGTACCAATAGATGAATTCGCATAATATTTCGTCTAATGCAGAACCCTTAATTTACCTACTTATAGTTGGAGACATCATGCAATATGATTTCGGTAGTGGTGTCAGTAAATATGCAGCCATGTTGTTTGTCTATTTGACACTAGTTATCGTAGTGACTTAGTGGTGTGTTTTGCTTCCCATATTTGGATGGCACACATCGAAGGAATCTAATTATGGTCTGTTGAATCTTTTAGGTTAACATTTGTTGGGTATCGATCGCAAAAGTAACTCAGCCTGGGTACTTCTCAGCCTGTGTTGGCAGATGAGGTGATCTAAAAGTATTATCAGAAATCAGAGAAAAGCTTAGTGGAAGCAGCAGAGATAGTTTTGGTTCAAGCTGCTTCGGACATCTACTTAAACTAAGCAATATTCAATTCCAAGGGCAGATTTACATCCATCTTCTTTTTTTGTATGACACATTAGATTCTGTCGGAAAAGCTTCATTTCACGTACATAATCAGGTAGCGGGATTTGGTCCGCAGGAGTTTGCACTCATCACGGGGCTACGATTTGGGGCTATTTCAAAGGTAATATCAGATGGAGATCTTCATCAGAGATTATTCATATCATCCAAGAAAGTGTCTATGGTGGAAATAAGGACAGCGTTCAGTAACTGTGAGAATACTGATGATCTTGTTAAGCTTTCTTTGTTGATGTTTGTTGGATATGTATTACTCCCTAGGTACTCAAAGTGTGGGAACTTGGATATTGAGTACATAAGTTGGTAGACAATGTTGCAGCTTTTAACTTGTATTCATGGGGTATAGTTGATGAGTGTGTTAATTCACGAATCTTGCGCTGGATTTGTGCTATATTGGAGTGTTTGAAGGATGAAATTGATTAAAAACTGATAAATATTGTGAAAAGGCATAAATCAGGTGTTGATGGAGCTATTTAAGTGGTTTTTCGAAGAAAATCGGAGTGGAAGTGTTGAATACGGAAGAAAGGAAGTCGAAGCCATCTGTTTGGGCAAAGCAGGAGTTTGATTCGACTTGAAGGAGGTCAATTCGACCTCCCCTTCAGGTCAAATTGGTGACACAACTTGTACAGAAGGTGGATTCGACCACGACTGAAGGATTTGACCTGGGCATCAGGTTGAAACGAGGTCGAATTGATTGGCTGGGAGGCCGATTCGACCTCGTCGCATTAATTTGACCAGGGAGTTGGTCGAATCGAACGCCTGGGACTTACAGTAGGCTGATTTGACTTTTGATTTGACTTGTGGTGGTCAATTTGTCCTGTTGTTGAGGTCGAATCGATGCTTAGGAACTTATCATATCCTTATTTTTACACCGTCAATTCATGTGATCACTTAAAAAGCCCATGCCAAGCCCAGTAGACATGATTACAAGTATAAAAGAAGGCTTATGCATCATCAAAAGGAGATATTCATGGGAATACATTGAAGAACCAAGACGTGGAGACGTAGAGTTGGGAGGAGAGCGATCTTCCATCATTCGGAGGGGCTGTTACTGAGTTTCGTTAGAAATTCAAGTAAGATCGGTCCAACTAACCATGATTGTTCCTAGATCAATCATGGGCTAGAGCCGCTTCTGTAGTTCTAGGGTTATGAAGGTTTCATGAGTTAATTTGTCTTTCGTGTGTAAACTCCGTACAACACTACTTGTGGTTTATTTTATATAAGGTTGCGCATTTTTAATCCATACTCACGGTCATTTTGTGCATCAATAATTGTTGTGTAGAGTCTGAATCCATAACTTGGTTATTGGTTGAGTGCATTCACTGCTGAGCAGGGTTTATTGTTATAATTCTAAGTGAAGGGATTCCGAAGTCTTCTTAGAACTATCTTATATGAATACTTGTTAATTGAATCATATTCAGGTTAATAAGTAGGATAAAGATTATAATTTCATAGTACCTATAAAGGGAGATCAAATCGGGTTAGAGTACTAACTGCACGGGAAATAATTGATTATGATAGTACCTAGAAAGGGGGGTGAATTATATCTCTTGCTCCGAGGATATTCACATGTGTCATATGCATATTTACTTGTGTCTATAGAGTGAATTTGCATATTTACTCAGGTCAAATCCAGGTCGAATCAACCCATCTGGAATACTCTATTCTATCAGAAGCACGATTTGACCAACATCTTGTTGATTCGACCTGGCCCTCAGGTCGAATCCAGGTCGTATCCACCCATCCAGAGCACTCTTTTTTATCAGAAGCCCAATTCAACCAGCAGCCTACTAATTTGACCAGACCTTCAGGTCGAATCCAGGTCAAATCGGAGGGTAAAAATCATACAATGAGTCGATTCGACTAGGGGAACTTTGATTCCACAAGACCTTCAGGTCGAATCCAGGTTGAATCGGCGAGACAGAGGGAGAATTGTGTTCCAAAAGATCAATTCGACCACTATGTGCCCGATTCGACCAGACATTCAAGTCAAATCCAGGTCAAATTACCCCGTACTGCACCTATTTTGTCACCGAACACTCTTCGTGATGAGGACATTACTTCCTTGGTTCCCAATGAGCAAAATACAGAGATTGTAGTAGAGAAGAAATAGGAAAGAACCAAGAGGTTGAGAGCCAAAAAGGATGAAGCGAAGAAGGTCGAGCGTGATGAATGGGGTATTCCTAAAACAAAGATACCTCCGCCGTTTCCTTATAGGCTGGTTAAGAAGGGATTGGAAAAAAGTTTAAGAAGTTTTCAGATTTTATGAATAAGATAAGCTTGAGTATTCCTTTCTCTGAGGCGATAATTGAGATGCCGTACTATGCCTGATTCTTTAAGGATATATTGTTGAAGAAGTGAAGCTTGAATGGAGTTGAGACGGTAAACTTGTTCGAAAAAATTGCAGCTCGATTATCCGAAGGAAGCTGTCATAGAAGATGAAGGATCCGGGAAGTTTCACTATCTTGTGTAAGATTGGAAAAGGGCCGGCACGATGAGCCTTGTGCGATCTTAGGGCAAGCATCAATTTGATGCCATTGTCTATCTTTCAAAGGCTTGGTTTGGGGAAGTTATCTCCTACAACAGTTGCTCTACAATTGGCGGATAGGTCGATGACGTTTCCGAAGGGTATCATTGAAGACGTTCTTGTTAAAGTGGACAAACTAGTCTTCCCTGTGGATTTTCTTGTACTTGAGATAGAAGATGACAAGGATAATATCCCTCTTATCTTGGGGAGTCCTTTCCTTGCCACTGCTGGGGCCATGATTGATGTTAAAGAGGGGGAGCTTAGGTTGCGGTTGGATAAAGAAGAGGTGTTATTCAACCTTTACAAAGCAATGAAGATGCCCATGGAGTCTCAATGTCATAGTATTGATGTGGTGGAGGAGATTGTGAAGGAAGATATGTCTTTGATCCTGTCTAAGGACCCTCTTGAGACATGCTTGATGGGGTCTCTTACTTATCTCACTACGGAGCTTGATGATCTCTCCAATGAGGAATGTATTGAATATCTTGAAAACTTACTTGCTTTGGGTGATGCCAAGTATGAATTGGAGAAATCTAAGGTTGAAAAAAAGGATGTAGACATAGGAAGAGAAGATATCTACTTGAAGCCTCTAACTTACCACCGGATACCCACAAATTTGAAAGTCCTTTCTCTCTTTCTTTATTTTGTGATAAATTTTATCCTAACTTTGATCTTGATGGTGATAAGAGTAATTCCGAAATTAAGCAGAAAATTGACAGGAATGAGACGAGAAAGTTTGAGAAAGGAGATTCTACTAATCGTATGGTGCCTAAGAAAGGTAAGGTGGTAAGTGTGGATGATAAGAGGGGGAGAAAGTATTGGAAGGTAAAGATGAAAGAAGATCGCCCTCTTAGTCAGTAGTCTACATATTATGCATTCCGTCGTGACTCTCCGACGTTAAACAAGAGCGCCTGTTGTGGGCTTTCCCTCCCGTTTTATTACTTTATTTCATTCGTGTGAGTAAGAAATTTTTATATTTGAAGTGCTTCCTTATCGGCAATTACATCTCTTTGCAAACTTAGTTTCGACTATAGTTTCTACTAAGTTTGGGGGGTGTGATGTACTTACCTCAATGAGCACCGATAGTATAATCTTTTCTTTGTAACGTTTGTTAGGGGAGTTAATTTTTTGCGACATATTTAAACTTTAATTGGTTTTGATGTGTCGATTTTTTTACAATTTGCCTAATGTTCAGTAGTGTTTTGTTCCGTGTTTTGTGTAGTTGTGGAGTTACTCATGAATTTTAAGCTTTAGGATTGAATTTTGACGTAGTTATGCTCTATTTTGGTACCTAATATTCGTTTGTTAAGCTTGAAGTGTGTAGGGGATGAAGAACACTCGATTTTGGAGCATCAAGGAGTCAATTTGACCAAAGGAGAAGGTCGAATCGAGGTGTACAGGTCGAATCGGGGAGTGAAAAGTGTCCAGTAGCTCAATTCGACCTGAGACATGGCGATTCGACCAGAGGCCCAGGTCGAATCGAGGTCGAATAAGAACGTGAAATCTTCCAGTAAGCCAATTCTACCACGACTGCTTCGATTCGACCAGTAGCTCAGGTTGAATCGAGGTCGAATCGGTGACCTGAATCTTACAGTGTGTTGTTTCGACCTGAAGCATTTCGATTCGACCAGGGGAGCAAGCCGAATCGAGGTCGAATCAAAGGTGGAAGTTGTCCAAAATGTTGATTCAACCACGATGGAGTCAATTCAACCTCTTCAGCAGGTCGAATCAAGCCAGGTAAGTGTTTTTATTCCCGATTTTCATATCGTTCGACCACTTTTTCTCACCACCTTCACCCGAATCCACTCCTAATCGAAGAACCCGTGCCTAAATTCTTCAATCCTACGTGTTTTTGCACCGATTAAACTATATTCCACCCCTTAATATCTTCAATTCATTGCATTTTGGGCAAAATTAGTCGCAACCTAGGGTTTATTCGCGATTTTGGATTGTTCAGTTCAATTGTTCGATTTTAAACCATGGGAAGAACAAAAGGTATGTTTTCTCAACTGAATTACCCTAGCATTGATGTTCTATATGTTGATTTTGGTATGGGTAAGTTGATTGAATGTGTTTTATTGGAAATTCATGGTGATAGTTGGATATTTTGAACAATTTCATATGAATACTTGAGTGGTTCGATTTGATTGCTTAATTGATGTTAGAACCTTGAGTTTTATGTGAATTGTTAGATGATTAGAGGGTGTGATTGATGAGCATGTTGATTATGGATTGGAATTGTTGAAGTTGAGTAGTTCATGGTGTTCATGTTGAATTGCTTGAATTGATGATACATGCTTGTTGTGGTTATGATTGATTGATTATATGTTTGATTGGTGTTGAATAATGGTGGATAGGCAAGAGCGGGTTGAGTTTTGAATGTGAGTGGAACAAGTTTGGCTTGGTTGATTATGCATTGAAACTTGAAGTCTTGAGTAGAGTTGGATGATATGCTAGTCAATTACTTATTTTGTTTTTCCTTGTTGGTTATTATTGAAGTATTGTTTTCAGGTCAAGGAAAAGACAAGGAAAAGGAGAAAGAGGTTCGATCTAAGAAGAGGCAGGATAAGCCTTCTCGGGAGGATAATGTGACAAAGAAATTGAGGCTGAAGGAGAGGTTGCCTGCGAACTTCAATTTCCGAATGAACGAGTGGGATGAGTTTAAAGAGAAGTGGTCTGAAGTGTCTGAAAAGATTGCTAGAACGAGGTACCAAGATGAGGATGCTATTCTCACTATGAGGATCCGGGATGATATATTGTGGATGTTCGATCTAATTGGGATCCGGCAGTTTATGGAGCTGAAGAAGCAGACATATTTCCATGTGACGGCTAAAGTTTTGTGCTCGATCCAGATTGAAAGGATCCTCTGGGATTTCCTTACGAGTGCACATTCCATCTAGGAGGAGTGATGAGGACGTGGTCTGCGGAGGAGTCCAATGTGTTGTTTCAGACTCCTACAGAGATAGCTCGGATGGAGAACGGTTTTTTCAATGCCAACAGGTTTTGGCAGGAGATTTCTGGAAAGGATGTCGACTATAAGACGCACGATGCCCGTGCCTCGATGATCAAGAATCCTGTGCTCCGATATATGGATAGAGTGTTGAGCAACACGCTGTTTGCCCAATCTGAGGGAAGCTGCGTGTCTAGAGGAGAGCTCTATGCCTTGTGGTGTATGCTGAACGGGGTGAAGTTTAATGTGGGATTGTATTTTATCTATCAACTGAATCGGTTTAGAGTCTACGGGTTTCAGAAAGTGAATATCGGAGGATTACTCACGACTGTGGCTGAGTACTATGATATGGACTTCACCGGCATCACACCTGTCCTAGGAGAGCCCGATTTGGTAATGTTCTCTTGCATGAAGGGAGGTTTTGTGCATTTCAGAGATGGGGATTAGTTCTTCACGAGGGGTCCTAAGCCCTTCGATTTTATGTTCCCCTTCAATGTGAGTGACCTGACTACCATTCGAGAGGAGAGGAACAGGTTGATGAGCTCATTGGGCCACACTGCCTTGTCCGTTACTGTTCGGACGAGAAGAGATTGGAGGACAGTGGCCCGGATGTGTGCAGCCGAAATGATTGAGGAGTTGCAACAGATTGTAGATTGGGAGAGTTCCGGCCGCCACCGCCACAGCAGCCACCACGCAGCCACATGTAGACGAGAAGGAGTACCAAGAGATGGACATCCTGGAGCAGCAGGAGAGGGTACCTCACCCCATTCCGACAGTGCCATGGCAGCAGTAGTGGGCTGGTCCGGATGACTATACACGGGAGCAGTTCTGTCTGTTGAATGAGCACTTGGCCACGATCAGCACGAATCAACGGGAGATGAATCGATAGCTTTAGCTCATGAATGCAAACTATGCCGCGCTTGATGATCGTTATAAGGGCATGAATGAGTGGGTTGGTAGGCTGACTGATTGCTTTGATTACTTGGATAGACACATCAGTGATTTATATCGGATCGTGGAGAGGAGGCTGGATGAGATGAGTGAGGATGATGATGACGAGGATGATGATGCTCCAGAGGAGTAGAGCTGCAGGTTTTTTGTGTTCTCTGATTCACCTCATCTCTATTCTTCTTTTTCTCTTTACAGGATGGGTGTGTCTTGTGTGAGTGGCATGTACTTAATTGTTATATTTGATCATCCTGGATATGGATTGTGAGGGTAGACTATGTTGCATGAGTGGGGATTGTAGAGATACTTGTATGATTTGATTTGGTATATGGGTTTCATGGATTTTTGTGCATTCATATGTTCATGTGTTAATTTTCATTGATGAGAAGCATATATAATTTAATAAGTATGTAGAGTTTTTGTGAAATTGATCTTGATTATGTGCTATGAGGAATACTTAGGATTCTATTTACCCATGTGAGGATTTGAGCCTTGTAATCGTGCTTGGTCATGATAGTTTATTCTTGAGAGAATCATTCATATGAACGTATTCTAGAACTTGGCTTGGAGTCTTGTGTGAGACTTACAATTGATGAATCACTAGGACATGATCTTAGGCCATTCTTGATTAATCGAGTTACTTAGCCAAATTTTACCTTTCCCATTGATTATGTATATCTTTGGTAGCCCCGTTTGAGCCGTTAAAAGCTTTTTCTTTGGCAATCCGAATAAAAGAGCCTTATTTGACTTTTACTTGAGCTTTGTTGAAATCCATATTCTTTGGTAGAGAGTTGAGGTGAATAGGTGTTGTAAGAGGAAGAAGGAAGTTAGAATGTGGTTGAGTGAAGTAAGAAAAGTATATGGTTAAATCTTGTTTAGGGGTAGTGCCTGAAACTGGTACCCCGATTGCTATTTTAAAAGGGTAGTGCCTACAACTGGTACCCTAGTTATCAAAAGAAAAATGATGTTGATGCAAGGAAGAGAAGGAATTTCAAAATTTGCAAGTGCAAGAGAAGAAATTAGAGGAGAATATCTATCCGAATGAAGAAAGCAAAAGCCTCCAAGGTAACTCTCTACTAATGTTTGAGTCACTTATCTAAATTTTCCTACACTTTCCAAAGAGCCGACATTACAACCCAAAGACAAGTCCTTTGTGATCCTAGTACTTAGTTAATTTTGAGTTGATTTTTGAGACCTTTGACAAGCTTATGGTTACGCGTGAATATAGATTGAGTATGAGAGTATACACTAACCTGTTAAGTGCAATTAGCACTTAAGTGAGAGAGTAAACACTTATCTTGTGAGCTAGATGACTTAGTACTCCGAATGGTAATATGATTGGGTGATATTTTGCATGAATGATATGTATGATGCAGGAAATACTTGTTTTAATTTGATGGAATTGCATGTGTAATATGTGTTGCACTTTGTGATCTCGTGAATTATACACGGCTCCTTGGTTTGATTGTGTTGCCTCGGGACGAGCAACATGTAAGTTTGGGGGTCTGATGAGTGTGTTAATTCACGAATCTTGCGCCTGGATTTGTGCTATATTAGAGTGTTTGAAGGATGAAATCGGTTGCATACCGATAAATATTGTGAAAAGGTATGAATCAGATGTTGATGGAGCTATTTGAGTGGTTTTTCGAAGGAAATCGGAGTGGAAGTGTTGAATACGGAAGAAAGGAAGTCGAAGCCATCTGTTTGGGCAAAGCAGGAGTTTGATTCGACCTGAAGGAGGTCAATTCGACCTGCCCTTCAGGTCGAATTGGTAACACAACTTGTACAGAAGGTGGATTCGACCACAACTGAAGAATTCGACCTTGGCATCAGGTCGAATCGAGGTCGAATTGATTGGCTGGGAGTCCGATTCGACCTCGTCGTGTCGATTTGACCAGGGCAGTTGGTTGAATCAAACGCCTGAGACTTACAGTAGGCTGATTCGACTTTCGATTCGACTTGTTGTTGTCAATTCGACCTGTTGTTGAGGTCGAATCGATGCTCGGGAACTTACCACATCCGTATTTTTACACCATCAATGCATGTGATCACTTAAAAAGCCCATGCCAAGCCCAGTAGACGTGATTACAAGTATAAAAGAAGACTTATGCAGCATCAAAATGAGAAACTCATGGGAATACATTGAAGAACCAAGACGTGGAGACGTAGAGTTGGGAGGAGAGCGATCTTCCATCATCCGGAGGGGCTGTGACAGAGTTTCGTTGGAGATTCAAGTAAGATCTTTCCAACTAACCATGATTGTTCCTAGATCAAAAATGGGCTAGAGCCGCTTCGGTAGTTCTAGGGTTATAAAGGTTTCATGAGTTAATTTGTGTTTCGTGTGTAAACTCCATACAACACTACTTGTGGTTTATTTTATATAAGATTGCGTGTTTTTAATCCATACTCACGGTTATTTTGTGCATCAGTAATTGTTGTGTAGAGTCTAAATACATAACTTGGTTATTGGTTGAGTGCGTTCACTGCTGAGCAGGGTTTATTGTTATAATTCTAAGTGAAGGGATTCCGAAGTCTTATTAGAACTATCTTATATGAATACTTGTTAATTGAATCATATTCGGGTTAATAAGTAGGATAAAGAGTATAATTTTATAGTACCTATAAAGGAAGATCAAATCGGGTTAGAGTACTAAGTGCACGGGAAATAATTAATTATGATAGTACCTAGAAAGGGGGTGAATTATATCTCTTGCTCCGAGGATATTCACACGTGTCATACGCATATTTACTTATGTCTATAAAGTGAATTTGCATGATTTAGTGATGCGTCCATAAATCACAAGGCAGAGTCAAACACCGTCACACGAAAGTATGAATTAATAAGTGGAACTGGATGACCTGACGAACTACCTATCATCTTACTTGATCACAACCTACTATATCTTCTTCTTGTTATTTTTACTTGTTTTTTCGACTGTTATTCATTATTTAATTCAACATCACAACTATTATATTCCCAACATAGTCTTAGTTTACTAGAATACAATTAAATTGATATTTATCCGTCCCTTGGGTTCGATATATAACTTGGTCACCTTCGAAACTACAATTGATATCCTTCATACTTGGGGATTAATTGTGTGTTGAGAAAACACCTATCAATAGTTTCTTTTAAATACATTGTATCTGAGATTCGTGGTTGTATGCGCAATCAGATCAATGCCCAATATTCACGTAGCCGGCAAAAACCCGGCCATATAGAGGGATAGACGCGAATGGATTTGTGTATGCTATACTGGCATGGGGCATACGAAGCCATTCCATTGTTAGGGCAAATGTTTGGTGGTGCCAAAAAGAATGCATCAGATACAATCCCTCGAATACTCTGTTGGACCCCTGAAGTTACTCCAAGCTTTGATCATTTGAAGGAAAAAAACTTCATTGCCAGCGTAGGGACTCTTGAAACTGCACCTTTGGTAAGAGATGTTTATTTTGATTGAATTGTAATATGTTAAACTAAAAAGTTGTCATCCTCGAATCGTCCCTTTATGTTGTTATTTTCTTTTTACAGATCGAGGTGAAGATGAACCTGCAGCCCAATTCGGAAGAGCAGGCTACTGAGTACTAACAAAGCGCGATTTGTTTCGAGGAACAGGCGGATGCCATTGCTGAGGACGTTGGTGACCACCAACAAATAAGAAAATTTTTTGTAGAACCGGATGCTATCCCAATGACTAGTAACCTTGAGTTTGATGATGAAGATCAAATGAATCGCTTTGCCAATGCTATTTTTAGTCGACTTGATGCCATCGATCATCGACAGGAGAGGATAGAGCAGCGACAACTGGACATTCAACGATCGTTGGATGCATTAAATCGTAGAGCTGAAGTCAGAGGCGAAGGGCACGTCACACCATCAAATAGTGGCAGGGTTAGTAAACCACAGGGCTCACAAAATACAGGTTCATTAGTAGTGATAGTGTAATACCAGGTTTTGAACGAGTTAAATCTGCAGACGTGAATGTTGAGCAAAAGCCTAAGGCAAGTTTTGAGGATGATCAGTTGGAAATGGTGAATGATTTTTTGCACACTCCTGTCCAACCCGTAGGAGGAGAGCAACACGATGATAACAATGCGACAAGTGAATCCACTGGTGATGAAATGGAACAAGTTGAATCTGCAGAGGTGAATGTTGAACAACAGCCTAAGGCAAATTTTGCACACTCCCGTGCAGCCCGTAGGAGGAGAGCAACACGACGATAACAATACGACAAGTGAATCCACTGGGATGAAATGAAGGTAAATAACCATTAGTTTATGTTGTATTGTAACTACAATGCATGTCTAAAATTTAATTCGCGGTGATAATTCTGATTCATTATCTTGGTTTTTTTTGTTTGTGTATGGAAAGCCTATCGAAGAAGATCAGTGTCCACCTAACAAGAATAAGCATAACCTGGAAGCTTGGGCGACAGATCCAATCCCCATGGACTGATCCAATGGATCCAAGCCGAGCCAAGCGATCAAATGACGTCTCTGATTTGGTGAATTATGCGGGGCTAGCTAAAATTTCGCAGGGTGAGGCGTATCCAGAATAATTTATCTTAGACTTTGAGTCTTGGTGGGATGATAGAAACGACAAGTGGCCCCTGCTAACTACACACCTACGGTATGATGGAGAGTTAAATAACCTTATATTGGAAAGACTACAGGACCCGAAGGAATGGATATGCTCTAACGTAAGCTCAAATTAATTTATTTGAACTTGTGAGTAGAATTTCATGATCTATTTGAGCAACACCATCTTTGACATTGACAATTTTTATGCCATCATTTAATATTGTTACTTCGTAGTGTTACTTTATTAAAAAAATTTCTTTTTTTGTCTAGTTATGTACAAGGCACTTAACTGGCCAGAGAGTTACCCGAAATCACATTGGAGAGTTGTTGATGTCCATTTTTGGGTAATTATATTACGAATGTATTTACCTTTTATGTTCATGTTTGCTTGAGCTCGTGCGTTTAATGTAAAGACTTTTACAGGAAATGGTGCAGGGGTTTAATAAGGATTGGAGAGCGACACATCGAAAGAAGAAAGTAGAGTAGGATTGGAGCAAGAAGGGAAGCGGAGTCGCTGTTTTGTTGAGGGGCACCTCCCTCAGTGGGGTCTAAATAGGTTATGGAAAGATGTCGATTATATTTACGACATTGCCAACATTTTGTGTGGCCACTGGGTTCTATACGAATTGCACATCCCAAAGCGACATGTGATGATATATGATTCCATATCCAAGAGAATGAGACAGAGGTAAAAATCGGAGATGGATACATTCGTAGAAATGATGGGGAGTATTATTTGTCATTTCAACATCATTGAGAGACCTGCAAAGGTGTCTGTCTTAAAGTGGCAAAGTTTGTTCAACCCCCGCAACAAATTGGCAGTTCTGACTGTGGAATCATATGCTACTTGTTCTTTGAAATGCTGATTAGGGGTTCAGAGGTAATGCAAGTGGACCCATATCCAATGTGCTTATTAGAAAGCAGATGGAATCTGAAATTGTGTATGAATTTAGTTGTTGATGTTTCAACTTGTAAGTTGAATGGGGAGTTGGATTGGTCGGTTATTTTGCATATTATCTCGTTTTGTGTTTACTTATTGTGTTGCACATATATGTAGTTAGTTATTAGGGTTCTAATTGATAACATTTAGGAAGGTGTAAATGTATCCAAGTTTGTATATGATATTTTAGCATTTTGTTAGCATTCGGTTGTAAATGGAGTAATAGACTGTCAAATTTCATAATGCAATGTTTTGGGAGGTGCCGTGTTATGGATATGTGTTCTTTGGGACCAAGTAAATAAACAGTCTGGATTTTGGGCGGGAAACTAACACATTTACCCTTTTTCTTAAAAGCTAATTGTCAAAAATAAGCTAAATGAGAAGTAAAAAATTGATTCCAGTCGAAGATAATTGATTGACTTCCATACCCAATTGTTCATTTTTTACCAAAATACCCCCCACATTGTTGGAATGTTATATCGGGATTCCAATATTGATTCTGACATAGCAGGATTTGGGATCAAGTGTCAGAATTCTGACATAGCATTCCGACAAGGTGGGTGTATTTCATTGGAAATAGTGTATGAACTCCGACATTGTATTCAGACATAGCCCACTGATATTCCGAATTCTGGTACAGAATCCGACTTGCGATGTACTACCCCTACCCTGTCAGAATGCTAAGTCGGAATTCTGACACAGATTCCGACATCCATGTCAATTGGTGTCTGATAAGTCATATTCTAGCATAATTATTTGGTTAAAATTCATGTTTAATTGATTGTCTTATGTGCTAATTTGGATGCTAAATTGACTTATCTTGTCTTTGGTTAATTGAGGATTTAATGTTACAAATTGATGTGAAACGGGCTGTTTTGTGCAGGAAATTCGTTGCTGCCAAATTGACTGACACTGACCCCCTCAGTGCCAGAAGGGACTGCGAAAATTCAGCATTAATAAGGAAAGTGTTGTTGGACATATTCTTATATTTTCTCACACGATTCCAGCGAAGAGATCAGCCCAAGTCAGGCCCATATTGTAGAGAAGGCACGCTAGATTAGTCAACAAGAAAAGAAAAGATCCTTGAGATATTTTAGGAAGAGATAAGTAAGGAAAGAGATCAAACAAGATTACTTGGGGATCAAGATAGAGATATTTATGGAAGATATTATATTATTTTTTAGAGTAGATAGACGTTAATTGGAGAGAGCAGAACACAGAAAAGAATAGAGGATAATTGGCGTGAAGCATCGGCTCTTCCCAACCGACAGATTTACGTGAAGTTCAAGACCAATCGACACCACCGGTTTTACAATTTTATTATATTTTAATCTCGTTTTTGTTATGAACATGCGGGGCTAATCCCCTTTTCTAGTTTAGGATTCGTGAACCTCCCGTTGAATTATTAATTTAATTATTTAGGATTTTTATGTTGAATCTTGTGTGCAAGTTTATTTTATTACATTCGTTGATGTTCCTATAGTAATTTAATAATTATTTTGGCCTGATCAACTAGATTAATTATTTAATTGCTTACTGTTATTCTATGAACTACAATCCGTAATTGTTGTAGGAATTGGATTAAGTCACAAATAGAGATAATTCCCTCTAGGTGTAATAAAATCTAGGTTGTATGATACCTAGCCGGATTTCGTAGCCTAGTAATCCTATGTTTAGAGTTTTAATGCATCTACGAGTTCGAATCCATAGGGTCACTCGTAGATAGTTCAATTTAGTGGTCGAACCCTAGTTGATGAACGTAAGAACATTCGGGTTGATTGGTCGTACCGTCAATCTAGGGATTTGAGTTTGTGCACTAGACTAGATGTTTATATTCAGATAATTAAGTAATTTAGTAAACGGGAGGGGATCGACATCCTAAACTAGGCTTTTATTACCTGGTTAATTTTATATTAATTTTTATCTACTTTGTTATTTAAATATTGAGTTGATTTGTTATTTGAGTATTTATCAATATTTCACAAACAAAACCCCCCTTTTATTTATTTTATAAGTTAGTAACACTTTAATTTAATTAGGATTCATTATACTCTCTTGGGTTCGACCCTACTTGCTACTATACTACGTAATAGTGTGAGTTGGATTTATATTTATTTTGGTACGCCCGCGACAGCATACCAAATTTGGCGCCGTTTGCTCGGGGAGTAAAATTGAATTTTGTTAAATTTTTTGTGTTTCTGACATTATTTTGCATTGTTACAGGTGTTGAAATTTTTTCGAATTTTTCTGAAATTCTCGAAATTTTCAGTTTCACTGACACTGACCCCATCAGTGTCAGAAGGCCCTGTTTTCGAAATTTCTTTTTCTGTGGATGATTACTCGATCTTCAGGTAAAAAACAGCTTGAATATATATCTGAAATTGAGAAAACTGCCCGGAGGTTGAGAAATGAGTCCCGGAAGAAGAAGGAAACAAGCTCATCCATTGGCGAAACCGCAGAAAACCTTACCGAGTCCGAACTTGCAGCTGGTCCACTTCATCTTGAAGAGGAGAATTCTGATTTTTCTGATTTAGAGGAGGAGGATATTGTAGGATCTGAGTCAGGAGAGGAAAATATGGCTGGAAATAATGAGAAAAAAACCTTGAATGAATTGGCAAATCCGGACATAGTCCATCAGCCGTTATGCATTAACTTTCCAGCGATCACTGATAATACGGTATTTGAATTGAAATCAGGATTGATTCACTTACTTCCTGCTTTCCATGGACTTTCAGGTGAAAATCCTCACAAGTTCTTGAAGGAGTTCTCAGTGGTATGCATGAGCATGAAACCAACCGGAGTGACGGAGGAGATGGTCAAGCTTAGGGCATTCCCCTTTGCAGTGAAGGACATGGCGAATGATTGGTTGTATTACCTCCCTCCCGGATCGATTAATACATGGGCCAAAATGGAGAAGCTTTTTCTCCAAATGTACTTCCCAGCCACTAGAGTTGTTGTATTGCGTAAGGAGATAACTGGAGCTCGTCAGATGCAAGGGGAAAGTTTGCATGAGTATTGGGAGAGGTTTAAACGCCTCACATCAGCATGCCCCCAGCATCAGATAAGCGATCAGTTGCTGTTGCAGTACTTCTATGAAGGGTTGACGATCATGGATCGAAACATGCTTGATGCTGCTAGCGGTGGAGCATTCATGATGAAAACACCTACTGCTGCTAGAGACCTGATTGCAAGCATAGCTGCCAACACTCAGCAGTTTGGCACACGAGATCCATCGATTAGAGAAGTGGAGGAGGTCCATGACTCTAAGTTGGAAGAAACTTTGAACAAGTTAACACTTGCTGTGGAGAATCTTGCAAAAGGAAAAGATGTAAACCCACCATCCTGTCAATATTGTTTAACTAACGACCACTCTACTCTTGATTGCAGGGTTACACCTAGTGATGAACAAGTAAATGCCATGGGGCGATATGATCCCTTTTCTCAAACCTACAATCAAGGTTGGAGAGATCACCCCAATCTGAGGTATGGAAATGGACAAGGAGGAAATAGGGGGCCACAACAGTTTCAAGAGCAGAGAGTTGTGAATAGGCCACAAAATTACCCGCAAGATGGTGGAAATCGCCAACAAGGTAGTTCAAGTTCCGGAGCTTCATTTGAGCAGATGATGAAAGAGTTGGCTGCCAGCAATCTTAAATTTCAAGAGATGACACAGTCATCTTTTCAGGACTTGAAGATGACAACTCAATCGTCAATTCGGAACTTGGAAAATCAAGTAACCCAATTGGCTACAACTGTAGGCCAAATGCAAGCTCAAAACAGTGGAAAGTTGCCCTCACAAACGGAGGTTAATCCTAAGAATGTGAGTGCAATTACACTGCGGAGTGGGAAACAGTTGGAGGAAGTTGCACCGATCAAAAAGCCTGACCAAGACATGGAAAAAGATGATGAAAAACCTGTTGGAACAGTGGAGGGTCAATCTGATCAGTTTGGGGCTGAAAAATCTGACGTGCAGAAACGAAACACTGACACTGAGCCCATCAGTGTCAGAAGGTCGAAAAAAAATCAGGTTAAAAATTCTGACCCTATTCCTTTTGATATTAACCGTTTACCTTTTCCAAGCAGAATAAGGAAACCGGACACCACTGAAAAGGATATGCAGCTACTTGAAGTGTTTCAGAAAGTGCAGATCAATTTACCTCTCCTTGAGGCAATTAAGCAGATTCCGAGATACGCCAAGTTCTTGAAGAATTTGTGCACCAATAAGAAGAAGTTGAAAGTAGATGAAAAAGTGGTGATGGGAGAAAACGTTTCAGCTATCTTCCAGCAAACGTTACCTCAGAAGCGCAAGGATCCTGGCATGTTTGTAATTCCTTGTCAGATTGGGAGTTGTAAAGTGGAAAGAGCCATGTTGGACCTTGGAGCATCCATCAATGTGATGCCTCGATCAGTGTTTGAGAAGCTGGGTGTGGGAGAGTTGAAGAAGACTGGAGTTGTCATCCAACTTGCTGATCAAAGCCAGGCATACCCAGATGGAGTCATTGAGGATGTTCTTATTCAGGTAGATAAACTCATATTCCCTGCTGACTTTTATGTGTTAGAAATGAATGACCACCCATCAAATTCCACTCCTATTTTGTTAGGGAGACCATTCCTCAACACGTCTTGCACTAAGATAGATGTGAGTGAAGGTACTCTAACGATGGAATTTGATGGGCAGATCATCAAATTTAACATATATGATACTATGAAATATCCTGATGATGCTAACCTGCTTTCTGTTGTGAGTACTATTGACCCTATTATCCAGGAACACTTTGAACTCACTAGTAGGGATGCATTAGACACAGTAATTGATCAGGGAAAAATGAAGGAGGGTGCTGAAAGATGTGATCATGAAAAGCTGAATCACTACGTCAATGTTTTGCATAGTTCCTCTCAGAGTCCAAGCACCTCAAATGTAGCTTCTGTTAAATTTCCTGTGGAGTCTCCTACAGACGTTAATTCAGTTTTTTCTTTGAATGTTGTTGAGCCTTTGGTGCAGGATTGTTTTGAACTAACTCGCAGGGATAACTTTGGCACCATTATTGCAAATGGAAGCATGATAGTGCATGAAAATAAATTGAAGAAAGAAAAGCTTGGTGAAGTGCCTAAGCTAGAGTTGAAAGTGTTCCCCGAACACTTGAAGTCCTCGTTCTTGAGGCCGAACCATGAACTCAAGGAATATCATAAGGGGTTTCGCACTGTTGAGGTTGATCGGATGAAGTGGAACGAAATTTCACTCCCTTGAAAGATATACCTTACCTAAGTCGAGCCAACGACAATAAACAAAGGCGCTGATTGGGAGGCAACCCAATTTTCTCGCTTTATTTTTATTTTTATTTATTTTATTTTTAATAAATTGTCTGATTGTTCAATCTTAATTTTCTGTTGTGATTAACAGCTGTGATACGAATTGCAAGGGTTGATCGTGGTCAAAGCTCTACCCAAAATTGAATCAGGTGTACTCTACCCAATTACATGTTTAGTCTTTCTTATACTGTGTTTTGCTTCGGGACAAGCAAAGTTTCAGGTGTGGGGAGGGATTTTATATGATAATTGGGGTAGAAAAGTGGTATAAAGTTGCTCAATTTCTTGTCTCATGTTTTGTTCTTGTTGTCCTCTGAATTGTGTGTGGATATGGAGTCTGAAATTTGAGGAATATAATCTATTGAGGTGATGAGCGTGACGCATGATTGAGGGGGTAGCTATGGTGTTTAGGAACTGTTGGAGTGTGATAATCTTTGCAAAATTTTTGTGATTGTAGTGGTTGATTTTTATTCGAATTTCATGGCAAATATACCCGATTTTTGAGAGCTTTTGAGCCATAACGAGCTATCATCTATAAGCTCTATTGAATTTCTTTCTTGAGTGCATTGAATTTGAATTGTTCATTCTAGAACTTGCTCTTTTGAATGTATTTCAAGATCATGTGATTGGTTGTGTGTGATAAAATGATAAGGGCACTTAGGTTTAACTCTCTTGGCTTATATTGTCCCACCTGATTATGATGAACTTTAGGGAAGCCACGTTGAGCCTAAGCCTTTTCTTTGGATTATGAGCACATAAATGAACCTTAAATTCTCATTTCTTTCTTAAACTTCTCCATTTGAACCCTTCATCACTTTGCTATATGTGAGTCTTGTGAAAGTACTTTGAGGTTGAATTGATGATGGTGGGGGGAGAAAGCTGAAAAAAAATTTGAAATAGTTGGAGAAGGAGAATAAGAAAAGGAAGGAATGTTGGCTGATAAAGAGAAAAAAAAAGAAGAAAGGAAAATTCTTGAAAAAAAAGAGAAAAGAAAAAAGGAGTTGCTGAAATTGTTTGTGTTGAGTAGTTAATTATCTAAGAAACAGTGATTCTTGTAAGTGTGACACCTGCTGTTCCTAGTCTATGAAAGGGGCAGGTGTGGGGAGATTTTTAGTGCAAGAAAAAGGGTGTTGTGAAAATGAAAAGAAGGGGTAATCATGGATGTTTTGATTTGTAAAGATCACATGGTGTAAAGTGATGCATTTAGCCATTTTTATCTCTCTTTTTATCTCACCTCGACCTTAAGCCCCATTACAACCCAATCAAAGACCCTTTGATTATTGCACTTAATCTGTCTAAAGTTGGTGGAGAATTGATTTGGGAGCAAGCTTATGGTAATGGCTTTTCTTTTCAATTTTTGAGTGATCTTGCTACCTTAATCATATACTTGAGCGTGATTGAGTGAATCTTGGTGAGGCCATGGAATTTTGAAACATTTGAAGCCATGAAAGTTGCAAACTTTGAGTGAAGAGTCATGTTTCATTTAGTTCCGAATGCTCATTGGGTGCTTGTCTCTTGAAGTGTGTAACTTTCATTTGTCTTGATAGATGTTCCTTGGTTTTCTATTCTCTATGATTTTGGTTTGCTTGAGGACAAGCAAAGTTTAGGTGTGGGGAGATTTGATAAGTCATATTCTAGCATAATTATTTGGTTGAAATTCATGTTTAATTGATTGTTTTATGTGCTAATTTGGATGCTAAATTGACTTATCTTGTCTTTGGTTAATTGAGGATTTAATGTTACAAATTGATGTGAAACGGGTTGTTTTGTGCAGGAAATTCGTTGCTGCCAAATTGACTGACACTGACCCCCTCAGTGTCAGAAGGGACTGCGAAAATTCAGCATTAATAAGGAAAGTGTTGTTGGACATATTCTTATATTTTCTCACACGATTCCAGCGAAGAGATCAGCCCAAGTCAGGCCCATATTGTGGAGAAGGCACGCTAGATTAGTCAACAAGAAAAGAAAAGATCCTTGAGATATTTTAGGAAGAGATAAGTAAGGAAAGAGATCAAACAAGATTACTTGGGGATCAAGATAGAGATATTTATGGAAGATATTATATTATTTTTTAGAGTAGATAGACGTTAATTGGAGAGAGCAGAACACAGAAAAGAATAGAGGATAATTGGCGTGAAGCATCGGCTCTTCCCAACCGACATATTTACGTGAAGTTCAAGACCAATCGACACCACCGGTTTTACAATTTTATTATATTTTAATCTCGTTTTTGTTATGAACATGCGGGGCTAATCCCCTTTTCTAGTTTAGGATTCGTGAACCTCCCGTTGAATTATTAATTTAATTATTTAGGATTTTTATGTTGAATCTTGTGTGCAAGTTTATTTTATTACATGCGTTGATGTTCCTATAGTAATTTAATAATTATTTTGGCCTGATCAACTAGATTAATTATTTAATTGCTTACTGTTATTCTATGAACTACAATCCGTAATTGTTGTAGGAATTGGATTAAGTAACAAATAGAGATAATTCCCTCTAGGTGTAATAAAATCTAGGTTGTATGATACCTAGCCGGATTTCGTAGCCTAGTAATCCTATGTTTAGAGTTTTAATGCATCTAAGAGTTCGAATCCATAGGGTCACTCGTAGATAGTTCAATTTAGTGGTCGTATCCTAGTTGATGAACGTATGAACATTCGGGTTGATTGGTCGTACCGTCAATCTAGGGATTTGAGTTTGTGCACTAGACTAGATGTTTATATTCAGATAATTAAGTAATTTAGTAAACGGGAGGGGATCGACATCCTAAACTAGGCTTTTATTACCTGGTTAATTTTATATTAATTTTCATCTACTTTGTTATTTAAATATTGAGTTGATTTATTATTTGAGTATTTATCAATATTTCACAAACAAAACCCCCCTTTTATTTATTTTATAAGTTAGTAACACTTTAATTTAATTAGGATTCATTATACTCTCTTGGGTTCGACCCTACTTGCTACTATACTACGTAATAGTGTGAGTTGGATTTATATTTATTTTGGTACGCCCGCGACAGCATACCAGTATCGTAATCCCGACATATCATTCTGACGGGGTAGGGGAATTTTTGGTCCAAAAATAATTAATTGGTTATAGATGTTATATCCTAATATTAGTTAGTTGCCAAAAAATATCCAAAATGTAATGACAAAAATCATTGGCAACCATCAACTAACTAAGGGTTAATATCGATCATTTGTGAACCAAAATACCCTCACCATATGGGAATTTTATGTCGGGGTTTCGACACCAATTTTGACATCATGATATGTCAGATTTAGTGTCGGAACTCTGACATAACATTCTGACAAGGTCGTGTTATTTTATCGGATGTCAGAGATGTTGTCGATACTCCGACATAGCATTCCGACGTGATGGAGGTATTTTGGTCCAAGAATGGACAAATGCGTTGGGATTTTATAAAAATAACAATTAAAAAAGGGTTCATTGTCAAAAATAACCAAAATGAGAACTCATAAATCATTACTAGCCATGAAGATATTTGTGTAATTTCCATACCTAAATGTCCATTGTTAGACTTCATCGGAGGTTTAACCCAGTGTCGGGGATGGATGTTGGTTTGGTGTCGGAATCTCGGCTTAGCATTCTGATATGGTCCGTTCAATATTGAATTTTTTTATCAAAATCCCCCGACATACATTCCGACAGGGTGGGGATATGTTGGTCCAACAATGGACAATTGAGTATGTAAGTTATATAACTCTAACTTATTTCATGAATGGTAATGGTTTTGAGTTCTCATTACCAATTGTCTATTTTTGGATCAAAATTAGTCTGACATCATGTCGAAATGCTATGTTGGAATTTTGACACAATATCCAATATCGAACTGATATATCGGAATGCTATGTCGGGATTTCGACACCAAATCGACATCCATCCCCGACACTGGGTTAAACCATCCGATAAAGTTGGAATCGATGTTGGAATCCCCCGATATATTATTCCAACAGGGTGGGGATATGATATGTTGGTCAAACAATGGATAATTTGGTATGGAAGTTATATAACTCTAACGTATTTCATGGATGGCAATGATTTTGAGTTCTCATTTTCAATTGTCCATTTTGGACCAAAATTGGTCCGACATCATGTCGGAATGCTATGTTAGTATTTCGACACAAAATCCAACATCGATCTAATATGTCAGAATGCTATATTGGAATTTCGATACCAAACCGACATCCATCCCCGACACTGGGTTAAACCATCCGATGAAGTTGAAATCCCCCAACATATCATTCCGACAGGGTGGGGATATGATATGTTGGTCCAACAATGGACAAATAGGTATGGAAGTTACACAAATATCTTCATGGCATGAAATGATTTATGAGTTCTCATTTTTTTTATTTTTGACAATGAACTCCATTTTAATCGTTATTTTGTTGCAGCTGTCTATTTTTGTGTTGTATATATTTGGTATTTCTGCGAGTCTCCCGATAAGTATTTAATGTCTGTGATGGTGTCGGATTCCTGACATATGATACTGACATCATATAAATATAGAGATATTGGCATAAATAACCAAAAGAAAGAGTTAATTGTCAAAAATGGATAATTGGGTATGGCATTAATTTTTGCGTATTCATTATGAATTTAGGTGGCAATTGCGACACCTGATGTCAGAACACGATGTAGCAATAATTGTCAGAACTCTAACTTCTTGTTCCCACAATGTGGGTATTTTATGGTTATCGGATTCAATATCAAACACTGACAGAGTATTCCGACATTGTTGGAGTATTTCATCGTATGTTGAACTAATTATTTGATGATTGACAATGATTTTCAATATTTAAAATTGGCCATTCGTTGTCTGAGAATGGCGGTGCATGGCTTCTTTGACATTTCATTAGAAATGTCTGTTCACCAAGATAATTTTACTAAATTAACCCTAATTTAAAAACAGTACTAACATAATCATATAATTGGCCATTCGTTTGAGAAAATTGAAATTAAATTATAGTAAAGGAATTGAAACTTGCAAACGGGATTATTTATATTCTACTCCATCAGCCAGTTAGCTAGGTTGTCGAGACGGATACGTTCAACATTTGGCATCTTGATGTCAAGCCCACAAGGAACTTTAAAGCACCATTGCCCTTCTAGTTCTTGGGTAATCACACCCCAATCTGATAGAGAGCATATATCCAACTTTCGATTCCCCATTATCTCATCATCTAGATCCATCTTCAGTTCGCAGTACTTTACTATTGGTGTTATTAATCCTCCGATTATGATGGGGCTCCTCTACACTTGCACAAAATCAACATGATCGTTACCATTCAGATGGACTACAATCGCACAAAGTACACCATGTTCAGATGGTTACCATTCATGAGACTCCACGTAGCAAACAGATCACGTCTGACAACACGATATATTCCCTTGCTATGATCGAATATTGTGTTCGCTATAGCACACTGCATATATCTAATGGTGGGGTTGATAATATCCAGAGAATAGGATGTTAGCTCATCGAAAACATCGATCCCTGTGATTCGTTTCCAAAAAGTATCAGGGTCAAACTCTGCATACTCAGTCCTCATCTCTGCGTAATCTATATGTATACTCATTCAGCTCCTCCATTGTGAGCTTATACTTCTTCCCCTTCTGCGTGAATGTGATGAAGAAATCGCCTAAGTATAGTGGGTCCTTATAATGGAGATCCACACTGCTGACGAAATCCCTTGTCACCGATTCATATGTGCATCTATAAAGCTCAAGCATTCTGAACCACGAGCTGGTGGACATTAGATTACCAATGTTCGGCACCCAAAAAGAATTGATGCAGAAGTTTCCAATCGATGAATCTGGTGGCCGTAAAATTCATATTTGGTTGTTAGGGTATTTGAGATTAAAGGTTAAATTAATGGGGCTGGGAGGTATCTTGGCAATTTTGGAACCTGATTAGCGGAATTTGCTTTAAGGGGCAAAATGGTATTTAGTAATTTGGTGTGTATCGATTAAGAGAAAATTGAGTCAGTGATGGCTTAGGCGGGATAATATAATGGGAGGAAACACCCTTTCGAAATTTAAAATTCAAAAAATTCAAAATTTAAAATTTCCTATAGAGGGAATTCAAATTTTGCTACACCCACCCCTCCCTCTAAATGGTACTGCCAACCCGTAATATAAGACTGGTTAAGTTTTGGTATTTACATTATTTTCATTATTATGTAGAACTTTTTTTATTATTATCCCACACAATAGTTTTTATTTTTTATTTGTTTAGTGTATTTATTTAATTTCATATTTTATTAAAAAATAATACTCCCTTTTCGGGCCGATAAAGTTTACGTATTCAATTTTTGTTGACACACATTAAGTTATACGCTTCTCAAAATTTATTGTCCTACATTAAATACTCACTTCGTGACGCATGAAGGTTTACATTAATTTAGCGCAGAATAGTTGCAGTATTTGATGTTCATTGAGCAATATTAATAACGTCCTATTGCCATTCTCCTAAATTATGGATGTAGAAAAGGGCACGTATTTATGTATATGATGTCACCATATTGCCATATTCAGTTCCCTGTTCAAATATTCTAAATTTACGATAGCCGGTAAAATTCATATGACACGTAACATGGAATATTTGATAAGGTCCTTATACAACTACCAACTCCACAAATATAAAAATATCATAGTAAACCCTAAAACCTAAGAATTTAAACCCTTGAATACTGAAACTCTATTGTCTACACGTATACCATAAAGCCTGAAATCCCTAAACCCCTAAACACGAAATCCTAAACCAAAAAAATAGAAACACTACACATTCAGGCTAACTAATCATAAACACTACACTAAAACCTATACCCTATATCTAGCGACAATGGAGGGTTCAGGCGAAAATGTTGGCATAATTGAAATGAAATTCTTAGTTATTGGACAAAATCGATACAAAATATTTTTGAATGACAAAATTTTAATTTCAAAAAGTCCTTGGACAAAAAATAAATAAATTTATAACACCAGTGTCTCTACAATAATGTGATATTTAATATTTTTTGTACTCCAAATAAGAGCTTACTTTATCATACATTAATATATATTTTATGAGGCCAACACTTGCTATGGACTAAACAATTAAAATAGAGATGTAAGAATCTCATTTGTAATTGAAAAAAACAAACAAATTACAATTAATTATGCATTGTTAAAAGATAAAAAAATTTTGGTAACTAAACCTTTTAAAAACATTAAATTTAAGAGTCCAACTAGGGTGCACCGGGTGTACCGGTACAACTGGATAATTATAATCAATAGATTAATATGCAAAATAATCTCCAATATTAAAAAAGATTAACTAACTAATTTATAAAAAAAAAATCTACCCCACTACCTACATAACCTGTAAATTCAAGTGCACCCCGGAATTACCCTTTGTATCCCAATTTGAAAGTACCCAGTTTGAAATTTTCATTCCCCCTAATTTCTATTAGTCATCTATACTTGTCTGTTCACATGCATTCTACCTACTTATATCGTAATGTTTCCTATTGTTATGACTCTTTAACTCTATGATGTACATGGAATGACAGAATTTATTGACGGGTTGCTTCTCAATATATTGAAGGGTCACTTTCCTATTTATATATAGGAGGAGAATATACTCAGATGACTCACACCCTTTACGATGAATACATATGCTTCCGAATATCCCGCCCTTTACAATGACAAGTGGGACTCCGAAATGGATGCATGTCTCATGAATACTCTATTACATCAAAATTAAGTATAATATATTTTAACTTTATTTCATTTTAATGTGTAAGAGAGTATGTAATATATGTGACACAATAGAATGTAATATGTGTAAGAGGTGAGTGAGATTTATCATAATATATTAAAAGTGGCTTAGCAAGTGTTAACATTTTTTTCCAGTTTTACCCTCATCTATTTTCCTTTACTTATTAATTATATTAATAAATTTATTAACTTAATTTTTACTAATAATTCATGATTCATTTAAACTTCATTCATCAATAGCAACTCTTGAATTACTATTTATAACAATTAATTTTCAACTTAATGCAATACATGAATTTATATTTTTTGTGACTCTTGTTGTATTCTTTTTATCTATATATACTAACTAAGTTTTAACATGAGAAAGAGGATTTGATTGTCTTTTGTGTTCTTATATTTACATTACCTTTTTTAATTTTATTTCTCTATATTTGAGTTCATACAAGTGACTTTAATATCAATTCCTTCTAATGTTTATTTGTTTCATACTATAATATATTTATTGTTTGTTATTTCTTGCGATTTAATAATTCTTGTTTCCTAACTAATACAGGTTTATGTTGTATAGTTTCATCTATTTATTACCTCTATGTTGTTTCTCAATTGAGAGTGCTACCGTCGAGCATGAGGGCTATGGTGGTTGTGGTTGATCCTAAGATCACAAACAAGTAAAGTTTATTTATTTGGATAGTGTGCAAACAACATTTATTCTGAGTGAAAAATGGTGCAGTGCATGTTTATGCTAATGAATGGAGTAAGATTTCAAGGATGCTAATCTAGACAAAATGTTATAGTCATATGTATGTACGACATGTTTCCCATAATGTCAAACATTCTTTAATTTTTGTTATCTTAATTGTTTAGATATTAAAAGTTATTTCCTAATGCTAATCAATGTTAACATCATGTTATTATGTATGTAATACTAATAAAAAAAAAAGGTAATGGCATTGTTAAATTAAACATATGTATGTATTATTTTCGAGAGCTTTTACACTCTATCAATATAAATTTTTAATTATATTCTATTTTATTAACTTAATCATGATGTTTTGTGATTATAAATAAATATGCAATAATTTGTAGTTAATAGTATTTTAAAAGTATATTTAGTTTTTTTTTCTTTTAACGTAAAAATGTTAAAATACAAAAACTATGTTAGAGACTAATTAATTGCAAAATTCCAATTAATACTAAGATTATTACGGCTAACTCTTGTAATTAATCATTAAAATACTAAATTCAATTGAAGAAGATTAATAGACATAATTGAATGAAAATTAATTATACAAAATTAAATTATAATAGATGAGTACAAATTTTAAAATAAGAAGAGAATTTGAAGAGTTAGACTACTCCTAATGATATAAAATTAAAGTAAATATTATTATTATTATTATTATTTAACTCTTAAACATTTTTTGAGTTCTTCAATTTTATTGTAATAATATGATATTTTATTTTATAGATTACTCCATATTCTATTAAATTAAAATGTGATAGATGTAAGAAACAATTTTAAGTGTAACAATATTATTATTATAAATGGAATATATATAAAAGATCAAATGACTATGCACATTGATGAATAGATATGATGTATGGAAATTAATTAAAATTTAAAATGATACTTTTGATATGATGAATTATTTTAATATCCTTTACTAATTTTCACTATTAATATCATTCGAAGAGTATAAACTATTTTTCACAATCAATATCATCACACAATCATTTAAAGTATTAAAAAAAAGAGAAAAAAACCTCAAATTCAATTTCTTATCTTAAATACTTGCATTTTATCAAAATTAATCAATTCAAAATGAATTTCTTAAAAAAAATTGTTAATTTATCATCAAGATAATTTACAATAATATCACAAGAATTATACATACTCATTCTAACTCCCAAAAATATTCACCATTTCTGTTTTAATTGTCGGTCTTACAAAAGATTTCAACTTCCAAAAAATGTAAAAAAATCAAAACAACTATAATTCACATACATTTTATTTATAAAAAAATCACCTACACCTAACACACCTAACATATTTGATTATTTATTTATACCAAAAAAAACCATATTTCACTTTATTTAATATACATACATAATCAAAGGCAAAAAGGTCAAAGAATTATTAAATAATTAAGTACTTCACATAATATATATAGAAAAATAAAATTAAGAGCTACTCTAAAGTACTTTCATTTGAAAATTTCATAACTATTAACATATAATTGTTTCATATAATAATTGTCTCGATCCCAAAATATATTTTAGGAGACTTCTAATAAAAATTATTTTATTTATGTAAAAGATTTACAAGAAATAAATAGTATGAATTATCAAATCAAACAATCAAGGTTATCAATTTTATTACTAAAAGAGGGAAGGCACAAGATTCAAAGTAGTATAAATTAAAATTAAGAAACA
This sequence comes from Pogostemon cablin, assembly GCA_023678885.1. NCBI lineage: Eukaryota > Viridiplantae > Streptophyta > Magnoliopsida > Lamiales > Lamiaceae > Pogostemon > Pogostemon cablin. The sequence goes on from CM042959.1 coordinate 24,505,794, forward strand.
AAAGACACAAAAAAACATACAATTTGATAGTTTATATATATAACTATTAGAGTGTATATTGGGTGCACCCGAGTGCAAGGATGCACCCATATGTGTATGTCTTTTTATTCTATTTTGTATACATATTATTCTATTTTGTATAGGTGTTTTGTAATAATTGTATACTTTTTTCACATTAAGTTTTCATTAAAAAAACTAACATCCATATGTGTATAACTTTTTATTGAATATTATATACAAATTTTCATTAAAAAAATTAACAATTAAATTGTATACATTTTTACTCTTAATTGTACATGTTTTTGTTTATATTTGTATATGGGTGCACCCTATCTTTAGGTGCACGCGGGTGCACACTATAAATTGCCTAATTATTATTGATAAATTGGATGAACATTGTCAAACAAAAAATATTGTATATGAAGAAGTTTTGATGCAATTAATAAATAGATGATTTACTTAAATTATTCATTATTATATTGAAAAATAACTTTTCAAAATAAAAAAAAGTACAAAAAGATAAAAAAAGAAAAAAAAACACTACAAAGTATGATATGTGTGACGTGCTTCGCACGTCTAAAAAACTAGTCTAACTAAAAAGCATACATTAATAATTGGTCGACCCGTCTCACAAAAACTCATTTTACAAGAGAGTATCTTTTCAATTTATTATTTTATTTAAAAATAATATCTTTATTAATTAAAATTAAGTACCTTTAGAATAAAATATATACTCAATTTTAGAAAACCTTGTGCACCTAAGTGCACAATAAACTCTATTGTTTATAATGAATGATTCTTAAAATAATTCATTTGAATAGTGATATTTTCACCAAATCAAATAATATATTTTATTAATATGTTATTAACTTTCGAAAAATAATATCAAACAATCATTTGTCCATTTATTTATTTATAAATTTATTATATTTTCAACATAAATTATTATAATTATAATAATTATTATTATAATAAATATTATACTATATTATTATGGCACAGATTTGTGTGAGACCATCTCACATAAGGACTTACGTGAGACGGCCAGAAAGTAATAACTTTTATGAAAGAAAGTGATAATAAATTAATAAAAAGTGATAATGCTCCTTTATGAACAATTTATAGTATAAACTAAAGTAATAAAATTTTATAGCGAAAGTGATAACAATTTATAGGAAAAGTAATAACTATTTTAAAAAGTGAAAAATAGTCTCACATGAGACGGTCTCACGCAAGACCTACCCTATTATTATTATTTTTGTGTGCACGGTTTATCATGCATTTGTCCATGTGTTTATTTATAAATTTATTATATTTTCAACATAAATTATTATAATTATAATAATTATTATTATAATAAATATTATTCTATAATTATTATTTTTGTAGGTGCACGGTTATTATGCACTGAGTTGATATTAAATGCACCCGGGTGCAAGAGTGCACCCATATGTGTATAACTTTTTTTTCTATTTTATATACATATTATTCTATTTTGTATATGTGTTTCTTAATAATTGTATATTTTTTTCACACTAAGTTTTTCATTAAAAAAACTAGCATCCAAATGTGTATAACTTTTTATTTAATAGTGTATACATGTTTTTTAATAAATTTTATATCTTTTTACATTAAATTTTCATTAAAAAACTAAAAATTAAATTGTATATATTTTTTTCATAATTGTATATGTTTTTGTTTACATTTGTATACGTTTTTGAAAGTGAGTGCACCCTATCTTAGGGTGCACCCGGGTGCACAGTATAATTAATCTTATGAATTTGTCCATATATTTAGTTATAAATTTATTATATTTTCAACATGAATTACTGTAATTATAATGAGTGAGGCTTGCGTGCGCCCGGGCACACAGGAATATATTCGGTGCACCTTTAGAAATTTAGTATTACGGGTAAGGGTACATTGCTTTGGTCTAAAGGGTATACACTTTTCATTAATATTTTTTTTTCTTTAGAAAATAAAGGTTACACATTTTTATACTAAAGGGTATACAATTTAACACAAAATTCTAAAGACGCACGGAGTGTTGTTCATGCGTCCAGATACACACAATAATTTTCTTTAGAAAATAAAGGGTACACATCTGTATACTAAAGGGTATACAATTTTATACAAAATTCTAAAGGCGCACGGAATGTGGTTCGTGCGCCCGAGTGTACAGGAGTTTTTACCATTATAATGATGAGACACTCTCTTTTGAGACTGGTAATTTGTGAGACGGGTCGACCCATCATTAAAGTATGCTTATTGTGTAAATAAAGTATGCTTATTTGCAGTTAAAGTATGTCAATAATAAATTAAATTATAACACACTAAAATCATACTTTAATGCATAATCTAATATATTTTAGAAAATATACTTTAACAAGCATTAAACATATTTTATCTAAAAAATAGACCTACTTTAACACGTTTCACAAACAGTCTCACCTAATTAGCATCTCACAATAGACTATGTCTATAATAATTACTATTATAATAAATATTATATTATTATTATTTGGCAAAGACTTCTGCGAAATCGTCTTACGAAATGAAATCCGTGAAACGGGTCAAATACTAACCCAATAGAAATGTCGCGGATCTACACCCAACCTACTACTTATTTACTTGCTAAATACAGCGGAAGCCACCCGCCTTAACTAATTTAATTTTGTTTTTCACGTTTTTTTTTTTCTTTTACAATTTACTTAGGCTTTTTTTTATTTTAATTTATTAGAATAGTTTTTTATGACATCTATATTATTATTTGTAAATAAAGTAAGAAAATATTTTCTTTAAAACATAATTAATGTAAATCGTGTTAAAATGGAGTATATAATAATAAATAAATAAATAAATAAAAAGTTTGGTTAATAACTTTAAATTTTTTTATTTATTATACTAATAGTTAAAAAAAATTATTTAAATATTTTCACTTATCTTTTATCAGGTATCACTTTTCATTAAAAATATTATTACTTTTTATTTTTATAAAATATATTTATTAAACTATTTAATTGAACATTTATCACTTTTCTTTTATAAGGTATCACTTTTATGTGTTTTTATACATTAAATAATTTAATTTGACATTTATCACTTTTCTTTGATCAGGTATCACTTTTTATTAAAAAAATATTATCACTTTTTGTGTCTTTATTCATTAAATAATTTAATTTGATATTTATCACTTTTATTTAATCAAATATCACTTTTTATTAAAAATATTATCACTTTTTATAAATAATTTAATTGGATTTGTATTTTTTTAATCAAATAATATCACTTTTAAAATATAATTTAATTGGATGTGTATTATTTTTTTAACTACGTACCACTTTTGATTGAAAATATTATCACTTTTTTTCTTTTATAAATTATTTATGAAATAATTTTATTTGTCGAGTTTACTTTTTCATGTTTATATATTACATTTTCTTAAAAAGGTTAACACTTATTAATCCATAAAATTTTCATGAGATAACTCAATAATAAGTGTATCATTTTTTATTTTTTTTTATAAATCTCACCTTTAATTTTTCTGTCATTTTAAAAATTAATAAATTATTAATTTTAAAATGTATAAAGAAAAAAAAAATATTAAATGAATTGCTTAGTGATGTTTGTGAATGAATTTGTGAGCGACGAGGTTATATTGCACGGGTTACCGGTTGGGTCCGCAATTTTTTTTTTTTTTACTTTTTATACTTTATTAATTGATTGATGGATAATCTGCCTTATATAATAAAATCCGTGAGACGATCTCGCACAAGACTCACCCTTATTATTATCAAAAATGTGTGCACAATTTATTATATACTTTAAAAATTAAAATAATACTCACAAAGCAAGTTATTATTACTTAAAAATAAGATAAAACAAATAAATACTCCACTCGTTAGGCGCTTACATATAATCTAATTAATAGACCATTATTATAATATGAAATAAATTATGACTTGTTCTAAGAGCTCCACAAATCTGCCCCTCCAAAACCTAAAAAATTAGCGCCAATAAGTTCCCTCCTAAACAAAAAAAATATCCGCCAAAGTGTGAAATTGTAATGATGTCTGAAGTCATAAAAGCATTATTTTTGTTGGAAACAACACAGATTCATCAGGATGCATAGAGAGGAATCCTATTACCTCTCACCAATGGATTGTGTTGCAGCGGAAGAGTATTGAGAACCGATTGACACTCACGTTGCAATCTCTGGATCCAATCTTCAACACGGGGTTGAAAGATAAATGTTCCACGAATTTGTATTAAGGATGGATAAAGAATATTGGAGAGAATTGAAGAGCGAACGTTTTCTCTTAGAACCGTGTTCTTCTTTCTGTGTCTTTTCATGCATACGCAGTTTTCTTTTATCCAAAAACCAACGTAAGGAAACAGAGAAAAAACTGTATCTAACTCCCTCTCTGCATGCAGCGTGCCACATGTATTCATATGTGGAAAATATAATATATAATATTAAATTATTATTTACATCTCCCACTCACATATGAAATCAAAAAATCTCCTGATTCATTTTCTTCATGAATCATATTCTAGTCCAGATTAATACATCGTGTGACCCACGAGATAGAGTTTTAATTGCTATACACTTGTTAGAGATATATAGCAACTCAATCAGTTTATCGAAGAAACTCAACAAGCTCGCTATACCCCAGAACTCTTGAATATTTAACATAAGTTGACATATCTCTTTTCAATCCCCTTAATATGTAAGAGCATATTCAACCGTTTTGCAAAAAACTATGTATTCATAATCAAGACCCTGCTTGATTGACTAGTCAATGAATCACAATAGTATATATTAAATTAAGACATTCTTCCCATCTCACTAAGTATCTACAGTCTCCCACTGCAGCTGCTTTCCTAGACATGCACCGCATTGCCGTTATTAACCATAGCTCTTTTGGTAACATGCTAAAGTAGCAACACTAAAGTGAAGACTTAGAATATAGTAGAAAGTCATAAGGGTAACTAATAGATAAGGACTCATACTATTTGAGAAAATGGGAATAATATTCTCAATCCTTTTATGGTCAACTCAGCACAAGTCGTTTTCCTAAAACACTTGTCACAATGTCTTTAACTTCATTCCATGAAAGTGTATGTCGTATATTATTTTAATATAGGCATTGTGTAAATCAAAGTTCAAGTGTGTCCCATACACTTAACTCGGATATCCTTCCTCCCACGTATAGGATCTCCATCGATTTAGCTTTATAACAAGTTGGATTAGATTCGTGGCTAAATTTATCTCGATCACATTAATTATCGTAATCTCATCTCTGCGCTCCCACTTAGCTAGAGGTGATTGCTCGTATGAGAGAGCCAATCGTAACTTGCCGACATACTATTATACATGAATCGTCACATATAATTTATAAAACATATATATAAATAGTTAAGTCATTAACCATTCCATTAACATACATAAACATATTCAATACATCGTTTTAAATCCTTCGCAAACCCAATCCTTTTACATGCCCTACGAACACATCTCTGGGAATTGGTTTGGTAAAAGGATCTCCTAACATTGAACGAGTAGAAATGTATTTAAGAATCACTTTCTTCTTTTCTATAATATCTCTGACAAAGTTGAATTTAGTATCAATGTGTTTGGTCTTTCCATGATATTTGGGGTCTTTTGTGTAAGCAATAGCCGCTTGATTATCACAATTGATTAAAACAGCTCCCACTGAAGTGTTTAAGACCTCCAAGTATTTCATGAATCTTCTCAACCAGATACCCTCTTGAACTGCAGCCGCGCATGCCACAAACTCAGCTTCCATTGTGGACAATGCGATGCAATTCTGTTTCTTGCTACACCATGAGATTGCTCCATTGTTGAGCAAGAAGACATAACCAGAAGTTGATTTACGTTCATCTAAATCTCCACTCCAGTCAGCGTCTGAATACCCATTTAGTGTACTGTTATTCCCTTGATAACAAAGAGAATAATCTGCAGTCCCTTTTAGGTATCTGAAAATTCTTTTAACAGCCATCCAATGCTTCTTCCCCGGATTGGATTGATACCTGCTAACCAGACCAACGGCATAGCAAATGTCTGGTCTTGTACACAACATTGCGTACATAAGACTTCCAATCGCATTGGCATATGGCACTTTGGACATTTCATTGATTTCATCTTGAGTCTTGGGACACATATGTTGACTCAATGATTCGCCTTTCACTATAGGAGTATCTATAGGCTTGCAAGTTTCCATCTTGAACCGTTCCAAAAGTTTCTTGATGTAAGTCTCTTGAGACAAACCCATTAACTTCTTTGAACGATCCCTATGGATCTTCACACCAAGTATGTATTCTGCCTCACCCATATCTTTCATTTCGAAGTTTGAAGATAACCATCTTTTTATGGTTTCAAGATACTCTTTTCTATTACTAGCTAGTAGTATGTCATCCACATACAAAGATAGAATCACAAAACTACCATTGGACTGTTTAACGTAAACACAATGGTCTGCATTTATCATAACGAAGTTATATGAGATAATCGTATTGTGAAACCTCAAATACCACTGTCTAGAGGATTGTTTGAGTCCGTAGATTGACTTTTTCAATCTACAAACTTTATCCTCTTGACCTCGAAGTATAAATCCTACAGGCTGTTGCATGTAGATTTCTTCCTCTAATTCTCCATTGAGAAATGCGGCCTTAACATCCATTTGGTGTAATTCTAAATCCATACTAGCCACTATAGCCAATAGTAGACGAATCGAGGCAAACCTCACTACAGGTGAAAAAGTTTTTTCGTAGTCTATACCCTCTTGTTGAGTATAACCTTTTGCCACCAAGCGAGCCTTATACCTCTCTATTGAGCCATCATATTTTCTTTTGATTTTGAGAATCCATTTATTCCCAATTGCCTTTCGTCCCTTTGGAAGATCTACAAGTTCCCATACTTGATTTGACTTCATAGACTCCATCTCTTCTTTCATCGCTTTCATCCATTTCTCCTTCGCCGGACAAGTCAGAGCTTCTTTCACATTTCTAGGCTCTTCCTCATCAACAGGAGAAACATCTCCATTTTCTGGTGAAATAAAGAAGGCATGTCCTTCAATATCATAATGCCTTTTGGGCACATGTTTCCTAGAACTTTTCCGAGATAGCTGTTGATGATCTTCTATAGACAAAATACTCTCATTGAGAATCGCTTGATCCTCAATTGGAAAATATCCATCAAGATCCACACTATCAGCTAAACTACTACTCCCACTTGGATCTTGTAGGAATTGGTTTTCTACTACCTCAAAAATAGGTTCGGCATCCCTAATGCCCCCTCTACTAGGAAATTCTGTTTCCAGAAAATGAGCATTACGTGATTCTGTCTCAGTTAAACTCCCATCTTGATCTCCTATGAACACGTAACCCTTAGAATGTTCGCAGTATCTTATAAAGATACACTTCTTGCCTCTGGGACCCAACTTTCCATACTGACTCGATGAATCATGTACATAAGCTGCTGATCCCCAAGCTCTAAGGTTACTTATGTCAGGTTTTCTACCCGTCCAAAGTTCATATGGAGTTGAAGCAACTGATTTGGAAGGCACTCGATTAAGCACATAAGTTGCCGTGAGTAACGCATCTCCCCAAAAAGAGATCGGTAAATTAGCTTATGCCATCATGGATCTCACCATCTCCAACAAAGTCCTATTCCTTCTTTCAGCAACACCATTTTGTTGAGGTGTATAAGGAATGGTTAATTGTCGGACTATACCCTTTTCATTACAAAATTCTTTGAATTGTTCCGATAGATATTCACGTCCTCTATCAGTTCTTAAAACTTTGATAGATTTGTCCTTTTGATTTTTGACTTCGCTCAAATATCGTCTAAAACAATCAAATGCTTCAGACTTATGAGATATCAAATAGACATATCCAAAACGCGAATAATCATCAATAAATGTAATGAAATAATAAGCTCCATGTCGTGCTCTCACATTTACAGGACCACTTATATCTGAATGGATTACTTCTAATGGAGATTCAGCTCTAATGGCTTTACCAAACGATTTTCTAGTCATCTTTCCAGCAAGACAATGTTCGCATTTGGATAATACAACTTTTGAAGAAAGATTCAACAATCCTTCTTTTACAAGTCTATTCATCCTATCTTGCCCAATATGACCTAATCTAGCATGCCAAACATTATCATTCACATTTGCATTACTAGAAGAACAAGCATTTATTAAATATGAATAATCATCATAATAACTAAAAGTCATTCTATTACAATCTAAAACCATAAAACCATCATTCATATGTCCCGATGCATAACAAGTACCATTAATGCTAATTACCACAGTATTTTTAGTAAATAATACATCATAACCCAAATTAACTAAAACTGAAACAGAGATTAGATTCCGCGTGATTTCTGGAGCATAGAGTGTTGGATTGTATACTAAAAGTCTAGGTTTAGTATGAACAATGTTATAACAATTAATTTGAAATGAGAATCATATGATCAAATGATTGCATCTTATAATTTATTTATATGTTCGATGCAATAGTCCACTTTATACTGTAGATAATATGTTGTGCGACAACACGCGGAAGATCATATTATCGGTTTTCTTATAAAGTATAAACAGATGCTCACAATCGAGATAGACGGGGACTCTCTATCGGGATGGTTGTAGTGTGGTTTGGTATTAGCTTGTCTTGGCTATAGAATCACATTAGTGCACTTGTGTGTATTGAGCAGGACCGCTTGAGATCGTTCGATTTATACTGACTTATAGAAGAACTTGATCTCTGTTATTATGGATGTTCGTGCTCTTAATCCCTATACAATAACCTCGACACGTAGGGCAGTATATATTTCTTTGATTCATCAATGGGTGAGATTTAGATGCAATTAAATCAATAAACTCGGTGAGTTGGGAAATAGTGTTGTATCTATGGTGTGCTGTTGACTGTAGAAGGAATCCGTGTCCGTCATAGGTTGATGATGTCCCCTTGAGGAGCTCATAAGGATTATCATGTAAACCCTGCAGGTGGAACTTATTCCGGCATGATAATGAGGTTGAGTGGTACTACTCTTGGATGAGATATTAATTAATTGAGTTGTCAGTAACTTATATTAATTAATGGACATTGTATATCTTAAACATGGGGAGACTAACGGGCTCATAATAAGAAGGAGCCCAAAACGTAATTTTGGGATTGGTATGGTAGTGCAGTAATAATATTTTAGTGGAATATATTATTATTATTGGACTTAAGTATAAGCTTTGGGCTAAGCTTGGATACTTAAGCCCAATGGAGGCCCAACCCAATTTCTCCTCCTGGTCCCTGCTGTAGCCCATGTATATAAGTCACCTCAGCTTATCTGGAACCCTAATCTAATTCATTATTCACGTGTGATGAGGGTTGAGAGCAGATTGAGTAGGTCTCGTAGATCGTCGCCCACACGACGTCGAGATCGGACTTGGGACATACAGCAGAAGACCGGAAGGTCGTTTGCTGCTGCAGTTCGTCATGTTCCAAAATTCATATAAAATCGTACAGTTCTTCGATTTTGATGTATTATATACTGATGGAAAGACGTCGAAGAGTGGATCGTCTGAGCATAAAGATCACTCAATTCTGACATCAGAAGAGGAACTTATGGCTATTCTCGTGGGACTGCGCAGACTGCCAGCGAGAATTCAACCTCTACATCAACCCTTGGTGAAAGGTAATGCGTTTCATGTTTACTTGCTTCCGCTGCTTGTTAGAAATTCATGGAACCCTAATAGGTCACGTTAACCAAACGATCGAATGCCAACAATTCGTATCAGAGCTTCGGTTTCGTGGTGAAGCGTGACACGTTAGGATAGGGTTTATGTGATTAATTTTTCAGAATTAGGATCACATGTTTAGGGTTTTGGTTTTATTGCGCAAACCATTAATATCCCTATGTAATATATACCCTATATCATATCTATTCGTCCATGGTTGTGTGTGAGAGGATTCGACGAAAACTGTTCGTCAATTTCACATGCAAGGAAGAAAGAGAGGGCAAAAATAGAATCACGCTTTTGAGAGAAAATCCAGCGTAGTGATATTGCAGAGGCAATAACTAGAGTTTCAAAGGTCGGATTGATCTGTAATTTGGTCAGCACGTTCAGACCTTGTGGATGTACATTCTGAATGGTGGAGATCGAATTTGGAGTTTTTTCTTGCTGGGAGTACGCTGAAAACAGAAGCAGATATTTGGGCGATTCTGTTTTGCGCAGTCGAGGGAAAAGTGCCGTTTCTGACAAAATAATCGTTGGATCGAGCTGTAATTTGGTCAACACGTTCAGACCTTGTGGATGTACATTGTGAACGGTGGAGATCGAATTTGGAGCCTTTTCTTGCTGGGAGTACGCTGAAAACAGAAGCAGATATTTGGGCGATTCTGTTTTGCGCAGTCGAGGGAAAAGTGCCGTTTCTGACAAACTAATCGTTGGATCGAGTTGTAATTTGGTCAACACGTTCAGACCTTGTGAATGTACATTCTGAACGGTGGAGATCGAATTTGGAGCCTTTTCTTGCTAGGAGTACGCTGAAAACTGAAGCACATATTTGGGCGATTCTGTTTTGCGCAGTCGAGAGAAAAGAGCCGTTCTCACAAAATAACCGTTGGATCGATCTGTAATTTGGATAAAATGTTCAGGACTTACAGTAGTAGATTCTGGACGGTGGAGATTGGATTCTGAGGTCCTTTCAGTTTCGAACTACGAACGACAGTTGGTGTAGTTTGGTGTTGCGCGTTGGGCTGAACTTGGTTCCATGAAAGTAGGCCCTTGGACGAGCGACAGTCCAGGCGAGGGGCGCTCGTCAAGGCACTTGGGGCGCTCCCTGACATAATTGGCGGTGGGATATGACGATGGACGTCTTGGGGCACAAGCAATCCTGCTTGTTGCGTAAGGCATCGATTCCACAGTAGGAGTGTCGGACAAGACATTAAAATTTAGAGGCGTTTTTATTCCTAATATATATAACTGTCATAATTGATTTAATTGTCTATTATTGTTATATATATATATATATATATATATATATATATATATATATATATATATATATATATATATATATATATATATATATATATATATGGATGCCTGATCTCTATGATTTATTGTCTTATATAGAAGCATGCTAGATTGCGTATTATATTTGGTATATTATATGCATGTATTGCTAGAGTGTTGGATAAGACATCCAATTTTAAGAAAACTAATTCCTAATATATAACTGCCATAATAGATTTTATATTATTGTTATATATGGATGTCGAATTAATTCCTAATATATGACTGCTATAATTGATTTAATAATCTATTATTGTCATATATGAATGTCGAATTAATTCCTAATATATAACTGCTATAATTGATTGTCTATTATTGTTATATATGGATGTTGAATTGATTCCTAATATATAACTGACATAATTGATTTAATTATCTATTATTGTTATATATGGTTGCTCATCGATATCGATGATTTTGATAATCTAGACGATATGACGATCGATATCGATAGTTTTAGAATTTTGATAATCTTGATGTTTTTCGAATATTTGATAATCTAGTCGATATCGATGATTTTGATAATCTGGACGACATCGACGGTCGATATCGATGGTTTCGAAAATTGGACAATCTGGAAATTTTGAAAATTTGATAGTCTGGAAGTCTTTGCTGATATTCGTGCCTGGTGGCGAACAATCGAATTCGCTGATATATAACTGTTAATGATTGATTTAATTATTGATTATTGTTATATATGTATGCATGACTCTCTGTGATTTACTGCCTTATGTGCCGTAATAGAAGCATGCTAGCGTTGCGTATTTTATTCTGAATATCATATGCATGTAAAAACCCTCGGTGTTAAATTACTAAGTGGGAGAGGGGATTGGTAAATATTCCCGCGGCCTCCATTATTGGTTTGTAAGTGATGTGAGTAAACTTGCGTGTTGGCAATAGGCCTTCCTCCCTAACGGATGAGTTTATTCACGGATCACTGGTACAGACTTCATTACATAATTATTGTTTGTAATGTGGTACATGAACTTGCGTGTTGGCAATAGGCCTTCCTCCCTAACGGATGAGTTTATGTGGGGCTCACTGGTACAAACTTATAATTGATGATTGTAGGAAGCTATCCGAGCGCATGTGTACTTCTCCAACTGTAAGGCACACAAGCTCGCGCAGTGGACTTGGGATCAAATAATGGTGTACACTTAGGTGTAAATAATTAGTATCCTCCCCAACGGAGTCACTGCTATTATTTGCATGGCTAAAGAGGAACCGACTATTAATTATTTTGTCATAAAGTTAGGTTGACAAATGAAATTAATGGGTAAAACCTTCTCTTGTAAATGTTTGGGTTTGTAAACGTCCACACTAACGTGGCTTGCAGACTCACGGTGCTTGAGATGTCGGTGAATTTTATTTTTATATAGTTTTGAGGGAATCAATATAAAAGGATAAAATTCGAAGATTTTATCGGTATATTTATTTATGATTCTCTGTAATTTCAAATGGTTTTATCTCGCTTATTGTTGACTAAAAGAAATTATATTTACTGGTCCAAAATTAGATGATTAGAAAAGAATCTTGGTTTTGAATTTTACTGCTTAAGAAAATACATGTGTGTTCTCACAATGGACGTCTCATGATGCCTATTAAAGTCTCTAGTGAAGAGATGAGAGGTTCATAGAAATATGATGGTCTCATGTAACTCTTCGGATACTTGAGTAAGTTAAAAGGCAGAAGATCATGATTTAATTTGATGAATGAATTGGGAAAGCATGGAGTATAAATTGAAGGGAAACCTAGATCAATTTAATTATTTGTGAATTGCCTAGATGTTTTTGAGTAAGTTCCACCTGAATTACAATAGGATGTATATGGTGGAAAACTTCTGGCAAAACATGTGGCAAAGGAAAGCCATTTTCATCATAATGTGAACAAGTTTTATATCTTATTCACTAGTTGTTTAAAACATGATTAGTGATGGCATTTACTGACACGAAGTGTGTAGATACTTGAATCACTAAATGTTTATTACTAAGTGAGGATAAGATTGTTATGACATGGGTAAAACTACAAGAGTAGTGGCTATTGCAGTGGGAGTTGTCTATTTATTAAATGATATGAGTAGACGTTTGATTTTATGAAATTGTCTTTACGTACATTTTCATAGAAAGAATTTGATTTCGGTTTCTATGCATTAATAGATGGATACTCCATTTCATTTAAATGATATGGTCATTATAATGAATGATAGAGTTGTAATCTGTTATGGTACGTTGGTGAACAATTTGTACACTCTCAAATCATGTTTATCCCCTGGATGCGACAAATAGTAATTAATAATGAGTCTTTTAATCTAGTAAGAGAAAGGTACCTTCGGAAATGAATTTTCCACCTTAATGGTGTGACGAATAGAAGGAATAGCACTCTTATGGTAGTGATTAGATAGATGATGAATTATTTGGAATTACTAAATTCATTTTATGGATATGCCCTAGGAACAGTAATTCGTAAGAATGTTTTTCTATTTGTGGGATATCCTAGAAAAATGAAGGATGATTTATTTAGTCCACAAGATCGAAGAGTGATTGTTAACATAAACACTAGATTTTTGGAAAAAGGACTATGTAATAAATCAAATACCCATGTATAAGTTGTTCTAAAGGAAGTGAGAGGAAAACACAAAGTATAAGTACCAAGTGTACAAGATGATATACCACAAGGTAAACTGCAACGCGTGTCACGTCTGATATACAATTGCATGTAGTGGCTTGTCGTAGTGGGAGGGTTCTTCGACAACTTGTAAGATACATGTTTTGGGAAAGTCGAGAGACTTGGTCCCTCGCAAACATGAAATGGACCCACGGATACGACGAAGCACTACAAGTTAGAAATGCCTAATCCTAGCAAAGTGCAATGAATATTAAAATAGAACGATTTGAAATTAGGTCTGGATGCTTGTTGAACCGCTAAATGGCGTAAAAGCCATTGGAAGCAGGCATGCAAGAATAAAAGAGGATCATAGAATAAGGTGAAAACCTTGGAAGCAAGCTTGTTACGAAAAAGGTATACTCAGAAAGAAAGGGTTCGATTATGAGAAAACCTGTTCGCCGGTAGCTATGCCTAAGTTGATCCGAACTCTTTTATTTGTTGCTACTCATATGAAATATGAGGGATAGCAAATAGATGTCGAGACAGCTTTCCTGATTGGAAGTCTTAAGGGAAACATCTATGTGAAGCAACCAGAGTGATTCATTGCAAAGTGCTAAGAGCATTGTGATAGTGAGCTTAAAAGTGTCCATTAATGGACTAAAACAAGCTTCAAGATCATGAAACATCCGTTTTGATGAGGTAATCCAGTGACATGGATCTAATCAATGATCGGATGGGTCTTGTGTATTGAAAAAAGTGATGGAAACGTGGTGGTATTTCTTGTACTATACGTAGATGATATATTGCTCATTGGAGACAATGAAAGAGTATTGTCGGGCGTATGTGTATGGATAATAACGCGGTATGAAATGAAGGACTTAAGAAGAGCAAAAATATCCTTTTGATCACGGTAATACGGATCACAAGAAAGGATATTATGCTTGTCTCAAGCTTCATGAATTGATACGATCCTTACTTGTTTTAGCAAGTGACTTTATCTAAGAAAATATGTCTTGAGACACAAAAGGAAGATAAAGGTGACGAAAGCGGTTCCTTATGCTTTGGCGAATAAGGAAGCTTAATCTTAGGAATGCTATGCGCGAGAATGGATATCTATTTTGCTGAACGCATGAACAGTGGGTATCAACGTAACCCGGAACAAGAATGATGAACTGTGGTAAGACATATATGAAGTGCCTGAGAAGGACTGGAAATTATATGTAAGCTTACTGGGCAAATTCACTGCTTCTTGTGGATTACGTAGATTCGGATTTTTTAGTCAGATTGGACGGCAGTAAATCCACCTCAAGGTTATGTGTTTAATTTTAGGAAGTTGAGTCATAATGTGGAGGAGTGTTATATAGAAATATATTTCAGACTCCGGACTCCATCATGGAAAGATGATAAATTGGAGCCTATGAGGCAGCCAAAGTATCTGTATGACTCTAGAAACTTCAAGATAGACTTTGAAGTGTTTCTAAGTTTGCCCAAGGATATCACAATTTATATTGATGATATTGGTGCAGTTGCAAACTTGAAGGAATCACGAGCCCATAAGGCAATTAAACACATGGAGTGCAAGTACCACCTGTTACGAGAAATCGTACGATGAGGGGAAGGTTGTTGTCGCCTAGATTGCATCGGATGATGACCTAGTAAATCCATTAACAATGACCTTAAGGCGAGAGCTTTTAATGGTCGTGTAGTGGGAGTGGGAATCAGATGTATGGCGGAAGACATAACAACATAGTCTTTTAGTATAAGTGGGAGATTGTTGGATTGTATACTAAAAGTCTAGGTTTAGTATGAACAATGTTATAACAATTAATTTGAAATGAGAATCATATGATCAAATGATTGCATCTTATAATTTATTTATATGTTCGATGCAATAGTCCACTTTATACTGTAGATAATATGTTGTGCGACAACACGCGGAAGATCATATTATCGGTTTTCTTATAAAGTATAAACAGATGCTCACAATCGAGATAGACGGGGACTCTCTATCGGGATGGTTGTAGTGTGGTTTGGTATTAGCTTGTCTTGGCTATAGAATCACATTAGTGCACTTGTGTGTATTGAGCAGGACCGCTTGAGATCGTTCGATTTATACTGACTTATAGAAGAACTTGATCTCTGTTATTATGGATGTTCGTGCTCTTAATCCCTATACAATAACCTCGACACGTAGGGCAGTATATATTTCTTTGATTCATCAATGGGTGAGATTTAGATGCAATTAAATCAATAAACTCGGTGAGTTGGGAAATAGTGCTGTATCTATGGTGTGCTGTTGATTGTAGAAGGAATCCGTGTCCGTCATAGGTTGATGATGTCCCCTTGAGGAGCTAATAAGGATTATCATGTAAACCCTGCAGGTGGAATTTATTCCGGCATGATAATGAGGTTGAGTGGTACTACTCTTGGATGAGATATTAATTAATTGAGTTGTCAGTAACTTATATTAATTAATGGACATTGTATATCTTAAACATGGGGAGACTAACGGGCTCATAATAAGAAGGAGCCCAAAACGTAATTTTGGGATTGGGATTGGTATGGTAGTGCAGTAATAATATTTTAGTGGAATATATTATTATTATTGGACTTAAGTATAAGCTTTGGGCTAAGCTTGGATACTTAAGCCCAATGGAGGCCCAACCCAATTTCTCCTCCTGGTCCCTGCTGTAGCCCATGTATATAAGTCACCTCAGCTTATCTGGAACCCTAATCTAATTCATTATTCACATGTGATGAGGGTTGAGAGCAGATTGAGTAGGTCTCGTAGATCGTCGCCCACACGACGTCGAGATCGGACTTGGGACATACAGCAGAAGACCGAAAGGTCGTTTGCTGCTGCAGTTCGTCATGTTCCAAAATTCATATAAAATCGTACAGTTCTTCGATTTTGATATATTATATACTGATGGAAAGACGTCGAAGAGAGGATCGTCTTAGCATAAAGATAACTCAATTCTGACATCAGAAGAGGAACTTATGGCTATTCTCGTGGGACTGCGCAGACTGCCAGCGAGAATTCAACCTCTACATCAACCCTTGGTGAAAGGTAATGCGTTTCATGTTTACTTGCTTCCGCTGCTTGTTAGAAATTCATGGAACCCTAATGGGTCACGTTAACCAAACGATCGAATGCCAACATAGAGAACATCATGTAGAATAAAGGCCCGACCATTGTCAAGGTCCAGTTTGCAAGTCCCAAGTCCTTTGACTTCGACTCGAGCGTTGTTTCCCACATATATCCACCTAGTCCCCTTTGGAACACGACAGAAATCTACAAAAGCTCCTCTGTCTCTCGTCACATGATCCGTTGCTCCTGAGTCTATAATCCACAACGGATAAGAATCAGTTAACAAGACAGTACTTGAGACATTAATTTCACACGCAAAAGAATAAGATGAATCTACCTTGTCCCTTTTGGGCTCAGGGCATTCACGTGCAAAGTGACCAAGTTTTCCACAATTGAAACATGACATTTTGCTCTTATCCTTTTTATTCTTTTTGTTTTGCTTCTTTTTCTTCTTCTGTTCATCAGTTTTGGTTGATGGGTTGTTGTCATGCTTCTCACCGTCAGATCGTTTACCCTTCTTGTTCTTCTTCCAATTCCTTTTCCTTTTGAAGCCCGAAGCTCCTTTGGAAGTAGAACCGGCATAGAAAACCCCAGAAGCTGGCTTTGAGGCTCCAAGCCTCTCATCTTCCAACTCAGCATGACGAGCAGCATCATTGAAAGTTTTAATACTTTCATTATGAGTCAAGTTAACCTTAAGATGTTCCCAACGATCAGGTAGAGAGCGGATCAGTGCTTGGATCTGTTGCTCATCAGAGAGAATGTGACCAGCAGTCTTAAGTTCAATTATCATATTAGACATCTCCCTGAGATGTTGCCTAATGTTATGATCAAGTTTCTTCTTGTAGGTATCAAACTTAATAGTCAACTGCCTAAGCCTCGTAATCGATGTTCCACCATATTTTTCACGCAGATACACCCAGATATCATGTGCAGTGGGATGTTGTTCACACTCATGAATCATCGGATCGATTACCGAGCTAACGAGGATACCACGGGCAACGGAATTTTTCTTTTTCCAAGCCAGGTATGCCTCTTGGTCACGTCTCCCTTGAGTTCCATTTCCCACACCTGGATCAGCCATGACTTAGTTTATAGCGTCTAATGCATCTTGCTCATCCAACACGTACCAAATCTTATGACGCCAAGTGTCATAGTTGTCACCATTGAGTTTCTCTCCTTTGTTTAACTCAGCGACAATTGATTTCGATGCCATGATCTTAATTAGAGATTAAAGTGATTCATTATGTTAATAATGTTTTATCAAATTTTATGTTAAGCTTAAACAAAAAACATCTCAATCAATAACACAAGACTTAATCTCGAAAAATAGCTCGAAGACTACTAATCATCAATCTCATCAAGTGTCATAATACTAGATACTTGTTTCAAAACGTAAAATACATTTAAGGTTCAAGTAATCAACAATTAATATTGAACAGCCACTAATAAATAGAACATCAACAACCATCCATCATTATAAATAAATCAAGTCTGACATCACATAAATTCTAATAGACTCCTCGAGTATATAATTAGAAAATGGAATTATGAACGTCTACGAATAGAACCTCCATATACGTCACTTGATTCAAAATAACGAATATAATCAAAATCTCTAGTCCCCACACTATAGATAGCTCGTGCCAAAGGATCTGCAAGAGGATTCTTAATCTGATCCTTTCTTCGACTTTTCAGTCTTAGAAAATCAGATCGTCGAACCCCACCCATACTTAAGCAAGCTGATCTTAGTGCTTGTCTATTATCTTCTTCTAAAGAAGCAATCATCAGATCATACATCAATTGACGACCATTCGGTTTCACACTATAAGTCTTCCTTTCAGCCCAAAACTCCTTTTGCAAGTAGGAAGGTAAAGTGTTAGCCCAGGTCTCACGACTAGAAATCTTATTGTACTCACTAGATGGGAGAAGCTTTTTATCGATCAAGAACAACAAATGGTTGTATCGTTCAAATAGTTCCAATACATGGTCCCTAACGTTGTGTTGTGGTTTCATTTTGTAGTTCAGAAATTCATTAAGGACTATCCGTTTAGTTTTGATGTCCCTTGTTGAAACTGTTCTCCTCCTTGATGCCATGCCTATGAAAAATGAGCAACCAAAATAAAAACACACCCGTGTTAGTCAAACTATATCACATGAATTTCCTCTCCACATAATGCACATGGAAACAAATTTTCAAGATACAATAGGCATATTCACAAGTGAATAAGTTCAACTCTATTGGCTCCCACTTTCATAGGCTACAAGAGTTTGAACAATTCAACATTACAATGAACTTATGATTAAATGACATTATAAGGTGCATAATCAACATAAAATGCAACCAAATAGCTACCATAAAGGTTTTTATTCAACAAAAATGTCATATAACAAAGTAAAACCACACACACACACTAAAGATGTCGTCAAGCACTCTCGAAAACATCATCATCGGACTCCACGCATCGAAAGATGTCAGAATACATCGGACAGACGCCGGAAAACGTATTCACGCGCCTCTACGCGCCCTCACGCGCCGGCTGGAGAATTCACGCGCTCCCACGCGCCTCCACGCGCCTCCACGCGCCGCCACGCGCGGCTGTCAGCAGGCTGACCCCGGCGCGTGCATGAAACTAACGCGCCACTACCGTGCCGGAGCGTCTCCTACACGCGCCTCCGTATTCTGCTTGGTCACCGGTGGTTCGGCTCCGGGCTGACCCACCTGGTCCGACCCGGCCCAATTATGCTGACCCGGCCCAACCCAATACAAAACAGTTATGATTAATAGCAGAAAAGCCCCTCAATAATTTCTAATTCTCAAAAACCAACCCCTGAAGTTTCTGAAAATTTGCAAATTAAGCCCAGTTTCGTGAAAATCTTTGAAAAATCATAACTGGAGTTTTAGAAGGCCAAAAAATGCACAAAAAATACTGACGGACTCCTCTCGACGAGACCTATCCATTAGTATAAACAAAATATGCTTTTGCTTGTACAAAAAAATGACGAAAAAATCACACTTTTAAGTTTAATGGGGAATCATTAACGTCATTCACATATACACTGGAAACATAGTTAATATGCCTCATACTCACATAAATAACCCATCAAAGTTACACAATTCACCAATCATATAACTTCCAACAAAATCATGTGAGAATTTTTCAAAAATTAAAAGCAGAAAACTTTAACGCAAGAAATCCAGAGAAGAAAAACGAAGTACCAATCATTGGCTCTGATACCAATGTTGGAAACACACAGATTCATCAGGATGCATAGAGAGGAATCCTATTACTTCTCACCAATGGATTGTGTTGCAGCGGAAGAGTATTGAGAACCGATTGACACTCACGT
This sequence comes from Pogostemon cablin, assembly GCA_023678885.1. Lineage (NCBI taxonomy): Eukaryota > Viridiplantae > Streptophyta > Magnoliopsida > Lamiales > Lamiaceae > Pogostemon > Pogostemon cablin. Next base: position 24,525,942 of record CM042959.1, read on the forward strand.
TGCAATCTCTGGATCCAATCTTCAACACGGGGTTGAAAGATAAATGTTCCACGAATTTGTATTAAGGATGGATAAAGAATATTGGAGAGAATTGAAGAGCGAACGTTTTCTCTTAGAACCGTGTTCTTCTTTCTATGTCTTTTCATGCATACGCAGTTCTCTTTTATCCAAAAACCAACGTAAGGAAATGGAGAAAAAACTGTATCTAACTCCCTCTCTGCATACAGCGTGCCACATGTATTCATATGTGGAAAATATAATATATAATATTAAATTATTATTTACAATTTTATTCTTGGCAAAATCTCCTGCGTCTCACGACGTATCTCCTGCGTCTCCGAGAATACGTCGTGTCCCATATGAACACAATCCTCTCCCTCCATATTTTATTTGTTAAAATTGCAAAGGGGCACGGTGTCCCGGGCACAAGAGTCTCACTCTTTATTCTTAACCTTTCAATACCCAAAAGAAATCAATATCACTTGCCCCAGGGCATAGCTCAAGTGGTAGAGGGGATGGTGGAAAGGTCTTCCAACTGAGCTTGGTTGCTGCAGGGTGGGGGATTCCCCTTGCAAGCACAAGTTACACAGTGAGCCCTGTCTATAAACCACTTGAGACACATCCTGGCGGTACCCCTAATGCTGGGGTACACCATTTTAAGAAATTAGTATCACTTCGTCGTAACCTGCAAATGCGAAAGTCTTCTACGAAATTCCAAAGAGAAACCCACAGCCTTGAAATTACACCGATTCTGGTATTTCCTATAAGCCTGTAATGCTCCAAATTTGAAATTTAAGTTTGATTCAGTATGCATTCTTGCTTTTATTTATTTTCAATGATGAAACAATTTCAATATCGAAGCCATTTTGGATTTTCAGAAAGCTTTTATTTATGCAAATCCAAAAGAGTTGTTTGATGTTTTCTTGTGCAGGGATGTGACAATCTTTATGTTGGATCCGACACTTGGAATCGAGGATGAGATATTCTCCACTCTTATGAATGGTAAGCGAGCATTGATGCAATTTAATCAACCAACTCATGCTCCAAACATAGAGTGGAACACTTTCTTGTGTTTGACTTATGTGTTGAATTGTTTTTTGTGCTAATACTCTTGTTTTGCTTGGAAAGCTTTTGTCTTTCTCTATCTATGCAGGTGTGTTTATTTTTTTTATGTGTTTGATTCATTTTAATCATTGTAGTTTATAGATGGTGATTTTATCCTTTGTCAACTAGTATTAGAATTTCCATGATATCATTATTTATATTAAAGAAATAAAAGTGTTTCAGTGACTCACTTCTTAATCTAAAGTTATTTTTCATGTGAAATTAAACTTCTGTAGTTATAATTTTGTATATAGGACATATTGCAGATTGAACACATTGGCCTTGAGAAGGGAATGACTGATTCCCAGCCTGACTCTGACTATTAAGATTAACATGAGCCCCTCCTGTTTCATTTGCTTGAGAAGTCTAGGCACACACAACCAAAAGAAATTATTTCAAAATCCATAATAAAAAACACACCTAATAGAAAAGGAAAAAAATCTGAACACAAACTAGGACAGTCTAGAAACATAAAAGCAGCAGCTAGGCTTCACATTAGTAAGCATGCAATTGAAAATTGCTAAAAGTAACGAACAAACAAAATCTTCAACATGCTTAGCATACACTTGGACATAACTTCGGATAATTTCAGGAGATGATTAAGTGTGTTGTTATGGCCGCATATATGCGCAATCGCAAGAAGCACAACAAAACAAACAGAGTAGCTGATAGAGTAATCAAACTATTGAAATTTGAATTACATATTTATTTTCAATAATTTTAAGAAAGTAAGAAACTAATTTATGTTTACACTAAATGGTATGCCAAATTACTTAGTCCATAAGTCTGTAATTTCAGTCTGCAAGTGTAAGCAAGTGGCAAAGATTCAACTTTAAATTGTTTTTCAGATTTTGGTTGGACAGAGAATTCCTTTGTAATAATTTTGAACCTTAATACAGTGCTGTATAATCTCTTTTCCTCCCACAATTTAGGTCAATTTTTATTCTATTATTTCACAATTTTCTTTTAACCAAGAACTAATTCTATGGAATTTCAACATCATTTTTTTAGGCATTTGATCATATGATGTTGTAACGCTGTTATGCTTTGTAATTCTATATTAAAGATCATTTCTTGATACGTTAATGTTTAAACTTAGGAAATTCTGCTACAAATCACCATGGACTAGGGCTATATTTGGATTCAATGAAGATAATCTTAATGTTGGGGGCCTAGTTGTGAAGAAACAGATGCTACCCCTATTTGATCTTGTATAATCACCCAATATTTATGTTCTTTCTAGTAGACTACATGAATAATGATATTGAATGATAGTTTTACAAATTTATTGCATAAAAACCGCCTTGGAGACTTCTTATGATATATCAGATTTAGTTGAATCCACTCCTTCAAAACAGCAACCCTTCTAGAAATTCTTTGATTTTGTCATTTATAGCTATGCATTTGATCAGTCGTGTTTATTTTTATAAGATTGCTGCAATCTTCTCCATCTTACTCATTGGTTGCATCTGATAATATTATATGCTTTGTAGGTGCTGATATCAACCAAACAAATTGGATTATTCTAAAGTAAGAGATTAACTCTGGCGTGATATAGATGAAAAAAATAATTTGGTTCGGCAGCCAAGTTATCAGAGCTTACAACCTTATATGAGGTATGAGATACTGTGTTCTATTATCTTTTTCTAATTTCACTGCAGAAGTTTAGCTCCAATATGTATGACAATAACTGTTCGTTCCATTACATTATCCTTGTATCTGAATTCAGAAATGTTGAACGCAGGAACATATTCTTCGGGATCGAGATAATTAGCATCCAGAACTTGGTATAATGAACAAAAGAATAGATGGGAAATTGATCCCATATATAGCTATTCCCTATGTTGTGCTCTTTATGGCAATGAATTTGGCTCATTGGAGGATAAAATCAAGGAGGGAAAAAAATAATATAAAAACTTTGGAAGCCCTTCAAGTTTTTATCCTGGTTCTTTCTGTGTAGATCTTCGAGGTAAGCCTGTTTTACTTCGTTTTGAACTATGCACCTTGTTCTCTTATAGAGGCCATAATACTTATCTAAGTACTACATATTTCCAGCATTATCTTTTCAACATATAAATTAGTGTTGATTGGAATTTGGTTGTCATAATTGGAGTAATCTTTTATGAAGCTAGGTTGTATTAGTACATTTTCACAGTGGTTCATACTATTGTGAAAAAAAACTAAGTCTTCTATTAAGATGCGTTATTTTCATAATTCATAATTGAAGTTATATATACTTGCCTTTTTTTTCCCTCTAAACCTAACATTATAAGACTTATTGGAATTCTTTCTAATGTGTGACTTTGATATATTATTTTGCATGCTTTAAGGTATCTGATAGCAATAGATGCATGCATGAGAGTGTTTCACACATGAATTATGTTCATTGGATGTTTAGCAATGATTTTCACGTGTTGCATTCTTGCTGGAAGCAAGTTGAAGTAGTTAAAACGAACTAACAACTCAATCGGTTGAAAATTGCCAAACTAGTGCAAGGGTGAGCAGCCGACTTTGGAGCAGTTTTTGAGCAATTTGTCTAGCTACTTGAAACTGGCTATATGGTTGCATCTCAACTACTAAGTGAGGGCTATATAGTGGAGGTTCAACCGGATCAATAGGTTGAAGGGGTAGATATATAAGGGCTCAAAGTAGGCTGATCACACTAGTTTTTCACATTGGGAGTTGACAGTTTGAGTGCTGTGTTTTTGAGTTGTTTTCAACCGGATCAATATGTTCTTGTTTGTAAGCATTGAGTGATAATAAAGTTTCTTCTCCCCAAAGTTGACATAGGTTATTTCATAACTGAACCACTGTACATCTTTGTGCAAGCCTTACATTTTGTTTTAAGCTTTATCATTTCATGTGTGTGTGATCTTGAGTGTTTGTGAGATATTGAGCATTTTATCACGTCAATTAGCGCCATCTATGGGAAAAAACACACAGCAATCATTCATGATGAACACCACAAGATTTGTTGTTGAAAAGCTCACAGAAAAATCAGACTACAACCTATAGAAGTTGAAAATAAGCAGTTCTTATGCAGCAAGGTTTGATGGATGCATTGAAACCACCTCCACCATTGAAGATTGAAATACTCAGAGATTCTCAGGCTGCAGCAGTTGGTGTAAGAGGTCCAGTGGATGATCTGGTACTTCAAAAAGCCTATTCTACAATAATCTTATGCCTAAGTGACAAAGTACTTAGAGAAGTATCAAAAGAGACAATTGTTGTTGGTGTATGGAACAAATTGGAAGCTCTGTTTATGGTTAAATCATATGCAAATAAAATGCATTTGAGGCAAAGGCTTCATGCCTTCAAGATGATTGATGAAAAGCCTATGATGGATCATGTTGATGAGTTCTGCAAGATCACAGATGATCTGAAAAGTGTGGATTTCAAGCAGACTAGTGAGGATAAGGCCATCATGTTGTTATCTTCATTGCCAAGATCACAAAGGCATTTCAAAGATGCTCTTCTCTGTGGAGGTAAGGATGTTGTGATGTTAGAAGATGTGCTAAAAGCACTTAGATCAAAAGATCTAGAGGTGGGAGGTGACAACACTGAAAAGTCAGGTGCAGAAGGACTCTTTGCCAAAAAAGGAAACCAAAACAAGAAAGAGAATAAGTGAGGCAATGCTGATCAAAAGAAGAATGCAATAGGACAGTCAACTGGAAAGAAGTGTTACTACTGTCATGAACCAAGTCACATCAAGAAACAATGTGTAAAATGGAAAGTTAGCAAGTCCAAGAAAGCTGATGCAACTACTGAAAATTAGAAGACTCAAGTAAATCAGGTTGGTGAATTACAAAATAATGCTAGTATAGAAGGTAGTGAAACTCTGTCCATCACATCATCAGATGTATCTGTTGAGTGGGTATTAGATTCAGGGTGTTCATTCCATATGACACCTATAAAGCATTGGTTGAAGAATTGAAGCATCAAGAAGAAAGATCAGTGATATTAGGTAATGATCAATCTTGTAAGATTAAGGGAGTGGGATCCATCAGATTACTCATGTTCGATGTGTTGGATTGTATATTAAAAATCTAGCTTTAAATATGAACAATGTTATAACAATTTATTTGAAATGAGAATCATATGATCAAATGATTGCATCTTATAATTTATTTATATGCACGATGCAATAGTCCACTTACTTTATACTGTAGATAATATGTTATGCGAAAACACGCGAAAGATCATATTATCGGTTTTCTTATTAAGTATAAACAGATGCTCACAACCGAGATAGAAGGGGATACTCTATCGGGATGATTGTAGTATGGTTTGGTATTAGCTTGTCTTGGCTATAGAATCATATTAGTGCACTTGTGTGTATTGAGCGGGACCGCATGAGATCGTTCGACTTATACTGACTTATAGGAGAACTTGATCTCAGTTATTATGGATGTTCGTGCACTTAATCCCTATACAATAACCTCGACAAGTAGGGCAGTATGTATTTCTTTAATTCATCAATGGGTGAGATTTAGATGCAATTAAATCAACAAATTTGGTGAGTTGGGAAGTAGTGTTATTTCTATGATGTGCTGTTGATTGTAGAAGGAATCCGTGTCCGACATAGGTTGATATGTCCCCTTGAGGAGCTCATAAGGATTATTATGTAAACCCTGTAGATGGGTTTATTCCAAAATGATAATGAGGTTGAGTGGTACTACTCTCAAATGAGATATTAATTAATGGAGTTGTCAGTAACTTAATTAATTAATGGACATTGTATATCTTAAACATGGGGAGACAAACGGGCTCATAATAAGAAGGAGCCTATAACGTAATTATGGAATTAGAACGGTAGTGCAGTAATAATATTTTAGTGGAATATATTATTATTATTGGACTTAAGTATAAGCTTTAGGCTAAGCTTGGATACTTAAGCCCAATGGAGGCCCAACTCTAATTTCTCCTCCTGGTCCCTGCTGTAGCCTATAAATAAGTCACCTCAACTTATCCGGATCCCTAAGTCACACGCTTAAAATCATTTGAGAGAAGGGAGGAAAGCAGATTGAGGAGATCTCGAAGATCGTCGCCCACACGACGTCGAGATCAGACTTAGGAATACAACAGAGGATTGGAAGGTTGTTTACTGATGCTGCTGATCATCCTCTACATCAACCCTGGTGAAAGGTAATATGATTCTACTCTTTTGCTTCCGCTGCATTAGAATTATATGGAACCCTAACGGTTCACGTTAACTAAACGATCGAATGCCAACAATTGGTATTAGAGTTTTGGTTTCGTGGTAAAGCGTGACACGATAGGCTAGGGTTTATGTGATTTAATTTTTCCCAATTAGAATTGCATATGAGATTAGGGTTTTGGTATGATTTCATTATGCTTGTATATTCCCTGTGTCTATATATCATATATGTTCATCGATGGTGAACGATTGTAACTGTATCTGTTAATTGATTCACGGTGAGCGACGATGATGAATGGTGAAAGGACTTTTGAATGTGTGTGTGAGAATCGATGAACCTTGTTCATCGAATACACAGCTGGAAAAATGATGATAGAGTCTGGAGACGACGATGGTGAAAGCGCTCGATTGCAATAGTGAAATTGAGCGAAGCGCACGATGGGAGTAGTTGTGTTCATTTGTGTGTTTTTGGAAACAGGCGCTATGAAGGCAAAACTGGGTGGGTTGCAGAGCACATAGCCGAGCGCAACGCCCGGCGTCATGCATGGCAGAACGCACGATTTGTTCTTTTCGGGCGTGTTTTTGATGAGACCTGGCGTGAAATCGAGCGAAGGCATTTCAAGGTGGGCGTGCTGCATCAGAGACTTAGCATACTACCGAGTGCGTAGCTGGGCACAGCGCTTGGTTACACGCTCAGTGAGGTGCTCGTTTTGGCAGTTGACTTCCGGGTGAGATGGCAGGGCCACTTCCAGGCGTGCTACACAAACAACTACATGGATTGTCGAGCATCTAGGCAGGCGCACATCCGAGCACGGCGCCTGGTGGGATGCACGATCGAGTTCTCATTTTTCTGGAATTCTGAGCGAGATGACGAAGCTACTTCTGGGTGTGCTGAAAGAGAAAACCGAGTGTGGCGCTCAGTTGCAGCAGTAATCAGGCGTGGTGCTCATTTTGCTTCTGAAAAATGAGCGTGCTATTCTGGAAATAGGGGACATCACCAAGTGTGAGGCCGAGTGTGGCGCACGGTTGCACGCTCGACATGGCGCTCGTTTAAGCAGCTTTCGGGCAGTCTGAAGCAGAATTTGAGCATGGTGCCGCGAGCGGTTTGGCGGACAGTTTGAATAGTGCTAGGCATGAACTATTACTTCCGAGCAGGTTAGCGAGTGGAAATTCGGGCGGAGCGCTCAACATAGCTCCCGTTAGCGTGTACGATTGCAAGGCATGGGCAAACAGGGCAGGGTGCCGGGAAGGTGGAACAGGTTGCCGGGCAAGAAATCTGGAGAAAATTCGTGAAGACCGGCTTTAGATTTTCTGATTAGGTTTTGAGACGCTGCGACCTCACCGGGGAGGTCGATCCCCGTCGCAGTTCGTGATTGGTGGCGAACAATCAAATTCGCCGGTATATATAACTATTAATAATTAATTTATTTATTGATTATTGTTATATATGTATGCATGATCTCTGGATTTACTATTTTATTTGCCGTAATAGGAGCATGCTAAGTTGCATATTTTATTTTGAATATTATATGCATGTAAATACCCTCGGTTGTTAAATAACTAAGTGGGAGAGGGGATTGGTAATTAATTCCTGCGGCCTCCATTGTTGGTTTGTAAGTGATGTGAGTAAACTTGCGTGCTGGCAATAGGTCTTCCTCCCTAATGGATGAGTTTATTCACGGATCACTGGTACAGGCTTCATTAAAATTATTATTTGTAATGTGGCACATGAACTTGCGTGTTGGCATAGACCTTCCTCCCTAACGGACGAGTTTATATGCGGTTCACTGGTACAAACATATAATTGATGATTGTAGGAGGTTATCCGAGCGCGTGTGTACTTCTCCAACTGTAAGGCACATAAGCTCGCGCAATGGACTTGGGATCAAATAATGGTGTACACTTACGTGTAAATAATAAGTATCCTCCCAACGGAGTCACTGCTATTATTTGCATGGCTAAAGAGAAAATGACTATTAATTATTTTGTCATAAAGTTAGGTTGACAAATAAAATTAATGGGTAAAACCTTCTCTTGTAAATATTCGGGTTTGTAAACATCCACACTAACGTGACTTGCAGACTCACGGTGCTTGAGATGTCTGTGAATTTTATTTTTATATTATTTTGAGGGAATCAATATAAAAGGATAAAATTGAAGATTTGATCGGTGTATTTATTTGTGATTCTCTGAATTTCAAATAATTTTATCTCACTTATTGTTTACTAAAAGAAATTATATTTACTGGTCCAAATTAGATGATTAGAATAGAATATTGGTTTCGAATTTTACTGCTTAAGAAAATACATGTGTGTTCTCACAAAGAACGTCTCATGATGCCTATTAAAGTCTCTAGTGAAGAGATGAGAAGTTCATAGAAATATGATGATCTCATGTAACTCTTCGGATACTTGAGTAAGTTAAAAGGCGGTAGGTCATGATTGAATTTGATGAATGAATTGGAAATACATGGAATAGAAGTTGAAGGGGAAACCTAAGTCAATTTTGTTCTTCATAATTGCCTAGATGTTTTGAGTAAGTTCCACCTAAATTACAAGAGGATGTATATGGTGGGAAACTTCTGACAAAACATGTGGCAAAGAGGTGGTTATGAATATTCGAAGATTATTCTAGATACCGATATGTTTATTTGATGCATTGCATGTCTAAGTTCTTTGATTAATTTAAGAATTGTAAAGCTGGTACAGTGAAGCGTCATGGAAAATATATTAAGTCATTACAATTTAATCATGATGGCGAGTACCTCTTTGGATAGTTAGAAGCTATTAATCAGAGGTTGAGATTAAATCTCAAGTTGTCTACACCGGGTATACCCCAGCTGAATGGTGTGGCGGATAGAAGGAATATGATCTTATGATAATGGTTAGATAGATGATGAATTATTTGAAATTATTAAATTCATTTTATGGATATGCCCTAGAAACAGTAATTCGGATGAATGTTTGTCTGTTTGTGGGATATCCTAGAAAAATGAAGGGTGATGATTTATTTAGTCCAAAAGATCGAAGGATGATTATTAACACAAATACTAGATTTTTGGAAAAGGACTATGTATTAAATCATAAACCCATGTATAAATTGTTCAAAAGGAAGTGAGAGAGAAAATACAAAGTGTTAGTACCAAGTGTACAAAAGGATATACCACAAAGTAAACTGCGACGCGTGTCATGTCTGATACATAATTGCGTGTAGTGCCTTATCGTAGTGGGAGGGTTGTTCGACAACTTGTAAGGTACATGTTTTGGGAGAGTCGTGAGACTTGGTCCCTAGTAAACATGGAAAAGATCCACGGATATGACAAAGCACTACAAGATAAAAATACGGAATCTTAGTAAGTTGCAATGAATGTTGAAATAGGATCTATGGATTTTAAATTATATCTGGGAGCTTGTAATACCACTAAATGGTGTAAAAGCCATTGGAAGTGGTCATAGAAAATAAAAGAGGATCATATGGTAAGGTGAAAACCTTGGAAGCAAAGCTTGTTGCGAAAAAGGTATACTCAGAAAGAAAAGAGTTCGATTATGAGAAAATCTGATTCGCTGGTAGCTATTCCTTTATTGATCCGGATTCTTTTATTTATTGCTAATCATATTGATTATGAGGAATAACAAATAAATGTCAAGACAACTTTCCTGATTGGAAGTTTTGAGGAAAAAATCTATGTGAAGCAACCAGAGTGATTCATTGCAAAGAGATAAGAGCATTATGATAATAAGCTTAAAAGTGTCCAACAATGGACTAAAGCAAGCTTCAAGATCATGAAACATCCATTTTGATGAGGAAATCCAGTCATATGGATTTATTCAATACGCGGATGTGTCTTCTGTATTGAAAAGAGTGATGGAAACGTGGTGGTATTTCTTGTACTATACGTAGATGATATATTGCTCATTGGAGACAATGAAAAAGTATTATCGGGTGTATGGGTATGGTTGACAAAGCAGTATGTAATGAAAGACTTAAGAAAAGCAAAATATATCCTTTTGATCACGGTAATACGGATCACAAGAATGGATATTATGCTTATCTCAAGTTTCGTTAAATGATACGTTTCTTACTTGTTTTAGCATGTTATTTTATCTAAGAAAATGTGTCTTGAGACACAAAAAGGAAGATAAAGCTGATGAAAGCGGTTCCTTATTCTTTTGCGAATAAGGAAGCTTAATCTAAGGAATGCTATGCACGAGAATGGATAAATGTATTGCCAATGGCATAGACAGTGGCTATCAAGGTAACACAAAAATAAGAATGTTGAACTGTGGTAAGACATAATTTTGAAGTACCTGAAAAGGACAAGAAGTTATATATGGGCTTACCGAACAGATTCACTACTTCTTATGGATTATATAGATTCAGATTTTTCAAATCAGATAGGGACGGTAGTAAATCCACCTCAAAGGTTATGTGTTTAATTTTAGGAAGTATAGTCATAATGTGGAGGAGTGTTATATAGAAATATATTTTAGACTCTGGACTCTATAATGGAAAGATGATCAATTGGAGGAGCCTATGAGGCAGCCAAAATATCTCTATGACTCTAGAAACTTCATGATGGACTTTGAAGTGTTTCTAAGTTTGTCCAAGGTTATCACAATTTATATTGATGATATTGGTGCAGTTGCAAACTTGAAGGAATTACGTGTCCATAAGGCAATTAAACACATGGAACGTGAGTACCACCTGTTACGAGAAATTGTATAATGAGGGGAAGGTTGTTGTCTCCTAGATTACATTGAATGATAACCTAGTAAATCCATTTACAAGGACCTTAAGGCGAGAGCATTTGATGGTCGTGTAGTGAAAGTGGGAATCAGATGTATGGCAGAAGACATAACAGCATAGTCTTTTAGTATAAGTGGGAGATTGTTGGATTGTATACTAAATATCTAGCTTTAATATGAACAATGTTATAATAATTTATTTGAAATGAGAATCATATGATCAAATGATTACGTCTTATAATTTATTTATATGCACGATGCAATAGTCCACTTACTTTATACTGTAGATAATATGTTGTGCGACAATACGCGAAAGATCATATTATCGGTTTTCTTATTAAGTATAAACAGATGCTCACAACCGAGATAGACGGGGACTCTCTATCGGGATGATTGTAGTGTGGTTTGGTATTAGCTTGTCATGGCTATAGAATCACATTAGTGCATTTGTGCGTATTGAGCGGGACCGCATGAGATCGTTCGACTTATACTGACTTATAGGAGAACTTGATCTCAGTTATTATAGATGTTCGTACTTTTAATCCTTATACAATAATCTCGACACGTAGGGTAGTATGTATTTCTTTGATTCATCAATGGGTGAGATTTAGAAGCAATTAAATCAACAAACTCGGTGAGTTGGGAAGTAGTGTTGTTTCTATAGTGTGCTGTTTATTGTAGAAGGAATCCGTGTCCGTCATAAGTTGATGATGTCCTCTTGAGGAGCTCATAAGGATTCCAATCCATTGTCTGTCCTTAAGTACTTCAAACTGCTTCCAGTGCTATTCTCAGTTTCTATCAGCCAAGTTTTGAATGTAATGTATGCTTTATCCTTTGTTTTCAGAACATAAACCAGCAGTTTTCTTGAATAATCATCAATGATGGTCATGATGTATCTTCCTCCACCTCTGGTTATAGTTTTTGAAGGTCCCAGAGGTCTGAATAAACATAGTCCATTCTTGCTTAGGTTGTATATTCTGATTCACCAAACTTAAGTCTCTTGGACTTACCAAGAATGCAATGCTTACATTACTTGATCTTCTCATCTACACAAAAGTTGATCAACTGTTTCTTAGCCAATTCTTGCATTCCCCTTTCACTAACACGGCCCAACCTACCATGCCATAGATTGGCATCATCCTACTTATCAGTGTTGTGTATCTGTCCAACAACAACACCCCCATCCAAGAAATACAAATCAGATCTCCTAGTTCCCTTCATGACTATCTTATCACCCTTAGTCACTGTGAGAACTCCCCTTCTCAGATTTGAATCACATCCTTGAGAATCAAGCATCCCAAGAGAGATGAGGTTTCTTTTTAATCCAGGAACATATCTGACATTCCTAAGAAGCCTCTGAACTCCATCATGTTGGCGTTCGATCATTTGGTTAACGTGAACCGTTAGGGTTTCATACAATTCTACTGCAGCGGAAGCAAAAGAGTAGAATCATATTACCTTTCACCAGAGTTGATGTAGAGGATGATCAGCAGCATCAATAACAACCTTCCAATCTTCTGCTGTATTCCTAAGTCTGATCTCAACGTCGTGTGGGCGACGATCTTCGAGATCTCCTCAATCTGCTTTATTCCCTTCTCTCAAATGATTTTAGGCGTGTGACTTAGGGATCCGGATAAGCTGAGGTGACTTATTTATAGGCTACAGCAGGGACCAGGAGGAGAAATTAGAGTTGGGCCACCATTGGGCTTAAGTATCCAAGTTTAGCCCAAAGCTTATACTTAAGTCTAATAATAATAATATATTCTACTAAAATATTATTACTGCACTACCGTTCTAATCCCATAATTACGTTATGGGCTCCTTCTTATTATGAGCCCGTTTATCTCCCCATGTTTAAGATATATAATGTCCATTAATTAATTAAGTTACTGACAACTCCATTAATTAATATCTCATCCGAGAGTAGTACCACTCAACCTCATTATCATGCCTGAATAAATCCACCTACAGGGTTTAGAAGAGTTTAATTCATACTTCAAGGAAAGAGGTATTAAGAGATATAAGACTATTCCTGGAACACCTCAACAAAAAATGGCATTGCAGAGAGGATGAATCAGACACTTTTGTAAAGAATCAGATGCATGTTGAGCAGTACAGGCTTAAGCAAGATGTTTTGTGGAGAATTACCTGCAACTGCAGCTTATCTGATCAACTTATGTCCTACTACAGCTTACAATTATAGGTTGTCAAGCTTATGCTCATGTGAAACAGGATAAGCTGGAACCTAGAGCACTTTAATATGTTATGATTGGTTATCCTAAGGGAGTAAAAGGGTATAAACTATAGTGTTATAATGAGAACAGGCTCATGGTCAGTAGAGATGTTTTTATTGTAGATAAAATGTCACTGATCAAGGATAGTCAGAATAAACAATCTATGCTTGAGGTGGAGTCTCAAGACATGATCAGAGCATGTGATAATGAAGATAACTCCACTGACAGATGTACAGATGAAGTATCAAGGGTTCAAGAACAACCAAATACTTATCAACGGACAAGATGAAGTATCCGAATAATCTAGCCATCTGTGAAGTCTTTAAGAACAACGGAGGAGGCAATGTGGGGCTGTTAGGACCAAGAGGGGCAGGAGCTAATTTTGATCTTCACCCTGCTATGATCAGCATGATTGAAAGAAGTCTCTTATCTGGGGGAACTTTTAAGATCCTCAGCAACATCTGAATAAGTTCCTAGGGTATGCAAGTACACAAAAAGATGCAGGAGCCCACGAAGATACGAGGAGGATAATTATGTTTAAGTTCTCACTGAATGAAAAAGCAAAAGATTGGTACGATAATCTTAATGCTGTTGAATGTGATACTTGGGAGAAATTGAAAGTGAATTCTTAGAGTGAAACAAGAAATCAATCAATTTATGATCCAAGGTAATAGAAAGTTTCACGGGCTATCCAAAGCTCAATACATTAGTATTTTCTACAATGGATTAGACTGCGATTCTCAAGTGTTACTTGTGTTGGATTGTATACTAAAAGTCTAGCTTTAGTATGAACAATGTCATAACAATATTTGAAATGAGAATCATTGATCAAATGATTGCATCTTATAATTTATTTTATATGCATGATGCAATAGTCCATTTACTTTATTCTGTAGATAATATGTTGTGCGACAACACGCGGAAGATCATATTATCGGTTTCCTTATAAAGTATAAACAGATGCTCACAACTGAGATAGACGGGGACTCTCTATCGGTATGGTTGTAGTGTGTTTTGGTATTAGCTTGTCTTGGCTATAGAATCACATTAGTGCACTTGTGTGTATTGAGCAGGACCGCCTGAGATCGTTCGGCTTATACTGACTTATAGAAGAACTTGATCTCTGTTATTATGGAAGTCCGTGCTCTTAATCCCTATACAATAACCTCGACACGTAGGGCAGTATGTATTTCTTTGATTCATCAATGGGTGAGATTTATAAGTATTAAATCAACAAACTCGGTGAGTTGGGAAGTAGTGCTGTATCTATGGTGTGCTGTTGATTGTAGAAGGAATCCATGTCCGTCATAGGTTGATGATGTCCCCTTGAGGAGCTCATAAGGTTTATCATGTAAATCTTGCAAGTGGATTAATTTCCGGCATGATAATAAGGTTGAGTGGTACTACTCTCGGGATGAGATATTAATTAATTTGAGTTGTCAGTAACTTAATTAATTAATGTGCATTGTATATCTTAAACATGGGATGACTTTCGGGCTCATAATAAGAAGGAGCCCAGAACATAATTTGGGATTGGACGGGTAGTGCAATAATAATATTTTAGTGGACTATATTATTATTATTGGATTTAATTAAAAGCTTTGGGCTAAGCTTGGTTAATTAAATTCAATTGAGGCCCAGCCCAATTTCTCCTCCTGGTCCCTGCTGTAGCCCAACTATATAAGTCATCTCAGTTCCTTTTAACCCTAAGTCAGAGTCTCATTTGACTGAGAGGAGAGAACAGGAACAGATTGAGAGAATCCTGCGGATTGTTGCCCACACAACAGCAGGATTCGACTTGGGATATACAGCAGAAGATCTAGAGGTGGTTCTTCTGCAACGATTCAGACTCTACATCAACCCTGAAGTACGGTAAATAATTTTATTGCTTCCGCTATATTTGTTTGCCTTGAAATCCTAACGATCACGTTTGGACCACGCAATTCAATTGCCCAACAATTGGTATCAGAGCGTTGGTTTCGTGGTGAAACGTGAGTCGTTAGGTGGGTTGTGATTATTCGATTAATTGAAATAATCTGTATTAATCGCATAGTTGTTGATCTGGAAGTATGTGATTATGTGATAGGAGTTTTATCTTTGTTATCGCATATTACTTTGTGATCGGCTGTGTATTTCTTTGGATGTAAACTGTTCTCGTTTTTTTACTGGACATGATTTCATAACAAATCATGAAGTTCGTTATTAAGAAAACCCAGAAAATATACATAATATCTCACTCCACACCCTGCTGATGGGACTGCATGTGGCGGCGCGTGTATATTGAGAATGGCGTACGGATCAGTCCGGCGCCGGCTGGTACGAGTGACGGCGGCGCGTGGTGTCTAGAAAAAATGATGGAGGTGGCGGCAGGGTCTGAAAGGCACCGACTATTGACAACTGGTGGCTTCAGCCGGACCAATTTTGTCGCGGCGGCGATGGAAAGACAAGCGGCGTGTCGCGACTTGAAGAAGCTGTCGGCACCGTGCGAGGCTGGCGGCACGGGAAAGGTAGGCAGTAGGACGGATCGCGACGACGCGTACTGGCGGCGGACTCTCGAACGGAAAAGTTGCGACTGATCCTTGTCGGTTACGCTGGCGGCGTGTGCGTCGCTGGTATTCATGGAGGCCGGTGGGGATAGTCGCCGGCTTCATTGCGATGGCGATGTTGTGGCTCGTCTCTGGCTTACCAGTCTGCACAGCAGCTTCACGGCGAGGCGGATGCTAGCGGTTTGCTACGGCTGGCAAGGAGACAGACAGCGGGCGGTTGCTGGGCGATCGGCACGACAATCGGAGAGCTGTTCGTTTCTGGTGGCTGGAGCGCGACTGCCAGCAGCAGCTGCCTCACATCGTGCCGGACATGGCTGGTGTTTGGATGGAGTCTTGTGGCTGGGATGTTTAGGGCTGCAGGTCGAAGATGTGCTACCCTCTTTGGGCCAATTTTTTATTAAATTGGTTTTTGGGCTCTTGGGCCCAATTTTAGGTGTAGTGCTTATGTGGGCTGCCCTGCTAGGCCTTATTTTAATTTAGTTTTGTGCTGTTGGGCCTAATTTTAATTAAAATGGTTATGGGCTGCTGGGCTGTATTTAATTAATTGTGGGTAATGGGCCAAGCATGATAAATTAATTAATTATATTAATGGACTAATTTTGTGCTAGTGGTCTTAGTGGAATTAAGTTAGTTTTGGGCTAAGATTATGGGCCATAGATAATGAGTATGATTAATTAATTAATCTGCTGCTCATTTTGTGCTTATTTGTTGCTCTTCAGGCCCAAATTAATTGATCCACTATTTATACAATTAATTATGTTATATAACTGATTAATTGATTTAATTGTCAATTATTGTTGTATATGTGAAAGGCATGTTCTATGTAATTTATTTATTTAAATTGCTGTTAATAGAAGCATGCTATATTGTATATTTTATTCTGGAATATTATATGCATGTTAAAACCCTCGGTGTTAAATAACTAAGTGGGAGAGGGGATTGGTAATAAATTCCCACGGCCTCCATTATTGGTTTGTAAGTGATGTGAGTAAACTTGCGCGTTGGCATTAGAGCCTTCCTCCCTAACGGATGAGTTTATTCACGGATCACTGGTACAAACTTCTTTAAATAATTATTGTTTGTAATGTGTTGCATATGGGCTTGCGCGTTGGCTATAGTGCCTTCCTCCCTAACGGATGAGCTTATATGCGGTTCACTAGTACAAACTTATATAATTGATGGTTGTAGAAAGTTATCTGAGCGCGTGTGTACTTCTCTAACAGTAAGGCACATAAGCTTGGGCAGCGGACTTGGGATCAAATAATGGTGTACACTTAGATGTGAATAATTAGTATCCTCCCCAACGGAGTCACTGCTATTATTTGCATGGCTAAAGAGGAACCGACTATTAATTATTTTGTCATAAAGTTAGGTTGACAAATGAAATTAATGGGTAAAACCTTCTCTTGTAAATGTTCGGGTTTGTAAACGTCCACCCTAACGTGGCTTGCAGACTCACGGTGCTTGAGATGTCGGTGAATTTTAATTTATATTGTTTTGAGGGAATCAATATAAAAAGGATAAAATTCGAAGATTTGATCGGAATATTTATTTGTGATTCTCTGAATTTCGAATGATTTTATTTCACTAATTATTAACTAAAAGACTTTACACTTACTTGTCCAAATTAAATGATTAGAAAAGAATCTTGGTTTTGAAAATTACTGCTTAAGAAAATACATGTGTATTCTCACAAAGGACATCTCATGATGCCTATTAAAGTCTCTAGTGAAGAGATGAGAGGTTCATAGAAATATGATGATCTCATGTAACTCTTCGGATACTTGAGTAAATTAAAAAGGCAGAAGATCATGGTTAAATTGATGAATGAATTGGAAGAGCTTGGAATAGAAATTGAAAGGGAAACCTAAATCAATTTATTCTTCACAATTTGCCTGGATGTTTTGAGCAAGTTCTACCTGAAATACGAAAGGTTGTATATGGTGGGAAACTTCTAACAAAACATGTGGCAAAAGAAAGCCAATTTTCATGAGAAATTATCTTTACATACGTTTCATAGAAAGAATTTAATTTCGGTTTCTATGCATTAGCGGATGGATACTTCATTTCATTTAAATGACATGGTCATAGAAATGAGGAATGAGGCTATAATCCGTTAAAGTATGTTGGTGGATAATGTGTATACTCTTGAATCATGTACATCCCACAGATGCAATAAATAGTAATTAATAATGCATCTTCTAATATTAGTAAGAGAAAGGAACCTTCGGAGATGAACTAAACATACATTTGGCGTCTAAGATTAGTTCATTTTATTGGAGTAGGATTCAAAAGTTGATAGTCGATAGACCGTAAGGTTTATCCGAATTTGAAACTATCGGACTTGCTAGTCTTGCTTGGAAGTAAAAATGATTAACTGCCTTTTCAAGGCTGTGGGGTGTAGAGCCAAAGATATATATGTTGGAATTAGTTCATTCTGATTCAAGCGAACCCAACAATATCCAGGCGAGAGGTGGTTATGAATATTCAAAGATTATTCTGGGAACCGATATATTTATTTGATGCACTGCATGTCTAAGTTCTTGGATTAATTCAAGAATTGTAAGGCTGGTACAGTGAGCGTCATGGAAAATATATCATATCATTACGATTCAATCGTGATGATGAATACCTCTTGGGATAGTTAGGAGCTATTGATCAGAAGTTGAGATTAAATCTCAAGTTGACTATACCGGGCATGCCCCAGCTGAATGGTGTGGTGGGTAGAAGGTATTAGGCTCTTATGGTTATGATTAGATAGATGATGAATTATTTGAAATAATTAAATTCATTTTATGGATATGCCCTAGATACAGTAATTCGTGAAACGTTTGTCTGTATATGGGATATTCTAGAAAAATGGATAGTGATTTATTTAGTCCAAAAAGATCGAAGGGTAACTGTTAACACAATAACCAGATTTTTGGAAAAGGACTATGTAATAAATCACAAGCCCATGTATAAGTTGTTCTAAAGGAAGTGAGAGGAAAACACTAAGTATAAGTACCAAGTGTACAAGAGGATATACCACAAGGTAAACTGCAACGCGTGTCACGTCAGATACACAATTACATGTAGTGCCTTGTCGTAGTGGGAGGGTTGTGTGACAACTCATAAATATATGTTTGGGAGAGTCGTGAGACTTGATCCTTAGTGAACATGGTATTATCCCACGGATACGACATAGCACTACAAGATTAAAATGCGGAATCTTAGTAAGTTGCAATGTATGTTGAAATAGAATCTACGGATTCTATATTAAGTCTGGGAACTTGTATGACCACTAAATGATGTAAAAGCCATTGCAAGTGGTCAAGGGAAATAAAAGAGGATCATACGGAAAGGTGAAAATCTTGGAAGCAAAGCTTGTTGCGAAAAGATGTACTCAGAAAGAAATGGTTCGATTATGAGCAAACATGTTCGCTGGTAGCTATGCTTATGTTGATCCGGATTCTTTTATTTATTGCTGCTCATATTAAATTATGAGGGATAGCAAATAGATGTCAAGACAGCTTTCCTGATTGAAAGTCTTGAGGAAAACATCTATGTGAAGCAACCAGAGTAATTCATTGCAAAGTACTAATAGCATTTTGATAGTAAGCTTGATAGTGTCCTGCGATGGACTAAAGCAAGCTTTAAGATTGTGAAGCATCTGTTTTGATTAGATAATCCAGTGGCATGGATTTAAATCAATGAGCGGATGAGTCTTGTGTGTTGTAAAGAGTGACGGAAACGTGGTGGTGTTTCTTGTACTATACGTAGATAGTATCTTGCTCATTGGAGACAATGAAAGAGTATTATCGGGCGTATGTGTACGGTTAATAAAGCGGTAGTGATGAAGGACTTAAGAAAGGCAAAATACATCCTTTTGATCACGATAATACGGATCACAAGAAAGGATGTTATGCTTATCTCAAGTTTCATAAAATGATACAGTCCATACTCGTTTAGCATGTAAATTTATCTAAGTGAATGTGTCTTTGAGACACAAGAAGAAGATATAGTAGATGAAAGCGGTTCCTTATGCTTCGGCGAATAAGAAAGCTTAATCTAAAGAATGCTATGAACGAAGTTGGATATCTGTGTTGCTGAACGCATGAACAGAAGGTATCAACGTAACCCGGAACAAAAATGATGAACTGTAGTAAGACATATATAAAGTGCCTGAGAAGGACTGGAAATTATATGTATATTTACTAAACAGATTCACTACTTCTTGTGGATTACGTAGATTCAGATTTTTAGTCAGATTGGACGGCAGTAAATTCTCCTCAAAGGTTATGTGTTTAATCTTAGGAAGTAGAGTCATAATGTGGAGGAGTGTTATATAGAAATATATTTCAGACTCCGGACTCCATCATGGAAAGATGATGAATTGGAGCCTATGAGGCAGCCAAAGTATCTATATGACTCTAGAGACTTCATGATGGACTTCGAAGTGTTTCTAAGTTTGCCCAAGGTAATCACAATTTACATTGATGATATGGGTGCAGTTGCAAACTTGAAGAAATCACAAGTCCATAAGGCAATTAAACACATGGAGCGCGAGTACCACCTGTTACGAGAAATCGTATGATGAGGCGAAGGTTGTTGTCGCCTAGATTGCATCGGATGATGATCTAGTAAACCATTTACAAGGACCTTAAGGCGAGAGCTTTTAATGGTCGTGTAGTGGAAGTAGGAATCAGATGTATGGCAGAAGACATGACAGCATAGTCTTTTAGTATAAGTGGGAGATTGTTGGATTGTATACTAAAAGTCTAGCTTTAGTATGAACAATGTCATAACAATATTTGAAATGAGAATCATTGATCAAATGATTGCATCTTATAATTTATTTTATATGCATGATGCAATAGTCCATTTACTTTATTCTGTAGATAATATGTTGTGCGACAACACGCGGAAGATCATATTATCGGTTTCCTTATAAAGTATAAACAGATGCTCACAACTGAGATAGACGGGGACTCTCTATCGGTATGGTTGTAGTGTGTTTTGGTATTAGCTTGTCTTGGCTATAGAATCACATTAGTGCACTTGTGTGTATTGAGCAGGACCGCCTGAGATCGTTCGGCTTATACTGACTTATAGAAGAACTTGATCTCTGTTATTATGGAAGTCCGTGCTCTTAATCCCTATACAATAACCTCGACACGTATGGCAGTATGTATTTCTTTGATTCATCAATGGGTGAGATTTATAAGTATTAAATCAACAAACTCGGTGAGTTGGGAAGTAGTGCTGTATCTATGGTGTGCTGTTGATTGTAGAAGGAATCCATGTCCGTCATAGGTTGATGATGTCCCCTTGAGGAGCTCATAAGGTTTATCATGTAAATCTTGCAAGTGGATTAATTTCCGGCATGATAATAAGGTTGAGTGGTACTACTCTCGGATGAGATATTAATTAATTTGAGTTTTCAGTAACTTAATTAATTAATGGGCATTGTATATCTTAAACATGGGGAGACTTTCGGGCTCATAATAAGAAGGAGCCCAGAACATAATTTGGGATTGGACGGGTAGTGCAATAATAATATTTTAGTGGACTATATTATTATTATTGGATTTAATTAAAAGCTTTGGGCTAAGCTTGGTTAATTAAATTCAATTGAGGCCCAGCCCAATTTCTCCTCCTGGTCCCTGCTGTAGCCCAACTATATAAGTCATCTCAGTTCCTTTTAACCCTAAGTCAGAGCCTCATTTGACTGAGAGGAGAGAACAGGAACAGATTGAGAGAATCCTGCGGATTGTTGCCCACACAACAGCAGGATTCGACTTGGGATATACAGCAGAAGATCTAGAGGTGGTTCTTCTGCAACGATTCAGACTCTACATCAACCCTGAAGTACGGTAAACAATTTTATTGCTTCCGCTATATTTGTTTGCCTTGAAATCCTAACGATCACGTTTGGACCACACGATTCAATTGCCCAACAACTTGACGCTTCTTCTAATGGAGCATTACTTACGAAGTCATCCGTAGAGGCCGAAAAGCTCTTTGAGGATATTTCGATGAATTCAAGAGATTGGCCGACTGATAGAGTGCGAGGCGCTTATGTTCTTGGAAAAGTAGCGCAAGTTGAGCATACGATGTTAATTCAAGTAGAGAAGATGAGATCATCTCTAGTTTGGGTAGTATCAACAAGTTACTTCTCAGCAAAAGCAAATCACTGATATGGCTCAGCGAGTACCAATTATGCAGTAGGAAGTTGGTTATGAAGGAGCTAGCCAAGAGGAGATGGAAGAGGCGAACAATGCCATGTGTCAAATTATTCAAGGAACGAGGTTCCAAAATCAAAAAAACCGGAACTACCAAGGGAACTACAATAATCATGGTCCCACGGGTAATTATCAACAACCAAAGAGGCTGGAGTTTTCTTGGAGAGATCCTAATACAGCAGTACAACTTCCTGCTGGTGTTGATCCGAATGCTAAAGTCGAAGAAAGAAAACCTGGTTTTGAGGATATGGTGAACAGGTACATGAAAAGGAATGATGCAAGAGTAGATCGTCTAGAGGCCAAGCTTGAAAAGAAAATTGATGCAAATCATGAGAAAATTTCTATGCAAAAGAAAGACTTGACGTTGTTGATGAGAGATGGTCGGGAATGTTAATCAATTGACACAAACCGTAGAAAAGGGTAACTTCCCATCGCAGAGTATAGCGAATCCAAAGCAATGCCATGCCATCACGTTAAGATCTGGAACACAGTATGAGGGATCGATGATGCCAGGAACGAGTTCTAAAGATCTAGGAGCCCGATTCGACTAAAACAACTGGTTGAACCATACTAAGTTGGTCGAACCAGGCACCTGGGCAACCTCCAGAGAACTCCGCTGAGTGAGTTGACCGCGACTGTCATGGTTCGACCAACCCTATGTTGGATTGTACACTAAAAGTCTAGCTTTTTGTATGAACAATGATTAAACAATTTAATTTAAAATGAGAATCATATGATCAAATGATTGCGTCTTATAATTTATTTATATGTTCGATGCAATAGTCCACTTATTTTATACTGTAGATAATATATTGTGCTACAACACACGGAGGATCATATTATTGGTTTCCTTATAAAGTATAAAAAGATGCTCACAACCGAGATAAACGGGAACTCTCTATCGGGATGGTTGTAGTGTGGTTTGGTATTAGCTTGTCTTGGCTATAGAATCATATTAGTGCACTTTGTGTGTATTGGGCGGGACCTCTTGAGATCGTTCAACTTATACTAACTTATAGGAGAACTTGATCTCAGTTATTATAGATGTTCGTGCTCTTAATCCCTATACAATAACCTCGACGCGTAGGACAGTATGTATTTCTTTGATTCATCAATGGGTGAGATTTACATGTAATTAAATCAACAAACTCGGTGAGTTGGGAAGTAGTGATGTCTCTATGGTATGCTGTTGATTGTAAAAGGAATCTGCGCCCATCATAGGTTGATGATGTCCCCTTGAGGAGCTCATAAGTATTATCATGTAAAATCTGCAGGTGGATTTATTTCGGCATGATAATGAGGTTGAGTGGTACTACTCTTGGATGAGATATTAATTAATGGAGTTGCCAGTAACTTAATTAATTAATGGACATTGTATATCTTAAACATGGGGAGACTAACGGGCTCATAATAAGAATGAGCCCATAACGTAATTATGGGATTAGAACGGTAGTACAGTAATAATATTTTAGTGGTATATATTATTATTATTGGACTTAAGTATAAGCTTTGGGCTAAGCTTAGATAATTAAGCCCAATGGAGGTCTAACTCTAATTTTTCCTCCTAGTCCCTGCTGTAGCCCATATATAAGTCATCTCAGTTGTCCGAAAACCCTAATCATTGAGATTATTCACACCTTACACTGTGAGGAGGGTCAGGGAACAGTAGATTGAGAAGATCTCTAGGATCGTCGCCCACACGACGTTGAGATTGGACTTGGGAATATAGCAGAAGACTAGAAGGTTGTTTACTGCTGCTGTCTGCCACTTTCTACAATTTTTATAAAATCTTACAGATATCAAAACATGACTTGTGATATGCTGATGGATAGCCACGGAAGAGAGGATCGTTTTGGCATGTAGATCACTCAAATCCGGCATCTGATGAGAGAGTTATGCCCAAAATGGTGAGACTGCGCAGACTGGTGGCGAGAATTCATCGTCTTCAACATACCCTGATGAAAGGTAATACGTTTCTTATTTTCATGCTTCCGCTGTGTGTTAGAAATGTATGGAACCCTAACGGTTCACATTAACCAAACGATTGAAGGCCAACACCCTGTTGGTCGAACTGTGGTCGAATCCCCCTCTCCTGAGCACTTTGTTTTTTCTGAATCACGGTTCGACCACGATCAACATGGTTCTACCAACCTTGTTGGTTGGTCCGTGGTTAAACCAGCCTGTCCAGGGGAGAAATTGCTTTCTGATGCATAGTGCGACCATTACTCACCTGGTTCGACCAGCACCCCTGGTCGAACCATGGTCGAACCATGTCGTTCTGCACCATTTTACATGCCGAATGCTTTACATGATGTAGATGCCACTCCCGTACTATTCAAAGAGCATAATACTAAGCTTATAGTAGAAAAGAAATGGGAAAAAGCAAAAAGATTGAGAGACGAGAAGGATAAAGCGGAGAAGGTGGAACGTGATAAATTGGAAATTCCCAAAACAAAGATACCCCCTCCGTTTCCTATTAAGCTAGTTAAGAAGGGTTGGAAAAGAAGTTCAAGAAGTTTTCAGATATCATTAACAAAATAAGCTTGAGCATTCCTTCTCGGAAGCAATCTTGGAGATGCAATACTATGCCCGCTTCTTAAAGTATATACTTCTGAAAAAGAGAAGCCTGAACGGAATTGAAACAGTGAATTTGTCTTAGAATTGCAGCTCAATCATACTGAGGAAGCTACCAGTGAAGTTAAAGGATCCGAGAAGCTTTACTATTCTATATGAGATTGGGAAGGGGCCGGCACAACGAGCCATGTGCGATCTTGGGGCAAGCATCAATTTGATTCTCTCGTCGATATTTCAAAGGCTTGGTTTGGGGATTTAACTCCCACAACGGTTGCTCTACAATTGGTGGATCGGTCTATGACTTTTCCAAAATGGATGATTGAAGACATTTTAGTAAAAGTAGAGATACTAGTCTTTCCTGTGGACTTTCTTGTACTCGAGATGGAGGATGACAAGGATAATTTTTCTCTTATCTTAAGGAGACCATTCCTTGCTATGGCTGGAGCTATGATTAATGGAGACGCAATGTCACAGCATCGATGTGGTGGAGGAGATCGTGAAGGAAGATATGTCCTTGATTCTTTCAAATGATCCTTTGGAGACATGCTTGGATGAGTCTCTTACTTTTCCCACCACAGAGCTAGATGAGCTCTCCAATGAGGTATGTATTAAATTTCTTGAAAATCTACTTGCTTTGGATGATAACAGGTATGAGTCGAAAAGGACCAAACTTGAAGAGGTGAAGTGGACTAGGAAGTACTTACCATTGGATAGAGAAAGCACAACAAAAGAAGAGAAGAAAGAGGAGTTGAAACCACTACCGGAGCACTTGAAGTATGCCTATCTAGGTGACAATAAAACATATCCGGTAATTTTATCTTCTTCTCTAACTGATGATCAACTCGATGAGTTATCAGATGTGCTTAGGAAGTATAAGTCTGCAATTGGTTGGTCTTTTGATGATTTGAAAGGTATTAGTCCATCATATTGCATGCATAATATAAGATTGTTAGATGAGGCTAAGAGTAGCATTCAGAATCATCGGAGGGTGAATCCCGCTATTCAAGAAGTGATTAGAAAGCAATTCCTAATGTGGCTAGATGCAGAAATTGTTTATCCAATTAGTGATAGTCCCCATGTGAGTCCATTGCATGTTGTAGCTAAAAAGGGGGACATGACTATTGTGAAAGTCGATAATGGCGAGACCTTAGCCACTATGATTCCTACGGGATGGCGTGTGTGTACTGATTACAGGAAACTGAATGAAAATACATGCAAAGATAATTTTTCCCTTATTTTCATGGATCAAATGCTTGATCTTCTTGCAGGGTATGAGTTTCATTATTACTTGGATGGGTACTCGGGTTATAATCAAATCATGATTGCACCCGAGGATCAAGAAAAGATTACTTTCACTTGCCCATATGGAACTTTTGCCTTTAGAAAAATACCTTTTGGAGTGTGTAATGCACCTGCTAGATTTCAGCATTGCATGATGGCCATATTTTATAGGTTGATAGAAAAGATCATGGAGGTGTTTATGGATGCCAAGAAACTAATCTTGTTGTCTTGAACTGGGAGAAGAGCCACTTCATGGTGAGAGATGGGATTGTCCTTGGGCATATCATTTCGGCCAAGGGATTGCTGGTGGATAGAGTAAAGGTGGTAGCGATTGTGAAGCTTCCACCACCTACTAATGAAAAGAGAGTGCGGTCCTTCCTTGGACACGCAGAATTTTATAGGAGATTCATAAAAGACTTCTCAAAATACTCCACACCATTGTCTCACTTACTTGAAAAGGATGTTCCTTTTATTTTTTATGATGAGTGTCTAACAGCTTTTCAGGTTTTGAAGGAGGCATTGATTACTACACCTATCTTGATCATACCGGATTGGACTCAACCATTTGTACTTATGTGTGATGCAAGTGATCAAGCACTTGGGGTGGTGCTTTGGCAGATGAATAAGAAGAAGTTCTGCGCCATTTACTATGTGAGTTAAACTTTTGATGCAGCACAAAAGAATTACACTGTCACTGAAAAGGAGTTTTTAGCTGTAGTGTATGCATTCAATAAGTTTCAGCAGTATTTGGTTGGCATGAAGACCATTGTGTATACGGATCACTCTGCGATTCGTTACTCGATGGAGAAGAAGAAAGCAAAGCCAAGGATCATTAGATGGATCCTTCTTCTGCAGGAATTTGATATGGAGATCCGAGATAAGAAAGGTACGGATAATGTGTTAACGGATCACTTATCAAGGTTGGAGTCAAGGGAGCATTGTGATGATTCTTTTGATTACATAGAGGAGATGTTCCCTGATGAAAATATTATGGTTGTGTTTGCTGAAAGAGCGGAGAGAGTTTGTGTAGTAGTTTCTCAAGGAATGGATCCATGGTATGCGGACTATGTCAACTACATTGCCGTAGGAGAAATTCTAAGAGATCTCAACAGGTATCAACTTGCGAAGTTTAAGAGGGATGTTGAGACTTTTATATGGTATGACCTTTCATCTAAAATATTTGTACAGATTCTATCTTACGTAGGTGTGTGCCCAAGATAGGAGAGTGTTCTTAAATTTTGCCATGGACAACCTAATGGGGCACTTCGGAGCTCAAAAGACGGCAGCTAAGGTACTTCAATCTTATCTATATTGGCATACTTTGTTTAAAGACTGTGAATCCTATGTGGCGACATGCGATAGATGTCAAAGGATGGAAAACATAAGTAGAAGAGATGAGATGCCACTTCAGCCGAGCATTGTTATTGAGATATTCGATGTATGGGGGATCGATTTTATGGGGCCTTTTCCCCCATCTAATGGATTTCTCTACATCCTTCTAGCTGTGGACTATGTTTCTAAGTGGGTGGAGGCCATTCCTACCCATATGAATGATTCAAAGACCGTGTTGTCTTTCTTGAAGAAGCATATCTTTGCCCGCTACGGAGTCCCTAGAGAACTAGTAAGTGATGGAGGTTCTCACTTCATCAACAAGCTTCTTGAGAGAGTGCTCAAGGATTATGGTGTCAAGCATAGGGTTACTACATCCTATCACCCTCAAGCGAACAGACAAGCGGAGGTCTCTAACCGACAAGTTGAGTAAATTTTAGAGAAAGCTGTCAAAACTAATAGGAAGGATTAGGCAATAAAGCTCGATGATGTTTTGTGGGGGTTCCGAACTACTTAAAAGACTGTGCTTGATATGTCACCGTATAAAATTGTATATGGGAAGCCATGCCAAATACCCATAGAGGTGTAACATAAAGCTTTTTGGGCATTGAGAAGCTTGAACTTATGTCTTAAGGATCAAAAGGATTTGAGGATAACTCATATCAATCAACTAGATGAGTTCAGGAATCAAGCTTACAAGAATTTGGCGATCTACAAGGAAAGAATGAATAATGATTCGAAGATCACTTCTAAGGAATTCATGCAAGGTGATGAGGTATTACTCTTTAACTCTCGTTTGAAGCTCTTTTCAGAAAAATTAAAATCAAAGTGGACGGGATCATTCATTATCCATAGAGCCTGTGGAGGGGGGAATTTTGAACTCATGGACAAAGACGGAGACATAATAGCGGCAAATGGGCATCGATTGAAGCATTATTAGTCGCCGGATGAGGCTTGCATCATCTTTGAGGACACCTTAAATTGGATTGGTACCGTCGTGACTCCCCGACATTAAACAAGAGCACTTGTTGGGGGCTTTCCCTCCTGTTTTATTATTTTATTTCATTAGTGTGAGTAGGAAATTTTTATATTTGACGTGCTTACTTATTGAAAATTACATCTTCTTACAAACTTAGTTTCGACTATAGTTTCTACTAAGTTTGGGGGGTGATGTACTTACCTTATTGTAGCACCGAGAGTATAATCTTTCTTTATAATGTTTGTTAGGAGAATTGATTTTTTTGCGGCATATTGAAATTTTAACTGGTTTTGATGTGTCCATTTTTTTGCAATTTGTCTAATGTTTAGTAGTGTTTTAATTGTTGAGTCATATGTGGAGTATATACACATGTTTATAGAGTTTTAAAAGTGGTTCTTGATTGAATTTGTGCTCTGTTTTGGTGCCTAATGATCGTCTTTGAGCTTGAAGTTTGCAGGGGATAAAGAATAATGGATTTCGAAGCAACAGGTGCTCGATTCGACCAAGAGTTTGGGTCAAACCAAGCAACCCAAGTAAACCAGGGATCAGAGACTTCGTTATAGGTCGATTCCACCATACATGATTTGGTTCGACCAGGCTTCGACCAAAGGCAGAGGTCGAATTAGCGATCAGAGAATTTGTTACAGGTCAATTCGACCAAGAAAGGTGTAATTCGACCAAGTGGGAAGTTGAACCAGGTTCGAATCGCGGACCTGAAAGTTTGTACAGGCTGATTCGACCACGATGGCCTAATTCAAACTGTCGTTCGAGTCAAACTGAGGTGTTGAATATGTCCAGAAGCACGATTCGACCACAACGAGATGGTTCGACCAACTCGTTCAGGTCGAATCACACTGGTTAGTCGGGTTTTAACTAGAATTTTGCCCTCGTTTCGATCACTTTTCATACCACCCTCACTCGAATCCTCTCCGAACCAAAAACCCTTTCTTCTAAACTTCGATTTTACTTGATTCCATTCTGATTAAACCATTTTCCATCCTTCATACACTTAATTTCTCTTGGATTTGGAGCGATTTAGTTGAAAAACTAGGGTTCTTCTTCCAAAATTGGGGATTTTCATACATAGTTCATACAAGTCATGGTCGGATCGAAAGGTATGTTTTCTTGATTCAATTACCTTAGGATTGAAGTTCTATTTCTTGATTTTGAAGTGGGTAAGTTGATTTAACTAGTTTATGTGTGGATTCATGGTGCAAATTGAACTATTATTTGAAATTCCATATGAACAAGTGATGGGCCCGATTTTAATTGTTGATTAGTTGCTAGACGTTGATATTTACGTGAAATTGATGGGTAATTTGTGTAGTGAAGTGAAGCATGTTGAATTTTGAGTTGAATTATGGAATTTAATGGATGCATGCTTGAGGAAGTAATTTTGTTGAGTAAGTTGTTGATAGTTATACTTGAAGAGTTGGAATTGAAGTGAAATTGGAGTAGTATGTGTTGTGATTCATGGATGTTTAATTATTGAACACATGAAGTAGGGAGCATGCTTGTTTGGAATTGATTATACTTGTCAAACTTGAAGTCTTGATTAGAGTTTTATGTATAGTTGGTTATGAACTTAGTTTAGTTTATTTTTCTTGTATTTGTTTGGTATTGAAGTATTGCTTTTCAGGAAAAAAAAAGGAAACTGAGGTTCACTCCAAGAAGAGGCAAGATAGGCCGTCTTGGGAAGACGACGTAACAAAGAAGCTAAGACTGAAGGAGAGGCTGCCTAAGGATTTTAAAATCCTAACGGAGAATTGGGAGGAGATCAACGAGCGTTGGGGTGATATGTCTTGCTCGGACTAGGTACCCAGATGATGGAGCTATGTTGACAATGAATATCCGAGAGGATATTATGTGGATGCTTGATCAAGTAGGTATCCGGCATTTTATGGAGCTTAAGAAGCCTATAATTTTCATGTGACTGCAGAGGTGCTATGTTCGATTACCATCAAAAAGGGTGCAAGTGCCCTTCCATATGAGTGTTCGTTTCAGCTTGGAGGAGAGAAGAGAACGTGGTCAGCTGAAGATTTTAACATATTATTTAAAACTCCGAGGGGGATCTCTAGAAACGAGAATGGATATTTCAATGCAAATAACTTTTGGAGAGTTATTTCTGGAGAGGACATGGATTTTAAGATGAAGGATGCTCATGCTTCGTTGATTAGGAACCCCGTGCTTCGATGTATGGATAGAGTGTTAAGCAACACACTGTTTGCTCGATCCAAAGGGAGTTGCGTGTTTAGAGGAGAGTTGTGCATTCTTTGGTGCATGATGAATGGAGTAAGGTTCAATGTGGTTCTTACCTGATTCAGCAGCTTTACAAATTCTGGACTTCGATGTTTCAAAGAGTGAACATTGGAGGATTGCTTACGCCAGTGGCTGAGTCATACCACATGGATTTTACTGGCATTACCCCCATCTTTGAGGATCCAGATTTAGTTATGGTTGCGTGTGTGAAAGCTGGATTTGCTTACCATCGTGATGGAGATTAGCTGTACACGAGGGATTTTAAGCCTTTTTCTTTTATGTTCCCATACGATCTAAGAGGGCTGACTACTATCCGGAGCGAAGATAACATGTTGATAAACACATTGTCACACCAGGCTTTATCTATCACTCGTTTGAGAAGAAGGGATTGGAGAACTGTGGCTGAGATATACGCTACAAGGTTGTACGAGGAGCTACAGAGAATTGTAGACGAAGGGTTCCAAAATCCGCAGCAGCAGCCATAGCATCAGCCGCGTCTGCAACAGCATGGAGCGGATTAGGTTTATCCGGAGATGGATGTTCCACAGCAGCATGAGATGCCACCACCACCTATTCTAGTAGTTCCACAATAGCAGTATTGGGGTAGTCCGGATGAGTACTTTGGAGAGCAGTGCAGGGTGATGAATGAGCATCTTGCTACTCTGAACAATAATCAGCAAGAGATGAACCATCATTTGGGCTTGCTTTCCACTAATTATGTCGCGTTCGATGCGATATACAATACACTGCAGGCTAACTATGTGTAGATGGATAGGAGATTAGGGAAGATGCATGCCGATAAGCGAGAATTGGATAGGAAGATTAATCATCTCCATAGGGA
This sequence comes from Pogostemon cablin, assembly GCA_023678885.1. Taxonomy (NCBI): domain Eukaryota; kingdom Viridiplantae; phylum Streptophyta; class Magnoliopsida; order Lamiales; family Lamiaceae; genus Pogostemon; species Pogostemon cablin. The sequence continues at coordinate 24,557,216 of CM042959.1, forward strand.
GCTTGATCGTTGGTGCATGGAGATGAGTGATGGTGATGACGAAGAGGATGATGATGCTCCAGAGGAGTTGAGTGCATCAGGTTTTTTTATCTTTGTCTGTTTCATCTCATCCCCCTTCTCTTTTATCTTTATAGGATGGGTATTTGTGGTGTGATTGATATGTAAGTATTGGTATTCTGATTGAGATATTTGCTATGTGAGGATGGATTGGTTGGTGATATTAGAATTGGATTGATATGTTGGGTTCTTTACTAAGTATGCTGTATTCGTACTTTGCATGTGTTAATTTTGTTAATGAGAAGCATGTGTTACTTGTTAAGTATGTGGAATTTATTGTGAGATTGATCTTGATTATATACTATGAGGAGTAGTTAGGATTCTTTTTTCCCATGTGAGAATTTGAGCCTTAAGAAATCATGTTAAATCAATGCACGATAGTTTATTCTTATGAGAATCGTTCATATGACCGTATTCTAGAACTTGGCTTGGAATCTTGTGTGAGACTTATGGTTGATTAGTTATTAGGACATGATCTTAGGCCATTATTGTTTATTTGAGTTACTTTGCCAAAATTTTACCTTCCCTTACATGGAATGAATCATTGGAAGCCCATTTGAGCTTTTAAAAGCTTCTTCTTTGGCAAGCCTTGATTAAAAAGTCTTTATTTATCCTTTACTTGAGCCTTTTGAATACCCTATTCATTAGTAGAGAGTTGAGGTGAATATATGCTAGTTCGAATTTGGGAGAAAATGAAGAAAAAATGGTTGAGTATTATAAATCGAAAGAGAAAGATATGGTTAAATCTTGCTTAGGGGTAGTGCCTGAAATCTTTACCCCGACTGCTTAGAAGGATAGTGCCCAAAACTGGTACCCTTGTATCTTGAAGAAAAATAATGTTGATGCCAAGTGAAGAAGGAAAAGTTGAATTGAAAGATCAGGAGAAGAAGATGGAGACGAAGAGCTGTTTGACGAAAAGAAAAACTCCAGGGAAATTCTCTACTAGTGAATTAGTCACTTAAATCTAAATTTTCCTACCTTTACCAAAGAGCCAACATTACAACCTAAAAGCAAGTCCTTTGTGATCCTAGTAACGAAGTGATTATAAGTTGATTTTTGAGAACCTTGCCAAGCTTATGGTTACGCGAGAATATGAATTGAATATGAGCATATATACTAACCTATTTAAGTGTATATTTTCTATACTTGAGAGCGAGAGTAAACACTTATCCCGTAAGCTAGATGACTTAGTACTCCAAATTGTATAATTAAGTGATGTTTTGCATGAATGAAATATATGATGCGAGTGATACTTGTTTTTAGTTGATAGAATTGAATGGGTAGGTATGATTTGTACTTGACTAGATGGACTTGTGAAATTTACACTTACTCCTATGGTTTGATTGCGTTGCCTCGGGATGAGCAACATGTAAGTTTGGGATTTGATAAGTGTGTAAATTCACATGTTTTGAGTCTTGATTCGTGTGATAATAATGGATGATTTGAGCTTAAGGCAAGATAAATCGTGTGGTATAGCGGAAAGTCATAAATCAGGTGCGTTCGAGTCCGTTTGAGTGGATTTTTGAAGAAAAACGAGTTAGAAGTGATCGGAACAGAAAAAAGAGGGTTCAGGTGCCCGATTCGACCAAGCAGGGACTTGATTCGACCAACAGAAAGTTGGTTCGACCACCACCTGTGATCGAACCAGGCGAGAGAAAGTAACAGAAGTGTGGTTCAACTAAGCCATTTGGTTGAACCATGGTCGAACCAGAAGCCTAAAGAGAAGCAGTTGCAGTTCGGCCAGAAAGCATTTGATTCGACTGGCCGTTCGAGTCGAATCAAATATCTAAAAGTGTGTTGCAGGCCGGTTCGACCTATGATTCGACCATGAAGAAAGTGATTCGACTAAGATATTTGGTCAAACTGATGAGCTGGACACGGCCGGATCCGTATTTTTACACCACAGTGCATGTATTGTCGTGTTTTCCAAGAAAAAACCCATTCAAGTTCCATAAGGAGAGCTTACAAGTATAAAAGGAAGACCCTACTCAGGATAAGGGAACACGCCTCACCACCTTCATTCTACACAACATCCAAAACCCTAACATCATCCATGCAGTTGTGGAGAGAGATTCGTCTATCGAATCAAGTGAGAACCAAATGAAGATTCAAGACGGAGAGAGAAGCGATGGTGCCCGCATCCAGGGTTTACTTCGCATCTTAATTTATCTTGTAATTTCAAGACTATGGATAAGATCTATCCAACCACCATGATTGTTCTTCGATCAATCATGGGCTAGAATCGCTTAGGTAGTTCTAGGATTTATGAAGGTTTTACGAGTTAATTGAACTTCCATGTGTATACTCTGTACAACACTACTTGTAATTTATTTTGTATAAGACAATGCATTTTTAATTCAAACTCTGAGTCATTTTGTGCATCATTAACTTTTATGTAGAGTCTGAATACATATCTAGATTATTGATTGAGTGCGTTCACTGCTGAGCAGGATTATTTGTTTTGATTCTAAGTGAAGGGATTCCGAAGTTTTATTAGAACTATCTTATATAAATACTTGTTAATTGAATATTATTCGAGTTAATGAGTAGGATAAAGAGTGTAATTTCATAGTACCTATAAAGGGAGATCTTGTCGGGTTACAGTACTTCGTGCACGAGAAACAATTAATACTGATAGTACCTAGAAAGAGGGGTGAATTATACTCTTGCTCCAAGGATATTCACACGTGTCATACGTTTATTTACTTGTGTCTATATAGTAGATTTGCATGGTTTAGTGATGCGTCCATACTTCTCAAGGCAGAGTCGGACATTGATACATGTAAGGAAAATTAATAAGTAAAAGTGGATGGTCCGAAGAACTACTTATCTTCTCACTGATTCACTTTCTTTCAATCTCTACTGTTATTTATTTTATTAGTTATTTCAATTACTCGTTATTTGGTCACTTAATCATCAAACTATATTGCCATAATAGTTTTAATAAATTAGAATATAATTAAGTTAATAATAATCCGTCCTTTGGGTTCGATAATCACTTGATCGCTTATCAAAGCTACAATAGCATTCTTAATACTTGGGCATTAATATTGTGTGTTGAGAAAAAGCTCATCAATACACTGGTTTAATAGGTGCACCACTAAATAACCCAAAAATCTAACATTAATGTTTTATAGAAAATACTTATCTTTTAATAAAATTGTAACGGATTTATCAATTTCGTCAAGAAATAAACTAATTAGTGATAAAAAATTTACAAATAATGACAACCATAATTTATGCCGCTAAAAGATATATTTTAGTGATGAAAGAAAAATTCGTCACTTTTGAGTAATTAAATATGATGAAATTCTAGCGTCGCAAAAATTTTCGTCACAGAAGGTATGATTTTCTTTAGTGGTCCTTGTTGTAGCCCATAAATAAGCCATCTCATTAATCTGCAACCCTAATTTCCTATGCCTACAAGTGTGATGGAGAGGGAGGATTTCAGATTGAGTGAGTCTTGAAGATCTTCGCCCACACGATGTCAAGACTAGGGTTGGAAATACAGCAGAAGATCGAAGAGGTCGTTTCGTTAACCTGATCGAGCTCTTCTTTAACAAACCCCTGGTGAAAGGTAATTTAATTCTATATTCTACTTCTGTTGCTTTAGAATTGCATGGAATCCTAACGGTTCATGTTAATCAAAAGATCTGAACGCCAATAATTGGTATCAGAACTTCAGTTTCATGGTTCTGCGTGAGATGTTTGGCTAGGGTTTATGTGCAAAATGTGGATTAAGGTTTAGAATATTATGTTTCTTGTTGAATACCCTATCCCTTTACGATAGCGTGATTAACGTTGATGGAGACGGCCCATGGCTTGTGCGGCAATGCATGGCGGCGACGGCTCGCATGATAACACCGTTGTACACGTAAGGTGGTGGCAGGCGAAGAGCCTTGACAGAGGGCCGTATGGCCTCGCGCATGGATGGCGCGGTGCCAATTGGTGATGGCTGCCTTACAGCGCGCATCGGCTGCGGCACGGGAGTCGCTGGGGCCTGGCACGTGACGTTCCGACTGGCGACGGGACTGGTGGCGGGGAGACGTGCTTGGTGGGCCAATGATGTGGTGCGGTGGACGTGCAGCAGGCGTGTGGTATTGATCAACAAAGGCAACTACATGGTGGAGATGAGACTTGTCAACATTTTTCAGTGTGGGTTTTGACGTGGCCGGCACGACTGGCTGGCTTGGCCGACACGATCGGCGATCAAATGGCATGACGCTGGGGCAATGATCGGCACGGGTGGTTTTGGCCGCTGCACAACTAGTAGAGGTGGCTGGCACGAGAAGAGCTTGTTGGACGACAGTGTTTGGCGGAGATGGCCAATGGGTCTGGGGACGCGTGATGACTGTACAACAGCATTATTCAGGGCTGGCAGTGGACGAAGGCACGTGTGGCACTGGCACATGACACGGTAGTGCGACCAAACGCGTGCTGGTGGCACGACCGCAAGACGTGTCCGGCGCGACTGGCAGTCGTTGCCAGCATGATCGGCGATCGTTTCAAAGCGATGGTGACGTGATCGGCGGCATCCAGGTTGGAACATCCCCTGATGAAAACTTTCTTAGGGCGCAAGTTATCCTGCTTGTCGCGCAAGGCACTAGTTTAATGGGTGGAATGTCGGGCAAGGCATCGTGCTTCATGGCAATTTAATTCTTAATATATATCTGCCATAATTGATTTAATTATCTAATTTATGTTGCATGTTCTAAGTGATTTGCTTCTTTAAATTGCTATGATAGGAGCATGCTAGGTTGCGTAATTTATTATTGAATATTATATACATGTAAAAACCCTCGGTTTTAAATAATTAAGTGGGAGAGGGTTTATTTAGATATTCCCTTGGCCTCCGTTATTGGTTTGTAAGTTATGTGAATAAACTTGCGTGTTGGCTGTAGTGTCTTCCTCCCCATCGGATGAGTTTATTTACAGGATCACTGGCACAAATTTCTTTATGATGATTGTAGAAAATTACTTGAGCACATGTGATCTTCCCCATCTGAACGGACACAAATTTGGGCAATGGACTTGGAATCAAATAATGGTGCACACTTAGGTGCAAATAAAAAATATCCTCCCCATCAGAGTCACTGCTATTATTTGTATGGCTAAAGAGGAACCGACTATTAGTTATTTTGTCATAAAGTTAGGTTGATGAATGAAATTAATGGGTAAAACCTTCTCTTGTAAATATTAGGGTTTGTATACATCGACACTATCGTGGCATGCAAACTCACGATGCTTGAGATGTCAGTGAATTTTATTTTATATTATTTTGAAGGAACCAATATAAATTGATAAATTCAAAGTGTTTGATCTGTGTATTTATTTATGTGATTCTCAGGATTTTTAAATGACTTTTAATCCACTTGTTGTTATACTTAAATAACATAAACTTACTGGCATAAATTATGTTGACTGGAAATATAACATGGACATTGTTCTAACTGCTAAGGATTATATCTTTGTACTCACTGAGGAATGTCCTATCAAACCTACTGATGACTCTAGTTAAGGGGAAAGAGCTGGTTATAGTAGGTGGGTTAAAGCTGATAAGATGGCGAAGTGTTATATTTTGGCTTCTATGTCAAACGTGCTTCAACATCAGCATCAAGCCATGAACACTACCTATGATATGATGCAAAATCTTAGAAAACTATTCGGACACAAGAGTCAACCTGCTAGGTCAGAGGGCATGGCTTTGCTGATGAACACCAAAATGGCTGAGGGCACTCCCGTAAGGGATCATGTCCTTATAATGATGGGCCAACTCAATGAGTTGGAGGTCCTTGGAGCTGAAATCGATGGGGAAACCTAGTTTGATATCATACTCCAAAGCTTGCCTAAAAGTTTTAAGCAATTTCACCTGAACTACGTATGAACAAAAGATTATACACGTTGGTGGAACTTCTGACAGAACTTGTGGCGGCAGAAGGATTGTTTCGTTGAGCTCCTCAAGTTCATATTGCTAAAAATGCTTCTTATCCTAGGCCGAGAGGTGGAAGGAATAAGAGGAGGCAAATAAGCTTTGCACCTACGAACTTTGTGAAGGCAAAGGGTGGTGTGGTCAAGAAGCCTAAAGGCAAGTGCTTCATATCTGCAATTCTTTGCAGGGATTCCACCAAACCTGACTTCTTAGTGATGGAAAGATTTCTATATTCATGGGGAATGCTACGAGAGTAGTGGTTGTTGCAGTGCGAGACGTTTATTTATCTTTTAATAAGAATAAAACTCTTGTTTTCAGAAATTATCTTTATGTACCTTCTTTTAGAAAGAATTTAATTTTGATTTCTAAATTGTTTATGAATGGATATTCTATTTTTTTATTGACAAGGTTATTTTAAGGAAAAATAGAATTATTATCTGTGATGGTACGTTGATAAACAATTTGTATACTCTTAATCCAATTTCTCCTATAATGCAACAAATTGAATCAAATAATACATCTACTAATAAGAGAAAAGAACCTTCGAAAATGAATCAAACATATCTTTGGCATCTAAGACAAGGTCATATAAACTTGAGTAGGATTCAAACGTTGATAGCTGATGGACCTCGGAGTTCATTAGTAGTGGAAAATTATCCAACTTGCGAATCCTACTTGGAAAGGAAAACGACCAAAAGGCCTTTCAAGGCAACGGGGTATGGAGCCAAAGATCTATTAGAATTAGTTCATTCTGATTTATGTGGTTATAAATATTTTGTCACATTCATTGATGATTATTCTAGATACGGATACATTTATTTGATGCGCCGCAAGTCTGAATGCTTTCATAAATTCAAAGAGTATAAGGCTGATGTGGGGAAGCAACTTGGAAAATGTATCAAGACACTATGATCTGATCATGGTGGCGAGTACCTCTTAGGAGAGTTTAGAAATTATTTATTAGAGGCTGAGATAGAATCCCAATTGTCTGCACCGGGCACACCCCAGGAGAACGGTGTGGCAGAAAGAAGGAATATGGCTCTTATGGAAATGGTAAGATCTATGATGAGTTAATCGGAATTACCAAATTTATTTTGGGGATACACCTTAGAAACAGCAACTTACATTCTAAATTTAGTACCTTCTAAATCAGTAGCCTCTACACCCACAGATCTGTGGACCGGGCGCAAGTCCAGTTTGAAATACATTCAAATTTGAGGTGCTCCGGCACATGTGTTGAAGGCAGATACTGATAAATTAGAATCGCATACTAAAGTTTTTCTGTTTGTGAGATATCCCAGAGGATCAAAGGTGGTTTATTTTATAATCCAAATGATCAAAATGTAATCGTTAGCACGACTGCCAGATTTTTGGTAGAGGATTATGTTATGAACCACAAACCCATGAGTAAAAATATTCTAGAGGAAGTAAGAGGAGAAAGACTAAATATAATACCAACTGTACAAGAGGATATACCATAAGACACTGCACCGCGTGTCACATCTGATACACAATTGCCTGTGGTGCCTCATCATAGTGAGAGGATTGTGAGACAACCGGATAGATTCATATTTTTGGGAGAGTCGTCAGACTTGGTCCTTGGTGAACATTAAGTTGACACATGGAATTACAACGAAGCACTGCAAGATAAGGATGCACAATCTTGGCAAAAGGCAATGAAATCTGAAATAGAATCCATATATTATAATCAAATCTGGGAGCTTATAGAACCACCTAATGGTGTAAAAGCCATTTGATGCAAGTGGGTCTACAAAAGAAAAAGAGGATCAGACAGTAAGGTGAAAACCTTTAAGGCAAGTCTTGTTGCTAAAGGATATACTAAAAAAGAAGGAATCGATTATGAGGAAACCTTTTCGCCTGTGGCCATGCTTAAGTTGATCCGGATTCTTTTATCTATTGCTGCTCATATGGATTATGAGGTATGACAATTGGATGTCAAGACAGCTTTCTTAAATGGAAGTCTTAAGGAGAACATCTATATGAAGCAAACAGATGGATTCATTGCAAAGGACAAAGAACATCTTTTGTGTAAGTTTAATAGATCCATTTATAGATTAAAACAAGCTTCAAGATCATGGAACATCTGTTTTAAAGAAGTAATCCTATCATATGAATTTATTCAATGTTCGGATGGTGCAAGTGTGTGTGTGATTCTTTCATTGTTCTATCAACAACAATAATACATAGCAGATAGGGATTCATGGACAAAAAGATACTAAACCCTAGCTTTGTCATGCGATTATAACCAGATTAAACATATAATCACATAAGCCCTATCATACATGCTATCAATACGACAATCAACACACGTATGGCTCAAACCCTACCTAACCTCTCACGTTTCACCACAAAACCAATGCTCTGATACCAATTATTGGCTTTTGGATCGTTTGGTTTAGCGTGATCTGTTAGAAATACAAGTAAATAATAACAGCGGAAGCGATAATTAAAGTTTACCTTTCTTCAGGATTGATGTAGAGGATGAACAGTAGTGAAACACCTCTGATCTTCTGCTGTATGACCCAAAGTCAATTTTGGTGTTATGTGGGCAACAATCTCCAGAATCCACTCAATCTGCTCCTACCCTCTCAACACGTCAAAAGTGGCGCTCAGTTAGGGTTTCAAGAAGCTGAGAAGACATATATTGGGCTACAACAGGGACCAGGAGGAGAAATTGGATTGGGCTTCAATTTGATTTAATTAACCAAGCTTAGCCCAAAGCTTATAATTAAATCAAATAATAATAATATATTCCACTAAAATATTATTACTGCACTACCCATCCAATCCCAAAATTATATTTTGGGCTCCTTCTTATTATCGAAAATCTCCCCATGTTTAAGATATACAATGCCCATTAATTAATTAAGTTACTGACAACTCAAATTAATTAATATCTCATCCGAGAGTAGTACCACTCAACCTTATTATCATGCCGGAATTAATCTACTTGCAAGATTTACATGATAAGCCTTATAACCTCCTCAAGTGGACATCATCAACCTATGTCGGACATGGATTCCTTCTACAATCAACAGCACACCATAGAGACAGCATTACTTCCCAACTCACCGAGTTTGTTGATTTAATACATGTAAATCTCACCCATTGATGAATCAAAGAAATAGATGCTGCCCTACATGTCGAGGTAATTGTATAGGGATTAAGAGCACGAATATCCATAATAACTGAGATCAAGTTTTCCTATAAGTCAGTATAAGTCGAACGATCTCAAGCAGTCCTGCTCAATACACACAAGTGCACTAATGTGATTCTATAGTCAAGATAAGCTAATACCAAACCACACTACAACCATCCCGATAAAGAGTCCCCGTCTATCTCAGTTGTGAGCATCTGTTTATATTTTATAAGGAAATCGATAATATGATCTCCCGTGTATTTTCGCACAACATAGTATCTACAGTATAAAGTAAGTGGACTATTGCATCGTGCATATAAATAAATTATAAGATGCAATCATTTGATCATATGATTCTCATTTCAAATAAATTGTTATAACATTGTTCATACTAAAGTTAAACTTTTAGTATATAATCCAACACGAATAAATTGTGTGTGTACAAGAAGAGTGACGAAAATATAGTGGTATTTCTTGTACTTTATGTGGATGATATCTTACTCATTGGAAACAATGAAAAGGAATTAGCAGGTGTAAGGGTATGGTTATCTAAGCAGTTTGAGATGAAGGACCTAGGGGAAGCCAGACACATTTTAGGGATCAAAATAATAAGGGATCGCAAGGAAAGAATATTATGCTTGTCCCAAACTTCATACATTGATATAATCCTTACTTGTTTTAGCAATTAAGACTATAAGAAAGGTTTTCTACTTTTTAGACATGGAGTACCACTATATAAGAAATATGTCCTACGACACAAATGAAAATAGAGGAAATGAAGGCAATTTCTTATGCTTCAGTAGTAGGAAGCCTCATGCATGCAATGCTATGTACGAGATCGGATATCTATTATATCGTAGGCATGGTAAGAAGGTATCAAAATAACCCAGGATAAGGGCATTGGACTGCGGTAAAACATATTCTGAAGTACCTACGAAGGACTAGGAATTATATGTTGGTTTACTGGGCAGATACTCTGTTGCCTATGGGTAATATTGATTCTGATTTTCAGTCATATAAGGATGCTAGTAAATCCACCTCGGGTTATGTGTTTACTCTTAGAGGAGGAGCCATAATATGGAGGAGTGTTAAGCAGAAATGCGTTGCGGACTCCATCATGGAAGCTGAATATGTAGCGACCTCTGAGGCAGCTAAGAAAACAGTATGGCTAAGAAACTTCTTAATGGACTTGGATGTTATTCTTGGTTTGCCCAAAGCAATCACAATTTTTTGTGATAACAGTGCTGCAGTAGCAAACTAGAAGGAACCACGAGCCCATAAAGCGAGTAAACACATTAAGAGCAAGTACCAGCTGATTCGAGACATCGTTAAAAGAGGGAAAGTTGTTCTCGCTAAGATTACAGTGATAGCTAACCTAGCTGATCCTTTTACTAAGAGCCTTCCAGAGAAAGCGTTCGATGGTCATGTAAAAGGAATGGGGATTAGATGCGTGTCAGCAAATATGGCAGCATAGTCTTTTAGTATAAGTGGGAGATTGTTAGATTGTATACTAAAAGTCTATCTTTTTGTATGAACAATGTTTTAATAATTAATTTGAAATGAGAATCATATGATTAAATATTTTGCGTATTATAATTTACTTATATGATTATTGCAAAAGTCTATTTACTTTATACTGTAGATAATGTGGTGTGCAGCATCGCATGAAATAATATATTGTCGGTTCCTTATAAAGTATAAAAAGACGCTCACAACCAAGATAGACGGAGACAATCTATTCGGATAGTTATAGTGTTATTTTGTATTAGTTTGTCTTGACTGTAAGAATTACATTAGTGCACTTTGTGTGTATTGAGTAGGACCTCGTGAGATCGTTTGATATATACTGATTATATAGGATAACTAGATCTCGATTTTTATGAATGTTCGTGCTCTTAATCCCTATACAATAACCTCGACACGTAAGTCAGTATTTGTTTCTTTGATTCATCAATGGGTGAGATTTATTCATTTAAATCAATAAATTCGGTGAGTTGGGAAATAGTGATGTCTCTAGGGTGTGTTGTTAATTGTAGAAAGAATCCGTGTCCTATTAAATAGACTGATGATGTCCCCTTGAGGAGCTCATAAGGATTATCATGTAAAACCCTGCAGGTGGATTTATTCTGGCATAATAACAATGTTAAGTGGTACTACTCTTGGATAAGAGATTAATTAATGGAGTTGTCAGTAACTTAATTAGTTAATGGGCATTGTATATCTCAAACACGGTGAGATTAATGGGCTCATAATAAGAAGGAGCCCATAACGTAATTTGGGATTAGAGTGGCAGTGCAGTAATAATACCTTAGTGGATTGTATTATTATTATTGGACTTAAGTATAAGTTTTGGGCTAAACTTAGATACTTAAGCCCAATGGGAGACTTAACTCTAATTTCTCTTCCTGGTCCCTGTTGTAGCCCATAAATAAGCCACCTCATTAATCAGGAACCCTAATTTCATGCGCCTACAATGTGTGATAGAGAGAAAAGATTACAGATTGAGTGAGTCTTGAAGATCATTGACAACGTCAAGGCTAGACTTTGGAATACAACAGAAGATCCAAGAGGCCATTTCATCAACCTAATCAAGCCCTTCTACAACAAACCCCAGTGAAAGGTAATTTAATTCTATATTCTGCTTTTGTTGCTATAGTATTGGATGGAACCCTAATAGTTCACGTTAACTAAAAGATCTTAACGCAAACAAGAAGAAACTATGAATGATAAAGTAGTGATCAATTAAAGCTCAAAGGGTTCTTGCAAAGACCCATTATATAAATGAAATACTCTCCCATTATACATTACATTTCGCTAATTAATTTATATGACAATTTCAATATATTTAGATATGTTGTAAATACACAATATTATATGATTTACATGAAAAACCACGAAGAATGAAATCTTCTCACTTTGGATGAGAATAAAATAATACAACATATAATATTGGTCATTGCAAGACCTTGAAACAGTTAATATGGATATGCTACATTTTAATTTGTAATTTCTTCCTGAAGAAAAATGAAAAGTGCGTGTATATGAATGGTTTAAGTTTGGAATGTATAAGAAATTTATATAAGCTAACTCATGTCAAGATGACGGATTTTTCGAAATGAAAGAACTTGGATAAACCAAATAGTTGACTCAACCTGAAGTTGAGAATATTTTAATTTTTAAATACTAGTTAATTTATTTGATTATTGTTTTAGATGAATTTTTTATATATGTTGTATGCCAATTTTCGTTTTTATCCCTTGAACTGGAAAACTAATGTCTATATACTTGAAGTATATAATGATGATATTTTGAACTATAAGTCTCTCCATGTAGTGTTTCTAAAGTACATGTTTCTCATAATTGTATCAGGCCTGATATGCATTTATGATGAACTTGCTAGTAAGATTTTATGGCTCTCTGACAAAGAGAAGTTACTTGAAATTAAACGTATCTTAAAGGATATCGAAGACACAAAATATATTGGTTTATGTATAAGAAACCAATGTAACATTAGTATATTGATTTGAATGATAATTAAATAATCCCCATAATGTTTAAGGTTCATACTGGTGTAAGGATAAAATTGTTCATATAATAACTTTATAGCCCATGGGGCATGATGAAAGATACATTTCCTAGTCTTTTATAAGGCAATAAATAATGTGTTGCATAGATGTGCAATTAATATAATATGATAAACATGACAAATTTATTTTATATGCTCCAAAAGAGTAGTGAGATATTACACATATCATTTTTGCTTATGTAATAATCTAAATTATATATCATTGTTTTATTTACTCCAAAATTATATTTTAATATGTACTTGTTATATTTTATTATGTAAATTCAAAAAAATGTCATTTTCAGGAGGAGTGATAATATCAAGTAAATTTTTTGGTCCTGAAGATCAGCAGTTATATTTCAAAATACCTTTATCTTGAGGGGGAGCGATAATTTCTAAATAATTCAGAAGATTACGTCCTGAAGACCAATAGTTACACTCTTTTTTCCTTTACTAAATTTTTTCCACTGGGTTTTCTTAGTCTAAGGTTTTTAACTAAACAACTAATACAACACATCAAAAGCATAAGACATTTACTCTTTTTTCCTTAATTAAGTTTTTTCCTACGAAGGTTTTCTTAGTTGAAGGTTTTTAATGAGGCAGACAAGTTAAATGTCTTGGGGGAGAAACAACTTCTAAATAATCCTGAAGATTGGGTCCTGAAGACCAAACTGTACTCTTTTTCTTTGACTAAGTTTTTTCCACAAAATTTTTCCTTAGTTGAAAGTTTTTTTAATAAGGCAGCTATTATAAAATTTTAAATGATAATACATGCATATGACGTCGTAACGTCGTAATGCCCAAGGGGGAGTATTGTGAAATATTTTATATAGATATTACTCCTTATATCATTAAAATAGGAAGAGAGTTTATTTATTATTATACCATTTTTCTTCTCTATTAAAGAGTAGGAATATTAAGTTTTTGTACTGATTCATACACAATACCGGTTAATAAAAATATCTCTTTCTCTCTCCTCAATATTCCTCTTTTCTTCTTTACGCTTTTCTCATCGTTCTTATCAAATACTTTACAACATATATAACAATTTTTTAACGGCAAGTCTTGTGTAAGACCGTTTCATGTTGAGATTATTTTATACTTTCGTAATTAGTTATCACTTTCGTTATAAAATGTTATAACTTTTTATTTATATATTATAAATTGTTATCACTTTTATTACACTATTATTACTTTTCATCGATTGAGTATCACTTTTTATTAATGATGTTATCACTTTTTATTTGTCTCACGTAAAGGATTATGTGAGACACTTACGTGAGACGATCTCCACAAGTCTTTGCCTTTTTTGTAAGTTACGTTAAACGATTTCACATAATTCTTTATCTTTTTTCTTTAAGTGTGTGTCTTGGATTGAAACCGTCTTATAAATTATCCTTACTTACCGTTAATAATAAAGGAAGCATTGGATTTGATTATGAGCCGCTTGTGCACTAATTTGATTATGAGCCGACAATTTGATTATCTAATTACTTAATTTTTTTTATTTTAATTACATTAATTATAATGAATTATTTAATTACAATATTATATTATAATACAAGACAAATAAATTCAATTAAATTAAAATTGATGAAAATTAATATATTGGTGTAAAGAAAGAGTTAGATTAAAGTAATATAATTTTTTATGAGATTTTTTAATTAAAAGAATCATTTCTTTTATCTCTATGATTAATTATTCATGCAATAAATAGTTCAATGAACAGTTTTTACATTTATTTTATTGAATATATTTTTATTAAAATTATTATCATTTTTATTCATTTTACGATTTATTCATTAAATAATTCAATTAAAGAGACAACGTTTTCCATTAAATATGTATCTTTTTTTAAAAATATTATCACTTTTAGTCATTCAATAAATATATTGAAATTATTTAATTGGATAATATATCACTTTTTAATAGAATTATTATAACTTTTTATTAATCCAACTAATTATTAATCAAATTGTTCAATTAGATTATTACAACTTTTTTATGATAATTTACATATTACTTTTTTTTAAAAAAATATTATCACGTCTTATTCGTTATACGAATTGTTCATGAAGTTTTTTAATTGGACAAACGTGAAATTATTTAATTAGACGAACATCACTTTTCATTTATTAATATCACTTTTTTTTATTAAAAACGTAATATTATTTTTTATTCAACCTACAAATTATAAAAACAATAAAGCAACATTAAACATAAATACATACAAGGAAGAGACATGATTAGATAACATTTTATTAAAAATATTTTCACTTTTTTACGTTATACAAATGGTTCATTAAGTAATTTAAATTATTTAATAGAATGAAAATAACTTTTTTCTTGATAATATATTAATGGATATAAGTATTGTGTGAGAACGTCTCACCTGAGACCGCTTTTAAAGTTTCTTAAATAGTTATCACTTTTTATCAAAGATATTATTAATTTTTGTTTTATCAGCTTTTATTTATACTACGAAGTATTCATGAAATAATCAACTGATTCACTATCAATTTTTAGTTTTTATTAACTCGAGTATCACATTTTATTAAAATATAATCACTTCTTAACCCTCTTATGAGAGTCTTCTTATTAAATAATCAACTGAATCACTATCAGTTTTTATGTATTCGAGTATCACTTTGTATTAAAATGTTATCACCTCTTATCTCTCTCATAATAGTCTTCATATGATACGATCTCACACAAGTCTTTGTCTATATCACTTTTTATTAAAAAAATTTTATCACTTTTTACTTATTATACAAATTATATATATATATATATATATATATATATATATATATATATATATATATGAAACTTGCGTATTGCGCGGGAAATTAAAATTTCAATTATTTTATTTTTAAATTATTTTGATTTTGAATGTATTTATATTTTCAAGGCAAAGACTTGGATGAAAACGTATTGCGAATTCCTTATGTGAGACGAATTATTTATTAACCAAAATAAATAATTTTAAATGGCATTATTTGATTGTTGTGAAATTTAAAAAATAAAAATAAAAAATTATTTATAGAGTAAAATTAATTGGGTTTTAATAAATTTAGGGCTTTGTTTGGTTAATATAAAATTAAGAAATTAATTATAAAAGGAAAAAATAATTAGACCTTACATTTGTATATATTTTCTCTATGTTTTTCTTAATTAATTTATATTTTTTATTATTTAAAATGTATTAAATTAAAAAAAGATAATTTATATTTTTTATTTAAATATTATAAATTTATAAAATGTGATAATATTTTTTAAATATAGTAACAATTTTTTTAATATTAAAAAATATTTTTCAAATAAAAGTCATAACTTTTAATTTGTATTATGTTATGAATAATTCATAATGTTAAAGACTTATTTGATTCTATTTTACAAATGATTTCTAAGAGAAGGAAAAGAATTAATAACCTTTACAAGAAAAAATGATACCCAATTGATTACTATTAATGAAAAGTGATAACATTTAATATCTTTAATAAAAAATAATAATAAATAATTACAAAAGTAAATTTCACGAACAATTTATAGAATTGATAAAATATAATATATTTTTAATAAAAGTGATACTAAGGAATAGTAATAACTGAATAATTCAACTATTTTATGAATAATTAGTAGGACGGATAAAAGGTTATAGTATTTTTAATAGAACGTGATATTTGATTAATGAAAAGTGATAAACTATTATATTAATTTATAAATCATTCGTAGGATGAATAAAAAGTAATAATAATCTATACATATATAAAAACAAATCTAATTTTTCACTTTTGTTTTCAATTTTTTTTCAATTTTACTTTATTTAAAAATAATTCAATTTTAATCTTGATTGTCCAATTAATGCTTTTGATATCAATCATAAAATTTAATTATACTAATAATGGATTTTATTATTTAAATTTTACTTTTTTATTTTATACTATAACTTTGGTAAACATAGGAGATGTTTTTGGCATATTTGACTAATTTTTAATCAATATATACTTAATTTCAATTAATACATCAATCAATATTCATTTAATAAATTATTGTAATATAAATTTAATATACATAAGACATATGATTTTACTTTGATTTTAATCATAAAATTTAATTATATTAATAATAGATTTTAATTTAACTTTTTTGTTTAACAATATAAATTTGATTAATTTTTAATTAATATATGCTTAATTTCAATTAGTATATCAATCAATATTCATTTAATATATTATTACATAAGATATGTGATTAAAAATTCGGTGAAGATTCGATGTCATTAACTTATTTTGTAATAATTTATTTTTTGTCAAAATTATTGTAGCCCTAATGTTATTCACCCCCTCATTCCCTTTTGTTTCTCCCGCAGCCATAAAGAGCTTTTGGGCAAAATTATTGTAGCCCTAATCTTATTCACTCCCTGGATTTCGGACCGCTGAGAATTGGTTGGAGTCTAGCGGCGATGAAGAGGATCCGTGACGATGAGCATCAGATTATGAAAACATCCAAGTGTCCTCTGACTAAATAATCCGGCATATGGTAAGCTTATCCCTCTTCCTCTCCCCCCGACTCCACTTCTTCTCTACCTCTGCGCCACCGAACCGCCGCCCACTTCAAGGTGGATCACATATACTGCAGCTGAACTGATTACACGCCCCTCTTTCGGACGCTGCCATCACAGATCCTCTTCCTCGCTGCTGGACTCCAACCATTTCTCAGTGGGCCAGCGTCCAGGAGTTGATAAGATTAGGGCAACAATAACTTTGCCCAAAAACTCTTTATGGCTGCGGGAGAAACAAAATGGAATGAGGAGGTGAATAACATTAGGGCTACAATAATTTTGACAAAAAATAAATTATTACAAAATAATCGGGCCATAAGTAAGTGTAAGAACGTTGTGTTCAAGGAGGTATTCAAAAATGTTTAGAAAATAACAACTGCCAAGCTCTAGAAGGTGAAAAACATAAATGAATTTATTCTTAATTTGTATGGTAATCACCTTTTTGATGTAGAATCAGGTATGTCTTTCACTTAAGTTTGTATGCAACTAATTTTTCCCTAAGCATTCAAATTTTTTTTTATTTTGGTCATATAAATTTAATAGTTCAAGTCCTAATGCACTAATTTTAAAATTGTGTGATATGTGATTATTAGGTTTGGTTACTTTTTCTACTTAATTAAATCTTAACTACAATTTTTAACAATAATAATTTAACAATTTAAGCTAATGGAAGGATTCATATTTAGCAGGATAGACACAAAATCAAAAGACAGTTTCAGTTGTATAAATCATTTGCAGGCAAATAAAAGCAGTTACTAAATAATTATGAAGAGAGTTTCATCATTTAGAGATTAAAAAAATAAAAAAAAATCCTACAACACTGCCACCTGTATGAAATTTATAATAATTATTAATAACTAGATTCAGACTAGCGGAAACTAACCAAAATGGTGAACATCTATTGAATCTATTGTTTTGGTTCTAATGTTCAATAGCAAACAAACCTCCACCTAGTAGAATGATGGGCAATCGAAATTTTTTTACATTACTACAACTACACAATATACAAAAAAAAATCCCCTTTGTTCAATCCTAATGATTACATTTTCTTCTAGCACGGTAATTAAGGAATATAGTATTTCAATGTAAAGTGAATGGTTGTATTATAAGTTAGGAGGGTCACATGGAGATAGTTTAATCGCTAATAAAACAATTAGAAATGGATCCCATATTGAAAATATATAACCAGAAAGTCGGGCGGACATAGGAAATATAAGAAAGAAAACCAATAATAGATAACAATATTCATAATTAATTTTGTGCAAAACAAATACATGATAATTAAAAATATAAATACAAAATAATACTACAACAAAATTCTAATCATACCAAAACTGAACGAGACAAGCTCATACATATTTATAGAGATCAAACTATTAAAAATAAAATATAATTAACAATAATCATATAATAAAATGCTTAAAAATTATTTATAAAATATAATTATTTCTATGCAAAACACATATAGGATAATTATAAATTTAAATAAAAAAATAATACGACAACAAAATTCATACCACACCTAAAATCAAATGAGATAAGCTCAAACATATTCATATAAATACATAACTATTAAAATAAAAACAAAAAAATTACTAACGATCCTATGATAAAATGCTCACCGTGTAACGCACGGATTGGAAATACTAGTCTTAATAAAAATGAAAACTCATTTATAAAAAATAAAGGGTTTATTACTTGGGGATACACAATTTCGAGGTTAATTACATCCCAAAACAATAGAAAATAAAAATAACTCTCAGATACATAAATTCACGTTAATCTTCCTAAAGTACCCTTTATTAAAGACGGGATTGCCACTGCTATGGGATTCCTCATTGCGGCTGCTACTTATTCAGGCTGCCCGGCCGCCTCTACCGTAGCCCTCGCCTTGTGCGAATCCTCAACCCACACTGAATACTTTCAATTCGGCACCTCCGATGACCTACCACATGTGATTCGCGTTGGCGCTCCCAGTTGGTTGATGTCTTTGGCTTAAGTTCTCTCTCACCGTCCTTTGACCAGGTGGTTCGCGTTGGCTACGTTATGTGGGTTTGTTGGACTCTATGCCACAGATCGATAGTTTTCATGCGCCTCCTGTTCACCATCGACTCTCGCCTTTGCACTTGTCGCCCCTGCGACCAGTCAGATCCTTAAGCGGGTGGTGCGTTGGACACGCCGCCTCTCGATGGTTCCCTCAGATTGGAGTCCCTTCCTTGGGCAACTCCCTTACCCAATTTTTACCTGATATGCTCTAGGCCCAAACTAGAACAGGGCTTATCAGGTTCAAGATATTCCCCCTAGTGAGTTTCTTCTCACTGTTGATCTCAGAATTTGTTGGCTGACTGGATTACTCCTTTAGTCAGTTCTGATGGAAGGGCAATAACTAATAAATTTCAGGTAAATTCTGTAATCCCAAACCTTAATTCCACTTTCAAAAACTAACAATTTCAATTTGTAATTTATTGCTTTAATTTAATTTTATTTTCCATAACAAAAAATGCTTCGATTTAAATTTAATTTTATCCAAGGATTGTTTTGGGAATTTAGGCGCTAATTTTAGTTGAATTGCTCTCCTTCTCTCTTATTAGCGTAGTGGAAGATTTTTTTGTCTTAATTGAGCTGATTCAATGTCATTGAAATCCCGACGGAGCTAATTTTTTTTACAGATTCGTTAAGATTATATGTATATTCGTTTATGTGCTTTTATTAGTAAGAAAATTAATTTCGGGTTGTGTTAAAATGCCTTATAATTGATGACATTCATGTTTTTCTGTTCAGGTTTTCGTGCATCAATAGATAAATGCAACTATGAATGTACGAAATTTTTGGAAATTTTTCATTAGATGGACATGATATGCGAATGGATGACCTTGTTTCAATAGATAAGAGCTGTTTGAATTAATCGTTACTTCTATAGAAACTAATTGACTTGCTCTTCAGATTGCTTCCTTCTTATTGTACTTATCTGATGTGGAAGAAGGTGGAGAAACCATATTCCCATACGAGGTAAATAAGCATCTTCATTTACCTTATGTGTTGCTTCAAATATCAGAGAATTTTGAATCAAAAGTAAACAATGCACTATGGCATATCTGATGGAGATAACCAGCATCTGATATCCTGGTTGCAGAATGGCTCGAACATGGATGCAGGATATGATTACGAGAAGTGCATAGGTTTGAAGGTGAGGCCACAGTGAGGAGATGGGATTCTGTTCTATTCATTATTCCCAAACGGGACGATTGATCCGGTAAAGGCACACATTCTTCAGATTATCTAAATTGATTAGTTTAAGATGAGATGCAATTGAGATCATTAAAACTAGATTTATTTTGGATATTCTATGTTGTAATGAGAGTGTGTGGTCTAAACTTGCAGACTTCTCTCCAAGGAAGCTGTACAGTGGTGAAGGGGGAGAAATGGGTGGCCACTAAATGGATTAGAAGAGAGGAACACCTGGAGTGATTTGTCTAATTCTTGGAAATATTATGTATTAATATTATATTATTATCACTTTCTTTTAATATGAATTAATACATCTAAAAATAATCATTGAAATTGGTGAAACTTGTTCTTACACATTTTCTAAATACGCCTTAATTATGAAGAATTATGTAAATTATGAAATGCTCTTCACTGTCGAAGTATATATAATTCAAAAATCATGTTTATGCTGAACTCGTCACATTTGGTGGTGGCATGGTATGAAAAAATGCCAGAGCATATATTTATTGATTTTCATCTCAATCTCGCACAAAGCAAGTCACACAAAACAAGTATAAACAGTGACATGGTGCATAGTAATGATGCTATATATATATTGTGTCCATCAGGTTTAGAGTGGCAGTATTGACATTACATCTGTAATTGAATTTTTTTCAATGTCAGGATTAAGTTGCAAGTCTCTCCTCCTTTCCTTTTTTGCCCAGTGTGTTAGGATACGTGTAAATGCCGACTTAGATTAAGAAAAATGTGCAAAACTTTAATTTTGCACAATTTAATCAATTTTGCACAATTTCCTATGTGGAGTTAGGGTACGTGTAAAAGACGATTTAGGTTAAGAACTATGAAAAACCATTATGCAAAAATTAATTTTGCACAATTTAATAAAAAATGTGCAAAACAAATTGTGCAAAACAAAAATATGCAAATCAAATTGTGCAAAACAAATTATGCAAATCCTACCCCTCACCCACCCACCCACTGCAGGACCACCGTCGGCCGATCGTCGTGCATTCGCCAAAACTTAAAATGTACAAACAAAATGTTGTAAAATAAAATTGTGCAAACAAATTGTGCAAACACATAGGGGTATTTATGATATAACAATCATAATTGTGTAGTTATGAGTATTAGTGTTTTGAGTCATGTAGTTTATAGCAATTATGCATTATTTTATGTATCCAATAGTAAGTGACCCAAAAAATAATAATCAATTAAATAAATTAATTTATGATTAATTTGTAAGGGATATAAAAAGTGATAATATATATAATAGAAAATGATATCTAATTATGAATTTTTAAGGAATAAAAAATAAAAATATATATTTTTAATAATTAATAAAATTATTTATTAAATAAAATAAGAAAAAATTGTGTTCATTTTCAACCCAAACAGCGCCGCTTTCTTGTTTAAAGGATATATTTAATTGTTAATGATAATTAATTAATCTAATCAAACAGGTCCTTATTTTCATTTAATTATATTTTAATTGAATTTAAAAATATACTTCTTTTTATTCATGAATGATTTGTAGTGTTTTTTAAGAAAATAATAAAAAATAGTAGTGTTTTTGTAAGAAAATATTAATTTTTAAATGTAAAAATTAAATTTTAGAGTTTTTCAATATTTCTACACAAACATTTTCAATTTTAAGGAATTTCTGAATTGCTAAATAATTTTTAAAATATCCAAAACTTTGAAGATTTTTTTATTATTACTTTTAAAAGATTTTTAAGATTTAATGGCATTACTTTTATACATTAGTTGATCCATTAAATTATAAGAAGAATTCTAAAAAGTAAATATTATAAAAATATAATAAAATAATTTCATAACAAAAAATTTGATGCTGCGTGCACTTTTTTTAAAAATTATACTACCTCCGGCCACTTACAAGGTATCCATTTCACTATTCCTGGCGTCCGCTTCAAATGTATCAATTTCCTCTATTTAGTAAAGAAAATACACAATATGACCCACCACTTCCCTCCAATACAACTACTCACTTTACCTTTTATAATAATACTCCTTAATCCACGTGCAAAAAGTAAATAAAGACCTTAAAATTGTCCACGTGTAAACAGCAAATGGTTACCTTTCAAGTGGCCGGAGGGAGTAAATGACAAGTTTGAAAAGAAATTTGGTGCTGCCACATATGTTTTATAAAAAAAACTATATATGACAATTACTTGTCAATTATATTCACCGGTAATAGTATATTGGTTAAAGAGGATCCGTCTCACATAATGAAATTCGTGAGATGGTCTCTTATAAGTTTTTGCCTTTTTTTTAATGCCTCAACTTTAGTTATAAATGTTAAAATACCCAAAATGACAAAAATATCTTTGATTTGATTTATGACACGATTTAAAAGTTTTAATCGAATCATAAATATGTACAATCTAATCATCATAATATGTGCAGCCGAGATATAAAAATATGTATAATTGAGTTATAAAATATGTACAATCGGATCATAAATATACGCAATCGAATCATATATTCAAGACTAATTATCCTATGCATCGTGAACCCACTTTCAGAAATTTATACATTTATGAATAAAAATGTTATACACAAATGAATAAAAGTATACTCCCTCCGGACACTTAGAAGGTAATCGTGCTTTTTGCATGTAGATTAAGGAGTATTATTATTATATGTGTAGTGGTTATTTGTATTAGAGGAAAGTGGTGGACCATGTGGTGTACCTTTTTACTAAATATAGAATATGAATACTTTTGAAGTGGATGCCCAAAAAGATAAAAGGAATACTCCCTCAGTCCCGTCCTTATGGTTACTTTTGCTTTTTGCACGTGAATTAATGAATATAGTATTTCAATGTGTATTCAGGTGAGAGAAATAATATCTTAATGAAAAATAGGTAGGTGTATTAGTGTGATGTGTGGGCCCATAGAGAGGGAAGTAATTAATTTGTGTGGGTCTCATATGCTAAAAAGGAAAATATAACCATTAGGATGAGACGCCCAAAAAGAAAATATGTAACCATTAGAATGAGATGGATGTAGTACCTTATAAGTGGCCGAAGGGAGTATACACTTTATTAGCGAATTTTTTGTTAGTCTTTTTAATGAAAAACTAAGTGTAAAACTATACAATTATTAAAAAATATGTATACACTATTGATAAAAAGTTATAAACATATGGGTGTACACTTGCACCCCAGTGCACTGAATATCAATTCTTTATTCAAATCAAGTTACAACTGAATTAATGATATTTTTATAAAATTGGGTATTTAAATTACTCCCTTTGTCCCGGGTATTTGTTCACGCGCGTTTATACGGACACAAAGATTAAAAAGTCTCATATTTTTAATATATAATGTAAGAAAAAATAAGGATAAGTTGATAATTTAAAGAGAAAAATAAATAAAGTTATTGTGAATGATAAAAAAGTGTAAAACAGGAAAAATTGTTGGGAATGATGAATAAAATGTAAAAAGTATGTAAAATGTATAATGTATTTTACCTGTTAATGGAATGTAAATACTTCCTCCATCCCACAAAAGATTGCACCCTCAATTCTGGCATGGAGATTAAGAAAGTGAGTATAATGGTATTTTATTGTAATAATTAAATGATAAAGTAGTTAGGTAGAGATGATATTTTTATAAATAAAGTGTATGTGAAAGGGTGATTGTTTTTTCCTTTTTGCTTTTTTTGGAATTTATAAATTTGTGTGGGACAACCAAAATAGAAAGTTTGACATCTGAAAGGAGATGGAAGGAGTAAATGTTTAGGACACCTCAAAATGAAAAATACTAACAAAAACGTGGGACGAAGCGAGTAATACAATTAAAAAAAAATCTTAAAAGAAAATAGGCACCGTCGCCAATTACTTAAAAATAAAAAATTGAGTATGTCTATAAGTCTATCCGGTAACAGAATACTGAGCATGAATTTTCTGGCATTCTGCAAAAGCAAATAGAGTCCGGTTTTTTAATGGCCACTTTTGATAAAGTACAATTTAAAATAGTCACATCTCTTAAAACCAATTTTTACTAGCCACTTTCAAGTTGATTCCCCAAATTACCCCCATAACTGTTACCCAAAGGACGAAAATAATTGGGTCATCATCATGTCAGTTTTGACTGCAATAAATGGGGGGTGGGTGGACCACATTTTTTAAAGTTTTTA
Organism: Pogostemon cablin; assembly: GCA_023678885.1. NCBI lineage: Eukaryota > Viridiplantae > Streptophyta > Magnoliopsida > Lamiales > Lamiaceae > Pogostemon > Pogostemon cablin. The sequence continues at coordinate 24,581,879 of CM042959.1, forward strand.
AATATTGAATTTAAGATTTTGGATGTGGGTTGGTGGGGTACATCAATACCGTCACTTTCACCTTTTTCTCTCCCTTCATTCTTTGTTTCTTTCTTTCTTTCTCTCTCGTATTTCGTCCAACACCCTCTCTCTTCTTCTCTCTATTCGTCCAACATCCTGTCTCTTCCACTCTTTGTTCGTCCCAGTGAAGAACAGTACATTTCTGGGTGGAGAATTCTCCATTTGCGGTCTCCAGAATTCTCCATTTACGGTCTCCAGAGTGCATCAACTTGAAATGACAAATTTTCAGGTATGTATATAAGCATTGTTATTGGCATGTTTAAATACGTATAATGTACTGTGTGTAATGTAATGTGTTGAATTGGCCTTTACTGTAGTAGGAATGCAGTGGTGTTCATTTATTTTTGGTTTTTTTTAATTTTGATTGGCCGAGTAGAGGTTTTCAGTAGGCCGAATAGAACAATACTTCAGGCCGAATAGAACAAAACTTCAAGCCGAATAGAACAAGTGTAGGCCGAATAGAACAATACTTAAGGCCGAATAGAACAATACTTCAGGCCGAATAGAACAAGTGTAGGCCGAATAGAGCAAAATGTATGAGCAATGACTTTTAATTTTGGTTGACCGAGTAGAGGTTTTCAGTAGGCCGAATAGAACAATACTTCAGGTCGAATAGAACAATACTTCAGGCCGAATAGAACAAGTGTAGGCCGAATAGAGCAAAGTGTATGAGCAATGACTTAGTTTTGGTTGGCCGAGTAGAGGTTTTCAGTAGGCCGAATAGAACAATACTTCAGGCCGAATAGAACAAGTGTGTAGGCCGAATAGAGCAAAGTGTAGTAATGACTTTTTTAATTTTGGTAGGCCGAATAGAGGTTTTCTTTAGGCCGAATAGAACAAATCTTTAGGCCGAAAAGAACAAGTGTAGGCCGAATAGAGCAAACTGGAAGACTTGTATTTTTAAATTTAATGAAATTTTTGTTGGCCGAATAGAGATTTAGGGATGGCCGAATAGAACAACAATGTAGGCCGAATAGAGGAATTGTAGGCTGAATAGAGAAAATATGAGTTGTTAGAATGTTTTGGGAAATGTTGCTTGGTCGAACAGGGCAAACTTGGTAGGCCGAATAGAATGAACTGTGGGCCGAATAGAGTAAATGTTTATGTGTTCAAATATTTCGTTTTAGGGTTTTCATGAACTTATTGTTATTTTGCCCATAATTATGAATTTATGTCTTATTTAGCAAAAAAAAAATATATGTGCAGGGTTAATGGAAGCGTCCTTCCATGCAGGGTCAACAATGTAGTATACATAATTACTGCAAACTTGGGGTCGTTATGGATATCATTCGTAGGCAGTTAACTAGGGTTGGGGGTAATGCGGAGGAGATATTTAAGAGATCATGTTTTGGTCATTACTGGAATCTCAGCGATGAGTAGAACGCGAATGCTCATCTGCACAGTCTCATGACCCATGAGATCGTACATAGGGGGGACGATTTAATGGCTAGGTATTTTCAGGTTGGAGACGTGTGCCTTAGATTTAGCCGGGTAGAGTTCATGAGGATTATGGGACTCTATTTTCGGGATAGACTCGGCTTTGATCCGAACGAGACGTATGGTATCCCGCCTGGTGGGTTATATGATAGGTTTTATGGTCAGGGTGAGAGACCATTAGTAAGTAAGATTGCTAGTAACTTTGAAGGAAGAAGATTTATAGGTGTTAGCCCTGAGGACGCAGTTAAGGTTGCCAAAATTCTGTTGTTGTACTACTTTCTCCTTGGGTCGGATGTCACCAAGGTGGATGTAGACAACTGGGTCTGGTACCTAGTAGAGGATGAACAGAGATGGAATTTATTTCCTTGGGGACAGCTCAGCTATATGACGCTTTTGCACTTTATGGACCACATTGTGACCAAAGTCCCAGCTAAAGCAAATTCAGATCGGTACAGATACCACTTTTACGGGGGCACATTCGCATTACTGGTACGTGTTTTAGTAGATATATTAAAGTTATAGTGTATTTTCAATTTTAGTTGTATTAATTATCTGACATATGTGGGTTACGTGTGACAGGTTTGGGCGTACGAGCGTCTACCTGCCGTTGCTGCACCGTATGGCCATGTCCCCCACGGTAGGTTGAATTTAAGGCCACTCTGCTTGCGATGGATTTTTCGAACATGGAAGAGGGTTGATAGGACTCTGTTTGATCAGGTATGACTTATTAATCCATTTAGTGAAGACATATATGTTTTACATTGTTTCTTATGTAATTGTTTATTTTGGATCAGGCTCTTGATGTGGTTGATTTTTCGATAATCCTTCCTTATGAGCTTAGACAAGGGTATTGGATTGGCATAGAGGATGACCCTTTGGAGGGGTTGATCATGGGGATGTACACCAAGTCATTCTCTAAAACCAGCACAAAGGCTGTCCGGGCATACGATCCTACAGTAATCCATGGGATCAGCGGTACTATACGGGTGTGGCTGTTGATGATGTGTGGAGGGGCCAGCGGGCGGATGATGCTGCGGCTTGGATGACAAATCGGGATCCCCATTCCTACTAACCTCGCTGTACTCCCAGTCCTGACCACAGCGGATATGCTTCAGGGGAGAGGACGTATGTTGAGCCCGGTTTCTATGATCCGAGTGCTGGCTGGCATGCTCGATTTATGAAAGAGCATGACGAACAACATCGTTACGACTCAGACGCGCAGCAGCATCTTGACGATAGGATGAATGATTGACAGGACAATGCACCCTTGACCATCTCTCATATCCCCACGACCTAATCAACTCCATTAACTCCTGCGATCGTATCCCACATCTCAGTAAGTCCATCATCCTACAAATAACAATGTAGGAGTAGTAAAATTAGGTTAAAGAAGACATTGTACCAGCTCTTTCTTGTATAAAAAATTATAAAAGTGTAATATGTTGGCTGACTCACTTATCAAAATCTCTCGGTAGGTATACATCCATCTCACGATGGAATGTATATAAAACTTTCTTTCCAAAGCCAGCCAATCTGTGCTTTAAATGGTAGCCACATAGACCGTGATGGGCATCAGGATACACAGTAGAAATAGCATGTGCAATACTGGCATGACCGTCAGAAACTATCAACAGGTCTCGTCGACATCCGTAGGCCTCGCGTAACCTTTCTAGAAACCACGTCCACGACATGTTGCTCTCAACATCGCCAGTGCCTAAGGCGAGTGGAAATATCTGATGGTTTAGATCATGCGTGACTGCGACAAACACGGTTCCTCTGTGACTACCCTTCGTATGAGTGCCGTCAATGACAATGACCGGACGACCAGACTCTAAAAACCCCTGCCTCGATGCTCCAAGTGCATAAAATGTAAACTTTAAACTGTCATCTTCATCGACAGATATTCGGGTGTACGTACTGGGATTTGTGGATTCCAACTGATACATGTAAGCAGGGAGCAATTCGTATGAGTTATCGTGATCCCCGTACGTGTGTCCAACAGCGTAGTGTTTCGCCTTTAACGCTATATTGTAGCTAATGTTGAATCCAAAATCAGTCCTGATCTCATCTCTCATCGCACTGGGTCGGAGGCCATGAACCTTATCAAACTGCCTAGCAACAAAATATTGACCGATTACTTTGGACGACACCTGTGTAGGAGCAGATCTGTCTAGATCATTTAAACAACCAAGATGTTCGACGAATTTAACCACTCTCCACAACCCAGATCTCATTCTTGCGTGCAACTTAAATGGACAGCCTGTTTGACCCTTCATGTTACATACAACGTTGTACCTTGTGGTGCTAGATCTTTCAACATAGGTCTCCACTCCGTGCCGCAAGTTATACATGCCTACTGCTGTCTGGATCTTCTCTTTTGTCTCAAATACACTGTTCTTTTCAATAACACCAGACGCATCAATCTCAAGGCCAGTCAGCTGATCTACTCTCTCTGCTTCAATCGGCATGCCTATAAACGTGGTAGGTGCATTAGTTTCATCTATAAATATACTTTACTTCTATTTCTATTATAACTAAACATTGTTTCCATACCTGGGATCAACCAAGGACGGGTGTTGTGTCCTGCACTAAGCAACTCTTCTGACTGCATTTCAGGTCGGCGCAACTCACGATTAATTGGTTCAAGAAAGCTAGGCCCTCATCTCTTACGTATGTAATCACATATTTCTTCATACAATTGGTGTCTTCTCTCCTCAGCACCATCATCGCTTTCGCTAGAAGACTGATTAGTATCCTGCTGTATGCGATCCCCTTCTTCGACCGTTCTATTCCCGGGGTCATCATCATCATCGTTACAACCGTCTACGTCCTCCGCACCCTCACCAGAGACAGTACCAGATTCTGCATCTACAGATTCTCTAAAATCAGCACACTGCATCTCTGAGGCCGGACAACACTCCACATTCAAATCAAAATCATGCCTCCCACAAGAATTTGCCCTTGTACGTGGGTCATTGCTCGTACCAGCACCTCTGTCATCATAACTCATCCCTAAAACCATACTACTCCCTGCACCCGTGATAGGACGGAGTGTGACGTACATAATTCCGACATCATCAACACACTTGAACACTTCTGCCACACGTGCATCATTCTTTATCTTATATTTGAACAAACGGCCATTGTAATCAACTAGAGAATGAACTACATAACCCCAATGCCCCAAATCAACTTGCACTATGTCATGAATTTCTTTTAGCAAGCTACTATAACACAAACTGGCCTCTGGCAAGAACAACCAGTTCACCACTCCACCTATGTATTGCAATCCTTCCCATGCTCCACCCCAACATATCCCAACTTTTCTATAACTCATCTGCACATTTTTTCAAAAACAACTCTAATGACATCAACATTAAAAGATTAGATAATTAGTTGCATCATTAAATCATTAGAAAATTTGTACTAAATTTGTATTCTATCCAGTCAACAAATTAATGTATGCAAACCTACACTGTTTCAACAAAACCCTAAACCCTTGACACACCTTAAAATGTGTCAGTATTTTTTTCTTCTATTCGGTCAATTATTCATCTATTCGGCCCAAAAGTGTCTCATATTCGGCCTAGTAACTTGCTCTATTCAGCCCACATTGATTTTCTATTCGGCCTACCAACGGTTTCTCTATTCGGCCAATGGTTTCTCTATTCGGCCCACCAAGCTATTCTATTCGACCCACTAACTTCTTCTATTCGGCCTACTAAGTTTCAGAAAATAAAAGATCATTTTTTGGGCATTTCGGCCAACGGGTGTTTTATTCGGCCCACAAAGTTATTCTATTCGGCCTACCAACGTTGTTCTATTCGGCCTACTAACTCTCTGAAATTTAAAGAATTTTTTGGGCTATTCGGCCAACGGTTTCTCTATTCGGCCCACCAAGCTATTTTATTCGGCCCACTAACTTCTTTTATTCGGCCTACTAAGTTTCAGAAAATAAAAGATCATTTTTTGGGCATTTCGGCCAACGGGTGTTCTATTCGGCCCACAAAGTTGTTCTACTCGGCCCAACAACTGAATCTATTCGGCCTACTCACCATTGTTTAACAAATTTAAAAAGATTAATTAAAAAAACCAAGATGTAACATGAGTGGTGAAGATTTAAGAGAGAAAAACTTTTGAATGTTACAAAATTATTCTACAAGTCATACAATTTTTTCTATTCTATTATAAAAACGTTGAATAATTAGAATACACTCATGAGTCATGTCAACAATTATAAAATTAGGGCATCACAACTATAAAACTTGTTTTAACATACCTTGTACACCTGCTACCCAATATCTTAATTCTCTCCAAAATTACTGGAAATTTGCTCCCAAATGCTCAACCTCTAGTACAAAAAATTTTAATAAGTGTTGGACGACAACCCCCATTTTCCACTTTCCACTATATATTATCCTCATTATTTTGTATGGATATGAGGGAGCTGCGGGAGCACATGCCTACATAGTAGTACTAGGTATTAGGTATTGTACTTCCACACTTTATTCAGAAATAAAGAATAATTCGATTCCTTTACTGTACTTTGGGTCAAAAAAGTGTGGAATCTCATCTGCAACCACTTGAAAAGTGGGTCCCCCACAAGGGCATTTTGACTAATTCATTTCAAAGTGGCTAGAAAAAATTATATATAACAAATGTGACCACTTAAAATTACAGTTACCCAAAAGTGACCACTTTTTACCATTTCCACCAGCAAATATTACATCATTACACCTTATCAGTTACTTTCCTCTTTCCCGAAGTCCGAATGAAATAGAATCCCACAATTCCATGCCCATTTCAATTTGGTAGCCACGTAGGATATGTTCACGTGGTTTTGACATCACAACAATTGAATATATCAAATAACACACCCATAAATAATAGGACAAAGGGTCATTGTCACCCCCTCAATTTATTCAAGAGATCAAATGCACCCTTAAAATATTTCTTTTAACATCCAAGTTCTTCAATTTTTTGTAATGAATCTAATTTACCCTTTATCTTTTATTAACCGAGCAAAATTGCATTTTGTTAATTAAAAAATTAGCAACACTTAGTGGGTGGGACCCATGGTTAAAGGTGATAGAGAAGAAGTTGAATAATTCCAATCTGCAATAATATTTGTGTGTGTAAAAAGCATGAAGATGGAGATGAAGGTGCCAACGAGCAGCGGAGACGCCAGGTGACAGCATTTGGCAACCTACCACACCCAAGCCGTGTCGTTCTAACGCTCCAACGGAGCACCAACTTCTTCGACGCGGCGGTGCTAAAGGAGGCGCTCAGCCACCAACACTTCCAAACGACGTCGTTCAACATGACCCCTTGCAGTCCAGATCCGCCTACGCAAACGCAACCCCAATTTCGGGCGCTTCAACTTCCACGGCGGGCGGATCCAGAAAATCGCGGTGGGGTGGGCTAAGTTTATTAAAGAAAATGAAAAATAATAATAATTAAAAAATAATATATATATATATATATATATATATATATATATATATATATATATTACATACGAATTACCTTCTCGAAAGGACGAAGGATGAGCTAAATTGTAGTAATATATATAATTTAAGAAGATATATTTATTTTTTAGCTTAATTTCGGTGGGCTTAAAATATTTTTGGGTTGATTAAACTTAAAAACACAAAGAAGAAAGAAGATATATTTATTTTTTATCTTCATTTGGGTGGGCTGAAAATATTTTTGGGTGGGCTAAACTTAAAAACGCAAATTATTTATAAATTATTTACATATTATATAATGGGCTTTTGGGGGACAACCCTGGGCTTGAGCCCGAGGCTGCCCCCACATACATCTGCCACTCCACTGATGTACGGTAACGCCACGCTCAGTCAGCCCATATCGACGACGACGGCGGCGCGGGGAAGAGACAGAAGAGAAGCATCAACGCGACGGTGAAGGTGAAGGCGGCGTTCGGCAGCAGGAATTTCATCAGTGTTAAATAGGGTTTGGTGAAATTGACTAATTTAGCGGAATTGAGAGGCAAAATTTGCGTGGTGAGAGTTGTACGTCGGCACAGGACTGCAGTGATGAATTGTACCATGGATCTTAATCTTACCAACGGTGCTATACAGGATTTATCTTATTGATTTACCACGATCATCACTATAAATCATCTTCTTCTTTTTTTCCTCTCTAATCTTTAGTATTATTACCATCGAGGCTTCACTGCATGCGGATTTCATCCCCAACTCCGACGGCCGACCACAACCTCATTCCTCCGTTGATTAATTTAAGGCTGAGAATTTTTTACTTATAATCATGGATCCCACTCACTAACATGTATTAATATTTTCAATTAACAAAATGCCATTTTGCTCGGCTAAAGAAAAATAAAGGACAAGTTTGATTCATTGGAAAGAGTTGAAGGACTTGGTTGTTAAAAAAAATAGTTTGATGGTGCATTTGATCTTCTTGAATAAATTAAAGGGTGCCAATGACCCATTGCTCTAAATAATATACATATACTCCCTCCGTCCCAGAAAAGATTGTACACCTTTTTTCGGTACGGAGATTAAAAAAGTGATAATTTTTAGGGGTATTATGATATTTTTTGGTAATAAATAAATGATAAAGTATGTTAGGTGTGTTAGGTATATGTGGTTTTTTCGTAATAAAGTGTATGAGGAAGGGTGATTGTGTTTGACTTTTTGCTTTTTAAAAAATGTGCAAACTTTTGTGGGACAACCCAAAATGGAAATATGTCATCTTTTATGGGACGGAGAGAGTATATTATATCATTATTTTTATTTAAAAGAAAAAGAACTGGATAAGTAAATTTGGGTTTCGATATTCAAGACATTGGAAATCATTATTGGCGGGACCCAGTATCCGGATCAGAACAATGAACGTGGACCAGTTGAAATTCACATGGATCAATCCTCTCATACGGACAAGAATGAGCCATGTCCGCAAATAATTTGAGAGAATCATTTATAGGTCTTGTAACGTGACACGTCGTCAGTGACTTTAGATAAACCTATATTATTCAAATCCCATCATCCGGACCACATAAATATCCAATTATGATTATAACCGATACATGACCCTTTGGTTTAGCATCCAAGACTAAAAATTTGAATGATAAAATTTCGTGTGTATTTGGGAACATGAGCGTAGATTTGTGCATCAATTAAATTTATATTATATGGTTTTAAATGCTGTAGTATTTAATATAAAAATTTATACTTTTTATTTTATTCCTATCACAACATATATTTTCAATAAAATAATAAGATTCTTATTAATTAAGATAAAAACTTGTCTGGGATCGTTTAATGTAAGATATTGTGTTACACGGATAAAATGTAATATTTTCTCCGTTTCAAAAATACTAGAATACTTTTTATTTTGGTCTATGACAAGAATGTTTGCGCACTCTAAATGAAAACAATATATAATATTAATAACCTTATAATATTACAATATTATTATAAAAATATCACATTCTTTTAACACACAATCTAGTTTAAGTCAACTAAATCATATACTTTATCATATTCAATTACCCAAAATATTTACAGCATTACAATAAAAAATTATTTTTTTTAAATTATGTATCACCAAATATGTGGATGTATTCTTAGAACGGAGGGAGCAACAATATTCTTAATTAAAAGTGATGCTCAACTTATGAAAAGTTATAATAGTACACTGAACTATTTCCATTAATAATTTATAATATAAATAAAAAAGTGACAACGTTTTTAAAATCTTTAAAAAAAGTGACAACTTTTCAAAAAAGTGTAAAATAGTCTCACCGTGTGACGGTCTCATGCAAGACTGCCCCATTGATTAAAGTGTATTGGAATATCATTTAGAAAAAAATATTGTAGACAAATACTTGGGTGATGTCCTCTCGTGAATCCTATTTCGTAAGATGGATTGTTCATAACCCGATTAAAGTTTTTTAAATGACACGATATGATTATTATCAAATTAAAGAATTTAAAAATTAATTATAAAAAAATTCATTATGACTAAATATTTTTAAAGAGCCTTATTTAATTTTTTCCAAATTAAAAAATTAAAAATTAATTAGCACAAGTGTCTTATATTCAAATATTTGAGAAAAATGTTCATTTGAGGTGTTTTATTGTGCTTTAGGTAGAAAAATGATCAAAAGTTCAAAGTTAGTGGAATGCTGAAAAATGCACGCTCAAATTTCATAATTTTTCTGTGTTCATTTGGAACTCAAAACCGATGGTGTGATACATGGTTTAAAAGTCACATAAGAGAGGATCGTTTTGGCGCAAGAATCACTCAAATCGAAGGTTGGACGAGTAAGTTATGCTCAGAATCGTGAGGTCGCGCAGTTGCCAGCGAGAATTTTCGAAAATTAGCCCATATTTCCTATTTTTTGGAGCACAATTAATTTCATTATCACATAATCCTCCATGATTCACCCATATCTTTTATTTCCTTATTTTATTCCCTATTCACACCTATATATATTTTATATCATTATTCATGTGAGGAGAGCCACAAAAGAATCATCCTACACCACCCCATAAGGGGATCACGTCCCACACCATCATCCACATCATCCCTTCATCAATCACTTTGAAGATTCGTTTGCTAAATTAAGAGGAGAAACAAGAGGAAGATTTAAGACGGAGAAGGACGCGACGACTCCAACATCTAGGGTTTTATTCATTTTCTAATTTATATTGTATTTTCTAGATATATGGGTAAGATCTATCAAACTCCCATGATTGTTCTTCGCAATATCATGGACTAGAACCATTTTGGTAGATCTAGGGTTTTGAAGGTTTTTATGAATTAATTGAACTTTCGTGTATATACTCCGTATAACACTACTTGTAGAATTATTTTATATATGATTGTGCATTTTTTACTCCATATTCACAGTCGTTTTGTGCATCTTCAACTGTTATATAGAGTCAAATATATGTCTTGGTTGTTGATTGAGCGCATTCACAGCTGAACAAGATTCCATTTTGTGATTCTAGGAGAGGGAACTTTGAAACTTCATTAGAACTATCATATGTAGATACTTATTAATTGAATTGGATTCGGGTTGATAAGTAGGATAAAGAGGGTAATTTTATAATACCTATAAAGGGAGATTATATCGGGTTAGAGTACCAAACACGCGGGAAAATAATTGATACTGATAGTACATAGAAAGGGGTGTGAAATTATATCTCTTGCTCCAAGGTTAATCACACGTGTTACACGCATATTTTATATCATTATTCATGTGAGGAGAGCCACAAAATAATCATCCTACACCACCCCACAAGGGGATCACCTCCCACACCATCATCCACATCATCCCTTCATCCATCACTTTGAAGATTCATTTACTAAATTAAGAGGAGAAACAAGAGGAGGATTTAAGACGGAGAAGGACGCGACGACTCCAACATCTAGGGTTTTATTCATTTTCTGATTTATATTGTATTTTCTAGACATATGGGTAAGGTCTATCAAACTCCCATGATTATTTTTCGCAATATCATGGACTAGAAACGTTTTGGTAGATCTAGGGTTTTGAAGGTTTTTATGAATTAATTGAACTTTCGTGTGTATACTCCGTACAACACTACTTGTGGAATTATTTTATATATAATTGTGCATTTTTTACTCCATATTCACAGTCGTTTTGTACATCTTCAACTGTTATATAGAGTCTGAATATATGTCTTGGTTGTTGATTGAGCGCGTTCACTGCTGAACAAGATTCTATTTTATGATTCTAGGAGGGGGACTTCGAAACTTCATTAAAACTATCATATGTAGATACTTATTAATTGAATTGGATTCGGGTTGATAAGTAGGATAAAGAGAGTAATTTTATAATACCTATAAAGGGAGATTATATCGGGTTAGAGTACCAAACACGCGGAAAAATAATTGATACTGATAGTACATAGAAAGGGGTGTGAAATTATATCTCTTGCTCCAAGGTTATTCACACGTGTTACACGCATATTTACTTGTGTCTATAGAGTAGATTTGCATGGCTTAGTGATGCGTCCATATTCCGTAAGGTATAGTCGGACAATGATATACAAAAGAGAAATTAATTAGTGAAATCGGATTACCCTAGGGCTATATATTCTCCATTCTTGAGTCACAATCGTATTCTTCTAGTCTTATTTTATTTTAATTGTTATTTAATTCTTCATAATTTAGTTAATTAGTTAATAATTCTCAAACTTTATTACCAACGTAAGTCTTAATTAATTAGCTTATAATTAAATTGATAATACACCGTCCTTTGGATTTGATATTTAACTTGGTTGCTTGCTTAAGCTGCAATTGATATCCTTAATACTTGGGGATTAATTTTGCGTGCAAATAAAATGCTCATCAAGTTTTTGGCGCCGTTGATGGAGATGGCTGATATAATTGATTTTATTATTCTCTAGTTTGATTAAGATTTTTATTTTTGATTATTTATTTCTATTTAACCTTGAATTTTTCTGAGGTACTTGTGCGCTAGGAAAAGTAGAGGAAGGAATAACACACAATGCTAAACATGGCCGGAGCAAGGCAGAATTCGAATAATATTGTCATACATGAAATTTTCTTGAACAATAGGATTGGCAACATAAGGTTGATAGGAGCAAGGGGCAGAGATGATGATTTTGAGATACATCACGCTCTTATTAACATGGTAGAGAAGAATCCATTTTCTGGAAGTTCTTTTGAAGATCCATATCAGCATCTCAGAAGATTCCTTGGTTATGTGAACACTCAAAAGAGTGCTAGAGCTAATGATAATGTTAGGCGGATCGCCATATTCAAGTTCTCTTTGATTGATAAGGCAGAAACTTGGTATGAGACTCTTGATGTAGAAGACTGCACTACATGAGACCAACTGCAGCAGAAGTTCTTAGAGAGATACATGCCACCCTTAAAGGTTTCAGAATTAAGCAAGAGATCACCCAATTTGTTATGAATCAGGGTTAGAAATTCCATGAGGCGTGGGACAGGTTTAAAGACATGCCCAGGTGGTGCCCACAGCATGGAATGGCTAAGGCTCAGTACATGAGCATCTGCTACTATGGATTGGATTATGAGTCGCATATTCTTATTGATGCATCATCAGGAGGAGCGTTGTTATTTTAGACAACACTTGAAGCAGAAAATTTATTTGAAAATATCTCTATGAATTCACGTGACTGGCCTACGAAAAGAGTAAGAGAATCTTATTTACTTGGCAAGATGGCGCAGGTTGAACGTCAGTGGTGAAGCCGAATAGGGATGATGAGATCGTCTCTAGTTTAGCTAACATCAACAAACTACTAGAATCCCAATAGAGGCAGATTACAGAGTTGGCATAAAGGGAGCCTAGTATGCAGCAGCAAAAAGTAAAGAGTGTTGAAGATACCTTCAATTGTTACATGGCAAGGAATGATGCAAGGGTTCACCGCATCGAAGATAGTGTGAATGAATCATGCAGATTTATCTAAGTAGTTGAAGGACCTTACCTTGATAATGGATCAGATGGCCGCGAATGTGAATCAGTTGATGCAAACATTGAAGAAGGAAAAGTGCCCTCTCAAGGCATAAAAAATGGAAAGAGTGCAAAGTCATCACGTTGAGGTCCGGAACACAGTACAAAGGTCAAAAATGCCAGCGAGCAAAAATGGAGATGAAATGTCCCCGTTTGACTGTCGCTCGACCAAGCCTCTTGGTGGAGCAATGGTCGAGCAGCACACTGTAGTGCTGAAAAATCACGATCAGTTTACAGGAAACTCGCTCAACCAAAAAGGAGTCACTCGCCCAGACCATTCTAGTTGAGTTGAGGTTGAGCAGCCACGTGTAGAACTGAACAATCATATTTTAATTATAGGGACCTAGCTCGACCAGTTTCACCATGCTCGACCAGACCATTCTGGTCGATCTAATGCCAAGCAAGGCCATTCGACTCCTATTTCTATACCGAATGCTATACATGATGTTCAGAGCACTCCATAACCATCACATGAACAGAATATTGAGCTTATAGCTGAGAAGAAGTGAGAAAGAGTAAAGAGATTGAGAGCCGAGAAGGATAAACTAAAGGAGGCTGAACGAGATGAGTGAGGAAGATCTAAGAAAAAGATACATCCACCGATTCCTTCAAGATTGGTCAAGAAGGGATTGAAAGAAAAGTTCAAGAGGTTTCAAGATATCATGAATAAAATTAGCTTGAACATCCCTTTCTCGGAAGCAATCATGGAGATGCCCTACTATGTCCAATTCCTCAAGGATATTATATCAAAAAAGAGAAGTTTGTACAGAGCGGAGACGGTGAATCTGTCAGAGAACTACAGCTCGATCATTCAGAGAAAGCAGCCCGCAAAGTTGAAGGATACAGAAAGCTTCACTATTCTTTGTGACATTGGAAAAGGGTCAGCATGTAAAGTCTTGTGTGATTTGGGAGCAAGCGTCAACTTGATGCCCTTGTCCATATTTAATAGGCTTGGTTTTGGGGGAGTTGACACCCACAATAATTTCTCTTCAATTGGAGGATAGATCTATGACTGTTCCGAAGGGTTTAATTGAAGATGTTTTGGTGAAAGTGGATAAGTTAGTCTTTCCCGTGGATTTCCTTGTACTTGAGATGGAAGATGACAAGGATAACATCCCCCTTATCTTAGAGCGGCCATTCTTTGCCACAGCTGGAGCCATGATAGATGTTCAGGAAGGAAAGCTTAGACTGTGGATCGATAATGAAGATGTGGTTTTCTCTCTTGATAAATCAGTGAATATGCCCATGGAGACTCAATTATGTAAGAGCATAGTTGTGGTTTCTAACTTGTCTAATCTTGATTTTAATAAGATTGATAATTCTGAAATTGAGTGAAAGATTGACAAGGAGGAGTCTAGACAGCCATGAGAGGAAGGAAATTCTGAGGACCATGTTTTTGTGACCAAGAAAGGTGAGGTGCTGAGTGTAGACAAGAAGAGGGAAAGGAAGTATTTGAAGGCGAGCATGCGAGAAGACTGCCCTCTGATCCAATAGTTCAAAAGGCTGCATATACTATCGTGACTCTCCGACGTTAAATATGAACGCCTGTTGGGGGATTGCCCTTCCGTTTTTATTACTTTCGTGTTTCTTTTGTGTGAGTGAGGAGTTATTATATTTGAGGTGCTCATGTTGCGGCAATTACATCTCTTTTCAAACTTAGTTTTGACTTACGTTTTTACTAAGTTTGGGGGGTGTGATGTACTTACCTCGTCTTATTATCACTAAGGGAATAATTTTTCCTTTCATTGGTTGTTTGGTTGTTAGGGGATTGATTTTTGCAGCATATTAATATTTTAACCGGTGTTGGTATACCGATTTTTTTAACTTACCTATGTTTCGTGTGTTATCTTATGTTTTCTAGTGTTAGTGGTCGAGTTTTTAATTTTTCGTCTTTCTTTTTTTTTGTCTCCTATTTTATTATTGATGAATCCTGTGATGATGAGTATGTTTGAGCTTTGATGACAGAAAAGATAAAAGAGGGGGGAAGACGAGTTCTACACTGAGGTTTGACCTATCAGAGTTGAACAAATTGAGGAACTCGTAAACATTTTGAAAGAGAAAAAATCAGGTGACCTAGTTTCCTTATTCTAAATTTTATGTGTGCTTTTAATCGTAGGAGTGAAAGGTTGAGTTTTTGGTTGTGGATCTGTGAGCTTATATTTTTAATTGTGCTTAAAATTCATATGCTCTTAAAATTGATGAAGGAAGTGCACTTGAGTTATATTGTGGTATGAAGTTCTATGTGTACTTGTGGGATATTGCTTATCATGAAAAGTGCTCTGTTACTTGTTAAAAATTCATGTGAGATTTTGAGCCTTATTCATGTTACATAATCACATGATATTTCTTTTCTAGTGAGTATCATTCGTGTGTGTGTATTCTAGAACTTGTCTTTTGTCTTACTTGAAACTACATGTGTGTTAGATGATGGAAGATGATTTTAGACCATCCTTGAATTTATGAGTCATTTATCCAAATAATTTCATATTAAATTATGTTTATCCGTAGTTGCCCCGTTGAGCCAAAAAACCTCATTCTTTGGCAACCTACGTGAAATAACCACTTTGAGCGTCTGAATTTTTTTGAGCCTTAATGTTCTATCATGATGAGAATTAATGGCTTTTCAAAGTGTGTTGATGGAGTTTGATGATAATTCGGGAAGGAATGAAATTGGTGTTGAAAATAGTGATTGAACTTGAAAATGCATCTAAGGAAAATTGTGGAGTAGTGCTTAAATCTAGTACTTCATTAAATCAAACATCTTAGGGCAGCGCTGAAATCTAGTGCCCTATGGAGGATGTGAGAGGTAGTACCCGAAACTGATACCTCGAGAAAAAAGAAAGAAAAAGAAAAAGAAAAAGAAAAAAGAGAAGTAAAAAAAATGTGATGTTTGAAGGAGAAAAAGTGAAAGAGTTGAGAATGATGTTGTGCTTTAATTGAAGTGAGTAAGAAGAATGAAAGATCATGATGGAAATGCACGCTTAATTAATCTAAGTTTTGATACATATATTTCAAACCTTAACTAAAGAGCCAACATTACCTCCAAAAGAAATTTTTTTTTTGATCCCATTGTCGAATCGTACTTTTAGTAGTGAGAATTTGAGATTTTTGGCAAGTTTATGGTTATGCATTTGAATTGAATTTGAGCGAAAACATCTTAACCCATAAGTGTATATCTTTTACACTTGAGTGCTAGTGATATATACTTCCCGTGAGAATATATGAATGGAGCATTTGAATTAGTGGTTTTGGGAGTGCTAAATTATACTATGGAGAATATAAGTTTTTCTACACTCATCACATTTGTGGCAAGGGTTTTGGGAGTGCTAAATTATACTATAAGTTTGCCATAATTGGCCCTTTATAGTGGTTCTTGGGCTTATGTGATATCATATAGACCTAACTCTACTTAACATTTCAGCAAACGGCCGGCTGAATTAGGTCTCTGAAGAACTTGGTTGGTACCTCGACTGTATGCTCTACAAAATAAGGTCGGAGCTTTCTTGCACTCATGACTAGAGCATAAGCCAGCTTTTTCATTACTGGGAATCCGAGTTTGGCATCTCAAAGTGCTTGACTCAAGTAATACACTGGTCTTTGATTCTTTTCCTTGGTCTTTACCAAAACCTAACTTATAGTTGTTTTAAAAGCTGCCAAGTGTAAGTTCAAATTCTTCCTTGGAAATGGTTTAGACAAGATTCTTGGATTGGACAATTCCTCTTTGATCCTGTCAAACACCGTCTAACTCTCCTAATTCCACTCAAATTTCTCCATTTTGATGATATCGAAAATTGGTTTGCACTTATCCGAGACTCTTGGAATGAATCTGTTAAGGGCTGCTAGCCGGCCCATGAGATTTTGGACTTTCTTATGATGCCTTGGGGGTTGCATATCCATGTAACATTATCTTTTATAGGGTTCATTCCAATTCCTCAGAAGCTAACAATGTAGTAGCAGAATTTTCTAGAACTAACACTAAAAGTACATTTTTTATGATTAAGCTTCATTCCGTAATAACGAAAGATTGAAAATACTTTATGTAGAAGATTAAAGTGATCTGCCTTATGCAGGCTCTTTACAAGTGTATAATCCATGTACACTTCCACAACTTTCCTATTTCTTTCTCGAACATCTTGTTAACCAGCCTCTGGTAAGTGACTCCCACATTCTTCAATCTAAATAGCATTTTATTCCAGTGGTAGATTTTGTTTCCCGCATATAAAGCCGCGTTCTCTCAATCATTTGGATGCGTTAGGATCTAATGATACCCCTAATATGAATTCGCGAAGCTCATTATCTCATGGCTAGCACTAGCATCTACCATTTGATCAAATGAAGGCAATAGATAGCTATCTTTGGGGCATACATTGTTGAGGTCCGTGTAATCTAAACATAGACACTAGGCTCCTGAATTATTCTTAACCAGCACCAGATTAGACACTCTCAAGAGATACTTTGCTTCACTGATTCTTTTTCTAGCTAGTAGCTTCCTCACTTCCACTTCAGTGCCTCGTTCTTTTCATAACTAAACTTCCTTTAATTTCTTCTAACGAGATGAAGGAGTATTTGGGCCTATGTTTAATTAATGGCATGCATGCTTCGAATCAACCCCTGGAGTCTCATTTGGGTTCCAAACGAACACATCCATATTTTGTTTATTAGCTTCCCCTTATAATCAGATTCACATTCTTTTCCAATTTTGACTTTTATCTCGAGATCACTAGGATCTTACTGGATTTTCTCAGTTTCTCCAGCCACTAAGGCTCCCTCTCTCATTCTGCATCGAGGATCGCTATTTAGGATCTTGAGATCCAGCATTATTTTGAAGGTATTCAGATTTTCTATTTTCTTATACTTTGGACTGATCTCCACCATTTCTGAATCTGTTTCTTTTATTGGGTATCATAGTTCTCTCTTTCCATTTGCCTTTCTCGCCCTATCGGGATTATTTCCACCTCAAACATTACTTTCGTATTCCTAACGTGTTCTCATTCTTTCTTCTTCTCTCTTTCATCAATTAAGATATCTTCAAATGTTAGCATCTCATATTCTGTGTTATGGTAACTCAACTCCCCAATTTTTTTGATAAAGGAAAACTTCCTATCCATTTTCTAGTTCTCGATCACTATCGCCATCCGGCCATCAGCCCATGACAAAATGGAGGCATTAGTGTAAAGTAGACGGTACAACCCCGAATGCATGGATTAGAGGTTGTCTGAGGATATAGTTATACGAGGATAGCTGATCCACAACCTTGAATGTAACATGTTTTTGCATTTGGGTACTCCTATTTGAACTTTCTAACTTAACCAATAAATCCACCTCCATCATGGGTCGGGTCAGAGGTTCCAAAACCCTTTTATCTCATTAGCATAAGGCCTGACCTTTTGGTGCTTCTTACCTCTGAGATTTTCAAAGACTTATTTAAAGATTATATTTACAAATGCTCCGGTGTCAACCAAACACTGATGAATGCGTACTTCAGACAATATTGGTAAAATGACAAGAGGATCAGAGCTAGGTGTACTTACCCTGTGAAAATCTGTCTCTGTGAAGAATATGTCTTACCTCTCGAACTTCTCTCTTTCGAGGATAATAAAAGAATTGCAGCACTTGCAAGTCCAATTCCCTAAGCTCAGTCTTTCTATCCTTCCTCGAGGCTGTGGTAAATGTTTGTGAGGTGCTGATGTAAGGAGTAACCTCGGTCTCTTCCATCATGTGGACCTCTCATAGCCTATCTTTCCACGATTCATTCGCTCTTTCATTCCTTACGATTACCCCCAGCCTCTCAGGTGGAGATGGGGGCAACTCCTTCCTTTCTCTATCTAGGATTTTATCTCTCACAGGTGGCGTGGGGAAGTTATCCCTTTTTATCCTCAGCATGGGGGGAGTAACAACCTCTTCAATATTTTTTCCTTGAATAACCTCCAGAGTTCTGTAATCAAGTCTCAGCATTGCACTACACTAAAAATGCTGATTAACATCGCCGAATTGACATCGGTTATTCTTAAAGTCTGATGTCTTTTCGTTTAAAACCGATGTCTTTTCCTAAACTGATGTCTATCAGCGAAAAAGTAAGCTGATAGACATCGGTTTTCTATGAAAATGCACTCATAGACATTGGTTTTCACTAACCGATGTCTTTCAAGCGATGTCTATTTTTATTTCTAAAAAAGTACACTGATAGACATCGATTTTAATTAACCGATGTCTATTAATGATGTTATTTCTCTGATAGACATTAATTTTCCAAGAAAATACGCTGATAGACATCGATTTTACTAACCGATATAATTTTAAGTGATGTTTATTCGCCATATTTAAAAAAATACGCTGATAGACATCGGTTTTTTTGCATCGATATTTATTTCCTGATGTTGATTAAAATTTTAATTTTAAAATTAAAGCCATTCCAATGACTCGAACCTGCAACCCTCCATTTAATTCTCTAAGCTAAACCAACAAGTTAACCTTTTGAATATGTTTTGAAAATAATAAAATTTATATATTAGAATTTAAACCCTAGAAATTCAAATGACCCGTTTGATACTCCCCTCCGACACAACTTAGAAAAATTTCATCCTGCAACAAACTTTGAAATCTAGGGTAGCTAGGTTGGAGTTACACCATCGCCGCCAAAGTTCCGATGGTCCCTGTGCACCTAGGGTTCCCTTCAGCCGCCGTTTCCTAGGGCTTTCGATCGTGTGCAACGGCCCCTTCTCAAATCAAGCTGGGCATCGACTTTGTATAGATCTTCATAAATTTTTGCCTCCTAGCACCGTTGCAGATGACCGATGTCGTGAATTCCTGCCTCTTCTCTAGTGGTGTCACGATTTCAGATCTGTCTTGTCTAGGCCCTATCGCGACCCTCGCGGTGGTGCTCCGTCGATGCTGCCAGTGCACGGTGGTGCCGGTGTCGCGACCCTTACATGATATTTCTGTAATTGTGAAGCTGATAATCTGTAGTATATATCATTTAAATTCTAACATATGACATTCAGGTTCTGAAGAGTGAAATGTTTGTGGATGGCTTTGTTGAAAAACAATTGTACAGCTTTCTTGACTATATCTCTAATGGATATGAACTCAGTTTCATAGTTGCTGATGACTTCACTGGTACCTTACCTCTTCATGAGTACTAATATTTCCTTCTATTTTATGCTTGACTATTATATCTTCTCCAGCAGGAAACGATGGATTAAATTAATGGGAGTGGAAAATATGCTAAGAAGTTTGAGGTATTTATAGGTAACTTTGCTTCTCATGAAACCTAATTACCTATCGTATGCTCTTTATTCGCCTATGGAAAATGTGTTGAGTGACATCGGTTTTTAGTATCCTAAACTCCCAGTGTATTACATTTGCTCTATTGTTGATTGAAGGAACATCAGATCCTTTGGGGAATAAACTAAACAACTCAAAAACTTGAGCTGAACTAGGATGGGAGCCAAAATATCCAAGCTTTGCTAGTTTTCTTGAGACTGCCTGAGTAGCTTTTGCCATTATCCTCTTATGCCATATTTTTCGAGCTAAGTGGCATATGGTAATTGATAAGTGATGAATCTGTAATTCTTGTGAAGTTCATGGTGGTAATTTAATGATGGTCATACAATCTTATTAACGATTTAGATGTGCAGATTATTTGAGATGACATTAGACTGTCTAAAGAAAGATTGAAATTGGAATACAAAACCACATGTAGGCTGAGATGATAAAGTTTCTCATGTGAAATAAGCTCAATACAATGGGGAGGTTGGTTTATGACCTCTTGATTTTACATATGAGCACTTCAAGGTGTCGGCTTGGTTAGTTTGTGTCCATAACATGGATAATTATACTTCTTTGCTGATTTTGTGATAACTTTCCTGATATTTACAAGCATGAGACTTGTTTCTCTGAACATATTAAGTACAGCTTCTTTAATCCAAACATGTGATTTAATTATCTTCATGCATGTTTCTTCTTCTAAACCCTTTTGCTGATTACATATATTAGTTGATGTTTGCTACACGATGTAGGCAATATACGCTCTTCATCCAACCTTTGAATCTCAAATGTGCTAAATTCATTTTCACGAATCATTTAGTAACTATTTCTTTCCCTTTAATTTTCTGTAAATAATATTTGATTTTTCGTTGTTTTTCTGAGGTTTTCAGGACTTCCTTACGAATATAGAGCTCAGAATCTTATCATAGGAGAGCAGTTCACTCCAGGAGTGTGTAATTTGAAATTTCTTGATACTGGCCTTCGACGCATATTTTGTGTTGTTTTTTCAGTTATATATTAATTTCTTCGTGATATGATGTTCCTGGTGAATCTCTGATATGATGTGAATTCTTTGTGAATTTTTTGAAGTCTTATAGATTTTATATTTGGCATACAGAATATGAAAGATTAAATCCCCTTCACTATGTCCCAGTTTTGGTTGATGAAGATTTAATTGTTTCAGATTCATTTGCAATCTTACTGGTTTGTTAATTACTTCTACCCCATGCTAAGTTATTTATTATACAGTTTTTATTACTAAAAGCGAAGAGAAAAATAATTGCATTGCTTTTCTATCCAGTATTTAGAAGAAAAGTATCCTCAGAATGCATTTTTTGCCAACTAATCCTCAGCTACGAGCAATCAAATTGCAGGTTAATCCTAGTACTCTTCTCCTCTTCTCTCATAGAAACTCAGTTCATTTATGCTTCTTAATTTTGTGATTGTCTTTTGTTTAGATCATACCTTAGATGTATAATTAAGATCTACTATAGTCATAAATGCGACGTTCTACTCGTAGAGAATGTGGTATGCGTGACTTTGAACAGTGCTGGTTCTTTAAAAATATAATTTACATGAATTCATCAACCTGAATTTAGTTTTATTCGTTCTACCTTTTTCCCATTTTGTCATGTTTAGAGGACCTTCTATCTGATTTAGGTTTTGAATTACTTTTATCTAAGTATATATAAGATGAGATATAAAAAAATAGTTCTACTTGAATAAATCTTAGAGATGCAACCTGCTCATGGTTGGTAGAAAGACTAGAAAGTTGCTATATTAGAAAGTTGGATAGGAACTAGCTAGTTTACTAAGGATGTCTGTACTGCATTATTTAGAATCTTATCCTAATTATGATATGTCAGCAGCTAAGTGAATTAACTGAGATTTGCAACTGTTGAAAAGAAAGGGGTGTAGTTCCTTGTATGATGTAGATCATATTAGCATATCCTTCTATACAAATTACATGGTTAATATCTCTTTCCTAATGTTAGCTTTTTTTTTTAATCTCTAATTTATGTGATACATTTGTTTTCTTCTGCTTCAGGTAATTATTTAGATATTCAAAGGATTGCTCAAGATAATTAAGGAAAAATTAGTAGAGGAAAAATTAAGACATTCAAAAAAATCATTATACATTAGTAGATGATAATAGAAAAAGACAATAAAATGAGTTGTGAATCGTGTTTACACTTTTAATTATAAAATTATAATTTTTTTAATAAATTTATTAATCACTCTACGTCACACGGAATCATATTATTTTACTAATTTTAATATCAATTTTGATCCATTATTTTTAATTGAAACTAATTCTTTTATTTTTTTCATTTTTTATTTGGTACTTTTTTTTTAATCTTTAATTCTTCATTGGAAAAGTAAAAGGAATTAGAAAAATAATAAATATACTGACTAAAATTTAAAATCTAGTAAATGATCGGTGTCATTTTTACCTAGATTTTAGTATATTTTATTATGTATTTTTTGTGTTTTGATTCATTTTGTATATCATTTGGTGGTGTTATATGAAGATATGGAGATTTGTACTTTGAAATGATAAATGTGTGATTTTAATTAATAAGTACCTTAAATGCGTGATATTTGTAAATATTTGGAGAATTGGTGTTTTGGTGTAATTTGTGTGATTTTCAAGTAAAAATAGATTCTAGACGCGATAAAAAAGAAGTGGAAAAAAATGGAGCTCAATTCGAAGTTGAAACGAGGGAAAACAATCCAAAACAAAATGGTGAAAAAATACACGTCCAACTTGTATAATTTTTTTGTATTCATGTGGAGCATAAAATTAGAGGTGCAATATATATTGGAAAGCTGAGGAAGAGAGGATCGCGTGAGCGCAATAATTATTTGAATCGGAGATCGAATATAGAAGTTATGCACGAAATGGTGAGACTACACTGCTAAAAACAACCCAACTCGAGTTGCAAGGTTCAACTCGACTTGCAACTCGAGTCGAGCTGTGAGTCGAGCAAGGTCAGAATGCATGCAGTGACTCAACTCGAGTTGCAAGGTCTAACTCGACTTGCAACTCGAGTCGAGTTGAGTGCCGCAAAAATTCCAGTTTCTGATCGACATGACATGACTTGACAGACGAGAGCTCAAGTTGCCAACTCGACTCGAGTTGGGTATTGTCCAACTCGTGTTACAAGCCGTGCGGAGCAGAGAAGTTGTCCGGAGAGCCAACTCGAGTTACAAGGTCCAACTCGACTTGCAACTCGAGTCGAGCTGGGCTTAAAAATTAGAGAATTTCAGGAAGCTTTTAGAAGCTTCCAGGGGTGATAAATACATGTTTAGATCATAAAATCCAGGAGGAATCATTTGGATCAGTTTCCTCACACACTAGACACCTAAATCACACACATTCATCTCCATCTCTTCCACCCTTCACTTCATCCATCCAATCCACTTGATCTTCTCAAATCCATACATTAATCCATCCATCCACCAATCTAAGAAGAGGAATTCATCATTGGTTGAAGATTATAGCATGATCAAGGTAGAGGAAGTTCACCATCAAAGGGGAGCCTACTTACCTTTATTTTGTTATTTTCTTCATTATTTGGTTCAATTGAAGCATGCTATGGATTATATTGATTTTACTATGATATGTAGTGGATAGTCCTCATGTGAGGCTAGCAATGTGATTGGTTAGGAATTATGTAGATTTTACACACCACATGTTTGATGAAATGATTGTTATGAATATTTTCTATCATGAATGCTTATTCTCATTTTATGTATGATTTGTGTGGTTAAATTCTCTATTCATAGTGTTAGGATTGTCATGCCAATATTATGCTTAGTGGTTTAATTGAATCATTGATTGCATGATATGACTTAATTAGTATGAGGAGAGGTAATCCATACCCTCAAGTGCTTAGTTTCATGATAGGACATTAGTGATGAACTAGTGAGGGGAACCCTACTTATGATTATAGTACCTTCATGGGAATTGAGAGTAAGAACAACCCTAAGATATTTAAACTTGTAAAAGAGTTGAGAACCTAATTACCTTGGCCATAGGGATTAGGGGTACAAACGTGATTGCCCTTAATATCATAACATGAAAACTGTCAATGCATGTGTGTGTGAGTCTACATATACCTTACCATGAATGTTACTTTCCTTACATAATTCTTAGATTGTTTACCTTCACCCATCATCCATCTCATTTGTACATGTTCTATCTTTAATTGCTTTCCTAGTTGTTAGTTTGTAGTATAATTCAACCCCATCCTTCTTTTATTCGTCCTACTAGAGTAAAGCATTTCTCAAATACGGCTACCCACTTTCGCCCTTGGGTTCGATATTATATAAATTTTGCACTTGGTCACTTACGTACTACACACGATAGAGTACACTTGCTCTAAATCAATTTAAACCAAAATTGTAACCAAGTTCAGTAAAATATTATAGAATTCAAATTGACACAAAATAAAAAAAATGAATTAATCAAGTTATGACAAAATTTGATATTATGATATCAATGTAAAAAATTGTCTTAATTCCATTTTGTGTATTATGATATCAATGTACTGATTTTATCTTTCAAAATTCTTGCAGTTTCTGAATGAGAAAAATGAATATTTTATGCTTTTCTCTGAGAAAGATTTGAAGTCTGAAGACTTTAGTGGTGTTCATGCAACGTCTTACAGATATGTGGATTGAAAACAATATGTTGGACATCAATTAGTTATGATATTTTTTTAACTTTTAGATATAAAGGATTATTTCTATGTATTTGAAATTAAATATATGAAATTCTTGTAAAAAATTCGTAAGTTTTTAGTTTTATAGCATGATTGTATTTAATTTTATTTTAATAATAATATAATTTATATAAAAAAATTAAATAAAAAAATGAAAGACATCATGTAATAATCGATGTCTATTGGAGTGAAACTGATGTCTATACTTGGAAAGATATCAATGGAAAAACGATGTGTTTGATGTGAAACTGATATCTATCAAGAATACATCGGTTTATAAACGATGTCTTTTGGTTGTAATCGATGTTTTTTCTGAAAAAGACATCAGTTTATAACTGATGTCTTTTGGTTGAAATCGATGTCTTTTATTGGAAAGACATCAGTTTATACCTGATGTCTTTTGGTCGAAACCAATGTCTTTTCTTGGAAAAACATCAGTTTATAATCAATGTATTTTATATCTAACCGATGTCTTTTTTTGGAAAGACATCAATTTTTAACCGATGTCTAAAGGTTATCAACCGATGTCTTTCAAAGAAAAGACATCGGTTGGATATCAAAAGACATCAGTTATCTACCGATGTCTTTCCAAGAAAAGACATCGGCTAAAAACCAATGTCTATCAGCGCCCACTTTTAACATCGGGGGCTTCAACATCGGCTGCTTGGTGAAATATACATCGGTTTTTAATCGATGTCTATCAGTATTTTGGTGTAGTGTTGATTAGTGTTATGCCATGCGTTTTGATGATATTGACAATATTTTCTCGGGTTTAAATACTCTGGCCCCTTTAAGATCGGTCTGAGTAACCTCAAGTCTTGCTTGTCTTTGATTTGATAAAACACTTCACCCGAGGATGAGTTAATCTCAGCCCTCATCTCCGTTTGCATGCTTGGACTTCGTTATTTTTTGGAAAAGGCTTATAGGCAGATGGAGCCTTATAATCTTTCCCAATGTTGTTCACCTTCTTCTTTCCTGCCTCTATATTAACTTGTTCACTCTATTTCTTAGCCAATGCTGAAGTTTACTCGCCCTGAATGTATTCATAAGCCACCGTCATGAAAGCATCATAAGTCGTAGGGGGGCTTAAGCTGAATAACCTTCCATTAAGGAGTGTTTGCATACAAGGCCGCTTATACAATGACTAGGTAAGCCTTGTCACCCATAACCTCACTTATTAACCTCTATTTATTGAACCTTTTCTGAAAATCATGAAGACTCTCCTTGTGGCCTTAGCGCACGCTAGCCAACTTGTGCTTTGGTTCGTTTGGCCTTCCCAAATATACAAACTCGGTGATGAATGCGTTGGCGAGGTATGTCCAATTGTGTATCGACTTAGCTGAGATAGCCCTAAACCGTGTGTGAGCTTTATCCCCCAAGGTCAGTGAGAACGTTCTACAATCAGTAGCGTCATTACTTCCATAAGCCCCCATCCACATTAGATATCTATTTATGTGGGCGTAAGGGTCAGAGTCGCAATTAAAGATGGGCACCTATGACAATTTCACTTTCAGTTGCCTAAGGATGTTGTAGATTTCCGTAGCAAAAAGAGATCGGCCAACCATTGGTTGTGGTTTGCCAGATTCCCTTGCCTTCCGTCTTTTATCTATCTACTCCAATCTATGGAGCACTTTTTCCATCAGTTCTAATTTATCATTTTCATTTGCCCCTTGAAAATGAAGACATCTCTGAGTATTCTTCTGATACTACAATGGAGGCGCTGTAGGCTCTCTGGCGTGATGCAGCCTTCCTCTTTCTATGTGGTTGGGGTGGTATTTGACCTAACTGTTGTGTTGTGAATTGTGGATTTTGCCTTTGGGGTGGAGGTGGTGACAGTGGGTGTCGGTTCCCTCCCTCATGTCTCTAAGGTGGAGGTGGTGGGGGAAATAGGTATCTATACCTATTTCCTCCATCCTGTCTCTTGGGTCTATTAAGATGCCAAACACTACTATGAAAGAATACCAAGATTTGGATCTATTAATGAGTTGAGGTTATGCTTGGAGTAGCAAACAAATTACACATTAATAAGCTCATCAAATAGAGATATAGAAAGATGGATAGAACAAGCACTTCCTTTTTATTAAGCTTTGTATCTTTTGTTCATACATGCTCTAAAACTCTCAACATTCAACTATTGGGGAAGAAGACAATGAAGTGTAACCTGCTTTTCCTAAATAAGTAAGAGGCTATTTATATGTTTTCCTAATTCCTCTCACAGGATCCTTTCTTGCCCTAGCTGTTGGCTAAACGGATGAAGCCATGTGTGAAAGAGAAAATCAAATCTACTACTAGGGAGGAGACCATTGCTTAAAAAAATGTGAAGGGTGCAGGTGGTCCTATGCCTTGAGTGCCTTCTTATTGGCTAAGAGAGTGAGGCATGCCTTTTGTATGTTGTCCTATTGATAGGGATGTGGAGAGTGACTTGTTCTTATTAATTTCAGTATCTACTCCAAAACTGCCTTCGGGTTTTGTTATCTTTTGAGGTGATGACTGACCTTTTCCTCGGCTAGCGGCCGAACTTACAATAAGGTAAGTCCAATACAAAGATGTGTAATATACCGAACGTACAGTTATAAGGTCGGCCACATATACTTTCAACTCGCTTTTAGGCTCCTTTTGGATCTTAGCTCATGAGCCTTTACGAATGGTCGAATCCTGTCTTGGGCCGAATTAATCCTCGGCCTATTAGGGTCTTTCCTTGCGTCGGGGCCTTTTAAAGTGTTATACATAATCATGGTACATCGCCTTCAGTTAAAGCTCATTTGTAGAGTAGGACATAAACACTTGTGTAAACCGAGTTCAGGATGTAAACCCTGTGGTGTCCCCCTTGCAATCCTATATACCCTATGTATTGTTAGGGTATTTAAATTGAGAGGGATCACATGATTTACAAGGGTTTATAATGTAAACCCATCTTTCAAGAGACTAACTCAATAGTCATTATTATTTATCACATAACACATATAATATACTTTTACTCCCTCCATCCTTTAATAAAACCCTTCCCATCCAAAAAAATAAATAAATAAACATCACTTTATTCAACAACCTCAAAAGTTACCTAAATTTTCAAATTTGCATTCCTTTTTTCATACACATACCATTACTTTATACTTTTATGTTACCTAAAAATACTACGATACTCTTTAAAGTCAACAAAATTTTTTTAAAAAAAGCAACTTTTTCTCAAATAATTTGGAACAATAAACGTGAAGTGTTTTCTAAGATGGAATAACTATAATATATTACTATTATGTTTGTTTAAACACACCGTGCCCCATGGGAATACAAGAATAATTATTAAATTATTCTTGTGTTCCCACCAAAGCACACAAGTTTTTTCCTTATTTAAAAGAAATATACTCCCTCCTTTTTTTATAAGTCGTTTTGGAATTGTGCACAAGAATTAATAAAAAAAATTTACCAAAATTATCCTTAATTAATGATGATAGATATAATTAAAATTTTACATTATCATTATTACATTGAAATACTCACCATTCCTAAAATTAAATTCATCTTCAATCAAAAACTTTTAATTCTTCTCCCACAACATGCTGCAAAAAATCAAAATATATGGAGGGAAGCCAAAATAAAATTGGCGTTTCCCACCAAAACCCATTTTGATCTTTTCCCATTAAAATAAATGGAGGGATTTCAATTTGTATTGGAGCCAAAAAAATTTAAAAATTGAGACTACCGATTGTATAAAACAATCAGCTCTGAAATACTCTTTACACTCTCCTTCATCCATGGACTCTAAATTTATTATAGATTTGAATCAAACTCCTCTAAACATGGATTCACATTTTTTTTAATAGATTTGAATCAGCCTCTTCCAAATAATGAACATGAATTACACAACCCAGAAATAGAAATTCCAATTTATATGATGTCGTCTTCTGCAGAAAATATCATAATCCAGATAAACAAAAATAATGGGATTGAATATCCCATTCTAGAATTAGATATACGAGAACTCGTGCAAGAAAATGATGAAACATCTTCAGAAGATTCAAATTTGGAGGAGATAGTTGAGTCTTAATATAGATCGAGTGGGTAGAGATGTTCGAACAAAAATCAAGATCGGAGGATCTTACTGCAGATGTGACAGATGAACCAGAAACATTAAGGGAAAACACATCTACACAAACAACGCAAGGTATGATTTTTTTTAATAAACAAAAATTTATATCACCATGGATATGAATGAACATTATTTGTGAACCTATACAGAAACAACGGTCAGAGAAAACACATCCACAGAAAACACCAACGAACAACAAACAACACAGGATATATTTTTTTCTTTCTATTTTTTTTAATTACAAAGCGTGATATGATTGAATATTATTTGTGAAAAAACTGCGTAAAAGTAGGATTATAAGTATGGAGAACGTGATGAATATGATGTGTGAAATGATTATTATAAAAGTAAGGATTATAACTCAATTGTGAACGTGATTAGTTTAATTAATAAAATAAAAATAAATAAATTTGCTATGAATATGTTATTGTTGATAATGTTGAAACTTTTAATATAATTAAAAGTAGAATTATAAATATTCCTATTTAATTAATAAAATGAGAAAGAAAATTTACTTATTGTTTCAACGTGCTTCTTGTTTCATTAATATGTATTGTTGCAGATTAGAGTATGAAATTTATTTCACATTTGTTTTAAAAAAGGATGATTAAAAAATTTACTTATAAACATTGTAAATTCATACCATATCCATCAACTGTTTTTTTTTTAATGTTTGATTAACGTTTTTAAAAAAATATCAAGCAAATTTTATAAACTATCAAGATATATGAAAAAATATCAATATTGGGAGTTTTCAATTTTGAAAAATTATATTTATATTTAAATATGAACAAAAAATTAATTTCTTAATATGGACTATAATTTTTATTATATATGAAAAAAATATATAATTTCATGAACAATTACATTTATAGTTTTTTATTTTTACTAAATTTATGAATTATAAATTTTTTTCGAAGTTACTAGTATTTTTTTGGTAAGTTATTTTTATTTTTTTTATTTATAGAGATATCTAATATGAATATATTCTTAAAATTTTGTATTGATATTTTTATTAACTTGAATATTTCTATTGTTAGAGTATTATATTAAAAAATTATTAATTTTAA
This sequence comes from Pogostemon cablin, assembly GCA_023678885.1. NCBI lineage: Eukaryota > Viridiplantae > Streptophyta > Magnoliopsida > Lamiales > Lamiaceae > Pogostemon > Pogostemon cablin. The sequence goes on from CM042959.1 coordinate 24,612,041, forward strand.
TAAGTTCTCATCATTTAGATTTGCATAAAAATAATTTATTTATTTTAATTGGATTTATTTATGTTATTTTAAATGGGCATTGTTCGAGAAAGAAAAAGAAAAGTTTTAACTGATGTTGAACGATGGGCAGTTTACCGTGCTTTATTGAAAAAAGTGTCAATGGTAAATTGAAGAAGAATGTCACAAAAGAGGTACAAAGTATGTACAACATTAAAAATATTCGTACATTACAAATAATTTGAAAATTTTATAAAATGACACCTCTAGGCACAGATGTGGATGTTTCGTCAAGAAAGATAAGAAATTATGGTCGTAAACGAGTTGAGGTTGATTAAGTCGTGTGCAAGAAACAGAATTACATCAACGAACATTGACATCTCTTTCAGAAGCTTTAGGGGTGAGCTACTCAAAATTGTTTAGGCTTCTTAAGCAAGGTGTACTCCGTCGTCATTCAAATGCCATTAAACCACATCTGAAAAAAGAAAATAAAACAACTCGGCTATAGTTCTGTTTGTTGATGCTTGATGAAAGCATTACGCCAAATGAATTCAAGTTTAAGGGGATGTATAACTACGTGCACATAGATGAGAAATGATTTTATATGACCAAAAAGGATCAAACCTATTACTTACTTGACACCAAGGAAGATCCTGATCGGTCATGTCAAAGTAAAAATTTTATTGCCAAAGTGATGTTTTTAGCTGCCACAGTGACTTTTCAAGGTAAAATTGGATGTTGGCCATTTGTCACCGAACAACCAGCTCAAAGAAGTAGCAGAATAGACATGCGGGTACTATTGAGATGAAGGCCATTACTTCTGTGAAGAGGGAGACTATTAAAATATGAGTGAGGCTTGTGTGCACCCGGGCGCACGGAAACACATTTCGTACGCCTTTAGAAATTTAGTATTATGGGTAAGGGTATATTGCTTTGGTCTAAAGGGTATACACTTTAATTAATAAAATGTACACCATTTTATTCTAAAGGGTATACACTTTTCATTAATATTTTTTTCTTTAGAAAATAAAGGGTACACATTTTTATACTAAAGGGTATACAATTTAACAAAAAATTCTATAGGCGCACGGAGTGTTATCCATGCGCCCAGATACACACAATAATTTTTTTTAGAAAATAAAGGGTACATATCTTTATATTAAAGGCTATACAATTTAACACAAAATTCTAAAGGCGCACGGAATGTGGTCCGTGCGGCCGAGTGCATAGAAGTTTTTGCCTTAAAACATTCTTAATTGAAAAAGTCATTCCAGCCATTGTTGATAAGTGGCCAAGATGAGAGTATCGAGAAACTATTTTCATCCAACAAGATAATGATAGGACACATATTCCACCTAGTGACCCTGATTTTCTTGCCGCGGTCTTACAAAGTGGGTTTGACATTCTATTGACCTGTCAATCCCCTAATTCTCCCGATTTCTATATACTAGACCTAGGATTTTTTAGGGCCATACAATCTTTGCAACAAAAAATGCGTGCACAAACTATCCCTGAGCTTGTTTGTGTAGTAGAGAAAGCATTCAATGATTATTCACCTATTAAACTAAATTATGTGTGGTTAACGCTACAACTTTGTATGAAAGAAGCCATGAAATTAGAAGGAGGAAATCGATATAAAATCCCTCACATAAACAAACAACACTGAATTAGTACAAGCAACCAAAGACTTGGTAGCAAATTGATTTGGTAAGTTAATAACCTAACAACTTATTTTATTTGTCGTGTTAATATATTAAATTTGATTTTTTTTCTTTTTGTTTTTGCAGATTCATCGATTTGGGATGGAAACATATGGGTGAATATGATCATCATTATTGTTTAAATATTGTCTTTTTGTTTGTTTATTCTTATAATACGTGAATATTTATTTTATTATTAATGAATTTTCTTTTTTAAACATTATTAGGAAAAAAAATTAACTGAGTTTTGAAATATTACTTTTGCAAATGCAAATTAACAATAATGTCAATACAATCATAAAACTAATAGAAATGATAATTTCACAAAATTAAACATAAATTTTTACAATCATTTTTTTTGTCAAACAACTTTGGTAGGTAAATCCTTAGAATTTGTGTTTTGATGTCTTCTTTATCTTCATCATTCACCTTAGACTCCTCTCCAATTTTACCTATCTTCTCGATAAACTTTTTCTCACTTTCATTCTTCATTATGTACTTCTATTTTGCATGTTTACGTATGCAAGGAGTAGAACATTGGTGAGCATCATCACCTTCATCGGAATCTTCTACGTATAAACTAGATGACTCTAGTGCTCTACTTTCATCTGACTGTAGTGCTCTAGTGATTTGCAAAGCAATACTTTCATCTTTTTCTAAAGACATTTTTACCTCTTTAATAGCATCTTTCACGGATATTGTTGATTGTTCAAAAGTATCCAAATCTGATTTTACTTTATCATCATCATTCATATTTCGATCCCTATCAAATTAAAAAAATAATTAGATCTAATGAAATAAATAGATAGTGGTTAAATTTGATCCTCTATTTTTTACAGCTAATATTGATATCAATATAAAAAGAAACAATAATATGAAAGAAACAAATATCCTCCAACTAAAATATACATGAAAAATCTTTAAAAGGCAAATATTATCATAAACATTATTCATAAAAAAAAAAGACAAACGTAAGATGAACTATCAAAACATTCTAAGTTTTGAACTTTTTAAAACTCAGTTTACTTATTACAGCTACATATGAATGTTAAAAATGCAATAATATGCTACCAATGAACCTTAAACTTAAATAATAAGAATAAGACATATAAATATTAAAGATAAACTAAAATATTTATCAATTATTTGTATAAATATTACAGTTTATCATATAATCACATTTTATTCCTTTATACTATCAATATATCTATTTGAAAGAAACAAATATCCTCTAACTAATATATACATGAAAAATCTTTAAAAGACAAATATTATTATAAACAATATTCATAAAAAAAGTCAAATATTAATCTTTTATCATCCAACTAACAAAAAATCTTTAAATATGCGTTAGATAAGAAAGTCATGCAAAGTTGTATTGATATGAAAAAACACAAACACACGCAAACAAATCTTTAGATATTCAGTAAGATAAGAAATTTGTATGGATATGAAAATTTAGAAACACATCAACATTATTCATAAAAATTGACCAGTATTAATTTTTTATCCTCTAACTCAATGTGATATATAAAATGAAAAAAAGAAAAATATACAGAGATGGAGTATAAAATTATGTGTTAGATATAGAGTATAAAATTATGTGTTAGATATAGAGTTTAAAGCACAATTAAGTTGGTGAATGTGAATTAATTTTTTTTAAAAAAGAGTTGAATGTTGAATTGGGAATACGAGAAGAATGGAATAATTAATAAAAAAAGGCATAAATAAATAAGTGTCTTTTAGGCATAAAAATACAAAACGACGTATAACATGAGAATTGTAAAAACATCCAAACGATATATATTATGAATAGGAGGGAGTATTATTTCTCTTAACTAACTATATATTAAATTACTATATTCCTTAATCCACTTGCAAAAAGTAAACGAATACCCTTTTAAGGGGACAGAGAAAATAATATTTTAATGTGAAGTGAATAGGTGTATTAATATAATACGTGAACAATAAAAAGAGAAATAATTAATATATTTGAATCTTTTTTAACAAAAAGTAAAATACACACTATGTATTGGAACATACCAAACTCGAAAACAGTACACTTCAATGGAATGAAGTGGACAAAATTGAAAAAACACTTGTGTTTTCAATGAAACGGGATGGATTGAGTAAAATTTAACCATTCAAGATAACAATCAAAAGTGTAAACTATTATGGAGAAAGCAGATAAATTTGGTAAACCCTGGCAGACAATCCAAGTAGTACTCCATATCTCTACAAAAGAATATTGACATCATATCATGTCTTCAATTTTTATTGATAAAATAGCAATTAATGGCACTCAAATGTCGATTAGCTAATAATGGAAGTTGGAAGGTGAAGATAATGAAAACCAGGAAGATGAAGATAATGAAAAATCCAGTGAAGCATACTATTAAAAATCAGAAAAGGTACTGAAAATCTATGAATTAAACGAGAATCATCACAAGTATTAGTTAATCTCCGGTGAATTTGCAAAGGCTTAGGATCATCTCAGATCCGTCTCCTTCTTCACTCTCAAATCTCCGCAGCTTCTCCACTATGGCGGCTGTTCCACCCTGTTCCGCCGCCGTCTCCTCCACTTCACCACCACCGCTCCGCCGCAGCATTTTCACAGGCCGTAACAGTCCCAGCGCGCAACAATATTTCTCGTCGGAGGTCCGATTTGGTGAAGAGTAGCAACCCGCATCCTCATCCTAAACCAACAACCCGATCCGATTCAAATTCGGGTAGTTCTAGAAAAAAGAGCTCGAATGTTTTTGAGGAGGAGAAAAATTACCTCAGATTCAGAAGCGATCTCCCGCGGTCGCTTTGAGGACGAAAAGGAAAAATTCTCCTCACTACTGGAAGAGCCGGCCGCCGCGACGGGCGGCGCCGGCGAACTGGAAGCAGAGTCCGACCACGGAACAACCTGATTCTCTCCATCCTCCTCCTCCTCGATTTCACTCAAATCATCATCGCTTTCTTCACTACTATATTCGCCGCCATCGCCATCGCCGTCGCCCTCCGGAGAATAAGAACCCCCGTTTCCGCGGCGAGACACTCCCCGATGAGCACAAGCGTGGCAAACGGAAACCGTACGGCCGAGATTGGGACCGGCAGCGGTCCACGGCGTGGGGGAGTTGCAGACGTGGCAGAGGAGGGTGCGGGAGTGCTTGGCGACCAGAAAATTGGCAGAGTGAACCTTCTCATCGCAATCCCAACAGAGACTGGCTTGATCGGAGTGGCAGAACATTCTGGCAGGGTTGCCACACAACTCACATCCCTTCTTCGACATCGCTGATAATTACTTCTCTCTCTTCTCTTCTTCGGTTGAATAAATAAATAGAGTGGTATTGGTGTTGATGTAGGGGTAACCAATTTGATGATTTTAATTCTATGAAGGTGAGGTTAGGATTTAGGAAAGCATTTGAGTGCTTTTAGACTTAAGGCGGCCAAGTTGCAGCCACTTATCCAATCCATCTTACTTATCAATACACCGCCCTACTTACTCTTTCTCTCTCTCCCTAAATTATGCCAAACCGCACTTTGCATCCCACCATGCTTCTTCCACAACTCTCTCCTAGTCCTAACCTATCATATCACTAGTTATGACTTTTTTTGAAAAAATTATTTCCATTTGAAACTCCATTAAATCTAAAATTTAAGCATTGGAATAATTGTATTTTTTGCTAATTTTAATTCCAACCTATTAATTTATAGAGGATTTTGTATGGAATCGATTTATTTAAAACATGAATGTAGTATGATCCTTGTATATATAAATAAATGGGTTGGACTTTTGCGTGTATTAAGGCAATGATATCCTCTGATTTTTTGGCGAGTCATTTAACGGGCATGATATCATTTGATTCTTACATTAATGATTCAAAATGAGAAAGGTAAATATTTATTTTTCTATTTGAAAGAAAAAATATTTCATCCATTCTATAAAAAACTTTCACTTTAATTTTTTATGTAGATTAAAAAAAAAAACTTACTTGTTTAATATTTTTAAATAACAAATAATAAAGTATTGTTAAATATTTTATGTAGAGTGGCATTTTTGTTAATAAAATGTATTAGGATGTTGGTTGGATTAGCTTCATTAGTATTAATGGGAAGTGAGATTTTTAGTGGAAAAAGTAATTTCTTTCTTAAATACTTCTTCCGCCTCGAATTAAGCTGTGCTATTAATGTAGACAAGAAGTTTTAAAATGTTTTCCTTTTTACTTACTTTATTATTTTCTTAGATATTACTCCCTCCAATTTATAATATATGTTGATGTTTTTACAATTCTCATATTATACGTAATTTTTTATTTTTATATCTAAAAGACCCTTATTTATTTATGCCTCTTTTCATTAATTATTCCTTTCTTCTCGTATTCCCAATTCAACATTCAACGCTTTTTAAAAAAAATTTAATTCACATCCACCAACTTAATTGTGCTTTAAACTCTATATATAACACATAATTTTATACTCCATCTCTGTATATTTTTCTTTTTTCATTTTATATCTCGCATTAAGTTAGAAGATAAAATATTAATACTGGTCAGTTTTTATGAATAATGTTGATGTGTATCTAAATCTTCATATCCATACAAATTTCTTATCTTACGGAATATCTATAGATTTGTTTGCTTGTGTTTGTGTTTTTTCATATCAATACAACTTTGCATGACTTTCTTATCTAACGAATATTTAAAGTTTTTTGTTAGTTGGATGATAAAAGATTAATATTTGACTTTTTTTTTAATATTGTTTATAATAATATTTGTCTTTTAAAGATTTTTCATGTATATATTAGTGGGAGGATATTTGTTTCTTTCAAATAGATATATTGATAGTATAAATGAATAAATTATATGATAAACTGTAATATTTATACAAATAATAGATAAATATTTTGGTTTATCTTTAATATTTATATGTCTTATTATTTAAGTTTAAGGTTCATTGGTAGCATATTATTGCATTTAACATTCATATGTAGCTGTAATAAGTAAACTGAGTTTTAAAAAGTTCAAAACTTATAATGTTTTGATAGTTCATCTTACGTTTGTCTTTTTTTTTTTTATGAATAATGTTTGTGATAATATTTGTCTTTTAAAGATTTTTCATTTATATATTAGTTGGAGGATATTTGTTTCTTTCATATTATTGTTTCTTTTTATATTGATATCAATATTTTTTTAATAAAATATTTTTTCAAATTTAACCACTATCTATTTATTTCATTGATCTAATTATTTTTTTAATTTGATAGGGATTGAAATATGAATGATGATGATAAAGTAAAATCAGATTTGGATACTTTTGAACAATCAAAAATATCCATGAAAGATGCTATTAGAGAGGCAAAAATGTCTTTGGAAAAAGCTGAAAGTATTGCTTTGCAAATCACTAGAGCACTACAGCCAGATGAAAGTAGAGCACTAGAGTCATCTAGTTTATACGTAGAAGATTCCGATGAAGGTGATGATGCTCACCAATATACTACTCCTTGCATACGTAAACATGCAAAACAGAAGTATATAATGAAGAATGAAAGTGAGCAAAAGTTTACCGAGAAGATAGGTAAAATTGGAGAGGGGTCTAATGTGAATGATGAAGATGAAGAAGACATCAAAACACAAATTCTAAGGATTTACCTAGTTGTTTGATAAAAAATAGATGAAATTAACGTAAAAATTTACGTTTAATTTTGTGGAATTATCATTTCTATTAGTTTTATGATTGTATTGACATTATTGTTAATTTGCATTTGCAAAAGTAATATTTGAAAACTCAATTTAATTTTTTTCCTAATAATGTTTAAAAAAGAAAATTCATTAATAATAAAATAAATATTCATGTATTATAAGAATAAACAAACAAAAAGGCAATATTTAAATAATAATAAGGATCATATTCACCCATATGTTTTCATCCCAAATCGATGAACCTGCAAAAATAAAAAAAAATCAAATTTAATATATTAACACGACAAATAAAATAAGTTGTTAGGTTATTAACTTACCAAATCAATTTGCTACCAAGTCTTTGGTTGCTTGTACTAATTCAGAGTCACACGAAATTTGTGTTGGAAGACAGCCTATCCTTTGAAGCCGTCGTTTGTTTATGTGAGGGATTTTATATCGATTTCCTCCTTCTAATTTCATGGCTTCTTTCATACAAAGTTATAGCGTTAACCACACATAATTTAGTTTAATAAGTGAATAATCGTTGAATGCTTTCTCTACTGCACAAACAAGCTCAGGGATAGTTTGTGCACGCATTTTTTGTTGCAAAGATTGTATGGCCCTAAAAAATCCTAGGTCTAGTATATTGAAATCGGGAGAATTAGGGGGTTGACAAGTCAATCGAATGTCAAACCCACTTCGTAAGACCGCAGCAAGAAAATCAGGGTCACTAGGTGGAATATGTGTCCTAGCATTATCTTGTTGGATGAAAATAATTTCTCGATGCTCCGATCTTGGGCACTTCTCAACAATGGCTGGAATGACTTTTTCAATTAAAAATATTTTAAGGCAAAAATTTCGGTGCACCCGGGCGCACGGACCACATTCCGTGCGCCTTTAGAATTTTGTGTTAAATTGTATACCCTTTAATATAAAGATGTGTAACCTTTATTTTCTAAAGAAAATTATTGTATGTATCTGGGCGCATGGACAACACTCCGTGCGCCTTTAGAATTTTGTATTAAATTTTATACCCTTTAGTATAAAAATGTGTACCTTTTATTTTCTAAAGAAAAAATATTAATAAAAAGTGTATACCCTTTAGAATAAAATGGTGTATATTTTATTAATTAAAGTGTATACCCTTTAGACCAAAGTAATGTACCCTTACCCATAATACTAAATTTCTAAAGGCGCACGGAATGTGTTTCCGTGCGCCGAGCCACACGCAAGCCTCACTCATGTTTCCGTGCGCCGGGCCACACACAAGCCTCACTCATGTTTTAATAGTCTCACTCTTCACAGAAGTAATGACTTTCATCTCAATAGTACCCGCATATCTGTTTTTGCTACTTCTTTGAGCGGGTTGTTCGGTGACAAATGACCAACATCCAATTTTACCTTGAAAAGTAACTACTCCTTGATTATCAAATCTGGGACGAGCTGTGGCAGCTAAAAACATCACTTTGGCAATAAAATTTTTTACTTTGACATGACCGATCAGGATCTTCCTCGGTATCAAGTAAGTAATATGTTTGATCCTTTTTGGTCATATAAAACCATTTCTCATCTATGTGCACGTAGTTATACATCCCCTTAAACTTGAATTCATTTGGCGTAGTGCTTTCATCAAGCATCGACAAACAGAACTCTAGTCGAGTTATTTTATTTTCTTTTTTCAATGTGGTTTAATGGCATTTGAATGACGACGGAGTACACCTTGCTTAAGAAGCCTAAATAATTTTGAGTAGCTCACCCCTAAAGCTTCTGAAAGAGATGTCAATGTTCGTTGATGTAATTATGTTTCTTGCACATGACTTAAATCAACGTCAACTCGTTTGCGACCATAATTTCTTATCTTTCTTGACGAAACATCCACATCTGTGCCTAAAGGTGTCCTTTTATGAATTTTCCAAATTCTTTGTACTGTACGCACATTTTTAATGTTGAACATACTTTTTACCTCTTTTGTTGTGACATTCTTCTTCAATTTACCATTGACACTTTTTCCCAATAAAGCACGATAAATTGTCCATCGTTCAGCATCAGTTAAAACTTTTCTTTTTCTTTCTCGAACAATGCCTATTTAAAATAACATAAATAAATCCAATTAAAATAAATAAATTATTTTTATGCAAATCTAAATGATGAGAACTTATTAAAATTAATGATTTTTTAATATAATACTCTAACAATAGAAATATTCAAGTTAATAAAAATATCAATACAAAATTTTAAGAATATATTCATATTTGATATCTCTATAAATAAAAAATATAAAAATAACTTACCAAAAAATATACTAGTAACTTCGAAAAAAAATTTATAATTCATAAATTTAGTAAAAATAAAAACATATAAATGTAATTGTTCATGAAATTATATATTTTTTCATATATAATAAAAATTATAGTCCATATTATGAAATTGATTTTTTGTTCATATTTAAATATAAATATAATTTTTCAAAATTGAAAACTCCCAATATTGATATTTTTTCATATATCTTGATAGTTTATAAAATTTGCTTGATATTTTTTTAAAAACGTTAATCAAACATAAAAAAAAAAGGTGATGGATATGGTATGAATTTACAATGTTTATAAGTAAATTTTTTAATCATCCTTTTTTAAAACAAATGTGAAATAAGTTTCATACTCTAATCCACAATAATACATATTAATGAAACAAGAAGCACGTTGAAACAATAAGTAAATTTTCTTTCTCATTTTATTAATTAAATAGGAATATTTATAATTCTACTTTTAATTATATTAAAAGTTTCAACATTATCAACAATAACATATTCATAATATATTCATAGCAAATTCAATTTTTTATTTTATTAATTAAACTAATCACGTTCACAATTGAGTTATAATCCTTACTTTTATAATAATCATTTCACACATCATATTCATCACGTTCTCCGTACTTATAATCCTACTTTTACGCAATTTGTTTCACAAATAATATTCAATCATATCACGCTTTGTAATTAAAAAAATAAAAAGAAAAAAATATACCTTGTGTTGTTTGTTGTTCATTGGTGTTTTCTGTGGATGTGTTTTCTCTGACCGTTGTTTCTGTATAGTTTCACAAATAATGTTTATTCATATCCATGGTGATATAAATTTTTGCTTATTAAAAAAAATCATACCTTGCGTTGTTTGTGTAGATGTGTTTTCCCTTAATGTTTCTGGTTCATCTGTCACATCTGCAGTAAGATCCTCCGATCTTGATTTTTATTCGAACATCTTTACCCCACTCGATCTATATTCAGCCTCAACTATCTGCTCCAAATTTGAATTTTCTGAAGATGTTTCATCATTTTCTTGCACGAGTTTTCGTATATCTAATTCTAGAATGGGATATTCAATTCTATTATTTTTGTTTATCTGGATTATGATATTTTCTGCAGAAGACGACATCACACAAATTGGAATTTCTGTTTCTGGGTTGTGTAATTCATGTTCATTATTCGGGAGAGGCTAATTCAAATCTATTAAAAAAATGTGAATCCATGTTTAGAGGAGGTTGATTCAAATCTATAATAAATTTAGAATCCATGGATGAAGGAGAGTGTAAAGAGTATTTCAGAGCTGATTGTTTTATACAATCGGTTGTCTCAATTTTTTAATTTTTTTAGCTCCAATACAAATTGAAATCCCTCCATTTATTTTAATATGAGAAGATCAAAATGTGGTTTTGGTGGGAGATGCCAATTTTATTTTGGCTTCCCTCCCTGTATTTTGATTTTTTGCCGCAAGTTTTGGGAGAAGAATCAAAAGTTTTTGACTGAAGATGAATTTAATTTTAGGAACGGTGAGTCTTTCAATGTAATAATGATAATGTAAAATTTTAATTATATCTATCATCATTAATTAGGGATAATTTTGGTAAAAATTTTTTATTAATTCCTGTGCACAACTCCAAAACGACTTATAAAAAAACAGGAGGGAGTATTTTAATATGTGGTGGGTTGTTGTATTAGTGTTGAGTGTGGGGTCATGTGTAGTGGTTGTGGGTCACATCAATTTAAAAAGGGAAATGGATACTTTGTAATGGGACGGACCAAAATAAAAAATGGATACGTATCAAGGGGACAAAGGAAGTATTTCTCTCACCTCACTACACATTAAAATATTACTCCCTCCGTCCCACACTTATATTTATACTTTTCATTTTCGTACGTTCCACACTTATCTTCACCACCCAAAAAAGGAAACTTCACATTAACCAACAATTTCAAAAGTTATCTTAATTTCAAAAATACCACACTCACCTAACACATATAACATACTTTATAATTTACTCCCTCCATCCAACATTAATCTATCCGTTTGCTTTTTGCGCGTAGATTAAAGAGTATTATTATTTTATGTGTAGTGAGTAGGTTTATTAGTGGGATGTGTGGATCCCTCATTTTAATTGTATTAGTGTGTGGGTAGGTCCCATGTGTCTAAAAAGAAAAATAGATAGATTAAGAGTGGACGACCCAAAATGGTAAAATGGATATTGACAGTGGATGGAGGGAGTATTTATTACCCAAAAATACCACAATAGCCCTAAAAAGTCAATAAAGTTGATCAAAAAATAATTTTTCTTAAACTCTGTATCTACAGTGCCGGCGAATATAAGTTCTGAATGGAGGGAGTATATTTCTTAATCTACATGTAAAAAGTATATGCGTACGTTGTTGTAACGGGAAGGAGGGAGTAATTACTACTTGGATTTGAGTTGATGATTTTAGAAAATCTCAGCTTATCATTTTGGATTATTAGAATCATAAATATAGACCTGATGATTAGTGAAGATTATTATTCCCTCCATTCATCCTCAATGTATTCATTTATTTTTTGCATGTGGATTAAGAAGTATTATTATTTTATGTGTAATAGGTAGTTTTATTAGTGGAGGGTGTGGGTTCTAAATTTTATTTGTATTAGTGGAGGGTGTAGGTCCCATAATGCAAAAAGAAAAATGAATAGATTAAGGATGAACAACCCAAAATAATAAAATGGATAGATTGACGGTGGACGGAGGGAGTATGTTTGCTTTATAGTTCATTCTTTATCAGAAATTAGCGACTACATAACTATAATCGGGACGCTGAAATCCATTATGAAGGGATCTCTTAAATTAAATATTACTCCCTCCATCCGATTCTAAGATATCCATTTGCTTTTTGCACGTGGATTAATGAGTATTATATGTAAAGTGGGTAGTTGTATTAGAGGGAAGTGGTGGACCATATTGTGTACTTTTTTACTAAATAGGAAAATTGATACCTTTGAAGCGGACTCCAAAAATAGTAAAATGGATACCTTAGAAGCGGACGGAGGGAGTATAATAATAATTAAAAAAAGGACCATTATATCCGTCTCATAAAATGCTTAATTATTCATGCATATAAGTACTTCATTTGTTTAGCTGCATTTCATGTTTATTGTTCTTATACTGTTTTAGAAAAGTATTCTATCCGTCCCGATAAATTGTGCATGTATTCAATGTGCGGAGATTAAAAAAAGTTAATTTTTTTATGTATAAGGATTTGTAAAGTTATTGGAATATATGTGTAAAAAATGAATATTTTAGATAATTTAATAAAAAAAGTATAAAGTTGTTGGGATATGTGTAAAAAGTGAATAGCATTATAATGTATTTTTTTCATTTTTAAAAACATGAATGAGTAATGGGACGAATAAAAAAGTATTAATGAGACTGAGAGAATAGTTCTTTTTTATCAATTTTGTTTACTTTAGACAGTAATAAAATATTTATAGGTAATAAAAAATATTAATTAATTGTATATGTGTGAAAAATGATTGAAAATTTTGAAACTAAATTAACTTTAAAATTAGTTGGATAAAGTGATATATTCCCCCGTCCCATGCAAATGGATGCTTTTACTTTTTTAACGTGCATTAAGGAATATTATTATTTAAAGTGTAGTTGTATTAATAGGTGTGTTAACGTCATATTTTAATTGTATTAATGAGTGTGCGTAGATCTCATGTGTATAAAAATAAAAGAAATAAAAGATGACTCTTTGAGTGAAAGACCAAAATAAAAATGGGTCATTTGAAAGGGATGAATGGAGTATATTTTTTAAAAGGGTTTTATGATTAGAATAAATAAAAAAAGTGTGAAGAGTTTTTTTTTTTTTGCGCTGAAGAAATATAATAGGAAAAAAAATTATCTGAATAAGTAATATGAATGAAAAAAATAATTATCTAATCAACACTCTCACACTCCATTGATTTACCATTATATTTCGCCACACTATGTCCGGAGATAAAGATTACTCATTCCATCCCATACAAATGGTTGTTTTTGCTTTTTATACGTAAATTAAAGAGTATTATTATTTAATATATAGTGAATAGTTCTACTAGTAGGTGTGTGGGCCTATATCTTAATTGTATTAGTAGGTGTGGGTGGGTCCCATATGTGTAGAAAATGAAAAGAAAATCTTTGGGTGGGACACTCAAAATAAAAAAGGGACTATTTGAGTGGGACGTAAGAAGTATATTTCGTTGTCCATGATGTATATTTCCTTTTTATTTAATAAATAAATGAGATGCAAAAAATAATTAAAATTTGTATTTTGAGTAGTTTATAAAAAATATTAATATAATTATATATTACACATAAAATATGGGCAAGTCGGAGTACTACTCATAAAATATGAGTAAGTCTTGTGTGAGACCACGATGAGAATATTTTATACTTTCGTAATTAGTTATCACTTTTTAATAAAATATTGTCACTTTCGTTATAAAAATATTATCACTATTTATTTATAATTCACTGCACATTATCACTTTTCATCAATTGAGTATCAATTTTAATTAATAATATTTATCACTTTTTATTCATCTCGCGTAAGGGCTTTGGCTCAATGGCTCAAAGATACAAGTCTGCCGTATGACAAACTTGTATACTATGTCACACAAATTATATAATGTCCATTTCTATTACATCTACAAATATATTAAATCTAAAATAATAAAAAATAAGAGCGCAGCGTGTTTCTCTTTCTATCATATATGAAGAATTGAGCGTGTTTCTCTTTCTATCATCTATGAAGAATTGAAGATGAAGTGTAATAAGAACAAAAATTGCAAGTTGCAGAAGGAGGCATGTTAATGGTAAAGAAGGCGAAACAGATGGGGGACCAATCACTGCACACAATCTTGTGGCTCTCATCTCTGCGCTTTCAAATTTAAATTCATTGAGTGTTGCTACACTATTCAATTGAACACTTTATAGTCAAATTGAATGTTTACACATGAGTTAGAGTTTTATGTGTAAGATTTATTGTCAATTTTAATTGAAAAAAAATAATAAAAAAATCATGAGTTTTGAAGGCAACCATTGTAAAGGAAGCTTCGTACTAATTTCTTAATTTTCTTTTGAAAAAATATCATGTAACTACAAATTTAACATAATCAATTAATTCATTTCAATTAATTGACATGAATCTTAAATCTTATGATTTTCACAGAATTGGTTTCTCTTTCCTCATCCTTACATAAATTTTCAGTGATAGAAAAATCATACATCCCGTGTCTAAGAGAGGACCAGATCTGAATAATGGATCTTTATCAAATCACTTACATTCTCCCACTTGGTCGAGTAACAAAATTAAACTTTAAACGTGAGGGTTTAAATAATTTACATAAATTGCGCGATATAAGATAAAGTAATTGGTCTAACTCATAATGTCAATAATAAGTATAGATTAACACAAGTCATGACGGTTCTATACCATTTACTCGAGATAGTTCCTTCATGTAATATGATATGTTAGTATTCTACCCAAAGTGACTTATAAACTTAAAGATCAATAATGGTACACATAGGTATCTCAATTTGAGATAAAATCTTGTTTAACTAATGTCAACATTTATGTATACTAAAATGACAAAACAAGATATCAATTAGAAACAAATCATAATGAACTCTTAATGTCAATTGTTCATCATAAATTTATTACAGCCTTTCAATGATGTCATATTCATGTAACGTTCAATGAATATCTTTAGAGAAGATCATTTGCGTAACGGATTCGAAATCATAAGATTGGTGTAATTATGTTCAATTTGATATCTTTGTTTCTAAAATTCTTCTTAACGACAAATACTTTTATTCCATATGTTTTAGCAGCTTTATCCATTGTTTCAGAGAAGAACAACGCAACGGAATAACTATAATAAGTTTTTAGTGACTTGACATTATTGTCAACTTATTTCAAGTCTTGAATTTAAGTTCCACATTCAATTACCTTAAATTGTAGCCTTAAATCAAGCCACAAGTAAACTTTAATAGTGAATGCAGTTTTCAAAAATTTCTTTGTACTTTTGCATGACATAATATCTCCGACTAAGAAACATAAAAGTCGAAATAAACTTTCTTGCATCATATAATCATCTTAATCTAAATCTATATTTAATTACATCTAAGTAATTAGAATTTCGATAAGTAAGCACGAGTGCTTCATTTCATACAAAAATATTATATCATTTCCTTATACAACATTCTAGTCATCCATTTATGAATCACTTAAATAATGACCAAACGTTCTAACATTATTTGTTATATCTTAAGTTACCAATAACATATTCATAAAGAATATTATAGTACGTTTCAATTCATTATTTGATTTTACGTTAGGTTGAACTTATAATCTCCCTTCCGGATTGGAACAATGCTTCACAAATACTTTTCCATCCATAATCTCTATAGAACTTTAATAACATATACTTATGGAGACATCTTTAATGTTATTGTGATATGTATCGAAATAATTCTTTTCAATCACATAAGTTGTCTCATCATATATTTCATTCCAAAGTTCTTCAAGAGAAATTTATTTGTTTCACATAATAAATCAAGATCATCATTTGCAAGCAAGTTTATCATCAACATATAGAATTAATGTGCTCCCACTGACTTTCAGATATGTAGACCAATTTATGATATTTTTCTTAAATCCAAAAGATATCATGAAAGGAAACCATGCTTAAGTTCGTATATTTGATTCTTTAAGTTTGCACGTCATGTGATATTTTTCTTCAATGAAAAAACTCTTGAGTTGATCCATTTAACTGATCATCTACAAAATCACCATTTAGAAAAGAAAGCATAACATTCATTTGGTGCAACTCTAACTCATAATGAGTTACCAAAGCCATGATAATTTTAATGGAGTCCTGTATATAAATAACTCGTTATATCTTTTTACAATTATGCAATTCTTTTGAGAAAATCTTTAACAACAACTCTAATTTTATATCTTTTGATATTGTTATCTGTTTACTTTTTATCATAAAGATACATATGTATTCAATTCTTTTATAACTTTTTGGCAATTCTAACAAGATATAAACTTCATTATGAGCCATTGATTTCAACTCGTCTTTTATAGCATTTATTATAATGTCAAATTTTAGCTTATTTTATTATACCACATATGCAATCGTTAGAAATAACGGATATATTATCCTTAAGGCATTCTTAATGCTATTTGATGTGATATATCTAATGAAATCTCATTGACAACTGATTTAGTAAAAACAGATTCATTATGAGAGTAGAATAACTTATATGTTGTCCTTGAAAGTTATTTGTCTATTTGACAACTATATAACAAATTTAGAAGAAATTTTAGATAAATGTATTTTCAAATTCTCCACCTAACTTCTTCAATAGCCAAATTTCATGGTTTCATATATATTACAATTCTCAATGAATTTTACGTTCTAGTTTTAAAATTCTCGTACTATGGTTAAGACCATAAAATCCTTACCCTTTAGACTTTAAGGATAATTTATAATGAAATCACTTTAGTTTCTTATATCCAATTTCTTTTCACGTGGATGTAAATTATTATCTCTGCCAGCAATTTAAAATATGCAATTGCCTAAGATCTAGTTTTCTACCCATTCACAGTTCACAAGGTGGTTTGAAAACTGCTTTACTAGAAACTCGACCGTGGCAGTTTTAAGTGCATATATCCACAAAATATAAGTATAGATTAATCATTCAATATGCTTTTAACCATATTCAATAAATTACGATTATATCTTTCTGCAATATCAATTTATTGTTATGTACGTGATATTTTGCATTAAGCATAAAATGCATGCTTTTCTTGTAATTTAATAATTAAGCATGATAATTCATCATAATTTTCATGAAATTCATCACTTCTTCCCAACTTTATAATTTTCACTTTTCTCTAATTTTCTCAATTTCATTAATAAATGCTTATCGAGCATTTATAGAATGAGATTTTTCTTGCAAATATTGATATAACCATAATGTTAAAATTTAAATTTAAAATTAAAAATGATGAAATATCTTTATTACTGTAAGAAGGGATTATCATAAGACTCAGAATTAGCGGTGTAAACTATTTTAAGAAGTTGTGTAGTTACCGTGGCTATATTATTTGTGTGTTTAGTTTGTTTTCTTTTAATGCAATTCACACAAATATCAAAATTAGTAAGAGCCTAGATCATGAAAGACTTTATTCTTAATTAGTCTTTGGAATAATTCTTTTAGAAAGTTACCCCAAATATTAATGCCATGTTTAGTTTCAACTTCATTATTATTATTTTTAAACGAACATGATGTTTCTTAAACCTTATTTCCTTTTGAACCAATATTTTATTTCAGTATTAATTGAATTTAATTCACATTCCATTAGTTTTTCATGGTGTTATGGTTCATTTAGAATAGGTCATACTTAGAAGGCGGTGAGTTTGTAAATTACACTAATAAGTTTTTAATCACATTCATTATGGAACGCTTAAGTCTTGCTGAAATATTTGTTATCCTTATGATAAGTTCATGTATGCTATGAGAACCATCAAACTTTGTGGTGGTTAAAACCATTAGAATCTCATCAAGAGATTCATTAGTAATTTAGGTATGATAGACTTAATTTCTTAGCCTCATTCATTCGCATAAATATTAGGCTCAGTCTGTTTGATCTAACTCAAGTATTATAGTCAGATTACTTAACTTTATTGCTAGTACAAGCAAATGAGCAATTTATCTTAAAGTGATAAATAAAATCCAAAAAACTTTGGTAAAATTAGATTTATTCACACTATTTAAATTACTTTAATCCATTTTGTAATGGAACAGACTCATCATGCGAGTAGAGATTGAATTTAGGTATTTTAAGAATAAAAATGATATAATTTATTCCATAAATACCTTAAGTAATTTAATAACAGATTCAGAATCGAAGGCAATAAATGTATCTCGAAGTTCTCCTTTAGGCGATACAACAATATACAATCATAATCATAATGATGCTTGCAAATTTAATATAATTTGATAATTACATATTTTCATTAAAACTATTTTGTCATCTTTGGACATACAAAAGAGTCTGTCCTAATGTATACTTAATTATCATTTATCACATTCATATTCATGAATTATAAAGACTGGACATCACCTTTAGGTGAATTTAAAGTCTTATAATTATGAAAATTTTAACAACCCATATAATAATTATCTTTATTCAAGCATCACATAAATATGAGAAATTAAAATTTAATTATACAATTTATCTTTATTATTCTTTCAAGTCAGACCACTTTGGTGATTAACAGACCAACATTAAATAAATTTAAATTCTATACAAAATTATTAATTATAATCTTATCAAACATTATCTTAATAAATTACATTCAAGTAGTAAGATGAATATAATAAATAATTATTTCATAAATATTATATTAATTATTCATGACTAATATTTCAAGACATGAATTACTTCATCACATAATATCTTGATGATTTATCATAATATATTCATGCAATCATAATAGAGATAATAATTTTTTTATCCCACATTATAACGAATTGATATCGTAACATATCTGACACGTTAAGGATTATAATTCATCATGAGTAACTAAAAACATAAATTAGATATTTCATTAAAGCAAGCTACTTATATGTCATAACTTAAGACTGTACCATAATATCTAATAAATTTCATAATTTTGATTTTATCTTGATCAACATAAAATTATCCATTGCACGACTAGATACCACACATTAAGCATATAGTCAATTAATTAATGTATAAATAATATCAAATTACAATTATGTTAATCACTGGGCATTAGAGTGCGCCACGTCAAGCCATATTATGAATTAGACAGATTAATTTATTGACTATAATTAGCAGTCATTATTCTTAATTAGTCATTAAGGAAACTAATACACTCCCAAAATTTTAGGGTGGCACGTAACTTTATACTAAAAGTCACATGTTGACATAATTAATTTCCATAATCCATCATTAATTGTTTAGTCCCAAAAACTAAATAGGGCAGTTAACATCCTCTTAATATGGTAATCAATTATTTCAATTATATTTGTCATACAACATCAATTCATAGAAAATCTAACTATATTTAATAAAAAAAATTTCACGCATACAACATCAATATTTCTGTACAGAAGTAGCGCAATCATAATTGTAGCAATCACACTTGAAATTTTTTAAGTCATGAATTAATTAACTAATATATCATAATGCGTAAAACCCCTTTAGGGATATTGTCATGGAAAATTATGTGATTAATAATTTGATAAAAAATCATGAGATTCAAAACTATGCTCTGATACTATATGTAAGTATAAATTTAACACAATCAATTTTCATTAATTGACTTGGATCTTAGATCTTCATGATTTTTACATCTTGTAACAATGATGAGAAGACTTACCTTGAGACGACCTTGAGATACCACTAACGACCGTCTTCCTTTAATATATTCCTGCGAATTATGCCGAGAATTAGTTTCTCACTCCTCACCCTTTTTCTTTAGGCACAGTATATAAACTTTAAATGATAGAAATATCATAAAACCGTGTCTCTTTTATAGGTGAAGAGTGGACCGGATCTGAATAATGGATCTTTATCAAATCACATACTATCAATGTGATTTTATCCATAAATATTTATGACCTTATTTATCTCATATATTATTTATTTATTTAAATCATATCTTTATTTAAGATATTTAATTATTAATAGCACTAAGCCTTTCTTTAGCAGCATTCCATCAATGTATAATTACTATTCTATCTTTATTGCTAATTTATGTTATTTGATTTAAATAATTAATTTATATATTTCTTTTATTAATAAATACTCAATCTGTCCCAAATTCATCTTCACATTAATTATAGATACATAGTTTATAAAAGTCACATTTTAACTTACTTTTAGGTAGAGACGTAAGCGAATCAAACTATTCGCGAACTATTCAAGTCTTGATTCGATAAAGTGTTCGTTCAAGCTTGTTCGTTAACCTTAACGAGCCAAACCAAGCTTGAATCTTGAGCTCGAATAGTCTATCAAATTAAACTCAAGTCTAAGGGTATTTGACTTGAAAGCTCGCGAATATATTTGTTTATGGGCTCATAAACGGCTTGCAAACATGTTCGTAAGTGTTATAATTATTTTTTAGTATTATAGTATATTATTATTTATTTATTAATATTCAATAATTAAATATATATATATATATATATATATATATATATATATATATATATATATATATATATATATATATATATATATATAATAGTAAAGTGTCTAATGCTATTTTAGGTAGTTTTTTTCCACTCACATTTTCGTTTAACATTTATTTAGTTCATTTATTATAACATAATATCATTAATACATACAACCTTCTATTCATATTTATTTACTTTCCATTATTAATTTATTTTCTTTCTCTTTATGCGGTTAATCCATCAAATATGTTCTCTTTCTTTATTCAAATTTCAAATTTAAAATACTTTCTCTTTCTTTATGCGGTGAATCCAGATATGTTCTCTCTATTTATTCAAATTAATTAATGGATGAAATGTTTGATCTGGATTTATCATTAACCATGCGTGATGCTAATGAGAGATATGATGGTGATTCCACCCCTACACCGGCAGTCAAATCTGTCCCCCAACTCCTCGCCTTGATGCCTAATGAGTGTATATATTCACGTGTTTCAAGCCTGGATTCGTGTACTTTTGGTGTGTTAGATGGTTGTAATTCGATATAAATCAATATACATGGTGAAAAGTCACGAATCAAGTGTCTACAAGGCTATTTGAGTTGATTTTCGAAGCAAAATGAGTTGAAAGTGATCAGATCCGGAAAAAGAAAGATTCAGAGGAGGATTCGACCAAGCAGGCGCTGAGTTCGACCAAGAAGGAAAGCATTCGACCAGCATCTATGGTCGAACCATTGGAGAAGAAATGTCGTTCGACCACGATCGTGCTTTTCAACCAAGCCATTTGGTCAAACCGTGGTCGAACCAAAAGCCTAAAGAGACGTACCTGTAGTTCAACCAGGAAGATTCACATTCGACCAGGATTCTGGTCGAATCTAAGACCCACAACTGATGTATAGGTCGACTCAACTAGGAGTTCGACCAGCTCAGAAGGATTCGACCTGGCCCCTTGGTCGAACTGACGTGCAGAAACTTACCATATTCATATTTTTACACCTTTAATGCGTGTGTTCACTCAAGAAGCTCATCCAAGGCCCGTAACAAGAGTTTACAAGTATAAAAGAAGAGCTTTCGCAGGAGAAAATAATCATTCATCATCCATCCACCACCGAAACCCTACCATTATTCGAAAGAGTCGTGAAGAGAGGTTCGTCTGGCGAGTCAAGTAAGATCATACCAATCAACCATGATTGTTCCTAGATCAATCATGGGCTAGAGCTGCTCCAGTAGTTCTAGGGTTATGAAAGTTTTATGAGTTAATTGAATTTCCATGTGTAAACTCCGTACAACACTACTTGTGGTTTATTTTTTATAAGATTGTGATTTTTAATTCATACTCACAGTCGTTTTGTGCATCATTAACTGTTATGTAGAGTCTGAATACATATCTAGGTTATTGATTGAGTGCGTTCATTGCTGAGCAAGATTACATGTTATAATTCTAAGTGAAGGGATTCCAAAGTCTTATTAGAACTATCTTATATGGATACTTGTTAATTGAATCTTATTTGGGTTAATAAGTAGGATAAAGAGTATAACGTCATAGTGCCTATGATCCGTCCCTTGGGTTCGATAATCACTTGGTCACCTATCGAAACTAAAATTGATATCTTTCATACTTGGGGATTATTTTGTGTGTTGAGAAAACGCTCATCAATGCTGATGATAATTATTGCGCAAGGCAGCGGAATCTCATGCGTAGTTTGTGTCGAAGAGTTTTGCGGTGCCACCGCCACAGTGAATCCATCAGATCGTGCATTACTTCAAAGATATTCTTACAATTTTATTTCTTTCGTTTCACTTTCTGTAGTTTCATAATTTTAGAATTTATTCGTGATTTGGCGGTTTGATCTTTTGTGTTTTACAAAATATATTTAATTTAGCGAGATCGCATAGTTTTTAATTCTGCTGTTTTGTTTTCTTCTGCATGGATTGTTTCATTTTTGAAATGCAAAATTATTCTGAATATGGGGGAGTGAGAGATTTTTCTGGGAATTTGGAGAATTAACTGTCCAAGGTGGTTGATTAATTCCATTTTCATCTTTTGCTCTTTTGTTTTATTCTGCGTTGATTGTTCAGTTCGAACTGCATAATCATTTTGAATTATCTCAAATATAATTTATTGTCATTAATATATATTTTAATAATTATTAATTGAAGTTTGGGAACATGTGATTAATTTTATATATCTACTACTATTTTATTTTCATTCCCCAAGTTGGCATGGTAATTGCCTTTCGATTATTTTATTTAGCATTAGATGTTTTCTTATGAAAAAAATGGTGATGACTATCTATTCACGGAGAAAGTACACATCCTAATGAACATCATGTATTGCATTCTTACCTATATTGCAGAAAGAAATTTTAAGTTTTAGTTTGCTTTTAATTAGTTATAAGAATTTAAGTTTGTAGATTTTGATGACTGATCGCTTGAAAAAAAGTAATAATGTTTTAAAAACTAAATTTTTGGATTTTGTTTTTCATGTAATACCAGTCAAAACTCTTCTTATTGCTGCTAGGAAAATTTTTGGGCTTTGTACAGTTTTGGTATGTTTGGATTTATATATATATATATATATACACACACACACACACACACACACACACACACACACATTAACTAAGATTATATATTTATTTTGTAATGTGATTTCTCATATCTTTGTAATTATTTTTATATCATATTTAATCCTACACCTATGTTGGAAATTTTAATAGTTTTATTAAATCTTTATTTTAGGTGGTTTTCCATACACATCGATAGGAGGTTGCACTGTATTATTCGAATTGCTCCATGAAAACTCCGGCCTTCTT
The DNA here is from genome assembly GCA_023678885.1 of Pogostemon cablin. Classification (NCBI taxonomy): domain Eukaryota; kingdom Viridiplantae; phylum Streptophyta; class Magnoliopsida; order Lamiales; family Lamiaceae; genus Pogostemon; species Pogostemon cablin. The sequence continues at coordinate 24,635,779 of CM042959.1, forward strand.
TGTTGTTGGTAATTATCCGGGGGACCGCGATTATTGTAATTCTCTTGATAATTCCGGTTTTCTTGATTTGGGTACCTAGTTCCTTGAATACTTTAACCCATGGCATAGTTTGCCTCCTTGATCTCCTCTTGGCTAGCTCCTTCGTAGCCACCATCCTGCTGCATCATTGGTACTCTCTGAGATATATCAGTAATCTGCTTTTGTTGAGACTCAAGTAACTTGTTGATATTAGTCAAGCTAGAGATGATCTCATCATCTCTTCCCGACTTCACCATAGTATGCTCAACCTATGCTAATTTACCAAGGACATAAGTGTTGGATTGTATACTAAAAGTCTAGCTTTAGTATGAACAATGTCACAATAATATTTGAAATGAGAATCATATGATCAAATGATTGCATCTTATAATTTATTTTATATGCATGATGCAATAGTCCATTTACTTTATACTGTAGATAATATGTTGTGCGACAATACGCGGAAGATCATATTATCGGTTTCCTTATAAAGTATAAACAGATACTCACAACTGAGATAGACGGGGACTCTCTATCGGTATGGTTGTAGTGTGGTTCGGTATTAGCTTGTCTTGGCTATAGAATCACATTAGTGCACTCGTGTGTATTGAGTAGGATCACCTGAGATCGTTCTTCTTATACTGACTATATAGTAGAACTTGATCTCTGTTATTATGGAAGTTTGTGCTCTTAATCCCTATACAATAACCTCGACGCGTAGGGCAGTATGTATTTCTTTGATTCATCAATGGGTGAGATTTATAAGTATTAAATAAAAAAACTCGGTGAGTTGGGAAATAGTGCTGTATCTATGGTGTGCTGTTGATTGTAGAAGGAATCCATGTCTGACATAGGTTGATGATGTCCCCTTGAGGAGCTCATAAGGTTTATCATGTAAATCTTGCAAGTGGATTAATTTCCGGCATGATAATAAGGTTGAGTGGTACTACTCTCGGATGAGATATTAATTAATTTGAGTTGTCAGTAACTTAATTAATTAATGGGCATTGTATATCTTAAACATGGGGAGACTTCGGGCTCATAATAAGAAGGAGCCCAAAACGTAATTTTGGGTTGGAGTGGGTAGTGCAGTAATAATAATTTAGTGGACTTTATTATTATTATTGGGTTAAATATAAGCTTTGGGCTAAGCTTGGATATTTAATCCAATGGAGGCCCAACTCCAATTCTCCTCCTGATCCCTGCTGTAGCCCAGTATATATAAGTGAACTCAGCTTCTTGGAACCCTAAGTTTTCCTGCGCGACAAGGGAAGAAGCAGATTGAGAGATCCTGCAGACTGTTGCCCACACAACAGCAGGATCACACTTGGGACATACAGTAGAAGATCAGAGGTAGTTCTCTACAGATCATCCTCTACACCAACCCAGAAGTACGGTAAACAATTGTTGTTTCGCTTCCGCTGATTTTGTTTGCCTATTTTTCTAACGATCACGTTGATCCACAAGATCCAATTGCCAACAATTGGTATCAGAGCAAGGTTTCTTGGTGAAACGTGATTTGTAAGGATGTTTTTGTGATTATTTGATTAATTGTTTTAATCTGGTTTTAATCACATGTTCATTGGACCTTTTCGTGTGTTCAAACTGAAGACAGATTGACTTGTATGTTTGATTTGATGTGTATTTTTTTATTCATGCGTATTTTTATTATATGCACTGTACACACAATTGTCATACACAAATACAATCTGTATTATCTGTATCTCACACGCGCACACTACACGATGTGTGTTCGTCCGGCGGTGTGTGCACATTGGAGGTGAAGGCGGGTCAGTCAGACGCAGACCATGACGGCTGGTGGCTTCGACCGGATCAGATTTGTCACGGTGGCACTGGCATGGTGAGTGCTTCGACCTATTCGACTGACAGCGGCAGAGCGTGTTTCTAGACTGCCATCGCTCGGCTGCATGGCAGCGGCGATGAACCCGGCGGTTCAAATCTCGGTGGACTGATGGCACTTGTGCCGAGATCAGCAGCACCGAATCACGGCCGGTTTTAGCAGGCGGATGGCGGCGGACTGAGGAAGCAGCGTTCCGTACGGATTATCAGAGACAATCGCCGGAGGCGACTTACTGGACACGAACCACTGGGAGCTGCATGGCGGCGTGCAGATCGGCGAGGATCTGGCGGCGAGTGATGGCTGGATGCGCCGGTGTAGGAGGCGCTGTTGATCCCGATCGACGAATAGCTCCGGCTGGGCAATTCGTGGAAGATCCAGGTGGGTCGGGGCAGATCGTCGTAGATCCGGCCGTGCTGGAGCAGTCGCACGGCTGAGCGGCTGTCACTGTTAATCGCTGGAGTGGCCGGCTGCGGGAGCGGCGTCTGGTTGCGCCGGAATGGATGAAATCAGGCGACGGCTCAGCTGGTCTGTCTGGAGTGGTACGCGGCGGTGCGCGGCAGTGGGCCGAGGGAGCGTTTCCGGGCGGACTGACGGTGCGACAGCGTGAGGCTGTGGGCGCGACCGCCGGTTGCAGCAGCGGTGTCGTTTTCCGCCGGTGAATGCTGTCGTTGAAGCTTCGGCCGGAAGGAGACGTTGCAGCTAGGTGTAATGACTAGGGTAGGATTAGTTTTGGATATGGGCTTTTCTATTGTGGGCTCAGTTTAATTCTGTTTATTGGGCTGCTTTTGGGCTTAATTTTATTAAGTGCATGTTGGGCTTGTTTTTTTTATTAAAAACTTTGGGCTTCATGATTGGCTTTTAATTATTTGAACTGCTGGGCCCTGTTTTGTTTAATTAATTGTGGGTATTGGGCTAAGCATGATGAGTTATTTATTAATGGGCTTATTTTGTGCTAGTAGGCTTAGTGGATTTAATTTGATTTTGGGCTAAGATTATGGGCCATGGATATGGGCTTGGTTAATTATTTAATCTGCTGCTCAATTTGTGCTTATTTGTTGCTCTAGGGCCCAATTAATTGATCCACTATTTATGCAATTAATTATTATATATAATTGATTTAATTGTTTTGCTTGACAATTAACTGTTATATATGTGAAAGGCATGTTCTATGTGATTTATTTAATTTTAAATTACTCTAATATAGAAGCATGCTAAGTTGTATATTTTATTCTGAAATATTATATGCATGTTAAAAACCCTATGTGCTAAATAACTAAGTGGGAGAGGGGATTGGTAAATAAATTCCCATGGCCTCCATTATTGGTTTGTAAGTGATGTGAGTAAACCTGCGTGTTGGCAACAGGCCTTCCTCCACAACGGATGTGTTTATTCACGGATCACTGGTATAAACTTCTTTGTGATGATCATAGGAAGTTATCCAAGCGCGTGTGTACTTCTCTAACTGTAAGGCACATAAGCTTGCGCAATGGACTTAGGATCAAATAATGGTACACACTTAGATGTAAATAATCAGTATCCTCCCCAACGGAGTCACTACTGTTATTTGCATGGCTAAAGAGGAACCGACTATTAATTATTTTATCATAAAAGTTAGGTTGACAAATGAAATTAATGGGTAAAACCTTCTCTTGTAAATGTTTGGATTTGTAAACGTCCACACTAACGTGGCTTGCAGACTTACGGTGCTTGAGATGTCGGTGAATTTTATTTTTATATTGTTTTGAGGGAATCAATATAAAAGGATAAAATTCAAAGATTTGATCGGAATATTTATTTGTGATTCTCTGAATTTCGAATGGTTTTATTTCACTTATTTTAACTAAAAGAAATTATATTTACTCGTCCAAAATTAATTAATTAGAAAAGAATCTTAGTTTTGAACTTTACTGCTTAAGAAAATACATGTGTGTTCTCACAAAGGACGTCTCATGATGCCTATTAAAGTCTCTAGTGAAGAGATGAGAGGTTTATAGAAATATGATGGTCTCATGTAACTCTTCGGATACTTGAGTAATTTAAAAGGCGCAAGATCATGATGATGAATGAATTGGAAATACATGGAATAGAAGTTGAAGGGGAAACCTAAGTCAATTTTATTTTCCAAAATTGCCTAGATGTTTTGAGTAAGTTCCACCTGAATTACAAGATGATGTATATGGTGGGAAACTTCTGACAAAACATGTGGAATAGGAAAGCCATTTTCATCATAATGTGAACAAGTTTAATATCTTATTTACTAGTGGTTTAAACATGATTAGTGATGGCATCTACTGACACGAACAATGTAGATACTGGAATCACTAAATGTTTATCACTTAGTAAGGATAAGATTGTTAAGACATGGGTAAAACTACAAAGGTAGTGGCTATTGCAGTGGGAGTTGTTTATTTATCTCATGATAAGAATAAACGATTGATTATGAGAAATTATCTTTACGTACATTTCATAGAAAGAATTTGATTTCGGTTTCTATGCATTAACGGATGGATACTTCATTTCATTTAAATGACATGGTCATAGTGATGAGGAATGGGGCTATAATCTGTTATAGTACGTTGGTGGATAATTTGTATACTCTTGAATCATGTACATCCCACATATGCAACAAATAGTAATTAATAATGCATCTTCTAATATTAGTAAGAGACACAAACCTTCGGTGATGAACTAAACATACATTTGGCGTCTAAGACTAGTTCATTTTACTTGAGTAGGATTCAAAAGTTGATAGCCGATGGACCGTAAGGTTTATCTGAAGTGGAAACTATCAAACTTGCGAGTCTTGCTTGAAAGTAAAAATGATTAACTGCCATTTCAAGGCTGTGGGGTGTAGAGCCAAAGATATATATGTTGAAATTAGTTCATTCTGATTTAAGTAAACCTAATATTATCCAGGCGAGAGGTGGTTATGAATATTCGAAGATTATTCTAGATACCAATATATTTATTTGATGCACTGCATGTCTAAGTTTTTTGATTAATTCAAGAATTGTAAGGCTGGTACAGTGAAGCGTCATGGAAAATATATTAAGTCATTATGATTTAATCATGATGGCGAATACCTCTTGGGATAGTTAGGAGCTATTGATCAGAAGTTGAGATTAAATCTCAAGTTGATTACACCGGGCATGCCCCAACTGAATGGTGTGGTGGAAAGAAGGAATAAGTCTCTTATGGTAATGATTAGATAGATGATGAATTATTTGGAATAATTAAAATTCATTTTATGGATATGCCCTAGAAACAGTAATTCGTAAAACATTTGTCTGTTTGTGGGACATCCTGGAAAAATGAAGGTTGATTTATTTAGTCCAAAAGATCGAAGGGTGACTGTTAACACAAACACCAGATTTTTGGAAAAGGACTATGTAATAAATCACAAGCCCATGTATAAGTTGTTCTAAAGGAAGTGAAAGGAAAACACAAAGTGTAATTACCAAGTGTACAAGAGGATATACCACAAGGTAAACTGCAACGCGTGTCACGTCTGATACACAATTACATGTAGTGCCTTGTCGTAGTGGGAGGGTTGTTTGACAACCCGTAAGATAAATGTTTTGGGAGAGTCGTAAAACTTGGTCCCTAGTAAACATGGTATTATTCCACGGATACGATGTAGCACTACAAGATGAAAATGCGGAATCTTACTAAGTTGCAATGAATGTTGAAATAGAATCTACGGATTCTAAATTAAGTCTGGAGCTTGAAGGATCACTAAAATGGTGTAAAAGCCATTGCAAGTGGTCATAGGAAATAGAAGAGGATCATACGGAAAGGTGAAAACCTTGGAAGCAAAGCTTGTTGCGAAAAAGTGTACTCAGAAAGAAATGGTTCGATTATGAGAAAACATGTTCGCTGGTAGCTATGCTTAAGTTGATCCGGATTCTTTTATTGCTGCTCATATTGAATTATGAGGAACATCAAATAGATGTCAAGACAGCTTTCCTGATTGGAAGTCTTGAGGAAAATATCTATGTGAAGCGACCAGAGTGATTCATTGCAAAGTACTAATAGCATTTTGATAGTAAGTTTAAAATTGTCCAGCGATGGACTAAAGCAAGTTTTGAGATCGTGAAGCATCTGTTTTGATTAGGTAATCTAGTGGCATGGATTTAAATCAATGAGCGGATGAGTCTTGTGTGTTGTAAAGAGTGACGGAAACATGGTGGTGTTTTTTGTATTATACGTAGATAGTATCTTGCTCATTGGAGACAATGAAAGAGCATTATCGGGCGTATGGGTACGGTTAATAAAGCGGTAGAGATGAAGGACTTAAGAAAGGCAAAATATATCCTTTTGATCACGGTAATACGAATCACAAGAAAGGATGTTATGCTTATCTCAAGTTTCATAAAATGATACAGTCCATACTCGTTTAGCATGTGAATTTATCTAAGTGATTGTGTCTTAAGATACAAAAGAAGATAAAGATGATGAAAGCGGTTCCTTATGCTTTGGCGAATAAGGAAGCTTAATCTAAGGAATGCTATGCACGAAAATGGATATCTATTTTGCTTAACGCATGAACAGAGGGTATCAACGTAACCCGGAATAATAATGATGAACTGTGGTAAGACATATATGAAGTGCCTGAGAAGGACTGGAAATCATATGTAGACTTACTGAGCAGATTCACTGCTTCTTGTGGATTACGTAGATTCGGATTTTTAGTCAGATTGGACTGTAGTAAATTCTCCTCAAAGGTTATGTGTTTAATCTTAGAAAGTAGAGTCATAATATGGAGGAGTGTTATATAGAAATATATTTCAGACTCCGGACTCCATCATGGAAAGATGATAAATTGGAGCCTATGAGGCAGCCAAAGTATCAATATGACTCTAGAGACTTCATGATGGACTTTGAAGTGTTTCTAAGTTTGCCCAAGGTAATCACAATTTACATTGATGATATTGGTGCAGTTACAAACTTGAAGAAATCACTAGTCCATAAGGCAATTAAACACATGGAGTACGAGTACTACCTGTTACGAGAAATCGTATGATGAGGGGAAGGTTGTTGTTGCCTAGATTACATTGGATGATGACCTTGTAAATCCATTTACAAGGACCTTAAGGTGAGAGCTTTTAATGGTCGTGTAGTGGGAGTAGGAATCAGATGTATGGCAGAAGACATGACAGCATAGTCTTTTAGTATAAGTGGGAGATTGTTGGATTGTATACTAAAAGTCTAGCTTTAGTATGAACAATGTCACAACAATATTTAAAATGAGAATCATATGATCAAATGATTGCATCTTATAATTTATTTTATATGCATGATGCAATAGTCAATTTACTTTATACTGTAGATAATATGTTGTGCGACAACACACGGAAGATCATATTATTGGTTTCCTTATAAAGTATAAACAGATACTCACAACTGAGATAGACGGGGACTCTCTATCGGTATGGTTGTAGTGTGGTTCGGTATTAGCTTGTCTTGGCTATAGAATCACATTAGTGCACTCGTGTGTATTGAGTAGGATCGCCTGAGATCGTTCTTCTTATACTGACTATATAGTAGAACTTGATCTCTGTTATTATGGAAGTTTGTGCTCTTAATCCTTATACAATAACCTCGACACGTAGGGCAGTATGTATTTCTTTGATTCATCAATGGGTGAGATTTATAAGTATTAAATCAACAAACTCGGTGAGTTGGGAATAGTGCTATATCTATGGTGTGCTGTTGATTGTAGAAGGAATCCATGTCCAACATAGGTTGATGATGTCCCCTTGAGGAGCTCATAAGGTTTATCATGTAAATCTTGCAAGTGGATTAATTTCCGGCATGATAATAAGGTTGAGTGGTACTACTCTCGGATGAGATATTAATTAATTTGAGTTGTCAGTAACTTAATTAATTAATGGGCATTGTATATCTTAAACATGGGGAGACTTCGGGCTCATAATAAGAAGGAGCCCAAACGTAATTTTGGGTTGGAGTGGGTAGTGCAGTAATAATAATTTAGTGGACTTTATTATTATTATTGGGTTAAATATAAGCTTTGGGCTAAGCTTGGATATTTAATCCAATGGAGGCCAAACTCTAATTCTCCTCCTGATCCCTACTGTAGCCCAGTATATATAAGTGAACTCAGCTTCTTGGAACCCTAAGTTTTCCTGCGCCTCTTCTGGTGAGACAAGGGAAGAAGCAGATTGAGAGATCCTGCAGACTATTGCCCACACAACAGCAGGATCACACTTGGGACATACAGTAGAAGATCAGAGGTAGTTCTCTACAGATCATCCTCTACACCAACCCAGAAGTACGGTAAACAATTGTTGTTTCGCTTCCACTGATTTTGTTTGCCTGTTTTCCTAACGATCACGTTGATTCACAAGATCCAATTGCCAACAATAAGTGCCTCTCACTCTATCAGTCGGCCAATCTCTTGAATTCATCGAAATATCCTCAAAAAGCTTCTCGGCCTCAATGGATGACTTCGTAAGCAATGCTCCATTAGAAGAAGCATCAAGTAACACACGAGAATCGCAATCCAATCCATTTTAGAAAATACTGATACATTGACCTTTAGATAGCCCATGCTGTGGACACTTTCGAAGCATGTCCTTGAATCTGTCCCAAGCTTCATGAAACTTCTCATTACCATGGATAGCAAATTGATTGATTTCTTGCTTTATCTTGAACACCTTTGAAGGTGGCATGTATCGCTTCAAGAATTTCACTTTCAAATTCTCACATGTATCACATTCAGCAGCATTAATATTATCGTACCAATCTCTCACTTTTTCATTCAGCGAGAACTTAAACAATATGATATCCTCGCATCCTCATGAGCTCCTACATCCTTTTATGTACTTTCATACCCAAGGAACTTATTGAGATGTTGCTGAGGATCTTCAAAGGTTCCCCCAAAGAAGGGACTCCTTTCAATCATGGTGATAAGAGCAGGGTTTAGATCAAAATCGGCTCTGGCCCCTCTTGCTCCTAATAACCCAGCATTGCCTCCTCCGTTGTTCTTAAAGACTTCACGGATGGCAAGTGTATCAAGATTCATAGCCATGTTGACTGTTTCTGCTTCCAAGTTAACTTCAGTTGCAGCCTCAATCGTTTGCAAATTCAGCACGTCAACTTTAACTCCTAAATTAAGAGCCTCAGTTAGGTCTATATTTTTGTTCTTCTTCTACTTTCTATTCCTCGACGATGCTCCAATCTCCGAATTATAAGGCGCTAATTCACCTGTCTTTAATCTTGTGAGCATACACCTAAGAAAAATAAGTATTAGAAATTAAAAACAAAAATAATATAATCTCAATTAAACTAGAAATAATAAACCAATAATTAATGCCGTCCCCGGCAACAGCGCCAAGAACTTGATGAGCATTTTCTCAACACACAAAATTATCCTCAAGTATGAAGGATATCAATTGTAATCTCGATAGGTGACCAAATGATTATCGAACCCAAGGGATGGATTATTATCAGTTTAAGTATATTCTAATTAACTAAGACTGTGTTGGTAAATTGGTTTGGAATAGTTACTAAACTAAATAACATATAATTTAAATAGCAAATTAAATAGACAAGCAATAGAGAAAATACGGTTGTGATCAAGTAAGAAATTAGATAGTTCTTCGGGTCATCCAGTTTTACTTATTAATTTTCTTTTCATGTGTTGATGTCCGACTCTGCCTTGTGGTTTATGGACGCATCACTAAACCATGCAAGTTCACTCTATAAACAAAAGTAAACATGCGTATGACATGTGTGAATATCCTCGGAGCAAGAGATATAATTCACCCCCCTTTCTAGGTACTATTAGTATTAATTATTTTCCGTGCACTTAGTACTCTAACCCAATATGATCTCCCTTTTTAGGTACTATGACGTTATACTCTTTATCCTACTTATTACCCTAATAATATTCAATTAACAAGTAATTATATAAGATAATTCTAATAAGACTTCGGAATCCCTTCACTTAGAATTCACAAGAGAGCTCAGCAGTGAACACACTCAATCAATAATCAAGATATGTATTCAGACTCTACATAACAGTTAATTATGCACAAAATAATTGTGAGTTTGAAGAGGCACAACTTATATAAAATAAACCACAAGTAGTGTTGTACGGAGTTTACACATGGAAATTCAATTAACTCATAAAACTTTCATAACCCTAGAACTACCGGAGCGGCTCTAGCCCATGATTGATCTAGGAACAATCATGGTTAATTGGTATGATTTTACTTGACTCGCCAGACGAACCTCTCTTCATGACTCCTTCGGATGATGGTAGGGTTTCGGTGGTGGATGGATGATGAATTATTGATGTGCTCCTGCGAAAGCTCTTCTTTTATACTTGTAAACACACGCATTGAAGGTGTAAAAATATGGATATGGTAAGTTTCCGTGCATCAATTCAACCAATAGGCCAGGTCGAACTATCCTTCCCTGGTCGAACTCCAGGTTGAATCGACCTATACCATGGTTGCGGGTCTTGGATTCGACCAGAATCCTGGTCGAAAATCATATATTCTCTGGTCGAACTGCAGGTGTGTCTCTTTAGGCTTTTGGTTCGACCACGATTCGACCAACAGGCTTGGTCGAACTGCAACGTCATTGTCGAATGGCACTTCTCCATCGGTTCGGCCACAGGTGCTGGTCGAACCATCTCCTTCGTGGTCGAACTGTGTGCCTGCTTGGTTGAATCGTACTTCTTAACTTTTTTTCTGGATCCGATCACTTCCAACTCGTTTTCCTTTGGAAATCAACTCAAATAGCCTTCAAGACACCTGATTCATGACTTTCCACCACATATATCGATTCATATCGAATTACAACCATCTAACACACCATTATTACACAAATTCGGACTCGAAACACGTTAATTTATACACTAATCAGTGATGCGTCCATACTCTACAAGGCAGAATCATACATTGATACACAGAAGGGAAATTAATAAGTAAAACTAGATGGCCCAAAGGACTACCTATCTTCTCACTTATTCACTTTCGTTTTATCTCTACTATTTATTTATTTTAATTGCTATTTAAATAAACTATTTATTAGTTACTTTATCATCATGGGTTCGATATTCACTTGATCGCTTATCAAAGCTACAATAACATCCTTCACACTTTGGGATTAATATTGTGTGTTGAGAAAATGCTCATCAAGTTTTTAGTGTCATTGCCGGGGATGGCATTAATTATTAGTTTATTATTTCTAGTTTAATGGGTTAATTGCAAAATAAACCACGAACTTTACTCATATTGCAAATTAATCCTAACTTTTGAAAAATTACAAAAAAAACCACAACCTTTAAGTATTGTTGCGAAACGCACCCAATTTCTAATTAAAAGTATTTTTTTTTATTTTTTTGCAAGAATACTTAAAGGTGGTATTTTTTTGTAATTTCTCAAAAGTAAGGATTAATTTGCAATAAGAGTAAAGTTCGTGGTTTTTTTGCAATTAACCCTAGTTTAATTGAGACTACTTTATTCTTGTTTTGATTTTCTAACGCTTATTTTTCTTAGGTGTATGCACACTAGATCAAAGATAGGAGAATTAGCACCTTTTAATCCAGAGATCGGTGCATCGTCAAGGAAGAAGAACAAGAACGAGAACAAAAACATGGAACCAACCGAAGCTCTTAATTTAGGAGTTAAAGTTGACGAGCTGAACTCGCAAATGACTGAAGCTGCAACCGAAGTTAATTTAGAAGTAGAAGCAGTCAACATGGCAGTGAATCCAAATAATCTTGCCATCCGTAAAGACTTTAAGAACAACGAAGGAGGCAATGTGGGGCTGTTAGAAGCAAGAGTGGCCGGAGTTGATTATGATCTACACCCTGCTCTATCAGCATGATTGAAAGGACTCCCTTCTCTGGGGGGAACCTTTGAAGATCCTCAGCAATATCTGAATAAGTTCATTGGTTATGCAAGTATACAAAAAGATGCAGGAACTCATGAGGATGCAAGGAGGATCATCTTGTTTAAGTTCTCGCTTACTGAAAGGGCGAGAGATTGGTACGATGCTCTTGATGCTGCTGAATGCACTACTTGGGAACAATTGAAATTGAAATTCTTGGAGCGATACATGCCACCTTCAAAGGTTTTTAAGATGAAACAAGAAATCAATCAATTTTCAATGGTATTGAGAAGTTTCATGAGACTTGGGATAGATTCAAGGACATGCTTAGAAGGTGTCCACAGCATGGGCTATCAAAAGCTCAATACATCAGCATTTTCTATAATGGATTAGACTCCAATTCTCGAGTGTTACTTAATGCTTCATCTAATGGAGCACTTCTTATAAAGTCATCCGTTGAGGCCGAAAAGCTCTTTGAGGATATTTCTATGAATTCAAGAGATTGGCCGACTGATAGAGTGAGAGGCACTTATGTTCTTAGAAAAGTAGCACAAGTTGAGCATACTATGGTTAAATCAAGTAGAGAAGATGAGATCATCTCTAGTTTGGCTAATATCAACAAGCTACTCGAGTCCCAGCAAAAGTAAATTACTGACATAGCTCAGCGAGTACCAACTATGCAGTAGGAGCTCAGCGAGTACCAATTATGTTGAAGGATGTTTGTAATGAAGGAGCTAGCCAAGAAGAGATGGAAGAGGCGAACTATGCCATGGGTCAAAGTATTCAAGGAACGAGGTTCCAAAATCAAGAAAATTAGAATTACCAAGGGAACTACAATAATCGTGGTCCCCTGGGTAATTATTAACCACCAAGGAGGTCTGAGTTTTCAAGGAGTAATCCTAATACAACAGTGCAACCACCTGTTGGTATTGATCCGGGTGCTAAAGTTGAAGAAGAAAAGCCTAGTTTTGAGGATACGGTGAACAGGTACATGGCAAGGAATGATGCAAGAGTGGATCGCCTAGAGGCGAAACATGAGGAAAAGATTGATGCGAATCATGAGAATATATCTAAGCAGATGAATGACTTGACGTTGTTGATGGGGCAGATGGCCGGGATTGTTAACCAATTGATGCAAACTGTAAAGAAGAGAAAGTTCCCGTCTCAGAGTATAGCAAACACGAAGCAGTGCAACGCTATCACGTTAAAATTCGGAGCACAGTATGAAGGACTGATGATGCCTGAAACAAGTTCTGAAGCTCCAGGAGCTCGATTCGACCTCAATTCAACCAACACAGCTGATCAAACCGCACAAAAGAGGCCGAACCAGACACCTGGGCAACATCCGAAGGTCCCATCTAAGTAGTTCAATAATGATAGAGATGGTTCGACCAACACAGCTGGTCAAAACCTGGTCGAACCACCCTATCCAGAGCACTCTGTTTCTTCAGAAACATGGTTCGACCACGACCATCATGGTTTGACCAACCCTATTGGTCGAACCGTGGTCGAACCAGCCTATAAGGAGAAGAATGCACTTTCTGAAGTGGGGTTCGACCATTATACACCTGGTTCGACCAGCAACCCTGGTAGAACCATGGTCAAACCGCCCTGTTCGGCACTATTTTTTGCTCCGAATGCCCTACATGATGTTGATGCTACTCCAACATTATCAAAAGAGCAGAATGCTGAGCTTATAGCAGAAAAAAAATAGGAGAGAGCAAAGAGATTGAGAGCAGAGAAAGACAAAGCAGAGAAGGTCGAATGTGATGAATGGGAGATTCCCAAAATAAAGATACCTCATTTGTTTCCTTTCAAGCTCATCAAGAAGGGTTTGGAAGAGAAGTTCAAGAAATTTTCAGATATCATAAACAAGATAAGCTTGAGCATTCATTTCTCTGAAGCACTCTTAGAAATGCCATAGTATACCCGCTTCCTTAAGGATATACTATTGAAGAAAAGAATCTTGAACGGAATTGAAACAGTAAATTTTTTAGAAAGCTGCAGCTCAATCATACAGAGGAAGTTGCCAGCTAAGTTAAAGGATCTGGGAAGCTTCACTATTCTATGTGAGATTGGGAAGAGGCCGGCACGACAAGCCTTGTGCTACCTCGGAGCAAGCATCAATTTGATGCCCTTGTCGATATTTCAGAGGTGTGGTTTGGGGGAGTTAACTCCCACAATGGTTGCTCTATAATTGACAGATAGTTCTATGACTTTTTCGAAGGGTGTTATTGAATATGTTCTAGTAAAAGTAGAGAGACTAGTCTTTCCTATGGACTTTCTTGTGCTCGAGATGGAGGATGACAAGGATAATGTTCGCCTCATCTTAGGGAGACCATTCCTTGCCACTGCTGGAGCTATGATTGATGTTACGCTAAGGCTGCCTATGGATAAAGAAGAGGTTCTATTCAACTTTGATAAAGCAATTAAAATGCCAATGGAGTCACAGTGTAACAGCATCAATGTGGTGGAGGAGATCGTGAAGGATGATATGTCCTTGATACTCTCCAAGAATCCCATGGAAACATGCTTGATGTAGTCTCTTACTTTTCCTACCAAGAAGCTAGATGAGCTCTCCATTGAGGTATGTATTGAATTTTTTGAAAATCTACTTGCTTTGGGTGATGATAGATACGAGTCAAAAAGGACCAAGATTGAAGGTTGAAGTAGACTAGGAGATACTTGTCGTTGGATCGTGAGAGCACAGTAAAGGAAGAAAAGAAAGAGGAGTTGAAACCTCTATCGGAACACTTGAAGTATGCCTATCTAGGTGACAATGAAACATATCGGGTAATTGTATCTTCTTCTCTAACTGATCATCAACTCGATGAGTTATTAGATGTGCTTAGGAAGTATAACTCTGCAATTGGTTGGTCTCTTGATGATTTAAAAGGTATTAGTCCATCATATTACATGCATAGAATAAGATTGTTAGATGAGGCTAAGAGTAGCATTCAGAATCAGTGGATGGTTAATCCCGCTATTCAAGAAGTGATTAGGAAGCAAATCCTAACATGGCTAGATGCAGGAATTATATATTCAATTAGTGATAGTCCCCACGTGAGTCCATTGCATGTTGTAGCTAAAAAGGGGGCATGACTTTTGTGAAAGCCGATGATGGCGAGACTCTAGCCACTAGGATTCCTACGGGATGGCGTGTGTGTACTAATTACAGGAAACTGAATGAAAATACATGCAAAGAACATTTCCCTCTTCCTTTCATGGATCAAATGCTTGATTGTCTTGAAGGGTATGATTTCTATTGTTTCTTGGATGGGTACTCGGGTTATAATCAAATCATGATTGCACCCGAGGACTAGGAAAATACTACTTTTACTTGCCCTTTAGAACTTTTGCCTTTAGAAAGATCCCTTTTGGATTGTGTGATGCACTTGCTACATTTCAGCATTGCATAATGGCCATATTTGATGGGTTGATAGAGAAAATCATGGAGGTATTTATGGATGATTTTTCTGTGTTTGGTTCCTCCTTTGATATTTGTTTATCTAACCTATCTACTGTTTTGAAAAGATGTCAAGAAACTAATCTTCTCTTGAATTGGGAGAAGTGTCACTTCATGGTGAGAGATGGGATTGTTCTTGGGCATCATATTTCGGCTAAGGGATTGCAGGTGGATAGAGCAAAGGTGGTGGCGATTGAGAAGCTTCCACCACCTACTAATGAAAAAGGAGTGTGGTCTTTCCTTGGACACACAAGATTTTATAAGAGATTTATCAAAAACTTCTCAAAATACTCTAAGTCATTGTCTCACTTGAAAAGGATGTTCCTTTTGTTTTTGATGAAGAATGCTTAATAGCTTTTCAGGTTTTGAAGGAGGCACTTATTACTGTGCCTATCTTGTTCACACCAGATTGGACTCAACCGTTTTACTTATGTGTGATGCAAGTGATCAAGCACTTGGAGTGGTGCTTGGGTAGATGAATAAGAAGAAGTTTTGCGCCATCTACTATGCGAGTAAGACTTTTGATGTAGTACAAAAGAACTATATTGTCACTGAAAAAGGAGTTTCTAGCTGTTGTGTATGCATTCAATAAGTTTAGATAGTATTTGGTTGGCATGAAGACCATTATGTATACGGATCATTCTGCGATATGATATTTGATGGAGAAGAAGGAAGCGAAGCCAAGGATCATTAGATGGATCCTTCTTCTGCAGGATTTGATATGGAGATCCGAGATAAGAAAGGAAGAGAGAATGTATTGGCGGTTCACCTATCAAGGTTTGAGACAAGGAAGCATTGTGATGATTCTTTTGAGTACATAGAAGAGATGTTTCCTGATGAGAAGATCATGGTGGTGTTTGCTGAGGGAGCAGAAAGAGCTTGTGTAGTAGCTGCTCAAGGAATGGATCCATGGTATGCGGATTATGTCAATTACATTGCCGTAAGAGAAATTCCAAGAGATCTCAACAGATATCAACTTGCGAAGTTTAAAAGGGATGTTGAGATTTTCATATGGTATGATCCGTTTATTTACAAGAGTGTACGGATTCTATCATTCGTAGGTGTGTGCCCGAGATGGAGATGAAGAGTGTTCTTGACTTTTGTCATGCACAACCTAACAGGGGGCACTTTGGAGCTCAAAAGATGGCAGCTATACTTTAATCTGCTCTTTATTGGCCTACTTTATTTAAAGACTATGAATCCTATGTAGCAACATGTGATAGATGTAAACATATGGGAAACATAAGTAGAAGAGATGAGATACCACTTCAGTCGAGCATTGTTGTTGAGATCTTTGATGTATGGGGAATTGATTTTATGGGGTCGTTTCCCCCATCTAATGATTTCTCTACATCCAACTTGTTGTGGATTATGTTTCTAAATGGGTGGAGGTCATTCCTACCCGCATGAATTATTCAAAGACCGTGTTGTCTTTCTTGAAGAAACATATATTTACCCGCTATGGAGTTCCTCGAGCATTTGTAAGTGATGGAGGTTCTCACTTCATCAACAAGCTTCTTGAAAGAGTGCTCAAGGATTACAGTGTGAAGCATAGGGTTACTACACCCTATCATCCTCAAGCTAATGGGCAAGCCGAGATCTCTAACCGACAAGTTAAGCAAATTTTGGAGAAAGTAGTCAGAAATAATAGGATGGATTGGGCTATGAAGCTTGATGATATTTTGTGGGGGTTCCGAACTGCTTACAAGATTGTGCTTGACATGTCTCCTTATCAAATCGTCTATGGAAAGTCGTGCCACTTACCCATAGAGGTTCAGCATAGAGCTTTTTGGGTATTGAGAAGCTTGAACTTGTGTCTTAAGGATCAAAAAGAGTTGAGAATGACTCATATCAATCAACTAGAAGAGTTCAAGAATCAAGCTTATAAGAATTCGGTGATCTACAAGAAAAGAATAAAGAAATGACATGATTCGAAGATCACTTACAAGGAATTCAAGCAAGGTGATGAGGTATTGCACTTTAACTCTCATTTTAAGCTCTTTGTAGGAAAATTAAAATCAAAGTGGATGGGACCGTTCATTATTCATAGAGCCTGCGGAGGGGGAAGTTTTGTAATAATGGACAAAGACAGAGATATCATAGCAGCGAATGGGCATCAATTGAAGCATTATAAGTCACCGAATGATGCTTGTGTCATCTTTGAGGATACATTGCATTGAATTGGTACTGTCGTGACTCTCCGACGTTAAACAAGAGCGCTTGTTGGGGGCTTTCCCTCATGTTTTATTGTTTTATTTCATTAGATAAGTAAGAAATTTTATATTTGACGTGCTTACTTATCGGAAATTACATCTTCTTGCAAACTTAGTTTTGACTATAGTTTCTACTAACTTTGAGGGTGTGATGTACTTACCTTATTGTAGCACCGAGAATATAATCTTTTCTTTGTAACGTTTGTTAGGGGAGTTGATTTTTTGCGGTATATTAAAACTTTAACCGATTTTGACGTGTCGATTTTTTTTGCAATTTACCTAATGTTTAGTGGTGTTTTATTTATTCAGTTGTATGTGAAGTATATGCACACAATTTATGAATCTTATTAGTGGTTCTCTAGCTTAGTTTTCTCTATTTTGGTACCTAATGATCGTTTTTGAGCTTGAAGTTTGCAGGGGGCGAAGAATAGTAGATTTCGAAGCAAAATGGGCTCAGTTCGACCAAGGAGAGAAGTCGAATGAAGCAGTCCAAGTCGAACTAAGGAACAGAGAATCTATTACAGGTCGATTCGACCATACACGTTTTGATTCGACCAAGAGTTCGGGTCGAACCAGCCACCTGAAAGTTTATAACAGGCCGATTCGACCACGATGGCCTAGTTCGACCAAGAGTTTGAGTCGAACTGAAGTGATGAACGTGTCCAGGAGCGTGATTCGACCATGATGAGGCAGTTCGACCACCTGGTTCGGGTCGAATCGTGCAGGTAAGTCATGTTTTAAGTGGATTTTCACCTCTGTTTCGATCACTTTACACACCACGCTCACTCAAATCCTCTCTGAACCAAAAACCCTCTCTTCCAAACTTCGATTTTACTTGATTCCACTCTGATTAAACCACTTTTCATCATTCATATACTCGATTTCTTATGGATTTAGAGCAATTTAGTTGCAAAACTAGGGTTCTTCATCCAATTTGGGGATTTTTCGTACTTAGTTCATATAAGCCATGGCCAGATCGAAAGGTATATTCTCTTAACTCTATTATCCTAGGATTGAAGTTCTATTGCTTCATTATATGTAGGTAAGTTGATTGAACTAATTTTTATAGGGATTCATGGTGTAATTTAAATTTTTGTTGAAATCTCATATGAACAAGTGATGGGTCCGATTTTAATTGTTGATTTGTTATTTGACCTTGATGTTTACGTGAAATTGATGAGTAATTTGAGTAGTGAAGTGAAGCATGTTGAATTTTGAGTTGATTATTTGAAGTTGGTAGATGAATGCTTGAGGAGGTGATGTGGTTGATAAAATTGTTGATAGTTCTTATTAAAGAGTTGAATTTTAAGTGGAATTGAATTAGCATGTGTATGATTCATTGTTGTTAAACTGTTGACACATAGAGTTTGGAGAATGGTTGTCTTTAGTGAATTATACGTGTTAACTTGAAGTCTTGAGTAGAGTTTCATGTATAGTTAGTATTGAAGTTGGTCTAGTTTTCTTTTCTTGTTTCAGTTTGGTATTGAAGTATTGTTTTCTAGAAAAAGAAAAGGAGACTGAGACTCGATCAAAGAAAAGACAAGATAGGTCATCTCATGAAGATGAAGTCACAAGGAAGTTGAGACTTAAGGAGAGGCAGCCCAGAGATTTTAAGATTCGAATGGAAAATTGGGAGGATATAAAGAATTGATGGGGCGATATGTCTGACAAGATCGCTCGAACGAGGTACCAAGCTGATGGGACTATAATTACAATGCATATCCATGAGGATATCATGTGGATGTTTGATCAAGTAGGGATCCGTCATTTCATGGAGCTGAAGAAGCCTACATACTTTCATGTTACTGCTGAGGTGTTATGCTCAATCACCGTCAAGAAAGGTTCGAGTCCCCTTCCTCATGATTGCTCATTTCAACTGGGAGGCGATATGAGAACATGGTCAGTGGAGGATTTCAACATGCTATTTGAAACTCCGAGGGGGATTTCCAGGAACGAGAATGGGTACTTCAATGCAAATAATTTTTAGAGAGCAATTTTCGGAGAGGATATAGATTTCAAGACCAAGGATGCTCGAGCTTCGTTGATTCGGAACCCTGTTATCCGCTATATGGATAGAGTCTTGGGCAACACATTGTTCGCCCGGTCTGAAGGGAGTTGCATTTTTAGGAGAGAGTTATATGCTCTCTGGTGTATATTGAATGGAGTAAGGTTTAATGTGGGGTCGTATCTGATTCAGCAACTTTATAGATTCAGTAGCTCAACGTTGTAGAGAGTGAATATTAGAGGATTGCTCACTCCTGTGGCCAAGTCATACACATGGACTTTACTGGCATTACACCCATCATAGAGGATCCGGATCTAGTTATGAGTGAGCGTGTAAAAGTTGGATTTTCTCATGTTCCCATTCGATGTAAGTGATCTGACTACGATCCGGAATGATGATAATAAGTTGATGAACATGGAGATTGGTTTTACACGAGGGGATCTAAGCCCTTTTCTTTCATGTTCCCATTCGATGTAAGTGATCTGACTACGATCCGGAATGATGATAATAAGTTGATGAACATGTTGGCGCATGAGGCTATATCAATCACATGCTTGTAGAGAGGTGATTGGAGGACCGTGGCTCAATGTACATTGTGGGGATGTACCAACAGCTGCAGAGAATAGTCGATGAAGGGCAATTTGAGCCACAACAGCAGTAGCATGGAGCAGATTAGGTTTATCTTGAGATGGATATTTCGCAGCAGCACGAGATGCCACCACCACCCAATTTAGCAGTGCCACAGCATCAGTACTGGGGCTGTCCTGATGAGTACTTCAGGGAGCAGTTCAGGCTAATGAACGAGCATTTTACCAACCTAAACAACAATCAGAAATAGACGAACTGCCAGCGGGGCTTGCTTACCACTAGTTATGCCGCGCTCGATATGAGATAAATGTTTTGCATGCTAACTATGTGGTGATGGATAAGAGATTAGGGGACTTAAATGATAATTATGAAGCTCTGGATAGGAAGGTGAATACCCTACAGAGAGATTTCAATGATTGGCGCAAAGGCGAAGAAGATGATGATGATGACACTCTAGAGGAGTAGGTTGCACCTGGTTTTTCATCTTTTCTATTTCATCTCATCCTCCTTTTTTTCTCTTTACAGGATGGGTATTTGTGGTGTGAGTGGCACGTACGTATATTCTGATTTGATGTTGGATGGAGATTATGATACTTGATACTTGAGGTTGGATTGGTTGGTGATACTTGATTTGGATTGATATGTTAAGTTCTTTGCTAAGTATGTTGCATTCGTATTTTACATGTGTTGATTTTGCTGATGAGAGCATGTACTATTTGTTAAATATGTGGAGTTCATTGTGGAATTGATCTTGATTATATGCTTTAAGGAGTGCTTAGTATTCTATTTATCCAAGTGAAAATTTGAGCCTTATGAATCCATGCTATATCTTTGCATGATAGTTTATTCTTATGAGAATCGTTCATATGACCGTTCGTATTCTAGAACTTGGCTTGGAGTCTTGTGTGAGACTTATGATTGATTAGTTATTAGGACATAATCTTAGGCCATTATTGTTTATTTGAGTCACTTAGTCAAACCTTACCTTTCCCTGATTGTATAAATTATTGGAAGCCCTTTTGAGAGATTTTTCTTTGGCAAGCCTTGATAAAAAGCCTTATTCATCTTTACTTGAGCCTTGTTTAATACCATATTCATTAGTAGAGAGTTGTGGTGAATAAATGCTAGCTTGAATGAAGAAGAAAGGAAGATAAATTTGGTTGAGTGGTATGACATGTAGAAAAATATGGTTAAATCTTGTTTAGGGGTAGTGCCTGAAACTGGTACCCCGACTGCTTAGAAGGGTAGTGCGCAAAATTGGTACCCTTGTACTTTGAAGAAAGATGATGTTGATTCCAAGGAAAAGTTGAATTGTAAAGATCATGAGAGTAAGATGAAGAGGAAGAAGCTGTTAGATGAAAAGCAAAACCCCAAGGTAATTCTCTACTAGTAAATTAGTCACTTTATCTAAATTTTCCTACCTTACCAAAGAGCCAACATTACAACCCAAAAGTAAGTCCTTTGTGATCCTAGTAACAAAGTGATTATAAGTTGATTTTTTAGACCTTTGCTAAGCTTATGGTTATGCGGGAGTATGAATTGAATATGAGCGTTTATACTAACCTATTTAAGTGTATTTTGCACTTGAGAATGAGAGTAAACACTTATCATGTGACCAAGATGACTTAGTACTCCGAATTGCATTATAATTGAGTGATGTTTTGCATGAAGGAAATGTATAATGCGAGTGATACTTGTTTTTAATTGATAGAGTTGCATGTGTAGGTATGACTTGTACTTGACTAGATGGACTTGTGAAATTTATACTTACTCCTATGATTTTGATTCCGTTACCTCGGGACGAGCAACATGTAAGTTTGGGATTTGATATGTGTGTAAATTCACATGTTTTGAGCTCTGATTCATGTGATAATGATGTGTGATTTGTTCTTAAGTTAAGATAAATCTAGGGGTGTAAACGGGTAGGGTATGGTACGGGTATGCCAAATCCATACCCTACCCTATATCTATTTCCTTCATCCATACCCTACCCTATTACCCTCAAATGTATCATCGGGTAGGGTACGGGTATTATCCATCAGATAAACGGATATCCACCGGGTAAATGGATATCCACCTATTTTAAAATGACCACCCTAATTATCTTACTATTCTCATTTATCCCTATGATGCCGATACTTATCTTTATCTTATTCGCCTCAAATAAATACAAATGTCCAACATATAAATAAATCATCACTCTTAACCACACAAGAATCATGAATCAAAATACAAAATAAGACTTCAAGTTATACTAATAGCATTAAACAAACCCAAGTAGCACGATAAAAACTAATCAAACTAATCAAGCAATGTTTATAAAATCATCTTCAACTGTTGTATGGCTTCAAGTTTACACAGATTTGATAACTTCAAATGTAACAAAGATCTTCATAGTTTCATAATCTCAAATTTAATTGTCAACAGATTCATCCTAAAAAAAATATATATAAATATTAAAGGACATATTTTAATAACTATCATTATAATAATAATAAGTATAAAGAAATATATATATATATATATACACGGGTAAACGGGTAGGGTAATCGGGTAGGGTAGACGGATATTTTATAAAAACCATACCCTACCCCTACCCTTAACATTTTAACACTACAAAAAACTCTCGGATTACCGACGAAAATTACCGTCGGTAATACTTGAAAAATCCGTCAGTAATGAGGTTACCGACGGATTAGCGACGAAATTTAATCCATCGCTAAAACCATGGTCGGTAATTTATTACCGACGGAAATTATATTCCGTCGGTATTTACCGACGGATTTTGGACGTCGGTAAATAGAATTTTCCGTCGGTAATCATGAAAATAAAATTCGTCGGTGCTGCAAATTACCGATGGATTTAGCGACGGATTTATCCATCGACAAATTAGCGACGGAAATTTCCGTCGCAAATTTAAAAAAGCAAAATCATATGAAAATTAGTTTACTGACGGGAATCCATCGGCGATTTCGTCTGTAATTAGCGACGAAAATAATCCGTCATAAACTTTGCGACGGAATTATCCGTAGGTAATATTTATTTTTAAATTACATATTTCATTTACCGACGAAAATTTCCTTCACAAATTTATGTATATATTTGAATTTTATATTTTAAAATTAATATTAATACCTGTTAATTAATATAAAATTCTAATTAATTAAATCTTCAAAACACAACCCAATGTAAGATTTAAATTCAACAATCTCCATAATTTGAAATAGATTATCCAAATTCGACACAAAATATCAAATTCTACTCAATCTTTGACACAAAACATCCAATACAATAAACATGATCACAAGTCTCCCAAATCAGCATCAACCTCGTCATCAGCATCAACATCAATATCAACATCATTATGAGCGACACCAGATGTAGATCCACCACCATAAGGAGAAGCCATTGTACTTCCACCTCGCATCATTTCCATAAGTTGTTGCACTTGGGCTTGAAGCACTTGAATTTCTGCTTGCATCTCAGTACGCACCTCCAAGATTTTTTCATCTAACTGTCTCTTGCACTCTGATTTTGAACAGACAACTTGAGTAACACTGGATTGGCTACTTGAACTTCCTTCTCCCAAATTACCAATGCCGAAGATGCGACCTTTTTTTGGTGCAACGGTTTGACGAAAGATATCTCCCATATTAATCTCAGGAGCATCAGGCATTTGACTCAGTTCGTCTTTCTTTTGTTGGATTGTATTCTGTGAATTTACATGGTTAATAATGAATTATTACTCAAATATTATAAATTTATCATTTTACTCATAAATACTTTAAAAACACAAAATATTATACTTACAGCCACATTTTCAGCTACGACATAGGCGTACTTTCCATTTTCATCCGGATGATGGAAGTTTAAAAAGATGTCATACTCATTGGCTTCCTTTTTATGCTTTTTGGCCTTATTAACAAAGAAAACAAATTAAGCATATTTGTATACCAACACAATCTACAAAAAATTAAACATATATTTCATACTGGTATTTCTTGCCATCAATTTTAGCCCAATCATTAAAAAGATTAATTAACACAATAGATATTCATAAAAGATAAGTGAATAAGAGATAGAAACTCACAAACTTTTCAGCAAATTCACAAGCTCCTACTGAACCTCCTTTGTGGCAAGAAATACCAGTACCCTCTCCTGCTGGCTCGCTTCGACGATTTTTCTTATTCTGTTCAGCCTTTGCTATCTCTTTTGGATCTTGCCAATGAGCAATAAAGCTAGCCCAAGTCTCATCAGTCATATATTCTGGTTTTTCATCCTTATCTTCCCATATTTTCTTCCAGTCGTGGACAATGTCACCATAACGATGAGCACATAAAAAGTTCCATTTGTCCGGAACTAGTGCATCGATGTCTTCGCTCCACATGTATTTTTTCTACATAAATTAAATAAAAGATTAATATCATATCAAAATAGAACTCTAAACTTTTTAATGCATACCTTAAACTCCTCAAAATATATACGTTTGGTCTCCGCAGATATCTTTTTCCAACGAGTTGCTCCTTTTTCAACCCGACCTAAAACTATCTCTCTAAACATGTGGGCTAGTTTATGACCTGGCTGTAAACTACAAATTAAGCAAATCATGGTTACACAATATAATTTATAATAACACCCTCTATAAGAATTATAAGGAAATAATTACCTTCCCTTAATGATCTCTACTTCTTGCTTTTTAGTCGTAGTTTGAGAATTTTGTACAGCAGATGATGTTGATTGTGCTGGTGCAGATGGTATAGTAGGTGGAGCTGAGGTTGATGGTGCAGATGGTATTGGCTGAGGTTGATGGTGCAGATGGTATGGGAGGTGGAGCTGAGGTTGATGGTGCAGATGGTCTAGGAGGTGGAGCTGAGGTTGATGGTACAGATGGTATGGGAGGTGGAGCTGAGGTTGATGGAGCAGCTGAAGTTGATAGTACAGCAGAAGATGCACTATGTCCACCTTGTCTACCTCGACCACGTCCACCAATACGTCCATTAGTACGTCCACCTGTCATCTGCAACCCAAAAAATTATAATATATTCAATTTTTCAAGCTATAAAGTATATTAAATATTGTAAAGTACAAATAAAAAGAACAAGAAGAAGAAACTCACAAAAGCCTTTATACATATCATATATAGTTTGTGAAATACATCTCGAAAATTGATGTCAAGAGTTATTTTCTGAATCTGAATTATTCAAATTTTCAAAACTATTTTCGGACTGCAACTCTTCATCGATATCATCTTCCTCATCAATGATTTCCATGAATGCACCACTCTCATCGTTTAAACCTGATGGACCATCATCTGATTGCACATTGTTTGGCTCATCTATGAAATCCATCAATTATAAATACAGTAGGAATAAAATCTATATCAATTTTCCAACCTACCTTTTGTGCACGTTATGACAAGAGCATCGGCATCATCTCAAAAAGCATATTTATCGTAGATAAAAAGTGCACCAAGTGTCATAGGAAACAATAAAGATATATCGTGTGTTGATCAACGAAGCAGCCAACAATTATAGATGCAGAAACAATTTAAATGAAGTTAAAAATTCTTATAGTCGTATACTAGCAAAGGTTCATATAATACTCCTTAATCCACGTGTCAAAAGGAAAAAATAACCCTTTGAGCGAGACGGAGAGAGTAAATATATATAATATAATTAGAAAAAATAAGGGTAAGTTGGTAATTTAAAAAGAAAAATAAATAAAGTTATTGTTAATTAGAAATTAAATTTCTTGCTCCTAGAGTTTATATGTGAGCTTAGGTATAATTATCACGATACATCCGGATACCTTCTATCCCTTTTGACATCTTTCTACCCCTTCTTTAAATTCTTATAACAAATTGGATGAATTAATCTCTCTTCGATAAGAGTCGGGTGAAAATGCTTCTAAGATGGAGGAGAAACTTAATCATATATATGTCCTTCAATCCCACATTGATAAGGCAAGTAAATGAGAATTAATTTAAGCTGCAGTTACTTATGATATATGAACATAGCCAAAAGTAATAGTAGATTAGTCACCTTGAAGCAATCACTCTGCACTCTAAAATACAACATTGACATTAGTAGATTATAATCTTATTACATTAAAACATAACACCAGAATACAACATTGTCAACTTCCTACAACTCTCTCTCTCCCTTCTCTCCCTCTAAAAAGAGAAATGGGAATACTACCTTTCACTTTACTGAGGTCATTGACATTGGGTCTTTTATACAATAGGATAATAAACATTAAATTATTCATTTTATGATGAGTTCATTAATGTGATTGCAAAATATGATGATGAAGTACAAAATGATGTGAAATGATTATTTTACACATAAAAAATAAAGAAAATTCATGGGTCTAATTCTATACACTAATTATTAAAGCAATTGTGAAAATGTATTGAAGATCGAATGATTATTTTGACATCAATTCCATTATACTCCAATGCCGTCAAATTTTCTACTTTGGCAACATTAAAATAATAAAAATTATCTAAGTTAAATTTGATTTAAGTCTCTATCGACATCGATCCATCAAATCAAATACAAAATCGTACCATCTTCTATGGACTCTACTTACTTAGACATACAAAAACTGAAAAAGTAAAATTCACTACTGTTTTGGAGAGAGAATAAAGAAAGTGAAGAGAGAGGGGTTGAGTGGGTCCCACATAATTGTCAAACAAGTCAGCCAAAAAACTTGATAAGTAGATTTTTTGTTTTTCTCTTTTTCCTCATTGGAATTGAATTCCCCTGTTTTTGAGCTCCTTTTCGGCTTTTTCTTTTTTTCCACACCCCACCCGTGACACATTATTAATCATTTCTTTAATTTACTTTTTTTATTTACAAAGGTAGTCCAATAAATAGAACCACCCTCTGTTTTCGTATTGCAGATCACACAGAGGTATTCCCATCAGCACGATGATCCTATGATTAAAAATATCAAACTTGTATGTTTGACAGCTCATATTGTTCTTTCTATCAGCATTATTTTAAGTTGTCTAAACAGCTAATTGGATCTGAACTAAGTCATCCAAAAAGAATAGTTAAACCCATTCTCCCAAACAAAACCTCTACATCTTCAATAAAACATGTTTGATACAATTAAAGATTCAGACAACAAGAGCTTCATTTGCAATGCTTCCCTGAACACAAAAAATAAAATAAGTGCACACACTACTACCAAGTCTACCATGTATCATGAAAAACAACAAACAAGGAAACATATTCACACAATCACATCAAAGTTAAGGAACAATCTTGTAAGCTTTCACCTTATCAATCCAAGAAATGAAGGAGCTCTTGGATTGTTGCGATTGAATAACACAAAAACGAACACTAGGTTAACTATTCTTTTGATAAAATGGGAGAAGGAGAGAGAAGTTCAGAAATAAAAAATTGATGCAGATAAAGGTGGCATACCTTGCCGTCAATTACAACCCAACAATCCTTATTGTGAGCTGACAGATCTAGCACTCTTGCTTTGATTTCCTTTATGCTGCACTTAGACATTTCTTTACTTGCAGTTCAGCTGTTAATTCTTGAATTCTTTTGTCTTTCTCGTCCTACAAGAATTGCACAATACAAAACATGTCTGATGCTTGAATAGAGAAACGTTTAAAGAGGGCACTTTGTTTGTGAAATTTAAAATTCAATACATATCTTGATTACCAACGAAGTTCACTGGGACTTCTTTTGATTAAATTAAACCAAATCACAACAGGTTAACAAGGGATGAAATTTGCAAAAATAATATAAAAATAATATAAAAATAATATAAAAATTGCAAGGTAGAAACCAAAGCAGGTGGCGATGCATGGGAAACTAATTTCTCTGTCTTGATGTCCTCCTCAATAGCAAGATGCATTACCTGTAACAGTTCCCATGAAAAAATTAAATTAAAATAGATGAAAGCATAATTAACCCTGATATGACAAAAGGAAAAGAGAACAAAGGGGTAAAAGATCCATAACCTCAATAAGAAGTTATTATATCCCAATAATTCAAATTGCCAGCTTCTATTGCCCATTGCCTTTTTGTGAAAAATTTATACTCTATATCTGCAATGGATCCAAAACTGACAATGGATCCAAAGCTGATACTCTAGTGGCCAATCTATTGCAAAATTTAAAGAAAAAGAATATCTTATATTGCCAAAAACTAAACATATACATGAATAACAGAGAGAAAAAGGCTTCAACTGCATAACAAAGGGATTGCATTCAAGAATAAAATCCACTGACACAACCAACATAGAATTAAAAGAATGAGACCTGTTGATTAATCGGTGTACCACCATAAGCAACTATCACCCTAACAGCAGTCTGATATGCAAATTTTCGGTTCAATTTCACCCTCTAATAATAAAACTAAATAATTCCAAGAAAGGACTGTCACAGTTAGAGCTTAAAATTTGAAATCTGCTTAAAACTCTACGCATACGGCATACCAAAAGCTATAAATAGTGTATTCAACGAATATTTATCAATTTATTATCATCTATGCAAATCACACTAGCTAAATCCCTATTTATCTTCCTGAAAAACAGACTGAGCTGTTGTTCAACCTTTTCAGGTTGTACCATCTCTGAACCACCTAGAGTTCTGTTATCAAGAAGAGAAGGCAAAGAAATTACTATTTGGTCAGATTTAACTCTATAATTGGTAAAAACTATCAATGCTTTAGTTTGACCCATACAAGAACATTGTCAGACAATCAAAAGGGTTAAGCAAACTAGCAAATTGCAACAATTTTCTAGGCCTTGCGTAAACCATATGAAAGAAAGGATGCCAATAAACATTGACCTCTAAATATCTGTTGAAGCTAGATGAAGCAGTAAGAAACCCATATATAATCCAAGTTCTGAAGAGTCAGACGGCTGGAGAGGGTCGCGCACCAGCGGAGCAGAATGAAATCGACGGCGGAAAGTTGGAAGAGAAAGCCCTGTTCGTCGAATTCCAGCAGCGGCGGCGAAAAATGGTGGCGGGCTCTTCGATTTTGTCGACGGGAAGCTAATTTGGGGAAGATGATTTGATTTGAATTAAGTTTGGGTTTAGAAGCGATTCACGTCCAGGTAAAAAGTGGTCCTATTTACCGACGGTTTTATTCCGTCGTTAATTAAAATCTAAAATAATTATTTTTAAAAATAAAGATATATTTTCCGACGGATTTTATTCCGTCGGTAATTAAAAACTAAAATAATTATTTTTTAAAATTAAGATATAATTACCGACGGATTTAATTCGTCAGTAAAATAAAGATAGTTAATTTTTTAAAATAAAATCAAATATGTTTACCGACGGATTATTCCGTCGGGAAATTAAAGACAAATTAATTTTTGAAAATATAAAATTTAATATATTTACCGACGAAAATATCCGTCGGTAAATTAAAAACTAAAATTATTTTTTTAAAACTAAAATTTAATATAATTACTGACGAAATTTTCCGTCGCTAAATAAAAAATTTAAAATTAATTTCCTTTAAATAAAATTTTATATATTTACCGACGGATTTAATCCGTCGGTAAACTTCCGGGATTTATTCCCTCCAAAATACCGACGGCTTTACCGACGGAATAAAAACTCCGTCGCTAATTCCGTCGGTAATCCGTCGCAAATTCCGTCAGAAATTTTTATTGAAGATTTTTTTAAAATAAATACTATTAAATCAATAAACCGTCGGTAATTCGTCGTTAAACTGTCGGTAATTACCGACGATTTTTTTCCGTCGGTAAATTTATCGGTATTCCGGCAGTTTCTTGTAGTGTAAACGGATAAGGGTAATACCCTACCCGATACCCGATTATACTCTACCCTACCCTTACCCGATCGGGTATTACTCGCCGGGTACTCGAACCTGCGGGTAAAATTGACATCCCTAGATAAATCGATTTGTATAGTAGAAGTCATGAATCAAGTGCGTTTGAGTCTATTTGAATGGATTTTCGAAGGAAACGGCATAGAAGAGATCAGAATCGGAGAAAGGGTGTTGAAGGAACTCAGTTCAACCAAGCAGGAGTGTGGTTCGACCAGCAAGAGAGTGGTTCGACCAGCACCCCTAGTCGAACCAGGCGCAGGAAGGCATCAGGAGTGCGGTTCGACCACGATATTATGGTTCAACCAAGCATAGTGGTTGAACTGTGGTCGAACCAGAAGTATAAGTTTTCACAGTTGGTGATTTGACCACGACCTTCTGATTCGACTGGCCATTCGAGTCGAACGAGAGACCTACCAGTAATTTACAGGTCGATTCGACCTATGGTTCGACAGCTTTGGTTTATTTGACCACAGCTTTGGTTTATTTGACCAGGGGATTTGGTTGAATCAATGCATTGGATACGTCCGGATCCATATTTTAACACCTTCAGTACGTGTTTTTGCTCATAAAGTCCATCGTAAATCCGTAAGGAGAGCTCACAAGTATAAAAGGAAGATCCTACGCAAGGAAAAAGAGAGCCATTCATCACCTTCATTCTACACAACATCTGAAACCCTACCGTCATCCACAGAACTATGGAGAGAGATTCGTCTGTCAAATCAAGTGAGAATCAAGTTAAGATTCAAGACGAAGAGAGACGCAACGGCGCCCGCATCTAGGGTTTACTTTGCATCTTAATTTATCTTGTAATTTTAAAGACTATGAGTAAGATCTATCCAACCACCATGATTATTCTTCGATCAATCATGGGCTAGAACCGCTTCGTTAGTTCTAGGATTTATGAAGGTTTTATGAGTTAATTGAACTTCCGTGTATATACTCCGTACAACACTACTTGTGGTTTATTTTATATAAGACAATACATTTTTAATTTATACTCAGGGTTGTTTTGTGCATCATTAACTTTATATAGAGTCTGAATACATATCTTGGTTATTGATTGAGTACATTTACTGTTGAGCAGGATTCCATGTTATGATTATAAGTGAGGGGACTCCGAAGTCTCTTTAGAACTATCTTATATAAATATTTGTTAATTGAATCTAATTCAGGTTAATAAGTAGGACAAAGAGAATAAGTCATAGTACCTATAAAGGGAGATCATATCGGGTTAGAGTACTAAGTGCATGGGAAATAATTGATACTAATAGTACCTAGAAAGGGGGATAAATTATATATCTTGCTCCAAGGATATTCACATGTGTCACACGCTTATTTACTTGTATCTATAGAGTAGATTTGCATGGTTTAGTTATGCGTCCATGCTCCACAAGGCAGAGTCGGACTTTGATACACGGAAGAAAAATTATTAAGTAAAAGTAGATGGCCCGAAGGACTACCTATCTTCTCACTTATTCACTTTTGTTTTATCTCTACTGTTTATTTATTTTAATTACTATTTAAATTAACTATTTATTAGTTACTTTATCATCAAAACTTTATTACCATATTAGTCTCAATAAGTTAGAATATAATTAAATTAATAATAATCCATCCTTTGGGTTCGATAATCACTTGGTCGCTTATCAAAGCTACAATAGCATCCTTCACACTTGGGGATTAATATTATGTATTGAGAAAACTCTCATCACCGCATATCAACATGTTTTAAAATATCTGAACTTAACTTTCTTGGCGGCTGAGTTACTCGATCGCCAGCATCATCAACTGCTGATCGCCAAAATGGCCAAGTAGGAAGACCAAATTTCTTGTATGTCGCACATCAACATACGGTAGTATGGGTGCTTGGTGAACTAACTACTAATAATACTAACAACTATCTTTGTCCGATAAAAAAAAAGAATAGTAGTCGGCGCCCATGGTAAAGGAGGCGTCGGTGGATGGAAAGATGAAAATATTTTACCTTGAAATTCAATGTGAGACGCGTAGGATCAAAGTAGCCATGATCTTGAATTCATGGAGGGATGAGTTTTGGGGTGGTTCAGCAATGAATTCAAATTGTTCATAGTGGAAAATATCATGCAAAGAAGCAAAGCTCTCAAACGCAAAATTCA
The DNA here is from genome assembly GCA_023678885.1 of Pogostemon cablin. Taxonomy (NCBI): domain Eukaryota; kingdom Viridiplantae; phylum Streptophyta; class Magnoliopsida; order Lamiales; family Lamiaceae; genus Pogostemon; species Pogostemon cablin. The sequence goes on from CM042959.1 coordinate 24,667,759, forward strand.
AAGCTCTCGTAATCTCGGTACGATGGTTTGATGCTCTCAACCCTTCTACTTCCCCAGGGAATTGGAGGAGTTAGTCTAGAAAGAAAAGGGGGAGTGCCTCATGCCTGATGATAGAACACAAATTAGGTTTACAAAAGAATTATTATTAGATCCTTCAACTTAGTTACTATTATAAAGATTGCACTGAGATTAAAAGGAAATAGAATCCCCAGCCTTTTACATTACGAATTAAGATTGCAAAGATTGTAACGTAAAACTCAGAAGTTTAAAACTTTTATTTTTAGTTATTAAAAATAAAAAAAATCAGGAGAGTGCCACATCAGTCTTAAAACCCTCTCAAGATGACAACTCACCAGGGGAAAACCCTTGTTTAGATATATAAAGATATTGATAGGGTTTAATTACATCTTTATAGGAGACGGCTAACTCTTAATATATACAGATTTTTTTATCTATGTGTCATATTCATATACGAAAAAAATTTAATAACTATGATTAAACTTTTCATTTAGAACTAATATTTTCTCTTTCTTATCTTATATATAATAAAAAGATATTACACTATAATAGTATAAAAAATTTTTAAAAAATTAACATTAAAATAATGTATAAGAAAATAATTAGAATATAAAATAATAACTATAGTAGTTAAGAAGAATACAAAATAATTACTAAAGAGATTAAGTAGAAAAAATACAAATTTTCATATAAGGGAACATAAAATAAAAGGGAATTAAAAAAATTGAAGATTATAATTATGTGTTAAGATTAAAATAATGTATAAGACAAGTGTTATAATACAGTAAATAATTACTTCTTTAATTAAGATGAACACAATTTAGTAAAGTAAACAAAGAAAATAGAAATAATGATGGTACGTTCATAAAAAAAATGAAGATTATAATTACTCCCTCCGTCCTATGGCAAGGGTAATTTTTGCTTTTTGGCATGTGGAGTAAGGAGTATTATTTAATGTGTAGTAGGTAGTTGTATTAATGGGAATGTGAGTCTCATATTTTAATTGTATTAGTGGGTGTGTATGGGTCCATGTGTGTAAAAAATAAAATTAGACTCTTTGGGTGGGACGTCCAAAATGAAAAAAAGAAACTCTTTGGGTGTGGCGGATGGAGTATATTTTAAGATTAAAATAATGTATAAGACAATAATTACTACTCCCTCCGTCCACCCAATAAGTATACATTTACTTTTTGCACGTGGACTAATGAGTATTATTTTCAATGTGCAGTAGGTAGTTGTATTAGTGAGTGTGTGGAATTCATATATTAAATGTATTAGTAATGTGCGTTGGTCCCATTTATTTAAAAAGAAAAATGTATACCACTTTGGTGTGAACGCCCAAAATAGCAAAATGTATACCTTTCCGGCGGACGGGGGGAGTGCTATAATATACTCCCTCCGTCCTGCACTAAGGGTGCATTTTACTTTTTTGCACGTAGATTAAGGAGTATTATTATTTAATGTGTATTGGGTAGTTGTATTAGTAGAAGTATGAGCCCCATATTTTAATTGTATTAGTGAGTGAGTATGAGACCCATGTGTATAAAAAAAGAAAGGTGACCCTTTGGATAAGACGATTAAAATGAAAAAAGAGACCCTTTGTGCGGGACGGATGGAGTAGTAAATAATTACTCCCTCCGTCCCGCCACAAGAGTTACATTTATCTATTTTAGGCGTTCAACAATAAGAGTTACATTTTCCTTTTTGGTAGATGGGACCACACAAAACAATTAATATATATTCATGAGCCCACAACAATATTAATACACCTACCCACTATACATTAAATATTATATTTTCTCAACCCACCACACATTTAAATACTACTCCCTCCATCCCATAATAAGGTACACGTTTCACTATTCCTGACATCCGCTTAAAATGCATCAATTTCCTATATTTAATAAAGAAAGTACACAATATGACTCACTACTTTCCTCTAATACAATTACCCATCTTATCTATAATAATAATACTCCTTAATTTACGTTCAAAAAGCAAATAAAGACCCTAGAACCGTCCACGTGCAAACAGCAAACGTGCACCTTGTTATGAGACGGAGGGAGTATATTCCTTAATTTATGTGTTATTGCATATATTTTCACATATATAATATTCCCTCCGGCCATTGTTAATGTGTCCATTTGCTTTTTGCACGTGGATTAAGGAGTATTCTTATTTTATGTATAGTGGGTAGTTGTATTAGTGGAGGATCTGAGTTGCATATTTTAATTATATTAGTGAGAGTGTCGGTCTCATATATCTAAAAAGAAAAATGGATAGATTGATAGTAGACAGCCCAAAATAATAAAATTGATAGATTAACACGTGTACCGAGGGAGTAATTAATTTAAAAAACTGAGGGGCCAGTGCCCAACGTAGCATCGTCTATGAATGCAATACTACCATTTCAGCTCTAATAAGAACATCAGCTGCTTCATTTCAGCTCAAAAAATGTGTTTAGCAGGAAGCCAAAGGCCGTACATCCTCCAAGGGATATTTGGGTTAGGTTCCATCATTAGATATAGGTCCCGAGTTAACGTTGACGTTTGTTTTTTGCATGAAAACTTCTTGAACTTCTCTTCCAAACCCTTCTTGACGAGCTTGAAAGGAAACAAAGGAGGTATCTTTGTTTTGGGAATCTCCCATTCATCACGTTCAACCTTCTCCGCTTTGTCTTTCTCTGCTCTTAATCTCTTTGCTCTCTCCTATTTCTTTTCTGCTATAAGCTCAGCATTCTGCTCTTTTGATAATGTTGGAGTAGCATCAACATCATGTAGGGCATTCGGAGCAAAAAATAGTGCCGAACAGGGCGGTTTGACCATGGTTCGACCAGGGTTGCTGGTCGAACCAGGTGTATAATGGTCGAACCCCACTTCAGAAAGTGCGTTCTTCTCCTTATAGGCTGGTTCGACCAACAGGGTTGGTCAAACCATGATGGTCGTGGTCGAACCATGTTTCTGAAGAAACAGAGTGCTCTGGACAGGGTGGTTCGACCAGGTTTTGACCAGCTGTGTTGGTCGAACCATCTCTATCATTGTCGAACTACTCAGCTGGGACCTCCGGATGTTGCCCAGGTGTCTGGTTCGGCCTCTTTTGTGCGGTTTGATCAGCTGTGTTGGTTGAATCGAGGTCGAATCGAGCTCCTGGAGCTTCAAAATTTGTTTCAGGCATCATCGGTCCTTCATACTGTGCTCCAAATTTTAACGTGATAGCGTTGCACTGCTTCGGGTTTGTTATACTCTGAGATGAGAACTTTCCATTTTGGTTTGTCCCACTAAAGTTAACAAATTTACTTTTTAATAAATGGGACCCACACAAAACAATTAATCTATTTTCATGGGCCCCACATATCACCTCTAATACAACTATCCACTATACATTAAATATTATTTCTCTCACTTCACTTTACTTCACTTTACATTAAATTATTATACCGCTTAATCTCCGTGGCCAAAAAAATTATACCAACTTCTCCGGGACGGAGAAGTATCATTTAATACCCACCCCTAAGCATGTATGCATTTCACCAGATCCCAACTAAACTAAAGGACGCATGCATGCATAGCTATCCATTTTGGAATGAACGTACCTGAAATCTTGCAGATTAAGAATATTAAATAGATATGTTGCAAAATGCGGTTTGTAAATAAATTTTAAGAAGTTCCTAAAAGAGCTTGAACAATAATAAACTATCGTAAATCATGTGTATAGAATGCACTGCAAATAGAGCCCTAATTAGCTATAAACAAATTATACAGAAAGTGTGTCTCAAACTATTACAACATCTTCATTTTCATGACATGATTCCACCACCTGCACCTCTCCTTCACTGCAAATGAATTAAAAAATTACTATATATATATCAATTAAATTGTACGTAATGAATTATGTTACAATGGAAGGGAGATCAATTAAACCTCTTACGTCGGCTCAGTTTAGGCCAATCGTCAAGAAAAGAAAAGTTATAATCGCAATCGAAACTGAAGGAAGAAGAGCTGCAAAATATGTATTTGCACTACTCTTCTTAGGCAATTGAGTTGGAAGAGCACACTCCTCCCCATTGAAGAAAAGCTTAGTGGGGAATCCATCTCCTTCTGCTATTTTTAAATTATGGAGGTCTTTCTTGGTAAACGAAATGACTGTTTGCTGCTTTCCAGGGACCCGTGGATCCTTGTCGGGTCGGGTACCGTTCACTTCCCCTACCAAGTAGTTCAACCCGGGAAGACCCTGCATGAATATGGTGTTGTCCAGTTTAGGTGTTTTGGGCAGCTTTGTACCGTTGAAGGAGTAGGCTTTCTCGAAACCAGGGAAAGCCTTCTTCAGCTGGACAGCGGAGAACCAATCAGCGAACGCCAGCTCATCCCAATTGAACAGTGTAATCCGGGCCGTCCATCCGTTGTTGTAATCCGAATCGATGTGCCAGTTGATGCTGACCCCGCAGTTATCTGGGCAGGGCATTCTCTTGGGCACGGGTAGGTGGTTGATCGCGGCGAAGGCCTTGGCCTTGGCGGTCCTGTTGGCGAACGGGACGAGGAGGGCTTCCGGTGGGATTTGCATGGCGGGGGCATTCTTATTGCACCGAGCCTCCTCGTCGTCGCAGCCGCAGGCGCAGGTGTTGCAAGGGATGGCGCCGTCGGCATAGTAAGCGGAGTAAGACACACAGCACTTGTTTTGCTTGGGCTTGGGACGGGTCATGTTGCAGTTCACCTGCCAGCTGGCGATGGCTGACGTGGTGGCTTGCGTACCGCTCGGATCCGGGAACTCGGTGGGGTCCACTCGAACGGGTGGGCCACACTTGTAGGTCGGGTTGAGCCTTCCCACGATCTTCCAATTCTGAGGGGGATTGATTGCAGTTCTGTTCAAGTCAGGTGGTAGTTTGAAGACTTCCAGCTGAAACATGGCTCTGGCTTTAGTTTCGTTCATTGTTTTGGGCAGCAGTACGCCGTTTTTACAGCAGAATGGCAGCTTTCCGAGCTTCTCGTCGTCCTTCTTCTCGGATGGTAGGTCGGAGATCAGGGGCTTTTTTTGGCAATTCATGACGGTGGAGAAGTCGAAATCCTTGTAATATTGTCCCTGAGGGCCGTAGATGCATTCGGAAGGGTCCTTTCTGTGGGTGTAAGCACCCCTCATGTCGTAAATGAACTCGTTTCTCATCCATTCCCATGTGAGGTTCCATTGATCCAGACGACCCAGTGGGTGGTTGTTGTCAATGGTGACCTGAGCCAGGTACTTGTTGTCGTAAGCTTTGAGAACATCATACGTGAAGTGGAGATCACCATCCACGCGACGGTAGAACTTGGTTTTCTTCAGTTTTTCCTTGTGTTTTGGGTCCTTTACGCAACACACATGCATGTAACCACCTGCATTAAATTAAATATAATTTGAAATGATTAAAATTTAAAAAAAAAACAAATAATAATAAAAATAATCATTAAATGCACCTGTGATATTTTTTTGCCAAATTCAATTTTCGTCTTAAATTATTTAAAAATTTTGATTTAATCCATGATATTCCACGTATTAAATACTTGACAGATCTCAAGATCAATGCCTAAATTATCTTGATGTGTAAAAAGGTTTATTAGTCATTAATTTGAAGCACCAAACAAAACACCAATGTAGAATAGGGGATTCAAACTGTTAAAATTCTAGAACTTTTTCATGACAATGGTTTTGAAATTTTTTCTATAGTTAATTTGGGTCGGTTTTGAAAAAAAAATTGAGATAAGATTCCCAGTTTTAAATGATATTTTATCGTATATTACACATCCCTTTAAAGGTTGACGCATCAACATTTTTAAAATTCAAAATTTTAAAAAAATTGAGACGCAATAACATTTTTAAAATTCAAAATTTTAAAAAAATTGATTTGTCAACTTTTGAAGTAATGTGGAATATAGGATGAAATAGGGGATCTCATTTAAATTTTTTGGAGTTATGAAACGAAAAATTATTTTTGGAAAAAATCTACGATTTTTACATAGAAAATTTTAAGGTAATTTTAGAGAATAGGCAAAAGCTCTTAAAGTGCATTTAAGTCCAATAAGAGACGAGGAGATTAATGGTGATTAATTAAATAGGTGCCTTTTCGGGTAGCTGCAGGGCATTTGAAGCCATCGTTGACGAGCTTGATGGTCCTGGGCATGGGAGTAGCCTTGGCGGCGACGCCGAACATAGTTCCCTTTAAATTGATCTGAACTTGCATCTGAGTAAGATCGGCGGCGGTGTCGATGGCGGTTTTGAGATCCGCCTGCGGATACCCGGCAAGGACGGTCCCATTATTCCCCACCCGAATCGGAAACCCGTCCCCGTCCACCACCACAGCCCCATCAACCGAAACCAGCAGCTCACGATGCTGGAAACCGATGAACATCTTCCACGATTTGAGCTCCTGAGATCCAGTGTTGAGCACCGTGGCAATGGACTTGAATGCCCACGCCTGGGCCGTCACGTTCTTCAAGAACGGGTACTCCTTCTCCCGCCCCTGGAAGACGTACGACAGGAAGACCCCGTTGCAGCGGTCGATCTCAACTGGGGGTGGGGGAGGGGCTTCCGCGCCTCCACTGTCGTAGTCCTGAGCTACCACCGCGGAGGCGGAGAGGAGGATGAGGAGAGTGCACGTCCACGGTATTCTCGTGCTCATCAACATCATCTCTGTGGGATGATGATAGATGATGGGAGAGAGGTATGAATGCTAATGGCGGAACGGGGCGCCGCGCATGCACGTGCCGGCGATGGTGAGATGCCCCGTTAAAGAGCGGAAGAGTGGGTGGGGGCTGATCGCAGTGAAATATGGATTGATTATAGAGAGAAGAAAGGCGTGTTGGAGGTGGTTATCATGAGCTTATATCAGACGTTGATTATTTGTTAGGACCTAATTTTATGTAAACTTTCTCTTCCTCTAGTTTTCAACTTTTCTTCCAAGGCCCAGAGACGATTTAGGATCATATCCTATTTTTATCTTTCTTTCTTTTTTTTTTTAACTTGCGTATATGTTTTACTTTCAAGTTACATCCTTATTCACTTACTCATACCAGTTCTTTTTCTGGCCGAATGTGGTTAAAAGGTTTTGAATGTTATGAATTAATTATTTTTATATTCAGTTATATGTATACAACATGATATATATACTCCCTCCACGGGCTCCATCCTAGGGTGGAAATCGGATCGGGTTTCGGGTATTTCGGGTTTTCGGATCGGGTACCCGAAATTCCGGGTTGGAAATTTCATTATCCGAACCCGATCCGAAAATTCGGGTACCCGAAAATACCTTTTTTTTAAGTATTGTTATAATAAATTAATTAGGTGTGATTTAAATAAAAATTTTTTAATATTTAATCTTTGAGGCAATATTTTATTTGATCTCTTTTATCATTTTTTTCTTCGTTTTTAAATAATTATAAAAGAATATAATAAATTCATATCACATCATAATAATATTAATTTTTATCCTAATGTTAGGATTTAGATAGTATATATTAATTATGTTGTGAGATATTTAAATTTATAAGTATATTTTTATATGTTATTTTTATCTAATTAATTAAAAATTATTTATACATTAAAGTATATGATAACTTAAATCATATTAAAATTAATAATATAAGGAGAATTCAAATTTAAATTTGATAAGATAAGGATGTAATAATACAAAATTATGTTTTTATTATGTAAAAATAATTGATAATTTAAAAAATAAATAAATTTAATTAAGTAATGTTTAAATGATAATAAATATATTTTATGATTAAAAAATTAAGAATGCATCAAAATTTTAATATTTGATGAATCAAATTATTTTTTATAATTAACATAAAAGTGTAAAAAAAAACTACAGGTACCCGATCGGGTAATTCGGGTACATTTTCAATACCCGAAATCAGAACTGAAGTTATAGCTTCGGGTTCGGGTAAACCCGAAACCCGAAATTACCCGAAAAAATTGAATTTTTTGGATAATTTTTCGGGTCGGATCGGGTACCCGAAACCCGAAAATAAATGCCCACCCCTACTCCATCCCCTTTAAACGTAACTCAGTTTACTTTTTGGACTATAATAATTTAATTTATAATGGAATAAAAGAAATAATAATTTAATGTTTACATTTTCCATTTTGATCTATCTCAACTTAAAGTTTATTTTTCTTTTTTGTCAAGTTGAGCCCACACAAAATAATTAATTATTCCATGTAGGGCCCACATGCAATACTCAACTACCCACTTCACATTAAATATTATTTCTCTTACCTCACTACACATTAAAATATTATATCTATTAATCTGCATGAAAAAAACAAACATAAAGGTTAATGTAGGACGAAGGGGGTACTTTATAATGGAATGAACCAAAATGACAAAATGAATACATATTAAGGGGATGTAGGGAGTATATATATATTTACTAGTATGAAACCCGCGTACAACACAAAATCATTTAATTATTATTCTTATTTTTTAATTAAATAATACTTGTTATATAACGTAACAACATTAATTAAGGAGTTTTTTTTTCTTATAGCTAGACAATTTCTTTCATCAATTTAAAGAATTTGCAACAAATTATAATATTTGACTTTTGATAATGTAATGTATAACTAAATGTAAAAAGTTAATATATATGTAGATATACTCTAATTATTTGAAAGAATCTTGACTTGTGTTTTTTAAATGTTACTTTATAACATAATACAATTAAAAACTATTTATTACTCCTCCTGTCTCTCTTAAAAAATGAGCAACAACATTAATATATATATATATATATATATATATATATATATATATATATATATATATATATATATATATATATATATATATATATTATTTATGAAAATAAGATGAAATATTTTATTATTAATTAAATTAGAATTATTAAAATGGATTAATACTTTTTACTCAAGATTATGATTTAGTATTTCTTAATTAACTATATAATAATAATTCTATTTTCATTAATTGTTATTTTTAAGAAACTAAATGTAATATATATATATATATATATATATATATATATATATATATATATATATATATATATATATATATATATATATATACATATATATATATATATATATATATATATAATATTTGATTTAAATATTCATAAATTTGTAATGAATTTATTAATTTTTTTAATTTTATTAGTTTCAAATTATATAAACAACTAAAGAAAATAAATTTTATAATTCATATGTGCTAATTGAATAATTAAGATATATGTTAATAAATAAATATTAATATACTAAATTTTAAAAATTAACAAATATTTACAAATTCAATTTTAATGTTATTTGATATGAAATTATGATTTAACTTAAAGAACTTAAACTTTCGATTCTATACATGAATTAGTTTTTCAACCTCTTATTCTTTAGAGATAAATCGATTCAAGAGTACTTGAATCGTCGACCCTCTTCTTGACTCAATGCTTTAGAGGTAGATCTTAAAAAATACTTGAATCGATTCTTAAGAGGTAATACTTGAATTGATTTTTCTCCTCTTGAAAAATTGATGTTTAAGATGTAAATCGATTCACAAGAATACTTGAATCGATCCTCTTACTCTTGAAAAATTAATTTTTAAGATGTAAATCTATTTAAGAATACTTGAATTGATTCTCTTCCACTTGCAGAATCGATTCTCTTCCTCTTGAAGAATCGATTCTTAAGAGGTAAATCGATTCAAGAATACTTGAATTAGTTCTCTTTCTCTTGAAGAATACATGAATCAACTTTTTAAAGGTAGATCGAATCTTCACTTGATTCTCTCTATCGAAATAAAATTTTATACTCTAATGTGTATATTTAGAATGAATAACCAAAAAGTCTTATTTATAGGTGGGGTGAGAGAAAATATTATATGGAATATTATTTTTTCCCTTTATATATATGATTTAATTTGATATTAATTAATTTATTGCATTAAAAAATTTAGTAATTAATTAATGATACCCAAATAAATAAATAAAACATACTAATTTAATCATTATTAAAAAATAAGAAACATATTATTTAAAAAAAATAAGGAAGTTAATTAAAAGTAAATAAGGAAAATATTAAAAAAGTATTAAAAATCTAAAAAATTGAGAAAATTACACGTCACATTGGAGCACTCTAGAGACGATACGTCAGTAAGAAAAGTTTTATATATATATATATATATATATATATATATATATATATATATATATATATATATATATATATATATATATATATATATATATATGAGTGAGTAATTTTTCATATAATAAACAGTAATCGAGAAATCTGGATTTACAAGAATTTGAAGAGTAATTTTTCATATACTAAAAATTAATAAATGAAAATAAGGATATATATATATATATATACATATATATATATATATATATATATATATATATATATATATATATATATATATATATATTCCCTTTTATATATTACAATACACCATCAGAAACATATTATTTTTAAAAAAGAAAATATTAAATAAGAAAGTTAATTAAAAGTAAATAAGGAAAATATTAAAAAAAGTATTAAAAAATAAAAAATTGAGAAAATTACACGTCACATAGGAGCACTCTGGAGACGATACGTCAATAAGAAAAGTTATATACACACACACACACACACACACACACACACACACACACATATATATATATATATATATATATATATATATATATATATATATATATATATATATATATATATATATATATATATATATATGAGTGAGTAATTTTTCATTTAAAAGAATATCTTTAAAGAGTAATTTTTCATATACTAAAAATTAATAAATGAAAATAAGGTTTAATAAATTACATAAAAACCCAGCTTATATATATATATATATTCCCTTGTATATATTACAATACACCACGAGTAGATGTTAAGTCTATGAAGTGATTTCAAATAAGGAAGCTAAACATGTAAAATTGTAAATTACTTAAAATTCTAATACTCTCTCATCCTATATTGATGTGAGATAAATAATATTTTAATGTGTGTTCTATTGAGATATAGGACGGAGGGAGTATTAATAAGGGCAAGTCTTGCTTGAGAACGTCTCACATGAGACCATTTTACACCTTTTAAAAATATTATCATTTTTGCTATAAAATTTTATTACTTTTAATTTATGGAGTACTATAAACTTTCATGTAGTATTATCAGTTTTCATTAATTGAATATCACTTTTTATTCGTTGCACGTAAGCCCTTATATTGAGACATTAAAAGCTAATGTTTATTATTAGAGTCTAAAATATTAAAAAGTATAATTACCTTTGTAATTTTTTAATAAATGAAGGTTGACAAAGACTTGTATGAGACCGTCTCACATAAGTCTTTACGTGGGATAGGAGTAACTTATATAATGAAAATTAATACACAATTAGTAAAAAGTGATAATGTTATTTTATAAACAATTTAAAGTATAAATGAAAAATGATAACATTTCATTAAGAAAGTAATAACATTTTATAGCAAAATAATGATACTTCCTCCATCCGCTTCTAAGGTGTCCTTTTTACTATTTTTGGCGTCCGCTTCAAAGGTATCCATTTCTCCTATTTAGTAAAAAAAGTACACAATATGGCCCACCACTTCCCTCTAATACAACTACCCACTTTACATATAATAATAATATTTCTTAATACACGTGCAAAAAGTAAACGGACACCTTAGAACCAGATGGAGGGAGTAATTAATTTAAAAAATATAAAATGATCTCACGTGAGACGATCTCACGCAAGTCTTGCCATGAAATTTTGTAAGAAGGGGTTCATAGAAGACTTGTTTCTAAAAAACTCATAGTAGTTACACATACACTTGTATAAACTGTATTCATGGTGTAAATTCTGTGGTCCCCTTTCCAATCCTATACTCCCCTCCGTCTCACGTTAACATTTACGTTAGCTTTTAGCATGTAGATTAAGGGATATAATATTTTAATGTGTAATGAGGTGAGTTTTAATTTAAAGTGTGTAGTTGTATTTATGTTATGTATGGCCGTACACGAAATAATTAATTATTTTATGTGCCTAACTTCACAAAAAAGGAAACGGAAACGTTAACTTGGGATAACCCAAAATGAAAAATGTAAACTTAACGTGGGATGGAGGGTATACCCTATGTATTGCTAAAATATTTAAATTAAGGGGGAACACATGGTTTATAAGGGTTTATGATGTAAACCCGATTTATAAGAGGTTAACTCAAAAATAAAATATAAAAAAAATCAACTAATTAAAAGTAATAATTTTTTTACGGAATATATTTTAAAATTATTAATGAATATTTTTATCATATACTCCCTCCGTCTCATAAAACTTTTCACACTTTCCTCATTTGTTTGTCCCATAAAACCTTTCACATCCCAAAAAAGAAAACATCACTATATCTAACAACCTCAAAAGTTCCTTTAATTTCAAATTTGTCACTACTTTTTCACATATATATCATTACTTTATATTTTTTTATTATCTAAAAATACCACAATACCCTCTAAAGTCAATAAAATTGGTCAAAAAGTGCACATTTTCTTAAACAATGTGGAACAGTAAACATAAAAAGTATTATGGGATGGAGGAAGTATTTACTAAATTTTACTCGCTTCCGTTCCATAATAAACTTCACACTTTTCATTTTCGTCCGTCCCACATTAAAATTCACCACCCAAAAAAGAAAACATCACATCAATTCTCACCCCTAAAAGTATATTTTAATTACAAATTTACCACTCTTATCTAACACACATAAGATACTTTATAATTTATTTATCACCTAAATATACTACATTACCCTCCAAAAGTCAATAAAGTTAGTCAAAAAATAACTTTTCTTAAATTCCATGTCTACAATAACAGTAAAATTTATTATGGGACGGGGAGTAATAATTTTAATATTTATCAAATTTCATATTTATATCGAGTTCTTAACAGGTTAACACATATTACTCCCTCCGTCCAATACAAAGGGTAGCTTTTGCTTTTGCACGTAGATAATGGAATATTATTATTTAATATGTAGTGAGTAGTTGTATTACTGGATGTGTAGGTCCCATATTTTAATTGTATTAGTGGGTGTGTGTGGATCCAATGTGTGTAGAAAAGGAAATGGGATTCTTTGAGTGAGATGCCAAAAATGAAAAAAAATGACTCTTTGGGTTGGATGGAGGGAGTATCTGTTAATATTAATCGTCTTTAACTGATGGCGTTCGGATCTTTTGGTTAACGTAAACCGTTAGGATTCTATGCAATTCTACTGCAGTGGAAGCATAAGAGTAGAATCATATTACCTTTCACCAGAGTTTGATGTAGAGGTTGATCAGCAGTAGCAATAAACGACGTTTCGATCTTCTATTGTATTCCTAAGCCACGTCTTGACGTTGTGTGGACAACAATCTACAAGACGATCTCAATCTGCAATCCTAATCTGCTCTTCACGATTTTGGTGTGTAGAATAAAAAAATTACCGGACTGCTGAGATTGCCTATTTATAGGCTACAATAGGGATCAGGAGGAGAAATTATGGTTGGGCCTCCATTGGGCTTAAGCATCCAAGTTTAGCCCTAAACTTATACTTAAGTCCAATAATAATAAATCAATCCACTAAAGAAATATTATTTCACTGTCACCCTAATCCCAAATTACGTTATGGGCTCCTTCTTATTATGAGCTCGTTAATCTCCCCGTGTTTAAGATTCAATGTTAATTAAATTTCTGACAATTCAATTAATTAATATATGTACCGAGAGTAGTACCACTCAACTTTATTATCATGACGGAATAAATCCACCTGCAGGGTTTATATGATAATCATTATGAGCTCCTCAAGAGGATATCATCAACCAATTCCATTAGGACATAGATTCCTTCTACAATCAACAGCACACCATAGAGGCAGCATCATCTCCCAACTCACCGAGTGATTAGTCATTTTGTAGTAGGGATGACCAATTAAAATAATTTATCAAACCACAGGGAGGTAGGTACTAGTGCTTAAGCAATCTCACGTTTCTTGTAATTTTATAGAGATGAATCATCAATAGTTTGGATGTATAAACAAGAAAATAACAATAACCAAAGCAAGCAAGCAATGATTAGCAAACAAGATAGATAAGTGAAGGGTGATTTTCCAAATTAAATAAAAGTGAGATTAACAATAATTAAGAAGTGAAAATCCTAGGATAAATGCATCGAATTCATATGAATCATGGATTGAAGACTAAGGGCCAACACTAAGTTCACCTAAGCTCCCTCTCGAGATGGATAGGATATGAATCTCAATTAGCTTAACGGATTAGTTCTCACTCAAACAATTCCAACTAGGTACTAAACTTGAAATGAGAGTCCCTTCACATAATTAATCAACCTCTAGATCGAACCAATCACATGTTCTATCAAAAGGTTCTAAATTGTAAAGGATTTCTTAATCTCTTTACAATTTATAATGCACATGAAGTGTTTGATGAAATAATTCAATGAACTATTCTAAACATATAATTGATTTCTCAATCTAATCACATGTTCATCACAATTAACCACACAAATCAACAATACAAATCAAGCAATTAATAATCAATGATAGAAAATCATAGATCCAATCAACATATGAAATCAAATACATAAATCCTAAAATTATCCAACAACTCTCATATTGCTAATCTCACAAGGAAGATTAGCCTACCATATTAACAAGGAAATTAACATAGACATTAAGATCCTTACAAAACATGATAAACAATAAGGTTTCACTACAAAGTATGGATGAAAACTCCCTTGAAGTGCTTCAATGGTGATCTCCTTCCTTCCCTTGCAATTCTCCTCTCTTTCTTGCTTCTTTTCCTCAATTGGATGAAGGTTTTGATGGTGGGATAATGGTAGATAGTATGGATGAAGAATGGATGAAGATGATGGTGTAAAATGGAGGAAATAGTGTGTGATGTGTGTGTGCAGGGCAAAACCACCAAAATCTGATCAAATATTGAAGTATTGGGTATTTATACCCCTTGGGAAGCTTCTAAAAGGGTTCTGATGTGTTTCTGATCCTGCATCAACACGGGTTGTGTGCTGCAATATGGCCATAGGGTGGCTGTGTAGGCGTTTCTGATGTCAGAAAACGGCCAAGGCTTACAGGGCCTTGTAGCGCAACACGGGTCTGCTGCAACACGGGCCGTGTGCTGCAACATGGCAGGTCGTGTTAGTGCAGCCCCTGTTTTTATAATTTTATTTCGGCTCGTTCTCCCTCGTTTCAACTTCGAATTAAGATCCATTTTTTTCTACGTCTTTCTTTTCGCGTCTAGGATCTATTTTTGCCTGAAAATCATACGTTTAAGCTCATTCACACAAATCTCCATAAAATACAAAACACAACTAAATAGTACACAAAAATGGATAAAATAATACAAAAACACACATAAAAATACACTAAATTCTAGGTGAAAATATCACTCATCACCGAGCATATTGATTTAACTATTAAATCTCACCCATTGATAAATTAAAGAAATAAATATTAGTTTACGTGTCGAGGTTATTGTATAGGGATTAATAGTACGAACATCCATAATAACAGAATCAAGTTCTATTATATAGTCAGTATAAACCAAACGATCTCAGTGCGATCCTGCTCAATACAGAAAGTTCACAAGTGTGATCTTATAGTCAAGACAGATTAATGCCAAATCACACTACAACCATACCAATAGATAGTCCCCGTCTATCTCGATTTTGAACATCTGTTTATACTTTATAAGGAGCCGATAATATGATCTTCCGTGTGACGCCGCACACCACATTATCAACAGTATAAAGTAAATGGACTTTTACGACAAATATAATTGTAAATGTTTGATCACATGATTCTCATTTCAAATATTGTCAAAATATTGTTCATACAAAAAGTTAGACTTTTAGTATACAATCTAACAATCTTTCACTTATACTAAAAGACTATACTACCATATTCTCTGCCATACATCTGATTCTCACTCCCACTACATGACCATCAAAAGCTTTTGCCTTAAGGTCCTTGTAAAAGGATTTACTAGGTTATCATCCAATGTAATCTAGGCGACAACAACCTTCTTCTCATCATACGATTTCTCGTATCAGGTAGTACTTACGCTCAATGTGTTTAATTACCTTATGGGCTGGTGATTCCTTCAAGTTTGCAACTGTACTATTATTATCACAATAAATTGTGATAATCTTGGACAAACTCAGAATCACATTTAAGTCCATTACAAAGTTTCTAGAACCATACATATACATTGGCTGCCTCAAGGCTCCAATATTATCCTTTTTTTTCATGGTGGAGTCCGAAATATATTTCTATATAACACTCCTCCATACTATGGATTTACTTCCCAATTTAAACCATAACTTAGAGGTGGATTTATTGTCGTCCTTATGATTTGTAAACCGAATTTATGTAACTGTCAAGAAATAATGAATATGTCCAATAAGCCTATATATTATTTCCAGTCTTTCTCAGGCACTTCAAATATGTCTCACCACAATTCAATATTCTTGTTCTGGGTTACCTTGATACCCAATGACTATGCCATTGGCAAAACAGATATCCAATCTCAAGTATAGCATTCCATAGATTAAGCTTCCTTATTGCCGAAGCATGAGGAACCACCTTTATCTATTTTATCTTCTTTTGTGTCTTAAGATAAAAATTCTTAGATAAAGTCATATGTTAAAACGAGTTAGGATTGTATCATTTATATGAAGCTTGAGATAAGCACAACAACCTTTCTTGTGATCCTTATTACCAAGATAGCAAGAATATATTTTGTTTTTCTTAATTTCTTCATTTCATACTGCTATATAAACCATACTCATACGCCTGACAATACTCTTTCATTGTCTCCAATGAGCAAGATACCATCTACGTACATATAAGAAATACCACCATGTTTTCATCATTCTTTTCAATACACAAGACCCATCGGTGCATTGATTAAATCCATATGACTGGATTTTCTTATCAAAATGGATGTTCCATGATTTTGAAGCTTACTTTAATACATTGATGGACAATTTTAAGCTTACACTCAAAATGCTCTTAGCCCTTTACAATGAATCACTCTGGTTGCGTCGCACAGATATTTTCCTCAAGACTTCCATTCAAAAAAGTTATCTTGGCATCTATTTGTTATACCTCATATTTAATATGAGCAGCAACAAATAAAAGAATCCGGATCGACATAGGCATAGCTACCGGCGAACAGGTTTCCCCTCGCATCAATCTTTTCTTCAAAGGCTTCCACCTTACCATGTGATCCTCTTTTAAATTTTGTAAAGCCACACATCCAATGGATTTTACACCACTCAGTGGTCCTACAAGCTCCCAGAATTGATTTAGAATCCATAAATTCTATTTCATAATTCATTGCAACTTACTAAGATTTTGCATTTCAATCTTGTAGTGTTTCGTCGTGTCTATGGGCCGATTTCATGTTTACTAGGGACCAAGTCTCACTACTTTCCCAAAATATTAATCTATCATGTTGTGAAACTACTCTCCCACTACGACAAGGTACTACAAGCAATTGTGTATTAGATGTGACACGCGATGCAGTATACTTGTGGTATATCCTCTTGTAGTCTTCGTACTGAAATGTGTGTTTCCTTTCTCACATCTTTTAGAACATTTTAAACATGGCTTTGTGATTTATTACATAGTCCTTTTCCAAAAATCTAGTGTTCGTGTTAACAATCACCTTCTGATCTTTTGGACTTTTAAATAAACCACCCTTCATTTTTCTAGGATTTCCTGAAATGAATTTAATAATTCATCATCTATCTAACCATTTTCATAAGAGTCTTATTCCTTCTTTCAGCCACATCATTCAGCTGGGGTTTACCTGGTGTGGACAACTTGAGATTCAATCTCATCCTTTGATTATTAGCTCCTAACTATCCTAAGAGGTACTCGTCATTACTATCAAATTGTAATGACTTGATATATTTTTCATGACGCTTCACCGCATCAGCCATGCACTTCCTGATTTAGTCATAGTACTCAGACTTGCAGTGTATCAAATAAATATATCTTGATTTCTAGAATAATCGTCAAACAAAGTGACGAATATTCATAACCAGCTCTCGCCCGGACAGTCTTAAGACCGCATAAATCAAAATGAACTATTTCCAACATATCTTTATACGGCTCTAAACCCCTTTGCCTTGAAAAGGAATTAATCATATTCACTTCCAAATAAGACTCACAAGTTCGATAGTTTCCACTTCCAATAAACCTAGCAGTTCATCGGCTATCAACTTTCGAATCGTACTTAAGTAAAATGATCCAGTCTTAGATGCCAAAAATGTGTTTGGTTCATTTCCGAAGGTTCCTTTCTCTTACTAAGATTAGAAGATGTTTTATTAATTATTATTTATTGCAGCCGTGTGACAAACATGATTTAAAAGTATAATAATTGTTACCAACGTACCAAAAGAAATTATAACTCCATCCCTCATTACAATGACCGTGTCATTTAAATGTAATAGAGTATCCATCCCTTAAATGCATAGAAAATGAAATCAAATTATTTCTATGAAACGTACGTAAAGACAATTTATCAAAACCAAACGTTTATTTCAATCATAAGATAAATAAACAACTCCCACTGCAACAGCCACTACTCTTGTAGCATTTGTCCATGTATATAGTAATCTCATCATCACTTAGTTATAAACATTTAATGATTCCAGTATCTACACACAATGTGTCAGTAGATGCCATCTCTATTCATGCTTCAACTACTAGTGAATAAGATGCTTACCTTGTTCATGTCTTGATGAAATTAGGTTTGCTCCGCCACATATTTTGTCAGAAGTTTCACACCATATACAACCTCTTGTAATTTAGGTGGAACTTGCTCAAAACATCTAGGCAAATTACGAAGAATAAAATGACCTAGGTTTCTCCTTCAATTTCTGTTCCAAGTATTTCCAATTCATTCATCAAGTTTAACCACGACCTCCTTGCCTTCCTAACTTATTCAAGTATCCGAAGAGTCGCATGAGACCATCATAGGCACTAGAGGGCATTCTTAGTGAGAACACATATGTATTTTCCTAAGCAATAATTATTAAAACCAAGATTTTTATTAATCATTTAATTATGGACCAGTAAATATATTTTCTTTTAGTTAACAATAAGTGAAATAAACCATTCGAAAATCCTAAGAATCAAGTAAATAAATACTACGATCAAACACTTTGAATTTAAATTTTATATTGATTCTCTCAATAAACAATATAAAATAAATTCACCGACATCTTAAGCACCGTGAATTTGCATGCCACGTTAGTGTGGACGTATATAAACCCTAACATTCACAAGAGAAGATTTTACCCATTAATTCCATACGTCATAAATAACCTTATGACTAAATGATTAATTACATATTAATTGTACCTAAGTGTATACCATTATTTGATACTAAGTACGTTACCCAAGCTTGTGTACCTTACAGTTGGAGAAGTCCACACGCACTCAAATAATTTTCTATAATCATCAATTATTAATTTGTATCAGTGATCCGCAAATAAAACTCATCCGTTGGGGAGGAAGACACTATAACCGACTCATAAGTTTATGTGCTTCACATTACAAATAGTAATTATTTCATGAAATTTATTCCAGTGATCCACAAATAAAACTCATCTGTTGGGGAGGAAGGCACTATAACCAACTCATAAGCTTACTTGCATCACATAATAAATCAATAATGGAGGCCGCGGGATTTTGACCCAGTCCCTCTCCCACTTAGTTATTTAACAAGAGGATTTTTACATGCATATAATATATCAAATATAATACGCAACTTAGCATGCTCCTATTACGAAAAATAAGGCAGTAAATCAAATACCACATGCTTTCAAACATATAACAAAAATTGACAAATAAAACAATTATAGCAGTTATATATAAGGAAATAAAATTGCTAAAAATAGGTTAACTAGATCAACACTCTAACCAATTAAACCAATAACTTGCTCAACAAGCAAGATTTCTTGTTCCCTAAGCCACCTCACACACGGACCCACAGCAATCGAAACCCCCACCTGTAGCGGCGCAATTCCACCCATGTTGTAGCCCGCCGGTGATACTGCCCGCCTGAAAACATCTCGCTGTGATTTCTCTGACATGCAACTGTTAATCGAAACCCAACAATAGCAAATCACAGCGAGAGACCACCGATTGGCTGCTGCGCATCGCCATCGGCCAGCTCCCTTTCATACGACCACATTCTTCGCCGATCAGACAAACCAGCTGGTCGAACTGAAGCCCTATCTGCTCCCCAGCCTTGCCGAAAAAAGCGATTGCTGCCCATCATTCAGCCTAATCCCACCAGTGATTTGCCTCCAGCCAAGTTTTCACGACACGGTGGTCGGGCTGTATAGCAGCCCGCTTCCCAACCGTGCCTGAGACGTCACGCCATCCCATCGCCGACTTGCTGTTCTGTCGGAAGTAAAATATCATGCCCGGCAACAGTAGGCCACTGAGCGCCACCTAGCAATGCCTATTGCCGGTCACTGTGACTCGTGCGCCCGCCAGCAGTTATGATCCGCCATCATGCAATGCATGATTCAAACCCAGCGACATGACTCGACCTGTCCTCGCCTTGTTCGGCCAGAAATCCATGTCACCCGATCGGAAAATTTCCTCAGACTCGCCTGGACAAGTCGCAAGCCCGCCCAGAACACCGTGTGACTCGCCTAGACCAGCCTCCAAACTTGTGCAATGACGAACGCCGACAGCCCCTCACGCCATGCTGGCCGGCCGTGAATCCTCCCAGCCATCACTAGCAGTATGGTTCACGCCACAAGCAGCGATGCACCGATTAGCGTTTCCAGCACCTGACAGAAGCATGCTGGCTTGCGCAGCACGCCACCACTCACGGATGCGCAACGGCCACGCTTTCTACTCGCCGACATGCATGCTGACGGGCATCTTCAACCCGCCTTCCAGCACCGTTCGTCGCCCCTGCCGGTTTGTGGAATCAACGAAACCCTAGCCGCTTACATTAGTCACACCGCCGACAGGTTGAATTCGTGTCTTGCGCCGGCGGTCACACCGCCACCATCACGTTCCGTAGGCGCTGCCAAACAGCGTGATTTCTGTCATTCATCAATAATCGACTCGTGGTGAATCACCGTTTATCCACCAACAAAGATTCATCGTGTACAAGATATGGGGTTTCACCACATGTCGATGCTGCCGAGTGTATGCTTTCATTGTCGGCGGTCAATATCGTCAACGACAAACATTAGCCAGTCGCGCACGTTCATCACGGCATAACCATGAATACAATTTAGGGTTTTACAGTTATATAAAATACAATACCCTAACCTTTCATGCGATCCTTATTCAAGAATAAATCACATAATTCACATAAACCCTAGCCCAACGTGTCACGTTTAGCCATAGAACCTACGCTCTGATACCAATTGATGGCATTCGGATCTTTTAGTTAATGTGAATCGTTAGAATTCCATGCCATTCTACTGCAACGGAAGCATAAGAATAGAATCATATTACCTTTCACCAGGGTTTGATGTAGAGGTTGATCAGCAGTAGCAATAAACGACGTTCCGATCTTCTGTTGTATTTCAAAGCCACGTCTTTACATTGTGTGGGCAACGATTTACAAGACGATCTCAATCTGCAATCCTAATCTGCTCTTCACTGTTTTGGCGTGTAGAATAAAAAATTTACCGGACTGCTGAGATTGGCTATTTATAGGCTACAATAGGGATCAGGAGGAGAAATTAGGGTTTGGGCCTCCATTGGGCTTAAGCTTCCAAGTTTAGCCCAAAACTTATACTTAAGTCCAATAATAATAAATCAGTCCACTAAAGAAATATTATTGCACTGCCACCCTAATCCCAAATTACATTATGGGCTCCTTTCTATTATGAGCTCGTTAGTATCCCCGTATTTAAGATTCAATGCCCATTAATTAATTAAATTACTGACAATTCAATTAATTAATATATGTACCGAGAGTAGTACCACTTAACCTTATTATCATGACGGAATAAATTCACCTGCAGGGTTTATATAATAATCATTATGAGCTCCTCAAGAGGATATCATCAACCAATTCCATTAGGACACAGATTCCTTCTACAATTAACATCACACCATAGAGGCAGCATCATCTCCCAACTCACCGAGCATATTGATTTAACTATTAAATCTCACCCATTGATGAATCAAAGAAATAAATACTGGCTTGCGTGTTGAGATTATTGTATAGGGATTAAGAGTACGAACATCCATAATATAACAGAGATCAAGTTCTATTATATAGTCATTATAAACCGAACGATCTCAGCGGTCCTGCTCAATACACAAAGTGCACCAGTGTAATCTTATAGTCAAGACAGACTAATGTCAAATCACACTACAACCATACCGATAGATAGTCCCCGTCAATCTCAGTTGTGAACATCTGTTTATACTTTATAAGGAGCCGATAATATGATCTTCCGACATTATCTACAGTATAAAATAAATGGACTTTTGCAACAATATAATTGTAAACGTTTGATCACATGATTCTCATTTCAAATATTTTGCAACAATATAATTGCAAATGTATGATCACATGATTCTCATTTCAAATATTGTCAAAACATTGTTCATACAAAAAAGCTAGACTTTTAGTATACAAGCCACGTAAACATGCACATCGATTTAGAACCACCGGTTCCGTTTCGGTTCCTGAAAATGTGGAACCAAAACCGAACCGGGATAGGAAGGTTTAGATTTTGATTTGAAACCGCCTGTTTTAAATTTTTTTAATTTTTTTACAGCATTTAAAACGTAAAAAAAAAAGAACAAAAAAAGGAAAAACCGCTGGTTCGAACCGAGAAATCATCAGTTCCAACCAGCATTGCCAGTTCTACTTTTACGAAATGAAGAACCAGAACTGAACTAGAATATATCAAATTTTGGTTTAATTTTGGCCAGTTTCGAAACCATCAATTTCCCGTTTGAGTACTCGTATCATGCTATCGTGTCTTGTCAGGAATTGTCACTCCTAACCACAAACCACAATTTAATTTTTTTTACAATTTTTTTTTTATTTATTTAGAAACTATTTTTGGTAGAAACTTTTTATTTTTTACACTCTTATATGCATTGTTATATATGGATTGAATTTCTTTAGTTACTATGTAGGAGTTATACATGATTGGAGGGATAGATCTAGAATTTAAGCTGATTTAGAATTTAAAATTTCTTCTCTTCCATGTGATAAAAACAAAAGAAAAAAGAAAAGGAAAATGCCGAGAATTGATGCTCTTTTTTTATTAATACCAAAGACTCAAATTATTTATCTTGGATACTAAACAATCGCATGTATATATGTCAACTATAATAAACAAAAAATCAATCCATACAACAATGCAGCTCACCAGTAAAGATAAATCATGAATTAACTTCACACAACGTCTTCCTGCTCCACGAGTTTGTAGATAGTCCCTTACACTCGATTAAGCTTCTTTTCACGTCTGAGATGACCGGTTAGTAGTTCCTAGACGAAGCTAAAAGTCACGCCCCATCAGATAAATCTTTCACCAGCATCACCCGTGTTTTGCCTACAACATTGTTTAATTAATGAGATCTGTAACAAACAACCCTAACTACTAACTTCAAAACAGTATAATTGATCACAACAGTGGATAGAACCATGATAGTCATCCCTCACCGCAGCAGCAGAAATGAAACACATAATTGATAATTGGAACGTATCAAATGACCACACAAACTACAGCATGAGTAAAATGGTCGTGCATACCTGTTTCAGATATTTCTTGTGAAGCTTCACAGCACTGGTGCAAGCTTTTTTGGCATCCAGATGACCGGTTACGTCATTAAGTATCTGAAAAAAAACGTAAGAAAAAATCACATTTCAGAAACCCGTGAACTGCTGAGAATATGCTCTACTAAGTTGGATAAAGTAATGGAATTTTCCATTAAATTATCAGAAGCTAGAAGCCGAAATCGCTCATAGCAGAGCAATTCATAGCCTAAACTAAACTTGCTGCCTAAGCAGTGTTAAGAGTAGATGCTACAAAGGTGTAGTGGGATTAGGAACGAGTACTCAACATCACTTGTGGAGACGTGGTGCTTTATTGCAAAAATATTATGAGATGCTTATAGAGCAATTTCTATACCGAATCCCGCTAATATCTTTAATTAACACAAGCAGTTTTCCTTAATTTGATGGCACATCTTTTCAAAACAGTCCAAAAGTATAGCAGTTTATTGTAAACTTTCACAAAGACGAATAGAAACCAAAAAACCAGAATATAATTCACAGTTTGATGTGCATTAATTTTTAGTCATCTCACTTATTTTTTGGATCTCCTAGAATGTAGAACACATTTATTAGAGGAATCAAAACTCATCTGAAGATGCAAATTCAAAAGAATGGATGCAGCTTAGCAAACTACCTTTACAACTTCGTCTAAGCCTCGAGCTTCTGTTAACTTCGAACTCTTGTCCTTTAGGACACCGGCCACAAGAAAAATGGAAATAGGAAGAGGAGTAACAGCATTTTTGCCTCCATTCCTCAGGTTATCTCTTTCAAATTTTCCCAACTGCCTTCTTGACTTGGCCTTTCCTTTAGATTTTACTCTTGCTGATTCATCATCCTCATACATGGAGAATAGATCAGGGTCATACTCTAGAGCCCACATCATCTGTGACAAGATCAATGAGCAAACCATAAAATATATAATATGATCCAAGTATTAGACGTTTTAGAGGAATGAGTTAACAAGGAAGAACTATTGATATTAGGGCTCACTTTTTTTTTAGCAAGTTGGTAAAATTAATTGTTGACAACAATAATGAAGTTAATTTCAGATATTAAAGTGAGGATTAGCGGACAGCATAATCAAATGTTCAGAGAGCTTCAGCCTCAAAATTTAATCACATGACAATAGTAATTTGTGCTTTAAACTGTACTCTTTAAAACAAGTGAGAAATGAGAATACACCCATACGTTTGACTCATTGGTGTATTAGTGTTTAATATACTATTTAAAATATATATATTAAAATTGTATTTATTATCTTTTCTTTTAATAAGGATGATTAATTAAAGTACATTAAATTATTATTTTAGATATTCTGTTATTATACAATTTAATTTAGGGTTAATTATGTTAAAATACATGACCTTTTCTTCTTTTCTCAATTTAATTACGATCTTTTCTTCTTATAAAAAAAAAATATACGACCTTTTCATCTTTTTTCAATTTAATCACAAACTTTTTTTATCAATTAAATACATAATTTTTTTGTATCTTCTCAATTTAATCATTAATTTTTTCTTCTAAAATACATGACCTTTTATATTTCTCTATTTATTTACAGAATTTTTTTTATTGATAAATTGTGACAATCTTAATTAGTAAAAATTAATATACATTATATATTTAAAATATAATTTATAAATTACATATTATAAATATAAAAAAATTATAAAATAATTTATAATCAAATATATAATATAATTTATAAATTACATATTATAAATATAAAAAAAATTATAAAATAATTTATAATCAGTATTACTAAGTATATAAGAAAATTTAAATCAATTGTATTTTAAATTCCTGTGGTCTTGTCGGAAAAAAGTGTTAGAAATTTGATTTTTATTATTAAAATTTATTATTCTTGCTAATAATTTCAAATTATGATAGAGCACGAAGACATAAGTTATTTTAGAATTTTATTACTTCAATAATTTCATTAAATTAGATTATTTAGTTTCCTATTTTATATTCCTATCATAATAATGGTAATTAGAATTAGAGCTGTGAATGTGGGCATTGTGCCACTTTAAATACTCTACCTTATTCAACGGTAGAGGCGGAGAATAAATATATTGAATTGCAACCTTAATTGGCTTGTGGCAGAGTGTAACTCTGGGGCCCTCTTCGAGGGATTATTTGTGTGTTCATATAGTTTTTAATTCCGTTCTTTGTGTGTGTTCTATCAATTGGTCCGATCTGCCCTCTCTTTGACTTAATGACGAACACCCGCTCCATGATAGAAAGAGACTCGAATCAGTGGAGAACTCACTAAATGAGTTTCAGTCCGTCATGACGGATCAGATCGAGTCACAACAGGCATCCATCACTGAGTTGTCCAAACAACTCACACATCTTACAGAAGCCTTGGAAGGCCATCAGGACACCGGAACGTCGTCACACGTTCCTCCATCCGACACTGTGGTGACCGGTTTAACACTTGGCAGTGGCGCTGCGCCTGTGCAACAATTTTCCCCAGGATTTTTTGCGGTGAAGAGTCGGGAATTACCCATGTCCGATGGGTCTGATCCACTGGCCTGGATAGCCCAGGCGGAACAATATTTTCTAGTGCATAAGACGGCAACAAACGAGAGGGTTCCCTTAACCCTAATCGCGATGTCAGGCCGCGCTATGTATTGGGTCCAATGGACAATGCATCGTTCACCAACAATCATCTGGGAGTAGTTTACTCTGGAGTTAATCGAACATTTTGGTGACTCATCTGCCAGAACCGCGTATGAACCCGGCAGACAAGTTCGTTAAAAGACTACTTGGCTTTGTTTGAGAAGTGGGTGGCGCAACTTTCGAGTTTGCCACCCGATCAATATCTGGGGGATGTTTTTAGGGGGCCTCAAACCTGCGATTCGAGAACGCATATCTGATCCAGAATCATATCTGATCCAGAATCCATTGATGTTCATTCAGCCATCGCGGCAGCTAGGCGCTTATATCGGTTCACGGAACCCTCGCCCTACTCCAACAAGCCATCATTTCAGGCTGCTAACCACAACCGCACCCTTTCTATTTTCAAACTTATGATCAGCCCAATCATCAGCCAATTTCAGCCTCCAAACCTTCTCTACCAGCCCAGCAATCGGACCCCCCAAGCCACTCTGGGCCACTGCAGCATAGGAATACGCGTCACTTAACAGCGGAAGAGGCCCGCGACTACCGTGCTAAGGTAATATGTTACAACTGCGGCCAACCTTGGGGGCCAATGCATAGGTGTGCTGCCAAACAGTTGCGCATCCTGCTCCTTCCCGAGATGGAGGAACTCAATGAAGAGGTCCAACCATCCCTTCCGGACTCCATTGAAAAAGAGGAATATGGCTGATCATTGGGGCTTTTTTTTTTCATATTACAGCCTTGGGGTCAAGGCCGTTTGGAGACGGAGGCATTGATAGAGCACGAAGACATAAGTTATTATAGTATTTTATCAAGTCAATAATTTCCTAAAATTAGATTATTTAGTTTCTTATTTTATATTCCTATCATAATAATGGTAATTAGAATTAGAGCTTTGATTGTGGGCCTTGTGCCACTTTAAATACGCTACCTTATTATACGGTAGAGGCGGAGAATAAATATATTGAATTGCAACCTTAATTGGTTTGTGGCAGAGTGCAACTCTGTGGCCCTCTTTGAGGGATTATTTGTGTGTTCATATAGTTTTTAATTCCGTTCTTTGTGTGTGTTCTATCAAATTATTTAAACTTAAATTATCGATCTATGCACCTATTTTGTTACTATTCCGCATAAACTTTAATTTTAAAATCAAAACAATTACGTAATAAGTAGATCTGTTGTAATTTTAAATTTGAATTTATATTTTTTATAATTTAATCATAACAATTTCTATTAATAAAATATATAACTATCTTAATTAATAAAAATATCCCATGTTCATATTTGAAATTAAAATGTACTGTAATATGTATAAACTCAAATATTAAAAAATAAAATAAAATAATTCATAAAAAAAATAATGACTAAATTATTATAAAATAAATATTATCATGATTAAATTGAAAAAAATACAAAAAGATCGTGTATTTAATCGATAAAAAGTACTTTAAGATTAAATTGAGAAAAAATGGAAGGTCGTGTATTTTTTTGATTAAAAAAAGTTCATGATTAAATTAAAAAGGGGGAAAGTGGTGTATTTTTACGTAATTAACCCTTTAATTTAATATTATACATGGAATATATAAGATATTAATATTGTAGTTAGAATACACACATGCATTTGATGATTTGTGTGAAAAATAAATTTAGTTTTATAATCTATTGTTTTTTTTAAAAAAATTAACACTATATTTAATATTATGATTTAATATCTTTCTTCTAACTAGGATAACTATTAAAGTATATAAATTAATTATTGAGATTTCCTTTGATCATATATAATTTAATACAGAAAATACGGAATTATTCTTTTTTTTTAATTATATATATATATATATATATATATATATCACGGGATTGTGGTGGTAAAAAAGCAAAGCTGATTATTTGAAATATTGGGTATAATTTCATGTGTTAACCAACTAACTTCAGTGTCTTCTGAAATGAAGAACAACTCAAAGCCAAGAGATAATAAAACCACCATAATATATCTAATCCCCCACCATTTTTAATGTTAACTTAATGACTTTTCCCAAACAATTCATTTCTACATTAGTTAAAAAACTAATCCTAATCAGTTGGAAACTGTGATGTTCTGCACCTAGCTAGCATACAGGTTGAAGCCTTCATGAGAAATAAATTTCACTGAAACAAACTATGTTTCTGTAACATCCCATAATTTCACCCATATATTCTATTGTTGCCCAATTCTTAAAAGCCCATAAACAAGTCTATTATTCCAGCCCAGCCCACTCAACTATTGGCTGTACGTGAAAGAAAAAGAAGAAGAATTAGGATTTCTTACTTTCCAAGAATCAAATCAACACCTTCATTATCCATTAAGAAAAGGATCTTCCCCTCATATCAACTCCCTAAACTAACTCCTTAAAGTAAGGGAGGTTTGACTCAAGTCCCGCAAAAGAATATCTGCTTACAGCCACACATATATGTATATATTCTAGCATACTACGTTCTATTCTTTTTTTCTCATCTAAACGTCATTCTCACCAGCTGCAAGGAGAGAGGTAACAGTTCTCTTTTCCTTTTCTTTTCCTTTTTCTTTCCTTTTTCTTTCTGCTTTCATCGTAGATAACCCAAACCCTTTTTCTTTTCTGCTTCTAACGTTGAACCCTAACCCTAATCTCTTTCGTCTGCAACTCCTACATATTTTGCAGATTAAGTTTTACGATAGTAATATGATATTTTGTTAGTAACGTGTAGCGTTGCTTATATAGGCTTCGAAGAAGAATCGGAATGTGATGTGTAGCACTCGAACTTAAGGCTTTCACGCGGTAAAGGTGGGGATTTCTCATCTTCTATACGTTAATTGTTTCATATGTGATTATTTATGTTGCAAGTGAATTATTATCATGTCATGATTTTCATTTGAAGTATGTGAATTGATATACGCAATACTCGTATTGCACCGTAATGGTGCCCTACCAATGTTACTTGGATTATATGCAATACGGGTATTGGACTGTAATGGTGCCCTACTAATGTTACGGATAATGAATCGCGATGTCTTGTCTAAAATATATGTGTTATAGGTAACGGACCGAAAGGTGCCTTACTATCATGTTGAAATTTAATAGATGTCGTATCTTTTATTCATGAATAATGGACCGAAAGGTGTCTTATCAAATGTCAGGATTGTATTGCAAGTAATTTAAATTATTGCACATGAATTATTTGACTTGTATAAGTATGATTAATCTTCACTGAGCTGTGGTTGCTCACCCCAATCTATTTCCCCCTTTTTGCGGGTGTTGGCAAGAAGAGATGATAATAATTTAATAAATCATGATGTCTGGGTTTATATGTTTTAAATTGGAAGTATGAAGTGAATTGTTGGGATTTCATCTACCTTATATGTTTAAGATGTGATATACTGCGAATGTTGTAGGATCTATTTGAGAATAAATTGTCCAGTGGGTTACTTCTTATTATAACATGTTCTGTTTCTTTTAGTTTGTGATTGGATGTACGTAGAGTGTGGTTGTGTCTATTTGTTGAGTTGGTTTTAACTTGCCACATGTTAATACTTAATTACACATGGTTGTAGGTTAGTGGTAGTTTTGGAGTATTGTTTTATTTTGTTTAACCTAGTGGATTTGCAGCAGCTTAGGATAAGTTAGCAATTGGATATTTCATGTTCTAAATACCTCAAATTGTGATTGTGCTTCTTTCTATTGAAACACTGATGATAATGGAGTTGGAGTTGCCTCGTTCTGTAATCATCTTATATACATAAGTTGAGTGGGATTTTAGGGGGCACTTAGTTAGAGGTATTAGGGGAGGGTAATGGGAATGAAAGGGTATTGATTCCCATTCCTCATGCTTGGTTAGAGGTAATGGGAATCCAAATCCCTCAATCATTCCCATTGATTCAATGCATACCCCCACCCCTTCAATCACTTTCATTCCCATTACCACTGCCCTCATCAATGATTCCCATTACTATTGTCATTCTGGAATTTGAACCAAGCGGCTCCTTAGTGAATGCTTTTTGATTATATTATTAATTGAGTTGGGAATATCTTATGCGTACATCATTAACCCCACAAGTTAGTGGACTCCCAATTTTTAAGGAAATGAATAAGTGGAATTAGCAGGTTTGCACTTGTACTCCTAAGTATGTACAGCTAATCATGATTATTAAATTTTGAGTGTTGATTATATTATGCTTGCAAACATGTTTTATTTATTTTCTCCGAAGTGGTTAGTTCTCAATTGCAAACTCTCCCAGCTTATCACTATCTTTCATGCACTTCCATAATGTTTCCTCGTAAATCAGCATGACGATGAAATATTAGATATTAATTTTATTATTTTGAAATTTGAAGAAACTTATAGGACTTATACCTTATTTAATTTCCTTTTTCCTTGCATTATTATTTATTTATTTATTTAAGTGTTTAGTCATGCCCTATTTAATACCTTGTTTAAGAAAATAAAAATAAAAATTTCTTTATTTAAAATTTGGGGTGTGACGGTTTCTATCACATGAAATGTTGAATTTAGGATTAAATAAGACAGGAAAATGAGAATGACATGAAAATTTACCTCCCAAAGGTATAATGAATCACCAAAAGAGAACTCTCGGCGAAACAAAACCATAAGCATTCTGAAGGCAAACAAATAATCACCACCTCCTAGAGTTTCTGTTCTCAGATGAAAAAGTGACATTTTTGTTAGTTCTCATAAAGGATTATGAATAGATCATGAAAATCTAACAAACGACAGTAACATTCTTGATATGTATTTCATGTCGTGGCACACGAATAGCTTCCTCCAAAAAAGTCTGTACATAGTATTTTTCTTTTTCTCTGTCTTTTTTCTGCGTATTTCTGAGTCATTAGTGAAAAAGCTTCAGAAAAGTGATTATAAGGATTCAAAGTGGACTCCTACACTACACTCAAATTGGCGGATAATGCTTCATCATTTTTTTATTTTTTTTTTGCCTCTATCAGATTGCGAATGCAAACTGTATAGTCATCACAAGCAAGTAGATGCAGGATTCAATAAAAGGTGAATTATATTGAGTAAAATAGAATGCTAGTGGTGTCTCTCTAGTGATGTTTATTAAATGAAGGTAGAGAGACATGTTTATAATAAAGTAATCATCCACATGAATGTAACATCAACATAACATGAAGTTTCAATTTCATTCTTCAGACAAACAGTATATAAGAAAAATGCATTTAGAGTTCTATGTTGCAGACATCAAAAGATAAAAAGGATGAAGAAAGATGAATTCCATAGGAAAATTAATGTGACATACCTAAGTGCTGATGAAGTTTAGGATCAATAACTTGTGTTATGGAAGCTAGATTACCAAGCTGTGCCTCCACACCTATCGAGTTCTCAGTGCATCTGAAATTTACTCGCTTCAAAGAAATTTCGATATCAAAAATTATCATAAACAAAACGGGCAAATTATTAAAAATTTCACATGCTATGTTGCTTCAGCCTAGTTGAAGCAAAAAGGATAGAGTAATTCATCGTTATAGTCATAAAATTAAATGAAATATGTATAAATAAAAAAAGTTAAATACATTTTAAATAGTGTTCTTGAGTTAGGTCAAAAACTTCATTTGCTTCACATGTGAATATTCAAGATAAGAAGGTATTGTACAGCTAATAAGGTATTCGTTAAAGAGAGCATCTAATAAAAGGATACACCACAATTATTGTTCAGTCATTTTCCCTTAATCTTCTTGTACAAAATTTCATGACAATGCAAAGCTAACAAAACTAGCCCACCTCAAAAAAATTTATGAAAGAGTTCAACATCACTAGTTTTCATCATTATATCGCGTGTGACTGGAAGAGGATTGAAGACAGCACTATAATGATTTAATATCATGCATATTTAATAAAGTATCCCAACATAATATGCCATTCAGAAGATAAGCCTTATGAAAAGAGAGCGCAAAAACAGTCAAAGGAGAAGCAGGATTATAATTGGAGTTGGTCTCTTGTGGCTCTGGGTACACAAGATGTATAAGGGTATAACATTTTGTTCTAAAGGGTAAACACTTTAGTTAATAAGGGTATAATTTTTTCATTGAAAAGGTCAGCTGAAATTTGAATAGTATAAATATTTGATTTAAATAATTAAGTTTTTTTCTCCGAAAATCCAGGGTATAAGTTTTTATACTAAAAGGTATAACATTCAGTGCTAAAGGGTACAACTTTCGAAAAGCGTGGGATTTGGGGGCACGGTGTCATCGGGGACACGCAAGTTTTAGCCTTATAATAGAAATTTGAAAAGAAAAAATAAAAGATCTCTTTTTCTATAAACACTAAAACTCATTGACAAGGAGAATAAATTGGACTACTTACCACAGTTACAGCAAACAGACTAATATTTTTAATAATAGAATAAAAAGTTAGGGACACAATGTGCCAATTGTCATATATCCAGAAACCCTTATAAAGATTGAGACCTGACCGGGATACTTTCTTCTAATACAGTATTTTTTATTCTATATGATTATTTTTAGTGAAAACATAATATTACAACAAAAATGAAAAGTTCAAAAAAGAAGTGGAAAAGAAAACAAATGGTACCAATCTGCGCATTAAACGTTCAAAGCACCAGAATGCATCTGCCTCATCCTCAAGGAGTATAATCATTGGAGAGCAAAGATCACTCATACCTGATCAGCATACAAATCTTAGAAAGCCTTGCAATCACTATTACTTGAAAAAATTGAAATAGTTATGGGATAGCACATGCATTTTATTTACTAACATAAATATGCAGTCCAAGATGATTTTTTAGTAGATCAGGTCAGTACTGGAAAAACGTAGTAGATAAAAAAATTTAGCTTGTCTTGCAGTAATACTTTTGAGTGACAATACAAATCCTCCGGGACAGAAAAATGTAGATAGTTTTGTTAGTTATATAACTTTTAGTTATTATCAAAATACTGAACAAGAAATGGTTTCTGCTGCAAACTCATCCAAAATAGTTATAATTTTCAAAAAGAAATGCAGACATGCGTACTAATTAGGCATCGTGACACAAAATAGACAGTTAAGGCATAGATAAGGAACATTCTTTAGCATTCCAAACTACATGTACTGTTGCCTTGTATCAAACACATATAAACCAACAAAACATGCACCAAGAAGAACAAGGGAGAGCAAACATTGGTATTTTTAACTCACCCTGGCAATACCCAACATCCGAATCAAACCAGGCATAGATAGCAAGGATATCCCAGAGTTTTGACAAATTTTCTTGCTTCTCATAAAACACTAGTGTCCGGTCAGTACGAACTACATCAAGACCTACAATAAACATTAAGCCATGAAAGAAAAATCATGATAAATAAGTCATTCATACCCAAGACCAATTCCAGGAATATACTAAACCAGGGCGATCATAGACAAAGAGCTCTAAAAATATAAGCATGCATGCTAAAATAATCATTAGAAACCTATTTGATGTAATGTGAGTTTCCATTGGATTTCTTTCTTGTCAATGAGAAGATGTCCATTTGACAGTTTCTCCATTTGATAGCCAGAGCCATCTGTTGATTCAACATAAAACATCCATCGATCAGAACAAATCTCAACAATGCATGCTAAAAAATATGAACATTAGCTGAGTTTCCATCACTACCATTCTCCTTAGTAGGAGATGTAGATTCCTCTTCAAGGTTAATTTGTTGGAGTACGATCGGGTCCCGAATAGGTTCTCCATCTTCTGTTATTATCGGTGCAGTAACAAATTTCCCACTTCCAACTAATGGAAACATTTGACGGCACTCCTCTTTCAATGATGCATACTTCACTCTAAAAAGATGCAGAATTGAAGAATAATTATGTTAAAACTTAATGATTTACTAAAAATGTCAAATTGGGTGTTTTTACAAATAAGAAAACAGAACGGGCAACAAAAAGCTCTATGTAACATGGCGTATGCAACTCTTTATCTTATTTTTTTCTGTTCTTAGCAACTGATTCAAGGCTTAATTATGTCTGGAAGGAACAAATTCGTTTTTGAAATGAAAAGTACAAGCTATTAAAGAATTGACACATCCACTCTTTCTTTTTTATCTATTCTTATATTGGCTTCCTTTGAAGTTTTCATGCAGAAATGGAGCCCTGAAATACAGAAATTAATAAAAAGAGAAAAAGTGATTGTAAAAGAAAGCTATCATCTGAAGTCACAGGCAATGATATGGTTTTATCTTTTATGATGTTCAAAATAAACTCGAACCCAATTGACAGTTTTCTTCTGTAAATGCAAGTGCATGAAATGAATCGCACGGAAAAGAATTGAACATCTACTTAAAATGATGAGTCGCACGGAGAAGTACCTCCGACGATTTCTTATTTGCTCTCTTTCCTCAAAGGTGCTGTTAGGATCATAACAACCCAATAAGAACTCCCAAACTTCACCTCTGATTGATGGATGAATACCCTATTATTTGTCAAAGAATAATCAAGAATCACTTTAAAAAATAATTTATTCATATTTCGTTGAAAGGAATCATACATGTGAAAATGTGCTATTCAGATGACATGGTAAAAGAGGAAACAAGACAATAGCTAATCTAGATGGAGAAATATTTTCTACCAAATAATTTTATATTTCTTACTAAAACAACAAAATCCTTATAACAGAAGAGGAATATAGCAGCAAAAAAAAAAAAAAGGAAACTAGGACCATGATAATAATTATTTAAGCAAATATGTATAATATATACATACATGTATTAGAAAAGAAAAGTCAAATTGCTTCCCAACAATCAGTCTCAAGTATGAAAAGCAGCAGCAATAAATGTAAAGACAATTGAAGCTTACCCCACGTTGAATACGACGGAGAATTCTGCTGATATCAAGATAACCTTCTGGAGTTAGAGCAGCACTCCATTTCCTGGTACTTAATGTTTTTCCAGCCTGGTTATGAACAGTATAACTTGTTTGAGAATCAAAGCCATGTCAAGAATGAAATATAAAAACAGAATTAAAAAATGACAATAAAGGAGAAAGTCAAAATTAAGTTCCAGTATCCCATCAAGCAACAGATTGTTAATTCTCTAGATTTATGTTATAAACTATACAGAATATTAGGATAAAATTCTTAGAGAATTTAATAAACAAGCAAGAGTTTTCTCAGTTACAAGTTCTATAAAAACAAATATTCCGGATATAAAGACATTACATTCTTAATTTGAAGATTAATCTATAATCATGTATATAAGCAACATCTGCAATTGCTGATCCTTATGTATTAGAGCAGTGTAGAAGGCATACACATCACAAAGAAGATATCATGGGAGACTCATGATTGTGAAAAACATTTAACTGCACCCTCCTTACTTGAACACAATCACAGGAAAACGTTATCTAACTCATAATTCTGAAAGGAAGTCATTCTGAAGCAATATGCAAAAATCTAGTCTGTCAACAATATCATAATCTTTTTAACCTGCTGCAGTCTTTTCGAACCTTTGTCAAAGAAATAACTTAAACCTCGCTCAGCCACTATATCAAGAATCACTGAATCACCAAGGGTATCTTTTGTCATGTTTTTTTTTTTTTTGGGTGGAGGAGATAACTGGTCGATTACCACCTGTTCCTATCCTAAATGGGATAACTGGTCGATTACCACCCAAAAAGACTCTTGATAAAACATTTTTTTCAGTTTTACTTGTTTATTTTTACCTCTTTATTGGCTCTTGAATCTCATCTCCCTTCCACCAAACTTAATCAACTGCTGATTTAACAGTAAAAACAAGAATGTACATCCCCCATATAATTTCAAGCGCAACGTTTAAGGTAATAGGAAATGAGGTGCCCACGCACCATTACATGATAAAACTACAATTGCAATGAGTTACCATTCATAATTTCTAGCACTGATAACAAAAACAAATTACAAACAAACAAATCAAAACAAAACAAACCTTAATTCTGAACTTGCTCTGAGGAACAACATCGGCGCAATCAGGTCGCACCTGGTAATATGAATCCGCTGGAGTTCCTCCAACCCTCCACATATTTCCCCTGTATCAACAACAAACGACAGAGAAGAAAACCTCGACTTGAATTTCTTGATAAAGTCAAAAACCAGGAGATATGAGGTGTGTTGGTCAATATATTCCCAAAACCCAGATCAAAACCCCACCGCACTGCATTCCTTAAAGATTGATAGCTGGCATGGTGTCTAACCAAATATTCTTTCTTTCACGCGAAAACGATATAATTATATAGAAATTTGAAGGAAATTAGAGAAGTAATATTTGTGGTTGTCTTAGTTTTATATCATCAATCGGCACAAGGTTGGTGTAGACGGTGATCGCTTCGAACAAGATCCACGGTCGCTTTCAATTGGTTGGCGATTCTTGATCTGACTCAGGTCTGGGGTTCCATTCAACTGGTTGAATTGGTTTATTACAGAAACCAAGAGTATACCATACGCGAGAAGAAGGGACTTAGCGTCTACTCGCATTGACTCGCATCTGTTTCGGCTAGGGTGTGCGGATCGGCATTCGGTACGGATTTTTAAAAAATCCGTACCAAAATTCGGATCGGTTTTTTTAAAAAAATAATTTGATATTGAATCCGTAAAGAAAAATTTCGATATTAAATCCGTACCGAAATTCGGTTCGGTTCGAAACGGATTTTTGGAAAAATGGATTTTGACGGTGCGGAGCGAATCGAAGATAATATTATTATTTTTCAATAAAAGGTAATAATACTTTAAAAATAAGAAAATATTTTTGTAATACTGCTTCACAATTCACATTAAGAGTTTCATGAGATATATAAGAAGAGATAATATTTGAATAAAAAATTATACTCGAATTGATGAAAAGTGAGGGTGGTACATTGCATTATTTCATAAACAATTCATATTATAAATAAGGGTTGGTTACTATCCACTACACTTCCTAAGCGTAATTAACTGATAGATACATTCTAAATTAACTCTTACTACTAACTACAAAATTTATGTATGTATTTCCCTTTTTGCCCTAATATCCAAATTTAGATTTTAAATGCAGATTTTTCTGCACGAAATGTAGATTTTAGTTAAAAATGCAAATTTGATTGGGGTTAAGTTGATTTTTTTTCACGAAATGCAAATTCCGGTTAAAAAAAATGCAATTTGAAGGAGGTTTAGTTGATTTTTTTTTCACGAAATGCAGATTTTTTAATAGTTAATTTTCTGCATGAAATGCAGATTTTTTATGTAGTTAATTTTCTGCACGAAATTACACGAAATGCATATTTATCTTCCAATTCTCGCAATTAATGATATTTTTCTGCACGAAATGCAGATTTGTTTGGGGGTTTCTAACAACATGAATAGGAATTCATGGGAATTAATCATAATTCATTATGGCAAGTCAAGGGGTTTCTAACAACATGAATAGGAATTCATGGGAATTAATTATAATTCATTATGGCAAGTCAAGAAATCTTAAAGTGAAATACGTTGAGAGTGGAAGAGATATTATTGAGATATATTTTAATTAAGGATAAATTTGGAATTTTAACTCTAAAAATTGTACCTAATAATAATTTATTTTTATGGATGTATCTTAACATAATTATACATAGGAAGTTTGTACCTACAAGTAATTATTCCTATAAATAAAGAATGATAAACTTTTAATGAAAAGTGATAATATATTTAATAAAAATTGATAATTACTTAAAAAATTAAAATAGTCTCACATAGCACGACCTTATGTATTGCCATTAAAAATAATAGTACTAAGATAAAGAAAATTAATAATTTTAGATTTTTTTTTAAACCTTTAACTTTAAATTTAAGGTGTATTTCAATTAAAGTATATCTAATACTAATATTTTAGACATAAATATGGATTATCATTTAATTTTTGTATTTTATCTTCATAAATAAATATAAAATATTATAATTATTTATTAAATTTACGATTGAATTTAGACTTTAGACATACCATTTACTTTATTCATTATATTCTCTGAAATAATACTTTGAACATATTATTTTATTTATTTATTATTTTTTTAAAAATTTATTTTACTTTATGAAATATATATTTTCTAATATACAGTAATAAATAAATATTTAGAGCATTAAATATATTTTTAAATTATTATTTGTTAGTATATTATAAATAATTTTAATTTATTAATTATGATTACATTATAATTAATAGAGTAAAATTAATTAATTCATGACATATAAAGTATAAACTATAAATAATAGTGAAAATGAATATATTATATATAATTTTAATGCATAATTTAAATTCGGTTTTTCGGTACGGTTCGGTTCGGTCCGGTTATATCCAATATTCGGTACGGGAAAGCGAAAAATATTCAAGTCCGTACCAAATGAAAAATCGGTTCGATTCGGTTCGGAAAAAGTCAAAAAGTCAATGATTTTTTTCGGTTCGAAATTAATTCGGTACGGTTTCGGTTAAATCCAATATCCTTACACACTCCTAGTTTCGGCAATGGAGTTGGAGACAGATTAGGAGCGTGATCCCACGCGCGCAGGTTGAATCAGACAGGGAATTCGTCCACTGCGTCACATTGATATCTTTTAATGGGTCAATTAACTGTGAGCATCTTGATTGAACTTTGGGAGAGTTTACACTGATTCACTGGATGTTACTCAAGGCAAGGGTTAATTAAACTCATTTATATGTAAGTTCAAAAAAAAAAAAACTCATTTAATATGTAAACAGGTTTAATGGTGTAAACACTGTAGTTTCTCCTTTCAAACCTATATGCATACCTAGTATTGAGTTCGTGCAATGCACGAGATTGATTAAATTATCTAATATATTAATATTAAATTCTTTTTTATTTATCATGTGAAATTTTATATAAAATTTAATGTATTTATTAATTTTATAATATTATTTTTTTGTAAATTTTACATGTAAATTATTAAATATTTAAAAATTTTATAGTATACAATTTTTATAACTTATCTTCAATCGTTAACGATGATATTTGGTCTGAGCATACTCAAAATCGATAAATTATCAATTCGTTAGTAAAAAATTCTATTAATTACTATTATTAATTAATTTAAGCCATTTACTAAAACTTAAATATTAACATGTTATTCATTCAAATTTCAAATCTTCTAGATTTACATTAAAAAAATTTAATAACAAAAAATTAATTAATATTAACAGTATTTCATATAAAACGGTAATTTTTATAGCACGACAAATTACAAAAAGGCTCATCTTATATACACACCTCTTCCTATTGAATACACATTTATTATTATTTAAATAAAAAATATATTTTGAAAAAGTCTCAATTACCCTTTAATTATTAAAGACACACGCTATATTCATCCCAAAATTCTCATCTCTCCCGACGCTTCCGCCTCCCAGCAGCCTTTCTGTGTTCGTCTCCATTCATAAAATCAAACGATTGTCATTAATCACCTTTTATGACTCGTGATCCAGCGATTCACAAAGACCCTTTTATTTGGAAAATAAGACACAGAAAAGATGAACTTGATTCTGTACTCCCTTAATCCAAGAAGTCACTCCACAAGCAAGTAAGGAACTGCCACGTTATCTCATGATGAATAAAATTTATTTAATTGTAAATCATAATGAATAATGCATCTCAATAAATCATGATTATCTATTGGTTGAGAAAATCACTCCTCCGTCGAAAATCACTTGTCGGAATCCTCCTACCTGAGAGAACGGCAAATTGAACTCTTAAAAAGTTGTTTTTGTCCACGTGGAAGCTCGTTCAATAGACTTGAAAGTAAAAAAAATATTTTTTTCCGCTTATGCTTTGTGTAAATGGGTAATCTTGTTGTCCTTATGTGGTTTTAGATTTTTCCATATCCAGGTGTTGAGCTTATGATTAATCATCGCCACTTTTGCCTTGAGACCTTCATTAACATTTGGTTATTAATGGATTCTTCTGATGAAAAATTAAACTCGACGATATGATTACTGATTTATCTTTTAGAGGAATTTGTGGATATATAAATGATAAAACTCAACCCACAAAATAAGATCAAGAACAAAAAGGTGAGAGTGAAGGTGTGTATAATTTTAATAATGAAAGGGTAATTTTGAAAATTCAGTGATGTGCATAAAATAAAATTAAGGAATAAAAAATTAAAGATAGTGTGTATTTAATAAAGAAGGTGTATTCAATAAGAAAGAGGTGTGCAAATAGCAACACTCATTACAAAATCACATGTATATTACAGGAAAATATGAAAAGATAAAAGTTTAAGCTATTTATCTAATTAAAATAAAAATGAAAATTAATGTGGAAATGTAGAAAACTCATGAAAAAAATAAATTTTGAAAAATGTTTAAGATATTTAAAAAATTATGGTTGAAGATTATTACCATTTATTATTTTTTTATTGCGTAATTAAATATATTTTAAATATGGTTTTTATTAAATTAGTTGGAATATTAAATTCAAAAGATTAAATATGATCATTTATAGATTGATTGATATTATAATTAATTAATTAATTAATTATCAAAGTATTTATGTTAATAAATTAATAAATCTCATTAAATTATTTGATATAATTTTAAATATTATTAAATCAATTAAGGCAAGCACCCGGGCGCACGGAACACTTTCCGTGCGCCTTTAGAAATTTGTGCTAAATTGTATACCTTTTAGTATACAGATGTGTACCCTTTATTTTCTAAAGAAAAATCTGGGCGCACGAACAACACTCCGTGCGCCTTTAGAATTTTGTGTTAAATTGTATACCCTTTAGTATAAAAATGTGTACCCTTTATTTTCTAAAGAAAAAAAAATATTAATGAAAAGTGTATACCCTTTAGAACAAAATTGTGTACCTTTTAGTAATTAAAGTGTATACCCTTTAGACCAAATTAATGTACCCTTACCCATAATACAAAATTTCTAAAGGCGCACGGAATGTGTTCCGTGCGCCCGGGTGCACGCAAGCCTCACTCATCCATTAAATCATTTCAATCAAAAATACAAACTAAATTTTATTAATTAATAGAAAAATATAATATATAAAGATTTCTTAAATGAGGCAAATCAATATAAACGCAAATTGTTAAATAAGGTAATTGACATAATGATTTCTATTAAATGATAGATAAGTAACTCATCTCATAAAAAATAAAATCGAATTTTAAATAAGGTAAATCAATATAAATATAAAAGAGAAACTTTTTGTGAGACGGATTATTTGTAAGACGGGTATGAGACAGGTCGACCATCAATAAAGCATGTTTATTATATAGGTAAAATATGCTTATTTATAGTTAAAGCATGTCAATAATGAATCATATTATAACACGCTAAAAATCATACTTTATGTATAATCCAACCTACTTTAAAAAACATACTTAGGTAAAATATGCTTATTTATAGTTAAAGCATGTCAATAATGAATCATATTATAATACGCTAAAAATCATACTTTATGTATAATCCAACCTATTTTAAAAAACATACTTTAACAACCATTAAACATACTTTATCTATATAATATGAATACTTTAACACTTCTCACAAGAGAATTTGTCAATATAAAATGTTAAATAAGGTAATTGACAATTTGATTTCTATTAACATTAATTGATGGATTGATAATTAACTCTTTATATAAATAAAATAAAATCAAAAAATGTAAATAGAAAAATTTAGAAATTAAAAATTATAATAAATAAAAAAATAAATAAATTGTGAGTCTGTCATGTCATCAAGGAAGGCAAATAGATATGTAACACGTCATCATTAGAAAACTGATAAATAGATATGTTTAGATTATAGGATAATCAAGAATTTAAATAATATAACAAATTGAGATTTATACTTAAATATATAATTTTTTAAAAAAATATTTGAGAGAAATTAATAATTAGGCATGCGATTAATGAAATTGGATTAAATGGGTTTAATACTTTTAGTATGTCAAAGTTTTATATATATGATTTGATTTTATTGTAGTGTGATTTATGCGTGGAAATCTCAACAAAATGGATTCAATCATAAAAATGTAGGGTAATTCTTGGGTGACCCGTGGTCACCCATGACCCTTTCACATGAGGGGGTGAGGGCCACCCCCTGACATATGGGCCCCCACCCCCTTACGTGAGAGGGTTATGGGTGACCACGGGTCACCCAAGTGATCCTCAAAATGTATATGACTTTTTATTTTAGGTTGAATATTTTATGCTTGATTTATTTGTATGGTATCTTACTTTTTTTTTTTTAATGCAAGATGGAATGAATATTAATGATATGAATATAGATAATGAAAATATAATGTAGCTCATTAATTAATTAAAATCTAAATAAAATATACATTATTGCCTATTCATTGATTTCAGTCAATTAGATAAATCATAATAATTATTATTAATGTGTAATACAACATTAATCATAATTCAAAACCGCTTATCCCTATATCAATTTCTTTATATAGAAGGTAATCTTTATTTAAATGCAATCAAGGAACAATTATAGTTAATTTAGGGAATTTAATACTTTATTTTTTGTTATAAATATTAATTCTAAAAGAATTGAGCCTAATTATGATTGAAATTTATTTTGTTATATATCTCTTTGTATGGAAAGTAATTGATATAAGTTTTAAAGGAATTGAGAGTGATTATTTCAAGAGTGGGCCTCATGTGCACCCGGGCGCACAGAGCACATTCCGTGCGCCTTTGCAATTTTCATGCCCTTTGGAATTTAAACCCCTAGCAATACAAAGGTTTAAATAGGATTGGAGGGGGAGGATTGTGTTCACATAGGGACACGAAGTATCCCTCCGTGTCCCTGGGGCACAGGAGCTTTTGCCTTATTTCAATTTGAT
Source organism: Pogostemon cablin (assembly GCA_023678885.1). Classification (NCBI taxonomy): domain Eukaryota; kingdom Viridiplantae; phylum Streptophyta; class Magnoliopsida; order Lamiales; family Lamiaceae; genus Pogostemon; species Pogostemon cablin. The sequence continues at coordinate 24,711,089 of CM042959.1, forward strand.
TATATGGCTTACAATGAATAATATAAAGTAGGGTATGTCTTGTGTGAGGCCGTCTCACGTGAGACCATTTTATACTTTTTAAAATAGTTATCACTTTCGATATAAAAGATTATTACTTTTGCTATAAAATGTTATCACTTTTCATTTATACTATAAATTGTTCATGAAATATTATTATCACTTTCCATTAATTTAGTATCACTTTTCAGTATAAAAGTTATCACTTATTGACTATCTCACGTAAGTCCTCATGTGAGACGGTGTCACACAAATCTTTGATTTAATGTAATTATTAATGATGAATTGATTATTAGTAAATTGAATCTTTTGATTTACATGATTAAAGATAAATTAGTCATAAATTATATTGAATTTGAAGGTAATTTGAAGGGCTTAGATCCAGTAATTAATTTCTATTCTTAAAAATTTGAATTTAAATTTAACATACTGAATTTAAAGGAAAATTCTATGATTAGATCCAATAATTAATGATGAATTGATTATTAATAAATTTAATTTTTATTTTACATGATTAAAGATAATATATTCATAAAATTAAAAATAAAATATCATTAAAATTAAAAACTTAAATTAATATAGTAAATTATTAAGTAGAGTGTAATCATGATTTAAAATCAGAATTAGACATCTAAAAACATGATAAAATTTAGTAATAATGATTTATTATACAGTATGATAGAGAGTTAAAATTAAAATACAATCAATTAATGATTATTGACATCGTTAATTATTATAATTAATAAAATTGATTGATGATGATAATTAAAATTAAACTATATATATAGTAGGATAGTGATGGGCGTTTTCTCAACACACAACGTTAATCCCCAAGTATGAATGATATCAATTGTAGTTTTGAAGGTGACCAAGTTAAATATCGAATCCACGGGACGGATAAATATTACTTTTGTTATTTTCTAGCAATTATGACTATGTTGATAATTAAACTTGTAGGTTTGTAAGTTAAGTAATAATAAAAATAGCAAATAAGTAACAAGAACAAGGAAATAGTAGTTGTGATCAAATAAGATAATAGGTAGTTCGTCAAGCCATCCAGTTTCGTTCGTTAATTCATACTTTCGTGTGTCGATGTCCGACTCTACCTTGTGGTTTATGGACGCACCGCTAGACCATACAAATCTATTCTATAGACACAAATAGATAAGCTTTTGACACGTGTGAGTATCCTCAGAGCAAGACGTATTCTTTACCTCCCTTTCTAGGTACTATCATAATCAATTATTTCCCGTGCACTTAGTACTCTAACCCGATTTGATCTCCCTTTTTAGGTACTATAAAGTTATACTCTTAATCCTACTTGTTAACCTGAATTCAATTCAATTAACAAACATTCATATAAAACGGTTCTAATAAAACTTCGGAATCCCTTCACTTAGAATTATAACAATAAACCCTGCTCATTAGTGAACGCACTCAACTAATAACCATGTCATGCATTCAGACTCTACACAACGATTATTGATGCACAAAACAACTATGAGTATGGATTAAAAACGTGTAATCTTATATAAAATAAACCACAAGTAGTGTTGTACGAAGTATACACACGAAATACAAATTAACTCATGAAACCTTCATAACCCTAGAACTACCGAAGTGGCTCTAGACCATGATTGATCTAAGAACAATCATGGTTAGTTGGACCAATCTTACTTGAATCTCCAGCTGCACCTCTGTCACCGCCCTCCGGATGGATCGCCAATCTCTTCTCTTGTCTCCTATTATGATTCACGATCTTAAACTCCTCGCGTCTTCTTTTCTTGACTGCATGAGCATCCTTTTATACTTGTAATCACGTCTCTAGGGCTTGGAATGGGCTTTTCAAGTGATCCCACGCGTTTTGGCCTCAAAAATCCGGATAAGGTAAGTTTCCGCATTTTGGTTCGACCTCGTCAAACAGGTCGAACCACTGGCCACAGGTCGAACCCTGCTACTAGACACATTCTGCACTTGGTTCGACCTCTTGTACAGGTCGAACCACTCCCTCTTTGGTCGAACCCCAGGTCGAACCTCACCACTGGACAATTTCCGCTCCTGGTTCGACCAACTGTCAGGTCGAATCCCAACGTCTTGGTCGAACCCATCTTCTCGCGAACTGGTTCGACCATGGTTCGACCAGTTGAACAGGTCGAACCCCTGGTGTCGTGGTCGAACCTTCCTTCTGCAAACTTTGCAATGCTGGTTCGACCTGTAGGAGAGGTCGAACCCTACTCTTTCCTTGGCGGTTCGCGTGGTCTCGACTTTCTCTCTTCGATTTTTGGCACTTCCACTCAGTTTTTTCTATGAAAACCACTTAAATAGCTCCATTAACACCTGATTCATGCTAATTCACAATATGTATAGGTTTTCCACCTATTTTCACCTCAAAACTCTCCAAAACTAGCACAAAATATAGTGCCAAACTTGTGAATTTATACACTCATCAAACCCCCAAACTTACATGTTGCTCGTCCCGAGGCAACCAAATCAAACCACGGGAGTCGTGTATAATTCACCAAGATCAAGTATAACACATATCACACATGCAACTTCATTCAATCAAACAAGTATTAATTGCTTCATATATATCACTCATGCAAAACCAATCCAATCACACACCATTTGGAGTACTAAGTAATTTTGCTCACAAGATAAGTATTTATTCTCTTTCACTCAAGTGCGTCAGGCACTATATAGGTTAATATAAACAGTCATATCAATCCATATTCACGCGTAACCATAAGCTTGGCAAAGGTCTCAAAAATCAACTTATAATCAACTCTTCACTAGGATCACAAAGGACTTGTTTTTGGGTTGTAATGCTGGCTCTTTGGAAAAAGGTAGGAAAATTTAGGTAAAGTGACTTAAGACACTAGTAGAGAGTTACCTTGGAGGTTCTCGATTTCTTCTTCTTACAGCAAGTTCTCCTCCAATGTCGTCTCTTGAACTTGTAAAATTCCTGAATTTTCCTTCTTCTCATGGCATCAACGTCATCTTTTTAAACAATTTGGGTACCGGTTTCAGGCACTACCCTTCTTCTCATGTATAGGCCGTCAGCTACTAAACTTCACACACCATGTATAAAAACAATCGGAGTACCAGTTTCGGGCACTACCCCTAAACAAGATTTAACCATATTCTTTTCATCCAACCATATTCTATCTTCCTTTTTCTTCTTGCACACTTACTCACCTCCACTCTCTCTACCAATGAATAGGTTAATCAAAGCTCAAGTAAAGGTTTATAAGGTTATTTACTTCGGCTACCAAAGAAAAAGCTTTAACGGCTTAACGGGGCATCCAAAGGTTAATAAAATCATTAGGAAGGATAAAATTTGGCTAAGTAACTTAAGCACAAAATAATGGCCTAAGATCATGTCCTAGCAATTTATCAATCATAAGTCTCACTCAAGACTCCAAGTCAAGTTCTAGAATACGTTCATACGAATGATCCTCTCAAGAATAAAATAATCATGATCACGCATGATTATCAAAGCTCAAATCATCACATAGGTAATTAGATCCTAAGTACTCCTCATAGCACATAATTAAGATCAATTTCACAAGAACTCAATATACTTATCAAATTATACATGCTTTTCATCAATAGAAATTAACACATGAACATATGAATGCACAAAAATCAATAAGTTTATACCAAATCAATCATACAAGATATCACTTATACATTCCACTCACGCATGAATCACACCCCAACCTATAAAGATAAAAAGAAGAATAAGGGAATCAAGATGAATTGGAGGAAACCAAGAAAACCTGAAAAACTACTCGTCCGGAGCATCATCATCCTCATCATCATCATCCTCATCATCAAGCCTCCGCTCCACAATCCGGTGCAGATCACCGATGTGTCTATCCAAGTAATCAACTCGATCACCCAACCTACCAACTTTCTCATTCAAGGCCGTGTACCTCTCATTTAACGTAGCATAGTTGGCATTGGCTAGTGCGAGCTGTCGGTTTGTCTCCTGCTGGCTAGCAACGATCGCGATCAGCTGCTCATGAATAAGGCGGAACTATTCCCGTGTATCATTCGGGACAGCCCGCTGCTGCTGCGGTGCTGGCTCATGCTGATGTGCGTCGTGCTGCATCGGCATCTCCTCATCCTGCTGCTCCTCCTCTAAATACTCCTCTTCTTTGGGCTGCTGTGGTGGACGGAACTCTCCTTGATCCACAATCTGCTGTAACTCCGCCATCCTACCTTCTGCACACATCTGCGATACCGTCCTCCAATCACCACCCGACCTCGCTGCCACGGATAAGGCGTTGTGTCCGAGAAAATCCATCAACTTGTTCCTCGCCACCCGAATAGTTGTCAAGTTAATCACGTCGAAGGGAAACATGAATTCGAAGGGCTTGAGTCCCCTCGTGAAGAACCAATCTCAATTTTCTGAAATGTGCAAATCCTCCCTTCACGCATGTAAACATCGCCAAATTGGGCTCTCCTCTAACTGGTGTGATGCCGGTGAAATTCAAATTATAATGCTCAGCCACTATCGTCAGTAACCCTCCAATATTCACCTTTTGAAACCCAATGGTCCTGAATCGATGTAGCTGTGAAATGAAATACGCTCCAACATTAAACTGCACCCCATTTAGCATACACTACAAAGCATAAAGATCTCCTCTAGACACAACACTTCCCTCTGAGCGGGCGAACAACGTGTTGCTCAAAACACGATCCATGTACCTCAAAACTGGATTCTTTATTGAGGAAGCTCGAGCCTGCTTAATCTTATAATCTCCAATCTCCCCTGTAATCTCTCTCCAAAACCTATTAGCATTGAACGCACCATTCTCCAAATGAGAGATCCCTAAAGGCGTCTCAAACAGCTCATTAAAATCCTCAGACGTCCATCTCCTACTCACTCCACCAAGCTGAAACGTACACTGATACAGGTACCCAAACGGGTCCTTCACCATCTCGAAGGAGCAGACTATTTCCGCTGTAACATGGAAATACGTCAGCCTCTTTAACTCCATAAACCTCCGGATACCCACTTGATCGAACATCCAGAAAATGTCATTCCCGATTCTCATTATCCTCATCGCCTCATCATCTTGGTATCGAGTACGAGCTATCTTGTCCGAGACTTCTTCCCACATTTCTTTAATCTCATCCCAGTTTTGCATTTGAATTTTGAAGTTCTCGGGTAAACGATCTTGTAGCCTCAGCTTCCTTGTCACTGTGTCCACGTTCGAAGGCCTATCATTCCTCTTCTTCGATCTTGCTTCATCCGCCTTACCTTTCCCTTTACTTGATTATTGTCCCTTTCCTGAAAACAACTACTTCAATACAACCAACAAGACAAGAACACAAGTATATGACTAGCATATCCTATATTCTACTCAAGACTTCAAGCATCCATGCTTAATCAACCCAGCTATCATCTCAACATCACCTTCTTAATTAACATGCTCAAAACATCTTCAATCACACTACCTTTAATCTTCAAATCATAAACAACAAGCATGCATCAACTAATTCAAGCTATTCAACAAGAATTTCAACAATTGAACTTCATGAACAACTCCAATTATCAACAATTCAAGCCTAACTAACATGCTCATTCATCTAGATGCATCATATCCTTAATCAATCCACATAAAACTCAAGTTCTATCCATAATCAAGCAATCTCAAACCAATAAACATGAATTCATATGAATCAACTCAACAATATCCATTATCACCATGAATTTCAACCAAAATCATCATTAATCAACATACCCACAACACATTTCTTGCAATAAACTTCAATCCTAAGGTAATTGAGTTGAAAAAAACGTACCTTTAGTCTTGCCCATGGTTAACTATCGAAAATTGGCACACAACACTCAAAATGCGCGACTGAAACCCTAATTCGCGACAAAAATCGCCCAAATCTGCTCCCAATTCAAGAATTAAGAGTGTAATGTTGTGTAATCGGTGTAAAATCAAGTGTAATTGATGAATTTGTGCAAGGGTGTTAAGGTTCGGGGAGGGTTCGAGGTTTGGTGAACAAAAAAAAATGATCGAACCCCTCTAAAAAACCAACTTAAAACGCGTACCTGACTGGGTTCGACCTCGGGTTCGACCTGCGGAACAGGTCGAACCTCGAGCGACGAGGTCGAACCTACCTTCTGGACAAACTTACCTTTTGGTTCGACCTAGGTTCGACCTTCTGACCAAGTCGAACCAATCTTGTGACGAGGTCGAACCTACCTTCTGGACAACTGCTCCTCATGGTTCGACCTGGGTTCGACCTTCTGAACAGGTTGAACCACTCTTGTTTTGGTCGAACCTATCACCTGAAAAACAGAGTGCTCTGAACGGACTGGTTCGATCTCAGGTTCGACCTTCTGAACAGGTCGAACCATAACGGCTCAGGTCGAACCACCATACTGTAAATTTTAAGTCCCCGGGTTCGACCTTGGTTCGACCTGTTAGACAGGTCGAACCAACAATGATCAGGTCGAACCACCTTACTGGATGATTTTTTGCGTCGGTTCGACTTTCTCTGCTTGGTTCGACATCCTGGCACTGGTCGAACCTACCCTGGCTTTGGTCGAACCACCCCTTAAAGCTTCCAAACTGAGTGTTCTTCAATCCCTACACACTTCAAACTTCAATACGAATCATTAGGTACCAACTAGAGCACAACTTCATCAAAAATTATTTCACAAAATATCATTCATGAGTAACTCCATAAAAGAAAATACAACCAAAACCCACTAAATATTAGGCAAGTTGTAAAAAATAGTCACATCAAAATCGATTAAAATTTTAAATATGGCGCAAAAACCAACTCCCCTAACAAACATCACAAAGAAAAGATTATACTATCGGTGCTTATTGAGGTAAGTACATCACACCCCCCCAAACTTAGTAGAAACTATAGGTGAAACTAAGTTTGCAAAGAGATGTAATTGCCGATAAGTAAGCACTTCAAATATAAAAATTTCTTACTCACACAAAAGAAATAAAACAATAAAACAGGAGGAAAAACCCCCAACAGGCGCTCATGTATAACGTCGGAGAGTCACGACGGTACCAAATCAGATCAAGGTATCCACAAAGATGACACAAACATCATCCGGCGACTTGTAATGTTTCAAGCGATGTCCATTCGCCGCAAAAATGTCTCCATCCTTGTCAATGAGCTCAAAACTCCCCCTCCTAAGACTCGATGAATCATGAATGGTCCCGTCCACTTTGACTTCAACTTGCCTACAAAAAGCTTTAAACGAGAGTTAAAAAGTAATACCTCATCTCCTTGCTTGAACTCCTTGTACGAGATCTTCGAATCATGCCACCTCTTAATCCTTTCCTTGTAGATCTCTGAATTCTTGTACGCACGACTCCGAAACTCATCCAAAAGATTGATGTGAGTAATCCTCAACTCCTTCACATCCTTGAGAGTCAAGTTCAAGCTTCGCAAAGCCCAAAACGCTTTGTGTTGAATCTCTACAGGTAAGTGGCATGGCTTCCCATAGACAATTTAATACGGTGACATGTCTAACACCGTCTTGTACGCGGTCTGGAACCCCCACACGACATCATCGAGCTTCAAAGCCTAATCCTTTCTATTAGTTCCGACCACCTTCTCCAAAAATCTATTTGACTTGACGGTTAGAGACCTCCACTTGCCCATTCGCTTGAGGATGATAGGGTGTAGTAACCCTGTGCTTAACACCATACCCTTTAAGCACCTTCTCAAGAAATTTATTTACGAAATGCGTACCTCCATCACTAACAAGTGCTCTAGGGACTCCAAAACGGGCAAAGATATGCTTCTTCAAGAAAGATATAACAGTTTTCGAATCATTCAAGCGAGTAGGAATCGCTTCCACCCACTTAGAAACATAATCCACTGCAAGTAGAGTGTAGAGAAATCTATTAGATGGGGGAAAAGGCCCCATAAAATCGATACCCCACACATCAAAAATCTCGACCACTATGCTTGGCTGAAGCGGCATCTCGTCTCTCCTACCGATGTTCCCCATGCATTGACATCTATCGCAAGACGCCACATAGGTCTCACAATCCTTGACCAAGGTAGGCCAATAAAGAGCAGACTGAAGTACCTTGGCTGCTATCTTTTGAGCGCCGAAATGCCCCCCGTTAGGTTGTGCATGGCAAAACTCGAGAACACTCTCCATCTCCATCTCGGGCACACACCTACGGATGATAGAATCCGTGCAAATTTTGTACACAAACGGATCATACCATATGAAGGTCTAAACCTCCCTTTTGAATTTAGCAAGTTGATATCGGTTGAGATCCCTTGGAATTTCTCCCACAGCAATATAATTAACATAATCCGCATACCATGGATCAACTCCCTGCGTAGCAACCACACACGCTCGCTCAGCCCCTTCAACAAACACAGCCATGATCTTTTCATCCGGAAACATTTTCTCAATATACTCGAAAGAATTATCACAATGTTCCCTAGTCTCCAACCTCGAAAGATGATCCGCCAACACATTATCAGAACCTTTCTTATCCCGGATCTCCATGTTAAACTCTTGAAGTAAAAGAATCCATCTTATTATCCTAGGCTTCGTCTCCTTCTTTTCCATCAAGTACCGAATCGTTGAATGATCCGTGTATACAATAGTCTTCAGGCCAACCAAATACTGACGAAACTTGTCGAATGCGTACACAACCGCCAAAAACTCCTTTTCAGTCACCGTGTAATTCTTTTGTGCCGCATCAAAAGTCTTACTTGCGTAGTAAATGGCGCAAAACTTCTTCTCCTTCAGCTGTCCAAGCACCACTCCAAGTGCTACATCACTTGCATCACACATTAGTACAAACGGTTGAGTCCAATCCGGTGTGATCAAGATAGGTGCAGAAATAAGCGCCTCCTTCAAAACTTGAAAAGCTGTTAAACAATCATCATCAAACACAAAAGGAACATCCTTTTCAAGTAAGTGAGATAAGGGCTTAGAGTATTTTGAGAAGTCTTTTATGAATCTCCTGTAAAAATCGGCGTGTCCAAGGAAGGACGCACTCTTCTTTCATTGGTCGGTGGTGGAAGCTTCTCAATCGCCACAACTTTAGCACGATCTACCTGCAACCCTTTGGCTGAAACATGATGCCCAAGAACAATCACATCATTCACCATGAAGTGGCACTTCTCCCAATTCAAAACAAGATTAGTCACTTGACATCTCTTCAAAACAGTAGCTAGGTTAGACAAACAAATATCAAAGGAGGAACCAAAAATAGAAAAATCATCCATGAACATCTCCATGATCTTCTCTATCAAACCATCGAATATTGTCATCATGCATCTCTGAAAAGTAGTAGGCGCATTACATAACCCAAATGGTATTTTTCGAAAAGCAAAGGTCTCGTAGGGGCAAGTAAAAGTGGTCTTTTCTTGATCCTCGGGGGCAATCATAATTTGGTTGTACCCCGAGTATCCATCCAAGAAACAATAAAACTCATACCCTGCAAGACGATCTAACATTTGATCCATGAAAGGAAGAGGAAAATGATCCTTACACGTGTTCTCATTCAACTTCCTATAATCTACACATGTACGCCATCCCGTAGGAATCCTTGTGGCTATCGCTTCTCTATCCTCAGCATTTACTATAGTCATACCCCCCTTTTTAGCAACTACATGCAATGGACTCACATGGGGACTATCACTAATAGGATATATGATTCCAGCATCCAACCACGTAAGGATTTGCTTCCTAATTACCTCTTGAATCACGGGATTGACCCTCCGCTGATTCTGAACACTTGCCTTTGCCTCGTCTAACAATCTTATCCTATGCATACAATACGAAGGACTAATTCCTTTCAAATCCTCAAGAGACCAACCAATCGCAGATTTATACTTCCTAAGAACGTTCAATAACTCCTCAAGTTGATCATCATCAAGAGAAGAAGATACAATTACCGAATATTTTTCATTATCGCCAAGAAAGGCGTACTTCAAGTGTTTCGGTAAAAGTTTCAACTCCTCCTTCCTCACTTCCATCGGAGGGCTCTCGTTATCCAAAGGCAAGTACTTCCTAGTCCACTTGACTTCTTCCACCTTAGTTCTTCCCGATTCAAACCTGTCATCACCCAAAGTAAGTAAGTTTTCAAGAAAGTCAATACATACCTCGTTGGAGAGTCCGTCAAGCTCCGTAGTGGGATAAGTAAGAGACTCCATCAAATATGTCTCAAGAGGATCCTTTGATAGGATCAGAGACATATCCTCCTTCACAATCTCCTCCACCACGTCAATACTATAACACTACGACCCCATGGGCATCTTCATTGCTTTGTCTAAGTTGAAAAGAACTTCTTCTTTGTCCATCCGCAATTTAAGCTCTCCTTTATGAACATCAATCATAGCTCCAGCAGTAGCAAGGAAAGGTCTTCCCAAGATTAAAGGGATATTATCCTTGTCTTCTTCCATCTCTAGCATAAGAAAGTCCACATGAAAGACTAGCTTCTCCACTTTGACGAGAACGTCTTCAATTATACCTTTTGGAAACGTCATCGACCTGTCCGCCAATTGGAGAACCACTTTTGTAGGGGTCAACTCCCCCAAACCAAGCCTCTGAAAGATGGACAAAGGCATCAAATTAATGCTTGCCCCTAGATCGCACAAAGCTCGACGTGCCGGCCCCTTCCCGATCTCACATAGAATAGTGAAGCTCCCCGGATCCTTCATCTTTTGCGGCAGCTTCCTTTGGATGATTGAGTTGCAATTCTCAGATAAATTCACCGTTTCAATTCCGGTTAAGCTTCGCTTCTTTAACAATATGTCTTTTAGAAATCGGGCATAGTACGGCATCTCCATGATTACCTCTGAGAAAGGAATGCTCAAGCATATTTTGTTTATTATCTCTGAAAACTTCTTGAACTTCTCTTCCAATCCCTTCTTCACAAGCTTATAAGAAAATGGCGGAGGTATCTTTGTTTTGGGAATCCCCCATTCATCACGATCAACCTTCTTCGTTTTCTCCTTTTCGGCTCTTAATCGCTTGGCTCTCTCCCACTTTTTCTTAGCTATTATCTCTATACTTTGCTCTTTTCGAACCAATGGAGTAGCATCAACATCATCGAGAGTGTTCGGAGCGGCAACAAGTAATTTTTGGTGGGGTTCGACCAGGGTTCGACCTGTGGAACAGGTCGAACCAGACACGTACTGGTCGAACCTTGCTTCTGGACAACGGCTCTCTTTTTTAATCTGAGGTTCGACCTGGGTTTGACCTGTTGAGTAGATCGAACCACGGGCACCTAGGTCGAACTGGCCTACTGTACTCCTTTCGCCATCCGGTTCAACCAAAGTTCGACCTGTTTGATAGGTCGAACCATGACCGTCGTGGTCGAACCATTGCTGCGACAAAATAGAGTGCTCCAAGTAGTGCAGTTCGACCTGGGTTTGACTTGTTGGATAGGTCGAACCAAGATTGATTTGGTCGAACCGGTGTTTTGGAAAAACAGAGTGCTCTGAGTTGTCGGGTTCGACCATGGTTTGACCTGTGGGACAGGTCGAACCATCTGCAGTTTAGTCGAAACGATGCTGCAATCTCTCTTGATCGTGTCCAGTGTGTAGGTTCGAACTCCCCTGTATGGTTTGACCTTCAATGTTGGTCGAACCATGGTCGAACCTCGCCCTAGACATGTCCAAATTTGATTTCAGCCTCATAGGTCCCTCGTACTGCGTTCCCGACCTCAATGTGATGGCGTTGCAGGACCTTGGATTCTCAATACTTTGAGATGGGAACTTTTCCTTCTCAAGAGTTTGAGTAAGCTTGTTAACACTTCTTGCCATCTCCCCCATCAGCAACGTAAGATCCTTCACCTGCTTAGATATAACCTCATGGTTTGCATCGATTTTCTTTTCAAGTTTGGCCTCAAGGCGGTTAACTCTTTCATCATTCTTGGCCATATACATGTTCACAGTATCCTCAAGACCTGATTTCCCTTCTTTCACCTTAGCACCCGGATCAACACCCATCGGAGGTTGAATCGCATTATTTGGATTGCTCCATGAGAACTTCGGCCTCCTAGGCTGTTGATAACCACCAGGGGGACCACAATTATTATAGTTTCCTCGATAGTTCCCTTTGTAATTCCAGTTTCCTTGATTTGGATACCTAGTCCCTTGAATACTTTGACCCATGGCATAGTGTGCCTCTTCCAACTCCTCTTGGATTGGTCCCTCATTCTTTAACTCCTGCTGCATGATAGGTACGTGCTGAGATAATTCGCTGATTTGCTTCTGTTGGGATTCAAGTAGCTTGTTGATATTGGACAAGCTAGAGACGATTTCATCCTCTCTACTTGTTTTCACCATTGCTTGTTCAACCTTAGCTACCTTACCAAGGACATAAGTACCTCTAACTCTATCAGTTGGCCAATCAATCGAATTCATCGAAATATCTTCAAACAACTTTTCGGCCTCTATGGATGACTTTGTAAGCAATGCTCCATTAGAAGAAGCATCCAATAACACTCGTGAATTATAGTCCAATCCATTGTAGAATATACTGATATATTGAGCTTTAGATAGCCCATGTTGAGGACACTTCCTAAGCATGTCCTTGAATCTATCCCATGCTTCATGAAATTTTTCACCTCCACCCATAGCAAATTAGTTAATGTCTTGCTTCATCTTAAACACCTTTGAAGGTGACATGTACCTCTCCAAGAACCTTAACTTCAGTTGCTCTCAAGTGGTGCACTCAGCTGCGTTGATAGTGTCGTACCAATCTCTCGCCTTTTCAGTAAGCGAGAATTTGAACAAAAGGATCTTCCTAGCATCTTCATGTTCTCCTGCGTCTTTTTGAGTACTTGCATAGCCCAAGAACATGTTCAGATGCTGTTGCGGATCCTCGAAAGACCCTCCTGAAAAGGAGTTCCTTTCTATCGTGCTAATAAGAGTGGGATGAAGATCGAAAGTTGAATTAGTTCCCCTCGCTCCTAGAAGCCCAAAATTTCCAGCCCCATTATTTCTGAAAACCTCTCGGATGGCTAGATTATCCGAATTTGCTACCATGTTGACTGTCCTTACTCCCGAATTAACTTCAGTTGTAGATTTAATCGTCTGCGAATTCTGCTCGTCAACTTCAACTCCAAAATTCAGAGCTTCAGTTGGATCAAAAGTTCTTGCCTTGCTCTTCTTCTTCTTCTTCTTTCTTGACGATGCCCCGATTTCAGGATTATAGGGTTCAAGTTCACCTTTCTTTGATCTCGTGAGCATGCACCTAAAAAGAACTAGAATTAAAACTACAAAACAAGAAAAATAGCCTTAATAAACTAAAAATAACAAAAAGATATTTTAAGCCGTCCCCGGCAACGGCGCCAAAAATATGATGGGCGTTTTCTCAACACACAACGTTAATCCCAAGTATGAAGAATATCAATTGTAGTTTCGAAGGTGACCAAGTTAAATATCGAATCCACGGGACGGATAAATATTACTTTTGTTATTTTCTAGCAATTATGACTATGTTGATAATTAAACTTGTAGGTTTGTAAGTTAAGTAATAATAAAAATAGCAAATAAATAACAAGAACAAGGAAATAGTAGTTGTGATCAAATAAGATAATAGGTAGTTCGTCAAGCCATCCAGTTTTGTTCGTTAATTCATACTTTCGTGTGTCGATGTCCGACTCTACCTTGTGGTTTATGGACGCATCGCTAGACCATACAAATCTATTCTATAGACACAAATAGATAAGCTTTTGACACGTGTGAGTATCCTCAGAGCAAGACGTATACTTTACCTCCCTTTCTAGGTATTATCATAATCAATTATTTCCCGTGCACTTAGTACTCTAACCCGATTTGATCTCCCTTTTTAGGTACTATAAAGTTATACTCTTAATCCTACTTGTTAACTCGAATTCAATTCAATTAACAAACATTCATATAAAATGGTTCTAATAAAATCTCGGAATCCCTTCACTTAGAATTATAACAATAAACCCTGCTCGTTAGTGAACGCACTCAACTAATAACCATGTCATGCATTCAGACTCTACACAATGATTATTGATGCACAAAACAACTATGAGTATGGATTAAAAACGTGTAATCTTATATAAAATAAACCACAAGTAGTGTTGTACGGAGTATACACACGAAATACAAATTAACTCATGAAACCTTCATAACCCTAGAACTACCGAAGTGGCTCTAGCCCATGATTGATCTAAGAACAATCATGGTTAGTTGGACCAATCTTACTTCAATCTCCAGCTGCACCTCTGTCACCGCCCTCCGGATGGATCGCCAATCTCTTCTCTTGTCTCTTCTTATGATTCACGATCTTAAACCCTCGCGTTCTCTTTTCTTGACTGCATGAGCCTCCTTTTATACTTGTAATCACGTCTCTAGGGCTTGGAATGAGCTTTTCAAGTGATCCCACGCGTTTTGGCCTCGAAAATCTGGATAAGGTAAGTTTTCGCGTTTTGGTTCGACCTCGTCAAACAGGTTGAACCACTGGCCACAGGTCGAACCCTGCTACTGGACACATTCTGCACTTGGTTCGACCTCTTGTACAGGTCGAACCACTCCCTCTTTGGTCGAACCCCAGGTCGAACCTCACCACTGGACAATTTCCGCTCCTGGTTCGACCAACTGTCAGGTCGAACCCCAACGTCGTGGTCGAACCCATCTTCTCGCGAACTGGTTCAATCATGGTTCGACCAGTTGAATAGGTCGAACCCTTGGTGTCGTGGTCGAACCTTCCTTCTGCAAACTTTGCAATGCTGGTTCGACCTGTAGGAGAGGTCGAACCCTCCTCCATCAGGTCGAACCCTACTCTTTCCTTGGCGGTTCGCGTGGTCTCGACTTCGTCTCTTCGATTCTTGGCACTTCCACTCCATTTTTGCTATGAAAACCACTTAAATAGCTCCACTAACACCTGATTCATGCTAATTCACAATATGTATAGGTTTTCCACCTATTTCCACCTCAAAACTCTCCAAAACTAGCACAAAACATGGTGTCAAACTTATGAATTTACACACTTATCAGATAGTAAGATATTGTAAGTAGAATTTTGATATTTTATTAACAGTGATTGAAATCTTAAAGTTTAATGATTAAGATATATCTTAATAATAGAATGAGTATAAAATTTGATTAAAACTAACCATTTATAAAAGCACAGTGCTAAATGAAATTAATATTAAATACTAATTCAAAATATATACAATTTTTTACTAATGATGACAGACAATCTTCAATTTACAACTATAAATTGAATAGTAATTATTAATAATTTGAATATTAATAACAAATTTATTACTTAATAAATATTATAAAAATTTACCATAAATATAAATAATTATAATTAAATAAACAATGGCATGACTAAGGATTTATGATAATTGAGTATTAATAGGGATAAAAAAATATGGAAAGAATAATATATTATTTTAAGTCAAAATTTAATAACAATTATTGGTGACAAAATAATTAGTGAAAACTAAATGCTCATTGATTTCTTGTTTACTTTTGATCCTCAAGCTAATCCAATTTTTATTTTTTTTTATCTTCAAACTAATTCAAATCAAAATTATTGTCTAAAATTATATTGATTAAAGATTAGAATTGATAATTAAGAATTGCATTAACAAAAAAATATAATTCTATTAAAAAACAAATAATTATAACCAAATGATGTGCAACATTGATTTAAATCAAGCAAATAATAAAATAAATTCACACTCAATCATTAAAGACTGAGCTACTAACAAAATTTATAAAATTATACTCAACAAATAATCTTGTTAAAACACATCATATTCAAATCTCCACATTTGCTAATTTTATGTTGGGCATGAATATCAGACTAGTCCAAATTCAATTTTTTTATGGTGAGATAAGATTCAACCCTCTCTCTCTTTTAAATCTTCAAAGAAGTCTTGTGTATTAATCATAACCTGAAATTTGAAACAACAAAGAATGATGAAGAAAGAGGCAAAATGACACTCTCAAATAGTCTAATTATAAGTAGATTTAATTTAATTTCACAAACCTGAAATAAGGAATAAAACAATAAAAAAAAACACTCTAACATAAATGTAGACTAATTAATAACTTTAGTACAATTTTAGGGGTAAAATAAAATCAACAATTACATGTGAGCAATTCTAAATATTTATCTTGTGCATCAAGATGAACACACTCTCAAAACTATCAAAATAAAAGAAAAATTAATTTCATTAAATTTCAAATGGTTAGATATGAACAAATATAATCTCATAAAAAGTGAAATAAATGATAAATATTAATAGAGAGAAAAAAAGTTATTCTCAATTAAAAATATAAACTAATGAACATTAGAACAAACAATCAAATGTTTAAATATCACATATTGAATAAATAAAAGCAAACTCAACTTTAAAATTTTTATATAATGATTCAATCTACTCTTACAGTAGGAACAATTTTCAAATCAGAAAAATTAAATATTTAATCGACGAAGGAGGAGAAAATTTTCAAGATTGAAAAAATGAGTGTGCAAATGAATTTTTATATAAAAAGGAATACAATCTCTATTAATAACATTTAATTTAATAACGTAAGTATGGAACAATAAAAAGAAAAGCAGAATTAAGAAATAAAAAAAAAGCAAAAGAAAGAGAAAAAGAAATGTAAAAAATAAATCTAATAAAAATAAAATAAAATGGTAAGTACTCCAAACACTCTCCCGATACCGTGTCATCAGGGAGAGCAGGGAAACACTCCAAGTCAGCAGAAGATGTCTTTAGATTAGATGTCATTAGATATCTATGTATTGATAGGTTGGGATCACAAAGTTTATAAAGTATCATAAATTCTATTTACAATATAGTAACTCTAATTTAATTTGACAATATAACTCTAATTTAAGGCAATAATAACTCGCTTGTTGTTGTTTAATTTTTATTTTTTTCCTTTTTTTTTACAATTTTTTAAAATTTAATTGTAGTGTTTAGGATATTCTTTATCCTTAAAATTTTGGGTATAATTGTAATTTCACCCTTTAATTTAGGGTATAATTTATGTGCCAATATCCAAAAGTGGCCTAACATCCAAATGAAAAATGACAAAGACTTTGATGAGATCGTCTCACGAATCCTTTTATGTGAGACGGATTAACCATTAATCCAGTAAACACATTTTTAAGGGACATGTTTGGTAGTTTTTAAATTAAAAAACTTAAAAATTAATTATGATAGTAGTTGCATCTTTTATACCTGATATGGTAGCTTTCACGGCGGAAACTTAGCGAAAGCATGGGCTTGTTCGATAATCATTCAGGAAGATTGCTTATGATCATCCATCATTCACCATATTTATTTTTTTATTTTATTTTTTGGGTAGGTCTTGCATGAGACCGTCCCATGTGAGACCATTTTATACTTTTTAAAATAGTTATCACTTTCGCTATAAAACATTATCACTTTCGTTATAAAAATGTTATCATTTTTTATTTATACTATAAATTGTTCACGAAATAACATTATCACTTTTTATTGATTTAGTATCACTTTTCAGTATAAAAGTTATCAATTTTTGACCGTCTCACGTAAGCCCTTACGTGAAACGGTCTCACAAAGTCTTTTCCTTATGTTTTTTTATGTTTTCTTCTTTATTTTTTATTATTTAAAATTTTAATAATTAAAATTTTTTATCCATTTAATTATTTTAAATTTTAAAAAGGTGTACACAAATGAATGAAAAGTGATACCGAGTGGATTATTTCATGAATAATTTATAATATAAATAAAATTGATTACACTTTAAATAAAAAGTGATAATTAATTAAGAAAATGTATTTTACGAATAACTTACTGAAATAATAAAAAGTGATAACATTCTTAATAAAAAATATTTATAATCAAAAGTAATATCCGTCTAATTGAATTATTTCAAGAACAATTTGCTAAAATAATAAAAAGTGATAACATTTCATTTAAATCATGTCATAAATAATTCATAATGTCAAGGATTCATGTGAGTCTATTTTACGAATGATTTCGGTGAGAAGGATAAGCAGTGATAATCTTTATGAGGAAAAGTGATACCGAATTGATGAAAAAGTGATAACGCTGATGTAAATGATTTCATGAACAGTTAATTTCTATATAAATGAAAAGTGATAACATATATAAAAAATGTGATAAAATCTTTTATAAAAAGTGATAAATAATTATGAAAGTGAATTTCATTGACAATCTAAAGAATTGATAAAATGTAATAATATTTTTAATAAAAGTAATACTAAGGAAAAATAATAACTGACCAATTCAACTATTTCATGAATAAATATTAGTAGAACGGAAAAAATTGATAATATTTTTAACAGAAAGTGATATTTGATAAATGAAAAGGGATAACCTTCAAATTGCACCATATTATAAATCATTTGTAAGATGAATAAAAAGTAATAACAATTTTAATAAAAATGATATTTGATTTATAAAAAATTATAATCAATCAAATAAATTATTTTAGGATTTTAAGAAAAATAAAAATTGATAATATATATAGAAAGTGATGTCTAATTATAATTTTCTTAAAAAATAAAAAAGAATATATTTTTAATAATTAACAAAAATATTTATTTAACAAAATAAGAAGAAAAAAAATTGTTTTCGTAAACAGCGGAGCCTTCATGCCGATGCTTCAAGATTTAGCGTTAATTGTAACTAATTTATTCAAATTGTAATTGATTCATCTAACCAAACAGGGCCCTTATTTTATTTAATTATTTTTTAATTGAATTTAAAATATATCCTTTTTAACCCATGGATGATCTGTCTCACATAAGAGGATCCGTGAAACGGTCTCACTCAAGACCTACCCAATGAAAATTACAATGCCAGCATGGGAATGACTTTACTTACAAAAATAGCCAATTTTTAAATTAATGGCCAAAATACCCTTCTGCTTGCCACCAGATCAACTGGTTGCCCATAGTCCATTCACCCTAAATCCACCCAATTTCAAACGGCGATTGTTGGAGTGGGAAGATGAGAAGCACCATATCTGAAATTCACCATCAATTAACATTTGCTTGACAATTCCATTGCAGTCGATACTTCTGGTAATAACATTAGGTATTCTTTCTGTGTTGATGCAGAAGAGCAGTGTACAAAAATCAGTCTCGTTGAAAGCGTCGGAGTAGTCCTCTGTCGGGGTTGTTGAAGTCGGCGGACTAGTAGGTGGACAAAGCACAATAGAAAATTATGGTTCAATTTGAGGTACCCTATGTTCATAACACCATTGTTGTTTATGTTTGTAGATGACCTAATTTTGTATTTTTAATTTTTAATGGTGAAATCAGTGGAGTATTTTTAATTCGAATAAGTACTCTGCTAAAAATGAATGTATTATCTCAGTATACCCAGAGGATTCGTTAATTGCGCTGTGGGTCATTGTAATTGGCGGAATAGATGGTAGGTAACGCTCTGTGGGAGACCAAATTCAGTCGAGGTATGAAATGTTCATAGTAGCATTTGGTTTGGTACTATTCGATGATATAAATTTAGTTTTCGTATTAGTAAGGCATGTCAATAACTCATAAGATTGTTGAGTTGTATGTAATGATTGATGTTTTATGAAACTAATTAGCAAAGGCTGTAGTTAATCTGAGAAGGATTATTGTGATTAATATATTGTTGATGAATATAGTTTTAGCAGGGTATGTAATCGAATGTTTATGGTTCAATGTAATTATTGAAATTCGAGTTTTAATAGCAAGGGTGATGAGAGTGTAAATTCACATAATTTGAGCTCTGATTTCTATGATAATAATGTATGATTTGATCCTATGTAGAGATAAATCGAGATATATAGTGGAAAATCATGAATTAGGTACGTTTGAGGCTGTTTGGTGGATTTTCGAAGGAAAACAGAACTGAAGTGATCGAAACTGGAAAAGGGGCATGAAGGCATCTGGTTCGATCAGAACACGAGTGGTTCGACCACTGGTTCGGGTAAAACCAACAACTTGAAATTGTGTAGTAGTTCGACCATGATAATGTGGTTCGACCAGGCATGATGGTCGAACCGTGATTGAACCAAATGTCAAAAGAAATGCAGAAGTGATTCGACTACGATGCTTCTGGTTCGACCAGTGGTTCAAGTCAAACTAGCCACCTGCCAGTGTATTACAGGCTGGTTTGACCAAGCTGATAATGGTTAGACCAAGGGCTTTGGTCGAACCAACATATGGGAAGCTTCCAAATTCGTTTTTTTATACCTTCAGTATGTGTTTTACCTCAAAAAGCCCATTAGAGATCCATTGAAGAAGCTAAAAGTATAAAAGGAAGACCCTACATAGACTACGAACACAACCTTCATTCTACACAATATCCAAAACCCTACATCATCCTACGGAGCTGTGGAGAGAGATTTATCTGTCGAATCAAGTGAGAACCAAGTGAAGATTCAAGACGGAGAGACGCGACGGCACCCACATCTAGGGTTTACTTCGCTTCTTAATTTATCTTATAATTTTCAAGACTATTGGTAAGACCTATCTAACCATCATGATTGTTCTTCGATCAATCATGAGCTAGAACCACTTCAGTAGTTCTAGGGTATATGAAGGTTTTACGAGTTAATTGAACTTACGTGTGTATACTCTGTACAACACTACTTGTGGTTTATTTTATATAAAATTATGCTTTTTAAATTCATACTGAGAGTTGTTTTATGCATCATTAATTGTTATGTAGAGTCTGAATACATATCTTGATTATTGATTGAGTGTGTTCACTGCTGAGCAGGATTACATGTTATGATTCTAAGTGAGGGGACTTCGAAGTCTCATTAGAACTGTCTTTATATAGATACTTGTTAATTGAATCTTATTCGGGTTAATAAGTAGGACAAAGAGAATAATTTCATAGTACATATAAAGGGAGATCATATCGGGTTAGAGTACTTAGTGCACGGGAAATAATTGATACTGATAGTACCTAAAAAGGGGGGTGAATTATATCTCTTACTCCAAGGATATTCGCACGTGTCACACGCTTATTTACTTGTGTCTATAGAGTAGATTTGCATGGTTTAGTGATGCGTCCATAATCCACAAGGCAGAGTCAGAAATTGATACATGGAAAGAAAGTTAATGAGTAAAATTGGATGGCCCGAAGGACTACCTAATTTCTCACTTATTCACCTTCGTTTAATATCTACTGCTTGTTTATTTTAATTGCTATTTTAATTATTTGTTTATTAGTTAACTAATATTCTACTAATTTATTGTCAACCTAGTCTTAATAAGTTAGATCATAATTGAATTGATAAAAATACGTCCCTTGGGTTCGATAATCACTTGGTCGTTTATCAAAGCTACAATAACATCCTTCACACTTGGGAATTAATATTGTGTGTTTAGAAAACGCTCATCAAGTTCTTGGCGCTGTTGCTGGGGACGATATTAATTATTAAATTATTATTTCTAGTTTAATTGAGACTATTTTATTCTTGTCTTTATTTTTCTAATGCTTATTTTTCTTAGGTGTATGCACACTAGATCAATGGCAGGAGAATTACGCCTTATAATTCAGAAATTGGAGCATCATCGAGGTAGAAAAAGAAGAACAAGAACAAGAACAATAACGTGGAACCAACTGAAGCTCTTAATCTAGGAGTTAAAGTTGAAGAGCTGAACTCGGAAGCAATTGAAGCTGCAACTGGAGACAAATTGAAAGCATAAGCAGTCAACATGGCCCAAGAAAGGGCGAATCTGGATAATCTTTCCATTTGTGAAGTCTTTAAGAACAATTGAGGAGGCAATTTGGGGCTGTTAGGAGGAAAAGAGGCCGATGAGGATTTTGATCTTCGCACTGCTCTGATCAACATGATTGAAAGGAGTCCATTTTCTGGGGGAACCTTTGAAGATCCTCAATAGCATCTGAATAAATTCCTAGGGTATGCAAGCACACAAAGAGCGCAGGAGATCATGAGGATGCATGGAGGATTGTTTTGTTTAAGTTTTCGATTACTAAAAAGGCGAGAAATTGATACGATACTCTTAATGTTGCAGAATGCACTACCTGGGAGCAATTGAAATTGAAGTTCTTAGAGAGATACATGCCACCTTCCAAGGTGTTTAAAATGAAGCAAAACATCAATCGATTTGCTATCGGAAGTGGAGAGAAATTTCATGAGGCCTAAGACAGATTCAAGGACATGCTTCGAAAGTGTCCACAGCATAGTCTATCTAAAGCTCAATACATCAGTATTTTCTACAACGGATTGGACTGTGACTCTCGAGTTTTACTAGATGCTTCATCAAATGGAGTACTGCTTACAAAGACATCTATTGAGGCAGAAAAGCTCTTTGAGGATATTTCGATGAATTCAAGAGATTGGCCGACTGATAAAGTGAGAGGCACTTATGTTCTAGGAAAAGTAGCGCAGGTTGATCACACTATGGTTAAGTCGAGTATAGAAAATGAGATCGTCTCTAGATTGACTAATATCAATAAGTTACTTGAGTCTCAGCAAAAGCAGAGTACTGATATTGTACAGCGAGTACCAATTATGCAGCAGGATGTTGGTAATGAAAGAGCTAGACAAAAGGAATTAGAAGAGGAAACTACGCCATGGGTCAAAGTATTCAAGGAACGAGGTTCCAAAATCAAGAAAATTGGAATTATTAAAGGAACTACAATAATTGTGGTCCCCCTGGTAATTATCAATAACCAAAGAGGCTGGAGTTTTCATGGAATAATCCTAACACACCAGTATAACCTCCTGTTGGTGTTGATCCGGGTGCTAAGGTCGAAGAAGGAAAACCTGATTTTAAGGATACAGTGAATAGGTACATGGTGAGAAATGATGCAAGAGTGAATCGTCTAGAGGCAAAGTTAGAGGAGAAAATTGAAGTAAATCATGAGGATATCTCTAAGCAGATGAAGGACTTGACGTTGTTGATGGGGCAGATGGCCGGGAATGTTAATCAATTGATGCAAACCAAAGAGAAGAGAAAGTTCTCATCTCAAAGTATAACAAACCCGAAGCAGTTCAACGCCATCACGTTAAGGTCTGGAACGCAGTATGAGGGACTGATGATGCCGAAAACAAATTTTGGAGCTCCAGGAGCTCGATTTGACCAGGGTTCGACCAAGACAGCATGTCAAACCACATCACCGAGGTCGAACCAAGCACCTGGACAACCTCCGGAGCGTCCAGACGGCTGATTCGACCAACACCACACTGGTTTGATAAACCCTGAAGGTCGAACCATGATCAAACCAGCCTATCCAGAATTCTCAGATGTCGGGTTCAACCAACCCAACTATGGTTTGACCAACCCTGGAGGTCGAACCCAGGTCCAACCGACCTATCCAAGAGATGCCATACTTTCTGAAGCTTGGTTCGACCACTACACAACTAGTTCGACCAGCACTCATGGTCGAACTGAGGTCGAACCACCTCATCCGGTATCCTTTTTTGTGTAGAATGCTTTACCTGATGTTAATGCTACTTTATGCCATCCCAAGGGCAGAATACTGAGCTTATTGTGGAAAAGAAATGGGAAAGAGCAAAGAGATTGAGAGCCGAGAAAGACAAAGTGGAGAAGGTTGAACGTGATGAATGGAGGATTCCAAAAACAATGATACCTCCACCGTTTCCTTTCAAGTTAGTCAAGAAGGGATTGGAAGAAAAGTTCAAGAAGTATCATTGTGGAATATGGACGCATCACTAAACCATGCATATCTACTCTATAGACACAAGTAAATATGTGTGTAACACGTGTGAATAACCTCGGAGCAAGAGATATAATTCACCCCCCTTTCTAGGTACTATCAGTATCAATTATTTTCCCCTAGGATTGGTACTCTAACCCGATATGATCTCCCTTTATAGGTACTATAAAATTATCCTCTTTATCCTACTTATTAACCCGAATTCAATTCAATTAATAAGTATTCATATAAGATAGTTCAAATAAGACTTCGGAATCCCTTCACTTAGAATTATAACTTAAAACCCTACTCAACAGTGAACGCACTCAACCAATAACCATGTTATGTATTCAGACTCTACACAACGATTATTGATGCACAAAATGACTATGAGTATGGATTAAAAAGGCACAATCATATATAAAATAAATCACAAGTAGTATTGTACAGAGTGTACACATGGAAGTTCAATTAACTAGATAAAACCTTTACAACCCTAGTTCTACCAAAAAGGCTCTAACCCATGATGTTGCGAAGAACAATCATGGGTGTTGGATAGATCTTACCCAAATGTTCAGAAAATACAAGATAAATTAGGAAACGAATAAACCCTAGATATGGCGTCTTCATGTCCTTCTCCGTCTTGAATCCTCCTCTTGGTTCTCCTCTTGATTCCACGAACGAATCTTCAAAGTGATGGATGGATGGAGGAAAGAATGATGGTTGGGGGGTGATCCCCCATTGTAGGGTGTTGCATGTTGTGGCCTCTCTTCTCCTCTCTTGTTGTTGTGTTCCTTCTTTTTTTGGGGCTGTATAGACCTCCTTTTATACTTGTAATCACGTCTCCTAGGTTTGGAATGGGCTTTTCAAGTGATCACATGCGTTTAGGCCTCGAAAATACGAATTTGGTAAGTTCCCAAAGCGCGGTTCGACCTCCCAAACATGTCGAACCAACCTCTACAGGTCGAACCATGGTCGAACCACCCTTCAGGACATCCCAGGTGCATGGTTCGACCAGCCAACAGGTCGAACCAGCATGTCGTGGTCGAACCAGCATTTTTTCCGTTGGGTTCGACCTCGGTTCGACCTCAAGCAGGTCGAACCGATTTGCGCAGTCTCTCCGTTTAGCGTATAACTTTCACATCCGACCTCCAAATTGAGTGATTTTTGCGCTCACGTGATCTTATCTTCCTGAGCTTTCTATCCTTATAAATAAATCACAAAAACTCCAAGAATTGAATATGTAACAGGCCATGGAAAGTAGCACTACAATTCTATTCGGTATAGCTCGCGTGGCGTCACCACTTTGCTCATAACTTCCTCGTTAGAACTTCAATGATGGTGTTCTTTACGCCAAAACGACCCTATTTTCAGTGGCTTTCCAACCATATATCACACCAATAGTTTCAAGCTCCACAACAATACAAAATAATTATGAAAGTTGGATGTGCGTTTTCAGCATTCTTGCACAAATTGCACCTTTTCTCCAACTTTGCACTTTTCATCCTTTTTCCACCTAAAACACAATAAAACACCTCAAGTGCACATGATTCTCACATATATCGAATATAAGACACTTGTGCTCATATAAGACTACAATATCAATCAAAAAGGTGTTAAATTGGATATTAAAATACGCTTATTTTCCCTCTCA
This sequence comes from Pogostemon cablin, assembly GCA_023678885.1. NCBI lineage: Eukaryota > Viridiplantae > Streptophyta > Magnoliopsida > Lamiales > Lamiaceae > Pogostemon > Pogostemon cablin. The sequence continues at coordinate 24,736,436 of CM042959.1, forward strand.
TCAATCCCCCAAACTTACCCATTGCTCGTCCCGAGGCAACAAAATAAAGATAAAGAGAAAGAGAGTATGAAAATTATCGGGGAAACAAGGACTATGACCAATACCCATTCAAAATATAATTGTCCTCAACTTAGGTCATGCAACTCTCATTATATATAATAATCAATTCATAGCATACAAGTTAAGACAATCACCACCAATTCAAATGCTCCATCAACATGTTCTCACGGGAAGTATATATATGATCTCTCACTCAAGTGTAAAATATGTACACTTATGGGTTAAAGTGTTTACGCTCAAATTCAATTCAAGTGCATGCGTAACCATAAGCTTGCCAAACGTCTCAAACTTTCTACAACTAAAATTATGATTCGACAATGGGATCAAAAAGGACTTTTCTTTTGGATGTAATGTTGGCTCTCTGATAAGGGTAGGAAATATATGGATAAAGTGACTCAATTAGTAGAGAATTAAAACCGAAGATCTTTTGTACTGCAGATTCTTACACTTCAAGGCTATCCAGCTTCATGCTCTTCTAATTTTCTTTTCTCTCCTTTCCTTCAAGCTCAACATACTTTTTCTTTTCTTCAAGCACATCCTTTTTTTCCCGAGGTACCAGTTTTGGGCACTACCTCTAACATCTTGGGGTACCAGTTTCGGGCACTACCCCTAAGAAACTTATTTTTAAGCTCATATTTTTGTTTTTGCTCATAATCACTTGTACAACTCCAAATATTTTATTCCTTCCAAACTCCATGAAAATCAATTCACACACTTTGACAGCATTTAATTCTCCACTAAATATAGGAATTTAAGGCTCAAATAGGATATCAAAGTGGCTATCTTCGTAGGTTACCAAAGAAATAAGATTTTTAGGCTCAACGGGGTTAACTACGGATATATAATTATTTGGTAGGGAATTATTTGGCTAAGTGACTCATAAATTCAAGGATGGCCTAAAATCATCTCCCATCATCTAACACACATGTAGTTTCAAGTAAGACAAGAGACAAGTTCTAGAATACACACACAAGAACGATACTCACCAGAAAAGAAAATATCATGTGATTATGTATTATGATCAACGAGGCTCAAAATCTCACATGGGTTTTTAACAAGTAACAGAGCACTTTTCATGGTAAGTAATATCCCACAAGTACACATAGAACTTCATATCACAATATAACTCAAGTACACTTTCTTTATTAATTTCAAGAGCATATGAATTTCAAAGATAATTTTAACAATATAAGCTCACATGGATCACCACCATAAACTCAATCCTTCCACTCCATGAATTAAAAGCACATATAAAAATTAGAAAAAGGAAACGAGGGCACCTGATTTTTCTTCAACGTATGCACGAGCTCCTCGAGTCAAAACCTCAATGTAGAACTCGTCTTGCCACCTAGTTACCCTTTTTCTATCATCAAAGCTCAAACAAACTCATCATCACAGGATTCATCAATAATAAAATAGGAGAACTATAAAAAAGAATTAATTGACTATGTAATCGACTCCACACACTAGAAACACCACTAAACACTAGGCAAATTACAAAAAATCGACACATCAAAACCGATTAAAGTTTCAATATACCTCAAAAAATCAACTCTCCTAGCAAACATTATAAAGAAAATATTATATTCTTGGTGCTTCAATGAGGTAAGTACATCACACCCCCAAAACTTAGTAAAAACGTAAGTTGAAACTAAGTTTGCAAAGATGTAATTGCCAAATAATAAGCACCTTAAATATAAAAATTTCTTACTCACACGAAAGAAATAAAGTAATAAAACGGAAGGACAAGCCCCCAACAGGCGCTCATATTTAACGGCGTAGAGTCACGATGGTAGAGGACGGTCTTCTCGCATCCTTACCTTCAAATACTTTCTTTCCCTCTTCTTGTCTACACTCAACACCTCACCTTTCTTGGTCACAAAAATATGATCATTGAAATTTCCTTCTTTCCATGGCTGTCTAGACTCCTCCTTGTCAACCTTCCACTTAAATTCAGAATCATCTGTCTTAGAAAAATCAAGATTAAACAAGTTAGAAATCATATCAATGCTCTTGCACGATTGAGTCTCCATGGGCATCTTCATTGCATGATCAAGAGAGAAAACCACATCTTCATTATCCATCTGCAGTCTAAGCTTCTCCGCTCTTAACTTCTTTGCTCTTTCCCACTTCTTCTCCATTGTAAGCTCAGTATTCTGCTCATGTAATGGTACTGGAGTAGCATTAACATCATGTAAAGCATTCGACGAGAAAAATGGTGCAATTTGGCAGGGTTCGACCTTGGTTCGACTAGGGGTACTGGTCGAACCAGGTACGTCGTGGTCGAATCGAGCACCTAGAAGTCTATTCTCACCTTGCATGTTGGATTCGACCTGGATTCGACCAGGGGTACTGGTCGAATCGGCTACATCATGGTCGAATCGAGCACCTGGAAGTCTATTCTCACCTTGCATGTTGGGTTCGACCTGAGTTCGACAAGGGGTACTGGTCGAACCAACTCCCCCTAGGTCGAATCGACTCTCTAGAAGATTTTTATCCTCTGGTTCGACCTTGGTTCGACTAGGGGTACTGGTCGAATCGATTATGTCGTGGTCGAATTGAGTCCGCGATGAAACAGGGTGCTTCGCAGAGTGTGGTTCGACCTCAGTTCGACCTGTTGTGCTGGTCGAACAGGAATGCCCCAGGTCGAACTGACCTTCTATAAGATTTATGGTCGTCGGTTTGATCTGGGTTCGACCTGATAGACTGGTCGAACCGGTAGCATCGTGGTCGAATCGAGAATTTGTGAAAACAGAGTGCTCCAGATGGGGTGATTCGACCTGGATTCGACCTGAGGGCCATGTCGAATCGACTGGCTGTTGGTCGAATCGAGGCGCAGCTTCTGTCAGATGTCTTCTCGTAGCTAGATTCGACCTCCCCTGCACGCTTCGACCTGTGGGACAGGTCAAATCATAGTGTTTTTAGTTGAATCTGCTTCCTTTCGCCTCAAACTTTGACTCCGGCTTCATTGGTCTCTCGTACTGCGTTCCAAACCTTAACGTGATGGTTTTATTCTCTAATTTTTGTGTTAATTGATTCACGTTCGTGGTCATCTGCCCCATAATCAAAGTAAGCTCCTTCATCTGCTTAGATAAATCTGCATGATCAACATTCATTCTAGCTTCGATGTGGTCAATCCTTGCATCGTTCTCAGCCATGTATCGATTGAAGGTATCTTCATCACTCTTCACTTCTTGCTGCTTCATATTAGGCCCCCTTTGTGTCAACTCTGTGATCTGCCTCTGCTGGGACTCTAGTAGCTTGTTGATGTTAGCTAGACTAGAGACGATTTCATCATCCCTATTCGGCTTCACCACTTGATGTTCAACCTGTTCTACCTCGCCAAATACATATGATCCTCTATCTCTCTCTATTGGCTAATCACGTGAATTCATAGAGATGTCTCAAAAAACTTTTCCGCTTCAAGTGATGTCTTTGATAACAGCGCTCCTCCTGATGATGCATCAATAAAAATACGCGACTCACAATCCAATCCATAGTAGAAGATGTTTATGTATTCAGCCTTCGGCATTCCATGCTGTGGACACCTCCTGAGCATGTCTTTAAATCTATCCCACGCCTCATAAAATTTCTCACCCTGATTCATAACAAATGGAGTGATCTCTTGCTTCATTCTTAAGATCCTTGAGGGTGACATGTATCTCTCCAAGAACTTCTGCTGCAGTTGGTCCCATGTATTGCAATCGACTGGATCATGGGTCTCATACCAAGCTTCCGCCTTATTAATTAAAGAGAACTTGAATAAGGAGATCCGCCTAGCATTATCATTCGCTCCACTGCCCTTTTGAGTGTTTGCATAAACAAGAAATCTTCGGAGATGCTGATATGGATCTTCAAAACAACCTCCAGAAAAGGAATTCTTCTCTACCATGTTAATAAGAGCGGGATGTATCTCAAAATATCATCTTCCCCCCTTGCTCCTATCAACCCAATGTTGACATTCCCAAAGTTTTTGAAAATTTCATGAATGGAAACATTATTCGGATTCTGCCTTGCTCCGGCTATGTTCAGCTCAATGTGTTATTTGCTCCTTTCCTTCCTCTCATTTTTTCAAGGGCACAAGTAACTCGGAAAAATTCAAGGTTAAATAGAAATAAATAATCACAAATAAAAGAAAAAAATATCTTAATCAAACTAGAAATAATAAAATCAATAATAACAGCCGTCCCCGGCAACGGCGCCAAGAACTTGATGCGCGTTTTCTCAACACACAATTAATCCCCAAGTATGAAGGATATCAATTGTAGTCTCGAAAGGTGACCAAGTGAATATCGAACCCAAGGGACGGCGTATTATCAATTTAATTATTATCTAAATTAATTAAGACAAGACAATTACGTTTTAATGGTTATCTAACAACTAATATGCTGGAAATTAAATAACAAATAAAATAAACTATCACACGAAGGATACAAAAGTGGATCAAGTAGGAGAATAGGTAGCTCTAGGATAATCTAGTTTCACTAATTAACTTCCCTTCCATGTGTCAATGTCCGACTCTGCCTTGTGGAATATGGACGCATCACTAAGCCATGCATATCTACTCTATAGACACAAGTAAATATGCGTGTAACATGTGTGAATAATCTCGGAGCAAGAGATATAATTCACCCCCCTTTCTAGGTACTATCAGTATCAATTATTTCCCCACAGGATTGGTACTCTAACCTGATATGATCTCCCTTTATAGGTACTATAAAATTATCCTCTTTATCCTACTTATTAACCCGAATTCAATTCAATTAATAAGTATTCATATAAGATAGTTAAAATAAGACTTCGGAATCCCTTCACTTAGAATTATAACTTAAAACCCTGCTCAACAATGAACGCACACAACAAATAACCATGTTATGTATTCAAACTCTACACAACGATTATTAATGCACAAAACGACTATGAGTATGGATTAAAAATGCACAATCATATATAAAATAAATCACAAGTAGTGTTGTACGGAGTGTACACATGGAAGTTCAATTAACTAGTAAAACCTTCACAACCCTAGTTCTACCAAAAAAGCTCTAGCCCATGATATTGCGAAGAACAATCATGGGTGTTGGATAGATCTTACCCGGATGTCCGAAAAATACAAAATAAATTAGGAAATGAATAAACCCTAGATATGGCATCTTCATGTCCTTCTCCGTCTTGAATCCTCATCTTGGTTCTCCTCTTGATTCCACGAACGAATCTTCAAAGTGATGGATGGATGGAGGAAAGAATGATGGTTGGGGGGTGATCCCCCCTTGTGGGGTGTTGCATGTTGTGGCCTCTCTTCTCCTCTCTTGTTGTTGTGTTCTTCCTTTTTTTGGGGCTGTATAGACCTCCTTTTATACTTGTAATCACGTCTCCTAGGCTTGGAATGAGCTTTTCAAGTGATCACACGCGTTTAGGCCTAAAAAATACGGATTTGGTAAGTTCCCGAAGCGCGGTTCGACCTCCCAAATAGGTCGAACCAACCCCTACAGGTCGAACCATGGTCGAACCACCCTTCTAGACGTCCCAGGTGCATGGTTCGACCAGCCAACAGGTCGAACCAGCATGTCGTGGTCGAACTAGCATTTTTTCCGTTGGGTTCGACCTCGGTTCGACCTCAAGCAGGCTGAACCGATTTGCGCAGTCTCTCCGTTTCGCGTATAACTTTCACATCCGACCACCGAATTAAGTGATTTTTACGTTCACGCGATCCTCTCTTCTTGAGCTTTCTATCCTTATACAAAAACTCCAAGAATTGAATATGTAACAGGCCATGGAAAGTAGCACTGTAATTCTGTTCGACACAGCTCGCGCGGCGTCACGACTTTGCTCATAACTTCCTCGTTCGGACTTCAATGATGGTGTTCTTTACGCCAAAACGACTCTCTCTTCAGTGGCTTTCCAACCATATATCACACCAATAGTTTCTAGCTCCACAACAATACAGAATAATTATGAAAATTGGATGTGCATTTTCAGCATTCTTGCACAAATTGCACCTTTTCTCCAACTTTGCACTTTTCATTCTTTTTCCACCTAAAATACAATGAAACAACTCAAGTGCACATGATTCTCACATATATCGAATATAAGATACTTGTGCTCATATAAGACTACAATATCAATCAAAAAGGTGTTAAATTGGATATTAAAACACGCTTATTTTCACTCTCATCAGGAGACCATTCCTAGCCACTGCTAGAGCTATGATTGATGTTCAAAAGGGTGAGCTAGGGTTGCGGATGGATAAAGAGTTTGTTCAACCTTGATAAAGCAATGAAGATGCCGATGGAGACGCAATGCCATATCATTGATGTGGTGGAGGAGATCATGAAGGAAGATATGTCCTTGATCCTTTCAAAGGATCCCTTGGAGACATGCCTGGTGGAGTCTCTTACTTTTCCCACTACAGAGCTAGATTAGCTCTCTAATGAGGTATGTATTGAATTTCTTGAAAATTTACTTGCTTTGGGTGATGACAGGTATGGATCGAAAAGGACTAAGTTTGATGAGGTGAAGTGGACTAGGAAGTACTTGCCATTGGATCGAGAGAGCACAACAAAAGAGGAGAAGAAAGAGGAGTTGAAAACGCTACCGGAGCACTTGAAGTATGCCTATCTAGGTGACAATGAAACATATCCGGTAATTATATCTTCTTCTTTAACTGATGATCAACTTGATGAGTTATTAGCTGTGCTTATGAAGTATAAGTCTGCGATTGGTTGGTCTCTTAATGATTTAAAAGGTATTAATCCTTCATATTGCATGCATAAGATAAGATTGTTAGATGAGACTAAGGGTAGCATTCAGAATCAGCGGAGGGTGAATCCCGCTATTCAAGAAGTGATTAGGAAGCAAATCCTAATATGGCTAGATGTAAGAATTATATATCCAATTAATGATAGTCCCCATGAGAGTCCACTATATGTTGTAGCTAAAAAGGGGGCATGACTATTGTGAAAGCCGATGATGGCGAGACTTTAGCCACTAAGATTCCTATAGGATGGCATGTATGTATGGATTACAAGAAACTGAATGAAAATATATGCAAAGACCACTTCCTCTTCCTATCATGGATCAAATGCTTGATCGTCTTGCAAGGTATGGATTTTATTATTTCTTGGACGGGTACTTGGGGTATAATCAAATCATGATTGCACCTGAGGACCAGGAAAAGACTACTTTTTCTTGACCATATGGAACCTTTGCCTTTAGGAAGATGCCTTTTAGGTTGTGTAATGCACCTGCTACATTTCAGCGCTGCATGATGACCATATTTGATGGGTTGATAAAGAAGATCATGGAGGTGTTTATGGATGATTTTTCTGTGTTTAGTTCCTCATTTGATATTTGTTTATCTAATATGTCTACTATTTTGAAGAGACGTCAAGAAAATAATCTTGTCTTGAATTAGGAGAAGTGCCACTTCATGGTAAGAGTCTTGGGACGTCATATTTCGGCTAAGGGATTGCAGGTTGATAGAGCAAAGGTGGTGACAATTGAGAAGCTTCCACCACCTACTAATGAGAAGGGAGTGCGGTCCTTCCTTAGACATGCAGCATTTTATAGAAGATTTATTAAAGACTTCTCGAAATACTCCAAGCCGTTGTCTCACTTACTTGAAAAGGATGTTCCTTTTATTTTTGATGATGAATGTCTAACACCTTTTCCTATTTTGAAGGAGGCACTTATTACTGCACCTATCTTGATCACATCGGATTGAACTTAGTCGTTTGTACTTATGTGTGATGCAAGTGATTTAACACTTGGAGTGGTGCTTGGGCAGATGAGAGAGAAGAAGTTTTGCGCCATTTACGATGCGAGTAAGACTTTTGATGCAGCACAAAAGAACTACATTGCCACTGAAAAGAAATTTTTAGCTGGTGTGTATGCATTCAATAAGTTTCGACAATATTTGGTTGGCATGAAGACTATAGTGTACACGGATCTCTCTGCGATTCGATACTTGATGGAGAAGAAGAAAACAAAGCCAAGGATCATTAGATGGATCCTTCTTCTACAGGAGTTTGATATGGAGATCCGTGATAAGAAAGGTTCGGAGAATGTGTTAGTGGATCACCTATCAAGGTTGGAGACAAGGGAGCATTGTGATAATTCTTTTGATTACATAGAGGAGATGTTCCCTGATTAGAAGATTACGGTGGTGTTTGCTGAAGGAGCGGAGAGAGCTTGTGTAGTAGCTACTCAAGGAATGGATCCATGGTATGCGGATTATGTCATGCTACAAAAAATTATTTTTTAACAATGGAATATTCCATTTCTAAAAGCCTTAATTCCATTATTAAATTGGCTTACCAACGAATTAGCAACAGATTCCGTTGGTAAAATTCCGTTGCTAAAGTGGTGGTTGGTAATTTTTTAGCAATGAAAAAATTATTTCCGTTGGTAAATAATTCTATTGGTAATCTGTTGCTAATAATTCCATCGGTAATTTATATAATGATTCCCTTACTAATCCGTTGGTAATTTCCAATGGATTGAATTCCTTTGCTAAAATAGAGAATAAATTCGTTGACATTCCATTGCTAAAACAAAATTATCATTTTTGTTGCTAATCCATTATTAATTATCAACAGATTTAACTCTGTTGCTAAATTCGGTTGCTAAAAAATACTTTTTTGTAGTGTCAATTACATTGCCGTAGGTGAAATTTCCAGAGATATCAACAGGTATCAACTTGCAAAATTTAAGAAAGATGTTGAGACTTTCATATGGTATGATCCGTTCATCTACAAGATTTTTAACATTCTATCGTCCGTAGGCGTGTGCCCGAGATGGAAATAGAGAGTTTCTTGATTTTTTCCACACCCAAACTAACGGAGGCGACTTCGGGGCCAAAAGACTGCAGCGAAGGTACTTCAATCTATTCTTTGTTGGTCTACTTTGTTTAAAGATTGTGAATATTATGTAGTGACATGCGATACATGTCAAAGGATGGGAAACAATAGTAGAAGAGATGAGATGCCACTTCAGCCGAGCATTATTGTTGAAATCTTTGATGTATGGGGAATCAATTTTATGGGGCCGTTTCCCCCATCTAATGGATTTCTCTACATCCTTCTAGCAGTGGATTATGTTTCTAAGTGGGTGGTAGCCATTCCTACTCGCATGAATGATTCTAAGACCGTGTTTTCGTTCTCGAAGAAATATATCTTTGCCCGCTACGGAGTTCCTAGAGCACTCATAAGTGATGGAGGTTCCCACTTCGTCAACATGCTTCTTGAAAGAGTTCTCAAGGACTATGGTGTTAAGCATAGGGTTACTACACCCTATCATCCTCAAGCTAATGGGCAAGCTACAGTCTCCAACCGACGAATGAAATAAATTTAGGAGAAAATAGTCGGAACTAATAGAAAGGTGACTTGCTCGTATGTTCTCAACACACAATTTAATCCCCAACTGTGAAGGATATCAATTGTAGTTTCGAAGGTGACCAAGTTATTATCGTACCCAAGGGACGGATAAATATCAATTCAATTATACTCTAGTAAACTAAGAATATTTGGAAATTTAATAATGTTGAAATTGAGTAGGAACTATTAATCGAAATAACAAAAGAAAAGATAAAAGGTTGTGGTCAAGTAAGATGATAGGTAGTTCGTCAGGTCATCCGGTTTCATTCATTAATTCATACTTTCGTGTGTCGATGTCCGACTCTGCCTTGTGGTTTATGGACGCATCGCTAGACCATGCAAATCTATTCTATAGACACAAATAGATAAGCGTTTGACACGTGTGAATATCCTCGGAGCAAGATGTATATTTTACCCCCCCTTTCTAGGTACTATCATAATCAATTATTTCCCGTGCACTTAATACTCTAACCCGATTTGATCTCCCTTTGTAGGTACTATAAAGTTATACTCTTTATCCTACTTATTAACCCGAATTCAATTCAATTAACAAACATTCATATAAGACAGTTCTAATAAGACTTAGGAATCCCTTCACTTAGTATTATAACAATGAACCCTGCTCATTAGTGAACGCACTCAACCAATAACCATGTTATGCATTCAGACTTTACACAACGATTATTGATGCATAAAACAACTATGAGTATGGATTAAAAACGTGCAATCTTATATAAACTAAACCACAAGTAGTGTTGTACGGAGTATACACACGAAATACAAATTTAACTCATGAAACCTTCATAACCCTAGAACTACCGAAGTGGCTCTAGCCCATGATTGATCTAGGAACAATCATGGTTAGATAGACCGATCTTACTTGAATCTCCAGCCGATCCTCTGTCTCAGCCCTCCGGATGGTGGAAGATCGTCTCTTCCAATCCACGTCTTCTTATCTCCTTATGATTCTCGATCAAAAGCTCTCCTTCTTGGACTGCATGAGCCTTCTTTTATACTTGTAATCACGTCTCTAGGGCTTGGAATGGGCTTTTCAAGTGATCTCACACGTTTTGGCCTCGAGAAATCCAGATAAGGTAAGTTTCTGCACGTAGGTTCGACCTCGTCAAATAGGTCGAACCACTAGCCACAGGTCGAACCCTAAGTCGAACCCCGCTACTGGAAGAATTCTGCACTGGTTCGACCTCTTGAACAAGTCGAACCTCTCAGGACTTGGTCGAACCCCAGGTCGAACCTCATCACTGGACATTTTCTGCTCTTGGTTCAGCCAACCTTCAGGTCGAACTCCCAACGTCGTGGTCGAACCCAGCTACTCACGAATTGGTTCGACCATGGTTCGACCTGATGAACAGGTCGAACCCCTCGAGTCGTGGTCGAACCTACTTCCTGCACTTCTCCAACACTGGTTAGACTTGCTGGAGAGGTCGAACCCTCCTCCAACAGGTCGAACACACCTCTTTTCTTGGCGGTTCGCATGGTCTCGACTTCGTCTCTTCGATTCTTGGCACTTCCACTCCGTTTTTGCTATGAAAACCACTCAAATAGCTCCATCAACACCTGATTCATGCTAATTCACAATATATATATAGGTTTTCCACCTATTTCCACATCAAAACTCTCCAAAACTAGCACAAAACTTGGTGCCAAACTTGTGAATTTACACACTCATCAAACCCCCAAACTTACATGTTGCTCGTCCCGAGGTAACCAAATCAAACCACAGGAGTCGTGTATAATTCACCAAGATAAAGTACAACACATATCACACATGCAACTTCATTAAATCAAACAAGTATTAATTGCTTCATATATATCACTCATGCCAAACCAATCCAATCACACACCATTCGGAGTACTAAGTAATCTAGCTCACAAGATAAGTATTTATTCTCTTTCACTCAAGTGCGTGAGGCACTATATAGGTTAATATAAACACTCATATCAATCCATATTTACGCGTAACCATAAGCTTGGCAAAGGTCTCAAAAATCAACTTATAATCAACTCTTCACTAGGATCACAAAGGACTTGTTTTTAGGTTATAATATTGGCTCTCAAGAATAAAATAATCATGATCAAACATGATTAGAAAGCTCAAATCCTCACATAGGTAATCCTAGTACTCCTCATAGCACATAATTAAGATCAATTCCATACAAACTCAACATACTTATCAAATTATACATGCCTTTCATCAATAGAAATTAACACATGAACATATGAATGCACAAAATCAACAAGCTTATACCCAATCAATCATACAAGCATCTATAAATCGATATCACTTATACATTCCACTCACGCATGAATCACACCCCAAAAGAAAAATAATGAAATCAAGATGAATCGGAGGAAACCAAAGAAAACCTGAACCAAACTACTCCTCCGGAGCATCATCATCCTCATCATCATCATCCTCATCATCAAGCCTCCGCTCCACAATCCGGTGTAGATCACCGATGTGTCTATCCAAGTAATCCACTCGATCACCCAACCTACCAACTTTTTAATTCAAAGCAGTATACCTCTCATTCAGTGTAGCATAGTTGGTGTTGGCGAGTGCGAGCTGTCGATTCGTCTCCTACTGGCTAGCAACGATCGCGACCAGCTGCTCATTAATAAGGCGAAGCTGCTCCCGTGTATCATTCGGGATAGCCCGCTGTTGACGCGGTGCTGGCTCATGTTGAGGTGCATCGTGCTACATTGGCATCTCTTCATCCTGCTGCTCCTCCTCGGGCTGCTCTTCCTCCTCGGGCTGCTGTGGTGGACGGAACTCTCCTCGATCAACAATCTCCTGTAACTCCGCCATCCTACCATCGGCACACATCTGCGATACAGTCCTCCAATTACCACCCGACTTCACTGTCACGGATAAGGCGTTGTGTCCGAGAGAATCCATCAACTTGTTCCTCGCCACCCGCATAGTAGTCAAGTTACTCATATCGAAGGGGAACATAAAATCGAAAGGCTTGAGTCCTCTCGTGAAGAACCAATCTCCATCTTTGAAATGAGTAAATCCTCCCTTCATGCATGTAAACATCACCAAATCGAGCTCTCCTCTAACGGGGGTGTGATGCCAGTGAAATCCAAGTTATAATGCTCAGCCAAAATCGTCAGTAACCCTCCAATATTCACCTTTTGAAACCCAATGGTCCTTAATCGATGTAGCTGTGCAATGAAATATGCTCCAACATTGAACTGCACCCCATTTAGCATACACCACAAGGCGTAAAGCTCTCCTCTAGACACAACACTCCCCTCTGAGCGGGCGAACAACGTGTTGCTCAAAACACAATCCATGTACCTCAAAACTGGATTCTTTATCGAAGAAGCACGAGCCTGCCTAATCTTATAATCTCCAATCTCCCCTGTGATCTCTCTCCAAAACCTATTAGCGTTGAATGCTCCATTCTCCAAACGAGAGATTCCCAAAGGCGTCTCAAATAGCTCATTAAAATCCTCAGACGTCCATCTCCTACTCACTCCACCAAGTTGAAACGTACACTGATACGGGTACCCAATTCTCATTATCCTCATCGCCTCATCATCTTGGTATCGAGTACGAGCTATCTTATCTGAGACTTCTTCCCATTTTTCTTTAATCTCATCCCAGTTTTGCATTTGAATTTTGAAGTTCTCGGGTAAACGATCTTGTAGCCTCAGCTTCCTAGTCACTGTGTCCACATTCGAAGGCCTGTCTTGCCTCTTCTTCGATCTTACTTCCTCTGCTCTACCTTTACCTTTACTTGATCCTTGTCCCTTTCCTGAAAACAACTATTTTAACACAACCAACAAGACAAGAACAGAAGTATTTGACTAGCATAACCTATATTCTACTCAAAACTTCAAGCATCCATGCATAATCACTCAAACTAACATCTCAACACCACTTGCTTATTCAACATGCTCAAAACATCTTCAATCACACGTTCTTTAATCATCAAAACATAACCAACAAGCATGCATTAAGCAATTCAAGCAATTTCACCAAAAATTTCAACAATTGAACTTCATGAACCACTCCAACTATCATCAATTTGAACTAAACTAACATGCTCATCCTAATAGATGCACAAAATTGTTGATCAATTCATTTAAACCATCAAGTTCAATCTATAATCAAACATTCTCCACCAACAAACATGAATTTATATGAATCAAATCAAAATATCAACATTCACCATGAAATTCAACCATACTCAACATCAATCCTCTTATTCACATCGAATTGCATACCTATACCTTCAATCCTAGAGTAATTGAGTTGGAAAAACATACCTTTCGACTTGCCCATGGTGAACAACCGATCAAAACCACACACACACAAGAATGTCGCGACTGAAGCCCTAATTTGCGACGAAAATCGCCCAAATCCGCGCCCAATTCGTAAATTCAAAGTGTAATGTTGTGTAATCGGTGTGTAATCAAGTGTAATTGAAGAATTTGTGCAAGAGTGTAGAGGTTCGAAGAGGGTTCGGGGTTTGGTGTTTTGAAAAAGTGATCGAACCCTTCTGAAAAATTGACTTAAAACGCATACCTGGCTTGGTTCGACCTCGGGTTCGACCTCTTGAATAGGTCGAACCAAGGTCGAACCTACCTTCTGGACAAATGCTCTTCTTGGTTCGACCTGGGTTCAACTTGCTGGACAGGTCGAACCACCCTTGTGTTGGTCGAACCAATCTTCTGGAAAATAAAGTGCTCTGAACGAACTGGTTCGACCTCGGGTTCGACCTTCCAAGCAGATCGAACCATAACCACTCAGGTCGAACCACCCTACAAAGCTTCCAAACTGAGTGTTCTTCAATCCCTACACACTTCAAACTTCAATACGAATCATTAGGTACTAACTAGAGCACAACCTCATCAAAAATTGTTTCACAAAATATTATTCATGAGTAACTCCGTAAAAGAAAACATAACCAAAACCACTAAACATTAGGCAAGTTGTAAAAAATCATCACATCAAAATCGATTAAAATTTCAATATGGCCGCAAAAACCAACTCCCCTAATAAACAATACAAAGAAAAGATTATACTATCAGTGCTTATTGAGGTAAGTACATCACACCCCCCCAAACTTAGTAGAAACTATAGTTGAAACTAAGTTTGAAAAGAGATGTAATTTCCGATAAGTAAGCACTTCAAATATAAAAATTTCTTACTCACACAAAAGAAATAAAGCATTAAAATAGGAGGGAAAGCCCCCAATAGGCGCTCATGTTTAACGTCGGAGAGTCACGACGGTACCAAATCAGATCAAGGTATCATCAAAAATGACACAAGCATCATTCGGCGACTTATAATGCTTCAATCGATGCCCATTCGCCGTGATAATATCTCCATCTTTGTCAACAAGCTCAAAACTCTCCCCACCTAAGGCTCGATGAATCATGAACGGTCCCGTCCACCTTGACTTTAACTTGCCTGCAAAAAGCTTTAAACGAGAGTTAAAGAGTAATACCTTGTCTCCTTGCTTGAACTCCTTGTATGAGATCTTAGAATCATGCCACCTCTTCATTCTTTCCTTATAGATCCCCGAATTCTTGTAAGCACGACTCCTAAACTCATCCAATTGATTGATGTGAGTAATCCTCAACTCCTTCACATCCTTGAGAGTCAAGTTCAAGCTTCGCAAAGCCCAAAATGCTTTGTGTTGAATCTCTACAGGTAAGTGGCACGGCTTCCTATAGACAATCTGATACGGTGACATATCTAACACCGTCTTGTACGTGGTCCGGAACCCCCACACGACATCATCCAGCTTCCAAGCCCAATCCTTTCTATTGGTTCTGACCACTTTCTCCAGAATCTGTTTGACTTGACGGTTAGAGACCTCCGCTTGCCCATTCGCTTGAGGATGATAGGGTGTAGTAACCCTATGCTTAACACCATACCCTTTAAGCACCTTCTCAAGAAATTTATTCACGAAGTGAGTACCTCCATCACTAACAAGTGCTCTAGGGACTCCAAAACGGGCAAAGATATGCTTCTTCAAGAAAGATATAACAGTTTTCGAATCATTCAAGCGAGTAGGAATCGCTTCCACTCACTTAGAAACATAATCCACCGCAAGTAGAATGTAGAGAAATCCATTAGATGGGGGAAAAGGCCCAATAAAATCGATCCCCCACACATCAAAAATCTCGACCACTATGCTCGGCTGAAGTGACATCTCGTCTCTCCTACCGATGTTCCCTATGCATTGACATCTATCGCAAGATGCCACATAGGTCTCACAATCCTTGAACAATGTAGGCCAATAAATAGCGGATTGAAGTACCTTGGCTGTTGTCTTGTAAGTGCCGAAGTGACCCCCGTTAGGTTGTGCATGGCAAAACTCGAGAACACTCTCCATTTCTATCTCGGGCACACACCTACGGATGATAGAATCCGTGCAAATCTTGTACCCAAACGGATCATACCATATGAAAGTCTCAACATCCCTTTTGAATTTAGCAAGTTGATATCGGTTGAGATCCCTTGGAATTTCTCCCACAGCAATATAATTCACATAATCCGCATACCATGTATCAACTCCCTGCGCAGCAACCACACACGCTCGCTCAGCCCCTTCAACAAACACGGCCATGATCTTTCATCCGGGAACATTTCCTCAATATACTCGAAAGAATTATCACAATGTTCCCTAGTCTCCAACCTCGAAAGGTGATCCTCCAACACATTATCAGAACCTTTCTTATCCCGGATCTCCATGTCAAACTCTTGAAGTAGAAGAATCCACCTTATGATCCTAGGCTTCGTCTCCTTCTTTTCCATCAAGTACCGAATCGCAGAATGATCCGTGTACACTATAGTCTTCATGCCAACCAAATACTGACGGAACTTATCGAATGCGTACACAACAGCCAAAAATTCCTTTTCAGTCACCGTGTAATTCTTTTGTGCCGCATCGAAAGTCTTACTCGCGTAGTAAATGGCGCAGAACTTCTTCTCCTTCTGCTGCCCAAGCACCACTCCAAGTGCTACATCACTTGCATCACACATTAGTACAAAAGGTTGAGTCCAATCCGGTGTGATCAAGATAGGTACAGTGATAAGCGCCTCCTTCAAAACTTGAAAAGCTGTTAAACATTCATCATCAAACACAAAAGGAACATCATTTTCAAGTAAGTGAGATAAGGGCTTAGAGTATTTTGAGAAGTCTTTTATGAATCTCCTGTAAAAACCGGCGTGTCCAAGGAAGGACCCCACTCCTCTTTCATTGGTCGGTGGTGGAAGCTTCTCAATTGCCACCACTTTAGCACGATCTACTTGCAATCCTTTGGCAGAAACATGATGCCCAAGAACAATCCCATCCTTCACCATGAAGTGACACTTCTCCCAATTCAAGACAAGATTAGTCACTTGGCATCTCTTCAAAACAATAGATAGGTTAGACAAATAAATATCAAAGGAGGAACCAAAAATAGAAAAATCATCCATGAACACCTCCATGATCTTCTCTATCAACCCGTCGAATATCGCCATCATGCATCTCTGAAAAGTAGCAGGCACATTACATAACCCAAATGGCATTTTCCGAAAAGCAAAGGTTCCGTAAGGGCAAGTAAAAGTGGTCTTTTCTTGATCCTCGGGGGCAATCATTATTTGGTTGTACCCCGAGTATCCATCCAAGAAACAATAAAACTCATACCCTGCAAGACGATCTAACATTTAATCCATGAAAGGAAGAGGGAAATGATCCTTACACGTGTTCTCATTCAACTTCCTATAATCTACACATGTACGCCATCCCGTAGGGATCCTTGTGGCTATCGCTTCTCCATCCTCAGCTTTTACTACAGTCATACCCCCTTTTTAGCAACTACATGCAATGGACTCACATGGGGACTATCACTAATAGGATATATGATTCCAGCATCCAACCACGTAAGGATTTGCTTCCTAATCACCTCTTGAATCGCGGGATTAACCCTCCGCTGATTCTGAACACTTGCCTTCGCCTCGTCTAACAATCTTATCCTATGCATGCAATACGAAGGACTTATTCCTTTCAAATCCTTAAGAGACCAACCAATCGCAGATTTATACTTCCTAAGAAAATTCAATAACTCCTCAAGTTGATCATCATTAAGAGAAGAAGATACAATTACCGGGTATTTTTTGTTGTCGCCAAGAAAAGAATACTTCAAGTGTTCCGGTAAAGGTTTCAACTCCTCTTTCCTCACTTCCATCGGAGAGCTCTCGTTATCCAAAGGCAAGTACTTTCTAGTCCACTTAACTTCTTCCACCTTAGTTCTGTCCGATTCAAACCTGTCATCACCCAAAGCAAGTAAGTTTTCAAGAAAGTCAATACATACCTCGTTGGAAAATCCGTCAAGCTCCGTAGTGGGATAAGTAAAGACTCCATCAAACATGTCTCAAGAGGATCCTTTGACAGGATTAGAGATATATCCTCTTTCACAATCTCCTCCACTATGTCAGTACTATAACACTGCGACTCCATGGGCATCTTCATCGCTTTGTCCAAGTTGAAAAGAACTTCTTCTTTGTCCATTCGAAGTCTAAGCTCTCCTTTCTGAAAATCAATCATTGCTCCGGCAGTAGCAAGGAAAGGTCTCCCCAAGATTAAAGGGATATTATCCTTGTCTTCTTCCATTTCTAGCACAAAGAAATCCACAGGAAAGACTAGCTTCTCCACCTTGACGAGAACGTCTTCAATTATACTTTTTGGAAACGTCATCGACCTGTCCGCCAATTGGAGAACCACTGTTGTAGGGGTAAGCTCCCCCAAACCAAGTCTCTGAAAGATGGACAAAGGCATCAAATTGATACTTGCCCCTAGATCGCACAAAGCTCGTCGTGCCGGCCCCTTTCCGATCTCACATAGAATAGTGAAGCTCCCCGGATCCTTCATCTTCTGTGGCAGCTTCCTTTGAATGATTGAGCTGCAATTTTCAGATAAATTCACCATTTCAATTCCGGTTAAGCTCCGCTTCTTCAACAATATATCTTTAAGAAATCGGGCATAGTACGACATCTCGATGATTGCCTCTGAGAAAGGAATGCTCAAGCTTATCTTGTTTATTATCTCTGAAAATTCTTGAACTTCTCTTCCAATCCCTTCTTCACAAACTTGTAAGGAAACGGCGGAGGTATCTTTGTTTTAGGAATTCCCCATTCATCACGATCAACCTTCTCCGCTTTCTCCTTTTCGGCTCTCAATCGCTTGGCTCTCTCCCATTTTTTCTCAGCTATGATCTCTGTACTTTGCTCATTTCGAACCACTGGAGTAGCATCAACATCATCGAGAGTGTTCGGAGTAGCAACAGGAAAATTCTTGTGGGGTTCGACCTGTGAAACAGGTCGAACCTGGTACTTACTGGTCGAACCTTGCTTCTGGACAATAGCTCTCTTTTTGAATTTGAGGTTCGACCTGAGTTCGACCTGTGGAATAGGTCGAACCACGGGCACCTAGGTCGAACCTACCTACTGTACTCCTTCCGCCATCCGGTTCGACCAGGGTTCGACCTGATTGAGAGGTCGAACCATGAACGTCGTGGTCGAACTGTTGCTGAGACAAAACAGAGTGATCCTGGCTGTGCGGTTCAACCTGGGTTCGACCTGTAGGATAGGTTGAACCATGATTGATTTGGTTGAACTGGTGTTCTGGAAAAACAGAGTGCTCCGAGTTGTCGGGTTCGACCAAGGTTCGACCTGTATGCCAGGTCGAACCATCTGCAATTTGGTCGAACCGATGCTGTAATCTCTCCTAATCGTGTCCAGTGTGTTGGTTCGACCTCCCCTGTATGGTTCGACCTTCAATGTTGGTCAAACCATGGTCGAACCTGGCCCTAGACATGTCCAAATTTGATTCCGACATCATGGGTCCCTCGTACTGCATTCCCGACCTTAATGTGATGGCGTTGCAGGACCTTGGATTCTCAATACTTTGAGACGGGAACTTCCCCTTCTCAAGAGTTTGAGTAAGTTTGTTAACATTTCCTGCCATCTCCCCCATCAATAACGTAAGGTCCTTCACCTGCTTCTATATAACCTCATGGTTTGCATCGATTTTCTTCTCAAGTTTTGCCTCCAGGCGGTTAACTCTTTCATCATTCTTGGCAATATACCTGTTCACAGTATCCTCAAGACCTGGTTTCTCTTCTTCCACCTTAGCACCCGGATCAACACCCATCGGAGGTTGAATCGCATTATTCGGATTGCTCCATGAGAACTCCAGCCTCCTCGGCTGTTGATAACCACCCGGGGGACCACGATTATTAAAGTTTCCTTGATAGTTCCCTTGGTAGTTCCGGTTTCCTTGATCTTGATACCTAGCCCCTTGAATACTTTGACCCATGGCATAGTGTGCCTCTTCCAACTCCTCTTGGATTGGTCCCTCTTTCATTAGTTCCTGCTGCATGATTGGTACGCACTGAGATAATTCGCTGATTTACTTCTGTTGGGATTCAAGTAGCTTGTTGATATTGGACAAGCTAGAGACGATCTCATCCTCTCTACTTGCTTTCACCATTGCTTGTTCAACCTGAGCTACCTTCCCAAGAACATACGTACCTCTAACTCTATCAGTTCGTCAATCCCTAGAATTCATCGAAATATCTTCAAACAACTTCTCGGCCTCTATGGATGACTTTGTAAGCAATGCTCCATTAGAAGAAGCATCCAATAACACTCGTGAATCATAGTCCAATCCGTTATAGAATATACTGATATATTGAGCTTTAGATAGCCCATGTTGAGGACACTTCCTAAGCATGTCCTTGAATCTATCCCATGCTTCATGAAATTTTTCACCTCCGCCGATAGCAAATTGGTTAATGTCTTGCTTCATCTTAAACACCTTTGAAGGTGGCATGTACCTCTCCAAGAACCTTAACTTCAGTGGGTCCCAAGTGGTGCACTCAGCAGCGTTGATAGTGTCGTACCAATCTCTCGCCTTTTCAGTAAGCGAGAATTTGAACAAGAGGATCTTCCTAGCATCTTCATGTTCTCCTGCATCTTTTTGAGTACTTGCATAGCCCAGGAACTTGTTCAGATGCTGCTGCGGATCCTCGAAAGACCCTCCTGAAAAGTTCCTTTCTATCATGCAAATAAGAGCGGGATGAAGATCGAAAGCTGCATTAGTTCCCCTTGCTCTTAGAAACCCAAAATTTCCAGCCCTATTGTTTCTGAAAACCTCTCGGATGGCTAGATTATCCAGATTCGCTGCCATGTTGACTGTCTCTACCCCCAAATTAACTTCAGTTGTAGCTTCAATCGTCTGCGAAATCTGCTCGTCAACTTCAACTCCAAAATTCAGAGCTTCAGTTGGATCAATTGTCTTTGCCTTGCTCTTCTTCTTCTTCTTTCTTGACGATGCTCCGATCTCAGGATTATAGGGTTCAAGTTCACCTTTCTTTGATCTCGTGAGCATGCACCTAAAAAGAACTAGAATTAAAATAGCAAAACAAGTTAAATATCCCTAACAAACTAGAAATAACAAAAATATATTTTAAGCCGTCCCCGGCAACGGCGCCATTGACTTGCTCGTATGTTCTCAACACACAATTTAATCCCCAAGTGTGAAGGATATCAATTGTAGTTTTGAAGGTGATCAAGTTATTATCGTACCTAAGGAACGGATAAATATCAATTCAATTATAATCTAGTAAACTAAGAATATTTGGAAATTTAATAATGTTGAAATTGAGTAGGAACTATTAATCGAAATAACAAAAGAAAAGATAGAAGGTTGTGGTCAAGTAAGATGATAGGTAGTTCGTCAGGTCATCCGGTTTCATTCATTAATTTATACTTTCGTGTGTCGATGTCCGACTCTGCCTTGTGGTTTATGGACGCATCGCTAGACCATGCAAATCTATTCTATAGACACAAATAGATAAGCGTTTGACACGTGTGAATATCCTCGGAGCAAGATGTATACTTTACCCCCCCTTTCTAGGTACTATCATAATCAATTATTTCCCGTGCACTTAGTACTCTAACCCGATTTGATCTCCCTTTGTAGGTACTATAAAGTTATACTCTTTATCCTACTTGTTAACTCGAATTCAATTCAATTAACAAAAATTCATATAAGACGGTTCTAATAAGACTTAGGAATCCCTTCGCTTAATATTATAACAATGAACCGTGCTCATTAGTGAACACACTCAACCAATAACCATGTTATGCATTCAGACTTTACACAATGATTATTGATGCACAAAACAACTATGAGTATGGATTAAAAACGTGCAATCTTATATAAACTAAACCACAAGTAGTGTTGTACGGAGTATACACATGAAATACAAATTTAACTCATGAAACCTTCATAACCCTAGAACTACCGAAGTGGCTC
Organism: Pogostemon cablin; assembly: GCA_023678885.1. Taxonomy (NCBI): domain Eukaryota; kingdom Viridiplantae; phylum Streptophyta; class Magnoliopsida; order Lamiales; family Lamiaceae; genus Pogostemon; species Pogostemon cablin. The sequence continues at coordinate 24,758,217 of CM042959.1, forward strand.
TAGCCCATGATTGATCTAGGAACAATCATGGTTAGATAGACCTATCTTACTTGAATCTCCAGCTGATCCTCTGTCTCAGCCCTCCGGATGGTGGAAGATCGTCTCCTCCAATCCACGTCTTCTTATCTCCTTATGATTCTCGATCAAAAGCTCTCTTTCTTGGACTGCATGAGCCTTCTTTTATACTTGTAATCACGTCTCTAGGGCTTGGAATGGGCTTTTCAAGTGATCCCGCGCGTTTTGGCCTCGAGAAATCCAGATAAGGTAAGTTTTCGCACGTAGGTTCGACCTCGTCAAACAGGTCGAACCACTAGCCACAGGTCGAACCCTAAGTCAAACCCCGCTACTGGAAGAATTCTGCATTGGTTCGACCTCTTGAACAAGTCGAACCTCTCAGGACTTGGTCGAACCCCAGGTCGAACCTCATCACTGGACAATTTCTGCTCTTGGTTCGGCCAACCTTCAGGTCGAACTCCTAACGTCGTGGTCGAACCCAGCTTCTCACGAATTGGTTCGACCATGGTTCGACCTGATGAACAGGTCGAACCCCTCGAGTCGTGGTCGAACCTACTTCCTGCACTTCTCCAACACTGGTTCGACCTGCTGGAGAGGTCGAACCCTCCTCCAACAGGTCGAACACACCTTTTTTCTTGGCGGTTCGCATGGTCTCGACTTCGTCTCTTCTATTCTTGGCACTTCCACTCTGTTTTTGCTATGAAAACCACTCAAATAGCTCCACCAACACCTGATTCATGCTAATTCACAATATATATAGGTTTTCCACCTATTTCCACATCAAAACTCTCCAAAACTAGCACAAAACTTGGTGCCAAACTTGTGAATTTACACACTCATTAGAAGAATTGGGCTATGAAGCTCGATGATGTTTTATGGTGGTTCCGAATTGCTTATAAGAATATGTTTGACAAGTCACCTTATCAAATTGTCTATGGGAAGCCTTGCCACTTACCCGTAGAGATTCAGCATAAGGCTTTTTAGGCATTGAGAAGGTTGAACTTGTCTCTTAAAGATCAAAAGGAGTTGAGGATGACTCATATCAATCAACTAGACGAGTTCAGGAATCAAGCTTACAAGATTTCAGTGATCTACAAGGAAAGAATGAAGAAATGGCATGATTCGAAGATCACTTACAAGGAATTCAAGCACGGTAATGAGGTATTACTTTTTAACTCTCGTTTGAAGCTTTTTGCAGGAAAATTGAAATCGAAATGGACGGGATTGTTCATTATCCATAGAGCCTGTGGAGGGGGGAGTTTTGAGATCATTGACAAGGACGGAGATATCATAGCGGCGAATTGGCATCAATTGAAGCATTATAAGTCGCTGAATGATACTTGCGTCGTCTTTAAGGATACTTGCATTGATTTTATACCATCATGACTCTCCAACGTTAAACAAGAGCACCTGTTGGGGGCTTTCCTTCCTATTTTATTACTTTATTTCTTTAGTGTAAGAAATTTTTATATTTGGCTTGCTTACTTATCAGAAATTACATCTCTTTGCAAACTTTTTTCGACTATAATTTCTACTAAGGTTAGGGGGATGTGATGTACTTACCTCATCATAGCACCGAGAGTATAATATTTTCTTTGTAACGTTTGTTATGGGAGTTGATTTTTTACGGCATATTAAAACTTTATTCGGTGTTGATGTGTCAATTTTTTACAATTTGCCTAATGTTCAGTGGTGTTTATTTATTGTGTCGTATGCGGAGTATATGCACTTGATTTGAGTCTTAATTGTAGTTCTCAAGCTATAGTTTTGCTCTGTTTTGGTACCTAATGACCGTTTTTAGCTTGAAGTTCGTAGGGGACAATAAAAATTCATGTTTGAAGGATCAGGAGGCTGGTTCGACCAAAAGGGTTAGTCAAACCATCTGGTTCTAGTCGAACTGGGAGTCAGAGAAATTGCTATAGGCTGGTTCGACCACGATGCCTTGGTTCGACCTGTGGTTCGATTCGAACCAGCCACAGGTTGGTTCGACCTCGACATGCAGGTTCGACCAATGGTTCGCGTCAAACCATATAATGAAATTGTCCAGAAGCATGGTTCGACCATGATGAAGTGGTTCAACCACCTGGTTCGAGTCGAACCAGCCTAGGTAAGTTGTGTTTAAATATGATTCCAGCCCCTGTTCCGTACACTCTTCACACCACCTGCACTCGAATCCTCTCCGAACCAAAAATTCTTTCTTCAAAACTTTGATTTTACTTCATTACACTCCGATTATAACACTTTCCAACCTTTGTACACTCTATTTCTTACGGATTTGAAGATTTTTAGTTGAAAAACTAGGGTTTCTTATCCAATTTTGGGGATTTTCTTCTTTATTCATACTAAGCCATGGCTGGATCGAAAGGTATGTTCTCTTGACTCTATTACCTTAGGATTGATGGTTTATTGCTTGATTTTAAGTGGGTAAGTTGATTGAACTAGTTTTTACGTGGATTCATGGTGTAATTTGGATTATTGTTTGAATTTTCTTATGAACAAGTGATGTGTCCGATTTTAATTTTTGATTTGTTGTTAGACCTTGATGTTACTTGATGTTGTGAGCAATTTGAGTGGTGAAGTGAAGCATGTCAGAATTTTGAGTTGACTCGTGAAGTTTGATAATTGCATGCTTAAGTGAAGGAAGTGAAGTGAATGGTGAAATTGTTGATAATTCTTGTTGAAGAGTTGAATTTGAAGTGAAATTTGATTAGCATGTGCATAGATTCATTGTTAAATTTTATGAACACATGGATTTGGAAGCATGTTTATTTGAGTTGATTATATATAAGTAACTTGAAGTCTTGAGTAGAGTTAATTGTATGATTAGACTTGAACAAAGGATGGTTTGCTTTTCTTGTACTTGGTTTTGTATTGAAGTACTATTCCTGTAGGAAAAGGAAAGAAAATTGAAATTCATTCCAAGAAGAGGGAGGATAGGCAGCCTCGTGAGGACGAAGTTACTAAGAAATTGCATCTTAAGGAGAGATTGCTAAGGCATTTCCACATCGAGATGAAAAATTGGGGGGAGATCAAGGATCGATGGGGTGCGATGTTCGATAATATCACTCGCACGAGGTACCAGGATGATGAGGCTACGATGACAATGAATATCCGTGATGACATTATGTGGATGTTCGACCAAGTGGGCATCCGTCACTTCATGGAGATGAAGAGGTCGACGTATTTTAATGTGACTGCATAGGTGTTGTGCTCGATTGCAATTAAGAAGGGTGCTAGTTCTCTCCCTTATGAGTGGTTCATTCCAGCTGGGATGCTAGAAGAGAACATGGACAGTAGATGATTTCAATGTGCTGCTAGGAACTCCGAGGGGGATTTCTCGGCATGAGAATAGGTATTTCGAACCTAATAATTTTTGGAGATCCATTTCAGGATAGGATATGGACTTCAAGATGAAGGAAGCTCGTGCTGCATTGATTCGCAACCCAGTCATTATATACATGGACAGAGTCTTGAGCAATACATTGTTAGCCCGATCTGAGAGAAGTTACATATTTAGGGGAGAGTTGTATACTCTATGGTGTATATTGAAGGGAGTACAGTTTAATGTGGGTTCATATCTGATTCAGCAGCTCTACAAATTCAGGAGTTCCTCTTTTCAAAGAGTGAATATTGAAGGATTGCTTACTCCTGTGGCTGAGTCATACCACATGGATTTTACTGGTATTTTCCCTATTTTGGAGGATCCTGGTATAGTGATGAGTGCATGTGTTCGAGCTGGATTTGTGTTGCATCGAGATGGAGACTGGCTTTACACTAGGGCTTCTAATCCGTATTCATTTATGTTTCCATATAACGTGATGACCTTGACTACGATCCAGAATGATGACAATAGGTTGATGAACACTCTGGCACACGAGGCTATATCAATTACGTGCTTGAGGAGAGGAGATTGGAGGGCTGTGGTGATTAGCCATTTTGTAGTAGGGATGACCAATTAAAATAATTTATCGAACCACAGGTAGGTTGGCGCTAGAGCTTGAGTGAGATCACGTTTATCGCAATTTTATAGAGACGAATCATCAATGGGTAGTTTGATCAAACAAGAATTTAAATTAATCAAAGCAAGCAAGCAAGCAATGATTAGCAAACAAGATAGATGGATGAAAAGTGGTTTTCCAAATTAAGTAGAAGTGAGATTAACAATAATTAAGAAGTGGAAATCCTAGGATAAATGCATCGAATTCACATGAATCATGGATTGAAGACTAAGAGCCAACACTAAGATCACCTAAACTCCCTCTCAAGATGGATATGATATGGTTCTAAACACAGTTCAATGAGTTGGTTCTCACTCAAACAATTCCAACTAGGTACTAAGCTTGAAATGAGAGTCCCTTCACATGATTAATCAACCTCTCGATCAAATCAATCATATGTTCTATCAAAGGGTTCTAAACTCTAAAGGATTTCTCAATCTCTTTACAATTTATAATGCACATGAATTGTTTGATGAAATGATTCACTCAATTATCCTAAGCACATAATTGATTTCTCAATCTAATCATATATTTAGAACAACCAAACACACAAATTATCAATACAAATCAAGCAATTAATAATCAATGATAGAAAACCATTGATCCAATCAACATATGAATTCAAATACACAAATCCCAAAATTATCCAACAACTCTCATGTTGCTAACCTCACAAGGGAGATTAGCCTACCATATTCATAAAGAAATTAACATAGACAATTAAATCCTTACAAATCATGATAAAACTATAAGGTTTAATACAAAGATTGAATGGAAACTCCCTTGATCTATTTTCAATGGTGATCTCCTTCCCTTCTTTGCATTTTTCTCTCTTCCTTGATCCTTTTCCTTCACTTGGATGTAGAAATTGATGGTGGGATGATGGTAGATCTAAAGGATGAAGAATGGATGAAGATAATGGTGTGGAATGGAAGAAATGGTGTGTGAGGTGTGTAAAATAGGGAAACCCTCGGCCAAATCTCTTCAAATGTTGAATTATTGGGTATTTATACCCCTTGGGAAGCTTCTAGAAGGTTCTGGAATTTTTAGCAGTTTTTTACACAACACGAGTTGTGTTCTGCAACACGGCCACAAGGTGGCCGTGTTGGGTGAATTGATGTCGCTGCACGGCCAAGACTTACAGGGCCGTGTTGCGTAACACTGCTCGTATACTGCAACACGACTTGTGCGCTGTAACATGGGCACATGGTGGTCGTGTTGGTTGAATTGATGATGGCACACGATCACTTCTTACAGGGCCGTGTTCCGTACACGGCCCGTGTTGATGCATGCCCCTGTTTCCTTCACTATTTTAGCTCGTTCTCCTTCGTTTTAACTCCGAATTGAGATCCATTTTTTCCTACATCTTCCTTATCATATCTAGCATCCATTAAAAACACACAACACAACCAAATAACACATGAAATATGAATAAAATACTATGAAAACAGACATAAAAAGACACTAAAATCTAGGTGAAAATATCACTCATCACATCCCCAAACTTAAAGTGTTGTGCGTCCCTGCACAACGAAAATGATAAACCAAGGAGTGAGATTTTCACCTAGGAAAAGACTAAACGAACATAAACAATAACACATTAATAATAATAAGAACTACAAATCATGCTAAGTCATACTACAACATTAAATTCATGACATGCAAAAAATATTAACAAATTCAATCAAAAGAGAATAAAATTGTAATATAGTCCCTTTTTTGTCCAAGCCTCACATAGGTTATAAATGTCACTCAACACTCTTTAAAGTGGTAAAACAACACTCATCAATCGATTGGCTCAACTCGCTATAAGCTTGCTCGTGGCCTACATTCACAAATCGCCAAAGTTTCCATTAGTGATCAAAAAGGTCTTTAACTAAGGATGTAATGATAGGCTCTTTGGTATGGTAGGGAGAATTTAGGTAAGAGTGTCTCATCATATGTAAGTAATCGAAGAGGTAACTACTTTCTTCCATTCCTTAACAATTTCTTTCTTCCTTTCTTTTCTTTAATGATCACAAGCACTAATCATCAACTTTCCTTGAATTGAGCTTCTTTTAATGCATTCTTCCTTCTTTGGATTTTTATTTTCTTGAGCATCTTGTTGTTGCTTTGCTCATTTTTCTTGTTTTGAGATTGCATGTTCACTCTTGTTTTTACTCTTTTCATCATTTTTCTTACTTGTTTACCATTCCCTTTCTTCGTTTTGCTTTCTCATCAAAGCTTTCTAACTACCATCTCCTCAACAACTCACACAAAAGGGTAAATATATAAGGCTCATGTGGGTAATCAAGGCTTGTAATGTGCTAAATTCACAATAAAATGGCTTTAAGGCTCAAAGTGGTTGATTAGGGATGATGTTCATGGTAGGGAAATATTTGGCAATGACTATAAATGACAAGGATGACCTTAGATTATTTCACTAATCTCCACAAATCGGGCTCGTTCCTATAGTCCTTGAGGAAGTTCTAGCTTATCAAAACTCAATCGATCCACTCATAAAAAAAATACCATGTATGCATGGTTGAGGCTCAAATGCTCACAAGCTTGTACTCGGACCTTAAGGACTTATTATACCACATCCATCTTAAAATTGAACAAGTTAAATAAAATATATCACAATTCGAAAGTGTAGAGATTCTTAATCATAACTTGTCATCACTTATCACAACAACATGTCATCACTCATATTCAAAAATGACTCACGACATCCCTAAACAAACCACCAAACATACCGAGACAAAAATAAGAAAATACACAAAACATAAAATAAACACTCAACAAACAAGAAACAAAACAAAAACACATAACATGCAAGAATAAAAATCACCATCATTAACAATAAAGCACGCATTCTATATCATCCATGACAATTAAACTCACAATCATCCCAACCTTTGATTGAAAAGTAAACTTCCTAAAAATATAACACATAAAGTAGCATGCTAATCCATTCAATCCAAATCAAAATCAATTAGAAGTGATAAGGTGCAGAGTACTCCCTTAATAGGCATTTGGTAAGGAAAGCATGCGCTCCAAGCTCCATTCGTGCTTCCAATATCCTTCATTCATACTCAAAATCTCATACAACACCATTAGCTCAATAATTATATTAAAAATATGGACTATCATGTATTTCAATACAACCAATCATACCAAAATCCAACCAAACTCATGAGAAAAATTTTAAAATTGACCAATTTTACAAGAAGACCTATGAAGCTTTGGATATAAAGGTGGATAGAGTACAGAGAGATTTTGATAATTGGCACAGGGGAGATAGCGATGATGATGCTCCACAGGAGTAGAGGGCGCCAGGTTTTCATCTTTATCTGTTTCATCTCATCCCCCTTCTCTTATCTCTTTACAAGATAGGTATTTGGTAGTGTGAGTGGCATGTACTGATATTCTATACTGATTCTGATGTTGGATTTGATTGGTGATAGTTGATTGGATTTATAAGATGGGTTCTTTGATAAGTATGTTGCATTCGTATTTTGCATGTGTTAATTTTGTTGATGAGAAGCATGTATAACTTGTTAAATACGTGGAGTTCATTGTGGAATTGATCTTGATTATATACTATGAGGAGTGCTTAGGAATCTATTACCCATGTAAGAATTTGAGCTTTATGAAATCATACTACATCCATGCATGAAAGTTTATTCTTGTGTGAATCGTTCATATATCCGTATTCTAGAACTTGGCTTGGAGTCTTGTGTGAGACTTATGATTGATAAGTTATTAGGACATGATCTTAGGCTATTATTGTTTATTTGAGGCACTTAGCTAAATCTTACCTTCCCATATATTCTATAAATCATTGGAAGCCCGGTTGAGCCTTTAAAAGCTTTTTCTTTGACAAACCTTGATAAAAAGCCTTATATATCCTTTACTTGAGCCTTGTTGAATATCCTATTCATAAGTAGAGAGTTGAGGTGAATATATGCTAGCTTTAATGAAGAAGAAAAGGAAGAAAAATTGGTTGAGTTGTATGAAGTAAAGAGAATATATGGTAAATCTTGTTTAGGGGTAGTGCCTGAAACCAGTACCCCGACTGCTTAGAAGGATAGTGCCCGAAATTGGTACCCTTGTACTTTGAAGAAAGAAGATGTTGATTCTAGGAAAAAGAAGGAGAAGTTGAATCGCAAAGATCATGGGAATAAAGATGGAGAAGAGGAAGCTTTTTGATGAAAAGCAAAACTCCAAGGTAATTCTCTACTAGTGAATTAGTCACTTTATCTATATTTTTCTACCTTTACCAAAGAGCAAACATTACAAACCAAAAGTAAGTCCTTTGTGATCCTAGTAATAAAACGATTATGAGTTGATTTTTGAGACCTTTGCCAAGTTTATGGTTACACGTAGATATGAATTGAGTATGAGCGTATCTATTAACATGTTTAAGTGTGTTTTACACTTGAGAGCGAGAGTAAACACTTATCTTGTGAGCTAGATGACTTAGTACTCCGAAGCATATTGTAATTGAGTGATGTTTTTGCATGAATGAAACGTATGATACGAGTGGTACTTGTTTTAAATTGATACAATTGCATGTGTAGGTATGTATTGTACTTGATTTGATGGCCTCGTGAATTTTACACTTACTCTTGTGGTTTTGATTTCATTACCTCGGGATAAGCAACATGTAAGTTTGGGGGTTTGACGAGAATGTAAATTCATGTAATTTGAGCTCTGATTTCTGTGATAATGATGTATGATTTGATCCTAAGTAGAGATAAATTGAGATAGTAGTGGAAAGTCATGAATCAGGCGGGTTTGAGGCTGTTTGAGCTGATTTTCAAAGTAAAACAGGACGGAAGTAATTGGAACTGGAAAAGGGGCATGAAGGCATCTGGTTCGACAAGAACATGAGTAGTTCGACCATTGATTCAGGTCGAACCTATTGGATTGTATACTAAAAGTCTAGCTTTAGTATGAACAATGTTTTAACAATATTTGAAATGAGAATCACTAATCAAATGATTGCGTCTTATAATTTATTTATATGTTCGATGCAATAGTCTACTTACTTTATACTTTAGATAATATGTTGTGTGAAAACACACGGAAGATCATATTATCGGTTTTCTTATAAAGTATAAACAGATGCTCACAATTGAGGTAGATGGGGACTCTCTATCGGGATGTTGTAGTGTGATTTGGTATTAGCTTGTCTTGGCTATAGAATAGCATTAGTGCACTTTGTGTGTATTGAGCAGGACCGCTTGAGATCGTTCGACTTATACTGACTTATAGGAGAACTTGATCTCAGTTATTATGGAAGTTCGTGCTCTTAATTCCTATACAATAACCTCGACATATAAGGTAGTATGTATTTCTTTGATTCATCAATAGGTGAGATTTACAAGTAATTAAATCAACAAACTCAATGAGTTGGGAAGTAGTGCTGTGTCTATGGTGTGTTGTTGATTGTAGAAGGAATCTGTGTCCTATTTAGGTTGATGATGTCCCCTTGAGGAGCTCATAAGTATTATCATGTAAACCCTACAGGTGGATTTATTATGGCATTATAATGAGGTTGAGTGGTACTACTCTAGAAAATATTAATTAATTGAGTTGTCAGTAACTTAATTAATTAATGGGCATTGTATATCTTAAACATTGGGAGACTGTCGAGCTCATAATAAGAAGGAGCTTATAATGTAATTATGAGATTAGAACGGTAGTGCAGTAATAATATTTTAGTAGAATATATTATTACTATTGGACTTAATTATAAATTTTGGGCTAAACTTGGAAACTTATGACCAATGGAGGCCCAACTCTAATTTCTCCTCCTGGTCCCTGATGTAGGCTATAAAAAAGTTACCTCAACTTATCCGGAACCCTATGAGAACATGTCTAAATCTCGTTATGATAGGGAGGAAAGCAGATTGAGGAGATCTCGAAGATCGTCGCCCGCACGAAGTCGAGATTGGACTTGGGAATACAGCAGAAGATCGGTCTGCCAACTTCCACAATTTTTATAAAATCATGTGGAAGTCAGAACTAGACATGTGATAAACTGATGGAAAGCCACGGAAAAGAGGATCATTTTGGCATGTAGATCACTCCAATCGGAGGTCGGATGAGAGATTTATGCCCAAAACGGTGAGGCTACGCAGGCTGTCGGCGAGAATCCATCTTCTTCAACATACCCTGGTAAAAGGTAATACATTTCTAGTTTTCTTTTCTTGCTTCCGCTGACTGTTAGAAATGTATGAAACCCTAATGGTTCATGCTAACCAAATGATCGAATGTCAATAATTGGTATCAGAGCTTTGGTTTTGTGGTGAAGCGTGACACAAGGCTAGGGTTTATGTGTCATACGTGATTAGGATTTAGAATTTGTTTCTTGTTGAATACCCTATTCGTATGTAGACCATTGTTTAGAGTTTATGTGCTCTATGTGATAAACTGTTCGGATAGATCTAGGGATTGTTGGATTTGTATCTGTTAGCCCTATTTTGGAGGATTTTGATATCATGATTCCAACTATTATAGTCTGAATGTATGTTTATATGATAATTAAACCCTTAGACATGTCGAGGTTTGTTTTTAATGTATTGGTGCGTGGTTGTAATAGTTAAATCACGACGGGCTGTCATGTAGGTTTAATTTTATGCATCTAGATCACATGTAAATTTCCTGCGTGGGATCGTAGGATCTTTTGGTGTAATTCTGAATTTATTTCGATCTAGAATATGTGTGAACCTTGAAAGAGGGCATAGAATCGATGGTCATACCATTGTTGGAGGATTTTCCAAGTTCTGAAAATTTGCTGAATTTCACAAATTTGGATGATTTTGCAGTTTTCGCAAATCTCACAGTTTGGAGGATTTTTCAGTTTTCGCAAATTTTGCAAATTTGGACGATTTTGCAGTTTTCATAATTTTCGCAGATTTGGAGGATTTTCCTGTTTTGCAAATTTTATAGATTTAGTGGATTTTCAAGTTTTTGCGAGTTTATTGTGTTTGTGCGTTACTCAGATTTGGCGATAGTAGCAAATAATCAAGATCAATGGATATATGACAAGGCCATAATAGTTGAAAAGTATAATTATTTTCCATATTTATTATTGTTATATATAGATACATAGTCTTATGTGATTTACCGCCTTAAATAGAAGCATGCTAGATTGCATATTATATTTGGTATGTTGTATGCATGTATTGCTGGAGTGTTGGACAAGACATCCTATTTTTGTCAAATTAATTCCTAATATATAATTGTCATAATAGATTATCTATTATTATTATATATGAATGTCGAATTAATTTCTAATATATAACTGCCATAATTGATTTAATTATCTATTATTGTTATATATGGTTGCATGTCGATCTCGATGATTTCAAAAATTTGGACGATATCGATGGTCGATATCGATATTTTTGAAATTTTATAATCTGGAGATTTTTAAAAAATTTGATAATCTGGAGGTCTTTTCCAACATTAATGCTTGGTGGCGAACAATCGAATTCGCTGATATATAACTGTTTATAACTGATTTAATTATCTGATTATTATTATATATGTATGCATGATTCTCTGTGATTTACTGCCTTATGTGCTGTAATATGAGCATGCTAGGATGTATATTTTATTGTCGAATATTATATGCATGTAAAAATCCTCAATGTTAAATAACTGAATGGGAGAGGGGATTGGTAAATAATTCCCGCGGCCTCCATTATTGGTTTGTAAGTGATGTGAATGAAATTGCGCATCGGCTATAGTGCCTTCCTCCGATGAGTTTATTCACGGATCACTGGTACAGACTTCTTTAAATAATTATTATTTGTAATGTGATGCATATAAACTTGCGCGTTGGCTATAGTGCCTTCATCCCTAACTGATAGTTTTATGCGGTTCACTGGTACAAACTTAAAATTGATGATTGTACGAAATCATCCGAGCGTATGTGTACTTCTCCAAGGCACACAATCTTGGCCCGCGGACTTGGGATCAAATAATGGTCTACTTGGGATCAAATAATGGTCTACACTTAGGTGTAAATAATAAGTATCCTCCCCAACGGAGTCACTGCTATTATTTGCATGGCTAAAAAGGAACCGACTATTAATTATTTTATCATAAAGTTAGATTGAAAAATAAAATTAATGGGTAAAACCTTCTCTTATAAATGCTCGAGTTTGTATACGTCCACACTAACGTGGCATGCAGATTCACGGTGCTTGAGATGTCGGTGAATTTTATTTTATATTATTTTGAGGGGAATCAATATAAATGGATAAATTCGAAGATTTGATAAGTGTATTTATTTACGTGATTTTCTGTAATTTTAAATGGTTTTATCTCACTTATTGTTAACTAAAAGAAATTATATTTACTGGTCCAAAATTAGATGATTAGAAAAAAAATCTTGGTTTCGATTCTTACTGCTTAGAAATATAAATGTGTTCTCACTAAGGATGCCTTCTGAAGCCTATTTGAGTTTCTAGTGGAGAGATCAGAGGTTCATAGAATATGATGGTCTCATGCGACTCTTCAGATACTTGAGTAAGTTAAAAAGACGGGAGGTCATGATTAACTTGACGAATGAATTGGAAATGCTTGGAGTAGAAATTGAAGGGGAAACCTAGATCAATTTATTCTTTATAATTTGTCTGGATGTTTTGAGAAAGTTCTACCTGAAATACCAGAGGTTGTATATGATGGAGAACTTCTGACAAAACATGTGGTGAAGGAAAGCCAATTTCATCAAGTAGTGAACAAGATTAGAATCTTATTCGCTAATTGTTGAAGCATGATTTGTGGTGGTGTTTACTAACACGTCGTAAGTAGATACCAGAATCACTAAATGTCTACAATTAAGAGATGATGAGATTATTATAGACATGGGTAAAACTACAAGAGTAGTGACTGTTGCAGTGGGAGTTGTTTATTTATCTTATGATATGAATAAATATTTGATTTTTGAGAAATTGTCTTTACATACGTTTTCATAGAAAGAATTTCATTTTAGTTTCTATGCATTTACGGATGGATACTCTATTTCATTGAAATGACATGGTCATTATAATGTCATTATAATGAAAGAATGGAGCTATAATCTGTTATGGTACATTGATGACAATTTGTACACTCTTAAATCATGTTTATCCCACGGATGTAAAAAATAGTAATTAATAACCCGTCTTCTAATCATAATAAAAGAAAGATTCTTATGGAAATGATTAGATAGATAATGAGTTATTTGGAATTATATAATTCATTTTATGAATGTGCCCTAGAAACAGTATTTCGTATGAATATTTGTCTGTTTGTGGGATATCCTAGAAAAATAAAAGGTGATTTATTTAATCATCCAAAAGATCGAAGGGTGATTGTTAACACAAGCACTAGATTTTTAGAAAAGTACTATGTAATAAATCAACAACCTATGTATAAGTTGTTCTAAAAGATGTGAGAAGGAAAACACAAAGTATAGTACCAATTGTACAAGAGGATATACCACAAGGTAAACTGCATCGCGTGTCACATCTGATACACAATTGCATGTAGCGCCTTGTCGTAGTGGGAGGATTGTTCTACAATGATGAGTGTGTAAATTCACAAGTTTGGCACCATGTTTTGTGCTAGTTTTGGAGAGTTTTGAGGTGGAAATAGGTGAAAAACCTATACATATTATGAATTAGCATGAATCAGGTGTTAGTGGAGCTATTTAAGTGGTTTTCATAGCAAAAATGGAGTGGAAGTGCCAAGAATCGAAGAGACAAAGTCGAGATCACGCGAACCGCCAAGGAAAGAGTAGGGTTCGACCTGATGGAGGAGGGTTCAACCTCTCCTACAGGTCGAACCAGCATTGCAAAGTTTGCAGAAGGAAGGTTCGACCACGACACCAGGGGTTCGACCTGTTCAACTGGTCGAACCATGGTCAAACCAGTTCGCGAGAAGATGGGTTCGACCATGCCGTTGGGGTTCGACCTGACGGTTGGTCGAACCAGGAGCGAAAATTGTCCAGTGGTGAGGTTCGACATGGGGTTTGACCAAAGAGGGAGTGGTTCGACCTGTACAAGGAGTCGAACCAAGTGCAGAATGTGTCCAGTAGCAGGGTTCGACCTGTGGTTCGACCTGTGGCCAGTGGTTCGACCTGTTTGACGAGGTCGAACCAAAACGCGAAAACTTACCTTATCCAGATTTTCGAGGCCAAAACACGTGGGATCACTTGAAAAGCCCATTCCAAACCCTAGAGACATGATTACAAGTATAAAAGGAGGCTCATGCAGTCAAGAAAGGAGGACGCGAGGAGTTTAAGATCGTGAATCATAAGAGGAGACAAGAGAAGAGATTAGCGATCCATCCGGAGGGTGGTGACAGAGGTGCAGCTGGAGATTCAAGTAAGATTGGTCCAACTAACCATGATTATTCTTAAATCAATCATGGGCTAGCGCCGCTTCGGTAGTTCTAGGGTTATGAAGGTTTCATGAGTTAATTTGTATTTCGTGTGTATTCTCCGTACAACACTACTTATGATTTATTTTATATAAGATTGCACGTTTTTAATCCATACTCATAGTTGTTTTGTGCATCAATAATCGTTGTGTAGAGTCTGAATACATGACATGGTTATTGGTTGAGTGCGTTCACTAATGAGCAGGGTTTATTGTTATAATTCTAAGTGAAGGGATTCCGAGGTTTTATTAGAACCGTCTTATATGAATGTTTGTTAATTGAATTGAATTCGAGTTAACAAGTAGGATTAAGAGTATAACTTTATAGTACCTAAAAAGGGAGATAAAATCGGGTTAGAGTACTAAGTGCAATGGAAATAATTGATTATGATAGTATCTAGAAAGGGAGGTAAAGTATACGTCTTGCTCTGAGGATACTCACACGTGTCATAAGCTTATCTATTTGTGTCTATAGAATAGATTTGTATGGTCTAGCGATGCGTCCATGATAGGGGTTTTCTCAACACACAAATTAATCCTCAGCTTTCACTACAGTCATGCCCCCTTTTTAGCAACTACATGCAATGGACTCACATGGGGACTATCACTAATAGGATATATAATTCCAGCATCCAACCACGTAAGGATTTGCTTTCTTATCACCTCTTGAATTGCGGGATTCACCCTACGCTGATTTTGAACACTCGCCTTGGCTTCATCCAACAACCTAATCCGATGCATACAATACGAAGGACTAATACCTTTCAAATCATCAAGTGACCACCCTATTGCAGACTTGTACTTCCTTAAGACATCTAATAACTCCTCAAGTTGATCATCAATAAGTGAAGAAGATACAATTACCGGATATTTTGCATTATCACCAAGAAAAGCGTACTTCAAGTGTTCCGGCAATGGTTTCAACTCCTCTTTCCTTTCTTCCACTGGAGCGCTTTTGTTATCCAAAGGCAAGTACTTCCTGGTCCATTTGACTTCTTCCACCTTAGTTCTTTCCAATTCAAACCTGTCATCACCCAAAGCAAGTAAGTTTTCAAGAAATTCAATACATACCTCGTTAGAAAGTCCGTCAAGCTCCGTAGTGGGATAAGTAAGAGACTCCATCAAACATGTCTCAAGAGGATCCTTTGACAAGATCAGAGACATATCCTCCTTCACAATCTCCTCCACCACGTCAATACTATAACACTAGGACTCCATTGGCATCTTCATTGCTTTGTCTAAGTTGAAAAGTACTTCTTCCTTGTCCATTCACAGCTTAAGTTCTCCCTTCCGAACATCTATCATAGCTCCGGCCGTAGCAAGGAATGGCCTCCCCAAGATTAAAGGAACATTATCCTTGTCATCATCCATTTCAAGTACAAGGAAATCCACAGGAAAAACTAGCTTCTCCACCTTTACAAGAACATCTTCAATAATACCTTTCGAAAACGTCATTGATCTATCTGCCAATTGAAGAGCAACAGTTGTCGGGGTCAACTCCCTCAAACCAAGCCTCTGAAAGATGGACAATGGCATCAAATTGATGCTTGTCCCTAGATCGCACAAAGCTCGCCGTGCTGGCCCCTTCCCGATCTCACATAGAATAGTAAAGCTCCCCGGATCTTTCATCTTTGGTGGCAACTTCTTTTGAATAATTGAGCTACAATTCTCAGATAAGTTTACCGTTTCAACTCCGGTTAAGCTTCGCTTTTTCATCAATATGTCTTTAAGGAATCGAGAATAATATGGCATCTCCATGATTGCCTCTGAAAAAGGGATGTTCAAGCTTATCTTGTTCATTATCTCTGAAAACTTCTTGAACTTCTCTTCCAATCCCTTCTTCACTAGCTTGTAGGGAAACGGTGGAGGTATCTTTGTTTTGGGAATCCCCCATTCATCACGATCAACTTTCTCCGCTTTCTCCTTTTCGGCTCTTAATCGCTTAGCTCTTTCCCATTTTTTTTCAGCTATTATATCTATACTTTGCTCATTCCGTACCACTGGAGTCGCATCGACATCAAAAGGAACATCAGGTGCATCAATCAAAACATCTTGGCGAGGTTCGACCATTGTTCGACCTGTTTGAGAGGTTGAACCAGGATTGTATTGGTCGAACCTCTCTCCTGGAAGACTGATCTCATTCTGCTCTTGAGGTTCGACTAGGGTTCGACCAACATTGGAGGTCGAACAATTGCCCCCGAGGTCGAACCACTTCACTGTATAGTTTCTATCCTTCGGTTCGACCTGGGTTCGACCTGATGGGTTGGTCGAACAATTACGATCGTGGTCAAACCGTTCCTGCGACAAAATAGAGTGCTCTTGCTGATGAGGTTCGACCATGGTTCGACCTGTATGCCAGGTCGAACCCTCTGAATGTTGGTCGAACCGAGGCTTAGAAAATTCCAACTTTGATTTCGGCCTCATCGGTCCCTCGTGCTGCGTTCCCGACCTCAATGTGATGGCATTACATGACTTCGCATTCTCTATACTCTGAGACGGAAACTTCCCTTTGCCTACAGATTGAGTCAATGTGTTCACATTCTCTGCAATTGTACCCATCAACAACGTGAGATCTTTCACTTGAGTGGACAAATCTCTGTGGTAATCATCAATCTTTTTCTCAAGTTTGGCCTCAAGGCGGTTCACTCTTTCATCATTCTTTACCATGTACCTGTTCACAGTATCCTCAAAACCAGACTTCCCTTCTTCCACCTTTTCTCCCGGATCAACACCCATCGGAAGTTGCACTGCATTGTTCGTATTGCTCCATGAAAATTCGGGCCTCCTTGGTTGCTGTTGATAACTACCAGAGGAACCACGATTGTTAAAGTTTCCTCGATAGTTCCCTTGGTAATTCAGGTTTTCCTTGATTTGGGTACCTCGTTCCTTGAATACTTTGACCCATGGCATAATTTGCTTCCTTCAATTCTTCTTGGATGGTTCCATTATTCATCATCTCTTGCTGCATGATTGGCACTCGTTGAGATATCTCGCTGATCTGCTTCTGTTGAGACTCTAGTAGCTTGTTGATATTGGACAAGCTCGAAACGATCTCATCCTCTCTCTTTGTTTTCACCATTGCTTGTTCAACCTGAGCTACCTTTCCAAGGACATACGTACCTCTAACTCTATCAGTAGGCCAATCCCTCGAATTCATCGATATGTCTTCAAACAATTTCTCGGTCTCAACGGATGACTTTGTAAGCAATGCTCCATTAGAAGAAGCATCAAGTAACACTCTTGATTCACAGTCCAATCCATTATAGAATATACTGATATATTGGGCTTTAGATAACCCATGTTGAGGGCACTTCCTGAGCATGTCCTTGAATCTATCCCACGCTTCATGAAATTTCTCACCTCCACTGATAGCAAATTGGTTAATATCTTGCTTCATCTTAAACACCTTCGAAGGTGGCATATACCTTTCCAAGAACCTTAACTTCAATTGCTCCCACGTGGTGCACTCAGCTGCGTTAATAGTATCGTACCAATCCCTCGCCTTTTCAGTAAGCGAGAATTTGAACAAAAGGATCTTTCTAGCATCTTCATGTTCTCCTACGTCTTTTTGAGTACTTGCATAACCCAAGAACTTGTTCAGATGCTGCTGCGGATCCTCGAAAGACCCACCTGAAAAGGAGTTTCTTTCAATCATGCTAATAAGAGCGGGATGAAGATCGAAAGCTGTGTTAGTTCCCCTTGCTCCTAAAAGCTCACAATTTCCAGCCCCATTATTTCTGAAAACTTCTCGGATGGCTAGATTATCCGAATTCGCTACCATTTTGACTGTTCCTACTTCCAAATTAACTTCAGTTGTAGCCTCAATCGTTTGCGAAATCTGCTCGTCAACCTTGACTCCAAAATTCAGAGCTTCAGTTGGGTCAATTGTCTTTACCTTGCTCTTATTCTTCTTCTTCTTTCTTGATTATGCTCCAATCTCAGGATTATACGGTTCAAGATTACCTTTCTTTGATCTTGTGAGCATACACCTAAAACGAATAAGAAAGAAAACAACAAAACAAGATAAATAGTCCTAATAAACTAGAAATAATACAAAAAAGATATTTTACGCCGTCCCCGGCAACGGCGCCAAGAACTTGATAGGGGTTTTCTAAACACACAAATTAATCCTCAAGTATAAGGATATCAATTGTAGTCGCGAAGATGACCAAGTTACAATATCGAACCCACGGGACGGTTAAATATCAATTTCGTTATATTCTTATATACTTTAGACTATGTTTGGTAATTGTAAAGATTTAAGGAATAATGACTTCTAATCGAAATAGCAAAAAGAAATAGTAAGAGTAGAGAAAAGTGAGTTGTGATCAAGAAGAATAGTAGGTAGCTCGTCGGGCCATCCAGTTTCACTAGCAATTCGTATTTTCATGTGATGGTGTCCGACTCTGCCCTGTGGTTTGTGGACGCATCACTAGACCATGCAAGTTTACTCTATAGACACAAGTAAATATGCGCTTGACACGTGTGAATAATCTCGGAGCAAGAGATATACTTCACCCCCTTTCTAGGTACTATCATAATCAATTATCTTCTATGTCTAGAATCTAACCCGACTTGATCTCCCTTTTTAGGTACTATAAAGTTATACTCTTCATCCTATTCATCAACCCGAATTTAATTCAATCAATGAATATTCATATAAGACGGTTCTAATAAGACTTCGGAATCCCTTCACTTAGAATTATAACAATAAACCCTGCTCAGTAGTGAACGCACTCAACCAATAACTATGTTATGTATTCAGACTCTAC